>OY987328.1:56946718-59346718 GCA_963920685.1 Polydrusus tereticollis
GCGTATAGTAACAACTTGTATTATTTCTACAGGTAGATCTGATTCATGCACAACACCTGCTGTTAGTTTACGTTGAGAAAAACCTAATAATCTTGCTATACTATCTTCTGGCTGAAAATTTAGGTCGTATTGGCTTCTCAACTCGCACCTTAGCGTATTATTATTAGGTTTCAACGAAAAGACGTGATTGCGCTCGTCTAAAGTAGCGTGTGAATCAAGAATGCGATTCTGAACAAACGTTTCGATATCCTGCAGTTCGTACGACCCCGTAGGTATCTTCAATATCTTTTCCACGTTATTTTCAGTATAGTAAATCTTGTTTTTTCCTGATTCAATGTTTGGAATAGTATTCCAAGTATTCAGCGATATAAGTGCAAGAGAGTATTCGTAGTTTGGGTCAAGTTTTATTGGAGGAACAAAGTGTGCTTCAAGCTGGTGAGAACGACCTTTTAGCGTAAACGTCTGAGACATGACTGTTGTAAGGGACTTTGAATGATATGTTTTATAGAGATTTATTGTAGAGAAAAGCCAATGCTAGATGTCCACAATTGGATGATCCAAAGTCCTGATACTGATCGTAATTAAAGCAAATTTTACAATTTTTCATATATTTTATAAATTCCTTGGGTGGTTTCAAATTGCCAAAACTATCGAAATAAACAACTTTATCACCGCGTTTCTTATAAGCTACCCAATGTGTTCCGAATCCGACGTTTCGATCTAAATTGACAACACCACACTCAGTATGGTTAGGTGATTTTGGAAGAGTATCTCGCATAAAGACCCCCTAAAGTTGGGTATATTTAATTGAGATGTATAGTTTTTGATGTCTTCATCGATTAACGGGCGTTTGGGCAGCTTCAGTGGTAGTTTTTTGGCATTTTTCTTAGATATAATCCATACCCTGATTTATACTTCTTTAAATATAGACCGCTACCCTTTTTCCCTAAAGCAATGGCTTCCATCGTTTCATTGTGGCGTTTAGCTTCTTGTAGCTTGTCTCTCCCACTTTGAACATCATTGACGGTTTTTGCAATACCGGCCACCCCGCCGCTGAGAGCACCCAAAGCACTAAGCCCGGCAAATATTGGTATCAAAGGAAGGATCCCGCCAGTCTTAGGGAGTGGTATAACCCTCGGTATACTAATTTTTCTACGTCCACCGGCTTTCTTTATCGACATGCGTGCTGCTTTAAGTAAGTTACTCAAGGTCTTTTTCTTGGTTATATCACCAGCACCGTGTTTACTAAGCTTATTCACAATCGAAGTCAAGCTTTTGCACCCCGCCCCCAACTTACGTTTAACCTTCATAGCGTTAGTAACTAGCCAAGCTGATGTTTTTTCGCCAAAACTGGAGTCGTTGGCTTTCACGCGCTCCCACGCTCTATTTTCAAGTATTTTATCTGCCTGATGTCTTTGTTTCAAGTCTTGAGACTGAGAGTATGCAATGTCGTGATCTCGACAAAAACTGTCCAATTTATTTTTTGGGGGATCACCTCGAGCTAAACGTTCTTTTAATCGAGTGCCGGGGCCACAATATGAATAACCAGGTAAATGAAGTTCAAACGGGAGTCGATTTATGGTACTATTTAAGACACCTGCACCCTGCAACGTTGTCATTACAAATAAAGTTCTTGAAGAGAAAAGAGTGTATTTATAGTAATGCGGAAGCAGAAACAAAAACATCACCTAAATATTCAAAATTTCGATATGCCCAAACAGAAACAAACAAACAAACACGGGCAGCTTTTTCCAAACACCATTAGGGCGTTAATATGTGGACCGAGTAATTGTGGAAAAACCAATGTAATGATGAGTCTATTAACTGACGCCAATGGTTTAAAATTTCAAAGTGTGTACGTTTATTCGAAATCTTTACAACAGGAAAAATATGATTTCCTCCGAGAAACATTGAAACATTGTCGTTTGGGGTATTTCACATATGGTGAGAATGATGATGTAATAGACCCGTCAACTGCTCAACCCGACTCTGTATTCATCTTTGACGATGTGGCTTGCGAGAAACAGGATAAAATTAGAAATTATTTCTGTATGGGCCGTCATAATGATATCGACTCATTCTATCTCTCGCAAACATATTCAAAAGTACCCAAACAGTTGATTCGCGATAATGCCAACGTGTTAGTTTTGTTTAAACAAGACGAGCTAAACTTGAAACATATTTATAGCGATCATGTAAACACGGACATGTCTCTCGATTCGTTTAAACGCATTTGCTCTGAATGTTGGAATGATAAATATGGGTTTTTAGTCATGGTTAAAGACAACGACATTAATAAAGGCAGATATCGTAATAAATTCGATACCTATATAATACTATAACGTCATCATATGTAGTTAGTATCACCGTCATCATTGTAAAGTATAGACCATTTAGTCGCAATGTCTCGACAATTTAACAGCTATGATAAGAATGTTAAACGTCGCATAATTGATGCATCTAATACAATAAGAAGGAAATACTTGGCTTTAAAGCTGGAAAGAAACGAAGAAGATGCTGCGCTTAACAAGTTTTTAACACCAGTTACTACCCCGCTAAATATGCTTGTACCGCTTATGGAAAAGAGAGCCAAGAAGCCAAAGATTAAAACTGAACCGACAGAGGCGATTGTAAAAACAAAACCAGAAGAAGTTCAATTTTTGCCCAGAGAAGCGGAAGTTAGGTATGGAGATTTGGTTGATAATGAGGAAATCGAGGATGATGTGTTTGAAGAGAATACCCCACAAGATTTAAAGGAGGTATTTGAAACTACTATGAGAACGAATCCGGCAATTTTCGAGGAATTTACCAGTCAATATCCTCCAATTTCTCACGAATATTTAAAAATGTATTGGACAAGTTCCCCTGATTTGGATGACTCACAAGGTCTAACATACAATTTTGAAAATGGTAAATGGACAATGGGTTCTCTGTCGGTGGACTTTTTGCAAAATGGAGACATTAAAGTAGGCGATGTCGCTTATCCAGGAAGTCAGGGTCTATATGAGTTATTGTTTTTAAAGAATCCCATCAATCGTAAGAAAGATGATGATGTGCATTATAAAGACATATTAGTGCGCACTAATGCATATAGGCGGTTAAGTAATGGTCAACTAAAAGGTAGCAAATCGGAAAAATATAAAAATATTATTAGACCGCTACTAACATCTTCAACACGAGGATCAACGTCCTTGCTGCAATCATCAGCATCTTCTCATGCTAGAAATCTTAGAAGTTCTTCGAACAAAACACCGCCTATTAGTAGAATGCCTGTAACAAGATCTAAACTGAAATCTGGAAATGCATTAATGGAGTACAACGAAAGACCAAAGGAATTTGTATATTACGACGATGTAAATGAACTAGTTGAGCGAATGAAGAAGCTTGAAGCCTCCGAACATGTTGGTAATAATAATAATTGGAACGAGATTCAGAATATTTTACAGGAATTGCAGAGACTTGGAATTATTGAATTCTATAAATAAACATGTAATTCCTTAAAAGCATCATTAAAGTATTAATCATGAATAAGTTTGGACGTTCTTTACCTTCCCCCTACAGGGTTCCGAGAGTTTTACCAGCACCCACCATACTTTCCTTCACTAGGGATGGTGATTACAATTTTAGGGAACATAAGCTTTGTAACGTCAGTCCCCCAACAGATGATACAGATGGTGTTAATAAAAAATTTTTAGATGATGCAATTTCTGTTATTTACATGAAAATTATTGCTTCTTCAAACGAGTGTGTTAAGCTGGTTAACGATACTACCAATAGCATCGAAGGTCGCATGAAGGCTGTATCTGCAGAATTACGCGATTTAAATGATCGTTTGTTAAAGTCTTCTACCAGTATTTCAAGAATAACAAGAGATATTTCAACAATTAATGATCGTTTTAATGCAATTGATGTTAAATTGAAATTAGTTGACAATTACCAGCAAGAAGCCATGAAAATAGTGCAACCAGAGTTCGATAAACTCGAGGACCTCTTACATAGTTACATGCATGTAAAAATCGAAAATTCTTTTGCACCTTTAGCTGCAGACTTGAAGAAACTTGATGAAAAAGTAACTAAATTAGCAGATACAGTTGATAGGGGTATATAAATTGTCTAACATGTTTCAAATATTTCACTTTATTAACAAAATGCCCAAGGGTATCATCACTAAGGCGCGAGAACAGGTTGTTAAAGAGTTACACGCCCCAGCTCGTTCGAAATTTAAACGTCGTAGATTTATCCAATATGGTTTAGATGATACATTTGCATCCGATCTTGCGCAACTCGATCAATATGCGCGCGAAAATAGGGGGTATAAATACATACTTGTTGTTATCGATTCGTTTTCGAAATTTCTCTGGGCAAGACCCATAAAGACGAAAACTGCTCAAGAAGTAACCAAAGCGATGGAAAATATTTTTATACACTCCAAGCGAATCCCGAAAAAGTTAGTTACAGATAATGGAAAGGAATACTACAATACAAGTTTTCAAAATCTTATGAAGACGCATAAAATACATCATTATAGCACTTTCAGTATCTTGAAGGCTTCAATTGCGGAGCGAGTAATTCGAACAATTAAAGAAAAGCTTTTTAGATTGTTTACTTTAAATGGAAATCATCGATGGATTGATTTGTTGGAGGAAATCGTGAATACATACAATGCTACTAAACATCACACGATTGGCATGAAGCCGTCGGATGTTAATAAGAGTAACGCGGATAAGTTATTAAACTCTGTATATACGCATCTAAAGGTTGTGGGGAAACGAAAATTTGGGGTTGGGGACATTGTTCGTATAAGTAAATCCAAGCATGTCTTTGAAAAGGGTTATGTACCTAATTGGACAACCGAGCTTTTCAAAATTTCCAAGGTTAATATAACAAATCCTACAACCTATATATTGGAGGATATGCAGGGACGACCAATCAGTGGAGGATTTTATGAAGCGGAATTACAGAAAACTAAACAGCCCGATGTATTTCTTATTGAAAGAATTATACGGAAAAAGGGGAAGAAAATGTTTGTCAAGTGGCTTGGCTTTGATAATTTACACAACAGCTGGGTGGACATGATAAAAGATGTTGTTTAGTTTGCTAGAATTGAGTGTTATGCAGACTCATTTGGATAAATACGTCATATTTCGTAATAATCAGCTAGTATTATAGTATAAGATATACTGCAAACAGTGCCATTGTGAGGTGATTAAAGGTCATAATCGTACAACGAAACATAAGGAAAACTGTGGGGAGATTGTAGGCTCTGGTATTAAACTTATTCAAACAGCTTTTAAGAATAGAGTGAATACCTATCACATATCGACAAATAATAATTTGAGAGATGTTAAGCTGTTCCTGAAAGACTTGAAACATAAGGTTCTAACGGTGTTAGCGGAGCAGTTGAGTCTTTATCGAGCTATATCAATGAATATGGAACTTTATGGTGTCTACAACCATCAACGCAGGAACAAGAAATTAAATCATTTAATTCGAGATATAGCGTGATTCATCCAGGTACTAATTTAGAACATGTGTTTGAACTATATAAAAATAACCTACTTAAAAAGCTTTAGAATTTACCGAGATGGGTAGCGGGTGGGCCTTGTCGCAACTTTTATTCCTAGAACTTAATATTAATAAATATTCAGGAGTGGGGTAGTCAGAGTGTAGTCGATAATTTGCTTGGACGGTTTCAGTACTTATTTAGTCATGGGCGAATACGTTGTTGAAGAAGATTCAAGAAGTTTGTCTCCTTGGAGATATCTTGATAGCATGATATTAAGAAGTAGAGAAGACATTAAGAATGAGAAAAAGCTGTTGAACGAGGTACATTATTCCGCTGGAAATTATAAGATAATCGTTGGCCTTAGTGTAGCTAGAGGAATGGTGCCGAGTGTAAAGTTAATAAATACTGTTTTAAATTTACCTGAGGAAAAAGTTGCAGCATCACTAGCCAATTTCGAGTGGCATGAGTTTCTCGAAATCGCGTCCAAAATGGTTGAAGATGATACATTATTAAGAATTGATTCTGAAACTGAAAATTTTACAGTGTCATCCGTTACATTGTTGAGTGAAAAAATAATAAATCTTGTGTGTAATAATACAACGTTATGTTTCTGTTCTCATGACATAACCTCATTTGTTAATATAAGTCACATTATTAATTATAGATTGAACCTGATAAAAAATTTAGATTTTATGGCATTTTATGATAACTTTTTAAATTATATAAACATTAGTGAAGCCATCCAAGGAAACTTTTTTAAGATTATTAAAAATATTTGTAGTTTAAACATGTCTGAACAAGCTATTTACATGTTGGAACTAATACACTTTAATCCCAAGAAGGTACTAGATGACTTTGATAGAATACAAATGTGTAATATTTGATGATAATAAATGTATATTAACCCGTTTTATTGGTTTTATTTTATAGTATTCTTACAACACTTTAGATAGCAACATCTCCTAAAATGTGTGGAGATGATGGTTATAGTTTGCTTCGTAATTTTGAAGATAGGCTAATTACGTTCGCTAATTGGCCTAGCAAGCTCAATCCTGAAGAGTTGGCAAGTGCGGGGTTTTATTACACTGAGAGATTGGATATTGTCAGGTGTTCATTTTGTCATTGTGAGTTTGATGGTTGGTATGTGGGAGATGATCCTTTGAAAGATCATTATAAGAATGTCAAGCATTGTGAGCTAGCTAAAGTCTTATGGAGATGCCGCCAATTGAGAAAAAATAAACCGATAAAGTGTACAAAAGAGAAGAAAAACAAGAGTTTCTCATATACCGACGCCATTTGTATGCTAGTAATATTTATAATTTTTATGAGCGTCTGGTACCAATCTCGTGAAGTAATAAAGGTTTTAGGGAATGGAATTTAGATCATTCTGCCTACAGTCATGGCGGCGTTAAGTTCATCCTATATTCTCTTGACTGCCTTAGTACAAAATGTGTTTTACGTTTACGCTCCGTATAATGTATTGAATGCATCGGTAATGTTGGGAACTCCACCCTTTTCTGCAAACAACACATGGCTTCAAATGACATATGAACAAATTGATAATAGACATACGGCTGTTTTTAAATCAAACGCTCCAACAGTTGGCGATTTACGATATAAGGTTAGGTTTCAGTTTAGAGACCTGACTTTTGGCGAAACCGAGTGGAGGACGCTAATAAACCAAAATGCTTCTCACAATTCTCCAATAGTGGATGGATATGCTGGAACACATGATGTGCTTAGTTTAATTGTATTCATATGCGTATCTTGTACCATTTTACTAATTAATCTATTGCATACCTTTATTAAGTCAAGGTATAGATAAATAAATAATTTTCTATAATTTTGATGTCTTTTCTTTTATTTAATATATAACCCATATCCGCGAAACAATTTTTTTCTCGCACATGCGGACTGTTAAATTTGGTTCTATTTACTCAATTAACCCCGTTCCTTTTCTAAACAACTTATGACGTCACCCTAAACACACGACATGTATTAGCTATACTAAGGTCACAATTTCGTCGGGAATATATATTTTAGGGAATTTGTGGGGGATCTGGGAGGTCTTTGTATACTTACTTTATATCTTCCCTGTATAGATTTTTGTATAAAATTATGCAAGTAATTATCTGTTCAAGAAATGCATTTTTGCATATAAATGACCCAATATTTGTTGTTGTAAATTACTTGTAGTCAATTAGCATAAATAAATCATTATCTAGACAAGCCTCGTGTATAATTAGCGTTTTGCATAATGATACTACATTCGCATCGCACTCGTCAAGGTTATTTTCCATCCTTTGAACTGACAATCGGTTATTAAAATTCAATTAAAAGCTTGGAGGATATAATAAAATTTGAAATACAGGGGGGATCCTCAAAATACTTTTGTGATTTGGCCCGATCAACCCCGTCCTTTTTTTAAACAACTTATTACATCACCCTAAACACGCGACATGTATTTGCAACCTTTCACCCTCCTACCGTTAGGGCATTAGATATATCAACTTTGGCCCTATTGGCCCTATTGGCCCGATCAACCCGGTTCTTTTTTTAAACGACTCATGACGTCACCCTAAACACGTGACATACATCAGCTGTCGATTTTGACATTTGACATCTGACAGGTGACAGTTCTTAATTGACAGGTGACAGGTGTCGTTTTCGAGTCATGCGCAAGAACCCATTTCATTGACCCCAACTACGCATGCGCAATATCCTAGGCCCATTGGTTCCGGAGATATGAGTCATAAAAATCCCTCCGAAAATTAACATTGGAGGGCCCAGCCTGGTTTACCCTAATTTTGTACATTATAAAACACCACCATAACCCCACTTAAGGACCTTTTGTTCCAGCAATCTAATCAGATGTGCCCCCGTGGTTTCACGTTGTCAAACATTGTTTAGCAGTTTTAATCTATATGCTCTCGTAGCGTATTTTGCAAGGCTTTGAGGTTCGGCCCCAGAGGTTTATCGTTCAATTCCCGCTGACTGCACAAACTTTTTTTCTGTTATTATTTATTCATTATGTTGTTCAATATTGATTATTTAGATAGATGTTCAGGTTAGGTACTTGGGTTTGGGTACTATTGAGAACGTGCTACGTCATCTCTCCTCCGCTATAAATGTAATAACACGCGACCATGGGTCATAAAGTTGGGTTAGAATCTTGAAATAATGAGGGTTGATAATACCAGGGGGCGCCACTTAGGCTAAGACGGATCCTGTATTACCGACATCGGATACCCTCGGGCGATCATCGGGTAACCATCGGGTGACCACCGCTCGGGGTCGCTGACCTGCCAGGCCAATAGGGCCCTATATTACCGGCATCGAGCAGTTATGACGTCACTCACTAGGTGGCGATAGTAGCTGGGTTCCACTTAGGTTAAGAGAGGATGGTGGCTTCCAGGAAAAGTGCCACGCCCTAAAATGGCCCAAAAAATGCAGATTTCAGCGCAATGTTATTTCTTATGGGATTTTGGTCTGAGGGTCACATTGCTTTACTACTAACAAGTTTAGCCAGGATAATTTTAATAAAGCCTAAATGGACATGTTTTTTTAAATCTAACCTATATCTACAAAACCCATGGGTTTCCCCTAGTTTAGTATACAACATGGAGAAAAGTGGAATATCAACTATCCCAAATAATGTGCCAAAGTTGTCAGTATTAAAGGAAAAAAATTGAAAAGATATCTGCTGAGCGTGGTGAAATGATGACCATTGTAAGTGTCATCAGTGCTCCCGCAAATTTTCTCCCCGAGCTTCAATATTTCCACGAAATCGAATGCAAAATGAACTTATGGATGGAGCTCGATCCGAATCTAGAGGAATATGCTCAGACTCGTAATATATGAACACCAATTAGTTTTCAAAATGGTCAAAACATTTTTAGGCGAAATTAAGAGCTGATGTCGAGCATCCCGTGCTCTCAATAGCAGACAACCATTCATCCCATAGATTCTAAGAGGATATTGTATTTTGCAGAGCGAATTTCATACATTTGTTGATAATCACACAACACAGCAGTCATCGAATTGAATTTTTAGACTGCTGTTATTTTAAATCACTTAAAACATTTTACGTAAATGAATGTGATCGATGGTTAACAAATAACCCCGGAAAAAATATAAGCCATTTCCTGATTGCGATATTGGGGCGCGCCTACGAACAATATTCTACAATGGATAAGGTTGTAAAGCTTTAAAATCCTGCGAAATGTATCCGTTCAATGAGAATGTGTTTACAGAAATGGACTTTCTTCCTTCAACTGATACCGAGAGAAATGTTGTCGAGAGCAAATAAATGATAGCGAATTGAATTCAGATGTATCCTTACTTATTATTCATCTTACGAAAATATTAAGCAAAGAATATATTAAGCCCTTAAAAGCAGTCAGCAGCAAGTCAGGTTACAAGTAGCTCAGCAGTAAAAAATTAAATTGATGCGAATATACCCTCTACATCCAAAAGTATCTAAATGAAGAAAGTAGTTACTTCGCAACAAATTCTTCCGCTCCCTAATAGATCCGACGATTAGAAAATGTTTAAAAAAAAGTTAAGCGGCGAAAAAAGTGTCGAACAGAGAATTTGCAAACCAAGAAAGGGATTAAGAGAAAAATCGGGTCTAACGACAAAAAGATTGATAGCAAAAAAGTAATTGAATCTTCTTCTAACACGTGCTCTGCTTGCTCCGAAAAATGTAGCCAGCCACCTATTGAATGCTGGATACAATGCATGCAATGTCAAAACTGGTGGCATAAGAAGTTAACTGTCTACGAAAACGAATAGTGCGGCAATATTCTAATTTAGCGTTTTTTTACATTTTAATAGTTTTCTTTTTTTATTGTTCCCTCTTTGAGAATAAGGCTTTTAAAATTTTGGAAGGATTCAATATAATACCACACACAAGAGCAGTTTTTTTCGACGTCTCAAGCGCTCTTAATAAGGTCTGGCATTGGCAATGCTTGGCCTGGCCTCAAAATTGATAAGACCGGGGGCTTCCAGTTATCTTGTGAAGATTGTTGCTTCCTTTTTGGCGAGGAGGAGTTTTGTAGTTTTGTTAGAAGGCGCGCTTTCTGAGACCAAACACATCAGGGCGGGAGTCTCGCAAGGGTCTCCTCTCGCTCCGATGCTGCACAATGTATACGTTCATGATATCCCGAGGGACAGATTTAGCGAGCTGTTCTTATTTGTTGACGATACTGCAATTACTTCAGTTTCAGATAAACCGCGGCTGGTGGTGGCTAGATTGCACAGGTTCATACAAGTTTTATAAAACTAGCTTTCAAGGTGGAAGATTTGCCTGAATCCTGCCGAGGCCATTTTCTTCTCGAAGTGCAGAGTTAGAAAACCCAAGACTAGGCACTTGGTTAACGGCATTCAGATAAACTGGATCCGAGAAGTCAAGTACTTGGGACTTGTTTTTGATGAGAAACTAAATTGGAGAAAGAACTCCGAATTGAGATTAAGAAAAGCTGCTAATCAGCTTCGTTCTATATATTGTCTGTTAAATAAAAGAAGCAAGATAGGTTATATAAGTTAATTTAAATGAAACTCTCGTCAGGCCGGTTCTGACTTATGGAGTGCCAACATGGTGCATAATAAGCAGGACAGCTCCGAGATATACTGTAAATAGAGTGGTACTACACAGAGGCTGTAGAATACCGACACTTACGGAATTTTATGAAAAAATATTAGCGGATTACTACAAACGTACGGACGTTTCCACCAACCCACTAATTAAAAGTTCACATGTGCACTCACTGTCTCGACAAATCAAGCCGTGGAAGCTGAGGGAAGAATAAGTCTAATAAGACGCTCGTACCCCCACCCCTTAATGATCTTGGGCTTCGCTCCAATCCATTTCCATATTTGAAGTTTGGCCAACATATGCCCCAATGACTTATACAAGTTAAAGGCATGCAATACCTGACTTGAAAGAGAGAGAGATCCAGAAGATATTTTTATTTTTATCTGTTAATAGTTGTATTTGTATGACAAATAATTATTTTCTTTGGTTAACATCTACTGTTTCCATTAATATTTTTATCTTAGATATGTTGTCTGTCCCATATTAATCTATATTTAGAGGAAAAATTTAGAAATCACGAGTAGATTCGAGAGAAGAGTTCCAAAAAGATCTAGATCCAATTAAAATTCGATCCATCATGACAAACACATTTTGAAGTGTTTGGAAGTATTTATTTTAATATTTCGTTGAATTATTTTAGCAGTTTTAATTAGTGTCGTTCTTGGCGCTGTTAAGTTGGAACAAAACGCAAGAAATGCGCTTATTGTTTGCAGTGGGTGTGACAGATCTTTTCACATAAACGCTTAGAAATCAGAAACTCGAATTTTTCGTCATTTTCTTAAGTACCTACTTAACCAAAATATTCTTAGACCACCGTATATATTATAACTAAAGTTTGGCTATAGCTTCCAGGTATTGACTCCCAATCAAATTTTATTGACTTTGATATTAGTAATTCAAAAACGATTTCAGATATAGGGAAATAATAATAAAAGGTGTTTAGAAGCTTATAGAGATTCTAAAAATAAAACAATATATAAGGTCACTCGTTTAAAATTTTGAAGTTGCTATCACTGTCGATATGATCTGGCAATACCGCACCATCTAAAATATTTTAAAAACGTAAAAACGTATCTCTTAGTTCAATTTTCATAATAAAATCTCATTTAGTTTTTGAGATACTTCCAATAGGACACTTTACTTGGTACCCTGTATAAATATACAGTTTTTAAATGCCATGTAATGCCTCTTAAATCTGAAAAAATTTAAGACGGTTACATTTCATTATAAAAACACAAAAATACCTTAGATAACCTAAGAAAACTGAACTATTTTAAGTTAATCTAAAGCCCTAAACTAAAATAAATGTAGCCCATCACATATGAATCACATATCAATTACTAAAATAAAAGGTCAATTTTTACTTGTGCAGTTTATTTCATAGGCCATAATAAGACACGAATTTATCTCTGGCTGGTATCACGGGGTTTGTAAATAATGTCCTGGCTCTTTAGGTCCCTTATGATGCCATTTGGTAGTCTGCCTGACACGGAAATTGCATAAATGCCTTTGCACATCCTAGCTGAAAAATTAAATTTTTCATTAGCATAAAGTAGGTAAGAATCATGGCTTAGCAAAGTATTTAGTCAGAGTTCCATGTATACGATTCTAGTCTAAATTTGATCCAAATTGGTGATTAAAACTTTTGACTCTGATTTTATTCCAATATGTTATGCCGGCTCTCGGTGTCCGGTCATTATATGGTATACTCTCGGGAGCGAATAGGGGAGGTCAAAATAACCCTAATTTGGTATTAAAAAAAAATCCTAATACCCAGCGCCTTTTGCGCCGACATGTATAATTTAATGAAAATTTAATATTTTATGTTGGCTATAAAGACTCAAGGAAGTAAGAAAAGGACTTGCAACCAAACTCGTTGGGCCTAAATTTTGACAGATGTAATTTAACAGAGCTGAAAACTGATTTTTTAAATATTACGTTTATTCCTTTTTTAAAAAGGTACTAGACATTTGTTTCGAGAAAATTAAAACAAATTTTTTGTAGAACAGATTATTGATATAGTAAATCAGAGTACTACAATAACACTTTTCAAATTGTGTAAATGGAGGATTTCGTGACTTTGAGGGTATCGTACTGCGGACTGCGTAAACCCGTTCAGCAATTGTTGCATTTCCCAAAAAATACACCGCAATGATATCAACCAACCGCTTCTTCAAGTAACAGAAACATTTTGAAAATCAAATACGACCCAACACTGTTGGCACGACAAAAATTTTGACGTAATAATGAAAGGTGACACGCGTGCACAGTTTCAATTCATATTTTGTTTTTCCAAGGCCTATTTGACTCTTAAAAAAACCTTTACAACGGCATCTTGAAAATAAAATCATAATGTTTCGTAATTATGATTATTGTTGTTGATATCTCCGGATTGAAAATAGATATTAACTTGCGGTTTTCACTGACTTCTTAGACTTTTAATCATCCTTGTAATCAGGTAAAATTGAATATAATATTATATTTCAAATTATGGAAAAAACGCGCAATGTTTGTGAAGTTGTAAGAAAGCGCCCCCTTATAGTCATTTATGAAAATTGATGTAAAATAAATAAAGGGTTAGAATCACAGTATTTTTTTCAATAATTTTACTCATATATTATTATTCTTTACAAACAATTCGTTGAAATCTTAACTAAGTGAAATTTGTTTGCCGTACCTAACGATAAGCTATAAGAAAAAAGTTTCCTAGCATTTCAATTGTTTACATCTAATATCAACAAGGGAAGAAGAGGTTTTTGCTCCAACTCACTTTCTAATGAACTAGTGAGATATTGAGGTGGCAGAATTTGATCACATTCTTCATTTAGCGAATCTATTTCCAAGCTATGATGATGTAGTATCTATCATTGTATAGAAAATATTCACTCGGAATCGTGGTTCAGAATCATTATATCTCCCACCTTATGACAATCCATCAAAGTGAGACTTGGCTTTACGTGATCGTTTGTCTGAAATCGTTTCCACTTATTGCAAATTTCTGTCACACGTTTGTCAGAAATGAATCAAGACTTGCTCTCAAGCTCCGAGATATATAGCCTCCTATAGTGAATATGCTGACCCGCATCTAATTTATGAGCAAGCACTGGGCAATGGTGTGGAGACGGAAGAATTTATTCTGATACATTTTTAAATCGACGTTTCCGCACCGAAGAACCTTTAAAAGGTTTATCGTAGCTTAAGAAAAACAGGTAAGAAGTCAAGTGAAATTGCAAAAGTTGCTACGGTAACTAATCTTTTGCTAATCCATTTTGGGAAGTTTTTTTGCCGGATCGAGGTGAAGGAGGGCCTTCAAGAAGAGCAAGAAACCCCCAGTTAGAGGAGGAAATTCTGGATGCGATTGCTGAAAATCAATCTTATAGTGCAAGAAGACTGTCGGTCCAAGTTCATAAGACAATTGTTCATGAGACCCTTCGAGAACAATTGCTACATGCTTATAATGTCCAATAGGTACATGACATGTCTTCCGCTGATTATCCTGCAAGAGTTAACTACGCAAATTGGTTTCTGTATCTTTTTAAGCAGAGTCATAATTTTACTAGTATGTTTTGTTCTTGGGCGTTCTCACCCGAGACGGAGTAATAAGTTGCGAAAATTTGCATATCTGACATGAAGAAAATCCACTACAGACAAAGCACCAACAAAGTTTTATGGTTAACATGTGGGCGAGGATTATTGAGAATTATTTTATTGGACAATTTTAGAAATTTAGTTCGACAGTACTTATCAAATACTTTTGATAATCAATATATAGGTCGAGGTGGGCCTATTTTATGACAACCGAGGTCGCCCGACATGACTATATTGGATTTCTTCTTATGGGCAAATTTAAAGAGGCTTGTATATTCGATGCCAGTTCATACCAGAAAAGATTTTATAAAAAGAATAACACACCACTCTAACGAAATTCGAGCCAATCCTGGAATGTTATTTCAAGTACAACAAGAAAACATCCGTCGGCTAAGGAAATGTGTAGAGGTACAGGTCGCTCATGTCGAAAATCTGCTGAAGAAATAAGAAGAAGCAAATCTTTCACATTTTTAACATTCTTGCGTTTAAGTGATTTCCGAAATGTTAACCCCTGCAATGCTTTCTTTATGCGGCACACTTCGATTTGAAAATGTATCAGAATAAATTCTTCCTGCATCCACACAATTGCCGAGTGCTTGTGCATAAGGTATATGCATGTGAGCATTAATAAGATGTAATAATGAGGGAATAACCAGAGTATTTAACAAATCAGTTTTCAGCTCTATAAAATGGCACCTGTCAAAATTTTGACCCAACGACTGTGGTGGCAAGTCCGTTCCTGACTTCCCTGACGATGTAGAACATCTACTGTAGTATGGTTCTATGGCCTACATAAAATTTCATCAAATTATACATGTCGGTTCAAAAGTAGCAGGAAAGGTATTGGGCTCTGTATCTCCGTTAAGGGGCACTTAAAATTTTTTTTCTCTAAGAGAAATTATGGTTATTTTTTACATACCCTATATGCTCCCGAAAGTATACCATGTACAGGGTGTCCATTTTTCGATGTAATTGCAGGGTATCTTGATAACTAGTAAATATAGAGACTTGCGGTTTTTACATTACTTTACGCTACTTCTTCGTGAAACAAAAGATACTGCAAGCAGAATTGTCATAGCTTTCTTAGTTCTTAAGCTAAAGCGTGTTTTTCGAAAATGTTGCCTTTTCGACCACTCCTTGCATTTCAGTTCCCCCTTAACTTATCAAAAAATTGAAAATCGTTTCCAAGACAGTCTTTTAAGTAGAATTCAGTGGCGTGCTTACTTCTTTTCTGGGACTCTTACTTTTTAAGATTTAAGCCAAATATTTTATTTCATTGGGCTATTTTTAAGCTTTTCAAAAATATATAATAGTTGATAGTTATTATTAACAATAAACGCACAAATCGAAAAATTTTGAAAATTAGGGTAGTAGGCTATGAAACCATTAAAACAAACAAGTAAGTCGTCGCACAGCATTCCTAGTACGTAAAGGGTGCACTAATGATTGTGCACTTCATAGGGTTTCAAATGATATTTATTTAATAATTTGTTAGACAAGATTTTATTCCTCCGAGATCTTTTTCTATGACTTTACACGAACTCCTAGTGCCACTACAAAAGCCATAACGTTCATTTCGTCCTTTCGTGATTCTCTTTTATTATGTATGATTTAGGACATTTAGGTCTTCGTTTTATAAATGATCGATTCCGAATTAAATTAATTTTTAAGCTTGAAAATGTTACTTGATTGGGTTGCCTTCTCTTTGGATATCTATGAAAGTAAGAAATCTTATATGTTAGATATTTCAATTATAAGATTGTAAGTTTTCCCATGTTCATGGCACTCTATAAAGCAAACTTAACATGTATTTTCAAAATTCTCATACTACTACATATTCGCCATTTTTCTTTTAATTTTTGTGAAATAATGACATGTATTTTATCAAGTCGTTATTTTTACCGATATATTTTGATAAGTAGACATGTCAGAAAGATATTCTATTGTTTTCTATTCTACCCTAATTTTCTAAATTTTTCATTTTGTGCATTTATTGTTAGTCATCTCAAAAAGTAAGACACCCAAAAAAAAAGTAAACGCCTGATACTTAAAAAACACTCTCAGAAACAGTTTTCAATTTTTTAATAAGTTGAAGGGTAACCGAAATATATGGGGTGATCGAAAAGTCAACATTTTCGAAAACACCCTGTAGCTTAGGAACTAAGTAAGGCATGATAATTTTGTTTGTGGCATCTTTTGCTTCACCAAAAAGTAGCGTAAGGTAATGTAAAAACCGCAAGTCTCTATCTTTACTAGTTACCGAGATACCTTGCATTACATCGAAGAATGGACACCCTGTACTTACCGGACACCCTGTATATTGATATTTGCGAAAGTGAAACATTACCCCATATGAACTATTTCTAATTAATAAGGTTAAGTATAAAAAGTCACAACTTTTTCAAAATATAATATTACGGATTATTACAAATGCACCTAGACACACACCGACCCGAGATCTTCACAACTACGTCCAAATGGAAACACTACTAGTACTTTGTTAAAATATTAACAAAATATTACGCGTGGGTCGACGTTTTGGACATTTTACTAATCACAGAATCACATACACACGCACCACAGAAAGCAACAAAAATCAAAAACTTCAGCCTGGACCACAGAGAATAGCCATCATTCGATAGATTTTATGAAAAGAAAGCACGATAATGAAGAGTAGTAAACGATCAGATCTAACTGAAAGTCCACATATATGAAAAGTAACTGTCCTGTAATTAAAAACAAATTTATTTCCCCTTCAAGCTAGGAAACTATCATTTTTAGGTCGTATGTTTCCGTTTTAGAAATCACCTCTTCTCTTAGATTACAAACCTGAACTTTGTGAAATATTGGGGTTGTTATTCAAAAAAAATTAACCAATGATATCATGATATCTAAGAACATACTGTATCAATATTTATTTTATAAAAAAAGGATGCAACTTAAAACAGTAAAATACACGTCCGAGCATTTTTGCCGAAAAAAAAAAACTACGCGTAATTTACTGAATTTGTTCCAGGCTACACAGCCCGCAGTGTATTTATAAAATACTTTAATACTTGAGTGTTTTTGGGTCTCGCAAATAAAATTATGACAATGGATCGGCGGTACGAAGTTGAAACTTTATGTGTGTTAACGGAGAAAACTCAATTTTATATGGATATAAAAAAATTACTGATTTTTTAAAGAAAAAGAGTGGCTTGAAGTTTCTCTTAGATAAAAGGCAAGGTTAAACTATATTCTAGCCAATGCAATGTCAACATTTACCTGAAAAAAGTGAAATCTACACAAAATGAACGTCATGCTCCTGCTATTGCTAGATTAGTTTAGTCTGATAAAATTAATTGAAAATAAATCTGATTAAAACGTTTAATTAATTAACATTTCTATCCGCGATTATGAATTTTACCTCAGACCAATCACTATAGGATTTTTCCGCTTCTGATCCTCATTGGATTTCCGATTTTGTATCTCCTTTAAATTTTTAATATTACTTATGACTGTGACAACCTTTTGTTGTGGACAATAGGTTGTCACTCAGTGCGCACGATAGCTCTTTTTGTGGAGGCACTAGGTCGTGGTCCATTACTTACTTAGACCTTCCCTTCGTCGTTGGTTTGCCTTGGGCACCACCTGGTTCGATAGGAGTCCAAAGCAGAAAAATATACCAAATACCAGTACTTAATGGAAATCTATACAATAAATAAAACTAAAAAATTTTCCCACACTTAGGTACGATAAGGTTTTATTATAGAAAAGGAAAAGAAAAAAAGAGGGGTTATAAAAGCTCGTTATCGGTTGAAAGAACTGGACGCAACGATTTAGGATCAAATTGAGAATAACAACGGGAAGATTCTAGAACCGTGATATCTTCAGTTTGGGGTATGTTTATAAAAAGTGTTACTTCTTGCCAAGATAGCCTTACATTAAGAATAAACTTTAAATCAATTAATTTTAAAAAGGGTACTTACTTAAATTGATTTAAATTAAATTATTAAATAATTAAATGGAAATGATAATAACAAAACTGTGATGTTAAATTATTTAAAAAAAATTTCCAAATGTATTGTTATATTAGCTAGCGATTCCTCTACGCGTCCGTTATGGCAGCTACTTTAGCTGAGCCTCCTGACTTGGTCTTAAGCTTGGTTTTAAAAAACCATGTGGCCGCTCGTGGCTTGAAGTCTACTGGTTAGAGCTCATGTGGTTCCTTAGTCTTATAAAATTATAACACCGTGTAACGGTCAAACAAAACCAAACTCACCAAACCCTTAAAATAATCAAAAAATTTCCAACAGAACAACAACTAAACAAAAAAAACTAGCTTACTTTTAAAAGGGGAGTGAAGACCTCGTGGTCTTTTTCAAAAAAAATATGCCAATCGGCGGGTGGCTTGACCTTCTTGCTGAACGGATTTTGATCAAAAACCACGAAAATTTTAAGAACCCCTTCTCCCTAAACAAACAGCCGACTCAAAAGTGTTGCCAACTTAATATAACTCCAAGAAAAAGAGTACAAGAGACACTCTACAAAGATTAGGAGGATATGAGGGTCTGGGCTTTACCAGAACATAAATTAAATAACTAACACACCCTTTTAAATATCAGTAGCCTGTAACGTTGTTACTTTCAGGTTGTTGTGGTTATATTTTATTTTGTGTCGTAGAACCGGAAGTCCGTAGTTCTCCCACCGTGCGCAATACCGCTTTTCATTCCAAGGTTATGTTCCTTCAAATATGTTTTTTCTGTGACCTTTTCGGTGGGTTCTTGGGTTTGACTAAAAACTGTCCTCGGTGTCATTCGGTCAAACTAAATTCTGACGTCTGGTCAGACCCTTAACCCTTGTGGGAAAATTCGGGAAATCCTACCCCATCTGTGTGTTTTCCATATCACATCTTGCTTAAGACACATATAGGACCAGAATAATCCCTCTTCTACCATAGTGAGTCTCCATTAAGTACGTTGCTTATCCCAACAAGTCAGACTTTTGGGCCAGGTGGATTTGAGTTTTCGAAATTTGATTTAATACAGGCATTTGTAAGGCCAATTAATGGCAATCAATATTACTGAGTAGCAACAAGAGCAACCAGCCACCTCTACGAGGACTCTAATAAGTACCCTTAATTTTAAACTGCATATATCGTAGTGAACTTGTTTTTATGGTATATATGTCGCAGGCAAATGGTAGTTTTAGGCAAATGGCTTTTGTCTAGGTAAATGTGATCAGCCTGCATGGGCAAATAACTTCATGAAAATAATTTCTATTTAAAAGTGATTTACCTAGGAAAATAACATTTGCCGAAGTCGGTGTTACGCAAATGACTGAGAGATTTGATGAACGTATTAGGTATACGGGCGTATGTTTACAGTGTGTTTTGCTGCTACAATTCTCATCAATTTTATGACCATGTAAGTAAATATTTAGATTTTTATTATTCACTAATAGTTTTTGCTAGGGTTTAAACATAGTTTGTGTCGCAGTAGTTAAAAAAAAACTAATTAAATAACATTAAGTTTACTAATTTACAATTGTTGCTTTGGAGTTATGTAATCAGGCTGTGTCTAGCGTTACGATACAAAAAACCACGGTTTGCTCTTGCGCAATAGGGACGTCATGCTCACTTCGTCGGTTATAAATTAGCTTTTTTTTCATAACTGTCTACGGTTTTTAGAGTTTATTGCTTTTTTCAATTATTTACAGATAACATGGTAGACAAGGAAGCATATTATAAGCAGCTAAATGCGAAATATGACCAAACAACAACTAAAAAACCTTGGAATTTACAAAAAATTAATAAAGTTATTGATGTTTTAAAAAGTTACCAATCAAACAAAAATTCAAACAATACTAAAGAGATGTCGAACGAAGAAAACATTACGGCGTAAAATATGATCTTCTCAAAATATCGGGAGCATTAAAAATTATTTTAAAACCAAAGACTGTGGGTGATGGAAATCTGATTTATATTGCTGCGTTCGAAGAGTTTTTTGAGAGAATTGATTAGCAGCGTAAAGCAACAGGTCACGGGGGACGAGATAAAATGCTTTATACTTTAAAAAAGAAATATAATATTCCCAGAATGGCTGTTGAGTTATATGGATAATTGTGCAAAACATGCAATTTAAAAAAAAACACAACAACCAGCCGGTATAGTTGTAAAGCCTATCATATCTAAGGATTTTAATGTTAGAGGACAAGTCGATTTAATAGATCTTCAATCTAGCGCCGATGGTAAATACAAATGGCTTCTAAAATACCAAGATCATTGCACAAAATGTTTTTATTTGAGACCTTCACAAACAAAAAGGGCTGCAGAAGTAGCTACTGAACTATTGAAAATTTTTCTCGAACAAGGCGCTCCAGTAATTTTGCAGAGTGATAATGGACGAGAATTTACTGCCGAGGTGATCAAAGAGCTAGTTTCGTTATGGCCCCAATGCAAAATCGTACATGAACGACCCCGACAGTCTCGAAGCCAGGGGTCAGTGAAACGGTCGTATCAGGACGTTGAACAAATGCTAAGAATTTGGATGAAAGAAAATAACAGTGCTCGTTGGTCAGTTGGCTGTTACTTCGTGCAATGACAGAAAAATACCTCATTCCTTCGCATTATTGGGAGATCACCCTACAAGTCTCTATACGGAACAGATCCGAAGCTAGGCTTAGGATCCACAAATTTTCCATCAGACCTTATTGATAAAATATTAACTGAAGAGGATTTGGAATCCATAAATGCAGATGAAAACTGTAACAGCGTAGGCACATTGTCCAACAATGGCCATGATCCGCCGTAGCAGAGAGCGTCGATACCAGTATAGAGGGCCATATTCAGGAAGAAAGTTTAAGTCAGGAAAGTAACACAGATACTGTACAGGTTGTGGATTATCAACAAATTATTATTAAACCGTGCTGCTTTTGTTAGCGACACCGAAAGCACAGGTACATACAAATGCTCGTTATGCAAAAAAATAGTACACGATATTTGCGATGTTGCTAATAAAGACAATAGCAATTTTAGTACTGGGGTTACTTGCAATCTCTGTGTCAGTGAAGAAAATATTACAATTAATAGAAAAAAATCTTACGATGGGCAGATAAAGGCTGCAGCAATAATGACAAAGAGAAGCAGAACCGTTTTTTGCGACATAGAAGTAGGTAAATATGTCACTGTTGCTGTTCCAAAATTTGATAGAGGACCATTAGATAGAAAGAATGTGGAAGGTATTATACTTGATAAAAGAATGGCGTCTATTGAATAGGCTGTTACAGTTCGAAAATTGCATTTCATAAATTTGGTTATCTATGTTAAGTTTTCGGTTTTAAATTGTTAAAGTACCTATGTAGACTCTCACCTTAGACATTAATCAATAATTTAATTATCTGTTGATAGTCAATAGTTCACTATGTTAAGTTTCAAACCTTTGTTGATGTTTATATTCGAGGAATGTCTTGTATCTTGTAAGACATAGCCAAGTAGATTGATTTCTTCTGTTCCTTGTTTAATACTACTGGCAGACAGGTTGTAGCTATCTTTTTGTGGAAAATAAGATTTTCCTCAAAAAGTGCTCAAATGCAAACGGCAGCTCTACGTCGGTTTAGCAGATGGTCGCAGGCAAGGGATGCTTATCCTTTTAAGGGCGCCACTCAGTTTCAATTAGATTTCATGATCTTAGAGCTTCTGAACTGAGAAGTAAAGCTCTGATTTATAAGTTAAAAGTACTCAAAAAATTAGAATAAAATACTGAGGTAAGCTTCAATCAATTTAATAAACAAGGTATAACCTGGTATAGTTACCACTAACCAAATATAGTTTAAAGCACCAAATTTTTGGTTTGTACTGTGTACTGGAAATGGTACTTAAAGTAAAATCTGAGTTGGAAGTATTACAATGATAAAATTATGTTGAGAATGCTCGGATTCTGGTAATATTCTGAAAATAATCATTTAATGCATTAAAGCTTAAAAATTTCGATGTACCGTAATATATACATAAACCTTGTCTTTGGCCAAAGATTCACCCCTCTGCTATGTACACTTATATATACAGAAAATTGCATATAGGTTACCCGTGCCGAATATGGAAAATGTAAAACTGTAAAATTACTCAGAATACTTGCTTACAAAGAAAAGTAAAGAGAAAGATTTATACTTGAATTATTAACTGTTACGCAACTTGAATTTCTAAATGTTATTGTTTAAAATTATGCAATAAGGAGAATTAATAAAAAAGAACAAACTGGCCTTAGATCCATGGTTAAACCGGAACATCCAGTGGAATTCACAGGACTCTTGGTGGTACTGACTTAGCCCCAAACTGCTGAATCTAGGTGGTAGGTAGAGTCACTGGATCCTCGGACCGTCACCCATTTCTCTTAGGAACAGTTGGACGGCGTGGCCCAAGAAAATCGCAGAAAACGACACGGTCTTCCCGGTATGGAAGAATGTATGAACTTAGGTATAAAATCAAGGGTTAAGCCCCATGGCCACTCCCTGTAAATAACAATTAAATAACCAAAACGTTCTGAAAACCCAAAAAGACAATTTCTTTTGCTTACCTCTAATTTGAGGGAATTCACCAACCAACGAATTTACACATTTTGGGACTTATCCCCTAGATAATAAAACAGGAGGTACTAGAAAGGCACTCGGAATACTTAAAAAATTACATTCTGTAGTACTGTAGAAAATTTGGGGTACTTAGAATAGCACCGGAATGACAAGGAATTCAGGCCGCTGAATGCGACCTCTCAACTCCACTTCTCACCGTCGAGAGTTATCAAAAAAAAGGACTAGCTAATTCGCTACCGCCTGGCAACATGGTACTCATCATCCCATCTATACCTTCGTAGTACGAGGTGGCTAGAGAAGCAAAGTACTTCAAAAATAGACAAATTAATAAAATTAATGGCGTTAGAATTTAAAACGCCACATTGCCTCTCTCCAAAAAAAAATTATAGGCTACGACGTAGGCTTAATTTTGCTGAACCAAGACTATCCATCTCATCGCTATAACCATTAAACCTATAAAGTAGGCATATAAAGATAGTGTTGTCAAAATTTCAGTCGTGATAACTATCGCGTATCAGTCGTCCCCAAGGGAGGTCACTATTGGTAGGTCACAAATTGGGTAAGGTCACTAAATCGGTAGGTCCACTCAAATCTGACAACTGATGGATGGTAGAAATTAATTTACAAGAAAGAGGTATTTGGAAAGAGATAATCCTACAAGTTTAAAACTATATACATCTAATTATATACAACCAATAAGACTGTGGAGACATTTACTTATTGTTTTACAATTATTATCAGTTATGAGAAGCCAAATAATTCCATTTAAAAATACGTAACTATCTAGTTTCAAGCCTTCTCACGGTAACAAAACCAAACTACTTTACTAGAATAGCGAAAAGTAGGACTGATAATTGAAAAATAAAGACAAGGTATAAGGTAAGGTTCATTAGATCTGAAGTTGCGGCAAGGCCCTCGTGCATCAGTCTAACTGACCCAAACTTGACGTTGTATCACCTAAGGAACAGTGAGATAAATGAAGATCCTCTTGGCAAAGCGTTGCCTTAGATACATGTCTATGAGAGAAGTTAAGACAAGTATATCTAGCTAAAGGTATTTAACAAAAAGGTAAATAGGATAATTTGCCCCTAAGTAAGGTAGGCAATCTATAGTTAAGGTAGTTAAATATAATATAAGGTAAGGTAAGTAGATCAAAGGTAAAATAAGTAATCGAGAGGTAAGGTAAATAAGTATGACAAGGTAGGTCCTTTATCACACAAAATACTACTCGAGTATTTAGTAGGTAGGTAGGTATTTTAAGATCGGTCCTCCTCGTCTGAATCAGCGGAAGATCCCCGATAAGGTAACAAGTCCTTAACATGCCATTTGCCTGCCTTAGAACCATCGAGATTCTTTAATTCATAGACTAATGCCGACAACTTTTTAGAGACAATCGACAAGATGTGTTTAGGACTGAGTTTCGCAGAGAATTTGTCCGCAGCATTCGACAACACTTTGTTCGGACGCCAAACTTTTTCATTCACAGTAAAACTTACATCCCGTTTCCGGAGATTATAGGATTTGGAATTCCTCTCATACGCAGAATGCAATTTTTGACGTATTTCTACAAACAATTTTTGAAACTCAACTAAACTTTCGGCGTAGGTATTCCTATCACCAGGTAAAATTTCAGACGATTGATCTTCAGGGGGGTTATTATAATAATTACCAGATAAAGGGATATGTCGCCCAAACATTAAATAAGAAGGGGGGAAACCAGTAACTTCGTGAACCGCTGTATTAATAGCTTGTCTAATTTCCGCAATATGTAGATCCCAATCGTCATGATTTTCAATATAGCACCGGATTGCAGTAGTGACCGTTTTATTGTTTCTCTCTACAAAGTTACATTGTGGTGAGTAAAAAGGAGTGAACCACTGTTTGACCTGATATCTATCACAAAGTTTTTTAAGGTTATGACCAGAAAAATTTGGTGCATTATCGCAGATAAGAATTTGAGGAACTCCAAATAGGAGAAAAATCTGGTTTTCCAGAAGATCTACGATAAGATTAGACCTAGAGTCTTTAAGAGGAAAAACAAAGGTATATTTCGAAAACCAGTCAGCGGCAACTAACAACCATTTATTGCCTCTTTTTGAGCGCGGGAAAGGACCAATAAAATCCAAAGAAATAATCTGACCAGGTAATTTAACTATTTTTTCTCTTCCCATAGTACCAATCTTAGGCAGGTTTGAATGCTTCTGTGCTCCGCACATCAAACATTTACGGATAAACTTCAAGATGTCTGTTCTCATCTGTGGCCAATAATACATTTCTTGTACTCGGAACAAAGTTTTACGAAAACCAAAATGTCCACTGGTAGGAAGATTATGACTATCTTCAATGACTTTGGCCCGTTGAGATTTGGGAACCAGGAGTTTCCACTCATGCTTATTAAAAGCATAGGAGGTACGGCAAGGAATAAATTTTTGTACAGAGTCGCCTGCAATACGCCACTGAGGATACTTTTCAGGACTTTTACGAATGTTATCGCGAAGAGAGATGTACCAATGATCAAGATTAACCAAATCAATGGATAGGGAAGATACTTGTGTAGGTAATGTCTTAGAGGTAGATGGACCATCCAAGCCATCTTGAAGAGAATAAGGTATGCGACTTAATGCATCTGGAACTATATGCATAGAACCTTTCCTATGTTGTAAATCAAAGGTGTGCTGCCGTAATCTGAGCAGCCAACGACTTAGTTTACCAGAAGGAGTTTTCAGATTATTAAGCCAGAGCAAACTAAAGTGATCGGTAATTACGGTAAAAGGCGTACCTTCCACCCAAGGTCTAAATTTGTCAATGCAGAATATAACTGCCAAACATTCCCGTTCGGTTACCGAATAATTTCTTTCTGCTCTAGACAGAGAGCGGCTTGCATAAGCTATGACTTTTTCTTCTCCGTCTATAAACTGTGTTAGCATACCACCGATACCAACGTCGGAAGCGTCTGATTGAACATAAAATTTTTGAGTAAAATCTGGTTGGGCCAATATAGGGGCACTTACCAATTTTTGTTTAATAGATACAAACGCGGCTTCGGCCTCGTCGTTCCAAATAATAACTTCTTTTTTCTTTTTGCCTTTTAGAAGAGCATTTAAAGGGCTTACAAGTGAAGAGAAATCCTTAATAAATCTGCGGTACCATGAACACATTCCTATAAAACGTTTTACTTCTGTTGAAGTACGAGGGCGAGGATAATTTAACATACAATCGACCTTGCAAGGGTCAGTAGCTAAGGAATTATTTCCGACAATGAAACCTAAATATTTTAAGGTGGTTTTAAAAAATTGACATTTTTCAAGGTTAACAGTAAGGCCTGCTTCCTTTAGTAAATTTTTTGCAGTAGCAAGTAAATTGACATGGTGTTCCCAAGTAGGAGAACAAAGTAAGATGTCATCTAGATAAGAAAATATGTACGGCTCAAATTTAGCGCCAAAAATTGAATCGACCAAACGCTGCTGCGTCTGCGCAGAATTACACAAACCAAAAGGAACCACAGTAAACTGAAAATGTCCTCGACCAATTATAGAGGAAGCTGTTTTTTCCTTCGAGGCGTCATCCAAAGGAATTTGCCAAAATGCTTTGCGCAAGTCGATGGACGATATAAATTTAGCATTACGCAAGTTATTCAAAATACGATCCACGTGAGGTAAAGGGAAACTATCATGCTTAGTTAAACTATTCAAAAAACGTCCATCAAAACAAAATCTATACTCACCGTTAGATTTTTTTACCAATAATGTGGGAGAGCACCAAGGACTTTTAGATTCTTCTACGACACCTAACTCAATCATTGAGTCTAACTCTTTGTTTAAAATTTCTTGCATATATGGAGAAGATAAATAAGGTTTCTTTTTAAAGGGTGGGTTATCACCAGTGTCTATAGTGAGCTTAATTTTTGTTGTTCTTCCCAGCTTGTCTTTACTATCAATTTCCTTAAAGGAATCTAAAATTTTTTGAGCTTCTACTTTTTGAATAGATGATAAATCATCTAAAGTGTAAAGTTTAGGAATATGAAATTTTTTATTTAACTCTGGAGTAGTAGTACTAATTTTAGTTTCAGAATTATGAATGAACCAGCTATTATTTTTAAAGTCCATTACTAACTTAAACTGCTTTGCAAAATCAATACCAAAAATAAACGAATGTGTGACGGAAGGAACAATTAAAACTTTAATAATTTGACAACAGTCGTCAATAAAAATAGGTAAATCGGCAATGCCAACTACTTTCTGCTGAGTACCGTCTGCAGTACAAACATTACTACTTTTAACCGAATGAATTTTTATTTTTAATTTCTTTAAAATTCTTATTCCGTTTGATCCAACAATAGAAGAGTTAGCTCCAGAGTCTAATAAAACTGTGATGGTTTGGTCATACAGACGAACCGAGATATATGGTCTGTTGTCATTAACTTTTTCAGTAAACAGAGGTAAAATTTCATTATTCAAGATCGGTGATTTGTAAAAATTAGAAATATAAATAAGCCATTTATTCCACTCCTCGTTATTAAAATAAGGGTGCGTGGTTTGTTTTTCATCAGGGTACGGACCACGGGCAGTGCCTGACGATTCTTTTAGTTTTTTGAACAATTTTTACAAGAATTTATTTTAACATTTTGTTCACCACAGCGGTAACAAAAAATGTTTCTTTTTTCTTTACAGGAATTATAAGTATGATTAGGTAAACGACAATTGAAGCAAATTATCTTACTCTTAGGTACTGTTTGAAAATCTTTGTTGATTGAATCAACCACAGAATTTTCAATACTTTCAGACTTCTTCAAAGTCTTGTCATTATTGGAAGTATCTCGAAAATAATTATTTTTACGATTCTTATTGAAATCCCGAGTGTCACGCGGTCGTGAACCACTCGGTTGATCACGATCAGATAAATAAAATAATTGAGGTAATTTTTTAGAAGTAGCCCTAGAAGCTTCCTCCAATCTTTTGCACAAAATAGATAACTCATTGACAGTGTCAATGGAATGTAAGGCAAGTTGAGATATATATTCCGGAAATAAATTTTTACGAATATACTTAACCTTAGTTATCTCCGCAGGAGGCGTAGATAAACGACAAAATAAATTTTCTAAATAAGCGATAAAGATAGTTACTGATTCATTTCTTTTCTGCTTTCTCTGTCTAATCTGCTCCCAGACATCATCATCTGCACAAGGAGGTAAAAAATCTTTTTTTAAACGAAAAACTAGTGAAGACCAATCGCTAACAACTGATTTAATGCTACGATACCAAATAAACGCATCGCCGACAAACAATTCAACAGCAGAATTAAATAATTCACTTTCTGAAATATCACGGGCCTGAGCAAAATCGGAAACTCTTTCTAAAAAATAAAAAACACTTTTTGCGTCACCATTAAATTTAATTCCCCACGAAGATATTGGCTGTTTATTTGCTGTACACGTAATCACAGGATTAACGTTAACTATTGGCGGAGAATTTTGGTTAAGATTAATTAAATTTGAATTTGCAGCAGATGTTTCTTCCGAAATTTTGTCATCTAAATCCGATTCCAATTTAAGACAAGTTGCAAACGATTCATTCCTAAATTTAATGACGTCATCACTTGCATCCTCGGGAATAATTATTCTTTTAGTACGGCCGCCTAAATGAGCTAGTCGCGATTTTACGCGAAGGTAAGTACTATCAGAAGAATTTCCTTCAAACTCAGAAATAATATTTTCTATAGAGGCAATACTTCGATTTATTTCAACTTGTTGGCGTCCAAAATCTGGCAAATACGATTCCATACAAATTTGACTCCCAGGTGTACTAATTTCTTTTTTTAAAAGTCTAGATAAAATTTTCCTTTTCTCGGCTACACTACGATCTGTGTAAACAGCCCTAATATTTAATTCATAAACGAGTTCATAATCCAATAAATGATTGATTTGAAACCTATCAAAAACCGCCATCTTTTTTTTTTATTATTATTTTTCTTATGAAGAAAATTAAAAAGTTTTGCAAAAATTTATAATTAAATAATTAAGTCCTTATAAAACCTTTCATAAAAATTGATTAATATTATTCGGACACCCGGTATAATATTCTTAAAAAATATCCTCTATGCAAGGTATAAGATAATACAGACGGTATGAACCCAAAAATGGCTTAGGTAAAATAATGTTAAGTTAACCAACAAAAAAATTAATTTGCTTAGCATTGCATTAATAGTATTCGACAATGTGTCTCGTAAATCATAAAATATTTCTTCTATAAAGGTATATTTAAACTCGTTTTGATATCGCACTAAACATCGAAATCTTAACAATAGCCTTTTTTTTGGTAAAGGTATGCAGTAAAAAAAATGGTCTACGCGAGCAGAGGATTGATTTAGGCGTCGCGACGCGCTGACCAGGTATTTAATTGAATTTATGACAGTAGGTAGGCAAAAATGGTGAGTGACTGTTTTTTCTTTTGAAACTTATCTCAGTACATAGAAAGAAAAGTAAAAGCATAAGCAATCCTGCCCCACGCCAATGGGCGCTATTTTTTGTAGCTATCTTTTTGTGGAAAATAAGATTTTCCTCAAAAAGTGCTCAAATGCAAACGGCAGCTCTACGTCGGTTTAGCAGATGGTCGCAGGCAAGGGATGCTTATCCTTTTAAGGGCGCCACTCAGTTTCAATTAGATTTCATGATCTTAGAGCTTCTGAACTGAGAAGTAAAGCTCTGATTTATAAGTTAAAAGTACTCAAAAAATTAGAATAAAATACTGAGGTAAGCTTCAATCAATTTAATAAACAAGGTATAACCTGGTATAGTTACCACTAACCAAATATAGTTTAAAGCACCAAATTTTTGGTTTGTACTGTGTACTGGAAATGGTACTTAAAGTAAAATCTGAGTTGGAAGTATTACAATGATAAAATTATGTTGAGAATGCTCGGATTCTGGTAATATTCTGAAAATAATCATTTAATGCATTAAAGCTTAAAAATTTCGATGTACCGTAATATATACATAAACCTTGTCTTTGGCCAAAGATTCACCCCTCTGCTATGTACACTTATATATACAGAAAATTGCATATAGGTTACCCGTGCCGAATATGGAAAATGTAAAACTGTAAAATTACTCAGAATACTTGCTTACAAAGAAAAGTAAAGAGAAAGATTTATACTTGAATTATTAACTGTTACGCAACTTGAATTTCTAAATGTTATTGTTTAAAATTATGCAATAAGGAGAATTAATAAAAAAGAACAAACTGGCCTTAGATCCATGGTTAAACCGGAACATCCAGTGGAATTCACAGGACTCTTGGTGGTACTGACTTAGCCCCAAACTGCTGAATCTAGGTGGTAGGTAGAGTCACTGGATCCTCGGACCGTCACCCATTTCTCTTAGGAACAGTTGGACGGCGTGGCCCAAGAAAATCGCAGAAAACGACACGGTCTTCCCGGTATGGAAGAATGTATGAACTTAGGTATAAAATCAAGGGTTAAGCCCCATGGCCACTCCCTGTAAATAACAATTAAATAACCAAAACGTTCTGAAAACCCAAAAAGACAATTTCTTTTGCTTACCTCTAATTTGAGGGAATTCACCAACCAACGAATTTACACATTTTGGGACTTATCCCCTAGATAATAAAACAGGAGGTACTAGAAAGGCACTCGGAATACTTAAAAAATTACATTCTGTAGTACTGTAGAAAATTTGGGGTACTTAGAATAGCACCGGAATGACAAGGAATTCAGGCCGCTGAATGCGACCTCTCAACTCCACTTCTCACCGTCGAGAGTTATCAAAAAAAAGGACTAGCTAATTCGCTACCGCCTGGCAACATGGTACTCATCATCCCATCTATACCTTCGTAGTACGAGGTGGCTAGAGAAGCAAAGTACTTCAAAAATAGACAAATTAATAAAATTAATGGCGTTAGAATTTAAAACGCCACAAGGTTTTATTTCAAATATGTGTTTTTGTTAATTAGTAATTGATAAACTTTTCAAGTTATCAATAGAAATAACTTCTTGTATTTGAGATGTAGGTTAAATGTCTCGGCTGTTGTAAATCAGCTGTTTTTAAGAAAATCGATAATAGGTCAGTGTCAGACTGACAGTTTCTGTGCATTTTCACGGCCAGGTCTGGTTGTTAATTTTTGCTTGGTTGCGTGGGTTGACTTTGGTCGCCGTTGGTTTTCTATGGTGTAAAAGAGGTTAGTTTTCATAGATAGGGTGGATTTTTTTAATTTGTCAACGTTTTTGTTTTGGTAACTATGTACGTTGAAGAGGGAATGTTATCGGCCCTTTCGACCGTAGACACTGGCAGTTAAAGCACGTTTGTGGAAATAGCTCCCTAAGTTTAGTTTCTTGGACAGGGAAGGCAATGTAGTGGCGATAAAACACCCACAAATGTTTTAAAAAGGGTATGGCTTTGTAGTTTGCCTATTCTTTGAGCGGAGTGCCGATTTAAAATGTTTAATAAACTTCAACAGCGGTCATAGACGCCATTTGGTAAATTGAATCCCTCGTTAGTGATTTGAGGTAGGTTTAAACTTTAGTTTCTAATTACTCTCGTTGGGTGTTATGAAAGATTTCTCTCTCATGTTGTATATCTAAAATTCGATTTTAGGGTTTTTTTTGTAGGGGCTAAAAGCCTTAGTACAAACTAGAGTACTAGTTTTCTTTTGTTGGAACTGCCTGGACGCAGGACGTACCAGTTGCCATGTACTATTGGAATTCTTGGAGACTAGCTGTGTAGCAGTATCCACGTTAGCTGTTTCAGGGACCATGTGTGTGTTTACTGAAGATTAAGTCTTCAGGATATATGGTAGTACGTAAAGTTGCAGCTAAGTATCATTACCCTCAATTCATTTCTCTTTAAAAAGTAGTCAACCTAAAGTCTTAATATTTTGCATTTGCGTATTGTTTGATATACAGTGTTTCGATAAAGTTTTGCGCCCATGTTATGTACAGAGCTTGTGCAATGTAAACGTGTAGCGTGTGTCGACATAGCGTTAAGATGTCACAAGGGTCTCTAGTAGTTCAGAATGTTAGGTAGTCTGTTACAGCTACTTTTGTTGTAAATATAGTTACAATTTATTATTATAAAGTAAATATTTTTGTTTCCCGGCTAAAGGCCATTTGTTTCTTCTAAATTTAACACTTGCAACTTTGACATTTTAACTTATCTATGCCCGAGTGGCTAGTATGCTTATTGAGTAACCGCTTGTCTTGTGCAAGACCTTGTCAAACAGGGTTTGGCTTTTTGCTTTCTTTTATCGATAACTTTGTAAATTGAAACCTTCAGAACTTTTATTGTCAAACCTAGTACTATCACTTTAATATTACATTTCACTTATTTATCTTTTAACTTTAAGTATCTATTGTCCACCAAAGTAAGAGGAGCTTGCATTTATAAGTCCAAGTAGCCAAGGGCTTAACACGAATTTAAGAATAAATATCTGTATTGGCCTCTGCGAAAATTTGGCTTTTATTTTAAATAAAGTGACTTTGAGGGACTTAAGTGAATGAGAGCTTATAAGAAGCTAATGTATACCGATTGTGACATAAGTGTTTTTTTCCTAGTTTGTTTTTTTCTGAGGCCAAACACTAGAACCGTTAAAAGCTTTTAAGTAAAATAAAACTAAGGTGGCGTCTTTAGGATTTGACTATAACTTACTTATGAGAGTGCTAGACCACTCAAACTAGGAACAAAATAGCGAACCTACCCTGAGTTGAGCTAGCTAAGGAATTCAGGCAGCACAACATAGGTTATTTTTAAGGACTGTTGTCTGAAGTACATCCTCCAGGGCGCAGGGTTGCCAGAGCAAGGGTAGATAGGTTGCCTTGTCGCAGTATACTTTAGGTTACCCTAAAGTGAATACCGGCACCCGATTATTGTTTAGGGCGTAATATTTTTGATTACACTTAAATGTTTTTTATAACAAGGCACAAAGACGGGTGTGTTAAAAAACTGGTTTACTAGGAGTGATGTCCATTTTGGTTATTACCTTTAATTATATTGAAATTCCTCAAGACCGTTTCCTTTTATTGAGAGAAGCCTGCGCCGGGCAGTCTATATTTTCGGGGCAAGGATGTGCAATTCAAGTGCCATTCTAGCAATCCTTGTCAAAATAAATAAGGTACTAAATTTACAATGTTGTTTGTATTCAGCATTACGTTATAATTAATGTATACATTTTGTTTAAGTTATATAATATGCTTACATTTCGTTATTTATAGAATTAGTTTTTGCCTTTCTTATAAAAAATATTTATTAAATAAACTGGAGCGTAGTTTTTTATTACAAATATTTCCATTTCCATTTGTCTAAAAAGTGCTTAGGCAAATGCCATTTGGCTAGTCAAATTGCATTTGCCTAGTCATTTAGCATTTAAATAAGAAAAAACACTATTTGCCCAGGCAAATAGCATTTGCCTAGACAAAAGCCATTTGCCTAGAATTACCATTTACCTGCGACATATATACAGCAAATATGATTTTCTTTTGCCGTACCTAAACTAGTAATTTTCTTTTGTTTGGTTTAATCAGAGCCATAAGCTATTTTGCATTTTTTATGACATAATTTAACAGTATATTTCAATATTATTTCAACACTATAAGTGATTTACCTTGTTAATTTAAGAACTTAGATATACTTATAAAGCGACATGTAAAGGAGTTGCAACTGCTGCGTCATAATAATGAGTGTTTAATCTAGCTGAACTCATACTTTTACAATTTTGTCTGATTTGGTAAATTAACGGAATTTACCAGAAGTTTAATCAAGTGTTATAAATTTTCCATTTAAAATAACCTTTTAACATTGACCTCCTCTTTTTAAATTAAATAACTGTTAACTATTTTTGTGTGGACACCATTGTTCCCTCACAGGAATTAGGTGTTGTTGTGACAAGTCAGGTGCTAAAACTCAAAACTTCATCGTTTATCTTGGCTTGCACAGCAGCATCCTTTGGGGACCGTACTCGTACATATTGTAGTTTACTGGCAAGGACTCTACTTAAAAAACCACCCCGGTTTACAATTGCCACGAGATTAGGCTAGCTTAGGTAGGTGGTAACCTGAAACCTTATTCAATAATTATATTTTCATCGTTTATAATTTTTACCACCTAATAAGAGTATAAGCCCTTATTAAATTTGTATTCTTCAGGAGAGGCACGTTGTTCCTACGCTAGTGCATTTTATGAATTTTCAGAAAATTTAGCAACTGTTGTCTTATCATTATTTATCACTATCAAGATAATATTTTTGGATATCATACCGGACTATTGTAATTAATGTGTGATAATCCTTACCAATTCTTTGCCATTTTGCTACCCAGCTGTCTTCGGGATGCATGTTGGCAATCATACTGTAAAAAAAAATTTATTATATTTTATTGACTTTTTAAACTGTAGATACTCAGCCCTGCCAAAAATTATTGGACAATTTAAATATAGGTATCTACAGCATAATTACGCACATGTTGCGTATATTAAAATAATAACCATAAATGGATTATATTTAACCACATCCTATTTTTGTATACTCAGACTGTAAACTTAACTAAATTTATATAAGAAAAAAGTGCTACAAGCTCTTAACGCATTCCCCATGTAATACTCGTAAGTTTGTTTGAGGAAATGGGCCGAACCAGTTTTGCATAACAAAAGGACAATAAAATCATTAATTTTAAAAATTCGTTTCCTGACAGAAATATAAATTATTGTTTGATCTTAAATCAGAAGTTTTAATGGCCATTCAAGCAAAATTAATATTAGTAGAGGCAGCTGTCAACCTATTGTAAATGTTATTAGAATTGAAGAAATAACATTCTTACAAAAGATTGTGTAATTCGTTCTTAGCCTGAGGTCCGTATTTATTAATTGACAATTATTATTTTAATAATAGTGGTTTGGCCCAATCTTGCACGATAGAATAATTAAACGGTAGATCCACTACCCCCAAATTTTCAGTTTTGCCGCCACCGCTCGAATTCGAAGTGAAACCAGTTTTAACTGGATTCTGGTGACAACATGTTTAAGATTGCATAAAATTGAAATGTTATGCTTGCCGAACAGTTTGGGTTCGGGCCCGAACATTGCACAGTCAGGCAGAAGACGCGACTTCAAATATTGTCAAAGGGTTCAATAAAAGGACGCACATGGGAGCAGTTTTCTTTGACGTGAGCAAAGCATTCGACAAGGTCTGGCATAATGGTCTCTTGTTAAAATTGATTGGGCTTGGAACTCCGAACTACTTAATGAAGGTGGTAGCTTCTTTCTTGGGGAATAGAAGTTTTGCGGTCTCGTCAGAGAACGCACTTTCTTCGAATAAACCCATCAGGACGGGAGTGCCGCAAGGCTCACCTCTCTCTCCGATATTGTCAAAGTTTAAAAAAATATCACTTCTCAAAACTCGATATCTTAAAAACTATTAAGTTTAGACTTATAATGCACTTATTAAAAAATAATTGTAATTTGATGTAGAATCCAAAAATATTATAATATATAGGGTGTTCCATTTAAAAAAAAATATTTTAAATTACTAAAAAACTGTAAATTTGGCAACATTGTAAATGTCACTAGCAGCTCTGCGATAACCTCTTATATACGAATACCAAATTTTAGCTAAATCGGACAAACGGTATTAAAGATATTTAAAGCGTTCCATACTTCTGTTACACACTGTATACAGGGCTGCCCAGAAGTCCGGAATAAAATTAATATAGCCTTAAGCTGTAACTTTTGGGGAAAATGCTCGGACACGTCAATTTAGTTTTATATATGCTCATTTTGACGCTATTCGTTTGTTTTTGTATAGACATTTGTCAAAGATATGACGACATCGATCTTTTTTTTAAATGGAAACATACAGGTTGTGATACATCATTTGAAAGCTAATATCTCGTACAGTATGCTCATACATTTTGACGCGATTCTGTCAAGCTATTTTAAAATGGCGACTGTTAGAAATTTAAAAAAAAATCCCTATTTAAATAAGCGGAAATGATAAATGATTGATTGTTTCACGTTCTGACATTTTGTGACATTGTGACTTAACAATAGTTATGGTTTATTTGTTATTTATTTTGTCAAAAAAAATTAAAATGTAACGAAGGAAAACAAAACACAACAAAAAGGTGGTTTAACGTGGGAAATGCTGGAAATGTCCTCCACCATCTACTTGGCATGCTTCCAGACGATGGTAAAATCCGTAGACGGAATTTCGAATGGCTTCAGCCGGTATGTTATGTGTCTCCAATCTAATTTTGTTGTTCAAATCTTCAATATTATTTGGCCTATTTTGGTAAACTTTTTCTTTTAAATATCCCCAAAGAAAATAGTCTAGAGGCGTTAAGTCTGGGGACCTCGGTGGCTATTCAATTGTACCACATCGTCCAATCCAGCGACCTGGAAATATCTGATCTAAATATCTTCTCACATTGACACCAAAATGCGGGGAGCACCATCTTGCTGAAACCAAATTGTTTCATTAGGTATATCTATATATATACATTTACTTTCTGGGGCCGCTGAGTATGCGCTTCAAATATTCATCGTGGATTTTCTTGACTCCAGAAACGATAATTATGTCTGTTAACCACTCCGTTTAATAGAAAGTAGCTTCATCCGAAAATAATATGTTCTGTGGAAACCTATTATTCTCGTCACACCGTCTCATCATTTCTTCGCAAAATTGCAAACGCCTATCATAGTCATCTTCTAAAAGCTCTTGGACAAGACATACTTTATCAGGGAGGTATTTTTCTGCTTTCAAAAATCTTCCGATAGTACCTCTAGATGTATTATGATTTTGAGCCAATGAAACTGTTGAAACATGCGGATTATCCTGTAGAGATAATGCAATATCCAATTTTTCATCGTCGCCTAAAACACGTGGCCGTCCATTCCTAGGCAAGTGTGCCCTGTAAAATTTGATTTTTCGCATATATAGCATTAAATAAAGTGCACACTTCACTTTGACTTCTCATTTCATCTCCACATTCTAACAAAATTAAGACTTATATACGCTGCCTTTCCGATAAAACCATACTTCGGAAATACCTAAATTAATTTTAGAAGTTCACAATGTCACAAAATGCGAGAACGTGAAACAATGAAGATTTATTACCTTGAAAGGTAAAAAAAACATCAATGATTTATCATTTCCGCTTATTTGAATAGAGATTTTTTTAAACTTTTAAAAGTCGCCATTTTGAAATAGCTTGTACGAGATATTAGCTTTCAAATAAATGATGTATCACAAGCTGCATGTTTCCATTTAAAAAAAAGATCGATGTCGTCATATCTTTGACAAATGTCTAAAAAAAATATATATAATATATAAATAAGTGAATAAAATTTCAAACTTTTTTTACTTTTTATGTCGCTAGAATGCACCTTTAGTGTCCGTTTGGCGGGACTGTACCTACTTTAGTCTGACTAACCGGAAATACAAAAAAATAGATTTAATTAATACTAACCTCAGAAACGTTTAAAATTAATTGAAGTGGACAATAGAGACATTACGAAGTAAAAATATACCCTATACCTACACGGCTCAGTACATGATATTTTTGTGTCTCAAAAGCGGGTCATGCGAGTTGTCAAAAAACTGGAATATAACAAAATCTGCAGAACTGCTTTTAAAATATGAAAATAATGACAGTATATGCTATATATATTTATGAATGTTTGATGTTTTTCTTTAAGCATAAAGCATTTTTTGATTTAAAAACAACTCGTAATTATAGGACAAGAACAATGGACGTTAACTATCCAATACACCGGCTTACACTCACGGAGGAAACGCCCAATTATATGTGTATAAAACTCTTTAATGCTTTGCCCAACAAAATTTAAAAAATAAATATAGAACAATTGTTTTAAAACAAAATTGAAAAAATGCTTATTGATTTGTAACCTTATTGCTTGAATGACTTATATGTAGATATAGTATTAATATTTATGTGTGTTAATTTCATCCTTGGTGATTATAGCGTCATTTATTTTAGTGTTCCCTTGTGGTTTCACATATTGAAATAAAGAAGTTTATTATTATTATTATTATTATAATTATTACTATTATTATTATTACACCTACATGTGCCATTTTCTAAGTAATTTTTGTTCCCCTCATTCTCATTTTTTATAATAAAGTAACGAATATCGCGTCTCCAACAACTCTCATACAAAGCGGCAAAAAATTAATATTCAAACCTAGCAATATCAATTTTGAATACAAATTATATCTGCCGCTAAAACAATGTTCGGTTTTAGATCGATAAAACAGTTTCTTCAGTAGGTAGAGGTAGCAAATGGCTAGATTCCTTTACTTCCCGGAGTATTTTAGATAGCAAATACTACGAGTACTAGCGACAAATAATATTTGATTATTAGAAGAGTCTAGATTCGTATCTAATTTATTCTGTAATCTGTTTAAACAGTTTTGCTGCAGTTTTCTTGCTATTGTAATCTTAAGCTCATATTGAATTATGGGTTTTACAACTGTTCATAGAATTTACGCGATTGAAGCCTATTTTTTAAACTGATGTGCTGGATATTGGGAGTTGGAAATACAATCAGCGTTTACGTACGGACGATTTTCACGATTATTTGCCAGATTCGGCAACCTGTAAAGGATTTATATGCGTATCAATTTGCATTGGTATGCTTCGCGTAACTGGTTCATAAAAGGTTACTATTGGGCCAACCGTTGATATAGAAGAGATTGGCAATGACGCGCGTCAACATATGGGACAAGAGCCTACAAAATCTTTAAATGCCTTTTTCAGGGAATTGAACTTTTTTATGGAACATGTCATACGGTTGTAAAGAAGAACTCGGAAATGCATCAATTTGAGGGAGAGCGCCCACCAGAGCAGTGAATTACTTGATGTGAAGTGTCCGTGAAGTACAACTGAGACGCACGTCATGTGAGCTTAAAGAACGCGCATATCAATAGTGTACGAATTGCATGCAGTGAGTAGATGATAAAGATGTTTTAGCATTCTACATGATTTTACATGCTGCACCAATTGAATATTAAATTGTTGATCATCGCGCATTTTTATTAAACTTGTAGACACTAAAATAATTATGGAGGGGTAAACCGCACTGGTAATGTCATGTCAATCAATACGGAACATCGCAAGATTTAACCTGAAAAGCTCTAATGATTCGGCGGGCGTCCAGTGAAAATAGAACAGGTCCTATTTTTTAGCACGCATTCCGTGCGGCACTGTATAGTGGTGAGGCGACTCAGTTCTTTCGCATGGCTTTTGTGCGCGTGATTGCATATAAAAACATGGCACGCTGCACTTCATACCAACCTCATGCGCACCTCATATATCTTCACTTGAAGTGCACATCTTTGGTGGGCACTCTCCCTAAGATGAAACTATATCAAGTCGTTTTGCCAGCAGATCATCCCAGGTGTCTTGCGTACAGGCTAATGATTTGTCAATAATTTATTGAGTGACAACCTATTAAACTAACATCTTTTGCATATGAGAGATGTTGCACATGGCGATGTCTCGCGGCAATCGAGGTTAGTTACTAACCTATACTATTTATTGTCTTTTGAAAATGAGTTGTGAAATATAATAAATTATTATCAGTACCTTATCTTATTGTGATAATTTACTCTGGTAACGTGGACTTATCGGGTAAGAGCTTTCTCTAACTCGGTAAGACTACATGTACGATACGAAATATATTTCAGGAAAAATATCAACCAAAATATTTTCTTGTAGAAATATAATACTTGAAAACTTTCATGAAACATCGATTTGTATTGTTTTCTTGCGATGATTTTAAATTAAAATTTTACATTTTAACATTAAAATTGTGTCAAAGTATCAAATTGTCACAGATTTAGAAAATAAAAAGTAGCATTGACTTTGCTTCCATGGAAACGCCTTAGATGTTTTTGTTTGTATTGATTCGCTTGTTACTAATAACAGGGTCGGTTTTCAATTTTACTCGATTTGCTTTGAGTTAAAATCAAATTAAATCTTTTTCACAAGAGAAAAATTGAAGTCTAGGTTCTTCAATGTTTCTTTACGTCAGGAGAAACTCCTTTGACATCTGTTGATTATTCGTGATTACTAATTAGCTCTATGGTTTGTAGGAATTTGTAATAAGCTCTTTGCTTGGATGTTTGTGATTCTTACGGATTTAATTTAGAAGTTTTGTTGCAAAAACTTTGGCGCCTATTAAATATAAAATATTTGTGCATGTCAATTTCAGTGCTTCTCTACTATTGTGGGATGGGATTTGGACCAACAGGGAGCCAGTCTTTGAGTAACTTGTATGTCCCGATTTGTCTTGATCTTGTATGTGAGTCGGTAATAAGTTGGTTTGTCGATACGTCCGTACGTTCGTAATAATTTCTAATAATTTTTAAGAAAAATTCGTTAACTGTCAACATCTTAAAGCCATTATGTAACACTACATTCATAATGTATCTGGGCGCGTTCGCGATAATTTTCAGCGCTTTGTTCTGAATCACCTGGAACTTATTAAGCTCCGTTTTGCTTATGTTGCACCACGTAGGTGCACCATAAGTTAGAACCGGCCTGACCAATACCTTGTAGAGGTTGACCTTAGTCCTATTAGCAAGTCTACTCCGCCTGTGAAGCAGGGGGTAGATAAAGCCCAACTGTCGCAATGCAAGTTTTATTCTATTAATTGAATTTTGCCTCCAATTCAGCCTTTGGTCGAAAATAAGTCCCAGGTATTTCACCTCCTGGCACCAGTTCACTTGGACTCCATTGACCCGTAGCCTTGTTTCAGGCCTACGGACGGTGCTTTTCGAAAAGAAGATTACCTTCGTCTTGGAGGGATTCAAGCGAATCTTCCAAGCCGAAAGCCATTTTTCCAGCTCGATTATATGACGTTGTATCCGGCTGACGACAATTCGCGGTGATTTAGTAGTCGAAGTAATTGCTGTATCGTCAGCGAAAAGATAGAGCTGCGTAAATCTATCTCGCGGAATATCGTGAGTATAAATGTTATACAACATCGGAGAGAGAGGTGAACCTTGCGGCACTCCCGCCCTGATGTGTTTATTCAAAGACAGTGCGTTTTCTGACGAGACTGCAAAACTTCTATTCTCCAAAAAGGAAGCTACCACCTTGATTAAGTAGTTCGGAGCACCGAGCCTTATCAATTTTAACAACAGGCCATTGTGCCAGACATTGTCAAATGCTTTGCTTACGTCAAAGAAGACCGCTGCCGTATGCGCCCTCTTGTTAAAGCCTTTAATAATGTTTGCAGTGAGTCGCGTGGTCTGCCTAACTGTGCAATGTTCGGGCCGGAACCCAAACTGTTCGGCAGGCAGAATATTGCGCGTGAAAACAAAGTCGTTGAGCCTACTCAAGATTATCTTCTCGGCAATCTTCCCTAGGTTCGACAGCAGGCTGATCGGCCTATAGCTAGCCGGCATCGTAGGGTCTTCGCCTTTCTTATAAATAAGAATGACTTTAGCGCGTTTCCAGACAGTTGGAAAGTGGCCTTCTCTGATTATCGCCTGGGATAAGCTTACTATGTTCCCCAAAGCTCGGTCTGGTAGATTTCGCAACGCCATATTCCTTAAACCATCAAAACCGGGGGCTTTCTTAACATTCAACACGCTTATTAGGGACTTAACCTCGTTTAAGGTGACTTGGGGAAAGGCCTGAAACGGGTGATTAATGGTTTTGTAAATCTGTATCGTCCTTGAGACCCTCTCATCTCTCAACACGTCATTAGTCGGGTTTTCACTGAACTGGTCACAGAGTTTGTCTGCGAGCAATTCAGCTTTATCCTTGGCATCGGTTAAAACCGCACCTGTTTCCTGGTTTTTCAGGTGAGACATGGGTGCTCGTGCGCCTCTGGTCAAGGCCCTTGTCATTCTATAAATAGAATTATCCGCCATAGATAGACCTTGGACCTTGTCGTCCCACAGGTTCGATTGCCTTTCGCTCAACAAATCCCTGATTACCTGGGCTTCCCGATTCGCCTCCGCCTTGATGCGAGGATCACCAGTACGATACGCCCTATTCTTTAATCGGTTTTTAATTCTAATGCGGTTCCTAATTTCATCGCTTAAAGTCCCGTATTTTGAAAATCCGGATACTTTTGTGACAGATGCTTCGGCAAGAGCTGCGTTAATGTCATCTGTGATCTTAGAAAAAAAAAAAAATTGAAGAAATCACTACTGTACTGATGGAAAGCGTTGTCATTAATAATAATTAAAAATGAGTGGTTTATTGTCATTAATAATAATTAAAAATGCAATGTAAAATGTGTTAGTTGTTGTTGAAAATTATTTTTGTTGTTTTTTATTAAAATTTTACTATCTACGATTAGTACGATTATTTTACTAATTTTCTTGTTGCTGAAAAGTGAAAATTCTAAAGGTTATATTATATAGTTAATAGTTGGTACTCGGTCCGCATACCGATTTGGCTTTTAATGCTGCGCTCCTGGCGGCGACTCTGTGAGAATACCGGCTCGGCGGATTTTTGCAGGAGTTTGCTTCTCCGTTTCTGACTGATTTTTGTTAGACGGGCCAGGTTGATGCATTTGATTGCCACTAGATTTTTTTTTTTTTTTTTTTTTTTTTTTTATGATAAGGCACAGCACTACAGGATAAATCCTTTATGGCGCTCTAGGAGCGGTGCGTGTGCGCAGGAAACGATTCACGTTGGTCTTGAATCTTTGGAGACTATACTCGTTGGGGAAGACGATCTCAGGGAGGTCGTTCCAGAGTGATGACGTTCTCCAGATGAAAGAATTTTGAAACAGTGTCGTTCGAGGGACACTAAGCTGAACCACGTACTGGTGGGCTGCAGTGGCTCGTCGTGTACTTCTACCATGCACCGCTCTGGGTGGTATTAAGCGGGCAACCTCAGTTGATATCGCTTAAAGGCTACATCTGCCATTATGAAAAGTGAAAACCTATACAAATTTGAAAGCAAATCGCTCAGTAAATTATCCAATAAAATATGCCTCTAGAATCGTCGCCTTATCTTCGTACCTCTGTTATTCACTAGAAACTAGATTTTCCCGTGAATATTTCTATACTCAATAGTATTTTCATTTATGATCAGAGATAGGACCCCTCGATCTAAAGCTATCGGGAGTATATGAGGTCATAAATGGAAATACTATATCGTAGAAATATTTGGGAAATCGCTTTCCCGTGAATAACGGAGGTATTATCGATAAGACGCCTCTTTTATCGGTATATTAGTGTTGAATGTTATTTTATTCTAAATCTTCTTGGCTTTTACGGTATTTTTGCAACTAATTACTAAATAATTAAAATAACACAAAAAGAAGTTCACACAGAAAAGCAATGACAATACAGAAAAATAAAGGTAAGATTTTTATGACAATACGTTGTTCTTGGCAAGTTGTTGGGTAAAATGATATCACGTATGTGATTGGCGTTCGCCTTCACGTGTTATAAAGATTAAAAGTGCAATTTTAATTAAAACAAATACTAATATTTTACCTATTATTTTAAAATATACGAGTTTATTTGTATGTTTCTAATATCTTATCAACCTTTTCACAAAGTTATTTATTTTTTTACAAATACAGTGAATTACCCTGTTATTGTATAAAAAATCTCATATAATATGTGAGTTATGTGAGGATCATCCTATTGAATCCACATATTAGGATATTTGTTTAGCCTCTTCCAGAAGCCTAGGTAGGATTTCGTTTGAAAACAATAAATTCCTTTGGTCCTCTAACATACCTTTAGGAAAGTCTATCAGAAATAGGCCTATCCGAATTTATGTTACATTGTTACTAATTTTTTACTATAATAAGGAATGATTGTTGACCTCATGTTTAATGCTTTTGTCGGTAAGGTACTTTATTGGTAAGTTTATTTTATTTTACCGCTATCCCGAAAACAGGCAACAATAAAGTAATAATCAAGATAATAGGTACAGGGTGGTCCACGTAAGATGACCCCCTACTTCTCGGACACCGTAAGAGTTATAAAAAAAAAGTTCAATGGAAAAATAAATTGATTAAAAAAATTTTTATTTTATTATATTTTCATGTACCTACCTATACAGGGTAAGTCGTTTTTCTGGAGTTGATTCGTTTTTTCAATAGAACACCATATATTTTACAATACTTTTGGATTCTACGTGAAATGACAATTATTTTTTAGTAAGTGCACTATGAGTCTAAACATAATAGTTTCCGAGATATCGACTTTTAAAAAATGACATTTTTGAAATTTGATCTTACTTTTTTATTATCTTCCTAAAAATATTCATTTCAGGTTAAGCCGGAAGTACTACATTTCCGGGTCTAGGACATTTAGCCGTCGCCGTTTCGCCGTCGCCGTCGCCGTTTCGCCGTCGCCGTTTCGCCGTCGCCGTTTCGCCGTCGCCGTTTCGCCGTCGCGACAATTCGCCGGCAGCCGATTCACCGTGGGCCGTTTCGCCGTCAAATAGAAATTAATAAAATACGTAAAAAAGGTTATAATATATATTGCTAAATTTTAACAAAATTGTTTGATAAAAATATACCTACATAGGCAAGTCAATAATAAAGTTCTCAAATATTATACTATAATTATTATATACAACAAAATTATTACATTTCATAATTATGCGCTAAACCTCTGAGATATTCTGTCATATTATTGTTTCTAAAATTATTTACTAAAGACAAAATTCTGTCATCAGCTAGTCTATACTTTTTTACCTTTAAGGGCGGAAGACTACCAGCCACAAGTTGTTCGTAATAGAGATCTCTTCCCCTTTGAACTCTCTTGATACCTTCAATAAATTTCCATATTGTTGGATGATCCATTCCTAATTCCAATTGTAATCTTCTGTGGGCCGCCTCTGCATGGTTGTTTGTTCGATCTTGGCCACTCAACGTTCTCTGATATAGGTTCCACATTTCATGAGGAAAAAGTGGTGCGCGCCTACCATTACCTCGCCTGTTCAAGCGTCCAACATAATTATCTTCAAACCAGTTGAGAAGTGGTTGAAGTTCTACAGGTAAATTTTCAGCGAGAATGTCAATTGCTTCATCCAAATTTTGAATAGGTACAAACGCCAGGGAAGTGACCATACGTGCCTGTAGCGCGAACTGGGGATTATTATTGTAATCCCCAATAAAACCCATTGTACCCAAGTGCTTTTTCATATTTTGCGCCAAATGGAAAAAGCATCCATTTATCTTCGTATCTGGAAAGCACTCCTTCATCGCGGCGAAAGCTGCCTGTTCAAAATCACAATGAATTTCTGTAGGTGCCAAGTTTGGTATCAGTTCTCTAAGCATAGTAAACATCTGATTGTATGTAGCTCGTTGTTTGTTTGGTAGCAGGGCGTAAAATATGGGATGGACCCCATTATTTTTTCCTGCCATCACAGTGTAAACTTGAGCAAATAATGGTGGTGCTATTGAAAATGTACCATCAGCATACCAAGTGGTAGCCTGCAAATGTGGCAGCCAACTTTGCCTACCAAAAATTAAAATTCTGCTAGGCCCTTCCTCGCGGTCTGCCAATAAAAAAATTTCTTCAATGCCAGGTTGAGGTTGGTATATTCGGTAAGATTCTCGGATGATAAGTTCTTCGAGATTTGTAGGATTTGTGGGTGCAGCATGGATCTCATTACGCTTACGCCTTACTGTTTTCTTCAAAGCACATTGATTGGGTAATTTAGCTTGCGCAGCTTGCGAAAGATCGGTCAGGCATCCATTAATTACCTGGACTGTACTCTCTAACGTTTCTGCAGCACGTTTTTTTATACTATTCACCACTTGTGCAACTTCTATAGAGACTGCGGAAGAATCGTGTGTGTGTATATTGACCTTTTTGATTACTTTGTCGTTTCTTGAATGTAATCTTGCCTTACATATGTTTCTCCGTTCACATCTCCAAAATTTTACTTCACCGTCACTTTTACTTAAAGCATCGAAAACGTAAATATATCCATTTTCAAAAAATTTCTCTTTTCCCCTTTTACTCAATATTTTTGCGTCCATTATGAAAATCGCGGTTCTTAAATTTTGTAGGGTTTACTCTTCTTTTTCGTTTTTAACATTGAAATAACATCATTTTAACTTTAAGTTTATTTTTCAACAACAAATATATTTCTAACATTGACAAATTCAAAAATCTACTGACAGCTTTTTTCTCCATGGCAATTTCTCAGGTGCTTGACACCTGCAGCAAGGCCTCCTATCCTCTAGCACATTAAAAAAAAAAAAAAGCCCTTATCAAAAATGTGAGTATTTATATAATGAGAGAAAAGATCATCAGGCACTAAGTAATTAAGTAATTAAGTAATTAGGGTTATTGGAATTCGGGTCTAGGACGTTCAGCCGTCGCCGTTTCTAATCTAATCCACCTTTTTGGGTCCAATTCGGTATATGCTAGATATAAAAAAATTGTAATAATTATAGACTTATATTGGTTAAACAGCGCTAACACGGCATCTAATCCACCTTTTTGGGTCCAATTCGGTATATGCTAGATATAAAAAAATTGTAATAATTATAGACTTATATTCTATTTGACGGCGAAACGGCCCACGGCGAATCGGCTGCCGGCGAATTGTCGCGACGGCGAAACGGCGACGGCGAAACGGCGACGGCGAATAGTCCCATCCCCTACATTTCCGGCGTTCGAATTACATCAGGTTTAACCGGAAGCTTACACTTGTGGGAAGATAATTAAAAAGTAAGATAGGGATATGTAAGCGGTTTTGACCTGACGTACCGTTAGAAAACTAGGAGCTGTCCAAGGTTAAAAATGTCATTTTTCAAAGTGGATATATCGGAAACTATTAAGTTTAGACTTATAGTACATATATTAAAAAATAATTGTTATTTTATTTAGAATCCAAAAGTATTGTAAGATATAGGGTGTTCTATTTAAAAAACGAAAGTTGCTATCAACTCCGGCCAAATAACTTACCCTGTATACATAAAAATATAATAAAATAAGAATTTCTGTACAATCAATTAATTTTTCTTTTGAACTTTTTTTTATAACTCTTACAGTTTTCGAGAAAAGGTAGTGGGTCATCTTACGTGGACCACCCTGTACATGCTATACGTTTTTAGTAGAGATTTTTATGAAGATACCACATTGGGCAATATACACCAGGTCCAATTTAAAAAATTAATTAGATTCTTAGTATAAATTCTACCAAGTATTGTGAAAACCTTTACAAGGTATCAGGATACGGAGCGGTCATATCTCGGAAACGATACGTCTTACAGATTTGAAAAAAAGTACCATTATAAAAATTGTTAAGAGAAATTCATAACAAATAGTTTCAAGTTTCGGAAATTGTCACAAGTTGGCGTGACGACTCATTTGTTTTTAAAAGTTTATTTTACGACAGAAAATACCACATCGCCGTACAAAAACAAATAAATAATTAGAATCAGTAGAGGGTTCACTACAGCTTTCATTATTGGAATTTTCTCGAATCTCTCATAATAAAGGAGTGGAAGAAACTTTTAGGATATTTTAAATAAACTGTCATTATGTCTTTATCCTTTAAAGGATTTCCTGAAACTTAGACCTGTTTAAAAGGAAATATCTTGGAGTTTAGATAAATTATTCAGGAATTGTCAAGTTTCTTAATAAAATTTTAAAATGGCGTTGTTGTTCAATATAACTTATGTCTTGATCTTTCTCGGTGTTTTTAATTTCGAAGGTATAACTTTTTCTTTGTAATATAGGAGAAAATTTGCATTGAAATCGACTCGTCCAAACCGCAAATCAATTTCACCAATGGTTTACGAGTTATTTTGACTTTTCTTTAAAAAATTATTCAATTTCCATTTAACGGTACCCGGCATACCCGCACTAAGCAAGACAACATTTCATGAAATACTGTGGAATAAACTATAAAAGGTATAATAGAAGGCCAAGCAATCATCAATAACACTGAGTAAAATATGAATATCAAAGTAAGCCCCAATCTTAGAACTAGAAATAATTAGCAATTTAGCGAAAAAAAAAATCAAAAATGTTCAAAATGTTTTCCATAATTCTCTAAGTATTTAGCTATTCTTCTTTCAGTAGAAAACACGGCTGCCTCAATTTCAGCCGTGGATGAGCTTCTACCGGCATTTCTTATCCTTTCCATCACGTTGTCACTGGTTGTTGATCTCTCTTAAAAAAACCAGATCTTTTACCTACCCATTGGTCAAAATTCAGACAAGTAAGATCCGGCGAACAAGCCGCCCAGGGAAACAAAATTGCTTGGAAAATGATGAAAAACATTTTGAACATTGGTGATTTTCTTTCTGGCTAAATTGCTAATTATATCTAGTTCTAAGATTTATGAATATTTTCATATTCATATTTTATTCATTGTAATAGATGCTTGCTTGGCCCATTGGCCTTTATTTATACCTTTTATAGTTTAATATACGGTAGGTCATGAAATTAGTTGTTATCTTGTTTATTGCGGGTATACCCTCTAATTTAAAAATACCGAGAGAAATCAAGACAAAAGTTAGAATGAATAATAGTGCCATCATAATATTGTATTAGGAAACTTGTGACAATTCCTGAATCATTTGTTTAAACTCTAAGAAATTGCCTTTTAAACAAGCCCAAGTTCAAAAAAATCCGTTGAAGGATAACCACATAATCACAGTTTTTTTAAAGATTTATTTGTTTCTCTACGGTTAAGTGAAATTTATTGCCGTAAAATGAACTTTTAAAAATAAATGATCCGTTACGCCCTCTTGCGGCAATTTTGGAAACTTGAAATTATCTTTACTCGATTTCTCTTAGCAATTTTTATAATGATAGTTTATTTTCAAATCTATGAGACGTATCGTTTCCGAAATATGGCCGCTCCGTATTCTTATCCGAACACACTGTATATAAAATGTATTAACAGTAATATCACAAGACCTCGTTTTTTTTAACAGTTAAATTATTCAGCTGTCAGAAAAACTATTTTCTTAGAAATTTTACAAGATGAATTTGGACATATTTAGACCGATTAGATTTAATCTATGAATAAACATGCCCAAAGTTCAACGAATAAAATTGGCAAATAAGTTTGGGTGACCAATGAAATTTAACAAGCAAAATAGAAACAATGGTCGAGTTATGATTAGCAAGATTATTTTTTCAAAAACCCTAAATGTCCCATTCCTATCTATTGAGTAATGATGTAATAATAAACGAAGAAACCATTTTTTGGACACTAAACAATTCTATTTAATTTTAACGAGATATGATTAGCTATTGAATTATGATTGGCAGCCGCCAAACATACAGTCGATGTAATATTGATATTAGACAATAGTTGCAGAAAATTGCAGAAAATTCGGCAACCATATTGAAATAAATAAACATAGGCAAGGATGCATTATAATACAAAAGCAAGTAAGTAGCGATTTTTAAAAAACTGCTTATGTAAATATGTTAGTAATGTGATGTGGATTAAGAATTCCAGGCAAAAATTAAAAAAAATTAAAGATTCACCTTTAATCAGATAATGAATTATAAATTTCTAAATGGAGTAATATCAATGTTTTCAATAAATGTACTCCTTCTAACCTTTCTTTAAAAGAAAAAAAAGACGACGGCATACATACTATTGTCGTATGACTTTTTCTGTCTGGTAACCTATTCACTAATCTAAAATGATTTATTCTTACATAGTTAATTAGATAAGTGACGTATCTTAAACATTGTAAAACTTACCCATCAAAATTTTGGCTAGTACAGTCATACACCATATCCCTGTTTCCTTTCATTCTTAAAAACGATTCGCAGTTATCACAACCCTCTTCTTCGAACTGTTCGGTGGACTTAATGAGGGAGCACATGAGACATGCTCTTAGACCTCTAAGAGTTTTCGGAAGAGTTTCAAATGACATTCTTACAAGAAAACACTACTCTGAAGACACTGAACATCAACGAAATACTTTATTCAGGTAGTAACTTTGCACTAACCGTCCGTACTCGCTGAGAACGAGCACAAAGTGACAGAGGGGTGTTTATAATGACGTAGGGCACCCTAATAAATGTATACCTACCTGAATCACCCTTATGGCTTTTGAAAGCGTTGCCATTTAGGAAATTATTCTTGGGATTTGTTGTAAGTTTTGAATGTATGATTTAATAATTCAGGCATTAGTGTTATACGTTACAAGTCCGGTAGGTGACTTATTACACCTAAAGGACGTGTATCGTATGACATTTTGTTTCATCCTGTTATTTTAATCTTTTTAAAAAGAATAAATAAATATGTTTAGCAAATTAAAAAAAAATTACTAGCCAATATTAAATTATATTGATTTAATTACAATTAAGCCATTGGTATCCATAGTTAAATATGATAGTTCTTTGCCTGTCACGTCAAATAGATAAAATCATATTATTTATGTCGGAAATTATGGAGGTTTCGGAAATAGTTTTATTTACATTACTAGATGCGAAAGTTAATTTTTTGGTATGAGGAGGTCTTTGAATAGCCGAGGCGAAGCCGAGGTGATTCAATACCTCCGAACATCAAAAAGGGCATTCGCATCGTGTTATGTATTAAATTCTTTCTACTACTGTTCTCTGATCAATATATTATTAAGTAATGAACTTTGATTTTATTCAAATTATAATGAAAAAATAAGGTTTTTCCACCTGTAAAATAATCCATGACAACTAGTTATTTGAGTACTGTCAGAGTCTGTCAGTTCGAAACTCGGTTCGAAATTTTTAATTTCGCTAGTCTAAAATGTTCTCCACCAAAACGTTGCTATTTAGAAGGCGGCCGAGTTGGCATGTGCCTCACTGCATGTTATACCTGAGAAGTCGAAAGATAGATACTTATAGAGTGAACTGTACGCAAAACAATGTTTACTAATATAGGAGTAGAAAAAGTAGATTTACTGGACAGGATGAGATAAAATAATTATACAGGTTGTTTCCTAAGTGCAGTCAAATTTATCGGCGTGTATGTTAAGCTGCTTTCCCATCCAGCTTTTCATAATCGCCATAGGATCCTCAAGCTGTACAATATTTTAACGATTTATTTCAAAATAGCGGCACCTCTTGTACAATCTTGGTACACTCGTCTAATTGTTTTTATGAGTAAATAATAATCCTTTTTGCGCATTGTAACAATAATACTGATAAAATAAACTTCTTGCTTTCTATATTTTACAAAACATAATATAAGATAAATTAATTAAAATATTTTTAATTATTAGCATACAGGATGTTCCTTAATAAATTGATGATATTTCAGAGCGTAATTCCTCAGGTAATTTAATGAAAAAAAATTCAAATGAACATAATTGTAAGCAATCACTTAAATGTTGTGCTATAGGATGTTAAATTGTTTTTTTAAGCGATATTTTGTAATATCCTCGATAGAACTTTAGATATTATTTTCAACTTTGGAATGTGTTAATAAGATATAAAACCACATATTTTAGAAAAGCTCTTTGATTGCTCCACCAGTGGCGCCCCTGCAAACATGTTCTGATATTTTTTACAAAAAAGGTGATGCACCACTGACATTTTCCACGTGGATATTTTTTCTAATTAGTCTGGTTCATTTAGCAGTATTGACGAATAATTTTTAAATCTAGTTATTCTGGAACAATGACGTTCTTACAACCATTACTTGTTGACTTAGGCTCTCCTAACACGAAGACACTTAATAGAAACTGTAGTAGCCTGTATTCCAGGAGACTAAGCGACTAGGCCACTTAATTGCCTGTTCTCCTCACATGGTCGATACTCTAGTCACGCAGTCGTGAGCTGATCAGTTGTTGTTCTCTTATTTTTCTGCGTGAATTGATGTAGGAAATGTCCGACTCTAGTAGCAAATAAGTTATTTTCCTCTACTATTATGAACACTACAAAAAGATACGAGTTCTTAGCGTACTTGTGAAATTCACTTCTTTGCCAACATCAGTCCATGGTTTCTCGATGACTGCTTTCTTAAATGACCCTTCATTTTGTAATTATATAGCACAGGATGCTTTCCAACTTTACTCACGAATTTCCAGCTAAATAGCGTTACGCGATCCAGCACGTCGGATCGCGGATATTCGAGTCGCGTCGGTATCCCAGTAGCGGCTACTCAAGTAGCGCTGTGTTAGTTCCGTCATCGAAATCTACATGCGGGGTGGCCTAGTCGCTTAGTCTTCTGGTGATGATAGCCTCAAGCCTTAAGCCGCGTCCGTCACCGGCGCCGGTATTGCAGATCGGCAGTGTTGAGCGACTTTTTTCGGTCGGTGTGGACGTGCCATGCGGCAATGCCGCTCGCCGAAGTCGATGCCGATTCATTTATCGTCAGTTGTTGGTTACCTCAAAGAAGCTGAAGCCTATTTAAGCGGTGTGTACTTGTCGGTTGGCTTTTGCATTTAGTTTAGTCGATCAGTCTCTAGATAGTAGTCGTTGTCGTTTGTCGTATTTTGTAATGGAGTGGTCGCGAGAAAACCAAATATCCATAGCAATGGATAAACCAAAAGATGAGATAATAAAATTAAAAATCTGCAAAGCCAATTTAACAGAGAAATGAAAAAGAACGAGAAAGTGAACGTTCTGGGGCCGAAAGCGATGCAAGATTCAAAAGTAACTGGTTTGCATACCAATCTATGCTGTTTTTAGAAATGAACACAAACCAAATGAAACCCAAAGTACAGAAAACATGGTAAGTTATTTTGAATTTAGAGGGTTAAGGGTTACGGTTATTAGAAATGTATTTATTGATAATATTTCCAATTTTGTCAAATTTACCGCTGTTCTGATATCATAGGTGAGTAGGTGCAATACTGTAATACAAACTCGTAACATCCATCCCGAATGCCCCCCCCCCCCCTCCGTACGGAATTTTGTATTATTTTAAAATCGTTTTTTTGAATAATTACTATAGGTACTTGTATTATTTCAGGTTATGGATGCCCCTGAAGAAGAATAACGATTGCGCTTCGGAATTTACCTAAAAAATACAACAGGCTAAGCGATCTGAAGCAAATACAGGAAACGATAGTACAATTAATAAAAACCTGGAAAACCCCAGAAAAAATATGGGCTCTAAGCAAAAAAAATATTTCCATCAGAAAAAGAAAAGCTGACACGCAAGTTTCTGAAGCTTACCCAATAATGAAGGAATGCTGCGAAGAAAGAAAGATAACTATTTACTGTATTTGGAGAATAAGTTTGGATCAGACTGCCTAATCTTCCGGGATGGTCCCAAAGTCATAGTTCAACAAATAATTAACACAACAATATTTTAAGCTGAACTGGGAAAATATAATTATCCTGTTGCGAATCAAACTTACTATATACAACCTGATTACACGCCCTTATGTTCACCTTCCTATGCTTTAGGATCCAACATCATGTCTCAGCCACTGCACAGTACTGCACCCTGATCAGTAGACTAATATTCACACAATTAATCTTTCACTTGATGTGCGCTCGCAGAGCTTCTTCGTGCCGTTTTAGGAAAATTACTTAATGCCTTATCTGTACTGTCATTCCTTTAAAGTCCCGAAGTAACAATACCAGTATCTGGACACTCTCTATCAAAACTTCCTGCAGGATTGTATAAGATTCTTGACTGACTTCTTCTTAAGAAATTATGTAGATAAATAATAGTCAGAAAATCTTAGTTACTGTTTCAGGTACTAATACCAGTGGTTTTTGCAAAATTCTGCAAACGGCACATAATATGCCAAACACATTTTCGGACACTCTTCGAGCTCTACTTAAGCGATAGTTGAATATTCGTTTCTGTGATCCCTTGTCATGAGTTCCGGAATAGGGTTTCAGCAAATTTTCCATTAGCGAAAAGCATCGTCGCCAACAAAAACAAAAGGGCTCCTTTTTTCTTCCAGGTAAGCAACATTCTGGAGGAATATGTATCTGGCCATCTCGAAGCGTCTTATGAAATGAGGTATTGTTAAATACACCACCATCATGTCGTACATCGGCTTTCTGCACTACATTTATCGTCAAGGTCGCGAAAAGGTGGTATAGGGAGTTTATTAAGAGATTCGTGTTGGAATAATCTGCGTCAAGGTCATAGAACTTGGGCACATGAAACTTCAAAGAAATCGACAAGGCTTTCGTCACTTGGGTTACTGGAGAACTCGTTCCATACCAGAAAGGTAGAGAAGCGAAGGGCTGGTGCTAGCCCGGGCGATGAAGGGAATTAGGTAACAATGATAAGCGACCATTCGGCAGAACCACTTAGCGCATGACAAATGAGCGGTTATACAAGAAGTCGACACCGCGATGGTTGGATGCCCTGAGAAGCACAACCGTTGCGGTATCGAATTTTTGTATTAATTTTAAGTTTTAAATGTCCAGTTTTGTGTTATCTCCTTAATGAAATGACATGTTTACTAGTGTGTGTTTTGATCTGACCGAAACGCGTTGGTTAATCATACTTCAATAAGACGACTGAAGTACGATATTGGTTATAATTCATAGTTAGATATGGACCTTCTGGAGAGTAGTTATGATTTTGTCATAAAATATAACATAATGCGTCAAAATAATAAATGTCATTAATTTTACCTAAATTCACGGAAGTATTATTTGTAAGGGTAATCTTGTGTCATATCACTTTCGTCTTAAACTTAAACTAAAAACATTTATTCCTTCAATTGAAATGTTCAAAACAGTAATTATTGAAGAAAAGGTTAATACAAAATTTAGAGTAAACACAGTTAATAGACACAACCAACCTAAACGGCTAAAAGAAGTAGGAGAACATCAAAGCTTTAGAAGAATGCCTACAAACTATAACAATTTATATGCAGTATATTTTTTTAAACGATGTTTAAATATATTTAAGATAAGAGCATCTCTAATGTTACTCTCCAGTACATTGAAATATTTACCACCTGTGAACTCTAATATACACTGTGAGTCAAATTAACTTGCACCCATTTTTTGATAGTTTATAACTTTTGTATGAATGAACCGATTTTGATAATTCTTGGATATGTTTAGGAGCTATATATTCTTAACTTTTAACTTAAAAAAAAATTCAGGAACTTTAAACTCGTTGCAAAAACACATTTGAAAAATTTTCATGTAATTTTTTTCAAATTAACTTGTGTCCTTTTAATGTTGAATATTCTTCGCCACTGCTTCATGGCATTGTCAATAGAAACTTAATTACACATTTTCCAGCTTCCAATAATTCTGTTTGTTAATTGTGTAGCCATAGCTCTCATCAGAAACCTCCAAATGGAACATCCAAACAAAAGCATGTTATTTTCAAGTCACCCATGATAAAACACTTGAATGATTGTTGTTATGGAGTTGTTATAAGAGTCAGATTTAAGAATTTTCATTGTTTTAAGAATTGGGGTTGACATATGAAGATAAAGTTCTTATTAAGTCTGTAATAGAGAAGAATTTTAATAATAGTAATAAGTACTAGGTACATAAGATTATTAAAAGTATGAAACTATATTCAAAATATAATTAACCTGATTTGTGTATAATTCAGAATAAATTAAATAAGAACTGTTATATAAAATGTTCTATTATTTTCATGCTGGCAGAAACCATATTATAAAGTTTAGCTACATTAAAACTGAAGGATTTTTAAAAATATGTTATGTCATGCAGAGGTATAGTAATTGTAGATTTTTGTCGAATATCCAGATTATGTTCATCATCGTGGAATTTAATTTTTTGATATAAATACTGAGGGCGTCGTTTCAAAATAATTTTGTTATAAAGAACAACTACATGCAAGGTTCGCCTTTCATCCATTCTTAGTAATTCAATATTTCGCAACTTAGCAGAAACACTTCGCTCTCGTCCTCTCATACCTCCAATCAGATGGACGCAACAGTTCTGGATAAGCTGGATACGATACACATCTGCACCCACCAGACATGGCCCAGTCACATAGAAGTATTTTCATACTTTTATTTAAAATATTCTTATGACCACAAATCAGTTTTAAATTAGCAAAGGCTCTTTTGATACAGAGGTTAACATGCTCGAGGACCCTTAGGTTTGTATCGATAATAACATCCAGATTTCTTGCTTTGTCGACCAGCTCTAAATCTACATTGTTTATTTTAAATGATATCTTTCTCTTATGTAAATTACGCATTTGAGAGCTACCGGAAAATAAACCTTGTGATCTTATAGGATTTATACTAAGGCAATGAGACTCTGAGGCTCTGAGGACAGCACTTAAATCAGTATTTATCTTATTATTAGATTTTGCAATGTCATCAGACTTAAAAGAAAAGTAAAGTTGCGTGTCGTCCACGTAAAAATGAGATTTGCGATGTTTTACATACGTTATCAACTGCGATGTATACAGAGCAAAAAGTATAGGTCCTAAAATTGATCCCTGCGGGACACCATGCAATACATTCTTTGATTTGGATAGCTTACCATGTGCCATTGTTTGCGGAGTTTAACTACTTACATATTTATTCAAAAAATTGCAAGTATTTTCGCGAAAACCGAGATAGCTCGAAACAGCTAAAAGAAGTGTGTGATTTATTTTATCGAACGCCTCTGAGTAATCTAGGAGGACCAGTACTGTTAGTTCACCGCGATCAGTTGTCTCAAAAACATCATTTGTTACCTTTAGTAAGGCGGTATTACAACTGTAGTCCTGCCTAAATCCAGATTGCACATCGGGCAAAATACTGCATTGACCAATGTAACTTTTAATCTGATTATTAATAAGTATCTTTTCTATAACCTTAGACAATGCTGGCAAAATACTTACCGGGAGCAGATCCTTTAAATCAATGAATGTCGTAACTTTAGGTAGCGGAATTATATTAGACTTTTTCCAAGCATCTGGAAACGTGGAAGTTTCAATACAGTAGTTTACCAGGTGCGTCACAACCGGTAAGATAACCGGACTACAGTACAACAACATTTTTACACCAATACTATCATTGCCCAAAGCCTTTGATTTAATTGAAAATATTGCTTCCCTTATTTCCTCAATAGTCGCCATTCTAAAGTCAAAGCCGGTAACACTATCAGGTTGGCCACTTAAGCAAAAATTTAATGTATCGGGATCCGGATCAATCTGAGGAATGTTGACGAAATAATCGTTAATCTCGTCAACCGTCCCTAGAGTATCAGGGACCACCGATTTCTCCCTACCATATATCGCTGGTTCTTTAAGTAACTTCCAGTTTTCTCTAGAGGCATTACGAATCCTTTCCTCTAAAAATGCTTTTTTGCTGTCCACAGACGCAGTGACAAAGTTTTCAAATTGCCTATAAGACTGTTGCCACAAGTTTTGTTCTTTTTGTATTTTGACAGAGCCCGATTCCTAAGTGTCATAATAAACTTCAAATTTTAATTCGAAATTTTTTATTTCGATTTCCAAAGGATGCTTCTTATTATACTAAGTATTTAGTCATAAAACTTAAATAATAATGATTGAAAGAACTAAAGTTAATTTGAAAAATATTTCATGAACATTTTTGAAATGTGCTCGATTTTTGCAACTAGTTTAAAAAAGCCCGCGCTGTACGTGAAATTTCATAAATCCGTCTCTAAATTTTTTAAAAGTGATTATTGCATTAATCACTTTAGAATGCATAGCTCTTAAACATATCCAAAAATTATCAAAACAGGTTCATACATACAAAAGTTATGAACTATTAAAAAAGGGTGCAATTTGACTCACAGTGTATATCTTAGAAATTCGGCAGATCTATGACTTTTCGGTAAAAATAGTTGTTTACATTACAAGCTGCGAAAGTTTACTTTTAGGTGCGAGGTGTGTTTAAATAGTCGAGGCGAAGCATAGCGTAGCCGAGGCTATTTAAAAAACTCCGAGTACCTGAAAGGGTTTTTGCAGCGTGTAATGTATTAAACTTTTCATTCTCCCCTCTCGATTTCTTAAAACACGCACATTCAAATTTGATGCTGAAAATCCTCAATCCAAATTTGATGCTGAAAATCCTCCATCGATTGTAATAAAATGGGTAAAGGCGGATTACTGTCATAAAAATAGCAGGTTGTTAACGTAACATACATGTCAATAAAAAAAAATATTATTTTGACAGTTATCAAATAATAATATTATTATTGAATAGTTAAGTTGATAAGTTCTGGATTTGACGAGAATTTAACAAAACATGAATTATATTAAAGAAGTAGCGAATATTGTGTGCAGAAGTTTGTTACCGGACAAATCTAAAGATCGGTACAATCAAGCCTATGAAAGTTTCGTTAAATGGTGTACAATTAAAGATGTGGCCACAATAACGGAAGACGCATTATTGACATTTTTCTTAGAAAAATCAAAGATATTATCTCCTGCTACATTGGGCGCATTAAGCAGACAGAACAGTTTGGTAACTGTTTTTGTTTTTTCTGCTAACGCGAGCGCTACGTTCCAACATGTTGCGAAGCGGTCGCCATTTTTTGTATCAAAGGCAAACTACGCTCACTTTTCGCAACGTGTTGTTCGAATTGACAGAAATAGCCAAAATGGAGGGAAACGATTTCTATTCAAATACTTACGACTACAACGATGGATTATATGATGTCGAAGCTTCAGAAGATATTCATGAAAGGTTGGCTAATGGTAAGAGGAACCTTTTTAGGTAATTTTTAATTATGGAATTTTCTCAACTTTAACCTAAAAGTTCATACCTTACTTGACTAAGTTTATGATTTCTTTTATCTTTTTAGATGTCGATTTCTTTGAGGAATATGTACTGCAAAATACTAAAAAAGGACCAAGTGATGAATTGACAAATGGAACAGCACTAACGACAGGTAGCATACTAATTATATAAATGTAATAAAATATTATTATTGTTTTCACTTTTTTTAAATGTATTTGCATGTTTTTTGTCACCATGTAGTGTTTCTAGGCAAACCAATACCTAATCATAACTCTTTCTTTTAGATAATTCTGATAATAAAATTACTGGCTCTGAGAAACATTTCTTTAAGTGGACAAACCAGTCAACAATGCTATTAGTTAATTCCTACAAAGAGAAACGATTGGATTTTCGCAATCCAAAAATAAAAAAAAAGGATTGTGGACTATAATTAGACAAGAATTTCTTAATCATGGATACAACGTAACAGAAGATGATCTGGATAGGAAGTGGCGAAATATGAAAAAAACCTACTCCGGCCTGTTGGACAATAACAAATCCACAGGACGAGGTAGGGTTTCTTGGGAATACTTCGAATATTTTCAAGAAATTTATGAGTGTGATAAATCTGTTAATTTACCAAAAACTATATCATCCTCTGTACCTGTATCTGATTCTTCAGGCAACCAGCAGGTTGTTACAGTTACTTCAAAGTCACAGAACTGTGTAGGCAACCCATCTGCACCTCATAACCAGACTAAGTTAAATGGTGCTTCAAGGAATTCACCTGTAACTAATGTTTTGAGTCCAGTTTCTCATAATGAGAAGACAAACAAGAGAGAGAGAGAAATAAGAACTTGTACAATATCCGGCAGCGACTAGTTGATATTGAGGATAGAAGACTTGACGAAATGAAAATAATTCGAATGGCATTTGAAGAAAATAACTCGTTACAGAGAGAAAGAAATGAGTTTCTAAGAAAAATCTCAGAAAAATAAATGCAGAGGATTCAGAGTGTATCTGCCTACCTATACATTTTTAATTTTTTATTAACAGTTGTTTATTTTGTAGTTGTTAACTATTAGTAAAATAATACAAATGTAGAATTAAAATCGTTTTATTGTTCTATACCTACAAAGTTTAGAAAATTAGAAGCTCTGCAATTTGCATCCTTTTGGCGACAGCCACATTTCTATTTCTATTTGCTTCAGCCTCATCGTCATTCTCATTAATGATTCCGACATCAGGTTCAAATTCTTCATCATCTTCATAATCATGTATGATTATGAAATTATGCAACACACAGGCAGCACTAATGATTTCACAACCGAAAACTGGGTTAGAGATGTCGAGGCACTTTAATCTTCGGAATTTACCTTTTAATCGACCAAAAGCCCGCTCTATCATGGCCCTTGCTGAGCTATGATTAATATTATAGTTGGTTTCGGTGGGGTTCAAATGACCATTATCCCGAAATGGAGTCATTACATTAGTAGCTAATGGATATGCTGAATCACCAAGCACATGTAAATTTTCAGACAGAGCATGGATTTGAGCATATATAGGGCTGTTCCTGAATACTCTTGCATCATGGACACGGCCCTGAATGCCAATATATACATCCAAAAACTTCATTTTATCATCACATATGCCTAAAAAAAAGTTCATTGCATTAAATAGGTAGGTACCTATATAATTTCTACACATGATTATATTTCAATAGACAACTCTAATACAAAGACCTAAAAATACTAAATTGCTCTCATATTTTGATATACCTAACTAATCTGTAGGTATAACATTAAACATAGGTAGGTATTCTACTTTTTGTCTGTAAGACAATAAACTTGTCCATTGACATTAATTTTAAGTTTTTCTCATACCTTGTAGTATAATAGAATGGTAGTTGTTACGATTATAATAATCATTAGCATTATCTGTTGGCTGTTTAATTTCGACATGGCAGCCATCAATTGCCCCAACTACTCCTGGAATACGATACCGAGCATGAAACGCCTAAAAGACATACATATTTTTAAGTGATTATAAATAATAAATAATAATTACAAGATACCTCTTCAATTGTGTAAAAATTTAATGGCCAAGTTATGTAATTTGCCATTAAATTATGGAGAACTGATATTACTTCAACAAAGACGGTATGAGCTGTACTTCGAGCTAATCCAAAACGGTCCCCCGATGCTAGAAAGCTCTCTGGCTTTGATATTACCCATATGGTAAACAAGAGCTTCTTGCCCAGAGGAATTTTTGTATGTAGATGTGGCACTTCATTACCAGCAACATTTAATAATTCCTACAAAAATAAAAAAAATCTTATAGTATTTTCAGAATTAGGTATATTGACTTTACTTACTTCAAAACATGCCCGAGACATTCTGAAATGTTCCTTAAACAAAACACTCACATATAAAGGAATTGTTTCTTCAAAAAAACTTTCATTTCTAGGAACGTTCCTTCTTACATCATTATCAACAATTTGAAGTGGTTGGGCTAAATCATCCACAATTTGTCCTATCATATTAAAATCAATCGCATCATCGTCGATTAAAAATAAAACTAGATTAGCCATATTAACCGCTTCAAAATCAAAACTCTAACCAAACGAGAAAACAGGAAAAACAACGTAAAATCACAAACCATCACATCATAGCTAAAAAGTTAACTAGAATTTACGAATTTAGGGTTAAGGGATGTTTTGTTTGTCTGTCAAATGTCACAATAATTTCCGATACTAGATAGGGTGTCCAGCAGAGTTTCGATAACGATACCTATCGGTATCAAGAGCTGCTTTTTTTGCTGAATGCGCCCATTGTGGTCAGAATACTCGATGTTGAAATTGACTATTTCATTAAATAAGAACCAGGATATCTCAAAATTTGGTCGCTTAAAGGCATTCATAAAAAGAAGAATGACGGATATCAACCTGTCGGAAATCTCAGGTATTTACAAATGGTGATATTATATTAAAGTTTTTGTTAGAAGCTCCTGATGAAATTTATTTAATGAAAAAAGTAGTAGCGATTTTTGGAGTAGCTAAGGCATGCAGAACTGACGAGCTATACAATCTAAAAGTGAAGGATGTGGAGTATAAAAATTGTGTCATGTTAGTGCAGATTCTCACTACCAAAAACAATGTGCAAAGAAGATTTGTAGTTATAGAAGATTGGGTAACAATTGTTAATTGTTACATGAAACTTCGACCACAAAATGCTGAAGATGAAGAAGATCAACGTTTTTTTTATCGGTATATGAGCGTGGCAGATGTGTAAATCAGGTAGTTGGAAAGCATACAATTTCAAAAATTCCGTTCAAGATAGCTAAATTTCTTAAATTTTCCAATCCAAATCAGTACACCGATCACTCGTTTCGAAGAACATCCTCTACATTACTAGCAAATGCAAATGCCCCAGGTGTGGATATTCTAGATATGAAAAGACACGGGGGGTGGAAGTCGTCCGGAAGGATATATAGCAGACTCAGTGACTCATAAAATAGAAGTTGCTAATAAAATCATGCCCGAAAAATCCATCTGTATGCAGGAAAACAAACATTCAGAAACAGAATTTAAAGACTATGTAGCCCAAGTCGACAAGCAAGTCAATATTTCTAGTGCCGTTGCTTTCGGACAAGATTTCAATCAACATTTGCCGTTAAATATTTAGGCTCATATAATAACAATTGTAAGTTTACATTTAATTTTCATTCTAAATAAACGTTTGACGTTACTAATTTGACATTTTTCGTCGTCCAGGGCACAAAAGTTTTTCATACTTAGCAACCGATCACCTAGCATGTTTTACCTTCGCTTTCGCTTGTCCCTTTAAAACAGAAAATTATATTTTCGTAGAGGGGAAAATGAAAAAGAGTGTTTTTAATCTGGTCTCATAATAATTATTAGTGGATCTAACACCCCGTATATTCTTTATTTCTATAAACAATACTACAAGAGCCTCCCTGCAATATTCTTTATATCCGAGTCCTGCTATCAGACGAGCTGCATATTTATGTAGAATAAAAACTCTGTTAAAATTAGCACTTATACCCCAGTTTAGAATACTATATTTAATTTGCAAGTGAATATTTGCAAAATAAAACGATAAAAGTACTTTTTCACTGCAGTACACAGACATAAAGTTAAGTGCATGACAACAGCTGCGTAGCGTGTGTCAAAGGTAACTTAGTAACTTTGTGATACTGGATAATCTTAGCGGCATATCAGAATAATCAAATAAAATAAAATCATTGTTATTGGGTCTTAGGCCCGGTTGTACAAACCAAGTTCAGGTTCGGTTCAAGGCTGAACTCTACTCAGGATACGAAGCCCAGTTATACAAAGCACGTTCAAGCATCAGCTTGGTCCTAAAGCCGTCATTTTCAGCGGTTCTGTTGATCCATGGAATTTATGTGCTTAAGCTAAGTTTATCAATTTTTTGGATAATATAACCTAAAGAATATTGTTCACGTTTCCGTACATTTGTATAGTTCGTATTTTTTGTTCTGTGAAAAAAATATAATAATATGGATCCAAATGTTCTTCAAAATTTCCTTCAAGTAACAGATGATGAAGATTTTGTTGAAGCAGTTGAAGCTCTAAGGCATGCTCGAAGATGAACCCAGAAATACAGGGTGTCTCAAAACTCAGTATCAAGATTTTAGGGGCGTATTTGCCAGGTCAAAATAAGCCTTTTTTTTCCTATAAGCATGTGTCCGCAAACGCTTCGTCACCGATCTACAGAGTGTTAAATTTTCAAAAAAATTTTATTTTTTCCTTCATAGCTCTTTTAGTTTTTGAGATATTAAGATAAAATTTAAAACATAGATTACGCTTTAGGGCTTACATCATCTAGTATACCGAGTGATTGTAAGAATCTACAGGGAGATATTTTTTCAGGGGTCATGCTCCCTTTTCTCCGCATAAACTTTTTTATAGTGCGCTGCTGGCGGATTCTGAAATATGCAGTACATTCTTTGTTTTGTTTATAAACTTTTTTATCTCTTATAATTTTTATGCATCTAAGATCGTTATCGAGAAAAAAATTTAAACAAATTTTTGTAATTCGCCATATTTAATTGAAATTTTTCAATGAAACAATAAAAAAAACAATTAGTGGGCTTTGACTGCTATTTTCATTTTGACGTTTACGCTTATTTTGAAGCATTTGACATTATTTAAAAGTTGGTTTATGCATTTGACATTATTTAAAAGTTGGTTTATAACTTATCGTATATTTTTTGATTTGTTTAACATTAAAATGGAAAATGGACCATATTCATTTGAACATCTGGCTGACATCCATTTCGTTTATGGTCTGGCTAATGGTAACGGGCTTAATGCTCAGAGGTTGTACGCGCTAAGATTTCCTAATCGCCGGCTTCCCAACTACAGAACTTTTATAAATTCCCATCAACACCTTCGGGAATACGGCAGATTTCAGACTCCAATGCACGATACTGGTAGACCAAGACAAGCACGCAACCCAGCAGTTGATGAAGAGATTTTAAATGTTATCGACGAAAACCCTGGTATGAGTACTCGACAAATAGCACGGCATTTGGATGTTTCCCGTTCAACTGTCTGGAGGGTTTTACACGAAAACATGCTATACCCATATCATATTCAGCGCGTCCAAGGTTTGCTTCCTCGAGACTTTCCACAGCGCTTGCAGTTCTCCAGATGGATACTGCGCAAGTGTACTGTGGATCCTGAATTTTTATCTCGTATCCTTTTTACCGACGAGGCTCAATTTACACGCGACGGAGTAGTGAATTACCACAATGTTCATATTTGGGCACTAGAAAATCCACACATGATCAGAGAATCTCGACACCAGGAACAGTTTAGCGTAAACATATGGGCAGGAATAGTAGGAGATACTTTAATTGGTCCTTTTATTTTACCGCGAATTTTAAATGGTGACACATATTTAAACTTCCTACAGAATGAATTGCCTGCATTAATGGAGGATGTGCCTTTACACGTTCGTCAACAAATGTGGTTTATGCACGATGGGGCCCCCCTCATTTTCGAGTCACCGTCCGCGATTATTTAGACACAGTGTTTCCCAATCGGTGGATTGGCAGAGCAGGTCCAATTGCTTGGCCCCCACGGTCCCCAGATTGCAACTTGCTGGACTTCTTTTTATGGGGGCATGTAAAGAGTCTAGTTTATGATGCAGGACCAGTGCCTTCCATCGAAGTTCTAACTGGACGAATTATGGATGCCTTTCAAACGGTAAGAAATAATCCCGGAATATTAGAACGCGTACGGCAGTCTATGAGAAGAAGAGTAGAGGGTTGTATCGCAGAAAGAGGAGGGCATTTCCAGCATCTTTTATAAAAAGTCAAAGTTGATTAAGTTTCTTATTTTTGAGGTAATGTTTAAATAATCTTATAACAAATAAGTATAGCGTCTTTTGTTTTCATTGTGGTATTTATTCCCCCCTGTTGTTATAAATGTTAATTAAATGTAGCTAATTACAAAAATTTGTTTAAATTTTTTTCTCGATAACGATCTTAGATGCATAAAAATTATAAGAGATAAAAAAGTTTATAAACAAAACAAAGAAAGTACTGCATATTTCAGAATCCGCCAGCAGCGCACTATAAAAAAGTTTATGCGGAGAAAAGGGAGCATGACCCCTGAAAAAATATCTCCCTGTAGATTCTTACAATCACTCGGTATACTAGATGATGTAAGCCCTAAAGCGTAATCTATGTTTTAAATTTTATCTTAATATCTCAAAAACTAAAAGAGCTATGAAGGAAAAAATAAAAATTTTTTGAAAATTTAACACTCTGTAGATCGGTGACGAAGCGTTTGCGGACACATGCTTATAGGAAAAAAAAGGCTTATTTTGACCTGGCAAATACGCCCCTAAAATCTTGATACTGAGTTTTGAGACACCCTGTATAGAGATAGGCTAGATCACTTCCAATATTGGAACGACGAAGAATTTATTCAGCGATTTCGTTTAACAAACACAGAAACAGAACAGTAAGTAGATATTTTTCTCATGATAACTCGAGTGATAACTACACCTATATAATAACGATTTATTACTTCGCACTATTCTAATTGATTTTCCTCGTATAGGAATCATGCTGTAACACCAGAACAAATTATTTTAGTAACTTTAAGGTATTATGACACAGGAAATTTTCTTCAAACGGTTGGAAATTTTGTTGGTATTGACAAAGGTACAGCAAGCCGAGTAATTTGGGGAGGGACAAGAGCTATTGCAGGACTTTATAATTAGTTTATAAAAATACCCACAATACAAGCTGATATTCAAAGTGTTTCAGAAAAATTTAACAATATAGCAAGATTTCCCAAGTGCATTGGTGCACTTGATTGCACCCATGCCCATGTGTAAATCTTATCTCCAGGTGGCAACAATGCAGAAGTATTCAGAAATCGTTAAGGCTTTTCCTCCTTTAATGTGCAAGCTAAATGCAACTTTTCCTATATGTTTCAAGATGTTGTCTGTCGCTGGCGAGGCTCTACACACAACTCCCGAGTATTTGCAAACCTAAATATTAGAGCAAGATTTGAAAGGGGCGACTTTCAGGATTATGTTTTAGTTGGCGATAGTGGTTATCCTATTAAAATATAATATGATATGATAACACCTCTTCTTAATCCAGGAACAAGGCCAGAGATGCTTTTTAATGAATCGCAGATCAGGACAAGAAACTGCATGGAAAGAAAATTTGGGCAGTGGAAACGAAGATTTCCGATTCTGGCCTTTGAAATTTGACTGAAGGAGGAAAAAGTTGAGACTGTCGTAATTGCTGCAGCAGTATTAGAGAATATAGCAAAACTTTTAAATGCACCAGACCCTCCAAATAATGAAGAAGAAGAGACGGCAATACAGTTTATTATTAATGTCAATGTTCAACCTTATATGAATGTACATAATATTCATAATAATAATAATGTTGTAAGGCACCAATTAGTTAACTATTATTATAATCACGTATGAGATATATTACAATTTTCTCATATCATAAGTTAATATAAACAGAACTGGTGTTAAAAACACTGTATCATGTAAACATGTTTTAGAACCATAGCAATATCTATTCTTAACGTTATTCACTTTTATTCATACATTTTAGTTATTAAAAAAGGTATATGGTTTTGTAACAAATTCTTTTCAAAAATCTCATTCTTTTAAACACTGCAGATATACTGTGGAATGTAATGATATATTTCAAATATTTCTATTATATAGTTATAAATAAAACACTTACAGCCGTATTCACCATCCAAACCTTAACCAATTGTTTACTAACAGGGAGTTTGTATTTAACAGTCTGTTAAAAGAATATGATATTCACCAGAAATAAATGACATCCAGATAGTAAACCCTCTGGTAACGAAAATATATTTGAAGTAGAACTGACAACATGGTAATATTTTAGGTTTAGGTTAATTTGTTGTTTAATGATAAATCATATTGACATAAATTTCACATAATATTATAAATTATTATTAATGGAGAAGTCTAAAAGGAGGAGGTCTTCCAAGTATACTCAAAGGGAAAAAGAAAATATTATCAGTTTGATGCAAAAATACATCGCTGTAATTGAAAATAAGAAAACCCATGCTGTTTGACAAACAAAAAATGCTGGGAGAAACTGGCCTGGGAACTCAAAGCTTTACAAACAACTGGACCAAGAACTGGTCTTCAATTAAAAAGCGCTTAGGAGCAAATGTAGAAGTTGGCTAAACAACATAAATCTGAAGAGAAGGTAGGTACATGTTTATAACTATGTATCGTTCTTAAGCAATTCTTAAGTATATAGTAGCATTTCTCTAAAATTTCGTTCTCAGATCTACAATTGTAGCCTACCATAAATGCAGAACAATTTGTCATTGGTTTTGGAGCCAAGTAGGTACACTATATTTATTGTTTTTTTCAGGTTGAAATAATGAAAATAGGAGGAGGAATCTTTGAGCCTAAAAGTACGGTCATGGATGAGAAAATTTTGTGTTTACTCAAAGACAATTATTTATCCATTGACAACAAATTTGACAGTAATGTTACGCCTGAGACCATTTCAGATGTACAGAACTGTCTCAGTCTCTCAAGTGCAAGTGACGATAATTCAGAAAATATTATACTTTTATATGAAGACAATAATGATGAAAGTCATGACATAAAATCAGATGAATGTACCGATGTACCACCCAGAAAGAAAATTAAAGTTGCAGGTGTTGAACATATCCAGGTTACTACAAGAAAAAAAAAGTAAAGCGAGCAATAACACTTCTTCCCATACAAACACGAGCGTTGTGGATAAAAAAAGAGAAATACTTGATTTAAAAATTAATATATTAAAAAAAATTGAGGAAACAGAATGTGAGAATTTAAAAGGTAAAATCTTAGACAATGAAATTAAAAAAATTGCAAAAGAGAAGAAAAACAAATTATTACGCTGTTTAACGTTTCTTTGTCGGCGTGCAGCAAGCTCTTCTTCACTATCTGAGGACGAAAGGTCGGACGAGGACTCAAAAAAATTGATTCTGTCGATTCTATCCATGTTCATAAATAAATAGGTACCCGGCGAAAAAATTATTAAACCACAATAAAATTAATAAACACAAGTAATAAAATTTCAACCCAAGAAAGCACAAAATCACAAGATTACCCATTAGTGCATATGGTCCGTTTAAAAGGATGCCCATATTTTAATGACCGGTACTGTACCAAAAATTTCAGCTTGTTTATATCCATGGGGAATCGAAGGTCGAAAGTCGGCTACGAACGCCTACACGTGCTAATTGTGGGTCAGTGTGATATTTGTTTACTTATTGAGTGCAATGGATCCCAATTTATTCTCCACAAGAAATGGCGGGTAAGTTTAAGTTTTATATATAGTAAATTGCTTTCAATATCTTTTCCAATAAGAAAAAATATTTATTTGGTCTATTTTTGTTATATATAAATGCTATTTCAGTTTACTGAAGTTATGGTTTTTCCGTAGCACGGCATTTTACCCTTGATCCGTTTAAAAGGATTATATGCACTTTCAGTTTATATTTTGTGAACTTTTTGTTTCGAAATTTAAAGTTATTTTTTGTTTGATTCTAGATTATCGCTGCATGAGCTTCTCGAAACCATAGAGGCCGATGGTAACAAAATTTTAAATGCGAATATATATATTCAGCCACCTGATAATGATACTGCTGAAACTGAAGAAGATAGTGACTTATCAGATCAAGAAGAGGGAAATGTTAATCACTTACTCAGAGGAATTTTACGTCAAAATTGTGAATAGAATGTTGAGTTAGACAGTAGTGATGATGAGGAAAGTAATCTTCCTTTATCTGTACTTCGAAAGTCTTTATTACAGTCAACTTCGCAGCGTGGACCCCAACCAAAGAAGAAAAAAATAAATCATAAATGGTCATCTGACGTTCCAGAATATGAAATAAATATGACATGCTTTCCAAAGGCTTCGTCAGATAGAGCCTGCCAGGCTGAAAATCCAATTGAGTATCTAAAGTTATTCTGTGACGACGGCCTCATGGAGCATATCGTAAACGAGACAAACAGATATGGAGGCCAAAAGAATATAGACCTCAAATTCTTGACGGATGAGCTGTATGTCTTACTTGGAGCATTTGCACTGTCAGGATATTCAAAATATCCAAACAAACGAATGTTTTGGAACAGCTCAGATGATGTGCCCAACATTCTTCGCAATTCGATGAGACTCAATCGATTTGAACAACTCATACGCCATTTACATTTTAGTAATAACGATCTAAATGATAAGACTGACAAGTTGTTTAAATTACGATATGTGATTGACGCACTGAACAAAAACTTTTGTGAGCATGGTGGCTTGGAAGAAAATCTTTCTATAGATGAGAGTATGATCCCCTATTATGGGAAACATTACTCTAAACAATACATAAAGGGCAAACCCATAAGATTCGGTTTTAAAAACTGGGCTCTGTGCACTAGTAGTGGTTTCATGCTTACATTCGACATATATACAGGAAAATCAAATATGGAGAAGCAGTTTGGTTTAGGTGGTGATGTTGTTCTTTCCCTAATAAAGCTAAAAATGAAGGATACAAGCTATATTTTGACAACTACTTCACTGGAATAAATTTGTTACAACATTTATCAGATAATAAAATGTGTGCCACTGGAACAATACGTTCTAACAGATTAGAAGGTTGTCCGTTTCCAGAACAATTGTGGTGGAAAAAGGCACAGAGAGGCACCTTCAAATTTGCATCAAACGGAAAGATGTTATTGAGCCAGTGGAAGGACAACAAAGTAGTTACCATGGCAACTAATTTTGAAGGAAATGAAATAACAACTGCAAACCGTTGGTGTCGTGAAACTAAATCAAGGAAACCAGTTTCCCAGCCAAGGATGATAGCGAACTACAACAAAAGGATGGGGGGCGTGGACAAAATTGATGGTCTTGTTGCCGCCTACAGGTCTAGAATGCGACAAAGAAAATGGTACTGGCCTATTTTCCAATATCTTTTTGATGTGAGTGTAGTTAATGGATGGTTGCTTATGAAAAAACTGAAGCCGAATGATGTTAGTTGTTTAAATTTAATAGCTTTTAGAAGATACATTGTCTTAGGCTTCTTACATACATATGGCGTAAAGCCGTTACGGTATAAACAACCAACCGCGATAAACTGTGTTCGATACGATAATATTGGACATCTTGTGCAGTACTCTGAATCTGATAAAAAATTTAGACAATGCAATAAAAACGCGAAATTTATCTGTTTGAAATGTAATATTGGACTGCATCCAAAAATTTGTTTTATGACTTACCATACAAAATAATTTGTAGGTACCTACTAATAAAATTATCGAATAAAATTATTGTATTATTATGCATGAAGTCCGTTTAAACGGATCATTTTTTACAGAAAAAGTAAGCAAAAATGAACTAAACCATTGCTGTATTTATATTAAGGTAAGGTTTCTTGATAAGTATATAAGAGTATTTGAGTCAGTTTCTAAAAAAAAAAATTCTATGCACTAATGGGTTAAAACATAACCTAAATAAACTATCGAAACTTGACAGTCACCTTTATTGTTCTGTGCTTGACAGCCTGTTAGCTACTTATCAGGCCGAATTTCACAAGTTATTTTTAACAGTCTGATAAAGCCTAACTTTCAATGGTGAATACCCTGATACGATTTACAAATATTTAACAGTCTGATAGAGAGTTAACTGACAATGGTGAATACGGTTGTTGGTCAGAGAAAAATATTTTATTTCTAAAACCTACTTCAGTACTCATTGAATGCACAGATAGATAACATAACATATTATATTGGTCAATTTTTAAACTCATAATAAACCGTAATAGACAAAAAATAGAAATAAATCATAAACATCTTATTTTAATATAAAAGGAAACTATACTCTGACAACAGAATAACTACAATATGATTATATAACTAAGCTAACTAAATAATTGGACTAACATAAAATGTTGACTTTTTAAAAATGAATAATAAATGGAAAGCCACCACTCAAAACACTACAATCTCCAACACAGAATACGAACTGAAAAGCTTTAATATAACCAATAAACTTTCAAACCATCCAAACATATCATTTTTGACAGAACAAGGATATTACGCAGGCGCGACCCGTTACCAACATTATGCTTATTTGCGTGAACGACGATCAGTAGAGCTGGACCCTCAGTCCGCATTTGCCAACTTAACGTAGAAGGTATAAGCAAAGCCAAATGTGAATACCTGTCCAAACTACTGATCGACCATGACGTCGATGTCGTGACCCTGCAAGAAACCCACACACACAGCGAAGAGCAATTTCAAAAAAGAGGAATTATTCCTGGATACACTGCACTCTCATCTCTGTACCACCATGCGTACGGATCTGCCACGTACGTCAAAAGCACATTAAAAAATGCTTCACTGATATCATCTAGCTGCAATAACAACGTGCACACAATTACGATCAAAATAAACTCTCTGACGATAACCAACGTGTATAAACCGCCTGGTATGACTTGGCCAGAAGACGCACTGCCGACAACAGAAAATCATCCTTCAGTATACATTGGTGATTTCAACAGCCACAGTACCGTATGGGGCTACGATAGTGACGACGTGGCTGGTACTGAATTGACAGACTGGGCAGAAACCAACAACCTATACCTTGTTCACGACGCTAAGCAACCAGGCTCGTTCCGATCTGCGGCTTGGCGTAGAGACTACAATCCCGACCTATGTTTTGTCAGCAGAAAACCAGACAATATTCCACTAACTTCAGAAAGAAAAGTTCTGTCTAGCTTTCCTCATAGCCAGCACAAACCCGTCCTCATGACAATCGGAGTACAAATTCCACTTATAAACTCCATACCAAAACCAAGATGGAACTTTAATAAAGCAGACTGGGAAAAATTCCAAAACATCCTCGACAAAACTCTCCATTGGATCCCAGCCAAATCGCAAAACTATGACAGATTTTGTGGGGCGATCATGGCCGCAGCAAAAAAGTCAATTCCCAGAGGATACAGAGATGAATACATTCCAGGATGGGACGAAAACAGTCAAACCCTATACGAAGAATATCTAAACAACGAAGACCCGGAACTAGCAGATGAAATTCTGCAGAGCCTCGATACTGCCCGGCGGGACAAATGGTCTCAAACTGTTGCCAAAATGGATTTTAAGCACTCAAGTAGGAAGGCCTGGGGCCTCCTCAGAAAACTTGGATCAAGCACGCCACCTGTAAGAATCGACCCGGCTGTGACTCCAGACCGGATTGCAAACCACATTGTTTCTACATCCAGGGCACCTAGTGACAAAAACCACACAACCACGATTAAAAAAGAGCTATCCCAGCTGAAAAAAGATATCGTGGGAGAATCTGAATATTCGGGGCCTTTTTCAACAATGGAGATAGAAAACGCAATAAAAGAAATGAAAACTGGAAAGGCCCCCGGCTATGACGGAATACACGTAGAATTCCTGGCTGAGTGCGGACCTGTAACAAAGAGCTGGCTGGCAAGATTTTACTCAGAGATCCTCGGTACAGGATATATTCCACCAAAACTTAAAAACTCAAAAATAATATCAATACTGAAGCCAGGAAAAGACAAGGATAAGCCGGAGAGCTACAGGCCGATCGCCCTGCTGAGCTCCTGCTACAAATTACTCGAAAGACTTATTTATAACCGCATAAGCGAGACTATCATGCAACACGTACCGATAGAACAAGCCGGTTTCAGAAAAAATCGAAGCTGCTGCGATCAAGTTCTGAGTCTTACAACTTTTATAGAAGCAGGCTTCCAAAATCAAGAAAAATCGTCAGTCGTATTCATAGATTTAACTGCAGCATACGACACGGTCTGGCGCCAGGGCTTAACGTGCAAGCTACTCAAAACCATCAGATGCAAAACAATAACAAAACTCATTGACAACATGCTCAGTAATCGCACATTCCAGGTACATATGGCCGACCAATCAAGTAGAAAGAGAATACTAAACAATGGCTTGCCGCAGGGGTCCGTTCTCGCTCCGCTCCTGTTCAATCTCTACGTATCTGATCTACCTAAAACCCGATCTAAGAAATTCAACTATGCTGATGACATGGCTCTTGGGTTTAGACACAAAAACCTACAAATAGCAGAGAACGTCCTGAACGAAGACCTAAAGGCCATGAACAAATTCTTCACTGAATGGAGACTCAAACCTAGTGTAACCAAAACCGAAACATCGTGCTTTCACTTAAATAATAAAATGGCGAATACAGAACTGCATGTCGTATTTAACGGCACCCGACTAAAGCACAATAAGCACCCCAAGTACCTGGGAGTTACTTTAGATCGCACACTATCATTCAAAAAACACTTAACAAATGTAGCTGCTAAATTAAGAACAAGAAACAACATAATCTCCAAATTAAGCGGCACGAGTTGGGGAGCCTCAGCCGAAACGCTCCGCTGTTCCTCTCTGAGCCTTGTGTTCTCCACAGCCGAGTACTGTGCACCTGTCTGGCTAAACAGCCCACATTCAAAATTGGTAGATGTCCAACTCAACAACACCCTACGAACAATTAGCGGCACTATTAAACCCACACCTACATACTGGTTACCGGCTCTATGCAATATACCGCCAGCCTACCTACGACGCTCAGACGCTCTGTGCAGGGAATATAGAAAGATCCTAAGCAACCCACATCTTCAAATCCATGAAGATATCGATCAACTTGGTCACAGGCTTCGTTCCAGAAAACCTCCAATCCAAACAGCTGCACTTCTTACCGCAAAAAACTTTAAACTAGAAGAAGAGTGGACACAATTCTGGCAAAATAGTGTGCCCCCTGATATCTATAACAATCTTCATATAAGCGAATCAGTTCCTGGATCCTCACTCCCTAGAAAAACATGGTGTTACCTAAACCGCATCCGTACCGAAACTGGCATATGTTTGGACTCTTTATACAAATGGGGAAAAACCCAAAGCAACGCTTGCGATTGTGGCGAACGACAAACCATCCATCACCTGGCCTATGACTGTATAAACCGGCAGAGTCACTGCTCGACCAGAGATTTCTTGGGGGCCACTCCATCGGCTGTCACCTGGATCGAAAACTTAGACATTAAGATTTGAGATTGTTATTCTTTTGTTTGACATAATTAAGTAGATTAAGATACATGTGTTGCCATACGATAAATAAATAGTAGAGCTGGGTTTAAAATTGGCATGTACAACGTTATCCCTTATTTTCGACAGGTTCATCGTTGAACGTTCTCTCTGGAAAAGGTTAGTTCAAGTAAGACTTCTTTGGCATGTGTCACTTTCATGTCGGTTCAGGACCGAATTTAATATACTTTTTTTGTCAATTCAAATGCAGCGAGGTCTGTGGATCAAAAAAGGATGCGTTGAAAGTCACAAAGAGCTATTTCAGTACGTCAAATAAGTGTGTAATCACCTCCAGCGTATCCTGGAGAAAAATAATTCCCGGAAATGGTTGTCCTTGCTGTGGCAACATGTTAAAATAAAAGTATTTGATTAAGTCAAAAACCCTTCCACACATGAGTCCAGAATACAACCAATAATCCAGCACAGCACTGGATTACAATTTTCATCTTTGCGTGACACCAAACTTCATCAGTTCAGACAGATCATGGCTTTATGGCACTTTTTCTAAATACGTTGCTATGGTTACACTTTTTCATATTTGTACTAGGAACTATGTTTATACAAAATTACGTTCAATAATGTAGACACACTTAGAAAACCAAAAATATTCGTTACACACTTTCAACTTCTTTTTTAATAGATTGACTTACATAGAAACAGCATATAAACTTTTTGCTGGACCATTTCATTCTCTACAAAATCCACTACTTTTTCTGCTAAAATGAATAACACACGAGTTATTCATAAACTCACCCTTTTAAAACAATATCGCGGCCTTGTCAGAAGGACTGGGACGCCGCCTTATACAGATCTATACTTGGCTAAGACCTCTCCAACCATTCTCAAAAAACCATGGCTCCAAATTATATAAATGCGATTTAAAAACTATGATTCTAGTTTTAAAATAGATAAATCATAGGTGCTCACGTTAATTTTGTAATGTAAAATATTATATTCCTAAAATGTATTAAACAAAAACTTTGTAAACCGTAAACCCATTTATTATCCTAAAATCAAGTCTAAAAGCACTTATGTAAATTACGCGTTTAATAAATAATAAGATTCGTGTTATTTACAACAGAAACTACCCTTATGTAATTATAAAGCTATTGGGGTAAAACTTATATTTCTCATCCCACTTGCTTGACAAATTAAATAACTTAGATAATCCTACTACTAAATACACTTTGTAGAAAGAACAAAATTGGTTTGCAATTTCCGTAAAAACTGTAAGATACTTCGATTTCATACCGCCCGTTAAATCAGTTTTTTTAGCCGACAAATTGTAGTCCTTTTAATGAAAATGCGAGATCTCTTTGATAACCTTACAAAGATTGCACGGTGAGAATCTCGGTGCCTAATGTTTCATATTCTCATTCACATGCACTCTTTATTCCGGGGAATGCTTAAAATGTTATTTTAAATATTTACAATTATTGTTAATTGCAATAGAAAGTCGCAATTTTAAGATGGTTTTATTTAGCGAATCAACCAACTGACAGGGGTAAGTGAATCAACAATAAGTCGTCTTGTAAATGAAGGGTACAGAAATAAAACAAGGAGGGTCCAAAATATTGCTTTTTGTGTTTTTACCTTTATCGGGTGCTACTCTCTTAACATTTTCTTATGACCAACATTGGCGGCATAAAATTAGAAATGAAACATATATTTTCACATCAGAAATATCTGCTAACAGGTTTAAAACTAGGAAGGTCCACGCGCTGCACGTTTAAAACAAGGAGAGTCCACATCAGTCGATCGGGAAGCTTACGGAGTCAGCCAGTCTTAAAGCAACTTTCGGGGCGGTACGGGCGTGACTTTTTATCGATAACAGATACACGTTCTGACGAGCGCGTTTTACTTTGTTTTGTGGCAAAAATAGACTGTGAGAATGTGCTTCAACGGTCAAAGAAGAGGCCTCGAACTGGACGCATGCAAGATGTGATGAAGAAAGTTGAATTTGCTTCCCACGAGCAAGGTCGCATATTTCTGTAAACGTTTAAAATGTTTTGAGGTTACGACAAACGAACAACGTAAGGCGATTTTGTCACATTTTAATAATTTGCGCACAAATGATGAACAAAATAGTTATTTATGCGGTTTGATTTCGATTACTCCGATCCAAAGGCGCAGAAATCGAAAGTCAGAAGAGGAAGCTAAATTTCATGATAGCGTATTTTGCTACAGAATTAGGGTCAAAGAAAACGACGAAATAGTTGAGAAACAGGTTTGCTACAAAGCTTTTTTGAACATCCATGGGATTACCAAAGGAAAGCTAGAGCACTTGCAGAAAGCTTTAAAGGATACAGGAACGTCACCTAAGGATAAAAGAGGCCAACATAGCTCAAAGTTGAAGAGCTTACCTGACACTACATACCAACGCGTTTTAAACCATAGTGGTTCTTTCAGAGAAAGGCTTTCGCACTATAGTTTATGTGATTCAAAAAAACTTTACCTACCTGAAGAACTTAACATCACAAAAATGTTTAACATGTTTAAGAAGGTACATTCAACAGAAAAAGTATCTTACGAAACTTACCGCAATATATTTAACACTAAATTTAATATCAGTTTCGGATACCCGCGAAGCGATACATGTAGTCAATGTGATAGATTTACTGCGGAGGTAAATAGATTAAGAGCCGAATGAACACCAGAAGCTGCAGTCGCTATAAGAAGATTGGAAATTGAAAATGAACTTCATAAAAGAAAGGCTGAATCATTCTATGACAGAAAACGAACAGCTAGGGGTCGAGATAGAACTAGCAATGATTTTATCGCCGTTGCAATGGACTACCAGAAAAACGTGTACCTTCCAAACATACTGACAAACGATGTATACTATACGCGTCAACTATCAATGTATGCGTTTAATATACATGTTTTGGGTTCAGCCCAATCACTTTTCTGAACATATCCTGAAAATCTTGCAAATAAGGGATCTGATGAGGTTTGCTCGTTCCTGTTTGACTTTTTAATGAATCACGCTAATACCAGCATTAAACATCTGCACTTGTTTTGTGATTCTGCTGGAGGGCAGAATAAAAACTATTCTGTTTTCCGCTTTATGCATTATATTGTATACTCTATTCGCAGACTTGATTCCATCCGTATCACATTTCCAATCCGCGGCCACTCCTACCTGGAGTGTGACAAGAATATGGGATTGGTTAACCTAAAGACACATATGGAACTACCAAACGACTACTATGATTTACTGGAGCACTCTAGAACGAAACCAACCCCATTTTCTATCATAAGGGTGCAGCAACACATGGTAAAGGACTGGGGAACCTTTTTCAAAGATAAGTTTAGAGCAAAATGCCCCTTTGCAGTTTAAGAAATACGCGAAATTTACTGCACCAAGGATCATCCACAGCTAATGTATTTTCGGGCCAAATATAAAGGCCCCTTTTTTAATAGCTCTATTGCCAATAAGAAAAAACCTCGAGGACGTAGATTGGGAGAAAACGAATTTGAGCTTCCTAATGCAAAATATACTGGTAAGCAAACTGGTAAGCATCTTAAACCCTTAACCCTTAAGTCGTATGATTTTTTTTTCAGAAGGGATGCTACCCATAAAAAAGGAAATGTACTTAAACTTGCAAAAACTCAAGTTATATTGTCAACAACCAGAAGCAGCCGATTTTTACACCAGACTTGCGCATACTCAGTGACAGCTAGATTGGTAAGAATACAGGAAACGTAGATATGGACACTTTTAGGTTAGTAATAACATATTTTTATTTTAGGTTGCCTATCACATTCCTCGCAAGGATGTGAAAACGATGGACTCTCCATGTTTTATTCCTGCATTTTTGTTAATATGTGCGAAATTTTGACAACAAACGTGCATTTTTAGGTTATGTTACAAAATGTTGTTTTCTGTTCCATAAAATATGTATTAAGTTGTCCTTGTATACTAACAAGAACACTTTATTTCATTTTGTAAGCTTTTTAACAGCGAATTCATATTAAAAAGTTAAATTACTCGAGAATTAGTTTTTGTGACTTTCTTTGTTCTATTCCTGTACCCTTCAAATAAAGGTCAGGCCTACTTGAAGAAAAAGTAAAATAAAACAATTCTCAAAAATTCGCAACGGAACCAAAATGGAAACATTAATTTAAAAAAAGAGTTTCACTCATATTAATTGCCGTACTGCTTAGCGGTAGAGCTTAATACCTAGTTGGTGTCAGTAAATACCAGCAGTATTAATCAATTAGTTATTCCGTCATCTTTAAAAGTCAAATCAAATTACTTGTAATGACTGATTCATCGCTAGTTTATTCAATTTCTTTAAGAATTCACGCAATGGGTTGTACAGAACAGTACAAAAAATTTATGGTTAAAGTATATTCTAGAAATAGGGTAAGAGTAAATAGTGAGTGACAATACAATCAACGCTTTTGCATGGTCGATTTTCGCGAAAATTTTCCTAACGTCGCTTTTACTGCTGGGGATTTGTATCATTGCCTGAGAAGAACTGTGACTCTGTTTAGGGAAACAAGTTCAATTCAACATAAAATAAGAGGTGGAAGACCATCAACACTAGAACTTGTTGCAGACGTTCGTGATATAATACAAAATACGCCAACAAAATGTATAAGACGCCTGTCTTAAGAAGTGGGAAGATCTTATGGAACTTGCAGGACTATTCTCAAAAAACAGTTAAATTTTATTCCTTATAAAGTGCAAGTATTCCAAGAAATACGAGCTGCAGATTTTGAAAGACGCAGGAATTTCTCTCGTTGGTTTACTCAAGATTTATTGGAAATAAATGACTTATTAAACCTGACATTTTTGACATGTGAATTTTCGGAATACACGCATGTGAAGTAGTGAAAATCCCCATTTTTTTTGTAAAGTCCACATTGCACCCTCATAAAATTGGTGTGTGGTTGGTTGTTTCCCAAAGAAGAATTATTGGTCTTATTTTTTTCCATGACACAATTACAATTACGGTACGGCGGTTAAGGGACAATATTTTGAATCCATTTGTGGAGCAATTACTTGACGATGAACTGCGTTTTGGTTACTTTCAACAAGATGATGCAACCGCCCATACATTCGCCGAAACTATTAACTACTTACGCAATTTTTTCGACGACAGATTGATCAGTATTCAAACAGACATTGAATTCTGAAACATTGAAAACCCAGATCACCTAGTTTGACGGTTATGGATTTTTCCTCATTTAAAGAACAATATTTTTAGAACACGAGTTAAAAATTTGTGTCTAATCAAGACAACATTTCTTATTAAATAAATAGGTAACCCAACAGAAAATACATCTGCCAAAATGTAAAGAATTATATTTCGACGCACGCGCGAAACGACCTTCAGATAAAAATAACGTAAAAGATAACGATCTTTTATTTTATTTTTCTGTGTGGACCCATCTTAAATTAAGCACTATATAAAAGTCTTTAAACTAACTGAATCGTTTATTTCAGAAACTCCCTATCGACCAAAAATATCAAAATGGCGTTTATACCCGAAATTACAATCTCTTGGGTAAAGGCATTATTTAGTGCAGAAACCCCCTATATAGCCGTACTATAAAACACCTAATCAACAGCGTGAAATCTACGTTTGGTGCAGAACCCCCTTAAGCAGCCACACTTATGGGCTTTCTGTGCTAAAATCCGGTTTGTGCTTACTCGGCAACCATCGCGTCGCACGGCCGACGCCTAACAAGTCTGCGTTTCGTGTTCTTGTTAGTTTGTCGTAACACTGACACTGCGTTCATGTTTGAAGCATTAAGAAGATGATTGCTTTCTTATTTTTTATTTTCGTAGTATAGTGCTTGTTATACTAGACTAAATTATTGGAATGTCTAGCAGTTCGTACGAGGAACCTGTTCCAAAAAGAAGGAGAGGTATTTCACACGAAAGTAGTTACAAACGCAATGTTATACGTTCAGCACGAGTTAAAGGTGAATCATACGTAACATATAAATACAGGGAAACAGGTCCCAAAGAAGTCCATTCCCATTGCTATTACATGTAAGTGCTCAAGTAAATGTTATTTACATCTAAACGGGGAGGTCATACACCAAATTTGGAATCATTTCTATTCTTTGGAAAACAAAAGTACCCAAGATACGTATCTTCAAGGTTAGATTGAAGTAAAGGAGATTAAACGTAGGCGCCCAGGAATCGGTAATCCTCCTGCACAACAAGGTGAATAAAATATGGACGATGACAGAGAAAGAGAGGATCTTTCACGTGCAAATGTAAGTGCATCAACATTCAAGAAAAATCACTCTTTTAACTATTACCTTAGAATCAATGGCGAATATGGGTTGACTTCTTTTAGGATGGGATGTTTTGATTATATCTGTGATTTGAATTTGTATACCCAAGGAATTTTTAATTATTTCATTTATTTTTATTTTGGATATTGTTTGGATTCTTTGTGCCGTTGTTAACGCTAAAAGACCCAATAGTTTTTTAGTAAGATTTTCTTAAGTCAGATTTTCAAAAGGATAAAAAGCTTCTAAGTATGAAAGAACAATTGAAGGATCCCAAGTTGTCCGGTATTTTGGAAAATTTGGCCTTAATTTGAAAATGCCCTTTAAGTATCGTTTAACTAGTTCTTCTTGGTCATAATTTTTGTGAATAATGAGATGAAGAGCGGCCCTTTGAGAATTAATTGTATTATAAGTAACGTTTTTATTGAACGTACTATTTAAAAAGGATATCACATTAGTTATGTTGGGTTTGAATATTTCAATTTGTCTTAGTTTGCAATACTTATACCATTTCCAAATCGTTCCTGAGTATTGTTTGACCGTTTTTTCGCTGAGTGAAGCCATCGTAATTGTCACAGCTTCTTCCGGTATGCCTTTCTCTAGGAAGGCTGCCCTGATAATCTCCCTGCTATTAGTGAAAGATTTTCCCACAAGGGATGGTTGGTCCTGAAAGGTGACAACAATAGATTTTTTGAGGGCGGAATAAAGATAGGATCAGCTACGAGTAGATGACTAAATAGAGGGTACCAGGGTTGGCTGCGCCAGTTTGGTACTATTAAGATTCCCTTGGCCTTGTCTGTAATTATTTTACTTAAAATTTTACTTATGAGAGAAAAAGGTGGGAAAAACTTACCTAACAGTAAAAATTATATTAAAACTCCTGATTTTAATATAGAAATACATAGTGATGCATCTACAACAGGCTGGGGAGCTATTTGTGGGGGCCAAGTTGCCCGTGGGTTCTGGGAACACAATGAAACTAAATTGCATATCAATCATTTAGAACTGCTTGCAGCATTTTATGGCCTAAAATCATTTACCAAAAACATCTTGGCTTGTCATATTCTCTTGCGCATAGACAACACAACTGCCATATCTTATATTAATAAAATGGGGGGAATAAAATTTAAAAATCTTAATCTCCTCACTGAAAATATTTGGCAATACTGCGAAGCAAAAAACATATTCATTCATGCATCATACATTACCTCGGCTGACAATTACAAAGCCGACAAGGAATCAAGAGTCCTAAAGATTAACACGGAATATAGTCTCAATCAAACCGTCTCTAAATCTCTAATGAAACAACTAGGGACACCAACCATAGATCTGTTTGCTAGTCACTTAAATGCAAAGTGCAAAGACTATATTTCGTGGTTTCAAGACCCTTATTCTCTAGGAACCGATGCCTTTACATTTAACTGGGGACCCCCTATGTTTTTCTATGCTTTCCCACCTTTTTCTCTCATAAGTAAAATTTTAAGTAAAATAATTACAGACAAGGCCGAGGGAATCTTAATAGTACCAAACTGGCGCAGCTAACCCTGGTACCCTCTATTTAGTCATCTACTCGTAGCTGATCCTATCTTTATTCCGCCCTCAAAAAATCTATTGTTGTCACCTTTCAGGACCAACCATCCCTTGTGGGAAAATCTTTCACTAATAGTAGGGAGATTATCAGGGCAGCCTTCTTAGAAAAAGGCATACCGGAAGAAGCTGTGACAATTACGATGGCTTCACTCAGCGAAAAAACGGTCAAACAATACTCAGGAACGATTTGGAAATGGTATAAGTAATGCAAACTAAGACAAATTGAAATATTCAAACCCAACATAACTAATGTGATATCCTTTTTAAATAGTACGTTCAATAAAAACGTTACTTATAATACAATTAATTCTCAAAGGGCCGCTCTTCATCTCATTATTCACAAAAATTATGACCAAGAAGAACTAGTTAAACGATACTTAAAGGGCATTTTCAAATTAAGGCCAAAATTTCCAAAATTCCGGACAACTTGGGATCCTTCAATTGTTCTTTCATACTTAGAAGCTTTTTATCCCTTTGAAAATCTGACCTTAGAAAATCTTACTAAAAAACTATTGGGTCCTTTAGCGTTAACAACGGCACAAAGAATCCAAACAATATCCAAAATAAAACTAAATGAAATAATTAAAAATTCCTTGGGTATACAAATTCAAATCACAGATATAATCAAAACATCCCATCCTAAAAGAAGTCAACCCATATTAAATTTGAACTATTTTGAAGAAAATAAAAAACTATGTGTAGCATCGGTATTGATTGAATACCTTAAGCGCACCGAGAATCTCAGAGGACCCCAAAACAAATATTCCTGACAATTAAGCCACCGCATAAAACGGCCACTACCCAAACATTAAACCGCTGGCTTAAGAGCTCTTATCAGTGACCTCCATTAAGGTGAAAAGGTTTGACAAACTACAAGAAAACTATTGAATAGAATTTGTTAAAATTTTGAATTTAGATTCGCAATTTGGTGCTGTATGACTATATGGTCTTGAATTTTAAAAAAAAAATATTTTTTTTTAAAACGATAAATATAGGTGAAGCTGAGAAAATGTTCCCATACAGTCTTTTTTGAAAGTATTTCCTCAACTATCTACAATTTCAATTAATTTTATACCTTTTTTTTAATGTGAAAAAACGTCAAACCGAGTTTTTGAGAAAAAATACCTAAAACCGGAACTATCTAAAGCGATTTGGCAACACTGCGGTTTATCTAGCCAGTCCTGACCGCCACTCGCCGCTCGGAGCAGTAAATTATATTAGTCTCGCGGCGCGGCGACAAATCTAGGAATAGCCATGTTGCCTGATTGTTTAATAACACTGACTTATCCTCCTTCGCGGCAAATCAGTTCTCCAAAAAAGCGGCATAAATACCTCTATTTTCAAAAGCCATTCAGCGAGACACGCTTCGACATCTGCAGCAAGCAGAGCAGGTGTCAGCGTCGATCGCATTTTAAAAACTGCGGGGTGGACCGAAAAATCTCTTTGTTTTGCAAAATTTTATTGTAGGCCACTTCAAACTGCTTCAAACCAATTTGCAAACGCTATACTTCAGAAACCTAAGTATCAAATATTATAGGAACTAAGGATTAAATATTATCGTTAAATTTTATGTTAAAATACGAATACAATCTAAGTTAGAAGTAAAATATTGTTTACTATTAACCAATTTAACTTTTGTTATTATTTCTTAATATACATTTTACAATAAGTTATATTAATTGAGTTAGGCTCGTTATTTTCCTTATAATTATATAAATGTATCCAAAAAATAAAAATGTACTAATTCCGATCGCTTTGTTTTTTGGTCAAACATCTACAGAGTGTTCAAGTATTTGGAAAAGACTGCCATGAAATATAATAAATGGGACAAACGACTTACCTGTAAGGAAGTTCGTTCCATATTATATGAATAAAGTCTTTTCCAAATACTTCGTTCCCACCCCCCACCAATCACGGACAGACCCCTCAAAGCGATCATTAAGGGCACACAAATTTCGTGGAGTACGTAACACGCAGAGAAGGTACTACAGGGTGTTCAAGTATTTGGAAAAGACTTTGTTCATATAATATGGAACGAACTTCCTTACAGGTAAGTCGTTTGTTCCATTTATTATCAGTACTTTAAAGCAAATTTTGGATATTCATTTGGCAGACCACAAGTAGATATGTGCAGCAAATGCGAAAGCTTAAGTGTCAAAATGAAAGATTCAGGTTTAAGCGGGAATGCCAAAAGGAATGTTGCTGCCGAGTTAATGATTCACAAAAGAAGAGCGAAAATGTTTTATTCAACCTTAAAAACGGCAAGTGAAAACCAGGACGATGATACAGTGGCCTTGTGTTTCGACTATATGCAGAATCTACCTCTGCCCCTGATACCCGTCCAAGAAATATTCTACATGCGGCACAACCTTGGGTAAATGTTTTTTGCATACACGATTTAAAATCGAACAAGGCGAAACTCTACCTGTATCATGAAGGAGAGGCAAATAAATGCCCTGATGAAGTGTATTCCTTTTCATTGCATTACATTCAAAATAAAGTACCACATCCTACCAAAAAACTTCTCTTGTTTAGTGACGGAGGTGCAGGACAAACCAAAAACCATAGAACTATGCGGTTTCTATTGAATTTGTGTGACAGAGGTCAGTTTGAAAAAATCATCCACTATTTCCCTGTGCGTGGCCATTCCTTTCTGCCATGTGACCGTGACTATGGGTCAATAAAACGTCTTCTAAGAAAACCGACCGAATTTATACGCCTCAAGAATATGCCGATCTTATTGTAGAAGCTAGTAAAGTCGGTCGTTTTTCAATACATCAGGTCCGTACTGACGAAATCATTAGTTTCAAAGATTGGTGGCCACGATTATATAAAAAACAACGAACTCCGATAAAACTTCTGGAAGGAGTATTCCGAAATATCAACGAATACCTCTCAAGATAACAGCCTACAAAGAGTTTATATACAGGGTGTTCATTTAAAAACTTCCCACCACGGATTTATCAAAAACCACTGGTTAAAAGAAAAAACGCCGAGACACGTCAAAAGATCTGCCAAAGGGGACAACTTTTTAACCAAAAACTACTTCACCCCCTTTTACCCTCTGCCCCCCGGGGTCATCCCCTTAAAAATTTTAAATGACAAGGGGTATCAAGTAATAGCTTGTTTGAAAGGTCTTTCAAAGTGCTTTATTTTGACGTTTGATTTTTTAAAATCGGTCGATTCGTTTTCGAGAAAATTAGAAAAATCTTTATTTATCTTAATTTGTTCAGATAGAAAAAAAAAACACACGAAAATATCACTTTTTATTTCAATAAGTGTTCAAAAACCAACATAAACAGCAATTCGGAAAATTAGACGTGGCAGCAACCAAATAACAACCCGACTTTTTTTCAGCCATCTATTTATAAACACAGATAACATGGGCGAACTGTATTTATTCTTATACCTGTTTAGTTTTTTATAGTTGCTAAGGAAAAGAAAGAATTTAATTTGCTGTCAAGTTACCTTTGTGACAATCTTGGGATAGTGAAAATTAATTTATTGATTCAGATTTTACTTCCAAAATGGTTTACACACTAGCCGAAAGAGTGGAAATGATTCTAATTTATGGTGCCCAAAATCAATGTGCTCGGCAAACTGCCGTCACATTTAACGCCAGACATCCGAAAAAGATAAGTTGCAAATAAATAATGTAATTATCGTAGAGTTTTGGATGAAGCCGCTCAAGTTGAAGTTTTGGGTCATTTTGGCATAAATCCTAATACTTCATTACGCAAAATTGTTGATGCGACTGGTATTTTATTAGGCTCTGTACACACAGTTACTAAATTACATAAATTTCATCCATTTAAAATGAAAATATTGCAAGAGTTAACCGAAGATGATTTCGATAGGCGAGTTGAGTTTTGTGAACAAATGACTGCAGCGATTAATGATAATACCATTCATGTAAAGAATATCTGCTTCAGTGATGAATGCACATTTTATCTAAATGGATTTGTTAATAAGCATAACTGCAGGTATTGGAGCAATGAAAATCCTCGTGCTTTTGTAGAAAGGCATACTCAGTACCCCCAAAAAATTAATGTATGGGCAGGCATTTAGGAAACAAAGTGATTGGGCCATTGTTTATTAATGGGAATTTAATTCTTTTTTAGCCAAAAACCTTGTTCCTCAGAGCCAGATGTAACAGTGAGTCTAACTAATAAAAGCAACGGCATACTCTTATCTCTGTTTCTGTTAAATATTCAATCATTAAGATGCAAGATTGATGAGTTTAGTGTACTGCTCGAACAGCATCAAAAGCCTGATTTCATATTTTTGACAGAGCATTGGCTTAAGCCGAACGAACCATTTTATATTTCTGACTACATTTTGGGTTCCTGCTATTGTCGAAGAGAATCAATTCATGGAGGCACAATGATCCTTGTGAATTCTAATACTTGCGAACTACTAAGTTTGCTTCCGGTTAATAAGTATGATAATCTGATAGTGGAGAAAGAGTTTGAGTTTTCCATCATTTACGATGGAAAGTCCAAGTTATACCTTATATGTATGTACAGGCCACCAAGCTGTGACGCCGTTACTTTCCTGGATAGACTAGAACAACTCCTGTCTCGACTTCCGTTGCATTCCAAAATAGTACTAGCAGGCGATTTTAATATAAATTTTAATGATAAAGAGTCACTGTCTACACAATCACTTTGTAATGTTTTTAATTCTTTTAATCTGAAAATGCATATATACAAGCCAACACGCATTACCCAGCAATCCTCTACTCTTATTGACTACGTTTGCACCAATTTTGACCTTGAACTGAACTGTGATACACTGCCTTCAGGGCTCTCTGATCATGAGGCCGTATTGGCTCATTTCCCTTATCAGATTCATCGACCTCGTAAGAAAGCCAAAATGGGGAGAATATTTTCTGCGGGGAATTTTAGGAATTTTCGTGAGCAATGTACTTTAGTATCTTGGGAGGGTGTTGTGCAGTCCTCAGATCCCTTGACTACATTTCATACAAAACTACGTCATGTCTTTAATAAATGTTTTCCTTTAAAGAAAATTAAGGCCAAAACAAAAAAACCCTGGATCACCCAAGGTATTAAGAACTCTGCAGCAAACTTAAGGTCGCTTCATACTATAAGAAAATTTTATTCAAATAATATATTTTTGGTCAGCTACTTTAACCGGTACCGAAGCATATACAGGCAGGTCATAAAACGCGCAAAAAATATATACTATGACCAGCGCATTTCAAGAGCAGGAAATAAGTCCAGGGAGCAATGGTCCATAATAAACAGTTTAAGAGGTAAAAATAATGCTCTGCGTTCTGACATAACTTTAGAGCCCAGTACACTGAATCAATTTTACTGCTCTATAGCAAAGAAATTAACATCAAACTTAAATTGTCAATCTGATCCTTGCAATTATCTTGACCGTCCGGAATGTCGAGATAACTTTGAACTGACTTTGACCGATGTCGACGAGCTGCGGGGCGTTATAAAGCAAATAGGAAATAAATATTCAGCCGGATCTGACGACATTTCAGTTAAAATACTGGAAAACCTGCCAGCGGTGGCAATGCAGTCCTTAGCTGATTCAGTTAATGTTTCATTTCTTCGGGGAGAGTTTCCTTCTTGTCTTAAAAGGAGTATTGTCATTCCCTCGTATAAGGGAGGAGATTCTAGCGTTCCCTCAAACTATCGACCAATCTCCCTGCTTGCGACCCTCTCCAAGGTGATTGAGAAGCTAGTAAAGTCCAGACTACTTCTGTTTCTTGCAAAATATAATATTATAACGCCATGTCAGTTTGGCTTTCAGGCATCAAGAAACACCAGTGACGCTATATTCTCACTTCTTGAAAAGGTGTTTCTTGGTCTAAATGAGGGTGAGGTTGTTGCGGCAGTCTTTTGCGACTTTTCCAAAGCATTCGACTGTGTGAATCATCGGATACTGCTGCAGAAGCTTCAACATTGCGGTATACGCAATACGGCACATCGCTGGTTCTCTTCTTATGTCTCCGGGAGGACGCAGGTGGTAACGGTCGATGGTGCCTGCTCTGGCCCATTGAGAGTGGAGTGCGGGGTGCCTCAGGGTTCAGTGTTGGGTCCAATCCTGTTCTTGATATATATTAATGATCTCGCGGGCCTGGACATTCGGGGCATGTTCACCATCTTTGCTGACGACACCACCCTCTTATGGCGCTCAAAAAGCAGCGAAATATTGAAGTGTGTCATTAATGAAGACTTACAGAAAATCAAAGAATGGTGCGAAGCTAACTGCTTATGTTTTAATATAAATAAAACTAACATTCTCACTTTTGGTTTTACATACAATGATCTTCATTTAAATGATCAACTCGTGGAAAATAAGCCTGCTACTAAATTTCTTGGTCTCTATATCGACTCAAAGTTGAGGTTTGATAAACACATTTCCGAGTTGAACAAAAAATTGTCATCGGGCTGTTTTGCCATTAGAGTGGCGGCGGTGGAGCTTGGATGTTCGACGGCTAAGATGGTATATCACTCTTTATTCGAGTCCCATCTACGATATGGCATTGCATTTTGGGGATTTTGTGGCCAATATCTCCTGAAGTCCGTGTTTGTCATGCAGAAAAGGGCGATTCGATACTTGTGTAGGTCAGGGTTTCGGGATCACTGTAGACCACTATTTATTAGGTTTCGGATCTTAACTGTTTTTGGTCTTTTTATTTTGGAAACAGTATGTTTAATGCATCGAAAATATTCCAACAATAACAATGGTCCGACTAATCCTTCCAATAGATACCAAACGAGACAAAACCATGACATCCGGCTCCCGATTCCTAGATTGGCTCGTACCAAGCACTCTGTAATGTATGAAAGTATAAAGATGTATAATCATTTGAGTGTTGATTGTAGATCGCTGGCGTATGTGCAGTTTCGGAGAACCGTAAGGGATCACCTTGCGCTTAGAGCTTATTATAGTCTAGATGAATTTTATCTCGACCATTTTTAACAAATTTAACAAGTTTAACTTTTATTTTATCTTATATATTGTCGTTTTATGTCCTGCATAGGCTGTGCATACTAAGTTGGTTATGGCTTTCTTTCCTGTCCTAGTGTTATGGTGGCCCGTTACGTATATTATGTGAGTTTATACATGCCCACTTTATTGTTCATTTGTTCTTTTAGTCTTTTACTCTGTACATTTTTATACATGTTTTGTTATTGACTGTGTTGCTCTTTGCATTTTGCTATTAGAATAGTTGTTTTGTTCTCTTTTTTAATTGTAGTTTTATATGCCATATCTAGCAATTCATGTCATCTAGCAATTTATGTAATTTATGTAGATTAGAACTAGTTTTAGTAAGCTTTGTCTGTGAGAATGTACGTTTGTATTTCTTGGACAATAAAGCACATAAAGTAAAAGTAAAAGTAAATGGAGGCATTTGTTTAGATATGTTGGAAAATACCATCAATCCGCTTATCACTGAAACCGTTGAAAACCAAATCGAAGACGATGGAAACCCTATACTTGATAAGGCTGAAATATATTTCCAGCAAGACGGCGCTCCTCCTCACTATGTTCTTCCGGTTCGGCAATGGCTAGACGACGAGTTTCCAGATAAATGGATAGGGCGAATGGCCTGCTAGGTCTCCTGACTTGACGACATTAGACTTTTTTCTATGGGGCCATTTGAAATCTATTGTGTTTGCTCCCCAACCTGAAAGTTTGGATGAACTTCGTCAACGCATCATCGAAAGCTGCCATGATCGCCCACAACATGTTTTTGAAAATGTCCGTCAGGAATTTAATGTCCGTCAGGAATTTGAAAATGTCCGTCAGGAATTTGAACATCGCCTATGTCATTGTTTGGCCAATAACGGGCAACAGTTTGAACACTTATTGAAATAAAAAGTGATATTTTCGTGTGCTTTTTTTTTCTATCTCAACAAATTAAGATAAATAAAGATTTTTCTAATTTTCTCGAAAACGAATCGACCGATTTTAAAAAATCAAACGTCAAAATAAAGCACTTTAAAAGATCTTTCAAACAAGCTATTACTTGATACCCCTTGTCATTTAAACTTTTTAATGGGATGACCCTGGGGGGCAGAGGGTAAAAGGGGGTGAAGTAGTTTTTGGTTAAAAAGTTGTCCCCTTTGGCAAATCTTTTGACGTGTCTCGGCGTTTTTGCTTTTAACCAGTGGTTTTCGATAAATCCGTGGTGGGAAGTTTTCAAATGAACACCCTGTATAGTATGGATACCCCTGGAAAAGTAATCACCAATCCTTTATTGATGGTATTACCTCTTCCACGTTTAGTCTCCGCAAAAGTAATACTGCTCCTGAGCTGCCAACTTAGAAGGCTTACCCTGCTGGGAAGGTTCCAATAAACAAGAAAAAACTTGATGACTTGCAGAAGCTAATGGAATACACCAAAGAATATGAGCATTTCAATGAAGATATACTTAGATGGCCGACTACAGAAGCTAATTGTGTCATTGACTCATAACATGAGAATGAGTAAGGCCTCAGAACTTTAAGATGAGTAACTCCGTAGTTTTTTCCGTATTATAACTGTAAAAATTAGGAATAAAGAGAAAATATCTCAAAACATTTCTTTTTTCAACTCATTTATTCCAGAACCCCCTTAAGTGACCACCCCAATTTTTGTTTCATGGGTTATCAAAACTAAATTCCTTTTATAATTTTGTATCACTTTTCAAGAGGCGGGTTCCTAAATAACTTCAAATTTTTTAAATACAGAAAAAAAATATCTATATGGGGTAAAGTAGTTTTTTCTTCTTTATCCAAAATGTAAATTTCTGGAGATATGGGCTTTCTGAATTAAACGATTCAACTAATAAACGGTATTTTGACAAAAAAAAAGTTCTATAGATAATTGCTATCAATGTTTCTCGTTCTTACAAAAATCACACAGAAATATCTGTATTCCTTTAAAATTCTTTAAGACACAAAGCCTCGACAAAAAAATTATAAAATCTCACAAACACTAGCCAAACTTGCGTAACTCAAAAACTACTTTGGCGCAGAATCAAAAACGAAAGTGACAAATCAAAACCAAAAACCAGGAAATAAATGTCAGTTTGTTAGCTATCAGCTGTAACCGATTAAGGTTAACACTAATTGCAAAATGGCCACCCCATGTAGGCAATCGAAAATAAAGGGCCACGAATTTTGCTCCGTTTCGCTTCTGGTTCGTTAAGTTTTCTGGGATATCATGTCCTAATATGAATTTGACATAATTTTAATTTAGATTTAGTCACATGCATCGCCCCTTATAATTGTGATCTAAACCAAGCTACTCTTGGATGAAAGTAATTTTTGCTTGCATGGTATAAGGAATCTGTGGTTTTGCGTTCTAAACCAAGCTACTCTTGGATGAAAGTAATTTTTGCTTGCACGGTATAAGCAATCTGTGGTTTTGCGTTGTAACATTAATAAGCGAGCACTCTGCATAAATTCAAATAGAAACGTGTTTATTTTTCTAACACTTGTGATACATATTCTCAAATAGATTAAATATAAATCGAAAATAATGGATGTAAGATTGAATTGAACTAAACTAGATAAAATATTTTACGAATCCAATATTTGTTCCTACCGCGTTGGTGGAAGTAACCTAAAATCCGAAATCGCGTCATATAAAGTGTTCGTTATGGCCTATAAACCGTTTACGTACACCTGCGAGTTAGAAGTAACACTTTATTCTCTAGCTGTAACACAAAAGGTTTATTTCAATTTTATTTGTGGAGGATGTTATTACTGTCGTGTAAATTTTTTTTATTCCCATTAAAGAGTTGTTGTGCTTCTAACTACAAAGCACAAACAATAACAACTTTAAAATGTAGGTTTACAGAGTTATTTTTACCTATAACTAATTATAGAAAAAGCCAACCAAACACCAATTTTTTGACGGTGCAATGTGGATTTTACAAAAAATGGGGATTTTTACTACTCCGCATCCGTGTATTCTGAGAATTCACATAACCGGTGAGATGAAACCAGGCTTCATCAGAAAATATGTCAGGTCTAATAAATCACTTATTTCGAATAAATTTTGGTTAAACTACTGACAGTAATTCCTGCGTATTAGTATACGTAGTATATTAGCGTAGAAGTATTATTGTGTTCGAGGATTACAGCTAGAATGATCTCTTGCCTTTCCGCGTCTAACAGAAGCTTGTCTTACCTTTTTGTCACTCGCTAGGACTATTTCCTAAAGGAGACCTACACTTTTACGTCCTTAGTCACCCGATAACGAAAGTCTGCACCTCCAAGGGCTATTAATCTATTGCTTCGCGCAACCGTATTATGAATTACCGACTAAGGATTGTGTACTTTTTCCACCATACCCTAGAGCCCTAGATGTCCAATATCATCCAGCCTATTTACCAGCGTAGCATTAATGGGGCTAACGACGACGATATACTCTCAGGTTTGACTAGAGTGAGGAATACCCAAGATTTTTTCTACCCTTGACGATGATGAGTATACGAGTAATACAACAGTAACATATTATATTTCTGACCATTTCTTATGCGCTGGTTTTAGTTTTTAAGAATGTGAGGAAAAGAAGCAACGGAGGAAGTTGTTGGCGTAGGCACTTTAATGATTAAATTGTTAAAGATTTTAGAAATGCTATTAAGTGTGAAAGTTGGGATAATGCATACTCTGTTGCTTAATGCGAGAGGTTAATAAAATGTAAATTTGTAATTACAGGACCCAATAAGCAGGGTGGACAACTTAAAGGTTGCATTGTAAATTTTAGGTAAATTGCAATGATAGTTTTTAAAAATTCAGTAGATACTTAAGACCCACACACCCCGAATCTATCCTAAATTAGGGTTGCCCTAGTTTGCATAGAATAGAAACATGAGTTTGGTGAATGTAAGTAAGGTGACAGGGGCGTTACCACAGGTAGTTTATTAGAATAATTAGTATAATAATAATAATACTTGATTATAATTATTATAGAGATAGGCAGATCATTGAGATATTTATTATTCTAATATTAAGTAGATAAAAAACTTATATAATATAGAAGTAAGAATAATATGAAAATAGATAAATTGGAATAAATATTAATATTTATGAACAATACAACAACTTAATTTTTAAATTTTAGTCCTAATGTTCCGAGTAATCCGATGAACTATCGTCGTGGGAGTCCAGAGAAATAATAAGGGGCTCTACAGTGTTTTCTAGCATGTTATCAGCTTCCCACATTCTTTCTTTTATTTCAATCACATGTTCGAAGCACTTACTCCATTTTTCACAATCCATTGTCTTTATTACTTCTTGGAAGAGGTTTCCAACCTCTCATTTTAAAACTGGTGTTATGCCTTGCTACAAACCGTTTAATTTGCGCCCACACCAATTCTATGGGGTTTAATTCACAGTGATACGGCGGAAAGCAAATTACCGTTATATTTCATTTTGAAGCGATTTCGTCGACAACAAATTTCGTACAAAGAGGTTTATTCAACTTTACAATCTCCAGTAGCTAATTTTCAGCACATCTTTATAAAATGACTTCTTATTTACAGTAAGCCAATGAATGATGTCATTTTTTTTCCCAAGAAGACGTAGGCATTTTTTCAGACTTTCTTAAGTGGTAGCTGGCATTATCCATGACTATAACAGACCCAGGAGGAACAAGATCTAGCATTTGCGGGAAGTACTCTTCAAAGACATCAGCGTTCTTCTCTTCATGATAGTCTCCAGTCCCTAGTAAGCCGCCATTAACAAATCCATTTTTGTTGCCAATGTAAGTAATTATTAATCTTTTACCTTTTACCATGAAAACTGCCTCGCCCTTTCTATATGTTTATCCTGCCTTACCAACGGTCTAAGCTTCATTTAACCAAGTTTCATCCATACAATAGATATTTTTTTTCCCTGCAAAACTGTCTAACTGCCCTCAAATATAGTCGTCGCCAGCAGATGATTTCGGCTTCCTCTATTAAAAATGATTTTCTGTTTTGAATTTTTTCATAAGAAAAACTTATTTCCTTCAAAGTTTTCCATAGTTTCTACTTACCCATGGGTGGAATGAAATCATCCTTAATAATTTCAGACATTATCTTCTCCAAAGTAGGTATTTCTTTTTTTTTAAGTAAAACGAGTATATGATTCTTCTGATGGCAGTGTTTTCGTCCTCATTTATTACAGTTTCTTTCCTTCCTGTACTTCTCTTTGGTGACCTGATGGGGCCGCGTTTATCCTCGTGTACAAGTCGGTATATTGTTGACTATCCGACTCCAGTCATATTCGAACACATTTCGACTATTTTTACGACTCCGAATATTGAATTTTTGTGGCGAAGAGCGTTGAACACATTGAGAATAATAATTTCCTCATTTTTGGAAAGCGCAGTTTTACTAATTCGTTTCTCAGCAACAAATTCAGAAACACTAGCCAAAGTAACTAAACATTTCAAATTTTTGAAACATTGAGATACAGGTAGGTAAACTACCTGTGCCTCTACCTACCCGATCTCGGAACCCCTGACCATAAACATGACTAAATAATAATAATTGGACTGCACCTATGGAATACGGCGAAGACCACTGGGTTTTGTAGTTCAGTAATGATTTATTACCCTCTGGCATTGAGCAACAGACTATAGAAGTAAATTCTGATTATGAAGAGAAGTATGACCTATTTCATAATATCTTGCTCACTCTTTTAATACTTTTGTACCACCTAAAAAAGCTACTATTAAATCTAGTAATGAAAAAATCTTCGTGACATGTATGCTCTTCACAGAAGAACGAATAAAAAAGGTATTTTAAACTACTATCAGATTAAAAGAAAGGCGTATAGAAAGTTTGTTAGACATCATAAACAAAGTTTTAACAATAGTATTATATCCTCATCTAGTAATGTAGGTAAGTCAACTGGGCGCTCGCTCAATAATATTGGGAAAAGTAACAAAAATGCTAATAGTATTCAGCTTCTACAGGGTGTTCCCTAATGACATGCTAATATTTAAGGAGGTGATTCCTCGATACATTTTAAGAAAAAAACTTTATATGAACGTATGTCCTAAACGACTTAACTTTTGAGATACAGGGTGTTAAAGTTTTTAAAAAAATAATCTATTTTTTAATAATAACTGTGATACTATTATAATATCTTTATGAAATTTGGTACACACTATGCATTAAGGAGCGTTTTCTGATGTACAATTTTATTATTTTTACCAGTGGCGTCTGTACGGGTTTTGCATTTAATAGTTTTGGAGAAAATAATGGTACGCCACTGTTTTCTCCTTAAATAAAAATTATTTTTAAAATCTTCATTCACTTCTGAGCAAATTTGATCTCTTGATTTTCTTTTGCTCGACGCATGGTTTTCGCTTAAAAAATATAAAAATTGTTTTACTTCAGGGTCAAATCGCTGAAAATCTGAAGCGGTGACTGTTGTGCTGAAATCGTTTTTTTTTCCTTTTTTAAGATATTGAGTTTGTTTAATAATAATTGTTAATTAATTCAGTAATAAGTAACTGATTTCACTTTAGGAAAAAAAAAACTTGCAAGTGGCAATAATTACCACATTAGAATTTCAGCGTAGAATTCAGCTTGCAGAAAAAGAGTTTAATTTAATTTTTTGAAAATAAGTTTATATAAACGGCCTAAATTTATTAATTATTAATTAATTATTGACAATAATAACAATGATTATAAAAATTGTTGGAAGTGGCCGCCTTCACTTAATAGGTATGCTTCCGCCCGTCTACGCATGGAATTGCGCACTCGTTCAAATATTCCCGGCGTATTCCGTATAGTTTCACACGAGGCAACTATTCGCTCTCTTAAATCTTCTAAAGTGTTAACGGGAGTCTTATACACTAGAGTTTTAAGGTGCCCCCATAAAAAGTAATCCAAACTATTGAGATCGGGGGATCTTACTGGCCATTGCTGAAGTCCTCCGCGACCTATCCAGCGATCAGGATAAACTATATATAAATGATTTCGGACAATTACACTGAAATGAGCAGGAGTCCCATCGTGCATGTACCACATTCGATTTCTTAACGCAATCGGCACGTCTTTAAGCAACTCAGGTAGTTCTTCTTCAAGAAAATACAAATAAGACCGTCCATCAAGGCGTCCTGATAGAAAATATGGGCGTATTAGATGATTACCAATAATTCCTATCCATACATTAACCGAAAATTGATGCTGAAAATGGGTTTCGGTTATGGCATGAGGGTTTTCTTCCGTCCATACATGATTGTTATGAAAATTTTGAATAGCATTCGGAGAAAAATTTTCTTCGTCTGTGAACAAAATTTGTGACTCAAACTGCGGATTTAGTCTAATTCTCTTAAGATACCACTGACAGAAGTTGCCGCCATTTCCGCATTCGTATAATTTATCATATTTACTGATAACCGAAAAAACAGCGAAAAAATAAAATAACTTCGATGACACACTAAAAATCATAGAAATGACGCGCTTAAATGGTTTTGAACACCAATAACTCACTAAGTCAACAGCTATGTGACTATGCGTGACATCGACGTTTGCAAAAACCAAATTTATTCCAGGATAACTAGATTTTAATTGTCTAAATAGCCCCCTATCATAATGTCCGTGTTCAATTAAATTTATTTTTTAAGCGAAAACAATGCGTCGGGCGAAAGAAAATCAAGAGATCAAATTTGCTCAGAAATGAATGAAGATTTTAAAAATAATTTTTATTTAAGAAGAAAGTAGTGGCGTACTATTATTTTCTCCAAAACTATTAAATGCAAAACCCGTACAGACGCCACTGGTAAAAATATTAAAATTGTTTGTACATCAGAAAATGTATAGAAGATGTGTACCAAATTTCATAAAGATATTATAATAGTATCATAGTTATTATTAAAAAATAGATTATTTTTTTGAAAAGTTTAACACCCTGTATCTCAAAAGTTAAGACGTTTAGGACATACGTTCATATGAAGTTTTTTTCTTAAAATGTACCGAGGAATCACCTACTTAAATATTAGCATATCATTAAGGAACACCCTGTATATAACCAGTCGATCATTACGGGCGCCAGTATAATAGCTGAGCTATTGTTACGGTAATTTGATCCAAATAGACTCACTGACCGACTAATTCATGGAAATATGGATAATTCTATGGGTTCAGTTCCATATTTCTTGTTTTTACCTACAACTTCTGTAGAGTTGGGTCAGGTCGTCTCAAGCTGTTGCCAATGAAGTATTCTACGGGTGTTGACGACATACCTACCATCTTGGTTAAGTCAGCGTCTAATGTAATTAGCGTTCCCCTAAGCAATATTATAAATTGTTGTTTTAAGCATGGTTTTTTTCTCGATAGATTATAGCTGGCTAAGGTAACTAAGAAGAGCAATCCTAATGACATTGCAAATTATAGACCAGTATCGTCATTTTCTCTCAAAATTTTCAAAAGGCTATTTTATGTTAGGCAGTTAGATTACTTTATGAAGAACAACCTATTCGACGTTAGGTAACATAGTTTTATTCCCAAGCGGTCAACTGTACCCGCAATTTTTCAATATCTGAACTATATAATTGACCAAGTAGACAAAGGAATGATGGTGTTTCGTTTGAATTGTGACCATATTAAGGCTTTAAACTTTATAGAACATGGTATGTTGATGCAAAAATTAGAGTATTGTAGTAAAAGCGGTGTACCCAGCAAGTTTATAAGATCATACTTGATAAATTGAAAGATGACTGTCTGTGTCGCTTCTGGTCAGAGATCAGCTTATTCTGATGTTATCGCGGTAGACAGAGGTGTACCTCAGAGTTCCATACTGGGACCGATGTCATTTTGTCATCAGGTCGGTCTTAATGTAGTAAGAATTTTTTATATGCCTAGTGTTCAGTCTATAATTTCGTATAGTATTATATTTTGGTATCCTGCTTCTAATGCCCATGTCAATAGAGTGTTTGTTGCTCAAAAGCGAGTATTTGAGTTGAGATGCATTACGGAGAATCGTGCGGGGGAAGTTTAAATATTTAAATATTATGACAGTGCCAGAATTATTTATTCATACTTGTACGGTATGTGTGAGATCCAACTTCGATATGTTTGTTAGAAATGGTAGCGTTATTACTAGTTAAGGGTGCCGGTTCATCGAACAACTCTTTTTCGTAAAGGTCCCCTCATGAGCTGTATGAAGGTATATAATTCTTTGACCACGACTATTAAGTATTTTCAGAGTATTAAACGATTTAAGCATAGCATAAAAAATATTTAAATCAAAAATGAATTTTATTCAATCTGCATTAATTTTATATGTATCGATGTATATTTTTCTTTTTTTGCTAATGTTAGATAGTCTATTGTCTGTAATGCTTGTTGAGTATGTTTAGTGTCTTATACTAAGTGTTGATTTTTGGATATTGTTTTTTACTAATTTTACCGTTTGTTTTTATTTATATTTTTTTCTTAGAATAAGGCACAGCATTGCAGGATGAATTCTTTATGGCACTCTGCGAGCGGTGCATGTGCGCAGGAAATGATTCACGTTGGTCTTGAATCTTTCGGAGTCGTTCCAGAGTGATGACGTTCTCCAGATGAAAGAATTTTTAAACAGTGTCATTCGAGGGACACTAAGTTCAGCCACGTACGGGTGGGCTGCAGTGGCTTGTCGTGTATTTCTACCATGCACTGCTCTGGGTGGAATCAAGTGGGCAACATCAGTTGAGCACTTGCCATGAAAATATTTCTAAAATAGGCTCAAGTCGCTAACCTGCCTTCGATGTTGAAGGCTTTTCAGGTTGTTTGTCAGATAATGGTCACCGATCAAGCAAATGGCTTTTCTTTAAATCGAGTCCAGCAATCTTAGGGTATGTTTAGGAGCAAAGTTCCAAATATGCGAACAGTACTCCAGTGATGGTCGAATTTGGGCTTTATCGAGCATCAAATGTTGTTGGGGTGTATAGTGGTTCTTAGTTAAGAAAAGTATTCCAAGCTTCTGCGAAGCTGCGTTAACAATGGCCGCAACGTGGCTATTCCAAGACATTTGACTATCCGAATTGTCGCCTAATAAATGAATCGATGAAGCCAAGGGAATCGAGTGTCCCGCCATGACTATATCCGGTTCTTCAACTTAACTTTTTTAGGAGAAACTGCCGCCTGGGGTTTTTTTAGCATTACATTCTGAACCCATATGGCAATTTTAACTAATTTCTTCATATTGCGATTCGTACCGGTATACAATTTTTGGGATTTTCTGCACCCCATCTGACTGGGTACCCACCTAACTACCCCATTAGTACTTGATTATGATATAAATGTCAAAGAAGGTTTTTATTACATTTTGTCCTTTAGTCTCTTGTTAGATGTTGACCAGCAAAATGGATATTAAGTTTATTAAAAGTAGCCGTGAAAAAACAATGTTAGTTGTTAATAGTTATAAGTATAATTTAAAAAAAGTGCTGGAAACAAGTAAGGAACATGTTTGGGTGTGCGTAGAGCGCAAATGTAAAGTATTTAATCCCTAATCTCTATATAAATAAATTAGACAACTATAACAAGTATTTATTATTTCTATCCCTTATAAGTCATAGATTTTACCTGCCTGATGCCCGGTACGAATCGCAATGTTGAATAAATTGTAAAAGATGAATTCGGCACGAAACAGATTATCCAATAAGTACTTTTTTTTCCTTCGGTACGAATAACACAACACCCCTGTCCAACACCTCTGTTTTTGAGGAGGTGTTGCCCTGTCTCACCCCTAGACAGAATTTCTTCCAGGTCTTTATTGAGATGTAAGACCTCTTGCTGCCTATAGAGATGGGCATTGGCAGTCGATGTTCGAGCATCCAAGGTAACAGATAAAAGAAGGGTTCTGTCATCAGCGAAGCTATATATTGGATTTTTAATTCTCTCCAAAAGATCGTTAATGTATAGTAAAAAGAGGATGGGCGACAATATAGAACCCTGAGGGACTCCGGCATTGATGTTAAATGTGTCGGAAAGAAATCCGTCCATCGCCACTCGCAGAGAACGGTCTTTAAAAAAGCTCGAGAGCCATGATCAAAATTGTACCGGCATTCCGTGTGCTCGTACTTTATTTAGGTGCCCCTGATGCCATAAATAAATAAATTGTGTTTTTTCAAACGTGAGTATGAGTAATGACATGCGCAAAAAATTCTAGAATTTTCCTTACCTCCCTCTATTTTCAAAATTTAATATTTCAATTTATTTAATCCATCACCTAAGGTCGTATCTTTCATTTTATTTGACTTGTAATATAGTACAATGTACAAAGCTTGTAATATAAAGTGAGCATGTAAAATACAAAAGGAAGTGGGTTCCATTTTCTATATCAGGGTAACTTAAAATTTTCATGTTTATAAAGAGGCAAAGGCTCACCCAATAAAGACTGTGTTAAAGGAAGCACTCTCTTATTATTTAACGGTTTCTGATTTCTTCCTGAATTCAACAAAAATTAGTGGCGTCCAACAATATCAAATTCAACCAGAAAGCACGCCGAACCCACTAGACTCATGCTCGAGAGCTGCCACAGGTAAATGGTCATTAATATCGTAAGTATGCGTATCACATAGCGTGTGGCGAATGGGCGTTGAATAGTTATTTATGTACCAAGGGCATTAAGTAGACTATAATACACGGAAGGCGAAAGCAACTAGCCCGAGGGCTTTTGGCCCGAGGGATAATTTTCGCCTGATGGGTATTATAGTCTAGTAACGCCTGTGGTGTATACAATACTTTATTTTTCAATAACTTTAAAATATAAATAGTTAAACTTCTGCATTTTTTTTACTATTTTCGCCAATTTTTAGTATTTAGTGAGCTTTGATCGGTTGTCATAAAATAAGTTTGACGGTTGCTAAGGGTTGTTTATTTTAAGCGTCTTTTACATATAAACGAAAGTAATATGGAAATTCCACAAAATATTTTAGAAAATGCTGCTGAAAAGTTAAGAAAGCTTATTACCGGCAAAGTCTAGTAAGTAAAGTAAGACACAAAATTACGGTGATTACTGAAACAGTAATGATGGCTTACTTGCAGGAATTGGTATGTAACCCTGTTGCTTATTCGTAATAACAATTTTTAATTATTTCTACTTTATTTTAGTCGGAAAAATATACCGCAAATAGCCTTTGGACAAAATATTCCCATGTGAAGTCCGTTATTGTCAATTAATAGCACCTTTAAAAGTTAAATCAAAGGGATATTTTCCTAAAAAGTCAAATGTTTTGGAAAGTGAACAAGTTTTAACTTTTATCAAAAATGCACCGAATGATACCTTCCTGCTGCACAAAGTGGTACTCGTAATGGGAGTTTTTGGCGGCCTAAGACGGGATGAGATCTTAAAATTGGTTAGACAGTACCTTGCATTAAGGCCAGAAGAGATTAAGGAACGAAGATTTTTCCTTACATACCGAAATGGTAAATGCATAGCTATGCCTGTGGGTAAAAATACACTGGGACGTGTTCCTTCAATCATAGCAATATTTTTTAATTTAGAAAACGCCAAGAAATATACAGGATATTGCCTACGTCGGACCTCGTCCACACTTCTTATCAAGGGTGGTGCTTTCCTTGCAACCCTTAAGCTACACGGAAAGTAGAAGAGTACCAGCGTAGCGGAGGGTTATATAGAGGAAAGCATCACGTCGAAAAACCGAATAGCAAAAATGATAGCTAGCTCTGTTACCGAAAAAGAAAATATGTTAATTATTATTGAAATGGAGCAGAAATCCGCATGCACATCGAGACACTCAGCAATCGAGTCGCAAAATTTCATAGTTGGTCCAGCTTCTTTCTCAGGAATATTCAAAAATTGTACATTTAACATAGGAAAAACAAAATAATATTATGTAAAAAAATTGTTAAAAATAAATACAAATTTTGATCAATATTTTCTTTAATAATAGTTACCGGGCATTATGAACTTTATCGCCCGCTAATATTTCTCATTATATTATGATGATGTTTATAGCAACCGTTTCTAAGGTATTATAAGTAAATAATTGATAGATGAAAAATAATAGTTATTTATGTATCTAGGGAATTATAATGGTCTTAATTACCGAGGACAAAGTTTACGTCCCGAGGGCCTTTGGCCCGAGGGACAGCAATTGCCCGAGGTAATTGAGACCCTTCTAATTCCAGTGATACATGGATAATTTTATTTCTGACCGATTTTAGTAACATTTTCTTCATTTTTAAAGTGGAATAAATGTTTCAATAGATGACAATCAAATTGACATTAGATGTCAATCGTTTGATTTTATGTCAAATTTTTCTGAATATCCCAAGGGAGTTATGACCCTTATAATTCCCGCGTAACTAAGACGTTATAAGCTAATAATATACCGGTCAGAAATAATAGTTATTTATGTATCTAGGGAATTATATTGGTCTTAATTACCGAGGGCAAAGTTTACGTCCCGAGGGCCTTTGGCCCGAGGGACAGCAATTGCCCGAGGTAATTGAGACTCTTATAATTCCAGTGATACATAGATAATTTTATTTCTGACCGATTTTAGTAACATTTTGTTCATTTTTAAAGTGGAATAAATGTTTCAATAGATGACAATCAAATTGACATTAGATGTCAATCGTTTGATTTTATGTTAAATTTTTCTTAATATCCCAAGGGAGTTATGACCCTTATAATTCCCGCGTAACTAAGACGTTATAAGCTAATAATATACCGGTCAGAAATAAAAGATTTTACGCCACAGAACAGGCACTTAACAAAAACCTTGAATTAAAATCTTAATATCATGCTTTCATGTCAGAATATAAAGAACTGGAACACATGTTCAAAATTGGATCATCAGACGAAACAGATAAACTCAGATGTTCTTATCCTCCACGAATTGCTAGTATAGTCCTTGTAAACTAAATTATTTGGCTAATGATTAACTTAAAAACATATAATATTAAAGTAGAAATTTGATCAAACTAATCGGAAGACATTAATTTAACAAAAGTACAAAGGTTGCTTTTACCTTCTGCCAGATCCATCCTCAGATGTGTTTCGCCAAATAACGGCTCATTAGTGAGGCTATAGTAACTGACAAAAGAAGAACAACAATCAACAGAAAAAATAATAATAATAATCAACAGAGAATGACACCAGTGTAAGACCCATTGAATTATTTAACACTTTACTATTAGTTTTAAAATGATAGTAGAAATTTTATATACCTGCTGACGCCGTTAACGTTAATAAAGTCGTATTTATTTTCGTTTGTTTAGGTTAGTGTGTTTTTGTTTTATACTTACATAACCTCCGATATTTCTGTTGCACAGATGGATGGATCATCAGAGGTAAAACAAACGTCCCGCCAAGGAAAGGTTCGAAAATGGTCCCTTAGGTCCTCCCACTTAGCTGATGTATAATGCCATATCTTGCGTGGTTTAGGAGGCTCTTCAGCACTAATTGGTAGTTTGTTCAGTGCCGAAATAAGGTTGTGGTCAGACGTTCCTAACGGCGGCTTCACGGTGACAGTGTACAAGTCGGGGTTTGAAGTTAAGAAAAGATCCAACAAACCAGCAAAATCACCATCTCGGTCTGGAATCCGAGTTGGTTCACCCACCAGCTGGGTGAGGCCAGAGCTGATGGCAAAGAATTCGGCTTCACGACCTTGTTCGTCAGTCATGTTTGAGTATTTGAGCCAGTTGACATTATGAATGTTGAAGTCGCCAAGGATGACAACTTCGGAATTGGGATGGTGGGTTTGCAAAAAGTCGATAGTATTAGCAAGAGAGGAGAACAAGTCTCTATAATGGGTATCGCTTGGCGGCCGGTAAAGGCAGCAGATGAATTTAGTAATTCTCTGCGTTGATATTTTAAACCACATTACATCAAAGTCGTTAGGCTCGAGTGTCTCCTCTCGTTGACAAGAAATATCACTCCGGACAAAGAGACAAAGGCCAGAATTCCGCCTAAATCGGTGATGAAAGTCGTACCCAGGATATAAATAGCTAACCGTACTAATCGATGATCTGACTTTGGTTTCGGTTAGTGCAAGTACATGAGGTTTGGTAGATTGTAGATGTTGATGGACTGCATTGATGTTGGAGTTCAGTCCTCTTATATTGCAGAAGTCAATTTGGAAGTTGCTAATCTCGGGTCTTTTAACAACTCCAGTTTTCACACCATTTCCATTTAGAATATTGTTCGAAGGACCCGCATGGCTACTGGACATGGTGGATGATTGGATAATCTCGCTTGATAAGGCGCCAGGACCCGCCCCCACCCGGAGATCCGATCGGGGGGCGTTTTTAACTCCGGAATTTATTGATCTTGGAACCATCATCACAGCATTTTTTGTATATTTCCCACCCTGGAAACCGGAGACATCGGCACAGTGACGAAACGTTAGCTCAAAGAGCAACTTCACGCCACCTAAGCCGATGCGATGGTATTTCACCGGGCGATGTCGGGTGAGCCAACATCTACCATCTGACCAACATCTACCATCTGAGGTGTTGGAAAGAACCGGAAGAAAAAGCATTTCGACAGCTTCAAAAAGAATTAATCCAGAGACCAACTTTGACTTTATTTGATCCGGAATTGATAACAGAAGTTCATACTGACGCAAGTACAATTGGTTTGGCCGGAATTCTCATGCAGATACAACCTGACCAGCGTTTCCATCCTGTAGCATATTATAGTCGGCAGACTATAGGATGCGAGCAAAAATATCATTCTTACGAGTTAGAGACATTAGCTGTGGTGGAAAGTTTAAAGAAATTCCGAGGTTATCTTTTAGGAATCAAATTCACTGTTGTCACGGACTGCAATTCTCTGAAAGCTACAAGTGAGAAGAAGCAGATTATTCCTAGAATTGCTAGATGGTGGCTTCAATTGCAAGAATTTACATTTGAAGTAAAATATCGTCCAGGTAATCGGATGAAACATGTAGATGCTCTGAGTCGAAATCCTTGTTCTACAGATAACCAGCTGAACATTTTGCAAATCGAGCAAGCAGATTGGGTTTTGTCCGGACAGTTAACTGATGATAAAGTGGTAAATATTCGAAAAGTACTTATGAAACCTCCAGAAACGGACAATGATCGCCAGATTTATAAGAACTATACACTGAAAGATGGGAGAGTATATCGAATCACTGCACGTGGAATACAGTGGGTAGTTCCGAAAGGGATGCGACATCATGTAGTCCGTGCAGCTCACGATGATTTCGGACACTTTGCACTCGAAAAGACTTTATACCGTTTATGTGAACATTATTGGTTCCCTAAGATGAGATTATATGTGGAACAATATTTAGCTTGTTGCATTCAGTGTCTCTACAATAAACGAAATTCTGGAAGAAAAGAGGGGTATCTCCATCCAATTGAGAAGACAGCTGAACCTATCAACACACTTCACATTGACCATCTGGGGCCTTTTCCTAAAAGCAAGAAAGGTAATTTGTACCTTATAGTTGGAATAGGCGCATTTACCAAGTTTGCCTTTTTGCGTGCAGTAAAGACCACTAAAACTAAGTATGTCATTGAGTATTGTAAAAATATTTGTGCTGCGTATGGAAGTCCTAAGAGGCTAATAACTGATCAAGGCAGTTGTTTTACTTCGAAATCCTTCAAACGTTTCTGTTCCCAAAATAATATTAAACATGTTCTTAATGCAGTAGCAACACCACGGGCAAATGGACAGGTAGAGAGACTTAATAGATCAATATTAGGCGCTCTACTAACCTCCTCTCTTGAAGAAGAACGTTGGGACGAAAACGTCCAAAAAGTACAATTTGGGTTAAATAATTTAGTGAACAAGTCAACGGGAAAAACTCCAAGTCAGCTTCTGTTAGGATTTGTACCTAGAGGAGGCAGTGACAGTATTTTAACAGACGAGATCCGACAAATTCCAAAAGTTATTGATGATCTGATGGAAATTCGTCGCCAAGCTGCTGAAAATATTATTGCATCTCAACAAAAACAGAAGGTCGCTTATGATAGAAAGAGGAAATCTCCGAAACGATACAAAGTTGGCGATTTGGTGTTAATTTTAAAGCATCAAACATCTACGGGGACAAGTCGAAAGTTAGTTCCACCTTATGATGGACCAATGATTGTGAAAGTTATATTACCGAACGACAGATACGTCGTAACCGACATGCCTGGGTCACGTCGTCTCACGAGAAAAGCTACTTATGAGAAGGTGGTCGCAGTCGATCGAATGCGTCCTTGGGTGCCAGCTGGAGGAGTATCTTCAGGAGGCTCCGACGATAGCAGTGATGAAGATGGTGTTGTATTATCGGATCCTGATGAACCAAATACGGATCACCTCGGGACGAGGTGAATGCAGGATGGCCGAATGTAAGACCCATTGAATTATTTAACACTTTACTATTAGTTTTAAAATGATAGTAGAAATTTTATATACCTGCTGACGCCGTTAACGTTGATAAAGTCGTATTTATTTTCGTTTGTTTAGAGTTGTGAATAACCACTTGTAAAGATAAATCGGCGGTGAGGACGGATTTAGGCTAAGCATAGTTTAATTAAATGCTAACTCAACAAATTTAGGAAGAGTTGTTGTGTTTTGTTTATTTGAAGAACTATGAAAGAATAACGTTATTATTTTCGGCCGCCGTTGTCGAGTTTTTAGTTGAGTGCAGAGTTGAAGTGACTGTGCAGTGCACCGCAGTGTGTTCGTTTTATACAATATTGGTGAGTTTTTCACTGAGCATATCCTTTCCGACTTTATATTATTGCCAATTATTGTTATGACTTTGATTGTTTTATTTTAAATGTGTCTGTTTTGCCTTTCATCGTTTCACCGTTTCACCGATTGTTTGCTAATATCGAGAGCGGTTACTGTATCCAGCGGCTGGTTGGTATCATTGCACGTCTCAGAGGGTGTTAGTAAAGTTCTGTATTGGAGCGGACCCTCGCGTTTTGGTGTCCATTGCACAACTCAGTACAGAGCAGTGAGAGTTTTGTTAATATCTGGAGCGGATACTGTGTCCGGTTGCCGGTTGGTGCCATTGCACGCTCAGGCGTATATTAGTAAAGTTCTGTATTGGAGCGGACCCTCGCGTTTTGGTGTCCATTGCACAACTCAGTACAGAGCAGTATATGTTTTGTCTGATCATGACCAAGTAAGGGCAAGTTTGTGTATTGTCCAGTTTGTAGTGCAGAGATTCACTACGTTTGCCGGAGCGGACCCTCGCGTTTTGGCGTCCATTGCACGATTCCGTGCGTTAGAGGCACTTTGGATGGGTATTTTGTATAATACCCATTGCACATCCGAAGTCAGTGCTATTTCTATGATAGTTACTGAGAATAGACGTTTTATTTTCTTGTTTTTATCTTCTGTGTTTTATCTTTGTTCGTCATGTTGTTTGATAATATAAACGTAAATTTCAAAGCTAACTACTTTAAAGTTTATATGTTGATTAGTGTTAAATAAATAAGAATACTGATTTATCATTAAAATGAATATCAATAAAAGACATTTAAGAGTTACGAATAAAGTGATACTAATCAGGTGTTGCTTATTAATTGATTCATTGATTCTTCTGTCAATGGCAAAACTGTCAGTAACGAGAAGTTGCGGAAGGGTTGTGCTCACAGTGGTTTACTTTTTATTTCAGGTAAACCCACATACGTCTGATCAACACCTCAACACCAGGTTCACCTTGAGCTTGAGTCGCCTACCCACTCAGCCTGACAATTACCTGTTTAAAAGGTTATAACAGATTTTATATTATTTAAATTGTATTTTACTTATTTGAAATTATCCTGACAAAGAATACACGCCCAAGTCTATGACGTATAAGCATCATCAATTTTTCCGCCCTATACCAGATGCCTCCATCTCGCGGTGTCGGTAAGAAAATATTTTTCTTTAGTATAGCTGCGCAGTCTGAAATAGACTCTTACAAAGTCACAAGTATTAGAGGAAATTGCAGGAGCCTACCTAGCGAGGCTAGCGATAATATTCTGAGGGCCCGTCCACACTCAATACGACTTTCTTTGTTGGACTGTTCTGCACGGTTTGGAAAGACATCCACACTGTCAGTCTCGTGCGTCCTCGGCTTGTTTAATTCGTGTTCGAGTTCAAGTGAGTACGCGGCTTTCCGGCTGTATGTAAATAAAAACTAATATGTATACAATCGGCATAATAATATTATGTAACGTTAGAAGGTTCCACAATATGTGACTCTTTACAATGTCTAAAAAAGGAATGACGTTTATTAAAAAAATGTAAAACGATTATCAGCGGATCGTTCTTGAAAAAAATCCTTTTATGTAAATATTTCTTTTAAAATGTAAATCTTATTTACCTGTGACAGCATTTACTCTAATCCTAAGCAGAAAGCTAAGTAAGCAGATCGCTCATTCAGATTTATTTTCTGAAAACCTCTTATACACGGAACAAGACACAGTAAATTTTATATGGATGCAGTGGGAAAAGCCAATAAAAATATGGCAAAAAATTTTAAGCGATTTTTTAGTCCCATATCATTTACGACTGATATTACAGGATTCATTTAAACTAAAGGTTTATTCAAACTGCATTTCTCCTTCTGTCTCTTGTTGTGTACAGAGTTTTACCTTAGCAAATAACAATAAACAATAAAACCAGTAAACCCGACTTCTCCCTTATGAAAATCTAGGGTATAAAGGAGATCAGGTAATTGGGAATAGTTATTGATAATAAGGTAAAATGGGTGAATCATGTCAACTACCTAACGAAAAAAGTAAGAAAACTTATCTACAAGTTTGTAAATGTTGGCAAAGATTTTCCAGGACATTGTTTAAAATGTTTGTGATCATGGCGAACTCTTCATCTTTCCCTTTCAAAAACAAAATTCTTCAGCACGTTTTCCAATATACAGCTCACCTTGCAAATTAGAAGAGTCAGATATGAAGTAAGACCAATTCTGCATAAGAGAGTTTTCTATGTCGTCGTTCTTAATATTGCTTTTCTAATCAACTACGTGAAATTCTTAGCAGAAAATTATTAATAATGGTGTACAAGTCTTTGGTAGAATCACTGCTCTGCTATGGAATTCTGATAATATGGGGTGGAATGTACAAAAATTCACTACAAAAATTAAACACAATTATATACTTAAGATTATATCCAAGAAGCGAAGCTTGCACCATACCAACCTTCTTTAGACACAAGATAACTGTAATATTCGAACTTTATATTTTCATAGCATTTGCAGATATGCATTTAAAAAGAAACTCGTTCAGAACATAACGATATCTATATATAACACTCACGGTAACATTCTCAAGCTTCTACCTACCTCGAAACTTAATAGAGACATATGCCATTGATTCCTGATATACACCATATCAAAGACTTGTTACCTATTACCTGTTGACATAAGACACGCAAAAATCCTCAAAATATTTGCACACAGCTCTGAAAAATGTGTCCATGATAATTACGCTAGATTTAAACGAATCTTAGATAACTAATTTAGAATCAACATTAAGAGGTATTGTTTCTTACCTCTTTCCAATGCTCTTTAAATGCATTAGACGACAGACATACTGCAATCAATATTTTTATTTAGTCTCTCTCTGCCCTCATTAATGACTTTTTTTTAATTACTTTTTTGAATAACTCCACTTTAGACTATATTTTTTTTCATTTTACTAGTTATATATTTCTCTTTCTTCTTTTAGTTAACCTGTTATATAACTCTACTTTTTAAACTATAATTTATGCAAGCACAACACAAGTGACTATTCACTAAGATGATTCATCGCCTACATAAAAATTATAAATGCCTTGTATACCAGGTTAACAGTTAGCCAGTTATAAAATTATGAATTTCAGCATAACTTCACCTTAAGGTTGAAGTTTTCATTCGAAGATACGTTTCAATAATCTTTTGAATCCTCTGCCAAGTTGATAACAGATCTATTACTACCATTGAGAAGAATTTGTCTCAATTTTCGACATTCTTCTTCCTGTTTAATAATCTTATTAACCTATTTAATGCCCTCCGTTCAGTCTTCTTTGTTAATATTTAAAAATTCTTCCTTAATTAGTTTCACTACTTTTTTATCGAATTTTTGAAATACATTTCTTCTCCGTAGTCTCATTTTTAATTGTGCCCACATAAGTTCAAAACGGGTTAAAAATATACATGATTGGTATGATTTTTAAAAAAATAGGTCATGTTTAAGAAGAAATTTTTAAATCTTCTGTTTTTTGTAGGACATATTGGGTATTTTATGGATTTGTCGAAAATGGTAGGCTGCATTATCTAATACAATGACACTGTGAGATTTTATGTTTGGAATTAAAGAATATTCAAACATATCCTCAAAATTATTTCAGTCCATATTTTTGTGGTAATCTACATTACATTCTTCCAACTTTTTACCGCACACGTCCATTCGTAACCCAACCATTCGTAGATCTACAATGTAAAATGACCATATCCTTATATATATCTTTATAATAATATGATCCTTTGCTTGAAGGTACATCTTCTAATTGACATCTGCTGAAGCCATCAGTCCGACCTTTTTTTGCAGTATCATGAGAGTCATCCCAGGTTTTCTCCAAGTAATATATCTGTTTTCCCCTCATCCAAAATGTATTTATTCTTTCTAAATATTCTATTCGCCATTTTACGATTTTGCTACTTTTCATTAATGAAGCACGCTTATTAAGATTTTAAATTTGAATCCCAATTTTTTAGGCTTTTGTCGTAAAGTGCTTCCTGAACAAGGTTTTTCGAGCTCTTCGAGTTTTTTTACTATTATTTCTATAGCGGGCACTTCATTGTTTTATATTATTCATAAAATAAACTTTTTAATAGTTTGGCTGTAGCCAAATTAATATCGTTAGGTTTACCTAATTCGGATCCCTATTTTCTTTGTGAATTCCCTTTCTTTACATACTGACAAAGTACTATAAGGAACCTCTGTTATCTTGGTAACTTTTTTTTACTACAGTCTGTTTATTACCAACTGGCAGCAGCAATAAACAATGTTAGTTCGGATTTGCTATATCATATGTGCATAAGGTATTGTTTTAGGTTTTTATACACATTTAAACAAATTTGCTTTACCTGAAAGCTCAGAAATACTTTACGCTTTTCTTGTGGCGTTTCTCCTACTAAATACTCGCCTAAATCTAAATCAACGGATTCAACCAAATATGCAGCAGGCTCATTTAGAACATTCTCCTACCATAACCGCCAAAACTTATGAGAATTTTCCTCCCACTGGCGAAACATAACTTATTTTAACCTAAGGAAAATAAATCCCAAATGAAACACTAAATGCATAATATATTACTCTTATATATATTTATAATTAACGCGAAGGAACACCAAACTGTACAACAACAAATTAAACATAAAAACACTAAGTCAACATAAGGTTTAGATGCCAGACCGCATAGCAAATTGAAAAGCACACACTTGTTAACACTTCTCCGGCTCTGGCACCATTTTTTTGACAAGGCACAGCAAGAAATCGGCAACTGAATTTAATATTTTAGTGCAGAAGAATATGCTAAATTGAATAAACTTTATAACTATTATATTGTTCTAGTTTATAAACTGATTAAATTACATTTTTTGCAATCATTTTGTACAATTAACGAATTTATTTTAATATTTATTTAAGCTGTTCAGAAAAAGTATGCGCCCGGTCTAAACACTGACGTTAGGTTTTAGAATTTTAAAAAATATCAGTTTTTATAGGAATCTCACTTATATCTGGCGACAAATATACACTGCGCCGTTATTGAAAGACTTACTATCTTTCAATCAATGACTGTGCCTTGTTGAGTGTCCATCCCTCCAAGCCATAAATAAGTATTGCAAGACATAGCAGTCTCAGCGAGGTTTGTGAAATGGAACATCTGTAAAAAACAGGCAACCTAGGGCCACTCTCAAAATTTGTCTATACACTTCAATAACTTAATACAATTTTAAGAAATGTAATTTTGCAGTGGAAAAGGCTTAAAACTGTGTGTCTAAACTAGAAAAAGTAGCTGAATCCTAAAAAAAGAATCGACATAGCGAGAGACTGGCTACATATAACATAATAAGAGCCATATATTTTTCAGGAGATCATTATGTAGTTTTTTTAGTTGCTGGCTTTTGCAAGTATTTCATTTCTAACAGAGACAACCCCAACCTGACCCAAGACCCTTTTTAATGAGTTTCCGAAAATATATTTATGTTATAAAAAGTCTTAAAATAAATTAGTGTTAGCTCTGAAGTCTTTGAGTGAAGTAATATGGAGTTACGCAACATGTTAGGTAAGTGGGCATTGTAAGTAAATAGAAGTGTTGCAGTCTCGTCGGAGCACGCACTTTCTTTGAATCGACACATCAAGGCGGGAGTGCCGAACGGCTGACCTCTATCCCCGATGGTGTATAACATTTAAACGCATAAAACTTCAACTTCTAAGCAACCGTGGCTAAGTTCAGTGTTGCTTCTCGTATAAGCAACATCTCTCCGAAGTGCTTTCCAGACTAAAAAAGGAATTCGTCACAATTGGGTTGTGTTTTTCAAAACAATCCAAGAGTGGAAATTGCGCATAACTGAAGAGTAGAGAGAGCGAAAACAAACCGGTCGGCCACGCGCGAGAGTACGGAAGTGAACATAAGGGCAGTGAAGTGCGGGATGGACGGGCCGTCCGTTGCTTCCGACGGGGCTCCGCCACCGCGGCCCCAACCCAGTCCTACAAGTTCGACCCCGAAGGCAAGCAAAACAGCCCCAGAGGCAAATACCACCGAAAAAGGGGCCCCCTTAAAAATCGCTTCGCCTCCAGAGGCAATATCGTCCGTGAGCGCAGCTATTCCCAGCCGAGGAAAGCTGCACCGGCCGAAAAGTCTGAAAAAGCCACCGGTGGCAACGAAGGAGCCCCCGCCGCGCCCGCCAGGAAGCCCTAACAAGGGAGGACTTCCTGGCAGAAATCGAACGCAGGGCAAAGCTGCAGGAAGAAAAACTGCAAATTAAGCTCGAGGAGAACAACAAAGAAAGGGAGATCCAGGGAAAGCAGAAGTTAACGGAGCTGCATGACTGAGCTGAGACTTATCAACAATGCGCTCGGTTGTAGAAACAATTAGTTACATTCTATCGTGCGAGCAAAAATACCGGGTATTCGTCTGAATCCGTCCAAGGCGAAGGCCATATTTGTCTCAAAGAGTAATGTTAGACGACACGACCTGAGACCAGGCTCAGAGTCAATGGAGTCCAAGTGAACTGGTGCAGGGAAGCGAAATACCTGGGCCTTGTCTTTGATCAAAGACTAAACTGGAAGCTTAATTCAATTAAGCAGAGTCAAGCTAGCATTGCAACAATTAAGCTCCGTCTACTGCCTGCTTCACAGGCGAAGTAGACTTATCAACAATGCAGAAGAAAACCTCTACAAGGTCCTGGTCAGGCCAGTTCTGACTTATGGTGCGTCCTCGTGCTGGAACATAAGCAGAGCGGAGCTAAATAAGCTTCAGGTGATTCAAAATAGGGCGCTGAAGCTAATCGCAGATGACCCCAGGTACACAATTAACCGCGTGCTAACACCAGGACTTTCACGTACCGACAATTATCGAATTCTTTTTAAAATTTATGACTGCCTATTACAGACGTACGGACGTATCGACAAACTTATAAAGAGAAAATCAGCGAACTCAACGAGAAAAATGAGCGCCTCAACGAGCAGCTAAAAATGTTGGTAAGTAACCAGTCTCAATTTAAAGCCCCTCAACCCCCCTCTGACAAAGACATTCAAAATTACATTAAAGATACCCAAATGGAGACATATTGTGGCAGCTCTGCTAATGACTCTGAATTCAAATTCCAAAAAAGCAAAAATCACAAAAGAAAACTAAACAAAAAGACAACAACTGACAAGATTCTAGACGAATCCTTCCCCAAACTCCCCAAAAGCAACCCTAATATCCCACCCACCTTCCAAAAAACGTCCAGCCCACCCTCCAACCCACCAGCCCACCTGCACACCCACCCATCAGCCCACCCTACCCAAGATCCCACCAGAAAAACAGACAATACAACAACTGACGATTCTAAACAAAACAAAATTAGAGTACCACCAATAGTATTGAGAGAAAAAGAAAAATATAACCAAGTCACCAATTATTTTTCAATTAACAAAATCGACTTTGGCAAAGCTGTCACGCTGTCTCAATTAATAGAATCAAGGCAGCGTTGCCCTGCAATCCCCTGCTTCACATGCGGAGTAGACTTTGTAATTGAACGAAAGTTAATCTCTACAAGGTCTTGGTCAGGCCACTACTTACCTATGGAGCGCCATCTGGGTGCAATATAAGTAAGTCCGAGCTGAATAATTGAAAACAGGGCGCTGAGACTCATCGCAAATGCCCCAAGATATACAATTAACCGTGTTTTACACCAGGACTTCCGAATACCGACAAGCAATGAGTTATTTAAAAATAATCAGACTGTTACAGACGTACGGACGTATCGATCAACATATTAATAACGGACTCACGCACGATAGATAGTCCAAACTCTATATACAAAGTGCCCAAAGATTGGCTCCCCGTTGGCATAAATCTCTAACAGTAGAGAAGCACCAAGAATATACGGTAGAGAAGCACTACCATCATCGTCAAGTAGACAGGTAATAGGCGCCAAAAACTATACTGTACATAACTGTTGGTTTTATATTATTTTAGTTAAAACAAAACGAAATTTATAACTGATATATTGACAACATCAACCGAGAGAAATAACATTAATTTTTAGTAACAGCTACTAAAAAACAAAAACTACTTATAATATGTCAGGTGCACCAATTTATGATGTTTCCAAACCAAAGCCTACTAACAGAATCCTAAAATTATAATTATCTTTGACACCATCCATTAATTTAAAACGATTCTTTTTATTATATAAACTTTATAAGTAAGCGAATTTTTATGTTTCTAAAACTTATTAGTCCCTAAGGATCTAGTGAAAATGCCAGCCTTTTGAAGCTCTGTAGAGCAAAAGTTAAGTTTTAAAAGGCCTTCACTCATTTTTTTATTCATAAAATTGTGTCTTACATCTATGTGCTTACTACGCCTGTTAAACTATCTACTTTTTGTCATTCTTATGGCACTTTGATTGTCTATGTTAAGAGTTATCAACACAGTCACATCTTAGAGTTCTTCTATTAGGTTCTTTACATACAAAAGCTCTTTTACATAGTCGGCTGCTGCGATGAATTCAGCTTCGGTACTGGAAAGTGACAATATTGGTTGTTTTCTGGAACACCACGCGATAGGTCCGCCATAGAAGAACACCACATATAACAGCCAGTTGTGCTTTTACGAGTTTCACAATCACCAGCGAAATCTGAGTCACAGTAGGCGGTTAGAGTACAGTCTTTGTTTTCGTCATGACAGTACTTCTTATATTGAATACCATAACTTGTAGTCTTTATTAAGTATCGTAAAATCTGTTTTACATTATAAATGTCTGCATTTGACGGGTTTTCCATATATCGGCTTTCATAATTAACCGCATAGGAAATATCGGGCCCTGCTTGGTTTGACAAATAAAGAAGGCTTCCAATGGCTTCTCGAAATGATTTTTTTTTATATTTTCTTCTTCTTCTATTGCCTCGTTCGGAGAAACATTGTGTATTATGGGAGCAGAAACTGATTTCCCATTTTCCATGTTAAATCTTCTAATGACTTGCCTTGTAGCGCACATCGCTTTTTACTTTGAAGACCCACCTGCTACTCAAAATTTTCTTTTCTTGGATTTCTGATTTATTGACCAGGCCCCAAGTATTATTATTTTTCAGTGATTCCTTTTCTTCTTCTATTGCTTGTAGCCATTTTTCTTTGTCTACACTATTGAGTGCTTCTTTGTAAGTTTACATGCCATGGTCTTCAAATTATTTTGCTGTTTTAATTTCTTTCCTTTGTTTTTCTTCTATGCACGGAATTTCATCTTGTTCTTCTGTAACATCTCTGAAAATATTTTGATTTTCAATGTTTTCACCTTTCCATTTCTTCATTTTCTTGGATTTTCTTATCTACTTTATCTTCCGTGAACATTACATTTTCACTATTTTTAGTTATAGCGTTTACCGATAGAAGATTTTTGCTCAACTGAGGGACGTATAGTACATTATTTAGTATACACGATTTCCCAATGACTTTTCCAACACTTTGTGCCTTCATATTTTCATTTTTTTTTCACTTATATTTCACTCTTAGTGCTTTCCATTGACACAAAATGTTCTTTGTTATTTTACATGTGTGATGAGGAACCACAGTCCAGAATAAAGTCCTCAGTATATAAATTACTATTTTCTAAAAAATGCTACTTTATTTCCTTTTTCCTTGTTTTTTCTCAGGAAAAAATAGTTTTGTTCTGTGTGGTTTGTCTTTTTACATTATTCTGCATTCAATTTTATTCTGAGTACCATATCCCTTGCTTATACTGGCAGTATTGGCAGAACAATTTCTAGCTAAATGATCTGCGATGCCACATTTTCTTTCTTCTTTACCTTTCTTGCAAGCTCTTGTGCTGTGCGTTTTACTTTTACACTTTTGACAAAATCTAAAAGTGCTCTCGAATGCTATTTCCCTTTCACATTCCTTGCTTCTATTTCTAGCTTCTTCTCTCAACAATCTTGCTGTTCATTTTTCTAATGTCTTCCCACTTGATGTAACAGATTCCCAAGAAATTACAAAGTACCTATAGTGACTGGGCAACGTACACAAAATTTTTTGAAGTATCATGTTAATATCTATCGTTTGATTCAGTGCTTTAATCTTGTGTACAATATTTTCAATTTTACTTATGTGTAGACCCATATCTGTACCTTTTCCATATGAAAAACTGTAGAACTGTTGTAACGAAGTATTAAACTGATCAGTGGAACTTTTTTTGATCAGGTTAATACTTTTTTCAAAAATGGCAATATGCATCATGAACCTTTTATCGATTGTTGATACAAATATTCTTGAGCTTCTTTAGCCATTCCGTTTTTTCTTAATCTGCTGTTAGGCTAGCAAACAGTTTTTTTCCCATTTACAATGTCATCTAAGTCATTGGTCTTAAAAGTAACGGTTACCTGGAATTTCCAAATTTGGAAGAGGTCTCGTCAACCAAATTTTCTATGTTATTGTTATTACTCTAATACTCGTCTCTTTAGATGACGCCATTTTATTTTATTTTTCTTGTAGCGTAGCGTTCAGCAACATGGCAACGTAACCTTTTACTTTTACAATTTTCGTTCACTTTTTAGATGTTTTTTTACTGGTCAGAGCGATCCTGAGCCCATAACCTGTTGGCTTTATATTATTTTAGTTAAAACAAAACGAACGTTATAATTGATATATCAACAACATCAACCGAGAAAATTAACATTCATTTTTAGTGACAGCTACTGAAAAACGAAAACTACTTATACTTATATGTCAGGTACACCAATTATAATGTTTTCAAACCAAAGCCTAATGCAAGAATCTTAAAATTATAATTATCTTTAACAATAACAAGCCGAATAAAAATTCAAAACTTAAGCGACAAGACCCAAAAAGAGTTCAATCAAAAAACAGATACCATAGGTAAAAAAACATGTATTCACAAAATGAGTCTTATTTATTTCTACCTAAATAGGGGTATTGACACAATGCCGACTGAGCTAGGACCGTCTTAGAAAATACATAGTATTAAAATATTTAATTTAGCAGAAAATAAATATTAAACTGATGTGTATTTAAGTTTATTAAATTCAAAATATAAAAACAGAATTATGGTCTTACACTTACACTTATAATGCTAAATTATTATATTAATTAATAAATTACCCAACTAAATCTACTTCACTATTGCTATCATCATTTAAAGTAATAATAAACTTTCTGTTGCATTCCCAATACAAATGTAACTTTCTTCTACTTTCTTTACATGTTGTATGCAGTTTTTCCAGTTCACCTCAGAAATTTTTTTAGTTTCATCATGAATTAGAGTTAATACACTAGAATTAAGTGTGGGTGAAATATTATTGCGGCGAATTCCAGCTTTAAGTTGGTGCCATATTTATTCAATAGGGTTAAATATACAGTGGAAAAGGCAGTAGCCGCAATACTATTTGCCGCATGCTTCTCGCAAGTTCATCGCAGTAATATCCTTTTTGAATAGACATACTTCTAAGCACTTCTAATAAGTCGTTCTTTCTATAGTTTTCATGAAAATATATATCATTATCAAACATATATTCTTGAATTTTGGCTTAAGTGCCTTTTGAAGATGGAGCTTTGTTTAATTGTCTACTATGATAACTAGCGTTATCCATAACAATGACACTATTTGGTGGAATGTTCTGCAATAATTTAGTTTCAAACCAATTCTCAAATAACTCCGCTGTTGTGTCTTCATGATAGTCAACACATGATTCACTAATATTTTTTGCCGAGAGAGACAGACCATTCGGCACCCACCCATCTTCAGGACCAGCATGTAAAATTATTATTCTTTTTCCACGGTTTGACGGGGCACGTGTCACACATTTGCCGCTGGAATCGACCCAACCACTTGACGGGCTGTCGTGGGTGTCAAACCACTGTTTCATCTAAATAAATGATCGGCCTGCCTTCAGTTCTGTATTCATTTACATTTGTCAGATATTCCCATCGCCATTCTTGAAGACGCTTGGACTCTATCAAAACCTGCTTTTTTTAATTCTTTTGAATTTACAGCCCATGTGTTGAAGGCGCTTTCACAATGTCGATCTTGAGCAGTTAATTTCTGTTTCATCTGCCTTCTCATTAAATTGTCCAACGTTGGTACACTTTGCTCTTCATACATTTTATAAATTTTTCGTCGTATAAGTTCCGTCCCCTTGGTCCAACGTTCTTGATTTTCCAATATCATTCCTTTTTCTGCGCTCCAAAATTGGCGCTTGTGTAATTTTCCAAAATGTGGAAAAGGATTTTTTTGTAAGTAAAGTCGTTTCCTTTACAACTTCTTTAGGGCACAAATTTCCGCGCGACATTAATGTCAAAAACAGATTTTTTATAATCTGCTTGGCATCTGTTGATAAATGCACTCTGTTATTTACTTTAGTTTCATTGTTTTCACAAATCTCACTAGAACACCAAGGACGAAACATTTTCGAAAAATAAACTAAACTTAACAGTGTACGTTGACAGGCTAAAATTAAAAAGGACCCTGGTTTATATGCATTTTTATTTACTTGAGTATGGTACTTAAAATTTATTACGCCCATATCATTTCACAGAACTATTTTATTATTGTTTATTATATTTTGAATACCCTAACAGTAGCAGTTATTTAGGTCGGTTTCTTATACTTGTGAACACACTTTACATTCTGACCTAATGACCCAATCAAGACCTCGTGTATTAGTCCTGGATATATTAAAATTTTTCATTTTATGAAAACTTTACAAAAACGGAAGAAGACTATTGGTGTTGCATCAAAAAGTAGTGTAAAAAAATTGTACAATCCTGCAGGCGTATTCTCATATTGTATCGTTACCCATAATCATGAAAGGGATTAGGCAACAAATTAACGGCACAGTAAAGATAGTTGCAGTAGAAGTTTTATAAATAAAGCCAAAAAAACTAGTGCATAAGCAGGAAACTTCAGTTACGGTTAACCATGTTTATTGAATTTATTTTTTTGCACCAACATCAGAAAAAAATTTAGTTAGACGGAACTTTTGAATATTGTGCAAAACATTTATTTCTTCATTTCATGCGTTTGTTGAAGGTAATTATTACGTTCCTGCTTTTTTTAAATATAATTTGAAATTAACATGAGAGTGTACGTTAGTTTAAATTGTTAATCCAAATATGTTCAGAGTAAGAATATAATTTAGAATCTAAAAGTTTTGTCTGTGATTTGGAAGTTGCGATCCACAGCAGTATAAGAGAAAAGTTTTTGAATATAGTCAAATTATTGGTTGCCGATTTCAATTGTCGCAAGCTTTGTATCGTAAAATACAACGTGAAGCTCTTTCTGCACACTCCGACCTACGTGACGTAGATTCTATAAATTGGAAAGTATTATCTTTTTGGATTCATGTTCTTATCGCCTGAAGAAGTTGGTGATATATTTGTTGAAGATCTCATGCCTATTATACCAGGACAATAGGAAACTTGTACATTTTTTTTTATTGCATAAATATGCACAATAACATTAAAAAATACGATATGCAAAATATGACGCCTTAAATTCAATTGATTAATTTATTATTAATTAATTAAAATTTAAAGTTTAAAGCGCGGAATGCAGCGTAACGTCGCTTGTCAGGACTTCGGGAGGTGCATAATGACATTTACATTCGCTAAGTTTACATGAGAGCTTAATACGTTTTAACTAAAAATGCTATTTAGTGAAAATACGCCTTAAATTCTTTTTATACGACGCCGACGGGGGGTTTTACGATGACATTAAACAGTAAATGACGATTAAACGAATAATGTTAATTGGGTAGTATTAGAAACCTTATTAAGCAGTTATTCCAGTGAGGAATATGCAATGGTTGCTATAAGTCTTTATAAATGTTAAATGTTTTATGGTACCACTTTGTTAGACTACAACCAAAACGTCAAATAAAATATTATGTATAGGTGTTAACCTTCGAGGGAAGGGTTTTTTGTCCGATAAACGGAAATTTGAGGAAAACCGTGCACATACAGTGTGGCTATTTAAGTTGGAACCATTTGTTTATTATTAATTTTAATTAAAAAAGTTATTCTTCATAAAAAGTTTTGCATTGTCTAAAATCTAAATTATGAAATAATCAAATATTTTATTAAATTTTTGCAGTCGTGCTTAAGAGTTTTGTCAAAAAATATGAATATTGCTCAAGAGTAAAGTGCTTTTATTTTTGACAATATTGAAAAAGCGAGGGAAAAAGTTAATCATAATTGCAAACTACATTCAAACATAAAATCATAGTCATTTGCGTTAAAAAACGAGTTTTTGGAAACTTATCTCTGCAATAACAATGAATAACGATTATAAAGCCAGTATGCTGGCTGTATTAAGGACGTGATTAAATTATCAGAGGGTTACACTAAGAATGACTTTATAGTGATATTGGCGGGTTCAAATGACTTTTGTATTTATAATCGGTACCTAAAATTCAGAGAGATTAACAGGAATGTAAAGTTCCGTACACAAACCAATATACTGTCTGTTTCTGTTCCACTTTTTGATTTAAACTATAAAAGTAATAGACATATCGAAAAATTTAATTATCATCGTATGCAAACAAATTGAATAGATATGCCGAGGGCAATGTTTTTTACATTAATATTAATAGAAATAATAAATAACTAAAAAAAATATATGTCAAATTATTTCTGAAAAAGTAAACTTTAGTTGTAAAATCAATATAAATAAAAACTTGATTTTTTTTTATCAAGTACCTTTAATGCGTCACAAAATAAAAAATATTATGAGAAACATTTTCTAGTGACTGTTTTAACAGAGGTAAATACGTAACAGTTTAGAAGTGTGACATTTTGTACATGTAGTAAAGTAAACGCCACAAATATAACATTATCGTTTACACTTAAATATCTGTATAAAAACTCCAGCAAAAAATGTATCAAAGGAAAGAGACAATACTCCCGGTTAAACTTTAAGAGTCAACGTGGACGCTAAGAAAGTTCGATTTAATTTCCTCTTATGAATATTCTATTGGCCATCAGAGCAAATTTTCCGCTTTTCATTGGCTGAATTAGTTAGAAATTGATATCACCATGTAAAACTTGACCTATTGCCAGTATTTTTGATCGCTGTAGCGAAGCGCCGATACGGCTTCGCACTGTTCTTATCTATACTACATTAAAAGGAGATAGATGCGGGAAGGCTCAGGTCTGCACGAAGTCGTACTCGGCGACATCTGGCTTTTAAGTTCCAAGTAATGCACTCGCCGAAACCTCACATTTTAAGTCGCAATGCATGCCGCCTAGAGGCGGAATTTTTTTGCTGGAGTTTTTATAGAAGACAGAAATGTAGACAATAATGTTATATTTGCGGCCCTTAGTTTACCTTGGCACACTTTGACCAGATGGATGTAATGACATTAGATACACTACCAAAAGTAGTATGTCTCTCAGCAACCCATCTGACACATGAAATACTTAATTCCGAGGTGCAGGTAGATAGATACGAGTCTGCCATTGTAAACAGTAATAATAGATATACTGGTGGTACTCAAATGTATATATATATATATATAGAAGAATGTTAAAATTGTAGACCTTGAAGAGACAATAGCCGAAAATAATTTATTGGTTTTTTAATGAAAGCTTAAAAATGGCTGAAATATTTTTAGAATAGTGTGTTTGTATCATTCACCCAGTAGTAGTGACTCTCTCTTGAATTTCTTTAAAGACTTGTGTAATAAGTTTGCTTGTTTCATAAGGATATCTATAATAACTGTAGGTGATTTAAACATTAATGGGATGCTAAAGGATATCCTATATTCAAAGAAACTTAAACAGATTACCCAAGAAGTAGAACTAAATCAAAGTTACAAGGGCTTCTCACGAGGGGGACAGCATAATAGATTTAGTTTTTACAAATGTTGACAATATAATTGTGAATGTATTACATGCACCTAGGATAAGTAATCATTACATGATATCTCTGGAAATGGCAAGTTTTCGGGCTCAGCAAAGTATAGCTCTAGTCTTGAAGACACAGGGGCAATATCTCGATTATGATTTGGTTTCAATGAGGTTGTTGAGTATTGACTGGAATCCCTATGAATGGAACGTAAGTATAAAGTTTACAAATTTGTACATACTACAAGGTAGCTTCTGTAGAGTATTTTAAGATTCGAAATAATGCCTTGGTCCAAAGGTTGAAAATGTGAGGTAGTACTGAGTGCAAGAAAAATAAGTTTGACATTATCCAATGTAATTTTAGGATGAGACGTTTATCCAGAAATAATACCACTTCTCTATTCTGCTTCTTCATCTTGGTATTAAATCTGTGAAGCCATGTTGTCGACATCATGACATCCACGTTTCTTGTTCTAGACCCATTGGAAAGGTAACTTATCGATATGTGCACCCTAAAAACATCGACGATTTTTGCTTGTGTCTATTATCAGTGGTCCTTCCTTCTCACCTTCTATATTTGTACAGAACAGAATTGTAAATCGTTGTTTTGCTGTTTCTTTTCAGTATACTTATCATCTCTCAATGCATATGTTCTTGTTAGCAATGCTCGATAGTAGAGACCTGTCTCATCTGCATGAAATATGTCCCTTGGGGCGTAATCCTTAAAAATGGTCAATAGTCTTTGTTTTCAAGCAGTTATGTCATCGATATTGATATCGGCTGATTCGCCACATATTTTCTTGAATATGATATCGTACCGACGCCGACGACGAAATTTTTGCAAATCATATTGATGTTGATATTGAGCAGACTCGAGAGCTTTTGCTTGAATTATGGGCCCGAATATTGGTAAGTGCTAGTTTCACGCCTTACAAGACTAATTAAAGAAAACTCGGTCCACTGCCAGTCCCTCGGATTTGGAAATATTTCTTTTTTGTTCACCGTTGCCACTTTCTTGAAACAAATTTCTAACTTCTGCTTTATTTTGGAGTAACATACTCACTTGGGTCTTACCCAATTTAAATTTTTCAGCCAATATCCTGGTACTTAAATCAGTTTTTTCACTTCACTCGATTATTTCAGTTTTTTCGTTTAAAAAAAGACATTTCCTTTTTCCCATCATCTTCAAATATTCACATTCGTCCCAAAACACACAAAAAATGCTCAAAACAAAACTAATGTTAACAACCGATTTATCAGCCTTTAAAGCAAATTAAACGGATTCGCCTGCAATAAAGTAATTAATGTATGTACCTACATTTCTTATGAATTCTGGGTTCGGGATTTACTGCCCCTAAAGAAGGGTATTTTTAGCATAAAAGTTTACAAAAATTCTGATGATGAGTGCCTGCGGTCGTTCACCAGATGGGTCGGTAAAGAGAAGTATAAAATAATGGGATTTCCATTTTTAAATGAAGGAAATTCATAGCCGGTCGTTTAACGCAGGTGGTGACTTTATAGAGGCGGTCGCAAAATTTTACTGTATTTATAAAGAATATAAGATAGATAAAAGTGGGGCAAAACACGAGCGGTATAAAGGATATAGGAATAATGCACACACCTTCAGGGTTTTTAAATATTTAGAGTATTTAACAGTAAAAAGGTGACTCCGCTCTAATTGAAAATGGTGGTAAAAATATTAATTCTGAACAAATTCAGTTAGGGTTACAGTCCTAACCAAAAGCTGATTGGAAGTTTTATTTAAAATATTATAAATATTATATAAAAATTATTTTCAAGTGTGATCATTTTCCAAGCACAATTTCCTCTGTGTGAACGAGGCTGCACCAAGAAAACTTATTAAGATAAAACCGTGGGGAATAAAGGGATTAAGTATGCGGTACAGTTGAGAGATGAAAGTTTTAAAATGGATCAAAACAGAATTTAATCATAATAGTTACAAAGAAAATCGGAACAACGAAGTCAACATAACTAGGGAAAAAAAGCTAGTTACTTTGAGGAAAAAGTTGCAAAAATGATAGGTCTGGCAATGTGGAGTACACTAAAAAGCGTATATTGCCTAGAAATAAATCTAGAGGTAAAACAACGGAAATTGACGAGGAAATTATTACTAATGACGACAAAATGCCTGATAACCTAAATAATTATTATGTTGATGGTGCGGGTAATATAATACACAAACAAAGTTATTAGAGAGGAAAAAATTGAATATGTCGAGTTGAAAATAGTGGGTTGTAAAAATAATGCCTAAAAAATGTGAAAAACTCTGAAAATGATCTTTTCGAAAAAAAACTAAAAATTTAATTCATGACATTCATTTGATAATGAAGTATATTACCAAATAGGCTTAATTAATTCTTTTCATATTCAGGGTATAAATAATATCATTGGACAAATTGATCAATCAGAGTGGAATCGGGATGACTCAAATGTTGAGGTAAGCCCAGTAAATCTGTTTCCGATTTTGAATTAATAGATAAAAGCAAACGTAGGGAGGTTGAATTCTCACTTTAAAATAAAAGTAGTCCAGATGAGTTAGATATTCCATTGATTAAAAATATTTATGGTTCATAGAAGACACGTTGATAAACTTGATAAATTTATATCTGGACAAGGTGTTGTTCCGTCAGAATTAAAAGTCTCCACAATTGCTCCGGTACAAAAAAAGGAAAAGTCTATTCAAGCGTCAAACTATCGTCCAATAAATATGTTGTCTTCTATTGAAAAAATACTTGAGAAATGTGTTTATAACCATCTTCTGAATTTCGTTTATGTTAACAACCTATTAACAAATAAACAGTCAGGTTCCAGAAAAAAACACTGTTGTAAAACAGCTTTGCATTGTATATTGAATGAATGAAGGTGTGGTATAGGAAGTGAAAGTATTGCTGCAGCAGTTTTTTTGGATCTGCAACGGGCTTTTGAAATTATAGATCGTCACATTTTATTAATAAAGCTAGATAATATTGGGGTCCGTGGGGCTATATTATTGGAGTGGTTTACGAATTACTTAAAAATAGTAAACAAAGAGTAAAAATTAATGGGAAATGTTCAAATAAGCAAGTAAATCATAATGGTGTACCAAAAGGAAGTATTTTGGGACCATTGCTTTTTGTGTTGTATATTAATGATATAAAGGGGGTTGAGGATGGTGTGGAAGTTCACTTGCTTTCGGATGATACTTTAGTATATGCTTCAGGAAAATGTTTAATTAAATTAATTGTAGGAATCAATGTAACGTTAGAAGAAATTTATAAATACACTTGTAAATATCTTCTTAGTATTAATGCAGCCAAAAGTCAGTTTATTTTAATTGGGAATGATAGCATTAGAAGACATTTCACCTTGAGTAATTTAGCTATAATAATAGAGGAAGATAGAATCCAAAAAGTAAAAAAATTAAATATCTGGGTGTAAGAGTGAATGACAAGTTAATATTTAAAGAGCATGCTAATTATGTAATATCTAAACTGAGTTATGTTATAAATTACTTTTCTAGGTGTTCGCCGTATTTTTTTTTTTTGGTTTAAGCTTATTATGTATAATACACTGATACTCCCGCATTTTAATTATTCTGCTAGTCCATTGTATATCTTGAATCAGAACTAAATGGCTAGAATGTAGAAATTACAAAACAAGGCAATGCTAGTAATATTGTGATCTAAATATACTTCTATTAGACTTATGCACCAGTGTTTGCAATGACTGTCAGTTTTAGATTATTTGAAATGTTTATAATTGGTCTTTTCTCCTAAAATTAAAATTGGTTGTGCGACCACTTATTTAATACATAAACTAACCTAGACGCACAATGTGCATAGTCATAATATAAGGCAGTAACTTCTATATTACACCAGGAAGTGGGAAGATAAGCCAAAATTCTCTGTTTTTTCAGGGACCTTAACATTTTTATTGGGTTACCACGAGACCTAAAGGAGGTAAACTCTCTCCAGATTTTTAAGAGGAGGCTGAAATTATATCTTTTGAAAGAATGTAATGTCTTTTAATGACTGTGAGAGTTGGGGGTAAGGACGCTTCTCGCCTTAATTTTCTATACTTACGTTTTATTTTGTGATGTGTACATTGCTTAACTGCCTTTTCTTTGAACCTGTCTTGTGCCGGAATGTTTCTAATAATTAAGCTTGAGCAAATATGCATACCAAAAAGGAGGAAATATGCACATATATATGCAAGGCTTTTTGCCAAAATATGCATATAAAATATAAAAATATGCCAAATAAATTTTTAATAAAACACATTGTTAGAAAATCAAAGTACTATATTAAAATGAAAGTAGGTGTCATTACATTAATTTCTGAACAGATAGGTAGGGTACATGTTTATGTACTAAGCTTCGTAACTATATAATGTTATGAAAACAATAAACAACCAAATATTTTTCAAAATTTTCAATTAGAAATTTATGCCTTCTATCCGAGTACATATATTTGTATACAGAAAAACTTCTTTCTACGTATACGGAAGTAATTAGAGCATATTTTAAGTTAACTAGTATATTTGGATCTACTTCAAAATTATCTACAAAACCACCAGACAGTACCCTAGCTACACTTTTTAAAAAAATAAATCCGTCATTTTTCTGCAAAACACTTCGACATTTTTCTTTAATCTTGTCCCCAATATTTCCGCTCACACTGTAACAAGATGTTTCCACACGTGTAACACAGTTTGTAGATTCAGTTAGGGATAACTTATTTGATTCTAATTGTGTTATAATTTCTGGCACACAGGTATAATTGCTTTTAATAAATGCGAGCTGTTGATGCAATATTTTATTTTCAAATAACTTTTTTGCATCAACAAGAGCCTGCGACTTCTCGTCGGATAGTTCACTGATTACTTCTTTCAAAGCAATAAAATGTTCAGCATAAAAAAAAGCTGCCTCCAACCAGGTACCCCATCTTGTTATTACTGGCTGAGGGGGAAGTGGGACGCCAGGAAGTTTTTCTTTGTAGTATTGAATCCTTAGTGCTGCTTTAAGAAATATTTTTTTCATGTTTGATAGTAATTCGTTTACAAGTGGGAAGTGTTTTCTAATTTCCTCTGCCACTCTATTAATACCATGCGCCAAACAAGTTACATGAATTATCTTTGGATAGAATATTTTTAAATTTTGTCCTGCTTTAATCATATAAGGCGCAGCATCTGACAGAAAAAGAAACATTTTTTCAATGGGAATAGCATCAGGAAGGAAGAAGTGCGCCAATGCATCTTGTATAAACCTAGTCACTTTGAAATTTCTTCTTTTATTTTTGTCAGCACCATTAAATATAAAGAGTCTATATTATTTCTTCTCAAAGTTGTCTGGCTTGGTATATTAATTTTGCAATATTTTTGTAGAAACGAACGAAAATTGTCATTTGACAATTTTGCCAATGGTATATTTGATGCCACCAGCGCACGGCAAAGATCTTCATTGAACACTTCTTGTTCACTTAATTTTCTAGAGGGTAGTTCAAAACATTTGGATAAAGATAATTGCACTTTCTCGCCAGGGACTTTTATTTTTCGTACCTTAGCGGCATGGGAAGCTGTTTTCACATGTTGGTCGATTTGAAATTTCTTCTCGCATGCAACCTGCAACCAAATTTAGCAAAAGTTAGGCTTGCTCAACACAGACGAAAATAGTTTATTTGTCTGAAGAGAAATGTGTGTCTTGGGTCAAGTATTAAATTACTTTTAACAAAGGGAGTAATCATGACAAGAGATTTTTATTTTCTGATATGGGAGTTCAAGTGTTGCAGCTCAAGGCTGGAGTCCGCAGCAAAGGAGTCCAGTATACTAGTGAAGATTTGCCATTGTCAAAAATTAATATCCGCTCCTGGTAGTATTCTACATTTTAGTGGAGGAGTGCTTCTTAGAACTAACAATAATTAACTGACTAAATAAATTACAATTTTGTAATTTGTAATCAAAATTTTGTGTAGGGTTGGGCAGTCCTGGTCTTCTCGGATTGAGGACAAAACTTTGTCCAGCGTGGGAATATCTTTTTTTAAAAAGGAACTATGAACTTTTCGCCTTATTCACTGCATTAAAACGTCATCCAGCTATTTTGGTCGTTCTGGAGAAGTGTTTGGAGGTTTGACGCCAACACCTTTTTCTTCTTATAAATAGTCATATTTTGTCAGTCGGCAATTTCCCTAAAAGGATTATATCGTGGGGAGTGCACGCGCTGATTACGAAGAGATCAGGTAGAAAAATATTCCGTCCGGAACTAATTTTCACCCTTTTTTAGAACAAGTAATTTAAAATGTAAATTGTCAAATGCAATATATACTTTGTGAACGAAATTCAGGTCAAAATATACGTATTTAAGTAGAATTCCCGTTTAAACGAAACAATCAAAAAACAAGAGTATTACTCAGCAAATGAACTTAATGCAGAAATAATGGTTTTCTTGTAAAATCAAGGTAGCTTTAACAAAAGAAACAGTTGATATATTATACAACGTTAAAATAAAATAAACACAAATTCTTTGAAGAATCGCAGAAGGGTTTTTCGGCGACTGGGAATACGTTTGGAGCTAACGACAAGTGTATGACCCATTCCAATTCCCATCAGAAGACGTTTCGTAAGAAATGAAGACAATATTGTCCGGTAAGAAGTGAAGACAATATTAAAAACAGGTGGAGTGCAAACGTGTGGTGCGGGGTTTTAGGACACAGAATTATCAGACCGTCTAATTTTGTTGACCATCTAAATGGCGAAACTTACTTTTTTTATAAAATAAATTGCCTCTCCGATTCCTAAGAACATCCATGTGGTATCAACATGATTGAAGCTCGGCACTTTTTGCGAATGGGCGTGATTTTCTAAATGTGAAATATCCAAATCGCGGGATTGAAAGGTGTAGATTGTTTCCGTGGCCACCTAGATCCCCGGATTTAACTGTATTCGATTATTACTTGTGAGGACGAATAAAATAAAACACGGGACAATATGATTGAGAGGAGTGCGAAAGAAGCACTTTTACCCAAGAAATCCAAAGCGTTGTACGAAAACGTATATTTCGAATATTGTAGGGTGTAAAAGTATAAACATATCAAAAATGACCTAGCACTCTATTTTAGCATACTTTGAAAGTAAATCCAAGTTCTTTTGATGCTCCTCTTTACGGAATTAGTACCTACTATAGATATCACAATCTACTATCAATTTAAATGATGGAATAAAAATATGGCTAAATTTTCAAGTGTAATACAATATCTACAATGGAAATCTAAAGTGCACAAACCTTAAAAGTGTCACACTCTAAGCAAAGAAAATATATACAACTTTTCAACTAAAGTAGAAAGAGGCAATTTATTCAACAAGTTTAGTCTTACATTTGGCGTTGCAGGTGCCCGCCGGCGGCACGAATCAGTTTTACTACAGATGGGAAGATTTTAAAACTCACTTTCTAGTTGTTAGACTGTCTGATGCAAATACAAAATATAATAGGTGTTTCATATTGCCTAAAGAAATGAGAAATGTAAACTGCGATAAGTAACAGTTACAATACATCAATTATAAACAAAATATTAAATCAAAAACTTTTTAAAGAAGACTATATGCTTTTGTCAAACGAAAAGCAAGCAGTTTAGTTACTTACCTATTTCGAGCATGCAAGAAATAACATCGCACAACAATCTAGAGGCGAATTTACAAAAAAGCAATACTATAAAACTAGATTTTAAAAAATAGTATACAAATTATTAACCTCTAAAGACTGTCAAAAAACATACTTAGGTTGCTTAGGCATAATATTCTCAAAATAATTAAAGAACATGGATTAAAAAAATTATACAACCATTTATTACAATCTAATCACAATTTTAACAGTAAGTTTTAAATTCTACATATCAAGTTAGTAAGGTTTGTTATAAAAAAAAAAACCCAAACAATTAAGTGTTATAAAAAAAAATTACGCCCTAAACAATAATCGGGTGCCAGTATTCACCTTAGGATAACCTAAAATAAACTGTGACAAGGCAACCTATCCACCCTTACTCTGGCAACCCTACGCCCTAGAGAATGTTCTTCAGACACCCCTTAGCTAGCTCAACTCAGGGTAGGTTCGCTATTTTGTCTCTAGATTGAGAGGTTCAGCACTCTTATATAAATAAGTTAAAGTCAAATCCTAAAGGCGCCACCTTAGTTTTATTTTACCTAAAAGCCTTTAAAGGTTCTAGTGTTTGGCCTCAGAAAAAAACAAACTAGGAAAAAAAGACACTTATGTCACCATCGGTATACACTAGCTTCTTATAAGCTCTCATTTACTCAAGCCCTCAAAGTCACTCTATTTAAAATAGAAGCCAAATTTTCGCAGAGGCCAATACAAATATTTATTTTTAAAGTGGTGTTAAGCCCTTGGTTACTTGGTTTTATAAATGCAAGCTCCTCTTACTTTAGTGGACAATAGATACTTAGAGTTAAAAGATAAATAAGTGAAATGAAATATTAAAGTGATAGTACTAGGTTTGACAATAAAATTTCTGAAGGTTTAAATTTATAAAGTTATCGATAAAAGAAAGCAAAAAGTCAAACCCTGTTTGACAGGGTCTTGCACAAGACGGCAACTGTCAGACCTACACTGTAAAAAAAATTACTGTTCAGTCTGATCTGGCAGCCACATAGACCTACATCCAGGACATTGCCTTAGACTAGGAATTTCCGCAAGGTCTGTGCAAGAACCTCTCACAACTTACTAAATTTACCATAAAATCTCTGTTAGAGTATAATACAATATCTTGCGAGTACCTGTGGTTACTCAATAGGCATGCTAGCCACTCAGCCATAGATAAGTTAAAATGTCAAAGTTACAAGTGTTAAATTTAGAAGAAACAAATGGCCTTTAGCCGGGAAACAAAAATATTTACTTTATAATCATACATTGTAACTATATTTACAACAAAAGTAGCTGTAACAGACTACCTAACGTTCTGAACTACTAGATACTCTTGTGACGTCTTAACGCTATGTCGACATACGCTACACGTTTACATTGCACAAGCTCTGTACATAACATGGGCGCAAAACATTATCAAAACAATGTATATCAAACAATACGCAAATGCAGAATATTAAGATTTTAAGTTGACTACTTTTTAAAGAAAAATGAACACAGGGTAATGATACTTAGCTGCAACTTTACGTGCTACCCATGGTCTCTCAAACAGCTAAGGTGGATACTGCTACACAGCTAGTTTCCAAGAATTCAAATGGTACAGGGCAACTGGCACGTCCCGCGTCCAGGCATTTCCAACAAAAGTAAACCAGTACTCCAGTTTGTACTCGGACTTTAAGCCCCTCAAATAACTAACGAGGGTTCCAATTTACCAAATGGCGTCTATTCCCGCTGTTGAAGTTCATTTAAGCATTTTAAATCGGCATTCCGCCCAAAGAAATAGGCAAACTACAAAGCCATACCCTTTTTAAACCATTTGTGGATGCTCTATCGGCACTACTTTAGCCTGCCCGGCCCAAATAAACTATACTTTTGGAGCTATTTCCACAAACGTGCTTTAACTTCCAGTGTCCATGGTCGAAAGGGCCGATTCTTATTGTTCTCCCACGTACATAGTTACCAAAACAAAACAATGACAAAAATTAGTCAACCCTATCTACGGAAACTAACCTCTTTTAATAACATAGAAAACTAACGGCGACCGAAGTGAACCCACGCAACCAAGCAAAAATTAATCAGACGTGGCTGTGAAAATGCACAGAAACTGTCAGTCTGACACTGACCTATTATCGATTTTCTTAAAAACAGCTAATTTACAACAGTCGAGACATTTAACCAACATCTCAAATACAAGAAGTTATTTCTGTTGATAACTTGAAAAGTTTATCAATTACCAATCAATTAGAACAAAGATTTGAAATCAAACCTGTCTGCAAGTAGTATCAAACAAAGAACAGAGAAATCAATACAATTGGCTATGTCTTGCAAGATACAAAACACTCTTGGAAAATAAACATCAACAAAGGTTTGAAACGAAACATAATGAAAATTTTGGCTATTACAGGTAACTTAATTAAAAAATAATTAATGTTTAAGGTGAGAGTCTACATATGTATTTTAACAATTTAAAAGCGAAAACGTAACATAGGTAATCAAACTTATGAAATGCAATTTTCGAACTGTAACAGGTTTCCTAGCACTTATTTCCAAACAAGGTGTAGCATGTCAATTGCAGAGGCACTAGGTCGTCTCCGAAGACAAATTTCTTCCTCTCGTCGTTGGACTGCCCTGGCTGTCACTTAGTTTATTAAGATTAAACCAAGAAAATAACATGCATACCTGTATTTGTCGGAAGATCATACAATAAATAAGGCATTATGCAGTTGATATATTGCGTAATTCAAAGGTTTGGAGATGCTATATAAAAGATAATTAATATTAAACCCATTAGCGCCCAAATTTTTTGAAAATCGTTTTCAGGATGGTAAATATTTGATTTTAAGATTCCAAAACAATAAACAGAAGAATTTAGTTCTAACAATTTACACAAAAAAATCTTCTTAAGGTTTCGCATAAAATTTGCGAACACATGTTACTCACAACGTAATGTTGCATTTTTTACAAAAAGCTAGAGTCCTGCTATATTCTCGTATCCTCGTGCACAAGTCAGCATATTGTTGACTGTCCGACTCCACTCATGTTCGAACACATTTCAAATATTTTTGCAACTCCGAATGGTATATGAAATAATAATTGGACTACACTTATCGAATACGGCGAAGACCACTGGGTTTTGTAGTTCAATAATGATTTATTACTCCCTCGTATTAAGCAACAGACTATAGTACACCCTGGGTATTGGCAGTGCTGTTGGTTTGTATGTTTTTACAAAAAATGTCCTCTTTGGTCAAATCTAACATCATTTGGTACATTGATCCTGAAGGTTGACTGAAAAATAATTGGTCGTCCTTTCATTGTACCCCGTCCATATCCAATTTCGAGATAGTAAACTGCTACGGATCTTCTAAAATCCTTCATCGATACAGATTCTTTGCAGTTTACACTTTTGTACAGTAGATATAGGTTTACTACTACCACATCAATAATACGGGTAAACAAACACCAGTACTACTTTTTTCCTCTTACTGCAATGATTTTTTTTTCCAGAAGCCAATCGCGGTGATCCACACAACCTTTATATTGGTTATAATTATAAACAACTTTCGGTTGTGTAATTGGATTCATTTATCTTTTTTTGCTGTTCCATTGGGTTGCAGATGCTACTGATTCTATAGTGTTAAAGTTTTTGGCTATAGATACGAACTTATTGTCGCTACATTTAATAAGTAAGATTTTATTCTTGTTAAATATTAACTATATTCTTATTGATCAGGTAGGGCTGTGTACATTTTTTTGTATTAAGTGTATAATTATACACTTAATACAAAAAAAACGACTTTTGTTCCCTCTTATATTCTCATTCGCAAGCACATGGACTCGACGAACACAATATTATGAACTACACTTAGGTGACACATATTGCCTAATATTATTGTTAACTTTTAAAATGTTGAGAATTTATTTTTTTTAGTTTTTCTTGGATTCTGCAACAAATAAATATGTAGTATGTAAGCCTACCTACAATCCTGCATAATATACTAGTATTATAGTGACATAATGTACCTATACCTAGTTTTATTTTTTTATATAAAAAAATTTAATTACAAAGTGATTTGAGTGCTACCAACTCTGCACCGTCCAGATTTGGTCCGGCTTTTCAAGTAGCCTTACCTGTTTTTTTTTATATATTTTAAAGATGGAAACCCTATTTTTGCCTTTTTATTGTGGTCCAGGTAAATATTCTGACGCTTGCCCTAAAACTTTTCGTGTCTTTCCTTTCTAAAGAAATGGAAAAAGGAGCTTTTGATGGCCACTTAAATAAACAAGCAGTGGCTCTACAAATAATGAACCAGTAGCCAAGGGGATAGAGAATTTCAGAAATATGTCGGAGACAAATGTAATAGAAAGTCCTCTAAAACCATACCTGCCAGAATTACATTAAAAAAGATAGAATTGCTTTAGATACTATTATATTGTTAAACTTATACTTTATGTTATTTCTAGGTTTAAGAAAATTAAAATACGTATAAATATAAATCTGGACCTGAGTATTAAAAGGTCCAAACTCCGTTTTTAGTTTTTGAGTAATTCATTATCGAGATTTTAGAATCAATGAAATTTGTTGTAAAATAATAGTAGAACATTATTATTGTCAACTAAAAGTAAAATGATATAACGAAATAAGAAAGGTATTAGAATGCTATAATGAATTTTAACAGTTTTTGATATTTTCAGATTTAGAAGGAGTTAGGTCCTTGTTAGACTCTTGGAGACAAATAGATAAAAGCATAAATCCTTAAAAAAATGTTTATTCAGAAAAATATTTAAAAAACACAAAGGAACAAATATGGAAATTATTTAATATTCCTCCCCTAAGGTAGAGTAGTCATTGCCCTCTAAATTCGCGGATCGTTTTAAATTTTCAAAATAAAGCTTTTTGTGATCTCTAACGTATGGCAACAGCTGCATTAAATCATCAAATTTTGGATGTGCAATTGGCAAAGGTTCTTTGTTTAAAGGTTATACGGGACCATCAAGTGTAATGTTTTTGTGGTTTTGGAACTTCCTCTTCTTAGATCAACTTATTTAAAATTGCATTTAAAGTTATTTTCATGAAATTGATAACAAACATAGTTAGAGCCGCGGTGACAAAAATGCCTTGGAACTCCTTAACGGATGAGAAGCACGTTTTTGTATAGTTCGAGTGTCGTTCTCAAAATCCGTGTTGCCGAGTAGGCGCCTGGCGCTCGGCGGTGAGCGGCTATAATATTTTTTCCAAATTTTGACCAGCGGTTTAAGAAAACATTTCCCAAACGGATGAAAATTACTGGAGGGCATCTAGGCAACCCCCCAATTACCGGAAAAATATTACTCCGAAATTTAAAAAAAATCAGCCGCATGCATGCAACTGGACTGAAATGAATCTTTATTATTTATGTTATTAAAAAAAAAGTTTTCATCCAAAATGAGCCTGGCTAAACTATGCCAAATAACAAAAAATCTCGCCAGCACGCGTGATTTTGATCCCGGAGTTCTGCGTAAATTTTCTGCGAGATTTAGATGGAAGTTTCGTAAACTTATTTGTCTCTGGTTTAAAAATAACGAGTGATTATTAATTATTTTGCTCAAGGGCGGCTGTGACCCAGTATACATAGTGTAGCAGTAGCGCGTAGATTAAATCATAGGGCGAATTTGCAAGAAAGCAGCGTTGTCACGTTGAAAACCTAAAATAATGTTTTTTGACGGTATGTAATATAAAATCCTGAGCTATCTTACTTTGAAAGCCTACTTTATATGGCCGCCTCCTACTTCTAGACACCTTCTGATGTTTCTTCTTACCCTCAGACACATTAACCAATACGTTTGGAGAATTATTAATTTCGGCAATTTTTTCTGAAATCCTTCGTTTAAGATCATTTATATCCTCAATTGGTGTTCGATAAATGGAGTTTTTTATAAAAGGCCACAAGAAGAAATCGCAGGGTGTTAAATCGCAGGAACGAGGTGGCCATATTTGTTGCGTATTTCGGCTTATAACTCTGTTTTCAAAAAATTCACTTAAAAAATTTAAATTTTCTCTGGTTACATGAGGTGTAGCGCCATCTTGTTGGAAGTAACCTTCCCGCAATTCATCATCGTGAAGCTCATTAATAAATGTTGTCAGAATTTCGATCCGATATCTATCAGCTGTAATTGTGCCATCAAAGTAAATTGGGCCTACTATTCTTCTAGAACTAATTGCTGCCCACACACCAACTTTTTGAGGATGAAGAGGTCTTTCTACAAAAACATGCGGATTTTGCGTATTCCACATTCGCATATTTTGTGAATTAACATAGCCTGATAAATAAAAATAAGCCTCATCGGTAAAAAATGTTTTTTCAAAAGCACCACTATTTTCTTCTTGAAAATTGTTTAAAAACCATTCACAAAAATTAAGTCTTTGGGGAACGTCATTGGGAAGGAGTTCATGAATAGCCGTAACACGATAAGGGTATAGATGCAGATCCTTTTTCAAAAGTGTTTGACATGTACTGTAGCATAAATCCGTTTGCTGAATTTGTTGAGATAAATGTCTAATAGAAGTAGAAGGATTATTTTCCATAATTTGTCGCGCTTCTTCAATAACCTCATTCGATCGTTTCGTTGGTCTTCCAGCCCCTTTTTTATGTTGAACAGAACCAGTCTGACGAAATTTATCAATTAGGTATTGTGACCCAGTACGAAAATTATGAAAGGTCACCGCAACATCAGGAAACTCGGTTCGAAATTCATCAAAGCAGTCATGCATAGAGTAATTCCACACACCGCCTATTTTGTTTCCATTTCTAAAAAAACTTTCAACAATAAAAATTTTTTGTGCTTCACTAAACATTTTTACTGTAGAACTTTCAATCCGGAAACAAAGCTTCACCAAAACTTGATACGCTGAAAATAAAAAAAAAATAAAAAATTAAATCATATCCTGCAAATAGCACTTTATAATAGTCAAAAGACGACTCCCCGGAGAAATATTAGTTAAAGCAGTAGTAACCTACCTTCAAATAACTGCAAAAATTACAAAATTTCTCCAATTTTTAAACTTTACAAATACACAAATTCAAATAAGACATAAAACAATCATGTCATCTTATCTACGTAGTACGGCCATGATGCTTTTAAAATGCATGGCCTCCCTTGAGCAAAATAATTAAAAATCACTCGTTATAAAAAAAAATGATATGCTCCCGAGAGGCGGTAAAATATTGAGTGACTATTCAATGGTATGTAAAAATTTTTTTAGATTTTGTAATTGATAGCACGAAAACGTATATTTACGTGAAAATTGGCTGATTATCAGCCCGCTCCCGCTTTTCTGTCATCCTCATCGTTCCTGAACCCTGGGCAACCTTCATTAATCACCCCCAAATATAATGAACCCACGACTCATTTTCCATCACTGGTTAGTTATGGGCGGTTTTTTATTTTGCAGATCGAATAATTTTTTTAACCTATTTCCACAATTTGAGTGTAATAACATTGCCAACTAGTAAGCATACAGTAACCACATATTTTGGGCTTACAGAGGAAGCTTCTGAACCAGTTTGGTGATAAATAAATCAAATCTCTCCTTCTGACAGCCGAAAACGTCCTGCGCGCATGTATGTCGGCTACCAGGAGGAGAGTTTTGATTCATTAAACGCCAAATTGGGAGAAAACCTTCCTCTGACATCCCGAAATATTTGTATATACTTTGGTAGCAATCGGAGCAATAAAAAAAACTAGAGGCGCTTGGATGTAAGCGCGACGATAGCTGAAATTCCAATGATCCTGCTGTCAGAAGCAGATTTTTGCTTGGGGAGTCACCAGGATGGGAAAGAACCGTCTTCTAATATTAATTTAGTCAAAATCCGAATCTCTAACACAAAATATAACGCGACTATAATAATCAAATTTCATCCACGAGCAAAGCGAGTCAAACCCTACTAAAGATATACTAGCTTAAATGTGGATGAAGTATGCGCTTGTCGCGTTCATACGGTCTAAAAGTCAGAGTTTTCACTTCATAATCGTCAAATCAGAGAAAAATATTCTCATTAATGTTTAGGACAATAATATACAATTTGATAGTAATCGGCCTTTCTACTTTAAAGATTGAACTTTCGGATCCTGGAGTTTCCGGTGATAATGAATATATCGGAGCATGTTCTGGAAGATCTGGTCTTGGCCGCAATAGATTTGGATGAAAATAATTTTTCGATGTTCTGTACGTGTCAAAGAACCTGTGTGCAAATTTTCATCCATGTGGGAATTACTTTATCAAATTTTGCCCATTTAAATTTTGAAAAACTGTTATAAAGCGATGGCGACACATGGAGCAAAAAAAATTTTTTTACATATTCTCAGACACGAACTCTAGCTCCCTGCCCAATTTCAAGTTTAAATGAGCAAATTTTTTTCCCCCCTTTTTTCCATTTTTTTTTTAGCTCCTGGAAGAGCTCTTTGCAAAGATCAAATCGTATGAAAATATTTTTCCGGTAATTGGGGGGTTGCCTAGATGCCCTCCAGTAATTTTCATCCGTTTGGGAAATGTTTTTTTAAGCCGCTGGTCAAAATTTGGAAAAAATATTATAGCCGCTCACCGCCGAGCGCCAGACCCCTACTCGACAACACAGATTTCGAGAACGACACTCGAACTATACAAAAACGTGCTTTTCATCCGTTTGGGAGTTCCAAGGCATTTTTGTCACCGCGGCTTTAACTAACAGGGGTTAACACTTTTATAGGAAACCTTCTATTTTTAAATGAGATAGAGGAAAACTAATGTCAGTACCCAATTTTAGTGACAAACTTAGGGTGAAAACCGTATATCGATATCTATCACCGTTTCAGAAATACAAGGTGTTTTTCGAAAATGCAATTTCGTAAAGTCTATGTAAATTTTTTCCTTTTTGAATTTTTTTCATTTCTATGAAGACATTTCCAAAGCACTTTTTTTGCGTTCGGTGAGAAAAAAGTATACTTTTAATACCCTAATAATAATAATGTTTTTATTTTCCAAGTAACAGCTTCTTCTCGGTTTAATTTAGTGGCACAAGAAATATTTTAACCTCAATTAATACAATCAAGATGGCCTTGATAAATTTGTTTATTGACATATAGGTTGTGATGGCAGGTAAGTTATTAATTTTATAATAGTGTGGTGAATCAAATATTTATAAAATAATAACTTTAATTTAAATTCCGAAGATCTACTAGAGAAGAGAGAAAATTGCTTAAGGCTCCTTAACCAAAGTTTGAATTAGCAACAAATTGGTGATATTTATAATGTACACCAAAGCCGCATATCCAGGCTTAAAGCCAGATTACAAACCATTGGCAACCACAATTACCAGTACGGTGGAGGCAATCGAAAAATTGATGTTCGATCAGAAAGGGTTTTATTACGGTTTGTCAGGCAAAATCGAACGAAATGTTCTAGACTCATAAATGATAAGTTTAGCCGACTAACGGCTATTCGAGTTTGTGACCGAGCGATAAGAAAAGCCTTGAACGAAAATAACTTAAGGTACGCTAGGTTTTGGATACCAAAAAAAGTGAATTACCTAGTGTTGGTGAGTTTAAGTAAGTATTGCTAATGAAATTGTTAATTGTTGTAGAGCTAGGAGAAGGGCCAAATGTACTAGGTTATTGCAGCCTCATAGAGCTGCCCGGCTTGCGTGGGTACAGCGGTATCGTCACTGGGTTCATGAATATTGGATGCACTGTATGTTTTCTAATGAGACTAGGTTTAATCTCATCCATTCTGATGAAAGGATTCTAGTGTAGTGAGAGCCAAACCAGCGGTATAAAGAGGATAACATGGCTTCACAGGAAGCCTTTGGCGGTGGAGGCATCACAGTTTGGGTAGGTGTCATCTACAACGGAAAAACCGAATTGTATATTACCCGCCGAACTGTAAATGCTGAAATCTACGGGAATGACATTATCCTTCCAATTATAGTCCCGTTTGCGACAAATTACGGTCAGAATTTTTTTATATATTGATGACAATGCTAGACCTCATAGGGCTCATATTGTAACAGAGGTTATGCGGGCTAATAACATTAATCGAATGGATTGGCCAGCAAAATCTCCTGATCTTAACATAATAGAGCACGTTTGATCTCGTTTAAAATTGTTGGTGAGATCTCGGGACAACACCCCATAAACTTTTGACGAGTTAACTCAAGCCATTATTGAGGTATGGGAAAATATTTCTCAAGAGTTTATTCATAATTTAGTAGATAGTATGCCTCGCCGGTGCGTAGATGTAATACGAGTTAGAGGGAGGCCTACAAAATATTGAGCTTAATATTGTTGACTTTTATATAGCATATAGCGTTGTTTATTTTTGATTACTTAAATTAATTTACAAGTATTAGTTTGTATCATAAAAGCATCAACTTTGAACTAAAAATGTTTTTTGTTGCAAATAAGCTACTGAAATAAAAAATCAAAAAACCGTTTGACATTTTAATCCATAGCTGTAAACACTTGCATTGAATTTTGAGAAACATAATTCTATCTCTTGTGCCACTAAATTAAACCGAGAAGAAGCTGTTACTAGGAAAATAAAAACATTATTATTATTAGGGTATTGAAAGTATACATTTTTCTCACCCTGTATAAAATCTTTTTAAAACGCGAAAAAAAGCCAAGAATTTGGAACTAAGAATAAGTTAAAAATCTTTTTTCCGAGCAATTGCCAGACAGATACAGGGTGATAAAATCCGAAAGTGTCGTTTTTCGCTTAAACTCTAATTATTGTAAACGTACGACATTTATTCTAAAACCCAGAAAGTTGTTTTTTTTTAATTTAACCCTTAACTGGCGTCGTAACGTCCCTGGGACCCAAGCCGATACATTTCGGTCTGCACCCCACCAATATTTAAAATTATGAGTCGTGCATCTCAGTACTTTCCAATCAGTTTAACCTTAACCACGGGTGGTTAGCGTTGGTGCGCTGCTATTTCTTGTTTTTACGTTACAGTGTGATCGTGGTCCTCGGGACGTCTCGACGGCAGGTATGTAACAAAATGCTATTTCAATTTTTTTTTATTTAGTAGTGTTTTTGTTCTGCAGCAAAAAATGGATAGGCCTTCTGCTCCAAAACGTATGAGATATGATGACCCCGATTTTGAAGATAAAATGTTGCGTATGTTTGACTCTCTGGACAGTGATGTAGAATTATCAGAACAAGAGGATGCTGATTTTGTCCAAAGTGAGCATGACACCGACTTCGTTCAATCTCTAAATGATGAACCTGACCTTCAGCATGACATCGACTCCGACCAGTCTGCAGATGAAGAACCTGATAGCACAACTGAGGGTGAAGGTGAAGATACTTTAATACCAAGGTATTACTATGCAAGGAACAGATTTAAATGGTCAGTAACTGCTCCACTACGAAATGTAAGGACTCGAGCACACAACATCCTTAAAATACCAACCTCCTGATCTGCAGAAAGAAAAATGAATCCTGTAAATGCCTGGAGCTCTATTTTTACCGAAGATATGATAGAACAAGTAATTCACTGGACAAACAAAAATATTGAAATTCCAAGAGCAAAGTTCTCTGATCTATCCAGAACAGAACTTAGGGAGACCACATTAGAGGAAATAAAGTGTTTTTTTGGCTTGCTTATTTATACAGCGGTATTTAAATCTAATCATGCAGATATCCGATCATTATTTGCAACAGATGGGACTGGCAGATATGTGTTTAGACTTTCTTTATCCGCTAAACGATTTGCCGTTATTTTGAATTGTTTGAGATTCGAAAATCCAGATGACCGCGAAGAACGGAAGCTAACAGATCCAAGTGCAGCAATATCTGAACTTTTACAAAAATTTAATGCAAGTTCACAGGTGTCATTTTCCTTGGGATCACATGCAACGGTAGATGAAATGCTAATATAATTTCGTGGAAAGTACCGTTTTAAAATGTATATGCCATCGAAACCAGCGAAATATCTTACGGATGCCAGAACAAGTTATGTTTAGAATACCTACTTATATTGCGGAAAGGATAGTGATGGCATGGGGTTATCTCAAGAAGAAAAAAAATATGAAATTACCACAAACCGTAACATTACTACCGATAACTGGTATACATCACTGGATTTAGTAGTAGTACTTAAAGATAATGGTCTAACATTAGTGGGACAATAAAAAAAAATAAAAAAGAAGATCCTGCTGAGTTTCAACCAGCCGGCAATAGGCAAGTAGGGTCTTCACTTTATGGATTTACTAAAGATTATAGGTACACTGCTATCATATGTTCCCAAAAAAAATAAAGCCGTTTTGTTACTTTCGTCGATGCACCATTCAATAGAAACCGACCATTTTAGTGAAACACCTGAAATAATGCTTTTTACAATAATACAAAAGGTGGAGTCGATTCCATGGATCAAAAATGTAGTGTTTATATATCAAGTCGCCGAACACGTCGCTGGAGCATGGCAATTTTTTTTAGAATTTTTGATATGAGTACTACTAATGCCTACATTATGCACGGATCACTTCGCGATAGAGAACTTTTGACACGATTGGAATTTATGAAAATTGTAGCAAAACAGTTGGTTGAGCCCTACTTGAGACTTCGCTTTGACAACTCGTGAGCTAAGGTCATCTATTGGCCGTGTTTTACAAGAGAGGAGTTTATATAGGTACTGAAGATAATCAGTCCGACAAACTGGATCGAGGAGAACGAAAAGCATGTTCTTTATGTCCTGCAAATAAGAGAAGAAAGACGCTTACCTGTGTTTTTCATGCAAAATACCAATATGCTTGGAATGTAGCAAAAAACTATGTGTAGGATGTGCAGCAGGTGAAGAACAATAAGAGTTTATAGACCCTTGCACGTTTTTTTTGTAGACTTTTAATTTTTAGTTTATGGATTTTCTTATGTTTATTATTATTTAAAGAAATAATACTTGTTATTTTTTTTACTTATTTTTTTATTATATATGGTATACATGCCTTTTCTTCGAGCTTTGTTATTTTTTTAAAAATTTTTAGTAAATAAAGTTGTTCTTTATATATCACCAATTTATTTTTATTTAGCAAGCATATACGTCAAAGAAAATAGATTGGTAAATGATGTGTGCGTGCGATTTCAATCTCTGCCATTTTTATTCGTAAGTTAACGCAGTTATTGTTATTCAGTCACGTAGCTAGTCAAACCCGTTTCGCAACGGGACGTGTAAAAAGTTATTTGGCGATAAATGGGTCGGGTCGCATCGCGCGCCGGTTGAAAGAGACAAGAAGCACGGCGCAAGAGTGAAGCCAGCAGTCTTCCAAGATGACTCGGTGACGCAAGTGTTCTTATGCACGTTCCGCAAATTTAAGGCCATTTTGGGCAATTGAAGGAGTCTTCCAAGATGGCTCGGTGACGCAAGTGTGCTCTTACGCGCGCTTCAAGTTTTAAGGCCTATTTGGGCAATTAATGGTTTCTTTTTAAGTAAAACTAAGCAGTTAGCGATTCCGCGTCATCTGACGTACGAAATTGATACCGGGGCGGTCTTGTAATGTACTTTAAAGTGATAGTTAGGAAAACAATGTAATAAAGCAGTGAGTAATATGAACGTTAAATGTCAATCAGTCTATTTGTCATGAATCGTTGTAACATGATACCATAACCTGCATTAAGGAATAAAAACAAAAGTGTTTAAGTAAACAATTGTTTTAATGGAAGGTAGCAGAAAATTAACGAATCATTGAGCACCCCTATTGGCCACTCAGTATAAATTAATGTAACCACTAAGAAATTAACCCAGTGCGCCATCATGGGCTTTGGACGACACGGTGATAAATAGGGTACAGATGTGTGTGCTAAGTGTCAAATTTTAATTTAGCCAGTAAATACAGTCCTAATTTCTTAGTTTTCCTTAATATTTTCAAATTTAGAAATGATGAATATGATAGTATATTTTATACAAACCGGGGAAAGTGCAGAAGGCAAGAAGTTTTTACCACCAGCGGTATACAGAGAGAAGATCTTTTACAGATATTTTCGCAACATAACCCAAGTAATTTATCAATTAACCAAAAAGGTATGCATGAAATAGGGATGGAAAGTTAGAAGAAATAGTAGTTTTAAGAACTGTTGAAAATAACCCCAAAACGTTAACGCGAAAGTTAAAGATATCAACACAACTAGCAAAATCTAACGTTAGGCGGACTTATAAATCTAAGCCATAGAGTATCAGAAAAATTCATCATCTTCAACAAGGAGATTTTGAACACCGAATGTATTTTTGCCAATTGTTTCTGAAGAATTAGAACCAAAAGTGCGCGATTTTCCGATAAACTGTATTTATACAGGCAAAGGATATGTAAGCAGTGCTTGTATTTCCAACCGCTTCAACTGTTACACTTCGTCACAACAAAACCCTCATCCAATTAAGGCCGATTCGCATTATAGAGTATAGGAACGCTCACGCTCAAGGCACGCTCAACTCTTTTGATTTTGTTTAGTGTTCACATAGCGAGGGACGCTCACGGTCAAGGCACGTAGATACATTTTTGGTTGTGCCTTAAATAAGTGGCGCAGTGTATTTATTTTCTTCTGGTTTTTACGAAATTCCGAGCTAATTTTTACTTTTTTGTGTTTCATTTATTTGAAATTTGAAAAGTAAATTTTAATCATGTAAAAGGTGTTACATGTAAGTTTTAAATAAATTTAAAAAAAATGATTCTTCACTCATAGCTTCTCCTATTTCAGCCTAGGCTTTGTTTTTGAATGCATTATCAGAAAACAAACAGTATCAAATTTTTAATAAACGTTTATTTCCTTGCAGGATTTCTTGATTTTGCAAGTTTCATTTTTCATTTCTTGCTTAAATATGTATTGTCTTGTCCTGCCATTTGAACTATTTAGTCTTGTCTTGACCTTGCCTTCTGGTAAGACAAGAGAGCCAACACTATCCCAGACCTGAACTAACCTGAACTAACAAAAATTTTAACTGTTGTAACACCTTGTATTTCGAAAGCGAATCATTTTTGGGCATAATTATGCTTACAGGTATAGAATATGCCAAGGATTAATACCTTAAAATATTGGCATTCAATTATGAAACACTCAGTTTTAATTACAAGATACTTTTAATAAATTAACTTTTCTATTTTTTAATAATCAAGCAGACAATAGAATGCGTAATTACCTGTTTACTGCATGTTGCTGAGTTGTGCAATTTGTATAGGATGAGCTTGGTTTGTTTATTCAGCGTATTTATGTAATACATTTATTTCAGAACACATGCTACCAAACCGCTGAAATCATGGTGGTAATGAGGGCTATAATAAATATTCTAGGTTTAAAGCCATATTATTTCTAAAGTGCACTTTAACATTCTTATTTACTGAGAGGTATCAATCTAGAACAAGTTTACGCCAGGAATTAAACATAAATATTTGCACTAACTCAAGAAAGCATGAAAGTTTTAAAACTTAATAACTGGGTATTTTAAAGGTATTTATGTTGTCTTAGTAGCTTCAGGAATTTAGATCCAAATATTTTTAATTAAGCTGGAAGTACTTATTGTGTCAATTGAGGTTTCTCTATTTCAAAATAAATTTGATTAATATCTATGACCGAAATGTATTTTACAACAGGAAAATTTGAACCGAAAATACCCATTCACTAGGCGATATCAGAGCAACCATCAGATTGACAATCTAATATCGGTAATCAAATTGCATACGTTATTTTAAATTACGAACTAGCAATCATCAAATTTCCTGTCAATCGTCTAGTAATCAGATTCATAATCTGGTTGCTCGAATATCGCCTAGTGAATGAGCCCCTTAAACTCTAAAATCACTAACCTGAACACAGAAATTGTATTTTGAAAAATTTGAAGTAGAAAAGTATTGTTTAGATTTTTATATTCAGTTACTCAAACCCCGAGAAATATGATTAAAATCTATTTCTCCGAATAAGAAAATTATGCTTTTCGTGTACCATATAACGTATTAAAATAAATTACATAAAATTAATGTTCTATTGACTCAAAATGGTAACTATGGGGTATTATCAAATGTCCCAGAATTAACGCACATTTTTATATGTTAACAAAACACATTTATTTCTTGAAATATGTCAAAACTTTACTGGGATTAGAAAGAATACATAATATCACGATTAAGTGTAAAACACAATATCCGACAAATGTCCACCGCGGCTTTGCTGGCAGGCCCTTGCCTTGACAAAATTATTGATAACATTTTCACATATTTGTAGACAAATTTCATCAATGACGCATCGAATTTCGTTCTTCAAGTCATGAATTGCGGCTGGTTTATTGGCATAAACACGAGATTTAAGAAAACCCCAGAGAAAGAAGTCGCACGGTGTTATATCGCAGGATCGTGGTGACCAATTCTGATCACCATTGCGAGATATGACACGACCAGGAAATTTCAGTCGTAACGAGTTCATTGTTTCACGCGCAGTGTGAAAGGGCGCTCCGCCCTGTTGAAACCATAAGTTTTTTACATTAATTCGATCTAATTCAGCCCACATAAACTCTTCTAACATTGCACGATAACGTTCGCCATTCACTGTTAGTGCAGTTCCAGCCTTGTCTTCAAAGAAGTATTGCCAAATTATTCTGCCGAACTAAAAACCTCACCAAACGGTGACTCGTAGAGGATGCATTAGTTTTTCGTGAATAACACGAGGATTCTCTTCCCCCCAAATTCGACAATTCTGCTTATTGACGTATCCATTTAATTAATAATGTGCCTCATTACTAAACAGGATTTTCTTCGAAAAATCTCCGTCATTTGCCTGGTATTCAAGAATCTAATTAGCAAATTTACGGCGCAACCCATGATCTGCTGGCTTCAATTCTTGGGTCAATTGGATTTTATAGGCATGCAAGTGCAAATCTTTTGTAAGAATTCGCTGCATACTGCTTTTGGTAATGTTCACTTGCTGTAACCGACGGCAAATCGACGTGCCTAGATTCTCACCAACACTTTCCGACACTGCTGCAATATTTTCAGTAGATCGAGCAGTACGCGGCCGCCTTGTTAATTTTATGTTGCCAACTGAACCACTTTGCTCAAATTTCTTGATTAATCTTTGCACTGTCGTATGCTTTCGTGCATTATTTCTTCCAAAAACGGCTCGCACTCTACGAACTGTTTCCGCATAACATTCTCCACATTTATAATACGTTTCCACGATAACAACGCGCTGTTCTACCATGTAGCGTTCCATGGCTATTATTGCAATAAATTACATGACAGCTATCAAATTTTCAGACGCCTACTATGGCAAAAACGAAAATGCCACGTTATTTAAAATGTGAGTACATTTTGGGACACCCTTTATATAAATGAGCTTTAAACCAAAACATAGTTTCAACCAATGAATAGATGGCGTTTAGTACATTAGGTGGCGAAGAATCTGTTGGTTTTATGGCTACAGGTCAAAACGTAATATTTCGCATTAAAAAAATTAGGTTTAAACATGAGCGTTTTAATCAAAACGCAGTTTTCGATGCTTATTGTTCGTTTCGAACTGCATTATTTTTTCTGTTGGGAACAGAACGCGGTTTTTCGATTGAGTTAATCGTTTTCAAAGCGTAGTTTTTGAACAATCGACAAGGTGGTTGTTTTAGACAGTTCGCCCTGGCCTTACATAGACACTCTATCACCCACAGTATGAGGTTGGTTTTCACCGTAGAGAATGAATTAGAAATTGAATTAATATAGCCTCATTGCCGTCTGAATATCACGACATGTTCTGTATAGAAGAAGTATTTACGTGAACTGCAAAACACTGAGGTGCAACTTCGTGCACGTCTTAACCAAACACAAAGAATGTAGTCTATTTAACTGTACTCACGATACTTTTATTGTACGTTAAAAAGAATGGTAACCTCTGTTACCCGGGCACGCGTCCCCAAACTATCATTTGCTTTAACATTAGAAAATCAATTTGCCTGACACACATGTCAGATTAAAACACGTGCTATTATTGTTTTAGCCACGTGGAGCACCTGCTTGCTTTGAAGTCTAACAGGACACTGCTTTGTTTATGGTGCTACAGCGCTCTAGTCTGCGAGGTCCACCAGTCACATGTGGTCACGTGGATCCTATTGACCAACCAAGGAGAAGCAACTGTTGAAGCATTCATGTGATATCGGTCAAAACATCACAGAAACTAATATTATTTAGTTTAGATTTAGAATATAGCACGTTTTTATGTTTACAGAAGACTTGACGTTTTCCGTGAATTAGAATACTGCGGGATAAAACACTAATGATTGTTAACCATAGGCTAGACATTTGGCGGTTTTGCCAGTAAATTAGAATAAAAATATCTTGTCGCTACGCTAGAAGACTGAAGGACTCTTGAATACAGGCGGCGTTTTTCCTTTATTGCAGCGTTGCCGGACGTCGGTGCGACGTTAACAGATTAATTTATGTTTATTACTTTGATTATTAGAAAACGTGTTTCCCAAACAGTGCTTGTTTGTGTTGGTGTAACGGCGGTTATTTTCTTAAAACAGTAAAAATACCTGTAAGTAAAGTCTTTCTGTTGTGAAAAATTAAAAGTGAAGTGCGAGAGTCTGATGTGAGGTAGCAAACAAGCGAGAGAAAAGATTTAAGGTAGATTAGTTAATAATAAGGTTACATTATGATTATACTTTGAAATTTCTTACATTTTGCAGATACAAATCTTGAAGACTTCCTAAGGCCGTGTGACTATGTGTACTATAAGAAAGCATCTGGGAATGAGATTTTCTCTAGAAGGAATAATGTGTATGAGACAACGAATAAAATATAAAAAATATAAATAAAGATTTCTCACTTCCTAGAAGTTATCATTCCCAAAAAACGTAACAAAAAGAAGCAAGCGGTACGTATAAAATAATTTTTTTGGAATTCAGACCATAAAGTATGTTACAAGATGTGTCAATAAAATTCTTAGTAGCTTTGTACGTGACACAAAGAAGAGTATTAACGATTGCTAAACAAGTCCAAAGTAGCACTGGTATTGTAAAGAAACGTGGAGATGATCGTCTGTCAAATTCTTTTTATATAAAAAGAGCAGCGGTTATCACATTTATTAGACTGTTTAAGCGTTCCCTTTTTTACGACATTTTTAACATAAAATTTAATTTAGGATTTGGACCTCCTGCGATGGATGGCTGTACCTTTTGCTACAAGCTTAAAATTTTAATCACATTGATTGATTGAGGATAATGTAATCAGACATAATTTAATTGCTCAACTGAGGATCAATAACTTGTCAGCTAAGGAATTTAGTATTGTATTAAAAGATTCACAGGGTAATATTGTTTCGTATTGTTTTGATATCCGACAGAGACAGATGTTACCAAAGCAACCTATACAAGAAGCATTTTATGCCGTTGGCTAGCATTGTATAATTTTTATGTTATGAATTTGACTACCCAAAATCCAACATTTTACAGTTGAATTGAATCCCAAGCCGGCAGAGGACCAAGTGAAATTGGATCAGCTTTCTTAAATAAACAAGCTTTTACTGAAAACTGTGAAATTATTCGATTATTTTGTGACGGATGCTTGGAGCAAAATAAAAATTCATATCTTGCAGTTTTGATTGTACACAACAGCTCCTCCAACCATTAAAGCAATTCTAGTGATTTTTCCCGTAGGAGGATATTCCTTCCTACCCGCTGATAGGGTACTATTGAGAAAATAACAAAGAAAAAGACCGAAATAGTAACCAGAGAAGAATACTGGAAGATTTTTGGGGAAGTTGAAACTGTTAATGTTTCAGAACTAGATTGGGACTTGTATGGTATAAAAAAAAAAGTAAATCGTTAAAAGTTGACAGCATCCGCGAAACAAAGAGAATATACATTGAAAAATCCACTAAAGGATAACAAATTTCGATAACGACAAGATCTAAAGCATTTTACCGAAATGACATTTTAGACATTAAGAATTTAACGAAATTCAAAAAAAGTTACGAAAAAATGCAGCTACAAAAAATTCCGCTAAAGAAGCCAGTAAAGCAGGAGAAACCGAAAGACATTGGATCGCTTCTAAAAAATGCTATTGTGAAGAATGGAAACAAATGGAAAATCTGTGGTGGTAGCGGAAAATGAAAATATCTTAGAAGCTTATAATATTAAATTGGGAGGAGAAGAAATTGAAAATCACTGTGGTTCTACTGAAGACGACGGCAGAATAAAAATTTGGATGGAGCGCCCTGAATTTTTTTATGTTCCAGAAAAATATCTTTTCTATTCATATTAATATTCAGCTGTTTTTTTTTCAGAATAAGAACATTATTAAAGTTATGTTCACTTTGCTATTAATTTGGATATATTATAAATAGTATTGTCTCAGACTTGATTCAAAATGAAGTGAATTTTAAAATATCCTAAGTTTTTAAAGAGACAATATTTATTAATACTTCAAAGTTTGTTATGAATCCAAATTTTATCATTGCATGTTCATTATTTTGCCTAGCTGGCGACAAGAGTGGCTTAAATAAAATTGTTTTATTATGTTTTTCTGTCAGACTAATACTTCTTTGACTCTAGTACAATCTCCCCATGATACAATCCCACACGTTAGGCAACACTGAACATAAGAGAGACAGTATAACCTTAAAATGTCTACATCAACTTTTGAGCATTGCTGCCAAATAACAAATGCACAAACCTCCAATTGAAATGTGTACGAAAGCTTTGAATTAATAAAACCACCTAGAAATTTATTAATATTCATTGCACTTTAGTCTTATTATTAAACTTACGCAAAAACTCTTGTTTAAATCTTAAAGCGAGTAAAAAGCAAAATCAGTTATTTCTGATTTAATTCTAAACCAATACTACGGCAGTAATCTTGAATTGTTCCCACATTATTGCTAGCATCCCCTGCAACCAACTCGAAACTGTCACCAGAGCATGCCACAGCAGTATCGTCTGCAAGCAAAGAAATATAAGATTGCCAAAATCCCCAGAAGCAATATTATTAATAAACATTATAAACAGCAAAGGCATTTCTTGAACAATGTGTTTTGCTTTAGATTATTTTTTGATAGCAGCTAGACAGGAAATTCTTAAGCCAGCATTTTCACGAACTTTATACTTATTTACTTAGAAAGCAGTAATTCAATATTTACAATTTCAGGTACCCTTTCAGATCAAAAAGAAGACAAGCAATTTGATCAGATCTATTCAAATTCAATATTCAGATGGTAATAAACCTCATTAAAGGAATGTTCGGCACAATAAATGGGCGATATATTTTGTTTCAATTCTCTAATCATCCCTTTAGAATAACTGTGCAACGGGTAATTTGTAACCACTGAATTTATCGTCGTAATCCTGCCATGAAAAGATAAAACACGCAACTGTAGCAAACAAAGAGTTTAAATGGAAGCACGCTGAGCTGTTGAAGAGAATCCAACAACTGAAATTTGCAAAAAATTCAGAAACATGTGCAACACTATATTACTTCTGTGTACATCGTTTGACATTATTTAAGCAGGAATTACTTGCAAAATTAAAATTGACTGCATTTAGTCATTAAAAAATATTCATTCAGTTTTTAAATTTAGTATACTAATCTAAAAATGCAATTTTAGCTAAGAGGTTCTTTGGTCCTGACTCGTAGGTATTCTATTTATTTTATGATCATAATTATCATCCACGTGTTGTTGTTCAATTTTACATTTTTACCCTATTTTATTAATCAAAACAATTCTCCGGCATTTTTGACGCGATGGAAAACCTAAGCATTGGGAGCTACCTCTGTTGCCTAAAACTAGTTCTTCACCTGACCCACAAGCAGTTAAATTTGGATCTAGGTGATATCATGCCTGAAATTGAGACAACTAAAAGAAAAAAGGCCCTTGAACGATGCTGGGCAAACTATATCTATCCTAAGGAAAGGAATCTAAATTGATTAATGTACAACCAAATCAAGGAAGTTAAAAGTAAATGTGAAACTAAAGTCAGTGTGAAAAAAGTGATTTTAAAGCAGAATATAGAGTTAGAAAGGAATAGCAGCCAGGCTTTAAATTCAAGAACAAACAATAATAATGATAATACTCGCTCAAACACTTAATGCATTGACACTAACGATAATACGTTACACACAATCACTACCCAAAATACAACTAACTTAATTTCAGATTCACCGAAAGTATGTACTTTCAACCTGAATACTTCTGTTGAAAGAGGGCTAACAACAGTGACCCAACATCAACTCCCAAAAAACTACAAATTACTGCCGGCATGGCATGTACCGACATAAAATTTTTGACAATAAACATCCCTGCGTCTAAGGGGTCCACTGCCTCAATAAATAAAACCCCACTACGCCACATCAAAAAGAAAGTAAACGACGAAACTGCGAAGAAATAACTGCGCTATTTTTAAATTATATAACTATTTTTTGGTAGTATAAGAGACAATTTCCATTGGAAGCGACTCGTCCAAACGGCAGATCAACATTACCAGCGGTTTAAGAGTTATTTTGATTTTTCTTAAACAAAATATTTAGTTTTCATTTACCGGTACCCGGTATACACGTAATGAGCAACATAACAACTAGTTTCATGACCAAATGTGTAATAAACTACAAAAGGTATACTAAAAAATCAAGAGGCTAAACAAATACGCCAACATGTAGAACAAGATAACATGAACAGTTAAATAAGAAAATGTTCTAATAAATAATTTTATTGCTGCACATTCAGTTTTAATGTTTTTTTTTTTCCTACTCGATATATTCAACTGATTATAGTAGATATTTTCCTTACAATCTAATAACCAAAGTAAATGCAAATCACAACAAAACGAATAGGGTTAAATAAAGAAAAATTTAAACAACATGCCAGGAAAGGACTTTATTTTTTTTCTTTTAAAAGGCATCATGAACTGTCAGTGCGTTTTTTAGAAAATATCAAGCGTTGCAGGGCTGAAGTTGGCGTCGATGTTTTAATTTCTTATTTTATAAACAACTTACAATACGTTTCAGCAGACAACATCTTAAATTATGATGAAGCTAATTTTGGCGACGACCCAGGAAAGCAAATGGTCGTTATAAAAGAAAGGCTGGAAGCACCCAAAAAAGATTATAGATTTACCAAAACTAGCGTTCCTTTAATGTTATGTGGATCAGCTTCTGAATGTTTACATCACCGTATGTTACATATCGGGTTGAGAACTTATACACGATTTGAATTAAAGGTGGTCCAGCACAAACCCGGTATAACAGATCAAAGAATGGATGGTTTGATGGAAGAACCTTTAAAGATTGGCACTGCGATATCTGAAAAAGGGTCTGCTTCTCGGGTATTAATTGGAGACAATTTATTCAGCCATGTTTCTCAAAGTGTCATCCAATTATGTAACAAAGATGACATTAGATTTATACTACTTCTACGAAATTCTTCTGCAATTTGTTATCCTCTTGATGTAGCATTTATTGCTCTCTTATAACGAAAATGAGGAGCTGTTCTTTTAGAGTAGAAGCAAAAAAATAGGGGAGTAGTCTCAGAACCTGATTTTTCGAAGTTTTTAAAGAGAACCATAGAAATTTTGGGAACGGCTTTAGAAAATTTTAAAGCTGGCTCTGGATTTTATCCCTTAAATCGAAAAAAAGTTTTGCAGCAACTACCAAAATCAGGTTCGTCAAGAATTAATCCAATTCCTTAAAAAAAACACCAAAAAGCCCGCCTCCCTAGTACCCCCCCCCCCCACTTAACAACGCGCTTGCTTCAAAGGTGTCGAGTGACTGCGATGAAGAGAAAGTATCTATTTTTAAATGAAAACTCCTATTTTCCGACGTTTTAAAATTGTTTATAGTTGTTTGAATTTTAAGTTTACTCTGGTTCATAAAAGTAAGAAATAAATCACTGAAGTAGCAACCTGCATGTACCACACAAAAGTCACTTGTATATAATTATTCTAAACAGCATGGTAACAGTTCTGCTTCCAACAATTTTTAATTGAGAAGAAGTTAAGGACTGCAATTTAAAGCTTAAATATTTGAAGTAGCCCAAGAAAACTACTTAATATTTCAAGTTGTTTTTACAAATCTAAATTTTAAAACTTTTTAATGAATCTGGGGTGCAATTTGGTCTTGGCTAACGATTTTATAGTAAATCAAAGTTAAGCAGCAGAGCAAGAAAATACCGGAAAATAAGTAAAAATAGTTATATATTACTGAGAGAATTTATGTATAGACATCTTAACTTATGCCTTCCTGCAACTTCGGTTTTTATGGTACCACGAAAAGACATGTTCAACGAAAGCAACAATTATCGATCCAACATTTCATCCAAAAACGAATTCCTCAAAAATATTATTTTATATTAGTTAGTTTATATTTGGTTCTCAATAGATTCGTAATTCTCTTTTTAAAAATTCAAGAAGTTTTCGTTTTATTAGAAGTTGAAATTTGTTTTAAAGTAAAACTTTTCTGATTGTTTTTTCTTCAATTCCGTGTAGTTTTTACAAAAATCAAGATTTCAATTTATACAGAATTGTGTAGAATTTGTTTACAGTAGATAGAATTTATCGCAGCAATAAAAATGAATTTAATATGTCTCTTTAAATTTTGACAATTTGCGAAAATGGGTTGTCTTCTAACTGAAAGTTTTTTTCCAAATACGCTAATTTGATATTGATAATGTTGGGAATATAGATGTAAAATTTCCGAGAATATATTTTTTAAAATATTGGAAACACAGGAAAAATATTTCTGCAAAAGGAATGTACAGTGTGTACATAAAGTAAGGAACAAATTCATTATTTAATAATCTAAAAAATATCGGGGTTTCCACTTAAAAAAATCGTCGATAATGTCATATCTACTACATGAGTTACCCTGTATAATGAAATTATAAGTCAGAATATGCGCAATTAAAAATTATTATATACGTGTCCGAGGATTTTTACGAAATGTTTTTAGATTATTAAATAATGAATTTGTTCCTTACTTTATGTACACACTGTATAATAATTTTTAAAGGAAAATAATTGAGACCTAAATAAAATGCATCAACATATAAAAACATACAAGAACAACTAAACAATATATATGTATAGTTAATTATTATGCACAAGTAAATTCAGTGGTACATCATCATTAGAATCCGAGTTAGCATGTCCTGGTCCTGATTCTTAAACTTACTGGTGGAATTATTCTCTTCACATTTAACGGTTCATTTTCAGGGAATAACTCCACCGAATAATCCCGCTGTAGGATCGAGAGTGTCTGAGATTGTTTTATGGCAGCGCCCTGTGAAGGGAATCTTAAAGGGTCTTGACACCAATATGCATAATAATGGCGTTTCTGATCCTTACGATCATATCTTCCTTTGTAGTGGGTCTTGTTTAATATACGATGTCCTTTGTATTGTATTGTATTGTATGTAATGGGGTCGTTCGGCCCTTTGGCCCTTCGCCACTTCGACCTAAAGAGATCTTTTGTGGATACCCTGCATCAGTTTTACCCCGTAAGATTCAAACTTTTCGCGTAGTTGTAAATTTTTCGGGGGGCTAATTTGCTTATATCTTCAGGTGTTAAGAGTACTCCCTCAAGATGAGTTAGCCGTTGGCGGGTTAGTGCTTTACATTCACACAGTATGTGTTCCGCAGTTTCGTTTGCATCATTGCAGAATCTGCACTTTTCGTCTTCGGTCTTTTCCATTTTTCTGAGATGATATCTCCAAGGGCCGTGTCCCGTAAGGCAGTCGGTGACAGTTTTCAGTTCGTGTTTTTGTAGCTCCAGGAGCTTTTTAGTGAATTTAGGCGTGCACGAAATAAATTTCTTCGCCTGTCTTTGTCCTGGAGTATTTCTCCAAGAGGCCTCTTTTTGCCTTTTTTCCCATATGTTGAGTTCCTCTTTGAGGTGTCCTCTGGTTATGCCACAGAACGGTTCAGGTCCATAAAATGGTGCCTGTGCACCCTCTTTAGCAAGCGAGTCAGCTATTTCGTTGCCTTCCACTCCCTCATGCCCGGGCACCCACATCAAGGTGACCTTGTTGACCGCCGCTAGTTGGTTGAGAGATTGTAGGCATTCCCAGACTAGTTTTGAGTTGATATTGTAGGACGCTAGAGCTTTTAGAGCTGCTTGGCTGTCCGACATTATGTATATTGTTGCACCCCGTAGGCCTTTCCGGGCACATTCAGTGGCACATATGTCTATTGCATATATTTCTGCTTGGAAAATGGTTGGAGTCTGACCTAGGGGCCTGGAGATTCTACATCTGGGTCCAAAGACCCCAGCGCCGACCCCTTCTTCCATTTTTGATCCGTCTGTGAACCAGACGAGTGGGCCTTGTTTGAGCTGTGGCAATTTTTCTTTCACGCTTTGGCGGTCCTGTATGACCACTTCAAAAGGACGATGAAAGTTTCGTGCCACTATCATAGTGTCCATTGGTTTGGTCATAGCCTCTATCTGTATTTGTAACAGGATTTTGAGGTGACCAGTCAGGTACGATGTCCTTTAGTCTGCCCCATAAATAAAAATCCAAACAAGTTAAGTTGGGGGATCGTGGTGGCCAAGGAAATAAGCTGCCCCGACCAATCCACCTATCCGGGAAGATCATATCCAAATAGTTTTGCACGTTTAGGGAAAAATGCGCAGGACATCCGTCGTGCTGGAAAAACATCGTAGCACGAGTAAGGCGGGGAATGTTCTGGAACAACACAGGTAAGTTGTTTTGTAAAAAATGTAAATAGGTATTTCCATTGAGGGGCTCGTCAAATATAAATGGTCCAATAATTCTTCCCCCTATTATCACGCACCAGACGTTAACAGACCACCGACCTTGTTATTGAACCTCTCGCGTCCAGTGAGGATTTCTTGCTGCCCAATAATACATGTTGTGTAGGTTAACATTACCAACACTGGTGAACGTTGCCTCGTCCGTCCACAAAATGTTTGAGGGAAATTGGGGATCTTCTTCCATCATGTTAATAAACCAGTGACAGTAGTACAGATGGTTATCAAAGTCTGTGTCCTTTAATTCTTGATGGAGAACAATGTGATATCGATGCATCCTAAAATAATAATAAAGTTTTATTACACAAAACAACTTGATCGAAACTCATGTGTAAAGTACCTTTTTTTATTCATGGGATTGCCTCATGCGATAATAATTATAAAAAAGGGTTACTTTGCGCACTTGTTGCATAAATACCTAATAATATTTAGTGTTTATATTTATTTTTCACAACAAAATATCCAATTTTTGCACAAACCTGTGGTCTCTTAAGATGTTATTCACGGTTGACCTAGTAATGTCCAAATCCAGTGAGGATATATCCCTATATATATATAATCCTGGCCAATCTTGTAAAGGTTCTGTTATTATATCGTCTCTGTTCAGGATACCTCATCGCGTATATTCTTGATGCTACTGTTGAGTTCTGGTAGCATTGAAAATAAACGGCTAGCATATTAAATATTATTTCATTGGGAATTCTCATTGTTTTAAGCTTAATTGCAATTCCACAAGAACGACAAAGAATGGCGACGGAGCCTTAGTGACAACTACAGATGTTTTGTTTAATTTTTTCATTTCCAGGCCTACTTACCCAAAACGCAAAGCAAAAAGTTTTTCCCAAAATATTCTTGTATACCTATCTTGTATATCTTGGGATAGGATTAAGATATCGACTTGCGGTTTACACTAAATTCCTTATTTTTTATCCTCTTTCCATCTAAATGTAAAAAGAATACCTCATTACATTAAACATTTTCTAGGAAAATAGGAAAACTGTCGACTTCTCGAAATAGCGCCCCCTAGCGGCGACAAAATCATATAATTTTGTTATTTTTACTATGAATTTTATTAAACAGGAAAAGCTCTTTTAAATGATGCCAAAATCATTAAAACCGGTTAAAAAACAAAAAAGTTGTATGACACTTATTAATAGCATGTTTGAACCTTCCCCCACCCCTTATTTGAAGAGTAATGGTAAAAAGTCCTAAACTAAATTTTTTCATAATCTCATCAAGATTTCTAATATTATATTTTTGGGATACCTTTAGTATGTCTTTTTGGAGATAAGCACAGAATTATGTTTTCCAGTGATCGTTGCGCCCCCTAGCGGACGACTACCAAACTTAAAAATTATTTCCAGCAACTTTTTATGGCCTATTTTGTACAAAAAAATTTTACCTGAAAGCTCTGGGACTAATAGTTCCTGAGATATAGCCGGCGTCCTTTCTTCTTTGGACACCCGGTACATTAGAGTTGGAGGAAGTTGATCAAATCAAATACTGTGGACTAATTGATACGAAGTTAAATTGGTCCCAACATATAGATCACTTTTTCAATATATGTAATGAAACTGAACTGAACGCTCCAGAATTAAATAAAATTTTGGAATTTGAGCAGATTAAATCGATGCATAAAATTATCAATAAAACTCAAAAATGTAAAGCCAATATTATAATGTCTAACGATGTGCATGGGTACGTAACTAGAGCACAAAATAATGTTTATCAAATCTCTAGTACGACTAATATAGGAATAAATGACCCAATTGTACAAGCGTCTAAAACAGACAACAGAGTAAAATTAATTAATTAATAAAAGAATTAAAACCTAAATTTGTTAAGCAAAAAATCACATCTGAGTATTGGTTGCAATTTATCGTATCTTCAGCATTGTTCTATATATAGTAAGTATTCTCGAGGTCAGTGCAATTAGCTACATTAATAATTGTGCAAGAGTACTTAATAAAGATTGATTAAAAAAACTCATTCCCTTTATTTTCGTTTGTATTACGGATAGACGAGCTAAATTGCATCACCTGAAAATAAATAATTCTAATATCATGTTAATTAGATCGTCAAATTATTTCCTTCAATAAATGGAAATAAATTATTGGTCTGTAATTAAATCGGCAAAAAAAGTGTATCATATATAAAATTGTATGCCGAATTTGACGAGATAAAAAGAAGTGGGTAATATCATTTAAAAAAAGATACTTTCATGATGCTCCGCTTTTTTAGCGCATCATGTATATCCAAAAATATTTTTAAAATGTGCTCTTTTATTTATCCTAGAACCTTCATATTTAATAACGAGTGATTTTTAATTATTTTGCTCAAGAGAGGCCATGCATTTTAAAAGCATCATGGCCGTACTGCGTAGATAAGATGACATGATTGTTTTATGACATTTACGTCTTATTTGAATTTGTGTATTTGTAAAGTTTAAAAATTGGAGAAATTTTGTAATTTTTGCAGTTATTTGAAGGTAGGTTACTATTGCTTTAACTAATATTTCTCCGGGGAGTCGTCTTTTCACTATTATAAAGTGCTATTTGCAGGATATGATTTAATATGATTGACAAAAAATTTTTATTGTTGAAAGTTTTTTTAGAAATGGAAACAAAATAGGCGGTGTGTGGAATTACTCTATGCATGACTGCTTTGATGAATTTCGAACCGAGTTTCCTGATGTTGCGGTGACCTTTCATAATTTTCGTACTGGGTCACAATACCTAATTGATAAATTTCGTCAGACTGGTTCTGTTCAACATAAAAAAGGGGCTGGAAGACCAACGAAACGATCGAAAGAGGTTATTGAAGAAGCGCGACAAATTATGGAAAATAATCCTTCAACTTCTATTAGGCATTTATCTCAACAAATTCAGCAAACGGATTTATGCTACAGTACATGCCAAACACTTTTGAAAAAGGATCTGCATCTATACCCTTATCGTGTTACGGCTATTCATGAACTCCTTCCCAATGACGTTCCCCAAAGACTTAATTTTTGTGAATGATTTTTAAACAATTTTCAAGAAGAAAATAGTGGTGCTTTTGAAAAAACATTTTTTACCGATGAGGCTTATTTTTATTTATCAGGCTATGTTAATTCACAAAATATGCGAATGTGGAATACGCAAAATCCGCATGTTTTTGTAGAAAGACCTCTTCATCCTCAAAAAGTTGGTGTGTGGGCAGCAATTAGTTCTAGAAGAATAGTAGGCCCAATTTACTTTGATTGCACAATTACAGCTGAGAGATGTCGGATCGAAATTCTGACAACATTTATTAATGAGCTTCACGATGATGAATTGCGGGAAGGTTACTTCCAACAAGATGGCGCTACACCTCATGTAACCAGAGAAAATTTAAATTTTTTAAGTGAATTTTTTGAAAACAGAGTTATAAGCCGAAATACGCAACAAATATGGCCACCTTGTTTCTGCGATTTAACACCCTGCGATTTCTTCTTGTGACCTTTTATAAAAAACTTCATTTATCGAACACCAATTGAGGATATAAATAATCTTAAACGAAGGATTTCAGAAAAAATTGCCGAAATTAATAATTCTCCAAACGTATTGGTTAATGTGTCTCTGAGGGTAAGAAGAAACATCAGAAGGTATCTAGAAGTAGGAGGCGGCCATATAAAGTAGGCTTTCAAAGTAAGATAGCTCAGGATTTTATATTACATACCGTCAAAAAAACATTATTTTAGGTTTTCAACGTGACAACGCTGCTTTCTTGCAAATTCGCCCTATGATTTAATCTACGCGCTACTGCTACACTATGTATACTGGGTCACAGCCGCCCTTGAGCAAAATAATTAATAATCACTAGTTACTTTTCGATATTTCTAACAACAACGGAGATATTGGACTTCATCGCTCCTTAGCCACCCCGTATATTCTACTTTTTAAGTGACTCCCTCCGTCTGTTGTTAGACGACAAAACAATTATTTATAGTGACAATTCAGGGACGGACAATATATGGGGGGAATTCTTCCCAAACCAATATCGTTCCAGTTGGGAAATTTGAATTTCATTCGGGAAATCAAACAATGGCATGATACAAAAAATACCAATGTCTATTCGTTTTACATCAGTTTTCCCATTTATTTTTATTTCATGTTGTAGGTTTCCTTTTTTTGGATGGCGAAAACTTGGATGTGCAATAAATATATTATAAGACATTTAAAAATAAAAAAAATGAAATCACTCTTCTAAAAATATACATAAGAAATTAATAATTAGGTAATTGACGACATGCGCAACAATTTTATAACTTTTAACCAAGAACTTTTTATATGTCCCGTTACTTGTATGTATGCTATGGTCAAATCACGAAGATATAAGCACTCTCTTTGCAACAAATAGAACAGGTCTAGAGATAGTTCATATACTGACCTAGATGTGAACAAGTCAGAAATTATTGCTTTCTACAGAAAAAAAATGTGCCAACTATTATACTGGCCCTAGAACCAAAAGATAGCCAATGGCAATTTTCTTCAGAATTCTAGACATAAGTAACGGCAATGCTTTTGTACTCTACAAGTCTTGCAGTGACAACCATCCCATGGCCACAATAATTTTCTTAAAAAACTCGCCAGACAACTTTAACTCGAAAGGCATCTGAATAATCCCAATATGAGTCAAGAAGTGAAATTTATAATCGTAAGAATTTATGACAATAAGAATCTACTGACTTAACCACCAAACCTGGGACCAAGCGCAGAGCAGCCGTTACCAGAAAGAAGAATTACTAAGCGACAAACGTGTAGCCTTAACCTGAGATCAGGTCAAAAAACACATTAAAGGGGCATTCCGATACGGGAGACCGCGACAAGCGACCGAGACCGAGCGACAAGCGACCAAAGGTTGCATGTCGCTGCGGCGACCAGTAGCATACAAATACAGACGACGCGACGCGTGACGTGGCGACTTTGGCTAGGTCCATTTTGTTTAATTTAGTAATTGTGTACGTTTCAGAAATACATGTCTAACAATCTTAAAGTAAGAAAACATTCACTAAAACGTTTATTGGAAGACGAGGACGAAGATATAATTGTGTTGGCTTTACCGCAAGAAAAAAGACAAAAAATTGATTCAATATACACATCAAGATCAAATGAGGGGTGCTTCCAAGTGCTTATAAAAAGGCATTTAAATTTTAAGGATGAAAAGTTTAGGAAATATTGTAGACTAAATCAAAAACAGTTTCATTTTGTACTCAGTTTAATATATGAAGACATCTCTTACAATACTATCCTTATAAGCCTGGAGAGTGCTGTCATATAATGGTGGGTGATTAGACACTAAATCGATGAACAATTCATCTTCCTGAGTAGAAAACGTCGCCATTCAACCCTCTCTAGGTATAAAGTAATTGAAATAAACTATGCAAGTCGCAGCGTATCACTGCTTCCAGAGCAGTGTGGTCGCGCGACCGTTAGTCGCACGATGGCCACGCCTACCGTCTCGCGTCGCTGTCGCTTGCATCGGAAAGCACCACATACAAATCCGTTAAAGCGGTACGTCGCGGTCGCACGTCGCGGTCTCTCGGTCTCGGTCGCTGGTCGCAACTAACCTGAACCAACCTGACATAAGGGCACTATTAAGGCAAAAGGAATCTGATGTCTGGCATAGAAAAACAGAAAATTTAAGACATGAGGACAGTTCAGTGGTGTCCCGTCAATTCATCGTACGACATTTCACCGCGCGACTTTTCATCGCCGACAATTGAGCGCGCGACAATTCATCGCTACGACACTTCATCGCTCGTCAATTCATCGCAAATTCTTCTATATTTTCCATGAGTACCATAATTACTTAATCCTCTTCCTTGAAATACAAAAATTATAATATTTAAATTAGATACCTGTTAATGATTTTATAGATATAATTTCTATATTTTTCATTTTGGGTCAATCCTTCGTCATGTATCAATGTCATCATGTGTCAATCAGTATTTTGTAGACTGCTATTTGCTAAATATGATTTGTGTTCAATTAAAAAAGATGGTGTTACAATTTGTTCAAAGTGAAAAAGGGCGTAAGTTGCTCATTTATTACGGCTACATACACTCTAAAGAAAGAATAAGTACAGAAAAAATTATTTGGAAATGTGCTCTCTATCATAAATGGCGATACACTGGCCGTGTTCATACACTAGGAGAAGAGATAGTCAAGAGCACTGTACATAATCACGTCCCAGATAATGCTGATATAGAGGCAAGAAAAGGCATCCATAAATTGAAGACTCTGGCTGCGCAAATTGGTCCCAGCACTCAATCAGTGATAGCATCTGTTTCTGAAAATCTATCTGCCTCAGTGGCTGCAAAACTGCCGCAAATATCATCAATGAACAGGACCGTCCAACGTACTAGACAAAAACTGGAAGACTTTCCTGCAATCCCAACTTCATTACTTGAATTAAACATTCCCGAAAATTTCAAAGTATCAAATACTGGCGAACCATTTTTATTATTTGACAGCGGCCCATCAGATAATAGAGTATTAATATTTTCTACAAGAAAGAACTTGGAATACATGGCTAAGTGTCATCACTGGTATGCAGATGGAACATTTTCTACAGCCCCAAATATGTTTGCCCAAATCTACACCATACACGGGGTAAAATATTCAAATGCCATTTCCTCTGTGTATGCTCTACTCCCAAATAAATCTGAAGAAACTTACAAACGTTTATTCCAAGCCCTTTAAACGCTTAATCCAGGAATGCAGCCGACATCTGTTCTCATGGACTTTGAAAAAGCGGCAATGAATGCCATACGCATCGAGTTTCCCAATATCCAGATACGTGGATGTTTTTTCCATTTTAGCCAGTGTATATGGAGACAAATTCAAAGCAGTGGATTTCAAAAACGATATTTAGAGGACAGTGACTTCGCATTGCATCTGCGGTTTCTGGCATCCCTCGCATATGTCCCCGAAAATGATGTGGACCAAGCATTTACGGCATTACTGGAGAACGAATTCTATACAGCGAATGAGGATATTCTAGCTGATATTGTCAACTATTTTGAAGACACCTTGATTGGACGACTGGACAGGAGAGGAAGGAGGGGTAAGCCGAAATTTCCAATTAACATATGGAGTTGCTACAACTCAGCAAAAGATGGGACTCCAAGAACCAACAACGGAGTTGAAGGATGGCACAATAGTTTTAATTCTATCGTGTCTATTGCTCATCCCAACATTTGGAAGCTGATAAAGTCACTTCAAAAGGAGGAAAGCATTAATCAACTGAAAATTGAACAACTTGTTGCTGGTAATGAACGACCTCAGAAAAAAGTATATAAAGACTCAGCCAAACGTCTACAACAAATAACGGAGAACTATGACCCGAATAATTTGGACGAATATCTTCGAGGAATTGCCCACAATTTCAGATTGCAAATGTAATAACTGTGACTAATTATTTCTACTACTGCATTTATTTTGTATTATTGTAATAAATTCCTGATATTTAATTAAGCCTTCTGTTTTAATTGTTACAATATATATATAACAATGCGGCGATAAATTGTCGCACGATAAATTGTCGTAGCGATGAATTGTCTCTGCGATGAATTGTCGGCGGTGAATTGTCGTTCGATGTATTGTCGCGCGATATGTTGACGCTAAATCCAGTTCAGTCTATAAGTTCACAATATCGTTAACAAAAGGAGGGAGGAAAGCTATGTCATTTATCAGAACTCCTGAAACAGGTCAAACACTGTCTGATTCCGGAGAGAAAGCTGAACTGCTCGCTGACAGCCTCAGCAAACAGTTCAGTGAAAATGCTTCTACAGACCCTGTAAGAGACGCGTGAGTCACCAGGACTGTCAATATATACAAAAGTACGCAGAGGGACGTGAGACATACTCCACGTGTATCGGTTGAGGAAGTTCGCTCAGTACTGAGTTAAATTAACGCAAAAAAGGCGCCCGGCTTTGACTACACAAGGAATACAGCGCTCAAAAACTTGCCCGAAAAAACAACAATGGACTTAGTAAACATAGTCCAAGCAATACTCGAAAAGGGCTGTTTTCCAGACGCTTGGAAAAGGGCCAAGGTGGTGTTAATTCCAAAAACTGGGAAAGATCTGACATTGGCTGCCAGCTACAGACCAAAAAGTATATTATTTGGTTTTCGAACTGCTCATTGCACGGTGCGCCAGACAACACGACTGGCAACCAATATCCTAAGTGGATTTAACCGCCGCATGTCGACAGGAGCAGTCTTTTTCGATGTTTCTAAAGCATTTGACAAGGTCTGGCACGACGGACTTGTAATAAAATTAATAAGGGCAGGCATGCCTGATTACCTTATCAGGCTGTTGGTATCATGTCTTGAGGAAGTGGCTTGAAACATGGAAGCTCAAACTTAATGAGGATAAAACACAGGCAATTTATTTTTTAAAGGCACAGCTAAGACTACCCGAGACCAGGGTTAAAGTCAATAATATAGGAATTAATTGGAGCAACAAAGTTACGTATCTGGGCCTTGTCTTCGACAAGAAAATGTCCTGGAATAATAATATTGATGATAGGCTGAAAAAAGCTCAAAAGCAAATGGAAGCAGTGTATTCTTTAATATCTAGAAGTAGTAAAGTTAACAACTCGACAAAACTCCCAATATACAACACAATAATACGACCTGTCCTAACATACCGAGCATCAACATGGTGCACAGTAAACAAGACGAGAACCAAAAAACTACAAATAATACAAAATAAGACGTTATGAATAATAACTAACTCACAAAGACATGTACCAGTGACAGTACTTCATAACGATGCAAACTTAGAGACAATGGAACAACAGATGACTAAACTAATAACAAACTACTATAGACGGGCAGACGTATCGACCAACCCACTTATAATAAACTCACACATACGTTCAAATCCTCTACACTCACACTGTTTCCCTCAAGATTGGCTCCCACCCTAGCTCAACTAAATGAAATAGAATATATATTAAAGAATACCATCAAATTAATCTCAAGAAATAATGAAAATAAACAAAGAAGCAATAAACATCTGGAAGAACAATGAAAAAAGATCACCCAAACCCAGCTTCAATAGTTACCGAAAAGGAAGACACGAATAATGAATAAAAGAAAAACCAAATCTGGCTAAATTAAGAAACTGACAATATAGCGACCTGAAGTAACCAAAATCCTATTTGCCTAGAATAATCAAGACAAATTTGTTAAAATTGTTGTGTACGCAAATAAAACTAGTATCCTCAAAGTGAAGTAACAAAAACGAGACATGTACCTAGAACCGTTTGGCGGTATCTTCTCGTATTGTACTTTTCATGATAATATGTCTTTAGGATAATACGGAATAAATAGTATTAAAGGGAATCCAGAGCAGTTTGAACCATATTTGAAAAGAAGGGAACATTCTCTTTAGGGTAAATCTTGTAAAAGATGATATGAAGGTGTCCATGATTATCACCTTAGCTGACCTCAGGTATACCAAATATTTGTAACTTGATTTATGCAAGTGTAACAGAACTTTTGACACAACATGATTCTGCAGTGTCAGAAATTTACGAGAGGTGTTTGTTTAACCAGTGTAACCAAAAATCAGAGCAAGCTGTATCTGAGTATATCGAAGAACTACGAAATTCTGCGTTAAGAGAGCGCTTTGAATGTAGCATAAGATCAGAACAAATTAAGAAACAATAATTGCTATCAGCACAACAACTTACATTTGCGGACTATCTCTTAGTAGGTAATTTGGGATCATGCGTAAAGCTACGGTTTCCTCGAAAGAAATTACGTCATACAGCGGTGGAAAAATGCGGCAAGCATAGTTGGTGGCGTCAGTTGTAAAGTCAGGACATAATATGGACGACATCGCGCTTGTTATAATTTCAGAAAAAGAAGACGAGGAAGAGGTTACAGGAGAGTGGAAGAATCGGAAGTATATAGAAAGCATGCAGAAGTAGGGGCACACGAATTGACCTGATTGAACGTTATCATTGTTTGTTCGCCGCTATGGTCACCCTAAATCAAAAACCGTTGAACTAACTGTCACACTGACACCGCTTTGAATATGACGGCAGCGCTATCTTAAGTTACGGTGTTGAGTAACGCTCTGTTGAAACTCAGTTGTACTTAAATCGCAAAAGACCTTTTGTTATGATGAATTCACTGGATTATGGCGGCCCCTATACGACGATACAGGGAGCCGCAGCTTTATAGACAAGTGGAAGGAAGAGGTAGTGATGAAATGTATAAGTGCGATTACTTATTTGGTAAAAGTGATAAGATACGCTTATGTATAAGCATGTAAACAGCCTGCGGAAGATATGAGGAGGTAATATTACAAACAAAGCAACGTGTGTCCTATCCATTAACAATTCACGGTGGGGAGAGTATTCTGGAAGTCGAAGCTGTTTGGGAAATTGATAGGACAGCAGAAGAACCACCTAGTAATAATACCAAATCTGTATCTTTCAATATCCCTAAAACTGCTTCACTTTATCCAGAATTGAGACGTAGTGGTAGAGTCATAAAAGCGCCCCACCGATTAGATTTACCAAATAGCTATGAGATGGTTGTTAGTATTTTTAGTGGAGGAGGAAATGTTGTGTACGCCACTGGAACTAGTTTTGTCACGGTGAAGTAAGAAAAATGGGACATGTGTCTAGAGCCATTTGGCGGTATTTTCTGGTATTTTACTTTTCATTATAATGTGATTTTAATAAATCCGAAATAAATAGTGAATGCAGAACCCGTTTATTTTATCTAAAACACAACAACTTGCAAGTTTTTTTTTATTTTGAGAATAATTTTTCCTTCATGTTGATATTTCGTGTCGTTTTTTCGTTTCTATTCATTTAACAGAGTTTTCCAACATTATGTCTTACTCTCCAAATTATACATTTATTCCTTAACATCATCTCCAACCCAAAAACCATGATATTGTCAATTCGAATCATTGAGGTCTTATTCTAATCGATATTACAAATTGGCGATCTCTCAGACACGACGGTGAGAATGTAATAAAAGTTTCGGACAGAATAAAAATTCAATTCCAAACGCTGTATTAAGGAAAAAACATTATTATTGTCTTTCTCTGCTCGAAACAAAATAGTCTTAGCTAATTTTTAACTTGTAGATGACAGGGTAGTGTTTAAAATGTAAGAATAAATGAACAAAAAGTAAAACTTTTTGTGTCGCTCCGGGGCTATTGTTAAAAGCTCATTATATTTCGAACCAATTTGCTCCTAAGAGTAAATTAATTAAAAGGGTAGAAACTAAATACTTAAAATCGCAATGAAATTAAATTACTTTAGATCGAATACCCGATTATTTAGACTAGTCAGCAGTTTTTTGTATTTCTCTGTTGCTTTATAAATAAACCTTAATTACTTTCTTAAATAAACCTTGTTACGGGTTTCGCATACTGTAATTTAATATACTGCTTAATAGAGTGGAGGGAAATAAATCCAAATTTGCTTTTTCCCAAAATCAAACTAGCACTAATGTCGAAAAGTTGCATTTTGTGGTCTAAATTAATATAATGTTTAACTTTTGGAATTCAAAAAGTGTTTTAAGGTCCGCCCCACCCTTGGATTTTGACTTTTTCAATATGCAAAAAACAAATCAGCACTAGTGCGAAAAAGTTGCAATTTGTGGAATTCAAAATATGTCTTAAGGTGCATATGGATTATGCGAGGCTGAGCCGCGCGTATCGTTCGCCCGCAGTCCGGCAGTTCTGTTTATTTACCACGCAAGCCATTTTTGGCATCACCTTTTGCATAAGCGCGGCAGTGGCGCGCGGTAGACGATCCAGTGCCAAAATTTAGGTTTCGCGAAGTAACAATTGGAGAAAGTTACCACTTAATTCCAAGAGACTGTTTCAGTTACAAAAAGACGGCAACACTTCGCGTCGTTTTCAATATTTTGCCGTGAGAGATAACCTGTGAGGCAACGACACACCGAGACGCACCTGTCGATACTGTGGGCGAGCAAGGCACTCGAGCGTCTTTCTTTTCCGAGGCCGTAAAAAGCGACAGAGAATGGCTCGTTCCACGGCATGTTCGTGCACGGCGCTGTCCGAATTGGCTCGCGCGGCATCATGGTATCCATTAAACGCGGCCGCCGCGCAATGTACGAGGGTATGCCGCGTGCAGTCGATGTGCGGTTTTAACCGCGCCCCACCCTTGAATTTGGACTTTTTCATTATTCCAAAAATAAACCAGCTCTAGCGCAAGAAAGTTGCATTTTATGGTCTATTTTAATATTATTTTAATTTTATGGATTTCAAAAAATGTCCAAACGGTCTGCTCCACCCTTGAATTTTAACATTTCTATTTTCTTGAGAACAAACCAGCACTAGCAAACGAACACTAAAAACAAATAGGGTACTAATGCTGCAGATCATTTTCATCAAGGTTTCGCCAGTCTAATATGTCGATGTAGTCTTCGGCATCAAAATTAAGCTGTGGCATTTTAAAGACTCTTAAAGCTGTCCTGTCGCTTTACTCTTGAGATAATTTTTTTAGGTTTTAGAATACGGCATCAGGTAAGCTCTGTAATATATTTTACCATGTCGTTTCCTTTTTAACGTTCTGCCCTTCCTGTCGTCAAAATAAAATGATTTAGGGTAGTGGGTTTCACGCTTTTCAGCAATCTAAAGTAAATTTCTCTATTGCATTCTTGCCCTTCGAATTTTTGATCTATCGATTACCTGACTTTTTCAGTTTCCGATACGATACCAAAATATTTAAAAATTTTAAAACAGGAGTTAAACCCCTTCAGAGCCCAGAGGCTAAATAAATGTTCCCAAATTACATTTACAATATCGTTTCTTACTCCCCTTCTGTTCTTTTTTTGTCAGCCCCCCCCCCCCAGGACCTATTCCTGGCCGCGCCACTGCAGCTACGGGCATGAATTGGAATTATGCTTTTTAGCCATGGAATTTTCAAAGAAATCAGATTCTTCAGGCACACCGAATAAAATATATTTTTAATTGTAATTTCTTTCTGCAATATCCTAATTATGAATAATGCAAGACAACAAAATTATTTTTTGATATGCATAAACATTATATTAAAATAGGTATAAGTTTCGGGAAAATGATTTTATTCTAGTGTTGAGCGGACCCTGAAGATTGTCTTTGGTCAAAAAGTAAAGTAGTTTATTTATTTCCTAATATAAAAGGCAACTTTTAATAAATAATTCCACTAAAATAAAAAATAAATAGTTTTCGCTCCACCCTACTGTTTAATGATAAGCGCCTCCTATAATTTTAAAACTACTGTGAGGCAAATCCAAAAAGGTATATTCTATATGATACATCAATTGAAAGTTATTCTGGTCATACACAATGCAAGCGTCGGTGTCCTTGTTAAATGGGACTACATAAAGGATGGCTGCCGGAGGGAGGGTATAATATTATAATAAAAATGAACAAGGAAGAAATCTGTATTTAAGCATGACGGGTGAAAAATTATACCTACACGGTAGGGAAACATTCAAATGTTTTAATGAGAAACACGAGAGGAAATAGTGTACAAAAAACAATGTACTACCTAATGTAAATATGATTAAAAGAAATTAAATTATTTCGATTAACTAAAAAAAAGTCATTCTACATAAAAACTGTTGATATGTAAAAAAAATGTGAAAATGTGTATAGGAGTGCAGAAAATACAAATATGTAAAAAATTACCAATATCAAGTTTTTATTTATTATTATTTTTTTCTTTACGTGAAATGTGAATGTAAGTTGTTGAAAATCCTATTAAAATAAAATATTTAGTATTGAATTATGATGTCACTGAAATAAAAACTTATCATGCCATTTTATCGCGTCCTTTCAAAAACAATGTTTTATTTGCTTATGGGCATGTTTTTAGTGGTGATCACCCAGAAGTTGTTAGTCTGTTGCGCCAGAAAAATGTTAAAAATGCACATAGAAAGAATAAAAATTTGTCATTTACCTTGAAATCATAAAAATGAAATTACTAGTTGTTCAGATGTAGCACCATTATCTTTTACACAGTTTTTAGTGTTCTATAACTGTAAATGTTCTAAATTTCTGGAATCGAAATATTTTACAAAGATTTACGAATTTGGTGGTTTAGGGGATCTAAATCATTATTTAAAGGATCAGCATCCATTTTTTGACATAGATTTCCCCAAAAATAAAACTCCATTTTTGTGATATCAGGACTTCCAGGTGGCCAAGGGTTAGGACCGTATCGTCCGATCCAACGTCCAGGATGTATTTAGCCTTTCCCTTACAGTTTTATTGCTGTGAAGTGTGCTGGGTGGCCATTCTGCTGGAAAAGCTGACTGTCGGATTATTATCTAAATATACAAGCATGATACAATTCAAGACAATTATTTATGTTGGTTCAAATTCCTGTCAAAGAGTGAAGGTCAATAATCCCATTTCATTTCCCCATGTCTATTCTTACTACACCTAGATAAGAAATATCTTCTCCTCAACCGTAATACTAGCCTATAAAAACTTTTTGTTCTACAGTTGGTATTTTCTACACTCTCTGTATATACGTTTTAAAAGTTTACGCCCTTTTTGATGTACTAAAACTATAAGAAAGATAAAAACAATACAACTATAATAACTACGCAGAAAGATTAGTTTAATACTTTACTATATTGTTTTTATAGGTACTGATTTTTTTTTATAAGAAGAGTTTTGTAGTTGTCATGATGTTATATCTTCTTAAATAGAACTATTATTGCAATTATTGCTACAGCTGCTGGTATTAAAATATTAGTGTCTATTAAACATTTTCTTAGTTAAGAATTACGATCTAAGCTCGAATTTAGTTTTTTATAGCCTGTTGCACCAAGTTCTAATTCAAATTCAAATTCCGTTATTCATATTATTACAATAATGTTTGCTTACACACGTCAATAAGTCAGTATTAATATCAGGAATTTACAAAGATAAAATAGTAATTTAAAACAAACATACATACCTATCAAAACTTAGATATTAGAACATTGGTTAAAAATTAAAATTAATAAATTCATTAAAACTATAAACAGCATTTTTTATAAGAAATTTTCCTAGCTCTAGCTTTAAAGTTTTTATAATTTAGGGTTTCTATGATTTGTGGTAAAACAATATAAAATTTTATAGCCCAATAACGGGTGCTCTTTGGCACCTTTTCAACCTCCAGTAGGCCGGTACAAGGTTGCTTTTTTATGGTCTGTTGTGGTCATGTTTGTCTCCATAAGATTCAAACAATGCTAGTCTTTGTTTGTCAAGGATGTATTGAGATGGCAACGTAAGGATTCAGAGTCTTTGGGAAACCTGTCTACAGTCATTCCTGAATCGAAGCCCAAACAAGATCCGTATTGCTTTCTGCTGTAGCCCAAAGGTACGGTGGGTGGTACAGCAGACTGATCCCAAACAAGAAGTGCATATAAGAGATACGAGTGGGAAATAGTGAAATACGCTGTTCGTAGAACATTCCGCCTAACAAAGCTTTGAAGACCTCTTAGAACGAACAACTTAATTTGCTGCACAGTTCGTTTATGTTGAGGTCCCCATTGCAGTTTTGGATCTAACTGAACTCCCAGAAATCCAACCCTGTCTGTGCCCCGACTTATGTCAGAAGCCTGTTCACCCTAAATCAGTCCTTAGCTCTCTCTCGTGCCTCTTTAGAAGTCTCCAAAGCCTAATCCAAAGTATCAGCAGGAGATCGTCGTATCGTCAGCGAATATGGTGTATTTGGCACTGTGTTCAATGGCAGGTAAATTACTTATGTAAACTAGGAATATAATCGGACCTAGCACAGTCCCTATGGTACTTCTATGCTTACTACTCTTCCCGCTGACTTCACTCCACAAATCCTCACCATCTGTACTCTATCTGAAAGGCAAGACTATATTAGGGCAATGCTTTCTGGTTTGAAGTTATAGTTCTTGAGTTTTTGTAAAGGGATGTTATGGTCGACACAATCAAAAGCTTTGCTAAGATCTCACAGGAGAACCGGACTGAATTCTAGTTGATGGAGAGACTCGATGATATAGGTACTGTGCTTTTGCCTTCCGTAAAGCCGAACTGGCAGTTGAGAAGTAATTTTTTATGGAAAATGGTTTCTCTGATGCAAAGGTTTATTAATTTAGTGACAGGAGTTTTTGTAACAAATTTTTATTTATTTCATCACTTTTATTCTTTTACTTTATTTTTTTCATAGATATCACGACTGTTTCTATTTTTTAAGTTTTTAATGATCTTTCGAAGCTAAGTAAAAGTTACTGGAGAAAAAAAGAAATCATTTGAGGAGTTGAATTATTTTTTCATGTAAGCAAATGTTTATAAGTGGTATATCCTTGACAATATTGTGGTCAACTTCTGCAAAGTATTGATTAAAGGTTTGTGGTATGACTGTCTTACCCTCAATTTTTTTTTGCTTTTTGATATACAACGTTTGCTATTTATGATATCTCAAACAGTCCGAGTGGGATTATTTGAGTTTTGAATACAATTTTTATTGGATATAATTTTTGCTATATATTTCTACTTTGTATGTCTTTCTCAGTTCTGTAAGTATTTGAGAGATTTTCGCGCTTGGATGTAACTTTTTTAGATCATTCAAGAAACATCCCGATCACGAATGTTTTTAAGATTTCTACTAAACCAGTTAATTTTTTGTGGTGCCTCGGACCTAATTTGGTAGCTTTTTTCCGGGAACGATCCCAAAAATGTCCTGTCAAGTATGTTCATGATATGGCATTAGAACATCGGCAAGGAATCTAAGATCACTACATACCATACGAAAGTTTTATAGTGATCATGACTCTTTTATAAAATATTTTAATAAAAGTATTGCTACGCTTTTATTTGCCCAAAGATTAAAAAAAAAGAATTTAATTTTAGTAAATATTAGCAAGAAAGGAAAAGGTAATTACTGCCAAATTATAAAAAAAAAATAAGAATTTAATTTTAATTAAAAAAAAAAGGAATTAACAGCAACAAAGTTCAGCCGAGGGTGAGAGGCCTTGAGAGAGCGAGCAAATGCCCTAGCTCAAATGCCGAAGAGTAGGGGGGGTAATAAGGGGCGCCACCGTTTTGTAGCCAGGCCAAAACGGAAGCCTCCGCGATCTCGGTGGGACCTCACTCTCCACTGAACTTAATAATAGAAAAAAAATTATAACAAAAGAAAAGCAAATTACGAAGGGGTGTTGTGGGACGTCTCAAATAAAACTAGAAAATTTTACAAACACACTAGTTACATTTATTTTTCGAAGAGAGCAATGTTGGGGTTTGACGCCCAGGAAAAATTAATTCAGATAAATTTACAGTTCATATCACAACCCACAAATATGTACATAAGCCCTGCGGCGGTGACAACAATTATTGTATCTTTATAAATGGGTCAATGACCAAAAAAAAAACTTTAAAAACCCTACGGCCAATTTACACTTAACGCCTCTGCCGGTACGTTACCAATCCTTAGGTTCTATGCCTGTCGGGCGACCATGGGTACACCCCAGGACGGCAAGCTAGTGGTCGGCTCTAGCGGTAGGCACCTCTGGGTACACCCCAGATTAGAGCAGTAGCGCCCAAGTAAAAGAGCTAGGTCGAAGCGCTCAGGTAGAAGGAGCTAGGTAGAAGCGCCCCGGTATAAGGACCCTAAGAAGTAAAACAGGCGCATCAGCACAACGGCAATATTTGCATAAAATTCGAATTTAATGAATGGCTGAAGGCCCAAATGATTACATAAATGGACCAACACTGTGCAACCACCCTAATAATACAGAAAAACCCAAAATTTAGAAAAATTATTACTGCGCATGCGCCACGCGCATGCGTCTAAAATTATCTGCGCACCTCACAGGGTGTGCCGTAACCCTTCTGCAGACATTAATTAACAAAAATATCGACGTGAGGGCACTGCGCATGCTCAGGATGACGAATAAAATTAAAAGAACTTCATCTAAGCCAAGCAGGAAACTCACTAAACTAAAACCACTGGTTTGTAGAAAAAGTAGTTAGTGCGCATGCGCCACGCGCATGATCAAAATTGAAATCCCAACTTTCAGATTAATAAAAAAAAATAATTGCAAAGTAATTTCCTACTTGAACTTAGAGATATATATGCTGAATCGCAATATAGTAACTGCGCATGCGCCGCCCACACGCCGATATGGGGTGCTAATGACTCCAAATAAAATCCCCTTTCAAACCCTGAATAAGCGACCCATAAAAATATTATTCCCACATAATTACAAAAATCCCAGAAAATAATGTTATTTAATTATCAAACCTATTCGACAATAATTTTACAATTTTACAACCCTGAATAAATTCCCCAGAAAAATATTAAAACCCACGTAATCCCGAAAAACCCGAAAACTACAGTTATTTACTTCAATTCAGCAATACCAAAAAAAAAACAGCTGCACAATGTCGGCCATTTAAATCAATTAAAGCAAAGAATACATAATTATCAATCAAATAAAAATTAATTACACCATATCCAACAATTGCAGTAAACACATGTAAAACTTAGCAATTAACCAGAAAAATTACATAATTACATTCGGCTAATTAGGCACATTATAAATTATTGAAATTAGATTAAATTAATAGCGACACAAAGAAATAAAAACTAGGCATTAACTTACAACATGCAGGCTTAAGGCCACGCGGTTCGGTTCGGATGAGTTCCTTTTTTTTTGACAATAAAATAACAATGACAATAGAATAAAAAAGATAGGCTTGAAAAACGTGCATTTTGTAAGTACAATGGGCACTAAGGTATCGAAAAATTCTAGCGACATAAATAGATATCGATAACAGAAAGCATAAAAAAAAATACATGGGTTTTGACCAAAAATTTAAGGTTTTAAATATTAACGTAAGATGATAATATATTTTTTTTACAAATAAGAGCAAAATTAAAGTGACTGCAATTGATTTCAAACATAAAATGATTAAACTTACCCGATGACGATGGGGTCTCACACGTTTTTACGTTTCCTGACTTGCACTCCGTCGCTTTAAAATCCGGCTATGCCGTAAAAAAGCTTTCAATCCAACACTAAACTAAACCAAAGCAATTTAAAAGCTTTAATAAGAAAACGGTGTCCAAAATCCACTCACGTGTAAAAAAAATTGGCTGGACACACGCTTTCACGACGGAGACAAGTCAGTAAGTAAGTAAGGAAGACCGTAACAATCGCGCACGACCTCCCGGAAGAGCTGCAATTCTACCAACAAAATAGAAAGCTTCCTGTCAATAAAAAGGGCGCTAGAATTCAAAACCTCGTACCTACACAAAAACCTAATGAACTAACATAGCCGAAGCGAACCCGTACAAATAATAAAATAACCAAAGAGCGGAGACAATAGAATCCTGGGTTACCCTTGTACCCCCTCCTGCGCGACGGTAAAACTAAAGAAATTCGTTTTTAATTAACTAATAAATGGGCAATATAAATTATTACCAAACACGGTCACCCGTATACAACCAACGGTACATCAGATAAATATTTCCCACATCTAAGGAATAAGCGATATAATCGATCTCGCAAAGGTCGATAGATGTCAACCTAGAAACTAAATGATTTTACACCAATTACCAGCTTTAAATAAACACCCAAGTGGCTCCTACATTACATAACGATAAACAGATTTCAATACAATGCAATTGGCTGGTAAAAATCATCCGATAGCAGTCAATACAATATCAATAAGTTAGGTCGATCGAAGAGATTAAAATCGATAGTGACGCCCACTTCTATTTATATAAATTAAAGGAACAGTGTTTATTTATAACCAACACAGTGAAATGTCCCTAACGATCAGATTGTCACACCATTCTAGAACCAAACAAAGGAAAATATAATACGGAAAATCCACTGTATTTCCCACGAAAATGTATTTGACACGACCATAGCGGTAAGTCCTATAACTTACTCTATTTACACCGTCTGTAGCTGACTGTTTTTAGGCTACTAACTTAGGACACGGTCTGCCATTTAACAAGGGAGAAAAATCGACTTTCAACCCCTAAGCCAAGGGAGATATGGAATCAAGATGAAAGATAAGGTAAGGATCTGCTTTATTAACCAGGCATTCGCAGCCAGAGACCGTTTTAACAACTCTTACATACCTATATAACCTTACGTACCATCGAAGGCAAAATTACCTAAGATCTCAGTCTGCAGTCATAGAATTCAAATAGTTATCTTTATTTTAGGTACAACACAAGCTGGATCAGCCACTCGAGGTAACGGCATTGCAAAAAAAATAAAGGAGGAACCAGGTAATCAACAAATGTCATAAGAAAGGAAAGCAACCTCTAAACACCGAGAGAGAGAGTTATATAACAGTACAATGATACGAGTAATATATATATATGTATAGCCTTAGTTTTACTAGTAAAATGTGTTATAAATAACTACGTATATTGAACAATCACCGAAACAAATATATTAAAAGGTTCTTGACAAAAAGGTGAAGGCAAGATAATAATAAACTTTAAATAAAATTTTGGTTTGTTTCAATTCACCACATACTAATGGTTTTTCATAGAGCACATTGTACTACCTTAATGATTATTTCTCACACCTTAGCAAAAATAGGCTTTAACCCCTAGTACTAAAATTAAACCGTTACAACTCCCCTCTTCTTCGGCAGGAGAAAAACTTCTACTAAGAAGTTTTACGACGATAATTCAACTAAGTAATAACCAAACACAAAAAAAAATTTTATACTCGCGCCAGCACAAGAGAACACAAGGTACCCAGTTATGTATAATCCAATGAAGTTAACAGAAATATTCAGATAGGTAAGCTAACTCTAAATACGGAATCATATATCAGTTATATGTACAAAATAATCACACGAGTTATCAATCAACTCCTAGACCAAAAAAAAATTGACGCTACTGACGTAGCCACTAAAATATAGCAATCAATCACTAAAAGCAATACAATAAAAATAATACAAACCAAAAATCATTTCAAGCACTGTTGCGCAGCCGACGACCCACGGAGACTCCGAGAGAGGAAAGGATGCAACCCCGAGCTGTTTGTATGGTATAGAGTTCAAAAAAGCGAACTTGATGGATATCGGACTTAAGTTAGCATTGCGTTGCAACCAAATGTGACTTGGCGAACCTCGTGTACTAACCTCATACAAACAAACTCGCGGTACAACCCCGCACCCACAAGAAAGACCCAAGGAAAGCAAATACACAGCAGTACTTGAAAGGTGGAAAACTCAAGATAATCAATATCAACAAAAAAAAAAAATAACAGTTGTAACCCAGATGTTCCACCAATCAAAGGGAGTATGCTTTAGTACACACTAAACTAAAAGATACAAACGTGTCGATGACAACTAAATGTACCACAGCCTTCAACGGAAAATTTAATTAGGGTGTTCCGAAAGGCGGCTCTGCTCCTGGCCTGGCGTATTACACGAGACCTGCGGACGAGGTCATACGCAGTAGTTTCGCCCTCCCCTGTGCTGCAGCAATGTACAGACTGAATCAGGGGTCAGACAGCCACCCCCCACAATACAACTCTGCCCGCAAATCTGCCTTCAGCAGAACGAACATTCCACAAAAGACGGCAAAGCGCCATCTAGGATCACCAAACGCCCCTCGGCCTTTTCTATAGCAAAAAAAAGAAGGCTGTATATAAATAGGACAAAATCGGTAAATATAAAGTTGGGCTATACCCGAACCAGGACAAAATCGGTAAGTATAAAGCGTCTAAATGACGAGGTCAAAATCAATCAATAATCAATAAATCGCATCTGAGCGACATCAATAACGAAATTACTCCGTTACTTGCAATTCAGTTCCAACAGCGGCTTAAATCCCCAAATGGGTTATCTCACTCTATCTATAAAGCAACGTAAATCAATCAAAAATAACTCAAAGTCCAACAAAGTAAATCAAGCAAATGTATCAACAACGCAAATCAAGCAAAAACAGAGAGAGAAATTACGTTCTCGTTGCAAATATCCCGTACTCAACACGGTTTACAAAAAAATTACAACGAAAACCTACCACTAAAACTAAAAGGAAGAACGAAGCACCAAAAAAAAGGTCATCATGAATAAATAACGTCTTTAAGACGAGCGACAGCAAGGATCAACCGGCGTTAGCCAATCCATCCAAGCTAACCAAATAACTAAAGAGACAAATCAAGGTAAAAGTAAAATACTAACCAAATCAGGGTAATCACTAAAGAAAATCCGGCAAAGCCAAATTTCCAAGGAATCAAGTCAAAATCGGTAGGTACTGAAATCGAAAGTAAAGATAGAATGAAAGGAAGAAAAATAACGAAAAGTAAAACCTAAAAGACGAAAAGAAAGTCAACTCCTAGAGAAAAATAAAGTCGTACCCACTCTTGTCTTGTTTCACGCCAAGACAACAGCATACACAACCACAGCCTGAATTGAGCGACCTTCAATTAAGTGATAAAGTAAATAAAACATTTAGGAAGAAACCAGCAAGAATAAAGGTTCTACTTAATGAATGCCATAAAACTAATACTATAAAATGTTAAATGCTGGAGTGGCAACCTAAAGACATAATCGATAAGCAAGAAACTATTGTACCAAAAAAAAATCTACAGAAAAGCTAATAATACACCGAAGGTGCTGAAGGCGAAGATTCATATAACAGGTTTGCCACAACATTTACAAGTGAAGTGAGAAGCCAACTGAAGGTTAACAACTCAGATACCTATTGTAGTAAACCGCTGAGGGCCTGATTCACTACTAACGACACAAACCGGCTGAAGGCGATTGGTCTGTCTCCGTACTCTCGATATGATTTCTACTATCACGGGTACGCCGTGCGGAGTATTTCTAACCAACTACATTCGGCCTGTCAAGTTTCACGCCGAGACAGAAACCGAACTTCATTAGAACTCCACATCCGCTGGAGGTGATGTAAAAATATTTGGAACAAAAAAAAAGAAAGAAGCGAACCTTTATTCGTTACTCCCACACAAAAGAAATTAATAAAGTTTAAAGTAATGAAGTAAAAGAAAAGATAAGTAAAGATAAATAACTCAATTTATTCATTGTCCGAACTCTCACTTGCAATCGACGGATTGTACAACTTGAGGTCCTGTACATGCCAAACACCTTTATTTTGACCGGTCTGATCTTGAAGCTCATATGTGCAAGTACCAGTCTTCCTTTTAATAATAAAAGGTCCTAAGTATGTTGGTGCTAATTTGGCACTGTAGTATTTCGTGGCATCCGAGAGACTTTTATTTTTACGCCAAACTCTCTGTCCAGGTGTATATTCGACTGGTCGCCTACGTAAATTGTAACGTCGTTGGCTGATAAGGCGAGAAGCCTTGATCTTTTCCTGAACTTCCACATAGAGTTTTAAAAATGCGGTTTGTCTCTTTTTGACATAATCTTGAGGATCCAAATCGATCTTGTGAATATCTTCGACGAAGTCTTGTCCATAAAGTTTATGCTCTCTTCCAAAATTCAGATAGTAAGGACTAAATCCAGTTGTTTCGTGTCGTGAAGTTCTCATAGCACAACCAATAGCGGCTAAATTTTCGTCCCATGTACGGTGATTATTGTTCTGAATGTATGAACGAATCATAGTTTTTGCCACTCGGTTTGCACGTTCAGTAGGATCAGCCTGAGGATGGTAAGAAGCTGTATAGAAAATTTTGCTTTTATAACGCTGACAAAGTCCTTGGAACTCTTTAGATTTCATTTGAGCTCCTTGATCGCACATTAAAAATTGCGGAGATCCAAACATCAGAAAAATTCCTTCTTCGACTTGCTTAGTAAGCGATTTGGCTGTCGCAGAACGCGATGGGAACATGACGGTGAACTTGGTGAAATAATCATTAACCACAAGAACATACTGATTTCCTGATCTTGAGCGAGGAAACGGGCCGATGAAATCCAAGCTGATACATTGCCAAGGTTGATTAATGTTTGGTCGATTTCCCATTAGACCTGCCGGTGCTCTTTGTTCCACTTTGTTCTGGGCACAAATCCTACATGCTTTCACGTATCTGGTTACGTCACTCCTCATTTTAGGCCAATAGTAACGTTGACATACTTTCCAATAAGTTTTAAATATGCCTACATGACCTGCAGCTGGTATATCATGGCAACGGAAAAGTACTTCGCGCCTCTTATCTTTAGGAACGACGAGTTTCCAGCAGCTGGATGGAATTGCTAATTCAGAAGGGCTGGATTTCACATATTTGTACAGCATTTTATTCTCTACACGCCACGTGGGAAATTTGTGAGGATGCTCTTCGAGTCTGGAGAACATGTTTTTATACCATTTGTCGGTGGTGGATGAGAATGCGTCTTCTTTGACTTCGGCATCTATAGTGTCAACAGAAACAGGAACTGATCTCGAGAGAAAATCGGGAACTACGTGGTCTTTTCCAGGTCGATGAATTAAAGTAAAGTCGTACGGTTGAAGACGAAGTGCCCATCGTGCTAGTCTCCCTTGTGGGTCTTTTAATCGATGTAACCACAGCAACGAGTGATGATCAGTTATCACGGTGAAGTGAACTCCTTCCAGGTAATGACGCAATTTCTCAACGCTCCAAATCACTGCCAAACATTCTTTCTCAGTCACAGTCAATTTCATTTCCTGCCTAGATAGTGAGCGCGATAGGAAACATATTACTTTCTCACCTTCATCAAAGGTTTGAGACAAAACGGCTCCAAGGCCAAAGCCACTCGCATCAGTTTGAAGAACGAATGGACGACTGAAATCGGGGCAAGTAAGAATGGGTGCTGTAATCAGGGCTTCTTTGATGGTTCTAAAAGCAGCGTCGCAATCGAATGTCCATGACCACTTAACGTTTTTCTTGGTCAGGTTGGTTAGCGGAGATATTTTGGAGGAGAAATTCGGTACAAATCGTCGGTACCAAGACGCTGTTCCTATAAATCGACGAATCTCTGTCACATTTTTCGGCGGTGGTATATTTACAATAGCCTCTACTTTCGATGGATCTGGCCGAAGTCCTTGACGGTCCACTACATAGCCTAGATATTTTAATTCTGGTCGGCAAAATTGACACTTTTCCAATGAAACAACTAATCCTGCTTCGAGAAGGCGGTCGAACACTAAGTCTAGAAGTCGCAAATGTTCATCAAAGTCCTGAGAGATGAGGATAATGTCGTCTAGGTAAACCATTACTGAAGGCTGAAGGTCAGCTCCAAGCACGGTATCGACAATTCGCTGCCACGTGGCCGGAGAATTGGTCAATCCGAACGGCATTCGGCGGAACTGAAATAATCCTCTTCCAGGAACAGTAAAAGCAGTGTATTCACGCGAAGACTCTGACAAAGGGACGGTCCAAAAAGCAGACTTAATATCGATAGAGCTGAGGTATTTAGCATCTCTTAAGCGGTCCAGGATTGAAGAGATATATGGAATGGGGTACGCATCTTTATTGGTCACCTCGTTCAGCAGCCTATAATCGACGCAGAAGCGATAGGAATCATCCTTTTTACGAACTAGACATATTGGGCTAGACCAAGCACTTTTGGAAGGTTCTATCACACCGTCTTTTAACATTGTCTTTAACTCCTCATCTATGATCTTTTGTTTAAAAGGAGACACGGGGTAGTATCGTTGTTTGACGGGTTTTGTACCTGGTTTAACTTCAATAGTATGTTCTGCTACGTTACAACATCCCAATCCAGAACTCATAGTTGAAAGCTTTATTTTTATTAAATTGTCAAGTTGTATTCGCTGATCTCTTGTGAGCGTGCTTTCGTCTTGAATGCTATTAATGAACATCGGATCGGTGCTATCTGCAAAATGCCAAATATCTTGTCTCAGATCGGGGACTATTTCCATATTTTTCCAAAGATCTATTCCTAGGATAAGGGTATGAGTAAGTTCTGGTAAGACGAGCACATCAATGATTCTGGTTTTGCCCATTAAACAGAATGGAACCTGCATACAACCGATGCTGGAACAGCTCTGTCCATTGGCGACTGTGCATTTTGTTTCTTTCGCCAAAAGTTTTAATCCTAACCGTTGTAATAGTTCATATCCAGGAAGACCGACGATGGTTCTTGTAGCGCCGGAATCTAATAATCCTCGAATTGGAGTGCCTAAGATAGTAACTTCTAAATATGGACGTTGATCACCATGAGCGTGACTAATAATGTAGTCTAAGAGAAATTTTGCAGGAAAGCCAGTATCGTTGTTGGTCGAAGTGGTATCGATTTTGGGAGACATCTCACGACCTATTGATTCCCCCGGGAAGCGTTTCCCGAATTCGTGCATTTGGGGCAATTTCTGGTAGTAACGTCAGGTGTTCCGCAACGATAACAGTGCATTTTCCGAGGACTAGTGCAATCTCGGTTATAATGCCCGGCCTTTTGACAATTAAAGCAGACCACTTCTCTGGGACGTCGATCGTTCGTAGGCATTTCTCTAGGACGTCTGTCTATTATAGGTATTTCTCTAGGGCGTCTATCGTTCATAGGCATTTCCCTGGGACGTCTATCGTTTGTAGTTGGGTTAAAGTGACGAATTTCCTGTACGTATTCGTCCGAATGATTGCTAGGAAGGACTTCTTGCATATCTGACACAAAGGCGAAATCAGGCTCGACAAATCCTTGCCTTCTTCTAGAAGGTGGCACGTAGTGCTCTGCACGGTATTTCTTGGCTTCCAAAGATAAGCAGCACTCCTCCAATTCTTCCAATGTATTGACTAGTGGAAGTTGAGTTGTGTAAAAGGGAGCTAAGTTTCGGGAAATAATGTCCAGCTTCACATCATCGGACATTCCACCGTAACGTCTACATAAAGCATGCATACTTGATAGGTAATCTACAATGCTTTCGGACGGATCTTGCGTTCTATCTAAAATCTCCCTAAAGAGTCGAGCTCTGTAATCTGGCGGTTCGAAATGTCGGCGAAGTAGGTCTGATAGTTCTCTCCAGTCAGTAAATCTGGATCGGTTCGATCTAAACCAATTAAGAGCCTTTCCCTCAAACAGGTCTATGGCGGACTCAAATACTTCTCGTTCAGTCACGTGACGGGCTACTCTAAGTTCTGAAACTCGCTCTAAAAAGCCGTGAACTGACATACTCTTGGTGTCTCCAGTGAATTTAATTCCCCATTTATCCATTTTAGGACCCTTGAAATATGAAGGTTGTCTATTTGGGGTAGAAACAGGTAGCGAGGCACCTTGAACGCCGGACGAATCATCGGAATCCGAATCTTCAGTTTGAGCAGCAGCTAACATAGCACTAAGGTTGGGATCTTGCTTTGACACGGTTTCTAAATGGTCCAGAGTGGCCAAAATATCGACCATAAGCTTCGCTCTCGTATCCACATTCTCAGCAGTCAAGCTACTAGGTGGTGCGCGATCTACGCGATTGAGTAGGTGTACTAGACGAGATTGATAGCGCTCAAATCTGGCCCTAGCATTTTCTCCAGTCACTGATTTCAGTGCAGATTTAATTCTCTGCAGCGCATCATGTACGAGAACTTTCTCGTCGTCGAAGTCGAGAGAATAGGGTGGATGACTCAAAGATTTGTTCCTCTTCTCCAGTTGGAGTAACGGACGCAGTGTCGCTCTCAGCGAATCGACGGTTTTGGAATCGTCAGAGGGAATTCCACGGACAGTCAGTTCATGTATTAGCATGTCCTTCTTCAGGTAGTTGATCCTCATATTGTAATCCATTTTTTTTTTTTTTTTAAAGTCGAACAATGACAGAATAAAGTAATAATAACACTATTTACTGTAAAGCAACACGAACTCACTCACTTATAGTAACACTACGCAAATAAAATCATTAGATTTCACTTCACTTACGTAAGCAATAACAAGTTCAAATTGAAAATATCAAGTGAGTAGCAGTGGTAGTATTTTAAATAGACAATTTTAATGAAAGTCAAGTAATTAACGTAGTAAACCAATCAATTAGGTAATACTAAAAGGTCACCAATATCGCAAAACAAAGTAAGCCAAAAATAAAAAAAAAGAAATCAGTACCAAATCAATGCGCTCTGTGCGAGCACGAAAAAATAAAAGTATAACCACCGAAGGCCACGATTGATTCAAAGCAATTGCAGGTAAAATCAGGGCAAGGTATAATACTGTAAATTTAAGGTCAACCAATATAAATATGTAACAAGGTATGCAAAATCAATTCAAAATTCAATAAAGTTATTACAGTCCTTAAGGGTAGGCGCAATACAATGTCTAATCAAAATATATACTTAAGTAAATTGCTCTACTTGAGAACGCCCAACAACACTTTTTTTTTAAAAAAGATTTACCAAAACATGCCCCAAACGTTGAGCGCCAAAATTTGCTACGCTTTTATTTGCCCAAAGATTAAAAAAAAAGAATTTAATTTTAGTAAATATTAGCAAGAAAGGAAAAGGTAATTACTGCCAAATTATAAAAAAAAAATAAGAATTTAATTTTAATTAAAAAAAAAAGGAATTAACAGCAACAAAGTTCAGCCGAGGGTGAGAGGCCTTGAGAGAGCGAGCAAATGCCCTAGCTCAAATGCCGAAGAGTAGGGGGGGTAATAAGGGGCGCCACCGTTTTGTAGCCAGGCCAAAACGGAAGCCTCCGCGATCTCGGTGGGACCTCACTCTCCACTGAACTTAATAATAGAAAAAAAATTATAACAAAAGAAAAGCAAATTACGAAGGGGTGTTGTGGGACGTCTCAAATAAAACTAGAAAATTTTACAAACACACTAGTTACATTTATTTTTCGAAGAGAGCAATGTTGGGGTTTGACGCCCAGGAAAAATTAATTCAGATAAATTTACAGTTCATATCACAACCCACAAATATGTACATAAGCCCTGCGGCGGTGACAACAATTATTGTATCTTTATAAATGGGTCAATGACCAAAAAAAAAAACTTTAAAAACCCTACGGCCAATTTACACTTAACGCCTCTGCCGGTACGTTACCAATCCTTAGGTTCTATGCCTGTCGGGCGACCATGGGTACACCCCAGGACGGCAAGCTAGTGGTCGGCTCTAGCGGTAGGCACCTCTGGGTACACCCCAGATTAGAGCAGTAGCGCCCAAGTAAAAGAGCTAGGTCGAAGCGCTCAGGGAGAAGGAGCTAGGTAGAAGCGCCCCGGTATAAGGACCCTAAGAAGTAAAACAGGCGCATCAGCACAACGGCAATATTTGCATAAAATTCGAATTTAATGAATGGCTGAAGGCCCAAATGATTACATAAATGGACCAACACTGTGCAACCACCCTAATAATACAGAAAAACCCAAAATTTAGAAAAATTATTACTGCGCATGCGCCACGCGCATGCGTCTAAAATTATCTGCGCACCTCACAGGGTGTGCCGTAACCCTTCTGCAGACATTAATTAACAAAAATATCGACGTGAGGGCACTGCGCATGCTCAGGATGACGAATAAAATTAAAAGAACTTCATCTAAGCCAAGCAGGAAACTCACTAAACTAAAACCACTGGTTTGTAGAAAAAGTAGTTAGTGCGCATGCGCCACGCGCATGATCAAAATTGAAATCCCAACTTTCAGATTAATAAAAAAAAATAATTGCAAAGTAATTTCCTACTTGAACTTAGAGATATATATGCTGAATCGCAATATAGTAACTGCGCATGCGCCGCCCACACGCCGATATGGGGTGCTAATGACTCCAAATAAAATCCCCTTTCAAACCCTGAATAAGCGACCCATAAAAATATTATTCCCACATAATTACAAAAATCCCAGAAAATAATGTTATTTAATTATCAAACCTATTCGACAATAATTTTACAATTTTACAACCCTGAATAAATTCCCCAGAAAAATATTAAAACCACGTAATCCCGAAAAACCCGAAAACTACAGTTATTTACTTCAATTCAGCAATACCAAAAAAAAAACAGCTGCACAATGTCGGCCATTTAAATCAATTAAAGCAAAGAATACATAATTATCAATCAAATAAAAATTAATTACACCATATCCAACAATTGCAGTAAACACATGTAAAACTTAGCAATTAACCAGAAAAATTACATAATTACATTCGGCTAATTAGGCACATTATAAATTATTGAAATTAGATTAAATTAATAGCGACACAAAGAAATAAAAACTAGGCATTAACTTACAACATGCAGGCTTAAGGCCACGCGGTTCGGTTCGGATGAGTTCCTTTTTTTTTGACAATAAAATAACAATGACAATAGAATAAAAAAGATAGGCTTGAAAAACGTGCATTTTGTAAGTACAATGGGCACTAAGGTATCGAAAAATTCTAGCGACATAAATAGATATCGATAACAGAAAGCATAAAAAAAAATACATGGGTTTTGACCAAAAATTTAAGGTTTTAAATATTAACGTAAGATGATAATATATTTTATTTACAAATAAGAGCAAAATTAAAGTGACTGCAATTGATTTCAAACATAAAATGATTAAACTTACCCGATGACGATGGGGTCTCACACGTTTTTACGTTTCCTGACTTGCACTCCGTCGCTTTAAAATCCGGCTATGCCGTAAAAAAGCTTTCAATCCAACACTAAACTAAACCAAAGCAATTTAAAAGCTTTAATAAGAAAACGGTGTCCAAAATCCACTCACGTGTAAAAAAAATTGGCTGGACACACGCTTTCACGACGGAGACAAGTCAGTAAGTAAGTAAGGACGACCGTAACAATCGCGCACGACCTCCCGGAAGAGCTGCAATCCTACCAACAAAATAGAAAGCTTCCTGTCAATAAAAAGGGCGCTAGAATTCAAAACCTCGTACCTACACAAAAACCTAATGAACTAACATAGCCGAAGCGAACCTGTACAAATAATAAAATAACCAAAGAGCGGAGACAATAGAATCCTGGGTTACCCTTGTACCCCCTCCTGCGCGACGGTAAAACTAAAGAAATTCGTTTTTAATTAACTAATAAATGGGCAATATAAATTATTACCAAACACGGTCACCCGTATACAACCAACGGTACATCAGATAAATATTTCCCACATCTAAGGAATAAGCGATATAATCGATCTCGCAAAGGTCGATAGATGTCAACCTAGAAACTAAATGATTTTACACCAATTACCAGCTTTAAATAAACACCCAAGTGGCTCCTACATTACATAACGATAAACAGATTTCAATACAATGCAATTGGCTGGTAAAAATCATCCGATAGCAGTCAATACAATATCAATAAGTTAGGTCGATCGAAGAGATTAAAATCGATAGTGACGCCCACTTCTATTTATATAAATTAAAGGAACAGTGTTTATTTATAACCAACACAGTGAAATGTCCCTAACGATCAGATTGTCACACCATTCTAGAACCAAACAAAGGAAAATATAATACGGAAAATCCACTGTATTTCCCACGAAAATGTATTTGACACGACCATAGCGGTAAGTCCTATAACTTACTCTATTTACACCGTCTGTAGCTGACTGTTTTTAGGCTACTAACTTAGGACACGGTCTGCCATTTAACAAGGGAGAAAAATCGACTTTCAACCCCTAAGCCAAGGGAGATATGGAATCAAGATGAAAGATAAGGTAAGGATCTGCTTTATTAACCAGGCATTCGCAGCCAGAGACCGTTTTAACAACTCTTACATACCTATATAACCTTACGTACCATCGAAGGCAAAATTACCTAAGATCTCAGTCTGCAGTCATAGAATTCAAATAGTTATCTTTATTTTAGGTACAACACAAGCTGGATCAGCCACTCGAGGTAACGGCATTGCAAAAAAAATAAAGGAGGAACCAGGTAATCAACAAATGTCATAAGAAAGGAAAGCAACCTCTAAACACCGAGAGAGAGAGTTATATAACAGTACAATGATACGAGTAATATATATATATGTATAGCCTTAGTTTTACTAGTAAAATGTGTTATAAATAACTACGTATATTGAACAATCACCGAAACAAATATATTAAAAGGTTCTTGACAAAAAGGTGAAGGCAAGATAATAATAAACTTTAAATAAAATTTTGGTTTGTTTCAATTCACCACATACTAATGGTTTTTCATAGAGCACATTGTACTACCTTAATGATTATTTCTCACACCTTAGCAAAAATAGGCTTTAACCCCTAGTACTAAAATTAAACCGTTACAGTATAAGCAAATTTATAAAAAACATATTAATAGGATCTCTGTTATAAAAGAAACTTTGAAAATGCAAGGAACAAAACTAGAAGAACCTGGGAAATCATTAATAATTTAAGAGGCAAATAGAACATATTACGGAAAAATATAGAGATAGATCCTAATATATTAAAAGATTTTTACTGTACATTTGGGGAAAAATTAACTTCACATTTAAGACCAAAAAAAGCGCCTCTTGAGTATCTAAGAGGTGTTCATATTAGTGATGGATTCTTGATTGATGTTACTGATGCAAATAAGGTAAAGAAAGCTTTTAAAGAATTAAAAAACAAGTGTTCTGCAGAATATGATGGAATTTCTGTAAAAATAATGGAGAGCTTGCCTGAAACGGCCTTGCATGCGCTTGCACACTTCATCAGTGAATCATTCAGGACGGCCGAGTTTCCATCACGTGGTTATTCCATTATTTAAGGGAAGTGATTCTACTAATCCTTCCAGTTTCCGACCGATTTCTCTCTTGTCAACACTTTCAAAAGTAATTGAAAAACTAGTCAAAAAAAGAGTAATGAGACTTTTGGAGTATCAGGACATTCTGAGTTCTGTTCAATTTGGCCTTGTATTAGGCAAAAGTACAGATGACGCTATATTTTCCTAACTCCACGATATTTACATTACCATAAAGCTTTTGATTGAGTGGACCACGGAATACTGCTGCAAAAGTTATATCGCTATTGTTTTGATCAGCTGGTCTTCTAAGAGAGTAAAATGATTTTTAATCATTTACGTAATGAGCTGAAATCAATTTTAAACTTTGGCCAGTTTCGAAAAAATGTCAAAGACATCTTATTGCAGAAAGCTTACTATAGTCTGGATGAATATTACAGTGACGGTTTATAGTTGGTTTGTGTTAATTTTATTGTTGTTGACAATGCATTTTATGTTTGTATGGGTGTATGTCTTTATACATATTATGTATGTTTTTGTTTTTATTTTATTTTTGCTTATATTTTAAGGACTTTTTACACTCGATTTGTTTATAGGAAATCAGTTTTCTTTAACAATAAAGCATATATCGATGGATTTATTGATTCATAAATATCGCTTCTTAGCTAATCTTAGATTAAATAGAAATCTATCTATTGAATTCAAGTTGTATTATTGAAATTTCAAACTAGATTAGTAACCAACCTGTAAATTTTAATTTGGTAATAATCTTCATGAGTATTAGTGTTTAGAGTAACAGCTGTGTCTTCTTTGTATATTCCTAATCTAAATTTTGCCGGCAACGTTGATTAAAGTGCTTTAACCGTACAGTCGCAATGCTTATATTAGAATATAACATAAAGATACATCTCTCGGAGCTCGAGCGCATCTAAAAATTTAAATAATTAAGCCAAGGTAAAGTTTTGATGCAATAGAAATATTGTTGAAAATCTTGGTTTAAATTAGCATGAAACAATAGACCATATGCCAATATATTTTCTTTGGATGCAATCATATTGCAGCGATATTTTAGTTGCTTTAACAAACAACAAAATGTACACTCTTTGAAAAGAAAAGCTAATAACTTTAAAAATATTTTGTTTGTGTCGTAAAATAACCTTTTATAGAGATAACTTTACGTATTTACGGATTTACTAAGTCCAGTGGCGTCCCAGGAAGCACCTTAACGAATATGATTGACAAAAAATGTACAGGGACATTTGCTTAAGTGTCTCACCCGATTCGCGATTTTCCAGCTGACTATAATAAAAAACAAATTAGACATTTCTCAATAATTTTTAACAAGGAAGCCAAATTTAATGTCACAAAATATGTAGGTTTACAAATTTGACAGAAACGAAGCCATTTTGAACTTTTTTAAATGGCAACCCTTATAAATAACCACACGAGTCAATTGCATTTGGCGATCCGATTTCAAAAACCTATAGTTGTTGATATTTAATTTTAGCCGTTTCGGAAATACGGGGGTTCCTAAATTGCCTTCATCGATTTTGTCTTTTAAGTGTCTTACCCCTTAATAAGTTGACCTTGTAATGTTTTGATAATCATTCAAATGATGTTGAGTTGCCTCGGCCAAGAAGACTTTTTTTTGTTAGGTGTGGGTTTGTCTTAATACCGACAAATTTTTTAGGGCGCCATCCTACCAGAAATAATACAAAATTTTACAAACACTTGGTAGTTTATTAAACTAAATTTGCTTAACAATGATTGTCGTTACTGATTTCCGAAGAAACAGTTTTAACATGAAAAGGTGAAAATTAAAATCAAAATATAGCAACGGTCTGCTGGTTTTTACAAAGTTATCCTTCTGACTGACAAATACTTAGCTCTGCATTGTCTTCCATGAAGGGTGTCCAAGATTCAGTCCTCTTCACCTGGAAGTTGTCTCGATGAGGTGTTCCATGCATAGACTTCAGCAATGAAGAAGGTGAGGGAGACGTCAGGACTTAATTAGACTTGAATGCTTGTGACGGTGATTGATTGGAAATATGACGTCAGATGAGCTTATGCCAGCTTCAGGTTTGCTTGTTTACATGTAATGTTATAAAAGTGGAGTTAGACCACCGAATAATATTGCAATAAAAGGTTTAAAAATGAATACTTATGTTAAACAGTACCAGTTAAATTTCTATAATATAGTCACAGGATGTTTTTACTCCCTGTTACTCAAGTGAATATCAAAAGTTTTAAATTTAGAAATGAAATTAACATGTTTAATTACGTAAGGTCAAAAACAAAATTTCTTTCGTGTTTAAGTAGTAAGAAAGATAAATGAAGTAGTAAGAAAAATAAATGATTTAATTGACTTAAAAGGTATTTAAGTTTTAAGTTAATCCAAGAAAAGCATCTTGTGCAAACAAGATAAAAATTAAGTAATTCTTATACTAAACAATGTACAAAAATTATTACACTGATGTGTAAAGCTAGTAGGAAATGCTGCATTCAAAAGTATCTATAACTTTTGTGCAGGTACGGTAGGCATAACGAGCAAAAAGGCAATCGTTTGCAAGATAGATAAATGCATTCAAAAGTATCTATAATTTTTGTGCAGGTACGGTAGGCATAACGAGCGAAAAGGCAATCGTTTGCAAGATAGATAAATGTGGTTTAACGAGCTACAGGCATTCGTCACCACATGATATTGGTGTACCAGACTAATGTCTTATGGCACCCAAGGTAAGATACGTTCAAGATAAATTCGAGATACGGTACAAGAGAAATTGTATATACAGTGTGACTTTGGATATTATCCACCCGGTACAAGTATGTCGCGCCAATTGAGTCAGAAGTTTAAGAGAAAATAAATGTTAAATCAGAATTGATCCCTGACAGATATCAATGAGAGAAATGGGGTGAGTTCTCCAACAAATTCAATTTAGGTTTCAAAGCTTTGAAACTAAAGAAAAACTCGCCTGTTTTCCTCGAAATCAGTTTCCTGAGATATTCTGTCAGTAATCAGTTCTGTAGAGCCTGGATCTGTCGGTTTTCTTGTGAATGGTCCAGTCTGGTTTACCCTATATCTGGTTCTCACCAATGTTCGTCAAGAACTTAAATAAACTACCAACTGGCCAACGATATTTGCTAAAACGTAAAAGAAACGACAGAGACCCGAAAAACAAAGTTAAATTGGGAATTTAGACATTATGTGGCGATAAAAAATGAACTAAACTATGACCGGATAATAAAAAATAGGTGCTCTTAAATTGAATCAAATTATGAAAATCTTGATTGAAAATCCACATTTATCCAAGAAATATTATGATTACTGCCTGCTTTTTATTAAGATGATGCTTTTGGATCATTAAAGACATTATAATTTACAAGGATGAATGAGATGAATGAAAATTATTAATTTCTGACGCCATTATGGCTGGCACGTCTTTATTTTGTTAGAACATAAAAATGTGGAATTTAATTCGTGTAAAAATAGATTAAAATGTCATGGCTTATTAGTAAGGAATATTTATGGTTCAATTGCATACTTATTATTAAACAAAATATAAATTTAGTGAAACCCAAAGTTAGCGTGACATACCTGTATCAGGACAAAACCAAAAGTGAAGTCCCAAAAAATCAACCTCCCTGACTAGAGCCCTTTTCTATTGACGGGGCAATATAAACTAAATTAAATGTAAGAAATCAATTATCTATATTAAAGAAAGTCTACCAATCTATGTTATAGAACGGCAAATTTACAGTTGGTCTCCTCATATATACAAACTTAAAGAATCGATATTAACTGCAGTATACAGTGTTATCCATAGATGCCAGCGCCAATACCTAAAGATAGATTATACTTTAAAATCCAATGTAACGAAATAACTTTTATTTACGTTACAACCTTTTAGGCTGAATCCCCAATTCCTGTTACAGTAACATAATTTCCCGTGACCAAGCTATTCACGCTATAATCAAATAACAGATATCAAAAATGTGACAGATACGACACCATTTCGAATTTTTTTTTAATGGCAACCCTTATCAATAACCACACGAGTGAATTGCATTTCGCGGTCCGATTTCGAAAACCTATAATTGTTGATATTTATTTTCAGCCATTTCGGAAATACGGGGGTCCCTAAATTACATTAATCGATTTTGTCTTATCCTTTTAATAAATAAACCTTTTAATCTGAAAACCCCAATTCTTTTCACAGGAACATAACTTCCCGTGATCGAGCTATTTACGCTGTAATCAAATACGACAGATGTCGAAAAGTGACAAATACGACGCCAATTGAAATTTTTTATTATGTTACTGTGAAAGAAAAAAATTGGGGATCTCAGCTTAAAAGGTCCATTTATTAAAGGAGTGAGACACCACATATTAGTTCTTATTTGTAGAGGTACGTCTTCTAACAGATCGTCAAGTTCTTCAGAGAGGAACTGCGTATAGGAGTTTCCAATCAATCGTGGTAAAAAGTATGATTTAATAAGATAGTCGCCAATGATCCCTGCCCATACGTTCACCGAAAATTGTTAATGAAAACGACTTTCTCTAATTCTGTGAGGATTATCGTCCGCCCAAAAATGTTCGTTACGAAAATTCATAATGGTTTCTCTTCAAAAAGAGGCCTCATCAGAAAATAAAATGTTCGGTTCAGTTGTTATGTGCGACTGTATGCAGCAACCACCTACTGAGATCAAACCTTGACTGAAAATCACTGAGAAGCAGAGCTTGCACACGTTGTATGGACATAGTTGACAAAGATGCAAAACCGTCCAAACATTAATGAACTTGTTTAAAGTTGCACTGCCACCTTCCTGGCACTAGTCGAGGGATCATCTTCTATCTCTCGAAGTATAGCCTCTTCTAACTCAAGAGTGGTTACTGTTGCAACTCTGCCAGGAAGTTCCGTACTACGTTTAAATATCCCAGTCTCACTTAGTCTTGCATAGAGCTATCTAAATATTTTGACACATGGCAGTACTCTGTTTGGATAACGTTCCTGATAAATTCGCCGAGCTTCTTCAGCATTTCCATTCGCTAGGCCATAATTGATATCCATCTGAGACATTTCGGCGTTAATAAAGATATTTATTTTTGGCGCTCCTTGACCCTCCCTAACATTTTTCTCTAGCTTCACCCCTGTACTGAACTGCCGACCCTGGCTGCCAACAAAGAAACCGCCACCCAGGCAAACGCTATGATGATACGCGATGACTGTCCACACTTGCATGTGTGAAAACTAACAACTGATGAAACGCAGTGATGTTGCAATGTTTGCAACGTTGTTTTGGCATTCCGAGGTTACTAAGCTCCGTAAAACTTGATGCGACGAAGTCTATACCAAGCTATAGTATATTGCATTATGTTGCATTATGAATTTACTTAATAGCCAGAAAGTCGGTGTTGGTCACTTTGGCTCATTGACACGATGAGCCTGCTTTTTCAAAAGTCAGTGTGTAAAAATCACGAAATTGGGGAATAAATTAATACAAGTCAAGATACAAAAAGGTCGTTTATTATGTATTATCTCGGTTTATGGATAATTTATAAGTCTATTCCTCTTCTAAGCCAGGCAAGCTGGTAGCTTTCCACCTCCATCTGCTGGCGCCCATGAGTATATCAGAATAAATTTATCTTACACTATTGCCATGCTAAATAATCAAAACAACAAATTCATCACATTTAAGTCTACTTTTAAATCATGAGAAGTGTTTAATCTTGTTTATAACCGAGTTCCTAAAACGAAGTTTTAAAACTAATAAAAGAGTATATACTAATAACATTTCAACTAAAATGATAATACTTTTTTAAATCTGAATCAAAATTAACTATAAAGGAAGTAATATGACTTTCTGGGAAAATTCTCTTCCATTATTTCGCGATAAAATCTTGCCAATTTAGAAAGTTTTAGAATAAAAGTGGGAGATAAAGAGCTTTAAGAGTTAAAATCCCGGGAGAGAACCCCCATATGTCTGTTTTAAGCTCTTGTTTTCTTAAGGAAGCCTGAAATAAACTAAAGGAAAAGAGAATAACCCCCTTGCGGTGATCTTTTCATATGTTTAATACTTCCTAATAGGATCTCTGTTGAACTTAGGTAAACAAACAGAATCGACTGTTCATTTAAACAATAGTAAAAGCAATATATTATTACATTCGCCATAACAGTTTTTCCAATATTGTATAAACCCAGAGTGGTATATTAAGCTTTAGCTAAAGGGGAAAAGATTTGCTTGTAAAATATTCTTTTAGTACCTACTGTACACGGGTTAGTTTTAGAAAATGTGTCGATGGATAAAATGCACGGAATTAGCGAACATAACGTAGGTAGAAGAACTTGGACATTGTTCTACTTTTGTGCGAAATATGCTGGCAGAACAGTTTTATACATTTCTGATACGTTATTTGCATTATTTTTGTGACACATTCGATAAGTTGATGTTTTCTATATCGCCGTATTGTGTGGCATGAAGGTTTGATATACAAATTGAATAAAATTCTTCCTAAGCAGCATGTAGCAAGTAAAATCTTGACGCCAACTATAAAATTACCTGTCTTTCAAGCACAGTGAAAAATTAACAAGTAGGCTTTTTTCAGTTGTTGTCATGGAAACGGTACGTTAAAAGGTAACTTGTGTGTTTGATCATAGGGCTATATATCTCTGATCGACATTTTCGAATCAAGCAGGAGGACTTAAAAGAAATAAGAGCCGGCGTGCCCCAAGGAAGCGTTCTCGGCCCAATTCTTTATTTGTTATATACCAGTGACTTACCAGTATCGGAAAAAACTACTATAGCCACATTCGCTGATGACATTGCTATGGCAATAGTTGATCAATCTCTATTAAAAAACTTCAAATAGCAAGCTCGTAGCTGACTGGACAAGACAATGGAAAATCAAGCTTAACGAACTCAAAGCAATCCATATAAATTTTACTAACAAGAAGGTAGCACAGCCACTTTTCCTAAATATTAGTGGTACAATTGTGCATTATGAGATGAATGCTAAATAGCTTGGCACTACTCTTGATGCTTAACTTTAGTCAAAAGAGCATGTGAAGAAGAAACGAAGTGAACTAGACTTAAAATATAAATAACAGGGGAAAGAAATTGAAAGTTATCAATCTACAATAAAGTTCTTATTTACAATCAGGTTTTTAAACCGGTGTGGCTTTACAGTGTGCAGCTTTGGGACTGTACCTGGGATAAAAGAGATCAAAAGGTATTCCTGCTGGCACGAAGCCCGACTTCACCTACATGTCAAGGCAGAAGGTATACAGCTGCTGGGCAATCTACACCAAGACCGAAAACTGAAGAGAACCAAACCGTTTGATCTTACGTACTGTAAAAAGTGTAAAAGACAAAGTACTAAACACGAGTGAAAGTGGTTCGAACAATCTAAGGGACATCAATGGATAGACTTTACTTGATAAGTATATTTACTTTTTAAGATTTATTAGGGAAACATAATTGGTTAGTCCTATAGACTAGTTCTAATAGGTTAAACACTGTGACAATTCAGTTTGGTCACTAATAAGTCAATAGAACTGGCTTAATCATGGTACCTTATATCACATATCTGACTTCAATTTTAGATTTTGAAACTAGTGAAACGTTCAATGTTGTGTTTCCTATATAGAACTGGACGCCTACTTTATGTTGAGGACCTCTCCTTCAATGTCTTTGGCCAGGCGAAATTACATTTTGCCCATATCTTAATTCATCTAATATCTCTTGCAGTAGTTATCCAATCTTTTCTTATAAAACAGCATTTTTTGTCAAGATTTTCTTGTTTTGGATTTTAATGTTTACCTGTCAGTTTGGTTATAAAATTTTCTAGGTTAACTTCTGTCTTTCAAGAAGGATGCTGGCTTTAGCGACGGGGCCGTTTGTTGAAGGCCGAAGCACTGGGGCTATGCATTCTTTTTAATTCTAAAGTAATATGATAAATAAATTAAAATCTATAGTGATGTTGCATGGATTATACAGGAATAACTAAATTTTGGTACCTCCGTTTTATTTTACTTAGCTTAAATACTTGCAACTGGCTAGTCGAACCCATTACACGTATTTCGTTATCACTCGCTAGTATGTGATATATAATGATAAAGATATGATAATGATATGATAATGATATGATAATGATATGATAATGATATGATAATGATATGATAATGATATGATAATGATATGATAATGATATGATAATGATATGATAATGATATGATAATGATATGATAATGATATGATAATGATATGATAATGATATGATAATGATATGATAATGATATGATAATGATATGATAATGATATGATAATGATATGATAATGATATGATAATGATATGATAATGATATGATAATGATATGATAATGATATGATAATGATATGATAATGATATGATAATGATATGATAATGATATGATAATGATATGATAATGATATGATAATGATATGATAATGATATGATAATGATATGATAATGATATGATAATGATATGATAATGATATGATAATGATATGATAATGATATTATAATGATATGATAATGATATGATAATGATATTATAATGATATGATAATGATATGATAATGATATGATAATGATATTATAATGATATTATAATGATATGATAATGATATGATAATGATATGATAATGATATGATAATGATATGATAATGATATGATAATGATATGATAATGATATGATAATGATATGATAATGATATTATAATGATATGATAATGATATGATAATGATATGATAATGATATGATAATGATATGATAATGATATGATAATTATATGATAATGATATGATAATGATATGATAATGATATGATAATGTGCTTCATCTTCTTGACGCTTCACCTCTCTATGGTACCGGAGACGGTATGACTTAACCTAATTGTTTTTCCACCTCACTTGACTTCCAGCGGCCGACAAAGCAACAAGTATTTCTAAATCCACGACTGTTCAATTCATCTTTAGAGGATTTTGGGCTTAGAGACTCTATTTTCTGTTGCCCTAAAGTTTGCTTTGATTTATACTTATATTTTTTGTTTGCCGATTCCGCGGCGACAAAAAACCACTACGTGGGATTTTGTGTTGCAGTTGTTCGCTGTGAAGGTGAGTTTTTTTTACATATCATGCTGTTTTCCTGTATCATTCCGTCATCTTTCTTCTAAAGTGCCTTCTGGGTCTTTCTTTTAGTTAAGTCAGGTCACCAGGACAGAAAGGGGCCGGGTTTTTGGAGCACCCACCACCTTGTGAACCCCCTAAAAACAAATATTATGACCCTATAGAAGCTCCGAATAGGTAAGTGAGGGCTTTGCTCAGCTAAATATGTTTTTTTTTTAATGTATAACCGAGGGTATAAGGATCTCGTTAGCTAAGTTTTGAATATTTCTTATTATTTTTACGATTCCAATAGGAAGCCACTGGACACCTATTATAAGTGGACCCCATTTTATCCATTCTAAAGGATTTCTTATTTTCTTTTTTTTTTTCGTTTCCTGTCTACTGTCAATTTTATGTAAACTATGACAAATTTGGTTTATATTTAATTAATCTTGACCTTGAAATTTGATTAACTTTATTTAAATTCTACAATTTATTTTATACGGGGGTCCAGCTGCCTTATTTATTTTGATCTATATAGAACAAGTCTACTTGAAGGCCAGTATTACACGACATTTTAATTCATGCGATACCGGGTGATCTATATATATGATATATAATTTTTTGATTAATTTAATTACTCTGTTGTTTTGCTTACATTTGTTGCTTTCCTACTAATTGCATAACTTAATCAATCAATCCTAATTTTAAAGTGGACAATAAAATAATTGAGCGATTACATTTAAAATGCTGGCAGTGTTATATACAGGGTGTGCCCTAAATATAAATATTTTAAGTGTTTTTAAATAAAACCAAGTATACTTTATTGTTAAAAGAATGCTATAGTCACATTAACAAAGTAAACTTACAGACTAGCACAGATTACAATTTAAATAATTTAAACTTCCCCAGACATAAAATAGCTTAAACAATGTAAATATACCTACAGAAATCAAAGCATTCACTCCTCACAGAATAAATTATTTGAACAAATTTAGGGTGGTTTAGTGTCATATAGTGTTGATAATTTCTTTCATTTTACATAACAATAGGGCATTGTTTTAATTATGATTATGGTATTTATGTGTATGAGTAGTGAGCATTTTTAAGTTATTGATTAGACATTTTTAATTTGTATGGTTTTATTTTGAATAGTAACACTAGAGTTTAATTATCTCTCTTTTTGATCGCATTATATTATGGTTATGTAACCCCTTTTTTTCTATTATGCCCTGCCTTTAATAAAATTGGCTTGCTGTTCGATTATAAATATTTTGACTTTACTTGTGCTATACATTTGTATATTTTTCTGATTGGTGTATATAATTAATTTTTAATATTTATATTTAAATTCTTGGACCTTCTCTTAAATTTTAAAAGTGTTTTTTTTTTCCTTGGGTATTAGGTCCCTTGATAAATCAATCAAGAATTAAAATGAAACCATGTAGAGTCTCGAAAGTTCTTTAATTCTAATTAAAATTACATTTTGGCCGTAGCGTGGGCCTTCATCAGATTTTGAACATTTGTAACAATAGAAACCTGTATGTTTTAATTTTAAGTTGTCATATGTGAAACAATTTTTTTATTTTGGATGAAATTGAGACAAAATGTTCATTACTTAGTGTATAGGCGTTCAATAGGTTATAGACAAGATATGAAAGATTTTCGTCATCTCACAACACAAATTGGACAATTACATGTAAAGGGTCTTCCAACGAGGACTGAACAGGGGCTCATTTTTAAGCTTCCTTGTATTTAAAGAAAAATCCAAAATAGCCAATCGATGTACTTTTTCCTGCAGAATTCAAAAATGATTCAAAAATTTATTTGAACCAGAAATAAAAGAGTTACGCTATGGATAAGGTGTATATGTATACATATAGGACATACATATGGGACATATGTTTTGCTTAAATTTTTTGTGTCGATCTTTAGGTTTACACATTTTTTGTTTTTTTGTATATATATCATCTCCAAGAATTCCCTTTTTTGGTGTTTTTTCGGTTTTTAGAATTTTTGTGTTTTCGAAATCAAAGTTGTGTTGTTTGTCCTGTGCGTGGTTAGTAAGGGCTGTCTTGTTCTTTTTATCGTATTTGTGGCCGTTAATTCTATTTTTAAGGTATTGGCTTGTTTGGCCTATGTAAACATTATTGCAGTCTTTGCACGGGATCTCGTATACCACATGACTTTTTTTATCTTTGTTAGTTTTGGATTTTAATCTGCTAAAATTGGTGTTAAGAAGGTTATGACCTTTATGGGCGACGGTGATGTTTTGGTTTTTACATTGTTTTTGAATATTTTCAGATAAATTGGGAATATATGGTAATGCCATGTATCTGTCTTTTTTGTTTGTTTTTAGGTTTGCGTCTTTTTTGTTGGTTGGGTTATAGAACTTGTATATTCTTTTTTTAAAAATTGGGTCAATTAGTTTTTTTGGGTAATTATTTAAAAGAAGTGCGTCTTTAGCTTTTTGTATAGCGCGATGTCTATATGCAGGACTGCTTAGTGTAATTGCTCTCTATCTGCGAGACCTATAATAACAGATTTTTTTTGGGACAGTGGATGTTGAGAATTATAATTTAAATATCTTGATGACCATGTTGGTTTTGTATACGATTCTGTCGTAATGGTTTCATTCATGTTATATAATGTTAGGTCTAAAAAGTTTATTTTGTTATTTTCTTCGATTTCCATAGTGAACTGAAGATTTTTATGGTACTTATTAAAACAGTCCTGAATATAATTAATTTGATTATTAGGTATTGCTGTTATGCAATCATCGACATATCGATAAAAGAATGGTAGTTTAAAATTTAGTTTTTTTTATTACTGTTTCTTCTAAGTCTTCCATTACCAGTTGTGCAATGACACTAGATATGGAAAAGCCGATGGCACACCCATCAATTTGTTGGTAAAAGGCACTATTATATGGGAAATATGTTGAATTTAATGTCATTTCGATAGCTTCTAAGAATTCAGTCATGGGTATATCTGTATACTGATTAATTTGATTCTTTCTGATTATATCTTTGGCCAAAGTAATTGGGATGCTTGTATACAATGAAATGACGTCCAATGAGATAAGTTTATAATTTTTTGGTAATTGCATGTCTTTACTTTTATTTTTGAACTGCCGTGAATCCTTGATATAGAATTCATTCTGGTTAACGATATTGTTTAGTATGTTTTTTAGAAATTTAGATAGTTTTTCAAAAGGGGATTGTGTGCAAGCAACTATGGGTCTTAATGGTATTTCAGGTTTATGTAGTTTTGGTAATCTATAGATCCTAGGAGAAAGAGAATTATTTATTTTAATATTTTTAGCTGTTAGTGGAGATATGTAATCTTATGTTCCCATTTAGATATCATTTCATTATTTGTTTTTTTTGTATACATTTGTTGGGTCATTCTGAATTTTTTTATATGTGGTGTTGTCGTTAAGTAAGTCATTCATTTTTTTGTCATAGTCAGTAGATTCCATTATGACTGTTTTATTCGATTTATCAGGCTTTAGGATTTTTAGATTAGGGTGATCTTTAATAAAAGTTTTGGTTTTTTTAATTTTATTAGCTAATATTGTTTGCTCAATATTTTTTTTTGTGTGATTCAGCCTATTTTTGTGGTTTGTTATGATATTGCAACACTTTGACCGTAGATCATCTTTAGTGTTAGAAGGAAGGTTTGAGATAGAGGTTTCGAAATTGGTCAATATATGTGGGATTGGGATTTCATCGGGGTTTTGTGTTGGTACTGCGAAATTTGGACCTAGACTTAGGACTTCGGTAGCGTATTCTGGAATTAAGGTGGTGGTTAAATTTTCGGTACATTTTTGTGTTTGTTTAGGAATTTAATCATTTCAGTGCTTCCGTTTATTTGAGAACATTAAACAGAGTAGAGGGTAGAACGTTATTTATATGTGTTAGGCTATTGTTCGATTCTTTCTTGAGTAGGTTTATATTCTTTACAGTATCATTTATTAATAAGTTTATGATATTATTTCTAAATTTTGGTAATACCCGTTCGCGGAATTTCATATCAAGGTTTTTACAATTAAAAAGGATATGTTTTGTATTCATTTTGAGAAATGTCGGTATAAGATCTTCGGTCTTGCAGCGTAAGAGGAAAATTCGGCGATTTTTCTGGTTAGCAATCTTTGTGTTGATATTCGTATACAGTTTCATATGTTTGGTGGTGTTTATTCCATAGTGTTCTGTGATATTTTTGTAGGTAAGCAAATTTTCACCCATGCTGATATAATATTTTAAATTCTTGGACCTTCTGTTAAATTTTAAAAGTGTTTTTTTTTCTTGGGTATGGGTCCCTTGTTAAATTAATCAAGAATTAAAATGAAACCATGTAGAGTCTCGAAAGTTCTTTAATTCTAATTAAAATTACGTTTCGGCCGTAGCGTAAGCCTTCATCAGATTTTGAACATCTGTAACAATAGAAACCTGTATGTTTTAATTTTAAGTTGTCATATGTGAAACTATTTTTTTATTTTGTATGAATTATTGATTTATCAAGGGACCTAATACCCAAGAAAAAAAAAACACTTTTAAAAATTAATTTTTAATTGATGATGTAACTTTAGTACATGGGCGTACTTGTTGGCTTTATAATTTAATTTTAGTTTAAGATTTGGTTGCTTAAATTCACTGATGTATTTGATTACTTAAATTTACTTATGTACTGGATTGCTTGAAATAATAAGTCATTTCCCTTCAGGAAATTAGTTTCAGAATTTCAATTTGTAATTTAACTTTATTCTTTTGGTACCAAATTAAATATTAAATTAATTTTCTTTATTCAGCTTAAATCAAAACTTGAACTTTTTCATTGCTCCTTTTCCCTTGTTGTTAATGTCATTTAGTTGATTTTAATTCCATTTAGTTGATTTTACTATTTTAATTGGTTTACGTTATGATTCAGTTACAATATGAAGGGAAAAGAAACTAGGTCAATTTTATTAGTAAGCCCTAAGCTCAGACCTTTGTTTTCTTTTTTTTTTATTAGGGTCTTTTTGACATCTTCCCTACTTCTCGACACCTTCTATCGACTACCTGTTGTCTGGTCTTCCTGTTGGAAAAAGTCCACCACCACTTTATAAGTGCACAGGTTTAAATACGAACCCCCATTTTCTTATTCAATAGATGTAGCCGTTACTTGATGAAGATCCATTATAGAAACTTGATAGGAAAAAATACAAAATGTATAAATCTTCACTTATATTATTTATATTGATTCAGTTTCTACTATCCGACGAAGACACTGTGTGTCGAAACAATTGTATAGATGGTAGATGTTGGCTCACCCGACATCGCCCGGTGAAATACCATCGCATCGGCTTAGGTGGCGTGAAGTTGCTCTTTGAGCTAACGTTTCGTCACTGTGCCGATGTCTCCGGTTTCCAGGGTGGGAAATATACAAAAAATGCTGTGATGATGGTTCCAAGATCAATAAATTCCGGAGTTAAAAACGCCCCCCGATCGGATCTCCGGGTGGGGGCGGGTCCTGGCGCCTTATCAAGCGAGATTATCCAATCATCCACCATGTCCAGTAGCCATGCGGGTCCTTCGAACAATATTCTAAATGGAAATGGTGTGAAAACTGGAGTTGTTAAAAGACCCGAGATTAGCAACTTCCAAATTGACTTCTGCAATATAAGAGGACTGAACTCCAACATCAATGCAGTCCATCAACATCTACAATCTACCAAACCTCATGTACTTGCACTAACCGAAACCAAAGTCAGATCATCGATTAGTACGGTCAGCTATTTATATCCTGGGTACGACTTTCATCACCGATTTAGGCGGAATTCTGGCCTTTGTCTCTTTGTCCGGAGTGATATTTCTTGTCAACGAGAGGAGACACTCGAGCCTAACGACTTTGATGTAATGTGGTTTAAAATATCAACGCAGAGAATTACTAAATTCATCTGCTGCCTTTACCGGCCGCCAAGCGATACCCATTATAGAGACTTGTTCTCCTCTCTTGCTAATACTATCGACTTTTTGCAAACCCACCATCCCAATTCCGAAGTTGTCATCCTTGGCGACTTCAACATTCATAATGTCAACTGGCTCAAATACTCAAACATGACTGACGAACAAGGTCGTGAAGCCGAATCCTTTGCCATCAGCTCTGGCCTCACCCAGCTGGTGGGTGAACCAACTCGGATTCCAGACCGAGATGGTGATTTTGCTAGTTTGTTGGATCTTTTCCTAACTTCAAACCCCGACTTGTACACTGTCACCGTGAAGCCGCCGTTAGGAACGTCTGACCACAACCTTATTTCGGCACTGAACAAATTACCAATTAGTGCTGAAGAGCCTCCTAAACCACGCAAGATATGGCATTATACATCAGCTAAGTGGGAAGACCTAAGGGACCATTTTCGAACCTTTCCTTGGCGGGACGTTTGTTTTACCTCTGATGATCCATCCATCTGTGCAACAGAAATATCGGAGGTTATCCTTACTGGTATGGAAGCCTTCATCCCTTTCTCAAAAAAGTGCCCTTCTAACGGCAAGCCTTGGTTTACCAAAAATTGCGAACGAGCTGTTAAATCAAAAAATTATTTCTACCGACAATGGCGTAAAAATCCTACCGCCGAAAATCGTACCATCTTTGTTAACGCTCGAAACCAATGCAAGCAAACGATAAACCAAAGCAAAGAAGCACACAACCAGAGGATCAGAGACAAACTTCTTGAATGTCCTAGCGGCTCAAAATCATTTTGGTCGGTAGCTAAGGCCGTCAGTCAGAACTTTACCAAGTCAACCATTCCACCTCTAACACGTTCTGATGGCACCATTGCGACCAAAGCACAGGAAAAAGCAAACTTACTGGCGGAACTATTCTCTTCACATTCAACGGTAAATTTTCAGGGAGGTACTCCACCGAACATTACCCATGTAGAATCGAGAATGCCCGAGATTGTCTTTCGCCACCGCCATGTTAAGCGAATCTTGGGGAGTCTCGACACTAAAAAGGCTTCTGGTCCTGATGATATTCCAGTCATCGTAATTAAGAAATGCGCTGACGAACTGACACCGGTATTTTGTAGGCTTTTTAACTTATCCTACAAAAAAGGAATATTTCCTTCTTGCTGGAAAACTGCGAGAGTCCAGCCCATACCCAAAAAAGGCAAGAAGACCTTGCCAAACAACTATCGTCCAGTCGCATTGCTCTCGGTTATATCAAAAGTTATGGAGAAGGCTATCAACGAAAAATTACTAAAATACCTGGAAGGCTTCAACATTATTAGTGACCGCCAGTATGGATTCCGTAAGTCTAGATCAACAGGAGACCTTCTCGCTTATGTTACTCATGTTTGGAACAACGCAATAGAACACCATGGGAAGTCCCGGGCGGTAGCACTGGACATTTCCAAGGCTTTTGACCGAGTATGGCATGAGGGGCTCCTAACTAAAGTGAGAGCATACGGAATGTCGGTTCAATTTTGTTCATGGCTGTCGAGCTTTCTTAAAGACCGTTCTCTGCGAGTGGCGATGGACGGATTTCTTTCAGACACATTTAACATCAACGCCGGAGTCCCTCAAGGTTCTATATTGTCGCCCACCCTTTTCTTACTATACATTAACGATCTTTTGAAAAAAACTAAAAATCCTATATATAGCTTCGCTGATGACAGCACACTTGTTTCAACTTTTACTTTGGATGCTCGGACATCGGCTCCTAATGCACATCTCTATAGGCAGCAAGAGATCTCACATCTCAACAAAGACCTGGAAGAAATTTTGTCTTGGGGTGACAGTAACCAAGTAGAATTTAACGCTAAAAAGACCCAGGCGGCAGTTTTTTCTAAAAAAGTTAATGTTGAAGAACCGGATATAGTTATGGCGGGACACTCAATTCCCTTGGCTTCATCAATTCATTTATTGGGCGTTAATCTGGATAGTCATATGTCTTGGCATGGCCACGTTGCGGCCATTGCTAAGGCAGCCTCGCAGAAGCTTGGAGTACTTTTCCGAACAAAGAACCTCTATACACCCCAACAACTTTTGATGCTCTATAAAGCCCAAATTCGACCATCACTGGAGTACTGTTCGCATATTTGGGGCTCTGCTCCTAAACATACCCTAAGATTGCTAGATTCCATTCAAAGAAGAGCCATTCGTTTGATCGGTGACCATAGTCTGACAAACAACCTGGAAAGCCTTGAACATCGAAGGCAGGTTGGCGACTTGAGTCTATTTTACAAATATTTTCATGGCAAGTGTTCAACTGAGGTTGCCCGCTTAATACCACCCAGAGCGGTGCATGGTAGAAGTACACGACGAGCCACTGCAGCCCACCAGTACGTGGTTCAGCTTAGTGTCGAACGACACTGTTTCAAAATTCTTTCATCTGGAGAACGTCATCACTCTGGAACGACCTCCCTGAGATCGTCTTCCCCAACGAGTATAGTCTCCAAAGATTCAAGACCAACGTGAATCGTTTCCTGCGCACACGCACCGCTCCTAGAGCGCCATAAAGGATTTATCCTGTAGTGCTGTTATAGTGTGTTGTTATAGTGTGCAATAAATAATACAAGTGAAGATTTAAACATTTTGTATTTTTTCCTATCAAGTCCCCATTTTCTTTTTTTTTAATAAAGCCAGCAATTATTTTCATTTCTTTTGTTTTATTTATAGAGCTCCCCCGTGCCTTTTTTTACTTATGTTTGCGTGGTGTCAGGTTGCACGGTCAGGACTTGCTCCACGACCATCTCGGAGGTTTCCAGCTTTTCCTGTGACAAAGCTGGTGGCGCTTGTTAAACCCCATCCCGCGAGCTAGGGCAATTGGCACGCGTGCTCCACAGCTAGTGCTGCTCGTGCTCTCTGGCCACCACTTTTATTACTCTTTTTTTAATCGTCAATTTCATTGATTTAATTTTTTTTTATTTGATATAGCCGTCTATTACGGTTTTGCTTATTCAGCGGTGCTCATTACAGCATCGCTAAAAAATACCATAATTTTTTTTCTAAGTGGAATAAATAAAAAAAAAATTTTTTCTGTAATTTTTTCTTGGTTCAAAGAAAAAGAAACAACAGTGAAATACGCGTTTGAACACCAGCAACGGTTTACTAAAAAAGAACGATTGCCATTATTTAATTTAAATTAGCCCCATTTCTAAAAAAGTTCCATATGTGCGGACGAGGGTGCGGACTTTAATTGTGACATTGTAATGTGCTAGGGAAGGACGAATCGGTGGCAGACTTAATGGATTGTGTTTTTTTAACTTTTTATAGAACCGCATATAAATTAATTGATGTCCCATTACCATTTTTGAGATAATTGAATTTTAAATTTCCTATACGATAGTGCCAAAAGTTTTTAAATAATTGTGTACTCGTATTATTATTTGTCACAGCTAGAATTGCTTCAAAAATAGTAATGACGTTTTCGAAACAGATACAGAATTCTCCTACCGTTTGTCAGAATAGTTATTAATTTGCTAATTGTGTGCAGCATATAAAAAGCTCCCTATTTAAAACAATACAATGCTGTACAATAGGCCAAACTTAAGTATGGAGTACAACTCGGCTCCCTAATCAACAGTTTAATTACAACCGAAAGTACTAGGCCGAAGAATAATTAACTCACCCTGCAAAATGTATGATAATATTTTTCATTCTTACCTTGTATAAAAAATAAAAAAGTTAAGGGGGAGGGATATTATGGCGAATCACCCTGTATTTTAGTGGGAGATAAGGATGGTAAAAAATTACTAAGCTGGATAGCATCGACCAACTAAGCATAGATAAACATCAGCCATTAACAACTAATATAGCAAGAATGATTTAAGCAAGCAATTAAGCAAAATAAAATAAATTAAGACCAAAAATTCAAAAAAAAAACAGGATGATTCTCTGCAACAAACAACATTTCGTTTACACCTCCAATGCAATTTTATTTCTATTTTATCACTTTCCCAACTACAACACCTTAGGTCATAAAGTTAGTTTACCGGCCAAATCTCAAGAGATAAAATAAATCTCCACCGGCTATTTACAATCTCTCTCGCTGGTTGAGTTATCTATACAAAAATTTTTAAAACAAAGTTTTGAACGAGATAAGGAAAATTGTACAATTCGGTATATTTAGGGTTGAGAAATTTTTGTTGGAGAAATACCGAATTTACTTTGTGATACTTGTGTAGTTTGATATATCTTGAAGAATAAAACTGAACCAAGAGTTTGACTGAAAACTTTTAAGGTTTTTCCACTTTTAATTGCCAATAAATATCAAATTTCTAGATTGATAGGTCTGTTTAAAAGCGATTATTTTTTATTTACTTTTGCAAAGGAGGTTTTAGGATCTAGGAAAATCAACTGTAAACAATTTAGCGAACTTCCCATCACGTTTTTTGGAGGTTTAAGAAGGTAAAAATTCACAATACAAAAAGAATGACGAAGTTTCAGGGCTGGACTTTTTTTTATATTAGTTAGACTTGTATTGGTTAAACAGGCGCTAACCCGTATCCAATTAATCTCTTTGCTACCAATCCGCTTCTTTCGATAGCTTTAATGCCGTTGGTTATCATTACGATCCTACATTAGACACAAAAACAGTCCTGGCTTTTCATTTTTAACCAGTTACCACTATTGGGGTTAGCGACATAATAAGGAATCTAAAAAAGAAATCAAGCAGGTTAGTTCAGGTTAGTAATAGATAAACTTTCTGGATGATTTCGTAAAAGGGGAAAAAAAATAACAAAGAATTAATTCTGGGAGGTGAACGCCAAAACAACAATATACGGGTCAAGAACTAGAAAGGGTAGAGGAGATATCCTAGAGGACTGGATCACCGTGACAGGATTAACAGTGATAAACGAAGGAAGGGAGCACACTTTTGTTGGTTCTGGACGACAATCGGTCATAGATTTTACAGTGGCTACTGAGGGGATTAGCAGTCAGATCACAAGTTGAAAAGTGTGCGCAGAGGAAGAGAACTTCAGCGATCATCGATCAATCAAATTTGAAATAAAGCAAACAAAGAGGTATAACAAAGAAGTAGGCTAAGAACCGAAACGGGTGGATGATAAACGACAGAACACTGGCCAAATTCTCCACGGAAATCGAAACAACATCAGGGGATAGCAAATACGTAGATCCCAAAAACCTAATTGAGGATATTACCACAGTATGTAATAAACATTTTGTCGAAAAACTTAAAATAGAACAGTTTAAACCCCCGCGCCCCGGTATACTGGTGGAATAGTAATTTGGGGAATGGGAGAAGTATTGATCAGGAAACAGTAAATGTTCAGGTCAACAAGTTATTCCCTAAGAAGAGTAAGGAAAAGTGACAGTTAGGGAAAGTAAGAGTAACCCAAATACCGATGTTTAACCAAGACGAACTGAAGACGGCAACCGCGCAACTTAAAAGGAAAAAGCACCAGGACCTTATCAAATTTCATCCGAAATAATAATAGCATGTTTGGAGCGTAGCCCAGACTAATTTTTAGAAGTATACAATGCGTGTCTGGAAAGTGGTACCTTTTTCATTTTACTATGAGAATAATATTAAATGTTGATAAATACACAAAGATAAATTATATGTTAAATAAACTTAAATGGTTGAATATAAGAAATTTAATATTTTTCCTAGTTTGTATTTTTATTTATAAAATTCAAAATAATTTATTACCATCTCATTTAAAAGACTTTATAACGCAAAACTTTGAAAATCATAACTATCAAACCAGAAACAACGCTTAATTCCCTAAAAACTTTTCGTCGCTCACTGAAAAGCCTACTTATAAGTAAGGCCTATTACACTATGGATGAATTCTATCAGGACAGGCTCTGACTCTGACGTTGGCGTGCTTTTGGTATTTGGGATCCGTGATTTAAATTTAAATTTAATTTTGGATCAATAATTTTTTTTTGTTGTAGTTTTTGTAATATTTTGTTGTTTTGTTTTTATATTTATATTTTATGTTTTAATTGTTTTAGTTTTAACTTGTTTTGTGTGGGTATCGTTCCGTTTCTAATGATTAATGATTACTATCGCACTATTACCATTTTTTTTTACCTTATAGTAAGTTAGGAATGCTTTGTCAATAAAAATTATATTTTTTTTTTGACCAATAAAGTACTTTTTGAATTGAATTGAATTGAATTGAATCAAAATTTTTGTTCAGGGAAAGTAACAAAAATTTGACATATAAATCAATCTTTTTTAAAGGACTTCACGAATATAATAATTTAGATTCTTTAATTAAGAAACAAAATTCCTTAAGTAAATTAAAAAAATCCTTAAAAATATCATTACTTAGAAAAGAAAATATCTGATAAAATTTATTTAACAATATTTTTGGTACATAAAATTGTAATTTTAAATGTTTTAATGATTGTTAAAAAAACTAGAATTTATAATATTGTAGCAGTATTGCTAAAATAAATCTTGTTACTACTACTACTACTTCCCGAAGTATGGAAAAATGCCCGGATTGGTGTTACTAGAAAAACCATAAAAAAAAAATAGAAACGATGAACAAGGATTTAGACTCATCTGTATAGGGGACGCAGCGGGCAAGTTATTGGAAGCTATTATCAGGAATAGACTACAAGAAGAAGCAAAAGATAAAAATCTTCTAAGTGTAACACAGAAAGACATAAACAAGAGGGCACGTAAGAATAGGGATTGCAGCGTGATGGTGCTTTTGGATATTCAAATTGCTTTTAACTTTGCACACTGGAAGGAAATTATAAAGGCGCTAAATAAGGGAGACGTCAGTAAGTACCTCGAGAAGATAGTGGGATCATACCTGGAGAATAAATGTATAACCACCGAATATGACGAAAAATATGAAGTGACATGTGGGGTGCCACAGGGATCACCCGTATGGATCATACTCCATGATTATATATTGCGCCTAGATACGAAAGATGGCGTAGATCTGATAGCATACACGGATGACCTGGCAGTCGTCATAAGGGCAAAGACAAGACAGGAGTTGAAGGATAAGAGTGGACATGTGGTGACAAGAGTGATAGAAAGAGTGGCAGAGATGGATGTTATGGTTGCAGGAAACAAGACGGAAATGGTGTTATTGGCGGGTCGTAGGAAAGTCACAGAAATGAAAATAACAATGACAAATATGGTGATACAGAGTCAAAGGGCGGTTAAATATCTGGGGATGTATATCAAGAAAGACTTGAAGATGACAACACACAAGTTATCAAAATATGTGAAAGGGCTAATAATATGCAATGACGAGAGCGCTCCAAAAACTAGGGGGACCCAAGAGCAAGAAAAGGAAAATAATGTCGAGTGCGGTAATATTGGTCTTGTTATATGCGTCAACATTCTGGGGGGAAGCAATAAAGTATAAGAAATACAATAGTATGACGGAAAGGGTCAACAGACGCTTTACATCCGCATACTGAAAGGTGCCAACAACAGCAGTTTCCGTGATGGCAGGAATACCACCAATTGACTTGATTATAAGGGAAAGAAATAAAATATACAGAGGAGGAAGACAGGTAAGAAATGAGGCCAGGGAGGATCTCTTAAGGAGGTGGCAGGATAGATGGGAATTATATGACGGATGGACCAAAAAATGTATAAAGGATGTTCGACGGTGGACGAACAGAAAGTTTGGGGAAGTTGATTACTACATGATCCAAGCTATAGAGCCTTTAGCTCATATCTAAAAAGAATAAAGAAACAAGAGGGCGATGAATGCTGGTTTTGTGAAGAAAGTGACACCCCAGAACACGGAATATTCAGATGCGTAAACTTCGAAGATGAAAGATGCAGGGCAAGAGATGTATGTGGTGCTGAGGTAAACGTGGAAAACGTGGCAGAACTAATGACTACGTTGGAGAGATGCTGGAATGGGATAGCGAAAATGATGGGGGAGATAATGAGGAAAAAGGAGAAAGAGAAAAATAGGAGAAAGAGCATTATAACAGAGCCAGAGTAGAGTAATGTAGATTCCCCTGAAGAAATATCAAATCAGGTGGTTCCGGGGAAGAGTAGGGGAAGGGCTTTAAAAAAAAGGTTAGTTCAGGTTAGTGACCACCTGCGTTAAACGACCGGTTATGAATTCCCCATATTTAAAAATGGAAATGCCATTTTTTATACTTCTCTTTACCGACCTATCTGTTATACGACCGTGGACACTCATCATCGAAATTTTTAGTAAATATTAATGCCAAAAACGCCCTTCATCAGAAACAATAAAACCCGACCCGACAATCTTAAGAAATATAGGTACATACACTAATTGCTTTATTGCAGGCGAATCCATTTAATTTGCTTTAAAGGCTGATAAATCGGTTGTTTTGTTTTGAACAGTTTTTGTGTGTTTTGGGACTAACGTGAATATTTCAAATGGATTGGAAAAAACGAAAAGTCTTTCTTTAAGCGAAAAAATTGAAATAATCGAGAAAAAAAAAACTGGTTTAAGTACCATTAAATTGGCTGAAAAATTTAAAGTGGGTAAAACTCAAGTAAATATGTGGCTTCAAAATAAAGCATAAGTTAGAAATTTGTTTGAAGATGGTGGCAACGGTGAAAAAAAAAGAAAATTTCGCAAAACCGAAGGACTGGCAGTGGACCAAGTTGTTTTTAACTGGTTTTGCAAGAAGCGAAACAAACACTTACCATATCCGGGCCAATAATTCAAGCAAAGGCTCTCGAATCTGCTCAATTTTTAGGACTAGATAACTTCAAGGCATCAAATGGATTGTTAGAAAAATTTCGTCGTCGGCACGATATTACCTTCAAGAAAATATGTGGCTAATCCGTCGATATCAATATCGAAGACTTCGAAGAAGAAGATAATATGCCGCTGGCACAACCGTTTCCTAGCATTAAGGGCACATTTGTGAACTTGAAACAATTTGCCTCTATTAATAACGATTTGTCAATAGAAAGTGCAGAATTGACTATCATCGAGTGTATTGAAGAGACCCAAGAAACGGATGAAACTACTCAACTCTGAGACAGAGGAAAAGGAACATAAACTTGCTTACTTAAATCATTAATATCTGATTATTTTAAAATATAAGAATTTCAAAGCAAACATACAGTACATTGTATTATATTGTTAGTATGCACGTGCAGTATATACATATTGGTAAATTGGCTTCATCTCATTTAATTTTAGTTCCGATAAATTTAAACAAAAATGTCAAAAATTATTTAAATACATGTAGATACTTATTAATAAACAAACACTGTAAAATGCAGACGAGTTGTTTTAATTTTTCTCTATTAACCGCCCACTTCTGTTAACTGATCAACATTTGATTCCCTGAGGGTGGTCGCTATTGAGAGATTTTACTGTATTAAAATAAAAATATTTTTTTAGCAATTTTCCGCTTCGGTCCAATTCAATCCACTTCCATCAATAGAATCTTGTAGATACTCATTTCCTTATAAACTTATGAAAATATTACTATTAACATTGTTTTAAATGCACAACATCGAAAATTTAATCCAGTTCCATCAATAGAATCATATAAATACTCATTCCTTTATAAACTTATGAAAAGATTACTATAAACTTTGTTTAAAATGCACATAACAATAACATCGAAAGTCTTGAAACCTCGAATATGTTTAATTTTATTTTATTATAAAGGTAAAAGGTTTAGTTACTTTAAAACATGTCCGTGGTAAAAGCATAAGTGCATTAAAATTACCAATAATTTTGCATAAAAGCGTGCTTTCTAAAAATTGCCTAGAGTGTTGGGGTCGAGCTCTTTCGCAACAAAAATACGAAAATTAACGAATGCAGTTATTAAAGCACACATGCTTGAATTATCTGGTTATTTTAAGGCATTGTATTGGAAAATTTTCCGAATCGAAATAGCTGCACAAAAATGAGTATCAAATATGATATATTCTTATAAATAAGCTTTCTGGGAATTTATCGATATCTGCTGTCGACTTATAGGTACCTGGCGGGTACTACTCGATAAATAGTATCCAATTATTATCAACAGTATTATCACAAGAACTCTTTTTTTTTAATCGGTTACATTTTTCAGCTGTCACGAAAACTTTTTTGTAACAAATTTGACGAATTGAATTTGGGCTGTTTATTCTGATTAGATCAGATGTAATCTTTGAATAAATATGCCCAAAGTTCTACGAGTAAAATTGCCAAATAAGTTTGAGTGAACAATGGGAAATTTAACACACAAGGAAACCGAAGGTCAAGTTATATCTAGCATGGTTATTTTATGAACCCTAATGGTGCTAATTTAAAGCTCATTTTTTAAATATTATAGTCTATATTTGAATGGCGCGAAGTAATAAATGCCCATTAAATATGCAAAACGCATACCGGGGTATCAAGAACAATTTAAACACCATCCCTTAAAATCTATTGTGTTTACATTAAAGGATCCAATTAATGAGTATTCTTTAGGTAGGTTCACCCTGAATTTATCGCAAGTTATTGTTATATTTGAGGATTTACCAATGTTATTGGGAAAATCCCTTAGCCAAAAGCGTGTATTTGGGAAGCTTTAAAATTAAAATTCTTAAACATGCCTATTCTCCTAGAATTGTATAATATTATATTCGTAGGTATTTATAACATATGAAAACATAGAAAATGGTATTAACTAACAAAACACAATGGGTGGTACTATTTTACATAATATAATTACAAAAACAAGATATAATATAGAATCTTAAAGCGTTTTCAAAAATCGAATAATACTTTGTCGTTATGGCGTAATCATAGTCCGATTCGGAAGATACACTTTTATTAACTTCGCTTATGATAAGCAGTTCAACCATTCCTTCGATTATTATATCTACCTACCACAGTTTGGCTTCTTCTTCTATAACATGAGCGATATACTTTTCCCACTTTTCCGCACTGATTTTACCCATAGCTTCTGTTAATTCAATTTAATTAAAGACAAAACAGTAAGATTATAGAGGAGTAAACGTGGCAACAGTGTATAAGTTAGCTCAGCGCGAGCACGAGACTTTCTACTTCTTCGCCAACCAGCCGAGCCGTACAGACAGTGATACCATCAGTCTATGTTTGTACATATTTTCGTAATAAATAAACCAGTTTAAAAAGTGATTACAGTCCACTAATTATTCGAACCAACATTTGGTCCGTTCGAACCGAATTACCGTAGAATTCGAGTGTGTAAAAGCAAAAAGTATTAAAATGTCGGCCATTTTGGGTGTGTAGAAGAAGCCAGTTTGGAGAATCGGACAAGAGTAGCAGTAGAATCGGTCCACCGGGATTCCTTCCATGCTGTAAGACTGCTCCATATTATTCGTATAATACTATTTTCGTCTTGTGTATATTTAGTATTTCTTTAGTTTGTTTTAGAAGAGGAAAATGCCCGATTTATAAAATTCGATGGCAAATCTTCAGGTGCAAGAGGCGGGAGAGCTTGAGCATAGGCGTAGGATTGTGGTAGAGAAAATCGAACGTTTTGAATCGTATTTTAGAAGTATTGACAAGGATAATATCGATGAATTTGTTTATAGTATTTTAAGTTCGCGCTTAGAGAAATGAGAGCCGTTATGGTATGAATATAATGAAATACAGAGTGAAATCGAGCTTTTGATTCCTGAAAAACGTAGTGAAAATTCTAGAGATCGCGAGGTATTTGAAGAATTGTATTTTTCGTTGATTGGTTCAGTAAAATCGGCCCTAAAAAGTATGAAAAAGGTTCAGTCAGGCAAGCTCAGTGGCGGGTGCAGACCTTGGCTCCGTGCAACAAGTAACATTGTTTAAACCTAGTGTAAAGTTACCTCCGATTAAAATATCAATGTTTGATGGTAGTTATAGTAATTGGATCGAATTTAAAGAGATTTTTGTCGCCTTAGTAGATACCAACTATTCTTCTTGTATGTGGAGACTTTTTTAAGATAGATCAGCGATCTTTACTTCTTTTTTCGTAGGATTTTTGCATTTTTCGGTATAGAAGATTCTTGGTTTTTGTTTTTGAGCTCTTTTTGTTTGTTTGATTTTATTGGTGAACTATTTTATTGATGGATAATTTATTTTATTGAATATTGATTGAAATTGATGTTAAATTTTTAGAGATTTTAGCCGTGTTAGGGCGGAAGCCAGTCTTTCGGATACCGATACCTCTCATCCGCCCTTGAGCGTATGTGTGAGTCTCGTATTAAATTGTTTGTTGAGATGTCCGTCCGTCGAAAGTAACTTTGTATTGTTTTGTCGTAGAATTGTTTTAATGTCTCTATTTTTAAGTCCCTGTGAAGCAGTGCTGTCGGAAAGTGTCTTTGTGTGTCGGTTATCATTTTTAGTGCTACATTTTGGAGTCTTTGAAATTTTTGGTGTTGTGTAGCACAAAGAGTTGACCACGTTGGTGAGCCGAATGTGAGTACGGGTCGCACCAATATTTTTTAGAGGTTAGTTCTTGTCTTGTAGGAAATTTTGTTTCGCTTGTTGATGAGCGAGTAGATGGCAAAAAGCTGTTTTCTGGCTTTTTGAAGCCTCTCCTCTGCAGTGAATCTCCAGGTCATTCTCTTATCAAAGAGCAAGCCGAGATACTTAACCTTGTTCGCCCATGGAATGGGTGTATTCATGACCTTCACTCGTGATTGAGGCAACCTCAGCCTTGCTCTCGAGAAGAAAATGGCCTGGGTTTTCTCCGCATTGAGTCGAAGCTTCCACTCAGAGAGCCATTTGGAGAAAAGAGCGATGTGGCGTTGTAGTCGAGCGACTACATATAAGGGCGATCTTGCGAGATACCAACTATTCTCTTTCAAATATTCAGAAATTTTATTATTTAAGAAACTCTTTAGAGCGTGAACACCTTGAGCTAATAAAATATTTAGAAGAATCAAGTGATAGTTATTGTACTGCTTGGGGACTTTTAGCACAAAGATACGAAAACAAAAAGATTCTGATTCATAATCATCTTTGAATGTGCACCGATTTTGAAATAATCATATGTTGAGCTACGTAAGTTATTTGATCAAATATCAAAACATTTAAGAGCCTTAAATACATTGGGTGAGAATACAGATAGCTGGGATAGGTTAATTTTGTATATTGTTAGTAATAAGTTTGATTCTATTGCAAGAAGAAAAATGACCTTCCTACAATGTCAGATCTAAATGATTTTTTAAAGGAAAAAGGCGATATTTTAGAGAAGTTAGAAAGTTAGAAATAACAGGAGAACCAAAAGGTCCTAAGGTTCATAGTAAAGATTATAGTTTTGCTAGTAGTAATATAAAATGCTTTTATTGTGAGAAAGATCATTCAGTATACGTATGTGAATCGTTTTCAAAATTTGAGTCAAAGCGAAAAATGGAGTGAAATAAAAAGACTTAAACTATGTGGTAATTGTTTAAAACCAGGGCACCCATTCTTTAAATGCAAGGCACCACCTATTAAGTGTCAGAAATCGCATAACTCACTTTTACACGTTGGGCAAAATAATATTAATTTGAAGTCAAATAATAGCTACGCCACTGGTCACCGCGACAGGTTAGCTTCCTCCGCGAATTCTACGAGTCAGCCGCCCGGCGGCGGCGGCAGAGAAGCAGTTGGTGACGTCATGAGCCGGGCAGATGGAACTGTGACGACGGTTGCAGCGAGTAGTAATGTGGCGGGCAGAAGCGTTGTTGCCAACTCGTTGGAAAATACTCAAGTTTATTATCGACGGCGATGATAAAGATAAAGGGTAATAATAATACGATAATAACTTGCCGGGCTTTATTAGATTGCGGCTCGCAGAGTAATTATCTATCGGAGCGAATATGTATGTAAGAGGTTAAATTTAAAATGTAATGAAGTTAATCATGTGGTAAAGGGAGTAGGTCAAACTCTATCGAATATAAATAAGCAAGTCAATGCAACAGTTGAATCGTGTATGAATAACTTTACTGCGAGTATTAAATGTTTAGTTTTATCGGAAATTACGGAAGGGTTGCCTTTGAGGTAATTTAATAAAAATGTTTTAAAAATACCGGAAAGTTATAAGTTAGCTGATCCAAAATATAATGTTTCGGGTGAAATGGATTGTTTATTGGGTTCATCGATTTTTTGGTCTATTTTATGCCCACAACAGGAGCGGCTTGGCCCAAATTGTCCTGTTTTACAGAATACTCAATTCGGATGGGTAATAGTGGGAAGTTTATTAATGAATGCTCGTTGTTCTCAGTCATCTATAAATCATGTTAGTTCTTCAGTAACTTGTTTAAATATAAATGATAGTAACGTTAAGATAGTTAAATTTTGGCAACTTGAGGAGATATATAATGAAAAACCCCTGTTATCCGATAGTGAAAGGTATTGTGAAACTTATATTGTGCAAATCACTCATCGCGATAGTGTAGGGCGTTTTATAGTTAAAATCCCTTTCAAAAATTCCGTGAATAAGCTAGGCCATTCTCAGAAAATGGCAATTAAGAGATTTAAAACGTGCGAAAATAAGTTAAACAAAAATGATGAATTGAAAAAGGAATATAGCAAATTCATGAAAGAATATATAGAGTTGGGTCACATGCGTGAACTTGGTGATTATAGTGAATTAGAAAGGGATGGCTATTATATTTTTTTTTTATGTAAAGGCACAGCACTACAGGATAAATCCTTTATGGCGCTCTAGGAGCGGTGCGTGTGCGCAGGAAACGATTCACGTTGGTCTTGAATCTTTGGAGACTATACTCGTTGGGGAAGACGATCTCAGGGAGGTCGTTCCAGAGTGATGACGTTCTCCAGATGAAAGAATTTTGAAACACTGTCGTTCGAGGGACACTAAGCTGAACCACGTACTGGTGGGCTGCAGTGGCTCGTCGTGTATTTCTACCATGCACCGCTCTAGGTGGTATTAAGCGGGCAACCTCAGTTGAACACTTGTCATGAAAATATTTGTAAAATAGACTCAAGTCGTCAACCTGCCTTCGATGTTCAAGGCTTTCCAGGTTGTTTGTCAGACTATGGTCACCGATCAAGCGAATGGCTCTTCTTTGAATGGAATCTAGCAATCTCAGGGTATGTTTAGGAGCAGAGCCCCAAATATGCGAACAGTACTCCAGTGATGGTCGAATTTGGGCTTTATAAAGCATCAAAAGTTGTTGGGGTGTATAGAGGTTCTTTGTTCGGAAAAGTACTCCAAGCTTCTGCGAGGCTGCCTTAGCAATGGCCGCAACGTGGCCATGCCAAGACATATGACTATCCAAATTTACGCCCAATAAATGAATTGATGAAGCCAAGGGAATTGAGTGTCCCGCCATAACTATATCCGGTTCTTCAACATTAACTTTTTTAGAGAAAACTGCCGCCTGGGTCTTTTTAGCGTTAAATTCTACTTGGTTACTGTCACCCCAAGACAAAATTTCTTCCAGGTCTTTGTTGAGATGTGAGACCTCTTGCTGCCTATAGAGATGTGCATTAGCAGCCGATGTCCGAGCATGCAAAGTAAAAGTTGAAACAAGTGTGCTGTCATCAGCAAAGCTATATATAGGATTCTTAGTTTTTTCCAAAAGATCGTTAATGTATAGTAAGAAAAGGGTGGGCGACAATATAGAACCTTGAGGGACTCCGGCGTTGATGTTAAATGTGTCTGAAAGAAATCCGTCCATCGCCACTCGCAGAGAACGGTCTTTAAGAAAGCTCGACAGCCATGAACAAAATTGAACCGGCATTCCGTATGCTCTCACTTTAGTTAGGAGCCCCTCATGCCATACTCGGTCAAAAGCCTTGGAAATGTCCAGTGCTACCGCCCGGGTCTCCCCATGGTGTTCTATTGCGTTGTTCCAAACATGAGTAACATAAGCGAGAAGGTCTCCTGTTGATCTAGACTTACGGAATCCATACTGGCGGTCACTAATAATGTTGAAGCCTTCCAGGTATTTTAGTAGTTTTTCGTTGATAGCCTTCTCCATAACTTTTGATATAACCGAGAGCAATGCGATTGGACGATAGTTGTTTGGCAAAGTCTTCTTGCCTTTTTTGGGTATGGGCTGGACTCTCGCAGTTTTCCAGCAAGAAGGAAATATTCCTTTTTTGTAGGATAAGTTAAAAAGCCTACAAAATACCGGTGTCAGTTCGTCAGCGCATGTCTTAATTACAATTACTGGAATATCGTCAGGACCAGAAGCCTTTTTAGTGTCGAGACTCCCCAAGATTCGCTTAACATGGCGGTGGCGAAAGACAATCTCGGGCATTCTCGATTCTACAGGGGTAATGTTCGGTGAAGTACTTCCCTGAAAATTTACCGTTGAATGTGAAGAGAATAGTTCCGCCAGTAAGTTTGCTTTTTCCTGTGCTTTGGTCGCAATGGTGCCATCAGAACGTGTTAGAGGTGGAATGGTTGACTTGGTAAAGTGCCACATCATGCCACATCATGCGATAATAAAAGATAGTAGTTTAACGACAAAATGTAGAGTGGTATTTGATGCATCTGCCAAGACAGATTCGGGGTTATTTTTAAATAATGTCCAGTTTAGTGGGCCTAATTTACAACGCGATATATTTACAATTTTGCTAAATTTCCGGCATTACAAATATGTTATGACGGCAGACGTGTCAAAAATGTATAGGCAAATTTTGATACACGATGATGATAAAAAGTACCAAAGAATATTTTGGCGATTTAATCAGGATGATATTCTAAAATGTTATGAATTAGAAACAGTAACCTACGGTACAGCTTCGGCACCCTATCTGGCTGTCCGTTGCCTATTACAACTTGCGAATGAAATCGAATACCCTATGGCGAGTAAAGTAAAAAAGAATAATTTTTATATTGATGATTGTTTAGCAGGGGCGGATTCAGTAGAAAGTTTATTGGAAATTCAAAGAGATATTTCAAAAATATTAGCGTCATGCGGGTTTGAACTGCGAAAGTGTCTATGTAACGAAAAAGATATTTTGAAGCGTTTTGATGTTAACAGTAATTTAGATCTTAGTATTTTGAATATCGGAGAAAATGAAGAAAATAAAACTTTAGGGGTTGTATGGTATTCAATCGAGGATACTTTTGGATATTCAATAAATAATATTTCGTTACCAATGGACGTTTCTAAAAGACTTATTTTATCAATAATATGTCAAATGTTTGATCCACTTGGACTTCTTGGTCCAATTTTTACCGTATCAAAACCGAATAATTTAAAGGATAGATTTGTACGCTTTTTAGAAGAGCTTCTTGTTATAAATGAGATAGAAATACCAAGGCATGCTATAATTTCGGAATATATGTTGATAGAATTACACGGACTTTGCGATAGTTCCAAAAAAGCTTACGGAGCTTGTTTGTATGTAAAATGTACGACAACTTCAGGTAAAATAGTAATTAATATTTTATGCTCTAAATCACGTGTTGCGCCCATCAAACAAGTAAGTTTGCCCCGATTGGAGCTGTGCGGTGCGGTGCTATTAGCTAATCTAACAAACAGAGCAGTTGCTGCTCTTGATCTAAAGTTTAATAAAAAATATTTTTGGACAGATTCGACAATAACGCCAGCATGGATAAAGAGTGAAATAACAAGTTGCAAAACGTTTGTCGCAAATCGTGTTAGTGAAATACAGTCATTGACAAAGGTCTCGGATTGGAACCATGTAAAATCAAGTGAAACCCCCGCGGACTTAATATCTTGAGGTTGTTTACCGCAGACACTTAAGGAGTCCAAAATTTGGTGGCACCGGCCAGAATTCTTGTTACAAGACAGCTCAGTATGGTCTATAAACCAAGGGTTGGGCAGTGATAGTGAAATACCGGAACAACGTACCTGTGTAAACTGAGCCACTCGAATTGAATTAAACAATGAAAATTGTTTGGAAGTTTTATTAAAGAAATTCTCTCATTTCATAAGATAGTTAGAGTTTTAGCTTACGTTATGCGCTATATAAATAATTTAAAGATTGAGATAGAGCAGAGAAATTTAGGATTTGTAAAACCAATCGAATTAGATATAGCCACTAAGGCCTTACTAAAATATATTCAAATGGAATGCTTTCCGGTAGAATATAATTGTTTGTTAAAAGGTAAAGGATTGAAAACAAATTCTTCACTTTTAAGTTTGAATCCTTTTTTAAATAACGGTTTAATTAGGGCAGGTGGTAGAATCAGATTTTCTAACCAAGATTTTGATAAGGTTCACCCAGTTATTCTACCTAAGGCTCTGACTACCTTAATTTTTAGAACTGAACATGAAAGGCTTCTACATTGCGGAGCTCAGCAATTATTATACTCAGTTCGCGAGAACTATTGGCCTATTTCTGGGCGCAGTAATTGTAAAAAGATTGTAAGGAATTGTGTCGTATGTTTTAAGGCAAACCCCAGTAATACACCTTATTTGATGGGTGAGTTGCCAGCAGTACGCGTCATAAACTATAGCCCTTTTTTAAATGTTGGTGTAGACTATGGTAGAGTCTTTCTCTTGAAGGATCGAAAAACTAGAAACGCGAAACTTATTAAGGCATATGTTGGTCTATTCGTTTGTATGAGCACAAAGGCCGTGCATTTAGAACTAGTGTCTGAACTCACCACTGAGGCATTTATTGCTGCTCTTAAACGATTTATTGCAAGGCGGGGAAAACCTGCAAATATTTACTCAGATAACTGGCTCAACTTTGTTGGAGCAAGCAACGAAATAAGTAAGTTATATAATATGTTACAAGCTAATTCCGATTTAGTCGCAAGGATGGAATCTGTTGGCATTTTATCCCAGCACGAGCCCCTAATTTCGGTGGTATATGGGAGGCAGGGATCAAAAGTACGAAGCATCATCTGAAACGAGTTTGCGGAAACAATTCCTATATATTTTTTTTTGCTTGTGATTATGTCGCTTGGCAATAGTTCATATCATGTAATGTATAATAGACACATTCCATAGTTTAAATTATAATAACTTATTTTAGATAAATTATTGTTCTAATCTGAACCTTTTTAATATTATTTGCAATATTGTAATATTTAAATACTTGCTCATGTAAAATGTATTAATTTTAATGATGAGGTACTATAATTGTTTTCTTCATTTCTCCACAGCCATCTAGGCTTTTCACATTGTATTTACTTGTGAGTTGAGAAATAAATGTTTGAGTTTGAGTTTCAGTTATACTTATGAGGATTTCAGTACTATTTTAATTTAGATTGAGGGAATATCAAACTCCCGTCCTTTATGTCCCTTATCCTCTGATCCCGAGGACCTGACCACCTTAAGCCCAGCACATTTTCTAGTGGGAAGAAGTCTTACTACCATACCTGATCCCAGCCTTATTGAGATTCCAGAAAGTAGATTGGACCACTTCCAAAGACTTCAAGCAGCCATTCAACATTTTTGGAAGCGGTGGCAAAAGGAAAATTTGTCAGAACTCCAGTCCCGTACTAAGTGGAAGCAGCAGGCCCCCGATAGTATCAGGGTCGGCTCAATGGTACTTGTAAAGGACGATAACGCAGCAGTGTTAAATTGGCATCTTGGATAGTGAACCTGTATCCAGGCAAGGACAAGATTACCCTCGTAGTGGACATAATGGTGCGCGATGGAACAGTGAGGCGCTCTTTGGGTAAAGCGTGTGCGTTACCTATTGAGCCATAACCTTCAAGTAGTTACGAGCTTATAAAAACTATTGTTATGTCGTATGTGTATATAGCTGTTTAGAAAGACTTTTATCTTCCAAGGCGGGCGGAATGTTAATGCATTTTTTTTAAAGACAAAACAGTAAGATTTTAGAGGAGTAAACGTGGCAACAGTGTATAAGTTAGCTCAGCGCGAACACGAGACTTTTCTTTCTACTTCTTCGCCAACCAGCCGAGCCGTACAGACAGTGTTACCATCAGCCTATGTTTTTACATATTTTTGTAATAAATAAACCAGTTTAAAAAGTGTTTACAGTCCACTAATTATTCGAACCAACAGGTTCATTAAAGAGTCTTTTTAAAACCACCATTTTATAAGTCGTGTTTTTTCTAGCAACACCTGTCTTTATTTGAGCCCATATAAGTTCGATCGGCTTTAATTCGCCGTCGTAAGAAGGGAGTCTGAGCACAGATATTCCCCTTAACTTTGCCATTTCATCGACTACATAATTTTTTGAATGCATTTTTATGTAAATTGGCTAGTACCAATAGTTCTTTTTTTAAGAAGTCTAATGGAAATTCTATTTGTCTTAAACTTAGCCACTCTGTTATTTCACTTTTACGCCACGCACTTGTCGGTAATTTTTCCGTCAGCCTAGAGTGATAACTTGCACTATCCAATACAATTATTGCATCTTTTGGTATAAGATCCAGCATTTGCTCGAACCATTCTTCAAAGACATCGGCATTCATATCTTCGTGATATTAGATTGGAACATCAGTAAACCACCTTTAACGAAGCCTTTGAAACTTCCAATATGGGTTATGATAAGTCTATGTCCTTTTCGAGATGGCGGTCTTAATCCTGTGGACAAGCCTGCCAAGAAAGCTTGTCTTGAACTTTTAATATTTTCACCCTGCCAAAATTTAGTCATGTTTCGTCTAGGTATAAAATTTTTCTTGTTTCCTTCTCTGGCTTTTCGGATGCTTCTTAAGTAATTTCTTCTCCAAGAGACGATATCGCTTCTCTCTATTAAAATCGATTGCCTATTAGGTTTTTGCCACCGAAAACCCATTTTCGTAAATAATTTTCAAAGCGTATTCCTACACATAAATAGGTAGTCCTAGTCTTCTCGGATTAAGGACAATTTTTTTTGTCCAGCTTGGGAATTTATTTTTTGAAAGAAACTAGGAACTTTTCGCATTATTTTCTGCAATAAAACGTCATCCAGCTCAAGTTTTGGTCGTCCTGGAGAAGTTTTTGGAGGTTTGACGGAACACTTTTTTCTTCTTTTAAAAAGTTATATATTGTTGCTTTCCCAACGTTAAGTATATCTGCTGTAAATTGCACTCATTGTCAACACTTAAATCCGCATTCTTACTTTTAATAGAATTGTAACAATTAAGGATTAGTTTTCTCCATTTACTGTACATGAACCGACTCTGGGGCGTTCAGGCAATTGTTGATAATTCTTCATATTTAATTAGAGAAATACTTACACTTCACACTGTGACTAGTTTCGCAGAGAAACAAGCACCCAAGGTAGGTATGTATAGATATAAATAGGTGTACTATTCCAATAGAGGCACCCATAAAGGCATAATAACCAGATAATTAGCAAACAGGTAACCAGGATTAGGCACAAAAAAAAGAATAAAATGATTAGAGCAGAAACGGAATAAGTTCCTAGACTCAAATTAGTTTTGATAAAATGGTTTTCTAAAATTCCACATATATTTTTCTGCAGCCGTCTCGAAAATAAAATTTTCTGTACACAACAAAAAATTCACTGTTAAATTTAACACTCAATGGTGCTACATAGTATAGGACCACACTCAATAGGGTGTATTAACCAATCAGTATATCTGGTAAAAGAGGTATTTTTGAATGTTTTTTTTTTACTTTTTGATGTGTTTATTCTTCTTATTTATGGGTAGGTACACTATCGAGTTTAAATTAAACTCACAGATTGTAAACCTATCCTTCTAGGGTGTAAAAGAAATAATGAGAGGTGTAAGTAAACCATTTTTTAATGGTAATTTGTGATCAATTAGTGTAAACAAACATCATATTATTGTAGTGTAAATTTTATTTTATTTGGGTGTGACTTTACTATAGTGAGTGTAATAAAATAATCTAACCAGGGCTAGAATACTTTCCACTTTGTTTAAGTCATTTAATCCCGTATCAAACTAACCGGACGTTTATGATTAAAATGTAAAAAATTATGCATTCAAGATGTTTTACATTATTAACCTCTGCTTATACATGATTGAATTACTAAATCAAAGCCGAAAGTAGTAGCCCCTAATATATATACATCTTCAGATCGCTTGGAAAAGGTTTGTTAAACGAATGAAAATATTGAGTATTATTTATCGTTTATTTATAAACAAAATTCCATCCATACTCGATGGTACGTTAGAATGATGATGAAAAGTACTTTATTGTCCAAAAAATATTACACAGTAATAATTTCTTATTGACAAAGCTATATAGTTTTTTATACAAACACACGATCTATAAAATCTTAAAACTAACAGCCTAGAACAGCTGACGTCAAGTTAGAACTATAATAAATAACAACAGAAAACAAAAATAAAAATTTTAAAATATACCAATAGGCAACATACAAACAAAACAAACAGAAGTAAATATTAAAATTTGTATAGAAAAGTGCAAAGTCATTATTACAGAATGAGGTTGCTTTTCTTTCTCAATAACATTTAATTCCATACAAAAACATACATCAAAAATATAAAAAATATAAAAAGCAATGCAAACTGCAAGATTATAAAATTATAAAATCAGTCAGTCAACGCGAGATTTAGTATCATTCAAAGAATTCGTCAATAGAGTAGAAGGCCTTTTTTATAAGAGTTTCCTTTAAATTTCTACGAAAAGACCCCAAGTCCCGCATATTTCTGATGCGTAGAGCCACGTGGTTATAGATCTTGACGCCGTTGTAAATGAATGAGTTCTTAACGAGGGTAGAATGTGGAATAGGCAAGGGAATGCTGTTAACCTGTCGTGTGGCATAGGCCTGCTGATGGGTGGGGAGATGATGTTTGTTTTTGTGTATTAAGCAAGATGTCTCCAAAATGAATAGCGATGGTAGAGTGAGAATATTGTGCTCAGTAAAGAGAGGTTTGCAGTGGGTTCTTGGATGTGCATTGGACAAATTTCTTACGGCTCGTTTCTGAAGAGTAAACACAGACTGAAACATATACTGTGAGCATGCTCCCCAAAAGGGTAACGCATATCTGAGATGAGATTCCACAAGGGCAAAGTAGACATCCCGCGCAACTCTCTTGCCAAGCTCTTGGTAAGTGGCACGAACAGAAAAGCAGCCGGAGGCTAGTTTTTTATTTAACCTGGTGATATGTGGATGAAATTTTAGATCTTCATCAATAAACAAGCCTAAAAACCTAGCACTGGTAACAGTGCTGATAGAATCGCTGCCCAAAACGAAATAATCAACTCTGCAATTAAATCCAACGACATGCGTCTTGGACATATTTAAACAGAGGCGATTTGCATCACTCCACTGCTTGATTTTTTGCAGATCTGATGCAATGACCCGCTGCAGCTGCTCAGGGTGCCTGTTGCGCCATAGTACGGTAGTGTCATCAGCAAACAACGTTAATTGACCAGATATGTTAAGTTGAGACAAGTCGTTTATATAAATTAAGAAGAGAATGGGGCCTAATACGGATCCTTGAGGGACGCCGCAGGAAATACGCTGCTTGCCAGATGACACGCCGCCCGAGTAAACGAACTGTTCACGGTCACACAGGTAATCCCCGAACCAGTCAAGGACACTCCCACGAAAACCATAGACATAAAGCTTCCGCAGCAGTATTTCGTGACTCACGCAATCAAATGCCTTCGAGAGGTCACAAAACACTGCAGCGGAGGCTTCCCGCCCATTAACCGCCCGAAAGACACCCGCCAAGAAGTCAAACATGGCATCAGATGTGCTTAAACTGGATCGGAAGCCAAATTGGCACATTGTCAGGATGTTGTGACTGTCCAAGAATAGTAAGACCCGCTGCTTTACCAGACTCTCGATAAGCTTGGAAAGAGTGGAAAGGAGGGAGATCGGTCTGTAGTTTGAGGGACTAGAGTGGTCACCGTTCTTGTAAAGAGGAATAACTTTGCCAGTTTTAAAACAAGGCGGGAATGAACCAGAAACAAAAGAGATGTTAATCACATCCGACAAAACAACAAGCACATTGTGAGGAAGTTTCTCCAGAATCCCGATAGAAATGCCGTCATCGGTCGCAGCTTTTTTGTTCTTCATTGAGCCAATTGTTTTCTGAAGCTCTTGCGGATTGGTTGGAGTGAAAATACTGAAGGATTCGGGGATGTTCACGGCAGAGAGATAGGACAATGGGTCAGCATCTATATTTAAATTTTTAGTTCGGTTGGTTGCAATCGAGCAATAATAGTCATTCAAAAGGCTGGTACTAATATTTACTTCAGTAGACTTATTTGCTCTGTTAGTGATCTCATTCACGATAGACCAAGATTCCCGCTGTCTATTGCCAGAGTTGCCGATACGTCTAGAGTAATACATCTCCTTCGCTTTGCGGATGACCACCCTATAAGTTTTCCTGTATAGTGAATAGTACGACTGAATCATAATATTATCCGGGTATGCCCTTCTAAGGCTATTTAGGAATCTCAGATTGGAGGCTGAGGTGCGTATACCGAGAGATAACCATCTTTTTTTGTCTTTGCGTTTTGGTTTTAGACGACGTATTGGAAAACTATGGTTAACAATATTTGCCAATGTATTTTGAAACGATCCTAGGGGATTAGGTTTGTTAAAGACTGAATCCCAATTGTGGGATTCACATAACTGGCGAAACCGTTCAAAGTTGGGACGACCATAAATTCTGCCGAGCCTACTATTGTCATTTGAGAAGTTGCAGGTTATTGGAACGTCTGCCAAAATGGCGTAATGATCCGACAGATTTGGATCAAAAACAGTACAAGACACATTCTCCTGGCTATTTGAGGCAATGTAGTCTATTGTGGTAGAGGAGGTCCGCGTAACACGTGTAGAACTGTGGACGTGCATATTAAGATTATAAGATTCAAACAGGTTTGAGAGTTTTATGGTCGACACATTGTCTTTGTCTTCAAAATCTATGTTAAGAAGTATCTGGAGAATGAAAAGAAAAATAATTTTGAAACTTTCACTACGGCCGTAGGAGGCTGCGCTCTAGCTTTTAAAAATAATTTCGCGGTTGCAGTGGTGCCAGATCTATTGATAACTGACATCAACTTTGGAATTTTAAATGGGACACCCAGTAGTTGACTTTATTTTTAGATTCTACGAAGCAATCTAGGTTTGTTTTGTAAAGGATATTCTTCCATTTCTCTTGCCGTTTCTTAAATATTAATTATTTTGTGTCTTTTTTTTACCGAAACTATGTGAATTAAAACTTCAATATTTTCCAGATGTCAAATCAACGTATCACTTTAACATCATTTAGTCAACATGTGGTACTTTAATTTTGGCAACATAGGATCGCTGACTTCTACACAGAGTGTCCTAAAAATGAATTGCAATTCAGATTTTATAAATTTGATCAAAAGTTACTTTTTTTAAATGGAACACCCTGTATATTATTGAAGTGTTGAATAGAGTGGATCAATTGACCTTTTTTTTATATAAAGTGTTCCTCTACCTATTTTGAACCGTTTTCGATTTATAAGCCATTTTATGAATAATTACTATTCATATTCGAGAACTAGATATTAAAGATCTAAATCGATAAGTGTGCCATGATCAAAACAAATTTCGTTTCATAATAAATTGTGGTTCTGAAAAGAACCGATTTTGTCAGTAAATTAAAACTTTTGGAATTCTCACCTAATACGTCAGATGTTTAAAGTACTGACCATTTTCATGTAAGCAATCGATAATACATGTCTTCACATGGTAGTAGCTCTTTGAATTTCTAACGGATCAAGTTCTTCAAAAGCGCGCCTTACCCGATTTTCTAGATCTTCTTTTGAATTTATTGATGTTTTATAAACCACTTCTTTAATCCTACCCCACAGGAACAAGTCTAAAGGATTAAGGTCTGGAGATCGCGGTGGCCAACTCCATGGTCGTCCACGTCTTATCCACCTATCTTCAAACATATCATACAGTTCCGCGGAAACTTCATGGGTACAATGAGCAGGAGCTCCATCTAATTGATACCAACAGTTTCTCAAATCGATAAGCGATAGATTATGCAAAAAGTCAGATACGGTCGTTCTTACAATTTCGAGATATTTTGCAGAAGTTAAATTTTCATCATAAATATAGATTGATAATTGCCTATCTATCAACAAACAAAATACATTAAAACTAAATCTTTGTTGGTAACCTCTTTCTTTTATAACGTGTGGATTTTCTGCAGCCCAATAGTGATTATTTTGACGGTTAAAGACTCTTTCGCGTGAGAATTTTGCTTCATCAGTCCAAATAATTATTTTCAGAAAATTTGGATCTTCCTGTGCCTGAATTAATAACATTTCGCAAAGATCTACACGTTTTGGAGGATCACCTGCTTGTAAAGCTTATAATGTAATTAGTTTGTAGCCATGCATATTATGTTTATGTAAAATTCTCCATATTGATGTTCGATTTATTCCTAAATCATTTTTGGCACTTGTTACTGAAGCATGGGAATAGGCATGAAAATAAGCCAAAACGTTAATTTCATTTTCTTCGTTTCCAGTAACAGGATGAAATTGATATCTTGGGGCCTGTACAGGGTCTTCCAACGAGGACTGAACAGGGGCTCATTTTTGGGCTTCCTTGGATTTAAAGAAAAATCCAAAATAGCCAATCGATGTACTTTTTCCTGCAGAATTCAAAAATGAAACCAAAAATTTATTTGAACCAGAAACAAAAGAGTTACGCTATGGATAAGGTGTTTTTTAAATGGAACATAGCTTTTTTATACGATTTTTGGAACGAGTGATTTTTTTTTGTCCGTTCTGATTAAAATATTTATTATTGTGACAGCTATTTTTATTAAATTTTAATGTTTTATCCAGTATAATTTAACTTTAACCTGTTTGAAACATACACTAGGTAATAAAGGTATAATCACCTTTGAATCCTTCAAAGTCAAAAAATTTGACAAATTTACTATAATATTGCCGAAATGAAATATTCATTAGATGAGAGATTGCAGATTGTTATCTTGTTCTACAAATGCCAAGAAAATGCAAGAGAAGCAAGGAGAAGATTTATTGCAAATTTTCACAGAAATATATCCGTCAATACTATTCGAAGGATAAAGAACCTATTTGAGGAAAATAAAACATTACATGACAGAAAAAGAAATCCAACTCTATACTAATTTAAAAAAAAAAACATTAATAATTTAATTGTTCAATGTGACCTCCGTTGTTCTCGAAACATGTGCGATAACCTCTTTGTATCCTTTCCAAACTTGCTGTTATACTGTGATTTTCCTGGTTAAGGCGATTTATTTCATTCACAATTTTCTGCATGATCTCTTCAATATCGTGGTTTCGCTGCTTGTATACCACGTTCTTTAAATGGCCCCAAAGAAATGTGTCTAATATTGACAAATCGGGACTATTGGGTGGCCAAGCATAGGTTCCATTTCTACCAATCCATTCTTCATGGCGTCCGTTTAAATATGGAGTAACCTCACGCATGGCATGCGGAGGGGCCCCATCATGTTGCCAAATTAAATTTTGATAGTCTTCCAATGGTAAATCTTCCAAAAAGTTCTCAATTTCGTTTTCTAAGAACTAGTAGTATCTCTGTCCATTTAAAGTCCCGATAAAAAATATTGGTCCCAAAATTCTATTATTTTTTATGCCACACCAAACATGGATTGAAGTCCTTCCTTGAAATTTAATTGTCTGAAATTTTCTTGGATTTCCAACGGCCCAGTGATGATTATTATGTCTATTGAAAACCCCCGATGTTGTGAATGTGGCTTCGTCAGTCCATAAGATATTTCTGAATAAATTAGGGTCTTCGTTTTTTTTCCGAATCACAATTTGGGAAACAAATTGGAAGCGAAGTTCTTTTTGTGCCGGTGTTAGATGTTGAAGTGGAAGCATATGATAAGACTTAAATTTATGATTTCTTAAAGTCCTGTGAACAGTTCCTTGGGTAACTCTTCTGCGTCTTACACCGCCGCCGTATTGAACGTCCCGAACTGCGTCCGAAATTGATTTGGTTGGATTCAGTCGAAAATAATTCACAATGGCACGGTCTCGATTTCTATTCCTTTCTGGATTTCTTTTTCTGTCATGTAATGTTTTATTTTCCTCAAATAGGTTCTTTATCCTTAGAATAGTATTGACGGATATATTTCTGTGAAAATTTGCAATAAATCTTCTCCTTGCTTCTCTTGCATTTTCTTGGCATTTGTAGAACAAGATAACAATCTGCAATCTCTCATCTAATGAATATTTCATTTCGGCAATATTATAGTAAATTTGTCAAATTTTTTGACTTTGAAGGATTCAAAGGTGATTATACCTTTATTACCTAGTGTATGTTTCAAACAGGTTAAAGTTAAATTATACTGGATAAAACATTAAAATTTAATAAAAATAGCTGTCACAATATTAAATATTTTATTCAGAACGGACAAAAAAAAATCACTCGTTCCAAAAATCGTATAAAAAAAGCTATGTTCCACTTAAAAAACACCTTATCCATAGCGTAACTCTTTTGTTTCTGGTTCAAATAAATTTTTGGTTTCATTTTTGAATTCTGCAGAAAAAAGTACATCGATTGGCTATTTTGGATTTTTCTTTAAATACAAGGAAGCTCAAAAATGAGCCCTTGTTCAGTCCTCGTTGGAAGACCCTGTACATTTCCGAAATTTAAAAAATTGCCTTCAAATCTGAGAAATTTCCGTGGGTTCATTGGCGGCAAATTCAGAAAAAGAGCGTTAAATTTTCAGCAGGTTCTTAAAACAATCCTTTGACACTCGCCGTGAATATAAAACAAATTTAAAATATCCGTATTTGAATAACTATTATTCTCCATTTTTGCTATTTTAATCTGACATAAGCAAACCCAAACTAGAAAGTGAGACATGTCATGTCATCATCGTTATGTATTGAAGTTGTTACATCATGGCACACTTATCGATTTAGATCTTTAATATCTAGTTATCGAATATGAATAGTAATTATTCATAAATTGACCGAAAACGGTTCAAAATAGGTAGAGGAACACTCTATATAAAAAAAAAGTCCAATTGGTTCACTCTATTCAACACTTCAATAATATACAGGGTGTTTCATTTAAAAAAGTGACTTTTGATCAAATTTATAAAATCTGAATTGCAATTAATTTTTAGGACATTCTGTATAGAAGTCGATTCTATGTTGCCAAAATTAAAGCAACACATGTTGACTAAATAATATTAGAATGTTACGTTGATTTGAAATCTGGAGACGAAAATATTGAAGTTTTAATTCACATCTGTACCCCAGAGCCAGACTATGTTAAGTCCAAATTGGCCAAATTTTAGCTAAATATGTTAAGTGACTTAAAATTTTGCGGCGCATCGTTTGATATTTTCCATTTTGGCGTATCCTTTAAAATAACGAAAATAGCTCATTTTAAACTACGTTAAGTCCACAGCTCTCCTTGAGGCAAACAATGTTAAGTAGCGTTAACCTTATTTGCCTCTGGATTTGCGTTCAGTTTAAAATGTTAACTCCACAACCAGTCAACATACCTTGCGAGTTTTTTGTGCTGTGCAATTTCTATTATTTACAATGCCTATTACGAGACGTGTTCCGTGGTCTTCTAGAACTAGTAAAATAATAAAAAGCTTGGAAAAGGCCGAAAATATTCAAAATGTTCAGGCCGCAGAAGCTAGGACCAGAAAAAAATCAAGTAAGTTAACTTTTCAGGTTTATTTAATAATCAACTATTACGTTCTAACAAGTTTGAGCTAGTTAATAAAGACGTACACAGTTGGAGGCGGATGCCGTTCACTCGACGATAGAGCGTGAAAAAAAGAAGATTCCCCAGTTTCAAATAGTTACCCCTTGGGATTGGCAGCAGATGATCAGATTGTGTGGAACAAAAAAACACTTTACTGTAGTCAACATGGAATATTCCGATTTTAAAGAATTTAAACATCTTTTTGAGGGATCAACAACACCATATATCAACAAGAAAAAAAATAGCGCAGGCAACGATTTTCTGATATCCCTAGCAGTCCACTTGCAAGTTAGAAGAAGTAACCCTGGAATTCTCTATTATAAAACCGATTTTAGTACAGATTTTTTAGATGTCGACTTTCACAGAAGAAATAAACCAAATGACTACTTTCCTTTACCGATTCCACCGATTAGGGATGGGCCTAAACCAATTTCAGCTAAAAAGTATAGCCATTTACAAAAACTTCTTAAATGGGAACCAAAAAGATTCCATGACTAGGTATTACAAGAATTTGGAATACGGAAAAAAACGAAGATGACGACTTAAAATATATCTGTTTATTATAAGAGACCAAATTGTGTTATATTTTTTAATAATTAAGCAGTAAATTATGTAATGAACACATAGGTAGTATTATTCCCCCTCCAATTTACCTAAATGTTAAAAATGTTAAGTCCACTGCAAATATGTCAAGTGCATCACTTTGGACTTAACATATATGATAAATCCAAAAATGAGTTTTTTTGCATATGCCAAACTATGTTAAGTCACTAAAATCAAAAACAAAAACTAAATTAAAAACTTTGGCATTATGCTCTTTATTCGTATTCCTATAACTAATTTAATTATGAAATTGTGACTAGATTTAGTAAAAACAGTGTTTTATAATTTGGAAAAGTCTAAAATGAATATTATTAAAACTGCTCTCCTGAAAAACTAAGTTTTTGGACTTAACACACTCTGGCTCTGGGGTACAGACATAGTTTCGGTAAAAAAAGACACATTAATATCTTAGAAACGGCAAGAGGAATGGAAAAATATCCTATACAAAACAGACCTAGATTGCTTCGTAGAATCTTAAAATAAAATAAACTACAGGGTGTCTTATTTAAAATTCCAAAGTTTATGTCAGTTATCAATAGATCTGGCACCACTGCAACCGCGAAATTATTTTTAAAAGCTAGAGCGCAGCCTCCTATGGCCGTATTACAAATTTAAAAATTATTTTTCTTTTCGTTCTCCAGATACTTCTAACGTACTTTCGAGTATGGAATACCCAGTATACAGCGTGTAACAGAAGTATGGAACGCTTTAAATATCTTTAATACCGTTTGTCCGATTTAGTTAAAACAGGTTAGTTATCGCCGAGCTGCTAGTGGCATTTGCAATGTTGACAAATTTACAGTTTTTTAGCAATTTAAAATATTTTTTTTTTAAATGGAATACCCTATATATTATTCAAAACAATGATTCCGCAACAAATTCTAGATTAGCTATTTTTTTAATATTCCAGCTCGAAAATTGAGAATTTATTGAAACATTATTGTAAGGTAATTATTGTTTAAACTTACTTATTACAGAATAAAGAAATTAAATTAGATGTTTAAAGTGCATTCCATTTACTTCTTGACAATATGCTAAATATTGCGGAAAAGTATTTAAAACATTAGAAAGAATATCTGTTTCTTCCTCAACTTCAATTCTTTGTTTTAGGTATTCTATATCATATGGCTTTGTCTTGTAGACCACATTTTTTAAATGTACCCACAAAAAATAATCGAGTGGAGTGAGATGTGGTGACCGAGCTGGCCACTCAATTGTACCCCGTCTCCCTATCCATCATTCAAAAAATACTTCATTTAGATACTGCCGTACTTGTCTGGCGTAATGTGGTGGTGCACCGTCTTGTTGCAGCCATACTTCGTTATTTAATCCCGCAACGTTGTCTAAAATTTTGTCATTGATAATCAGTTTTAATTTACTGTAATGAATATAACTTACGAGGATTTGGAAATAGGATCGCAAGAGCAGAAACAAGTTCATTTCTTCAGAACTGCAAATATCTATCGCCATTTAAATTATTATCCATAAACAATGGACCAATTATCCTTTGTCCTATAATGCCTGCCCAAACATTAATTTTTTGCGGAAATTGGGTGTGCTGTTCTCGAATCCAATGAGGATTTTCTTTGGACCAATAACGAATATTATGCCGGTTAACATTTCCATTAAGACAGAACGTCGACTCATCGGAAAACATTATTTTATTAATAAAATTTAGATTAGCATTACACAAATCCATCATTTGCTCACTGAATTCTAAACGCCTGTCAAAGTCATCCTCAGAGAGTTCTTGAACCAGGTGAATTTTGTATGGGTGGAACTTCTCACACTTTAATACGCGATCTACCGACATGTGCGATGTGTTGTAATCGAGGCCAATAATTCGAGTAGAGACGTGTGGATTTTCCTCTATGCTAAGCAAAATATCTAAAGCTTTATAGCCGCTTGTCGCAGTTTTTGGACGCCCAGATTTTGAAATGTCTTTTACATGACCAGTTTCGTTATATTCCTTTAAAATTTTGCTTACTGTGGACCATGCTATTGGATTTCGGTTGGGATACTTATCATAAAAAATCTCAGCAGCCTCCTGCTGTGTTCGCCTTTGATCCCCGTAACCCAATATCATTAATATTTCTATTCGCAGTGTTTCCGTTAGTAAATCCATTTTAAGAATTATTAAAACTGATAAATTATGAAGCACAAATACCTTCTGAAAAGTTTATCAATGTCGCTGTCAGAATTTAATTGTGTCACAAATTTCCAAGACCTACTTATATCTCTATCAGTTTTCTCGGATAAGAAGTTCTTATGATATTTAAACCCCAATATCAAAAAAATTGCTACATTTAGACATTAAGTAATTAATATAAAAGTTATTTAGAATTTGTTGTGGAATCATTTTTTTGAATAATATATAGGGTGTTCCGTTTAAAAAAAAATATTATTTTAAATTGCTAAAAAACTGTAAATTTGGCAACATTGCAAATGTCACTAGCAGCTCCGCGATAACCTCTTATATACGGATAACGAATTTTAGCTAATTCGGACAAACAGTATTCAAGATATTTAAAGCGTTCCATACTTCTGTTACACGCTGTATATATCTACGCTTAATGTCCCTTATTGTTAAGCTTAACTAAACAAGTAACATAATAAATATATATATACCTATAACACTAAACACCTAATTAAAAGTATGCTTTGGAACAATATAATATAATGAAAATGACGAGTATTATTAATCGTATATTTACTTAGAGATCTATGAAGTAAAATATGTAGGTAGGTACCCTAAGTATTTATATAAAAAAGGAATACATTTATATTATAGGCTTATATCAGAATAATTTAAAAGATAAAGGGAAAACTGTAGCAATGTATATACCTACTTAGTTTTTTACAAATGGCGTACTTATTAGTAAGGTTTCTATTAAATTTCGTTAATATGCTTACCCAATTTAACAAGATCCTCATAAGAAGCACCCACATTTGGCACTTTACAGAACTTTGCTCTATTTCTTTATTTCAATTTAAATATAACATTATTCTATATCACGTTCAAAGAGCACAATCAGACTGACTTGAAAGTCAAATTTGAACGTATGGTCGCCGTGATCTGTCAATTCCTAGAATTTAACACCACTTGTTGCCGCCTGTCTTTTCGGTAACACGAGTTTAGGTATTTTTACTCGAGGCCGTGTAAAAGAACGATTAAAGAATAAGTTTTACACTCAATGTGTTAAAATAACCTTCTAGCATTTTCATTGTATTTAATTTTCCTGATAGAGTGTAAAATGGAATAAATAACACCAATTCAACAAAATTAACTTTTTAGAGAGTTAAATTCTTAGGCACATTTAATACATCAACTTTGGTCCCATATGAGAGTAAAAATGGGGTAAATTACGTTGATCCGGGTGTTAACATTAACACTCCCTTTATTTACCACTCCTGAAATGATTTTTACCAGGTGGATATTTTTTACTGTTTATGATTTATTAAATCGAAAGTACCACTTAACACAAATGGTACCGAAAGCAGCTATTTTAGGGACGATTTTTTTTTACTTTCGAAACGATTTCTTTACTTTCGGGACGATTCTTGTTACTTTCGGGACGATTTGGGTATGTATGTAGGCGGCTTTGACAATAACATGAACTATGTATTTTATTATGACAGCGCTTGTCATGTAACATTGGTGTGTGTTTTTTTGCTTTTCAAATCCAAAAAATTGAAATCAGTAGTGAAAGTGAGGCTGAAATCAAATCAAATCAAATCAAAATATGCTTTATTGTCATAAAGTATTATTTTTATCGACAAAGCCTTTTTTAAAATTAAATTAACAATGAAATATAATAATATAGTAAAACTTAAAATATCGGAATAAATAAATAAAATGATTCCACATCAGATTAATGAATGTGCTAAAGGGTCTACTTATGAATTATTGCCGGTAAAGTCAAGAGAGAGGTATGAATTGGTCTAAAATTTAATAATTATCGTATATGTAATTGCCTATATAGAGTTCATACGTTATTATCCTTTTAACATACAAAACGGCTACAGAAAAGATATTGTACGTAACACGATCCAAAAGTGATTTTACGGGACTCGCAGAATTCAAAGTTTCTACTCATCCCGTAAAATATCACTTTCGGAACTTCTTACATAAATTACTATTAAGTTTAAAAAATTTAATATTAAAATATATATTTGGAGACAAAACATCAATTTAATGGATACTTGTACTAATTCTGCACCAATTTACAAAATTCAGGCCTATTTAAATCAATACATGCCGAAAAATCTGGCACGCCCATGGAGAATACAGTTTTGATTGATTTAATACTTCGCATCATTTGAAGATGGACTATAGTTAGGTATAGGTTTGGTATACATAAATGAATAGTGAACTTTAGCAGCTTTTGAAATCCATAAAAATATACAGGGTGTTCTGTTGAAAAAATGTACTTTTCGACATTTTTCCTAGTAACCAAAATAACTATGCTTTTAGACCATCTCGTATATTGCGGCTAACCTTTGGCCATAGCGTAAAAAGTCTCAAGTATTGCCAACTCCCAACCAAGTTTCAGTGCTTTAGTAGCTGATCGTTTGAAAATATCAGCATTTATTGCAAGTCACGTTTTTCGGAAAAAAAATTGTAAATTAATTCATATCTCAAAACGGGAACAGAGAGGTATAAGAAAATAGTTAAAAAAAAAACTGTTAAGAAGCTACTAAAGATTGTAAAAATAAGCTACTATTTAGAGTGATCCGCTTAAAATATTAAAGAAATAATATAAAAATAGAAAGTAGTAGCAGCAGTAACACCGCACGGTCTAAAATATTTTATCTGGGTAAGCCATGTCCTTTTACGTAAAAAATTAAATTTTTGGATCGTTCTGTTGGCGGGGTTCGTCACAAACGTCCAATACGCCATCACCCTTTATTGGTTGGTATATGAAACATAAAACGCGCGATGCCAGACTCGTATTTAAGGATTCCTTTAATGCATAAATTTATAATTCTTTTTAATGTAAAAAACGAGAACAAGTAGGTGCACTAAATTAAATCACTGTACTTTCTTTATTCTTTAAATCAAGTTGCTGAACGCGAAGTTTTCAGGGCTTTTTTTTTATTTGACCCAAGTCCCCAATAACTCACTATTGTTACGAGCGCAGTTTTTTTCGAAGCGGCCCCAGGGTCTATTCTAAAGGGAGGCTCGAGTAATTTTATTCTTTATTACCGAAAATAATTTAAGGCATTTACGGGTGATCCACCCCATTGTCGTGAACCATTATAAACTACAATGGATTATCTAACCCCAAGTAAGATAATAAAAGAACATCTATTATTCCGGCTTTATGTTGTACACAATAAGTATTTGACAAAAAAACTGTTTTTAATTAAATTTATAAAACCCACGTATTTCGCACCAATAAAAGTAACTTTTGCCCTTCTTTACTGAGTATCTACCGTTGGTCTGACCGTTTATTACATTACAATATTTATCTATCTATATGCGAATAAAAAAAGTGCAATGTTGCCGATTTGACTAGCAACATTTCAATAAAGAACATCTAATGAGCGGTACTGATCTCTTTAAATTAAAAGACATTATATCCAGCATTGGGAATAAGAGTGCGTTAGGCATTAATGGCATGTCGGCCCGAGTCTTCGGAAATTTACCGGATACTGCCCTTGGTGCTTTGGTGGAAGCATTAAACAAATCTTTTGAGACGGGTGTTTTCTTTTGCTTTCTTAAAACGGTCGTCGTCGTCCCATTACCAAAGGGAAGAAATTTGGATGATCTTGGAAATTTTCGGCCCATTTCACTACTTCCCACCCTGTCCAAAATAATCAAGAAGCTTGTAAAAGTTAGAATTATTGGATTTTTGACGAGACAAAGAATTATATCGAGTCGCAGTTCGGGTTTCAGGCATCTAGATCGACCAACGATACCATATTTTACTTCCTGGATAATCTTTATAGCGGCTCAAATGAGGGAGATGCGGCGGCAGCAATGTTCTCTGATATATCTAAATCATTTGACTACGTTAACCACAGAATACTGCGTGCTATACTGAAATGTTATGGTGTTAGGGGCGTTGCTTTTAGCTGGTTTGCTTCTTACCTGTCTGGTGAGGAGCAGTTAATAAGGGGCCGGTCTGTTTTTTCCAGCAGAATGAGGGTCGACTGTGGTGTTCCGCAGGGTTCGGTACTTGGCCAGGTCTTATTTTTACTCTATATGAATGATTTGGCGAGGATTGATATCCGCGGTACTTTTACCATGTTTGCCGATGATACTACATACTATCTTGTGGCGAGGTCAGGATTCTGGTGAATTGAAGCTTGTTGTACAGAGTGATCTGTTCCTTGTTAAGCGGTGGTGTGACTTCAATCTTTTGTGTTTTAATGTCAGCAAGACCAGCATTCTTACATTTAAATTTTCCTTTTCAGAATTAGTTTTAGAAAATAATTTTGTAAGGAACGCAAATGTTGCAAGGTTCTTGGGGGTTTTAATTGATGACAAAGTTTAGTTCCAACCCGTGACACCTTGTTGATTTCATTTGTGTGTTAGTATTATGTGTTTAAATTGTGGAAATTGTTTTTATATCTGTGACTATTATTATACATTGTATTTTTTGCATGCGTGCCAATACTTTATACCAACTTTGTTGATGAGAACCACAACATTCTTTCAAGAATAAAATATACTTCAATTCGAATTATATTTTATATAAATGACTTACTTTAATAATTATTAATAATGTACTTTCAATGTGCTGCATCTTCCTGGTTCCTATTTTATATAATTAACTAGGCTTGCCTGGGCTTGTTTTATTTTTAATGTTGTATGTTCATGCGCTAATATATATTTTAATTGTCTTCCTTTTATTTTGTAAAATTCTTCAATAATCATATTTTTAATTTACCTAGGTATTTATAAGATACTGTAATTTTAATTGTAATTTAATATTATTAGTATTGCTTGCTTTGTTAATAAGTCTTTGAATCTTCTGACATTAAAGCCTATTTGAAAATGAATTTGAAAAAATATTTATTTATTTTACACTAAGTATATAATTATTATTGGGCTGTAAGAGTATTAAAATGTGGGTATATTATAGAATTACTTAAATTTTTATCAGATTTCTGTCGTGGAATATCATAATAAATTATAATTTGATCTAATTATCCAAACCTGGCAACAGGTTAATGCGACGGCCTTAAAACAACGGACCATAAAAAGTAATTGAATTGACACAGGTTTCACCACCAAAAAATATTTGGTGTGTTGTGCATCTGAAAAGCGTCAGGTGTATGCTGATTGTGCGTCATTAGCGTAGCATTGTATGTAGCATGAATGTATAATATACGCGTTATGCGTTGTAATTAATTTTATGTTTATAAATTTAGAGACGTCTTAAGCGGGCTGTTGCGTTTAGTTTATTTTATTTTCATATAATTCTGTATTTTCTTTTAATCATATTCAGAAAAGTTGTACGCACGTCTATGACACGCCACTTAAAACTTCATATTTATGACTTTTATTTGGTAGGTTTAGAATATTAATAAAGTTGGAGTCGTCGGCACACTGGTGAGAGTTAAGCAATTTCAAATAACTACCAAGATCCGCTGTGTAAACAAAAAACAACAGGGGTCCCAGAATACTACCTTGAGAAACGTCACGACTCAGTTTCAAGAATGATGAATTAAAGTAACTCCACACAGTAAGACCCTCTGATACCTTCCGCTCAAATAATTCCTATGAAAACTTACAGATTCGAAACCTATTCCAAAATACCTAAGTTTATTATAAAGAACGTTATGATCGAGTGTATACATATGATTGGGTACGAATTAAAGACCAAAACACAATCAGAGGATTAAAAACATCTTCTTATTTAAGTCTTAATTGTTCAAGATAAGTTCAAAGACAACCAATCAGCGAAACATAACATTTTGGCGCCATCGTTTAAGCGCCGGAGATTTTGGTACTGGACTTTAGGGATGACGCTTTGAAACAGGATCTGTTTTTTTTTGAAACAGGTTTTAATATGGAACAGGTTGAAACAGGTATGAATCGATAGGTTTTCCTCTTCCGATGAAGCAGTTAACTAACTGCGATCGCGGTTCGCAGTCGTCTCGTTTCCTTGTTGCCGTTCCAGCTATTGCTATAAGGTCTGTTCCAACCATCAGTCCCTGACAGTTTTAAACTGTCAAATATAATCAACCAGTTGTAGGACTTAACAAAGCGTCCTAGTGTCTACATGCAATATTCAGCTGGTAGACTCTATTTCTGATTAAAAACTAGTTCCGGGCTGCTGGTTGGAACAAGGCTATTCTGTTCTGTTGCAGCAGCCCAGTCGGATAACCTCTTATCTGTTCTGCGAGTCGGATCTTTTACCTCGTCTACTGTGGCGCTCGGTGCATAAACGAGAACCCGTGGGCCCGCGCGGTTTTATCGATGTTTATTATTTTTTAGAAAATACACAAAAATAGAAACATATTTATTACTTTTCATAAAAAAAAATAATAAATAAATATAAAATAAAAACTCTTTGGATAAAGTCCATAGTACCAGTACACATTAGTACACAATAGAAATATTCTTAAAAAGAACATACAAAAAAAATCATCATTGTAACAATAAAACTAAATGCCACAGGGCCAAAATGACAAGGGCTACAACGACCTCCTCAAGGACATAAAAGCAAAAATTTATAACAACGGAGCAAGCCAAGCCATCAAAACAATAAAGCAAACAAGGGAAGGAAGGATACTAATTACTGCAGAAAAAACGAAGAGGCCTTGAAAAGGCTGGATGAGGAGATAAAAGCATAACTAAAGAAATAACAGTTAGGGTAAATGGCCCAGAAGTGGATAAAGCAACGATAATAATTCGCGGTATGGACGCAACCGCAACCAAAGAGGAGGTGCTGGACGCAATCAATAAGGAGATAGAGCAGAGCAGTGGAGATCACATGAATCTAAGTGAGCTTAGGCCAAGTGCCAAAAGTACACAAGCGGCGACACTGACGACAGACACAGTTAGGGCTCACAAACTACTTGCACAAAAAACAGTAAGAGTAGGAATGGTCAAGTGTAACATGGAAAAGAAGGTAGAACTGGCACGATGCAAAAAATGCTGGTCCTATGAACATGTCGAACACACATGCAATGGACCCGATCGAAGGAAACTGTGCTTCAAATGCGGTGAAGAAGGCCATGCATCCAGAGAATGCAAAAATGAACAGTCTTGCCCTCTCTGTAACAGCAAGGGACATAAAGCAGGTACAGGGTCTTCCAACGAGGACTGAACAGGGGCTCATTTTTGAGCTTCCTTGTATTTAAAGAAAAATCCAAAATAGCCAATCGATGTACTTTTTCCTGCAGAATTCAAAAATGAAACCAAAAATGTATTTGAACCAGAAACAAAAGAGTTACGCTATGGATAAGGTGTTTTTTAAATGGAACATAGCTTTTTTTATCGATTTTTGGAACGAGTGATTTTTTTTTGTCCGTTCTGATTAAAATATTTAATATTGTGACAGCTATTTTTATTAAATTTTAATGTTTTATCCAGTATAATTTAACTTTAAGAAACTCGAAAAGAGGACAAGGGATGTAAAAATTGTGGAGTCACAGAAAAAACAACTCAAGACCGACACTCACAAACAAGAGAAATATCAATTGATGGTATTAACCACTTCCAACAATTAATCGAAGCAGAAAAATAAAGCGAGCCAAAGCAAGTGTTCCAAAACACAAATATATTCATAGGAAACCCGTTAACAACCAATCCAGAGAGTCAAGGTGGTCTTGATTGAGCAAAACGACCCCGCCATGGAAAATGGTATACATGCCATGTTTAAAACAAGGTTTCCAGGTATCGAGGACGTCAAGGGCGAAGTTGGTATGCTTAAACAAACTACAAGGATAGTAGTGATAGTTGGCCGGTTCTGCGCCATAGGGTCCTCCAATGTTAATTTTCGGAGGGATTTTTATGAGTCAGAACTGCATTTTTATCGCCATTTTAGGGCGTGGCACTTTTCCTGGAAGCCATCATACTCTCTTAACCTAAGTGGAACCCAGCTACTATCGCCATCTAGTATCTGACGTCATAATTGCTCGCTGTAGATACAGGATCCGTCTTAACCTAAGTGGTGCCCCCTGATATTACCAACCTAACTAACAACATAATGAATAAATAATAACAGAAAAAAAGTTGTGCAGTCAGCGGGGATTGAACCATGAGCCTCAGGGTTAGAACGTCAAAGCCTTACAACATACGCTGCGAGAGCATATACCTTAAAACTGTTGAACAATGTTCGACAACGCGAAGCCACGGGAACACATCTGAACAGATTGTTGGAACAAAGGTCCTTAAGTGAGATTATGGTGATATTATGTTAATTTCGGAGGGATTTTTTATGACTCATATCTCCGGAACCAATGGGCCTAGGATATTGCGCATGCGTAGTTGGGGTCTATGAAATGGGTTCTTGCGCATGACTCGAAAATGACGCCTGTCACCTGTCAATTAAGAACTGTCACCTGTCAGATGTCACCTGTCAAATGTCAAAATCGACAGCTGATGTATGTCACGTGTTTAGGGTGACGTCATGAGTCGTTGAAAAAAAGAACGGGGTTGATCGGGTTAATAGGGCCAAAGTTAGTATCGCTAATGCCCTAACGGCAGGGGGTGAAAGATTGCAAATACATGTCGCGTGTTAAGGGTGACATCATAAGTCGTTTACAAAAAGAACAGGGTTGATCGGGCCAATAGGGCCAAAGTTAGTGTAGCTAATGCCCTAACGGCAGGGGGTGAAAGATTGGAAATACATGTCACGTGTTTAGGTTAGTTAAATTTATTACTAATTAACAATTCGTATCTCGGCTTAAAAAAATAATTACCTATAAATCACAAAAGTATTTTGAAGATCCCCCTGTATTTCAAATTTTATTATATCCTTCAAGCTCGGAGTGATTTAAATTAATAATTAATTGCTCTATGCTCTGATAATAAATCATTTTCGATTGTCAGGTCAAAGGATATGTTATTATTTTTAAAATAATGTGAAATTTGATAAACAAAGGTTAAAAGAGAGGTCAAAAGATATGTTATTATCTATTAAATATTATAAACATATTTGCGAATTACACAGCCGTTGGGATAAATTAAAGCCAAACCACAATACACAATATCGCGAGCTAAATCAGTTCAGCCGATCGTCACCTAACACCTAGAACTAATTAAATCAGTTAACTAGTGTTTCTGTGTTGCGATAGTTTTTTAACACCTATTTGGTAAGTACTAAAAAGTTTTACTCCATTGCTAGGTTAGTTTAAACATAGCTATTTGTAGACTTTATCCTGGATTATGCGTGATATTTAAATACAACGTATCTACTTAAGTTTGCACCATATGGGAAACTTTTTCAGTTAAATTTATTAGCAATTAGCAAGTTTATTATATAACAAGCAGATAATTTTAATTATTCCACGGAAAATTTTGCGAAACAAAATAACCTTGACGTGTGCGTTATTTATCACCTCGCAATTAAAATATTGTAGTCGGAAAATACGTAACTAGAATACACATTATTTACGTAAATGCATATCCTGTTCAAGTCGCCGGCATATATAAATACGAGAGCCGAACGACGTTTAAGCAGTAGTTGACGAGCAATAACAGCTAGCGAGTAGCAAAGCTAAAAATTCGATAGTGCGTGGAATAATTAAAATTTCTGGTGAGTACGAAAGTGTGTAGAAATAATTATTTGTTACTTTATATTGTAAATGTTATAGATATATTTATTTGTAACGTCACGTTTAATCGGTGAATAAACGCGATATTTAGATATAATACTAGGCTACATGGTTTTAGAAATTCGAAACGATTCATGGAAATTTCCTTTATTTTTAGAAAAAAATGTTTGCATGTGAATACTGCTCCCGCTCATTTACCCGGAAGGATAGTTTGAAGCGTCATGGGGATTGTCGCACAACAACCAAAAGCTGCGACACATGCGGAGATAGTTTCAAGTCTGAGGGGGCACTCCAACGGCATCGACGCGAGGAGCACCGAGCCTCCAAAAGACAAGCAGATACTCCGCATTCAACCATGGCGAAGCGAGCTAGACTTGACTTCCAAGACGGTAAGTTTATTATTTTGCTAAATATTAGAATAAATAAACAGTGTTAAATATTTTTAGCGGCTACGCAACATTGCAAACCCTGTAAACGGGAGGTTCCCGTTAGTGGCTGGGGTGGGCACGTTAGAACCCTCCAGCACCGGGAAAAGTGTTGCGTAGTGCAGGAGGAGGGTGTACAGTTGATAAAGACCTCGTTCAAAGGCCGTTTAGCTACCTATCGTTTGGATGGTACTGCGGATTCCACCAACGTAAAGAGATTTTTAGAAAATTTGAAAAATAAAACAGTAGCGTTGGTGGAAAGTAATGTCAACCTTCACTCGAACATTAAGGTTGGCATGGAGCTATTCGGCCGCTTCCTCCTGCAGTCTAAAGAAGCAATGGAAGTCAAGTCGTTTAATTCAAAGTTTCGGATTGTGAGCGGGAACACGGATTTGGAGGAGCTGTTTGCAAAGTTTGCTGTAATTTTGGATAAGAAGGCCAGCGAGTTTGCAGAGAAAGAAAGTGGTATGTATTTATTTTTAATTCTGAAACTTGAACGTGGTCTAGTCTAGGCTAAATGTTAATTATGTCTCCTTGTTTCAGGTTGGGCCTTGCAACAGCTCCTTCACCTAGAATTAAGTATCAATAGGTACAACCCCCTAAAGGCGTCTTCCTATATACCGCTACCAAAGACGATCGACGCAAAGAAAGCGGTACTCAACATTCAGAACAAGGATGAGAAATGTTTTACATGGTCAGTCTTAGCTGCTCTACATCCACTAAATCGGACTCAACATGCAAATAGAGTCGCGAACTACTTGCCTTTTGAGAACGAGTTGGATTTTACAGGTATAAGCGCTTCTCCTATGAAACTTGTCGATATTACAAGGTTTGAAGAACTCAACGATATTTCGGTCAATGTCTACGGTCTTGATAAAGTTTACGAGAACGGAAAAAATATCGTTGAAGTCGTTGGACCTTTACACTTTACCAAATCTCGCAGAAACAGACATGTAAATTTGTTATTAATTAGTGACGATTATGGAAATAATCATTACTGCTTAATAAGAAACTTGTCTAGACTGGTCTCAGGTCAATTAACAAAACATGAACATGTCAAATACTTATGTGATGGTTGTTTACTTCATTTTAGAACTAATGATAAATTAATAGCCCATCAGGCTCACGATTGTAAACACGTTTCGGTTAAATTGCCGACTACTGATTTGCGCAAGGATAAATACGGCAAAGACGTTTCCGAGAACGAGTTTAAATTTGAAAATTTCGATAAAAAATTAAAAGTACCGTTTGTAGTGTATGCGGATTTTGAAACTGTTGTTGGGCCTATTGAAATAGAGGAAAATGAGCTCTTCCCTAACCAATCTTACACCATCAAAACCCATAAGCATACGCCTTACTCTTTTGCCTATTACATTAAATGTTCTTTCGACGATTCGCACTCTCAATTCAGGACTTATAGGGGTGATAATGCTAGTGATATGTTTGTAGAGACGTTGGAAAAGGATTGTAAACGACTTTACAACGACTTTATAAAAATCAAAAAGCCGATGGCTCCTCTAACGCCTGAAGAAGAGAACGAATTTAAAATGGCTACTAGCTGCCACATTTGCGAAAAAACATTTAATGTAGGTGATGAAAGAGTAAGAGATCACGATCATCTCACATCAAAATTCAGAGGGGCAGCTCACTCTATTTGCAATGTCAACTTTAAAGTTCCAAAATTTATACCCATCTTTTTCCACAACCTATCCGGTTTCGATAGCCATCTGATGATTAAACAGTTGGCTACCGAACAGGAAAAGCTGGATGTTATCGCCCAAAATAAAGAACGTTACGTCTCGTTCACCAAACATATTTTGGTGGATACATTCAAAGTGGAAAAAGACAAGGAACAAAATGTATTTTTAAAATTACGCTTTCTCGATAGTTTCCGCTTTATGGCGAGTAGTTTGGATAAACTTAGTCAAAATTTAAAACCAGAACAATGTCGCGAAGTCAGAAAATATTTTCCAAATGAAGACGAGTTTAAACTTATTCGACAGAAGGGTGTTTTTCCATATTCGTATGTTGATTCTTTTTTAAAATTAAATACGACAGAGCTACCATCACATGAAGAATTTTATAATAGTTTAAAAAAAGAGGATATTTCTGTGGAGGAATACAAGCGTGCCTGGGCAGTATGGAACCTGTTTAAATGCGAGAATTTAGGTCAATATTCAGACATTTATTTAAAATCCGACGTGTTACTGCTAGCAGATGTTTTCGAAAATTTCAGAAATGTTTGTATGAATGTCTATAAGCTCGATCCTGCGCAGTATTTTACAAGTCCCGGTCTTTGGTGGGATGCGGCTGCGCTCTCTGGAAAAACCCAGATTACCCTGCGTACAGACATTGATATGATACATCTTCTGAAACGCGGTATTCGCGGTGGAGTCAGTCAGTGTAGTGTTAGGAAAGGTATCGCGAACAACAAATTTATCCCACATTATGACGCTTCTAAACCTACCTCTTACATCATGTACTTGGACGCTACCAATTTATATGGGGCGGCCATGTCTCAATATTTACTAACTGGTAATTTTAAGTGGTTGGAGGAGGCTGAAATTCAAAATTTAGATTACATGAACATTACAAACGATTCAAATACCGGCTACATTTTGGAAGTGGATTTAGAATATCCTGAAAATTTACATTATTTACACAACGAACTACCCTTTTGCCCAGAATCCATCGAGCCACCAAAGACAAATTCAAAAATTTCCAAATTAATTCCAAATTTTAATAAAAAAGAAAAATACGTTATTCATTATCAAAATTTGCGACAATCACTAAATCACGGCCTCAAATTAACCAAAATTCACCGCGTCCTTTCTTTTGATCAATCACCCTGGCTAAAAAAATATATAGACATGAACACGGCATTACGAAACAAAGCTCAAAATAAGTTTGAAAAAGACTTTTTTAAACTTATGAATAATGCCGTGTTTGGCAAAACGATGGAGAACGTGGAGAAAAGGGTAGATGTTAGACTTGTTACCCACTGGGAAAATATTGGTAAGAGTCTGGGAGCAGAAGCGTTAACTATGAAACCGCATTTCAAAAATCGAACAATTTTTTCGGAAAATCTGGTTGCTATACAGATGCAGAAACAGAAAGTCGTATATAATAAACCTATTTACGCAGGGTTTGCCATTTTGGAAATCTCCAAGACAATTATGTATGACTTTTTGTACGATTATATTAAACCTAAATACGGAGATAAGGCTGTCTTGCTCTACACCGATACTAACTCGTTAATCTTGCAAATTACAACCGACAATTTTTACGATGATATAAAGGAAAATTTAGACAGATTTGATACGTCCAACTACCCAAAGGATAACCCACACAATGTTCCTGTAAACACATCCATCTTGGGCCGTATGAAGGATGAGTATGCAGGAAAAATTGTTTGGGAATTCTATGGAACCGGTGCGAAGGCATATTGTGTAAATGTAGACGGCGAGTTGACCAAAAAGGCCAAAGGGGTACCCGACTACGTCACCAAAAAAGAGCTTACGCTTACAGACTATAAACAAGCGGTTGACGTAGAGGGTACTAAAATATATCGCGAAATGTCGACTTTCCGTTCTCAATTACACAATATGTATGTCGAACTTAAAAATAAGGTGGCGTTGTCACACGCGGACGACAAACGCTTCCTTATACCGGATTCCGAGTACACGCTTGCTTGGGGCCATCGAGATTTGGTATTGTACGATGAGGATTCACAGGAGAGAAAAGACTGATTATGTGTGCAGCTTTTTATGCCTCGACATTCTTTGGTAGCTAGGGGGTTGTTAGGTTAGGATATTTATTTTAGGTTAAGATATTTATTTTAGACTAAGGTATTTATTTTAGGTTAGGTGCTTGAGTTTTTGTTGAGTTGTTTTATATCAAATAAAAGACTAGTTATACTTTAATATATTTATTGATTTTAGCTGTTCTTGTTGCGTTTCTAATAAACATGCTTGGTTTTTAAATAATAGTTTCATTTCTTACAAAAAGACTCAAATATATTAATCTTTAAAGCAAACACAATTTATCTTATATAAATTCTCAATGTGTTTAGAGAATAAATCTATAAGACTTTCATCCCAGCAAAACAAGTATTGCTCAGTTTCTTCAAATGTTAAACATCGACTGCCTAAGTATGTATGGAAACGCAAATTGTAGTTGTTAATTATAATAGTAGTTTCAGGCCAGTATCCATGAACACCGCTGTAGGTAGTTATAAACTCCTCAAAATCATAATTGGAAAAATATAGCTCTCCTTCAGCAATCTCAACGATAACTCGCTCGTCTGCAGTAGAAAATGTTACTGTAACTTCATCTCCAACTTCATATCTGATTTGAACACTCATCTTGAATATTAAGTCTTGAGAGTAACTTAACAAAAGATTTTCGGTCTTCGTAAAGCTTTATACGTTTCTTCAGCGCACGAATATTACTTAAATGATCTTAGATCTTCTCTTCAACTACCTTCGTCATAGGTTCGAGAGCAACTGATAGTTTCGAAACAGAGCCTAATTCTAAATAGATCCGTTGTGAACGGACTTTGTTTAACAGACCCTGTTCAACGGACCCTGTTTAACAGACCCTGTTCAACGGACCCTGTTGACCTGAACAGCCCTGTTCAACTGACCCTGTTTAACAGACCCTGTTTAACAGACCCTGTTGACCTCTCTGTTACAGAAAACAACCCCGATAAAGAAACAAAAACGTTTGAGCTACGTGGGAAATAAATAAAAGCTGGCTTGTTGAAAAATTTTAATATTTATTAAGGTAAAAGACTATAAATATATCGATACAACACTTTGGCATTTCTAACACTACAAACATTAATATCTAAAATATGATATTTACAACCATCAACATCTCCCTTCTCCAATTTTGGTACACCAATGTTGTCTTCTAAGTTTATAATATATGGTGCCCTACAGTTTAATTCTAAAAATGTTTTAACTAAAAATTCCTCTTTAACACGTCCTTTAACGTAAATGATGTCTGCGTCTATCAGATTGTTGGAGATGATATTATGTAGCTCCTTGTAATCGGTATCACCATAATTATAAAGGATGCCATGATGATTTCCAAATAGATATTTGACTTGTTTCTTGCAAGCCTTACTTAAGGTGTCGAATGGTTTAACTGGTTTAAAAAAGTAACTTTTCATACTATTCCCATCGTAAATAGCCAATTCTTTGGCGCAAAATTCAGGTATGTTAAATCCTTGAATATCCACTACAACGAACTTCATTGTCTGAAGACTCAAATCAAACTGATTACATAAGGTCTCTTACTTGACCAGTTAAAGCTTGATACTCGAGAATACGATCGTGAACAATGATACAGAAGGCACGCGCATCATTCGAAAAGTTTTCAGAACTTTGAAATTCTAACTTGACATCAACTGTTGCACTCTTGATGCTCTCGTTTTGTTTAGAACAATCAATTACAAAAAGAGTCCTTTTGGCAAACGCCGCAAAATCCATTAGTGGTTCACTAGTCGGCTTTTTAACATCGGTGATACTCAAATTATCTAAATATGTACAGTCGGACTTAAAATTATCCTTACGATTGTCCATAAAAAATACAATGACATATCGAGCACGTTCAGACATTGTTTTAACGGTCCAAATATCTTTCTTAGTTGTTTTTAATGCAGGTAATTCGTGTATTTCCCAATTTCGAAAAGGGATAAAAATCGGTTTATTTTTAGCAATGTCATCTAAAAGTCTCAATTTTATTGCGTCGCTCGGATATATGTGTCTAACTTTCAACTCGATAGACTTTAAAGTTATGGCAGCCTTTTTATCGCCATTAGCAGTAACATTTTTATAGCAGTTATCATCATGTCGAGCACGTACAAGCTTAATTTTTTGTTTTCCCATAATTACATTCTTATAATCAGCAAAAACACCTAGCAAGAAAGAGAGAGGAATACGTATATTAAACTCGTTTGTAGTGCTCTCTAACGTTTTTAGTACACCACTGGGCCAATTCCATCCTGCAATCTCTAAAGCACGACTTTTTTGGTCATTTAAACATAGCAAACTTTTAACCATACTAACGATACCAGGATCTCTAATTTTTTCAATCTCCTTGCCATTGACTTCATAAGATATGGACTCGAAAAGGAATGCACCAGCATTATTTGTTAAAGAACAATTACCGGTTTTTCCAGCAGTTGTTTCTTCCTTAAATTCACCCTCAATGTAGAGTTGGGCTTCGCTCATATCCAAAAATACATCTTGTTGATTGATAACAATCTCAATTACGTCATTGTTGTTGAAAGAAGTGGTAAACGGATGGTATGTATGCCATTCTTCTCGAATGATTGACTCATCACTATGTATTGGATTAAAAACCTGAAGTTTTTCTGACATGATAGCCGTGTATAGTTTGGCGAGAATGCAAATAAGTTATAGCTGAAAACGCGAGTGATCTCTCCGGCTTTCGATGCTCGAATGACTCTGCTAATGAAGCACCACTGTTTAAATATTTTTTAAATACTAGAACCATTTCGCCTAAGTTCTAGTCTAATTACAACTTCTTCACCTCTAAAATTAACGGGCCTCGAATCTTGATCCAATAGGGTGAGGGAAATATTGTAAATGCTCGTTTCTCTTACCGGTAGAAAAATTAAATTTCTTGGCTCGATATTTATTTTATACTGAAGCCAGGATCGACTGTTGGAGAGAATTCGTATAAGGTATGTGAAGGATTATTTGTATAATACGAACCGGAAATAATATTGCACTCTATGCGTATAGTAACAACTTGTATTATTTCTACAGGTAGATCTGATTCATGCACAACACCTGCTGTTAGTTTACGTTGAGAAAAACCTAATAATCTTGCTATACTATCTTCTGGCTGGAAATTTAGGTCGTATTGGCTTCTCAACTCGCACCTTAGCGTATTATTATTAGGTTTCAACGAAAAGACGTGATTGCGCTCGTCTAAAGTAGCGTGTGAATCAAGAATGCGATTCTGAACAAACGTTTCGATATCCTGCAGTTCGTACGACCCCGTAGGTATCTTCAATATCTTTTCCACGTTATTTTCAGTATAGTAAATCTTGTTTTTTCCTGATTCAATGTTTGGAATTGTATTCCAAGTATTCAGCGATATAAGTGCAAGAGAGTATTCGTAGTTTGGGTCAAGTTCTATTGGAGGAACAAAGTGTGCTTCAAGCTGGTGAGAACGACCTTTTAGCGTAAACGTCTGAGACATGACTGTTGTAAGGGACTTTGAATGATATGTTTTATAGAGATTTATTGTAGAGAAAAGCCAATGCTAGATGTCCACAATTGGATGATCCAAAGTCCTGATACTGATCGTAATTAAAGCAAATTTTACAATGTTTTATATATTTTATAAATTCCTTGGGTTAGTTTTATCACCGCGTTTCTTATAAGCTACCCAATGTGTTCCGAATCCGACGTTTCGATCTAAATTGACAACACCACACTCAGTATGGTTAGGTGATTTTGGAAGAGTATCTCGCATAAAGACCCCCCTAAAGTTGGGTATCTTTAATTGAGATGTATAGTTTTTGATGCCTTCATCGGTTAATGGGCGTTTGGGTAGCTTCAGTGGTAGTTTTTTGGCATTTTTCTTAGATATAATCCATACCCCGATTTATACTTCTTTAAATATAGACCGCTACCCTTTTTCCCTAAAGCAATGGCTTCCATCGTTTCATTGTGGCGTTTAGCTTCTTGTAGCTTGTCTCTCCCACTTTGAACATCATTGACGGTTTTTGCAATACCGGCCACCCCGCCGCTGAGAGCACCCAAAGCACTAAGCCCGGCAAATATTGGTATCAAAGGAAGGATCCCTCCAGTCTTAGGGAGTGGTATAACCCTCGGTATATTAATTTTTCTACGTCCACTGGCTTTCTTTATCGACATGCGTGCTGCTTTTAGTAAGTTACTCAAGGTCTTTTTCTTGGTTATATCACCAGCACCGTGTTTACTAAGCTTATTCACAATCGAAGTCAAGCTTTTGCACCCCGCCCCCAACTTACGTTTAACCTTCATAGCGTTAGTAACTAGCCAAGCTGATGTTTTTTCGCCAAAACTGGAGTCGTTGGCTTTCACGCGCTCCCACGCTCTATTTTCAAGTATTTTATCTGCCTGATGTCTTTGTTTCAAGTCTTGAGACTGAGAGTATGCAATATCGTGATCTCGACAAAAACTGTCCAATTTATTTTTTGGGGGATCACCTCGAGCTAAACGTTCTTTTAATCGAGTGCCGGGACCACAATATGAATAACCGGGTAAATGAAGTTCAAACGGGAGTCGATTTATTGTACTATTTAAGACACCTGCACCCTGCAACGTTGTCATTACAAATAAAGTTCTTGAAGAGAAAAGAGTGTATTTATAGTAATGCGGAAGCAGAAACAAAAACACCACCTAAATATTCAAAATTTCAATATGCCCAAACAGAAACAAACAAACACGGGCAGCTTTTTCCAAACACCATTAGGGCGCTAATATGTGGACCGAGTAATTATTGTGGAAAAACCAATGTAATGATGAGTCTATTAACTGACGCCAATGGTTTAAAATTTCAAAATGTGTACGTTTATTCGAAATCTTTACAACAGGAAAAATATGATTTCCTTCGAGAAACATTGAAACATTGTCGTTTGGGGTATTTCACTTATGGTGAGAATGATGATGTAATAGACCCGTCAACTGCTCAACCCGACTCTGTATTCATCTTTGACGATGTGGCTTGCGAGAAACAGGATAAAATTAGAAATTATTTCTGTATGGGCCGTCATAATGATATCGACTCATTCTATCTCTCGCAAACATATTCAAAAGTACCCAAACAGTTGATTCGCGATAATGCCAACGTGTTAGTTTTGTTTAAACAAGACGAGCTAAACTTGAAACATATTTATAGCGATCATGTAAACACGGACATGTCTTTCGATTCGTTTAAACGCATTTGCTCTGAATGTTGGAATGATAAATATGGGTTTTTAGTCATGGTAAAAGACAACGACATTAATAAAGGCAGATATCGTAGTAAATTCGATACCTATATAATACTATAACGTCATCATATGTAGTTAGTATCACCGTCATCATTGTAAAGCATAGACCATTTAGTCGCAATGTCTCGACAATTTAACAGCTATGATAAGAATGTTAAACGTCGAATAATTGATGCCTCTAATACAATAAGAAGGAAATACTTGGCTTTAAAGCTGGAAAGAAACGAAGAAGATGCTGCGCTTAACAAGTTTTTAATACCAGTTACTACCCCGCTAAATATGCTTGTACCGCTTATGGAAAAGAGAGCCAGGAAGCCAAAGATTAAAACTGAACCGACAGAGACGATTGTAAAAACAAAACCAGAAGAAGTTCAATTTTTGCCCAGAGAAGCGGAAGTTAGGTATGGAGATTTGGTTGATAATGAGGAAATCGAGGATGATGTGTTTGAAGAGAATACCCCACAAGATTTAAAGGAGGTATTTGAAACTACTATGAGAACTAATCCGGCAATTTTCGAGGAATTTACCAGTCAATATCCTCCAATTTCTCACGAATATTTAAAAATGTATTGGACAAGTTCCCCTGATTTGGATGACTCACAAGGTCTAACATACAATTTTGAAAATGGTAAATGGACAATGGGTTCTCTGTCGGTGGACTTTTTGCAAAATGGAGACATTAAAGTAGGCGATGTCGCTTATCCAGGAAGTCAGGGTCTATATGAGTTATTGTTTTTAAAGAATCCCATCAATCGTAAGAAAGATGATGAGGTGCATTATAAAGACATATTAGTGCGCACTAATGCATATGGGCGGTTAAGTAATGGTCAACTAAAAGGTAGCAAATCGGAAAAATATAAAAATATTATTAGACCGCTACTAACATCTTCAACACGAGGATCAACGTCTTTGTTGCAATCATCAGCATCTTCTCATGCTAGAAATCTTAGAAGCTCTTCGAACAAAACACCGCCTATTAGTAGAATGCCTGTGACAAGATCTAAACTGAAATCTGGGAATGCATTAATGGAGTACAACGAAAGACCAAAGGAATTTGTATATTACGACGATGTAAATGAGCTGGTTGAGCGAATGAAGAAGCTTGAAGCCTCCGAACATGTTGGTAATAATAATAATTGGAACGAGATTCAGAATATTTTACAGGAATTGCAGAGACTTGGAATTATTGAATTCTATAAATAAACATGTAATTCCTTAAAAGCATCATTAAAGTATTAATCATGAATAAGTTTGGACGTTCTTTACCTTCCCCCTACAGGGTTCCGAGAGTTTTACCAGCACCCACCATACTTTCCTTCACTAGGGATGGTGATTACAATTTTAGGGAACATAAGCTTTGTAACGTCAGTCCCCCAACAGATGATACAGATGCTGTTAATAAAAAATTTTTAGATGATGCAATTTCTGTTCTTTACATGAAAATTATTGCTTCTTCAAACGAGTGTGTTAAGCTGGTTAACGATACTACCAATAACATCGAAGGTCACATGAAGGTTGTATCTGCAGAATTACATGATTTAAATGATCGTTTGCTAAAGTCTTCTACCAGTATTTCAAGAATAACAAGAGATATTTCAACAATTAATGATCGTTTTAATGCAATTGATGTTAAATTGAAATTAGTTGACAATTACCAGCAAGAAGCCATGAAAATAGTGCAGCCAGAGTTCGATAAACTCAAGGATCTTTTACATAGTTACATGCATGTAAAAATCGAAAATTCTTTTGCACCTTTAGCTGCAGAGTTGAAGAAACTTGATGAAAAAGTAACTAAATTAGCAGATACAGTTGATAGGGGTATATAAATTGTCTAACATGTTTCAAATATTTCACTTTATTAACAAAATGCCCAAGGGCGTCATCACTAAGGCGCGAGAACAGGTTGTTAAAGAGTTACACGCCCCAGCTCGTTCGAAATTTAAACGTCGTAGATTTATCCAATATTTGCATCCGATCTTGCGCAACTCGATCAATATGCGCGCGAAAATAGGGGGTATAAATACATACTTGTTGTTATCGATTCGTTTTCGAAATTTCTCTGGGCAAGACCCATAAAGACGAAAACTGCCCAAGAAGTAACCAAAGCGATGGAAAATATTTTTAGACACTCCAAGCGAATCCCGAAAAAGTTGGTTACAGATAATGGAAAGGAATACTACAATACTAGTTTTCAAAATCTTATGAAGACGTATAAAATACATCATGATAGTACTTTCAGCATTTTGAAGGCTTCAATTGCAGAGCGAGTAATTCGTACGATTAAAGAAAAGCTTTTTAGACTGTTTACTTTAAATGGAAATCATCGATGGATTGATTTGTTGGAGGAAATCGTGAATACATACAATGTTACTAAACATCACACGATTGGCATGAAGCCGTCGGATGTTAATAAGAGTAACGCGGATAAGTTATTAAACTCTGTATATACGCATCTAAAGGTTGTGGGGAAACAGAAATTTGGGGTTGGGGACATTGTTCGTATAAGTAAATCCAAGCATGTTTTTGAAAAGGGTTATGTACCTAATTGGACAACCGAGCTTTTCAAAATTTCCAAGGTTAATATAACAAATCCTACAACCTATATATTGGAGGATATGCAGGGACGACCAATCAGTGGGGGATTTTATGAAGCGGAATTACAGAAAACTAAACAGTCCGATGTATTTCTTATTGAAAGAATTATACGGAAAAAGGGGAAGAAAATGTTTGTCAAGTGGCTTGGCTTTGATAATTCACACAACAGCAGGGTGGACATGATAAAAGATGTTGTTTAGTTTGCTAGAATTGCGTGTTATGCGGACTCATTTGGATAAATACGTCATATTTCGTAATAATCAGCTAGTATTATAGCATAAGATGTACTGCAAACAGTGCCACTGTGAGGTGACTAAAGGTCATAATCGTACAACGAAACATAAGGAAAACTGTGGGGAGATTGTAGGCTCTGGTATTAAACTTATTCAAACAGCTTTTAAGAATAGAGTGAATACCTATCACATATCGACAAATAATAATTTGACTGATGTTAAGCTGTTCCTGAAAGACTTGAAACATAAGGTTCTAACGGTGTTAGCGGAGCAGTTGAGTCTTCATCGAGCTATATCAATGAATATGGAACTTTATGGTGTATATCTACAACCATCAACGCAGGAACAAGAAATTAAATCATTTAATTCGAGATACAGCGTGATTCATCCAAGTACCAATTTAGAACATGTGTTTGAACTATATAAAAATAACCTACTTAAAAAAGCTTCAGAATTTACCGAGATGGGTAGCGGGTGGGCCTTGTCGCAACTTTTATTCCTAGAACTTAGTATTAATAAATATTCAGGAGTGGGGTAGTCAGAGTGTAGTCGATAATTTGCTTGGACGGTTTCAGTACTTATTTAGTCATGGGTGAATACGTTGTTGAAGAAGATTCAAGAAGTTTGTCTCCTTGGAGATATCTTGATAGCATGATATTAAGAAGTAGAGAAGACATTAAGAATGAGAAAAAGCTGTTGAACGAGGTGCATTATTCCGCTGGAAATTATAAGATAATCGTGGGCCTTAGTGTAGCTAGAGGAATGGTGCCTAGTGTAAAGTTAATAAATACTGTTTTAAATTCACCTGAGGAAAAAGTTGCAGCATCACTAGCCAATTTCGAGTGGCATGAGTTTCTCGAAATCGCGTCCAAAATGGTTGAAGATGATACAGTATTAAGAATTGATTCTAAAACTGAAAATTTTACAGTGTCGTCCGTTACGTTGTTGAGTGAAAAAATAATAAATCTTGTGTGTAATAATACAACGTTATGTTTCTGTTCTCATGACATAACCTCATTTGTTAATATAAGTCACATTATTAATTATAGATTGAACCTGATAAAAAATTTAGATTTTATGGCATTTTATGATAACTTTTTAAATTATATGAACATTAATGAAGACATCCAAGGAAACTTTTTTGAGATTATTAAAAATATTTGTAGTTTAAACATGTCTGAACAAGCTATTTACATGTTGGAACTAATACACTTTAATCCCAAGAAGGTACTAGATGACTTTGATAGAATACAAATGTGTAATATTTGATGATAATAAATGTATATTAACCCGTTTTATTGGTTTTATTTCATAGTATTCTTACAACACAAAATTTGAAATACAGGGGGATCTTCAAAATACTTTTGTGATTTATAGGTAATTATTTTTTTAAGCCGAGATACGAATTGTTAATTAGTAATAAATTTAACTAACCTAAACACGTGACATGTATTTCCAATCTTTCACCCCCTGCCGTTAGGGCATTAGCTACACTAACTTTGGCCCTATTGGCCCGATCAACCCTGTTCTTTTTGTAAACGACTTATGATGTCACCCTAAACACGCGACATGTATTTGCAATCTTTCACCCCCTGCCGTTAGGGCATTAGCGATACTAACTTTGGCCCTATTAACCCGATCAACCCCGTTCTTTTTTTAAACGACTCATGACGTCACCCTAAACACGTGACATACATCAGCTGTTGATTTTGACATTTGACAGGTGACAGTTTTTAATTGACAGGTGACAGGCGTCATTTTCGAGTCATGCGCAAGAACCCATTTCATAGACCCCAACTACGCATGCGCAATATCCTAGGCCCATTGGTTCCGGAGATATGAGTCATAAAAAATCCCTCCGAAATTAACATAATATCACCATAATCTCACTTAAGGACCTTTGTTCCAACAATCTGTTCAGATGTGTTCCCGTGGCTTCGCGTTGTCGAACATTGTTTAACAGTTTTAAGGTATATGCATAGTTAGGTTGGTAATATCAGGGGGCACCACTTAGGTTAAGACGGATCCTGTATCTACAGCGAGCAATTATGACGTCAGATACTAGATGGCGATAGTAGCTGGGTTCCACTTAGGTTAAGAGAGGATGATGGCTTCCAGGAAAAGTGCCACGCCCTAAAATGGCGATAAAAATGCAGTTCTGACTCATAAAAATCCCTCCGAAAATTAACATTGGAGGACCCTATGGCGCAGAACCGGCCAACTATCACTACTAAGGATCAAGATAAACGGACAAAACAACGAAACCATACAGAAGGCCATTCAAATAACAACCAGGAGGCTGAAAATAAAATCCGAAAACCGCCCACTCACAATGGCAGGAACGCAAGAAGGAGCGAACGAGCTATTCCCAAAAAGAGACGAAATAACATGGGTACAAGAGAACATCAGACAAAAAGGCATCCCACCATTGACAGAAGTAGAAATCATTGAAGCAAGCCAGCAACTAAAAATACACAAAGCACCCGGCTTGGATGGTATACCAGCGGATCTGCTGAAGCTGACAATGACGAAACACCCAGAATTTTTCCAAGGAGCACTAAATAGCATTTTCAAGAACGGCGTACTCCCCAAGAAATGGAAGGCGTGCAAACTAGTACTACTACAAGAACCAAAGAAAAAAGCGAATGAAAAACAGCAATATCGCCCAATATGCTTGCTGAACGCAACCAGTAAACTACTGGAGCATATTGTCCTGAAAAGACTGACAGTCAACCTGAACCTAAATGCTACACTCTCTGAGACAGTTCGGTTTCAGGCCGGATAAATCCACCACCATGGCTGTAAAAAAGACCACAGAAATAATCATGGGCAATATACATAAAAAAAAAAGCCACAGACACAGGAAAATCGGAATAATTGTCACATTAGACATCAAAAACGCCTTCAATTCGCCCCCCTGGGAACGAATTATAAAGGAACTAATCAGAAGAGGCACTGCACCCTACTTAATCAACCTGTTTCAGAGCTACTTATCAGACAGAGTCATAAAGCTAATGGCCAAAAGAAAAACGCGAGATATGGACATGATATGCGGCGTTCCGCAGGGCTCGATCATGGGCCCCACACTCTGGAACATCCTATTCGACGGGCTGCTAAACGAGAGACAACCAGACGGGGTCACGCGGACGACATAGCAATGATCGTCATGGCCAGAGACCTAGACGAGGTCCAGCATAAACTTGACTTCGCAATGAAGGTAGTGAAAAAATGGCTAACGGGAAATCACCTAGTACTTGCAGTAGAAAAAACGTCACGTCCAAAAGAAGAGTCACTGTGAGAGACTTTCTTATTCTCTACAAAACCATCAGACCAAAACCAGAAATAAAATATCTCGGAGTTTGGATGGACAGCAAACTACACTTTAACGCACATATCAGGAAAACATCTACCAAGGCAAGCGATACTATGCTAGCACTAGGAATACTGATGCCAAACATCGGCGGTCCACAAGCCAGCAAAAGACGTTTAGTCTGCTCTGTGGCAAGAGCTATCCCTTTATATGCATCCCCGGCATGGGAAGTGGCCATGATATATAAAAACAAGAGAAAGCTCCTTGAACAAACGCAAAGAAAAGCAGGAATACACATCAGTAGCTCCTACCGCACAGTAGCCACAGCAGCCCTTCAAATTATAGCGCAACAACCTCCGATAGAACTTCTGGTGGCACAAGCAACATACATATCAACGGCAGCACCCCAAGAGAAGAAAGCCTCTAAAGAGGAAGCCAAGGAAAACCTAATAGGAACATGGCAAGAGAGATGGCAACATGACACACACGGAAGATGGACGGCAAGACTAATACCGACAATCCGCCCTTGGATAGACAGAGAACACGGAGAAATATACTCAAACTCAAACTCAAACATTTATTTCTCAACTCACAAGTAAATACAATGTGAAAAGCCTAGATGGCTGTGGAGAAAAGAAGAAAACAATTATATTACCTCATCATTAAAATTAATACATTTTACATGAGCAAGTATTTAAATATTACAATATTGCAAATAATATTAAAAAGGTTCAGATTAGAACAATAATTTATCTTAAATAAGTTATTATAATTTAAACTTATACACTACATAATATGAACTATTGCCAAGCGACATAATCACAAACAAAAAAAAATATATATACAAAGCACCGCAGTAATTATAAGCAAACTACAGCAGAAAGTTATATTCATAAAATTCCTGTAGACTATAGAAAACGTGTGTCATCAGCAGATTCTTAAGTGATCTGCGAAAGCTTCAGAATTGGAGGTTTTCCGTTATGTAACCCGGTAAGTGGTTAAAGATCCTCACTCCCGCATACAGAGGGCCCCTTCGACTTATCTCGTAATGGCTTTAGATACAAAAGTCTGCTTCGCGTATCATACAGATGTACGTCTGAGGCTGTCCTTAGCATATTTTTGTTGTTATGAATTAAACACGAAATTTTAAATATATATAGTTTCGTCAATGTGAACAAGTTTTGTTCTTTAAAAGAGTTACGACAAGACTCCAGCCTGCGCAGACCACAGAGACTACGAATTGCTCTTTTCTGAATAAGAAAAGTGCTGTCGGCATTTGAGGAACAACCCCAAAATTCAATTCCGTACTGCAGAATTGAATAAAAATATGCATAGTACACCGTTCTAGCGAGGTTAAATCCGAAATTGTTTTTTATAGTAGAAATTGCGTAAACAGCAGAGCTCAGTTTTTTATTTATATGTACAATATGCGACTTCCAATCCGAATTTTGATCTATAAATACTCCGAGAAATTTCGCGTGCGTGACTGAGTTGATAAGCCCATTATCTGGTTTTAGATCTAGTAATCCTATTTTTTTATTGGGTTCAATTACGAGGTTAAATGTTTTTTCTGAATTTAGTATAAGTTTTTTTGACTAACCTGAACTAACCAGTCAGCGATTTTTTCAATTTTTAAAATGGCTTTGTTTTTGAGTTCGTCGATCGACGGTGAATGTATCAGCATGCTAGTATCATCTGCATACAATGAAATGTTTATTGTGGGAAAATTTGCTACTAGATCATTGATATAAAGTAGAAAAAGTGTTGGTGCAAGAATGGAGCCCTACGGGACGCCTCTTGCTAGGGTACTCGCATTCGAAATTTGTTTGGCCACGATATTCACACGCACAGTTGGAATCTCTACCACTAGCTTACGATTTTTAAGGTACGACGAGAACCAGTCATTAGCGGAGCCTCTGATGCCATAATAAGAAAGTTTATTAAGTAAAATATCGAAATCCACGCAGTCAAAAGCCTTAGACAAATCGCATAGGATTACCAATGGAATGTTTTACTTTCTAAGATTTGGTATATGCTATTGACTAGTTTAAATGTAGCTTCGGTGGTACTTCTATTTTTACGAAATCCATACTGGGAATCAGCAAGAATCTTTTTGACTGACATATAATGAGTAAGTTGGTCATTTACAGTGGATTCTAATACTTTTGAGATGGCCGGTATTCATAAAATGGGTCTATAATTTAATAACCCTTCTTAAAAATAGGCTTGACAATACTAGTTTTATACTGATCAGGAAAAACTCCACTACTCATGGAGAGGTTTATTAAAAAAGTTAGTGGTGATTGCAGATGTTCTATGGTTCCCTTTATTATTGTAATAGGTACCTCATCGACACCAACAGACTTTTTAGGTTTCAGCTTTTTAACTATTGAAATGACATGGCCTTCCGTAACTGGTTTAAAAAAGAAGGAGTCTTTAAAATTGAGGCCCATTTGATGGACAAATAGACTACTACCTAACTCAATTACTAAAGGGACACGGTAGTTTTAGAAACTTCACGTACGGAATTAACAAAGCAGACGAGAACGAATGCATATATTGTGATGAAAGGGACACAGCAAAATACACCTTCTTCATCTGTAAACACTGCACCGTAGAACGCGACAGGTGCACCCTACAATTAGTGACGAAGATCAACTGAGAAAACATAATAGGACTAATGGTGAGAAACCCACGTAACTGGGAGGCAGTCAAAACCATGGCCACAACTATACACAAAACAAAGATAGAAGACGAGAACAATGCACAAGCACAGACAGAATAGTACTAAACCAATATGACACGAAGACGAGGTACCGCTCCGATGTAATGCGCAAGCGGTCCCAGAGCGAGTAGCTTTCTGTGAAGAGAGGGGAAAGGGTTTTGGTCGGTCCTCAGGAGAAGGGAGCAACCCGACACCCCCCCCCTCCCCCCGTCGACAGAACAACAGGATTGTCTGATCGCATAGTTCCGAAAGATACAAAGTCAAAAGGAGCACAAGAAAGTTTCCGCGGGGATCCCCTAAGGGTCGGTCCTTGGACCTTTACTATGGAATATACTCTACGGCCCCGTGCTAAAGCTGAACTTCCCAAGTGACGTGGAGGCGATCGGCTTTGCAGATGATATGGCAGTGGTGGTTACAGCTCACGACCGAGAAGAGCTCACCCACAAAGCAAATGAGACCCTATGGCTAATAAACAACTGGATGGTTGAAAATCACCTCGAGAAGAAAATATACAACTGCTAAAGGCAAGAACTCCGAGCCTTCGACATTAAAGCTGCCGTTGCGTTGGCACCGTGGTACGTAAAGTTGCCTTGTAAAAGTAATTTTACGGCACAAGTTTTCGTGGCATTTTATGAGATACATATTCTTAAGCCAAGAAATTAATATAAGAGGCGTTTAACTACGTATTGAAACTAGTTGAGGCTTTATTTAAATTAACATAATATATTCTGTCGTACAAGAATAGAATTTTGATTTTGGATTTAACTTATTTTTTTATACAGTGCCCCGTAACGATGGGACCAAACAGCAAAAGGAGATAGTAGACTTGGAAAGAGGTTAGTTAGTGGATATTTCATTATAAGAAGTTAAGCATAAATTACCTCCTTTCAAGTCTACCATCATTATGGGACAGCCTGTGTATTTTTAATAAACGGACGATAGAATTTCCGTTAGATACACAAACAACATGTAAAATTTATTTTTTATAATTTCGTTTTCATGAATCCATAGGTAACTATCAAAAAATGATTATTTTTATATGATACTTTTTAAATTTCAAATTAGATAGAAAATTCGGTCCTCTATTTGCACAATATAATAAATGTCACCATTAAAAAAAATGAGATTAATTCATCTCCCTCGAAAATATTGTTTTGCAGATGCCCTGCGTCAAACTAATTCAATACTAATAAAAACAATAAAATATTTATCTATTGTCTATGATAATGTCAAAATTTTACCTTTTTAGCTGTCACCGCTGAAAAGGTATGATACTTTTTTAAGTCCCAATACGGTGTCAAAAATTACAATACATTATAAAAATAACATAGAATACTTATAGGGCAATTTAATTTAAATTTCGAAGGTGCTGTTAGTTTGGATGTAATCCGGCAACACCGCATTATCCAAATTAATATTCTTCTAATAGACCACTTAACTTAGTGTGCCATGTGGACTTAATATCACAAGCTTCAAGAGAATGTGTTGAAGCCTCCTTTCAATTAATGCTTTTTCCCAAAATGACGCAAAAGCTTCATTATTAAATTTTCATCATTTCACACTAAAACTTAGAATTTATGAACCCATCATCAGCCCTAGGGTTGTAGTTTCCTAATTTGATTGGTTTAAAAAAAATGAACTCTGTATTAAATACTCGTTATTCCTAACTACTTTTTTAGTATTTCCATTTTCTGTTTAATAATGGAGTTTTATATAATATTGTCCATTTTTCCCTATTGCACTGGTCCGAATAATATCTTTGTTTTTTGTTTGTTAAGCCAGGCATATAATTTTGTTCCTTTTCTGTCATGTTTTTGATTATACCCCTGTTTGGATAATATGTTAAATTAAAATGCCAACCTAAATTCTTTAACGAAAAGGCCCTCCTGGATTTGTCCCGTATTAGATATTATTTTGAACAAGAAAAACTTACATTCTTGATCATTAATGTGTTTTACTGGTAAATTGATAGCCCTCCGATATAATTAAAATTTAATAAAAATGTACATATGTGAGAAAAAATGATTGTTTTGTGTACTCCTTGTTCAATGTATTCATCAATTACATTTTTTCCCAGACAAGTTTTCTATTATACTGACTTGCTAGATTAATAAAAAAAAAACAATTTTTAATATTTAATTAAAAATGGTTTTATTTCTACTGAGGTAAAAAATTACACCGGCCTGCGTTTTCACACCTTATTGAATGTTAGTTGGGTTTTTAAACTGAATTTGAGTAATTAGGTGTCCCTGATTTCAAATCTGTCTCTAGTATTTTTGTATCACGCAAGGTCTTTTATCAAAGGACAATCTACATAAACCATAATGTATACATATATAAATGGTATAATTTTGTAATATTCTATTTATAAAATAAGTAAAAAAAACCAAAATATTAATAAAAAAATACAAAAAACATAGCAAAAGGAAAAAAACTACTTACAGCTCTTCTTAAAGAATCTTTCTCTTTGACCGAAAAACTCTGTTTGATGTTTTTTTTTATACTCGGCCCTAGGAGCATCCCTGTGATAGGGCCACCGTCCTTTTAAAAGGTCACCATTTATACCTCTACTTATTTATTACTTCTACCTCTGAATTTCAGATGGCGCTAAGAGTACTTGTTTGTGGCCTAATTACTATTATGTTTCAAGTGCACGTGTTGTTTTATTTTCGTTTTCGTTCGAAAGAAGTGGTTGTTTCCATTTTACTGTTTTATTTTATGTGGCGATGTGTTATCCAAGGTAAGATATTTCTTGCATTTAACAAAACTACTATGATTAATAGCATAAAAACTAATTAATATTATCCTAAAGTCAGGATATATATATTAAAAAAAAGTAATGATGATCGTGGAACTCAAAATAACGTAACAAAATCCAGTGTCCTTTTTAAAGGCCAGTGGTCAAATGTGGTATGTTTTTTTTGCAATTATTGGTGTTAAGGGCTGTGCGTCCTTTCAGCGATAGTAAGGGGTCGCACCACTCTTCGTGTTCGCGTTATATATAATTTATACCACCTTTCTTTGATATTAACAACTTTTATTTTTTCTCTTATTTACAAGTAATATTTTTAAGGTGAAAAAGTCTCTACTGTCAGTATTGGTCGTTACTAGGTAATAATTAATGTCCTTTAGTATACGGAGTCGTAACAATTGGAAAAAATCTTTAACTCTTAATGGGTTATTAGAAGAAGTGGAACACATTGACGATGAAACTAGGTTGCCAGATGCAATAGTACTTTTTCCGCTCATCACCGCCAATGATGACGTCACTGATGAAGACTCTGGTGATGATGAGAATGTTGTCATGGATAATTTACCGGGCAGTGTTTTGAATTCTCAAGCAGAAGCATCATTTAGGACCGACACAACTAACATCAATATTTTGCCAACAGATAGTGATGGTGATAGCGATGACAATATCCCGTTGGCACAGCTATGTAAATACAAAAAGAAACAAAAAAGGAATAATTGGGTGCAAAAAGACATTACGCCTAAATTACCGGACTGGTAAAAGGAACTCGGAGCAAAAAATGATCGAACTCCTCTAGATGTCTTCTATCTTTTTTTTGACGAATATTTAAGGCAGATGATTACAGACTATAATAACCTTCATGCAATTCAACACAACAGACAAGGTGACATAACTGTGGACGAAATTAAATTTTTTTTTGGTGTGCTCATTTATAGTGGCTATACCAGTGTATCGAGACGATCTTTGTATTGGGAGAGCTCTTCCCATGCCAATCATACAATTGTAACTAAAGCCATATCAATAAATCGTTTTAAATATATTATGCAAAATTTGCATGGTAATGAGAACGCGAACTTGGAAAACAATGACAAATTTTCCAAAATTCTACCCTTTTTGACACATATAAACCAAACATTTGTAGAACATGTCCCATTGCACGAAAAACACAGTGTGGATGAATCGATGATACCATATTTTAAAAGACATCGTGCAAAGCAATTTATTAGGGAAAAACCGATTAGATGAAGATATAAATTTTGGATGGGTACCAATCAAAAAGGTTACATCGAATGGTCTGAACCATATCAAGGCGCGAATACTATTTTGGGGGAGAGATACAAAGATTTGGGATTGGGGGCCAGCGTTGTTCTTACTTTTGCAGACAGATTTATTTCAGAAAAAGGACGATTCCTTTTTATTTATATTTTGACAATTTTTTTACTTCCTGGGATTTGATCATAATACCTTGGGACAGAGGAATAAAGGCAACTGGTATAGTCAGAGAGAATAGGATATTTGTACATATAATAAGGAATGGTCAAGATTTAAAAAAAAGGTCGGGGAACTTTTGAATTTGCCACAGAAAAAAGTGAGAACATCGTCGTTTGTCGTTGAAATGACAATAACATTGTGACCATTTGTTCAAATAGTGAAGCGGTTTTACCAACAGCAAATGTATCTAGGTGTTCACAAAAAGAAAAAAAGAAAGTTGCAGTCCCTCAGCCACAGCTTATAAAAAATATAATCAAAACTTGGGAGGAGTTGATCGTGCTGATCAAAATATAAGTTTATACCGAGTGAGCGTAAGGGGAAAAAATGGTATTTTTCCATGTATTAGCCAAGCGTTGGATATGGCAATAAATAACTCATGAAATCTTTATCGTCTGGATGGTGGTAAAAGTAATCAGTATACTTTTCGTCAAGCGCTCGTAATTGGAAACGCATAAAAAAATTACAAAACGAGGACCTGTGCGGGCAAGCGCTAATGATACAGAACTTTTTAGGTACGATGGACAAGATCATTTAATTACTTATCAAGAAAACCAGATCAAATGTAGGCGTTGTCACAAAAAAGTCAATTCCGGTGTAACAAATGTAATCTAGGTCTACACCCAAAATACTGTTTTTTCGAATATCACACAATATAGTTTTTTCATGTTAGCATAATAAAATACAAATATATTTTCTATATCTAAAAATGATAACCTTTTATTTCATAGTTAATTTTGTATATAAACCAATCAAGTACTATTAGGTCATCTTTAGAATTTACCCTTGTATTAGGCCACTGACCTTTATAAAGGACGCCCATTACTAAGAAAACTGTTAGGAAATTTAAAAAAAAAACTTTATTAGACATTACTCAAAAACGTGTAAAAAATCCACAAAATTACCGTTTAAAAAAAAAATAGTTTTGGCCCTATCTGGGTTAACATCCAATAATAATCTGCCATTATTTTGTATCCCATCGTTTCTGATACCTCTTTTGCGTTTCCTTAATGTCTTGGTAAAATCGCTCACCCTGCTCTTCAATAAGATCACCAGGATGTGCAGGAAAATAGTCCAAATGTGCGTGAAAAAGTGAATTGTTATGCTCATATTGGAATCTAATTCCTTAAATTTGTCCAGCATGTTCTCCACAATGCAATGTCCATATAATTTGGTTCCTTATTATTTCCCAGACATTTATTTACAACATCCTTAAAAGCCTTCCACCCATTTTTTTCGGTGTTGTTCATGACCGTTTCAAACTCATCAGTTTTCATTAGCGTTCTTATTTGCGGATCAACACAGATACCGTCTTTAACCTTTGCTTCTGATAGACAGGAAACATTTTCAGTCAAGAATTGGAAACATGTACCTGTTTTTTCATACGCTTTAACAAATTGCTTTATTAAAACAAGTTTAATGTGGAGTGAAAGTAATAATATTTTTTTAAGATCAATAATTAGACTTTCATGAAGAACATTGTTATTACGAGGTTTTAAATGCTTCCTTCTTTTCCAATCTTTCTTTACCCAGTGTTGATCTCTAGCTCCACTATCCCACTCACATAAGAAACATCGATATTCTGTAAATCCAGATCGCTGACCTAATAAACCGAGTTCTTTAAGATTTTTGTAATTTTCTTTTAATTGGCCTACAGGAACAGAAGCATAAAAATTACCATTAAATAAAAGAACTGCCTACAAGGTTCTTTAGGCACCAAGCTCATTAACTAGGCCAGTTACATTTTTACAATATTCAAGTTGTTCATACTCTACAAAATATTCGACAAATTCACTCTAGCAATTGCGATACCAATAAAACGCAGTTACTGGAGCAAGCAGGTGTTTATCTTTAAATTTAGATCCTAGTATTTGGGAGAAATCTTTGGGAAGTTCTAAATCGCCAGCTAGATCATTCTTGCAAAAACAGCCGAGGTACTTTTTGACTTGAAAAACAAGGTTGAAGCACATCAGTCTCCGCAATAGCTAATTGTTCGTAATCTTCATCATTATCACTAGCACTTTGTAAAATCTTTGGTGCCACAGGTATAGGGATATCAACACTATGGGGTACTGTTCTGATTGCCGAAATAATATTTGGATACACAATGTCTTAAGGTCCTGGTATTATGACTTCTAATGTTGCAAAGGCAAAAATATTATTCGTCTGTATGGTTCTTGGGCGTTTTACTTTAAAGCATGCAAAATATGCGTTTATAGCAAAGTCAGTAATACTTCTCTTGTACTTTTTCACAATAAAGTTACCGCAAATGTAACAAAAATGATCAGGCTTATTTGTGCAACTTCGACGAAACATTTTTGCAAAAAATTACTTTACCGAAACAAAACCCAAAGTTTTCATTTAAGTGCTACACATTAAACTAAATGCGGACTATTCTAAGCCCTGATTTATATAAGTTTTTTATTTTCCCCGTTTGGGTTAGAGATTATTTCGAATATAGGAATTCCCCATTAGTATTTCACCTACTAATACTGTAGTATTAGCGGTGCTTCTTAAATAAAAACAATAATTAGAAAATTATTCTTGTTACGTAATAAAAAATATGACAATTTTATAGAAAAAAAACTGTACGTGATAGAAACAAACGACGATTAATTTGGTTATTAGGTCGTCAGAACTAGGGATGTCATCCCGAAAGGTTTTCTTAATCCCGAGATTTTCGAGATTTGTACGATTAATCCCGGGATCCCGGGATTAGATGTACCGAAAAAAATTAGATAACATTCAAAAACTCTTATTGTATGAACGTAAAACACAAAATGTAACAAAAAAGAACTCCTAAACGAACAAAAAGAAGTGTGTTGCATTACCAACAAATAAGTTTTGGGTTTATAGATTTTTAAAAAAATACCGCAAAAATATTAGTGCGTCTAGAGTTTTATCTCCCAACCTTAAACGTATTTTATCACAATAAATAGTAAGAGAATACTACTTGGCAAGTGGTAATCATAATATGACATATAAATATGTATACATGTGAGAACTTTGTTCTCTAGCCACTTGCTGAGACCTTATACAATAAGGATTAACCAAATTATGCTAAAACAGCTATTCTCTGGGCTACATGCCACAGCGATGTTAATGAACTTGATCCATCTTGCGATTCCTTCTTAAGACGTTTTTCCAAAAGATCGGTTTTATCGACTTTCAGATGAGTTATAAAACCTTTGGTGATTCCCCGATGCCCCGATGCCGCGGTGATTCCTCGAATACCGGGGCCCGCTGATCAACTCAACTGTGCGTTATGTTTCCGGCTTGCATTGCAGCAACGTTGTCGGCTTTCGCGTTAATTACTTTAGTTTTGAAATAGCGAAATAAAGAAAATTAATATATGCATAAAAAATCGGTATTTATCCCCGTATTTTCGAGACATGCTTGCCTTCCGGGATCCCGGGACTCCAAGATCCCGGGATTGGCATCCCTAGTGTGAGCACCCACCTTAAGTGCTGACCACGGAAAAGATAACTTAATCTTGGTGTTTACCAAGAATTGTTTTGGATGATGTCGACTCGACGGAATATAAACATTGGGCTAATTTTGAAGAGTGTGTGATTTTTATGGGACTTGCCTTGAGAATTCGGTGACAAATAGATCGATTGAATTGTAGTTCGTTTTGTATGAAAATCAACTATAATTAAATAAAGTGTGTTTTTAATTAAAGTGTTTTACTTGGTCGTCGACTAAACCAAGTGTTTTCATCAAAAGTGGGATATATAAAGAAAAGAAAAGAGTTTTTAAGACATAAAACTGTGTTTTACGTACTTTTGGGTGTGTTCGCGGTGACAATATTATAATAGTACTTTTGTGTCCGCTGACGGTCAGAGTGTTTTTAACTGGATTTAAACTGTTTTACAAGTACCTTTGTGTGTTTTGACATTTATAATCATGAGCAAAAGACAAGGTTCTCCGTGTCGGTGTCGCAGTCATAGTTCATCTCGTCTTAATGATGATATTGATGATCCTAAACGGAATCGGCTAAGTGAGAACGATAGTGCACGTTCGTATACTCCAGATCTGCCTCCTCAGCCAAGTGCTACTGTCATCAGTGACCACTCAGGTTTGATAGATATAGTCAATATGCTTAAAAATGACCAGAGGCCTAAAATAGGTATTTCCTTGAAAGATACATACATTACTGAATTTAACCCTTTGTTTCATGATGTTAATGTATGGATTTCCAAAATTGATGAGCATGCTGCAATTTATAATTGGGATGATATAAATATTTGTCATTTGGCCATAAACAAATTACAAGGTCCTGCAAATACATGGTATAAGAGTCTTCCAAACATTCCAAAATCATGGGCAGAGTGGAAATCTTTATTAATAACAACATTTCCGTCCACTCGAGACTTGTACATTTTAATGACTGACATGCTAGCACTGAAGCCTAAATTAAATCAAAGCCTCTATGAATATTGTTTTGAAAAATTGGCGTTAATTCGCAGAATGAACTTAAATTTAACAGGCAGTGATGAAGTTAGTCTTATAGTAGGTTCTCTCGAAAATCAAAATATTAAATTTTCAATCAAAGCGGCTAACATTGTAGATCCTTCTAAATTAGCTGTATATTTAAAAGCTTTTGAGCCCTCCTTAAGTTTTGCTGAAACGTCACGAAAACGTGATCATCAACCAGTATCGTCAAATAATAGATTTAGGCAGTCAGCAAATATCGAGTTAAGAAACGAAAATATAAATTTGAGCGTTTGTTACAAATGTAAACAATCAGGACATAAACAGTATCAGTGTCCCCAGAAGGTTATGCATGGAGATCGAAGTAGTCTATACTGTCAATATTGTCGACGATTCGATTAATAACTGTTTTAAGAAAAATGGGCAAACTTCAAACATTCACTTTAAATCAAGCGAAAATAATACTACGGGGGTCAATAGAAAAGTACTTTTGGTATCAAGGGAGAGTGACAAAAATAAATTTTACAAATCAGTCAAAATTAATGAAAACTTAGATGAGCAATGTTTTGTAGATTTTGGCAGTGAATGTTCATTGATAACGGAAAATATTACTAAAAAATTGCATTTAGACATTATTGCATTACCGAAACCTATTATCCTTACAGTTTTTGGTGGTTCCGAAATTGTGGTTTCAGAAATGGTATCCTGTAGCATAGGTATTGATGATGTATGTTTACTTATTGATCTTTTAGTAGTAAACAAGTGTATTCCAGGTATTGACATTGTCATCGGTCAGAACTTTACAGAAGATTTTCAAATTATATATTCTCGTATAGGCCACCACTTATCATTTAGCAGTTCGTCGCTATCAGTCAATGCGATACAATCTTCACATCAAAGCACCGATAATCAAGTTATTAAGATTGGAATAGACGATTGTACGGTTCAAACTGAAATCAAAGATATTATTGAAAATTTTCCAACGTGTTTTCCGAAAAATACCTCTAAATTAGGATGCATTCCTGGAATTGAAATGAATATTAAGCTAAAATCAAATACTCCCATTGTTCAACGACCTTATAGATTGGCTGAAGCCGAGAAAATTGCGTTACGAGGACTGATCAATGAACTTCTACAAAGTGATACGATACGTCCATCACAATCACCTTATGCGAGTCCAGTCATTATGGTGAAGAAAAAAACAGGACAACAGAGGCTGTGCGTGGATTACAGGATGGTAAATGCTCAAGTTGTGAAGGAAAACTACCCCCTTCCCCTAATCGAAGACTTAATTGACAGATTGGTTGGCCAAAAATATTTTACAACTCTGGATTGTCGATCAGGTTACCATCAAATTAAAATTGCCGAAGATTCCATTCCTACAACAGCATTCATTACTCCAGAAGGCAAATATGAATACTTAAAGGTGACTTTCGGTTTGACAAATGCACCATACATATTTCAACGTGCAATGGATATGATATTGGGTGACTTACGATACAACAAAGCGTTAGTATATCTAGATGATATCCTAATTCCGTCAAAAACTATTGACGAAGGACTAGAGACCCTGAAACTTATTTTAACCCGACTACAAGAAAATGGAGTTTGTCTTAACCTTGAAAAATGTCATTTCCTAACCGATGAAGTTGAATACTTGGGTTATATGATTAAAAATGGAGAAGTGCAGCCAAGCCCTACTAAACTATTAGCAATTCAACAGTTTCCTGCTCCAAAAGATATTCATCAAGTCAGACAATTTTTGGGTTTAATTGGACACTTCAGAAAATTTGTGCTTAAATTCGCTCAAAAGGCTAAACCTCTTACCTTGCTATTGAAGAAAGGAAAAGAATGGAAGTGGTTAGAAGAACAACAAAAAGCGTATGAATGCCTCAAAGAATATATGACTACAGCTCCTATTTTGACTTTATTTGACAACACTAAAGATATTATTTTATATACCGATGCCAGTCGAATTGGATTAGCTGGAATGCTGGTACAGATAGAGGATGGTGACGAGAAAGTCATTAGCTACTATAGCAAAACTACATCATGTAACGTACAAATTTCATTTTACGATTTAGATAGTATAAATAAACACAAATTTATAATAATAATTTACCTTATTCCACATGTAGTGTGAACGTTAAAATCTTGTGTGTATGCCAGCAAAATCATTAGTGCTTTCAGTGACATTCCTAATTTGTCCTGGCAATTGGTCACTTCATACTGAGTTTCGAGGGATTCCAGCTATTCTGCTATCAGAAATAGCTTATACGTTGTCCTGGGTCCTGTGTTTAGTAAGTTCTCCTTGAATAGATGGATTTAATGTACGTTACCTACGATAATTTCTAATGTTATGACAGTTTCAGTCGAGTTGTTTACCTTTGTTGTAAGCTTGATTTATAACGGAATATACCTCTTTAGCTTCAGGATCGTGCCCCTGAACTTACTTTGACGTATTATATGATGGGTTTCCTGGATTGTTAGTTAATTCGCTAGCATGTTATGGAATTAATTCTAGTTTGGCTTTTGAGAACAGCTGATCTTGACAGGTTGGAGTTTCGGGGTCACCATTTCGATAGGGCCCTGCGTATATTGGCCTTGTTGCACGTGTTCTACGGTGTTGCCAGTTATTTTAGGACAAATTCCCCATGAAATCGGACCTCATGGTTTCGAAACGATTTGTACATGGCCAAAACAGCCAGGCGGTGGTCTGGATGGTGAATGCCGTAATCTTGCAATAATCAGCTCCTAGGATTTAGACGTAATGGTGAAATCACTCGATTGGTCGCTTCTTGGGTATGAGATTTTTATAAAGGTATATCTGGTTGCGGCAGTACGTTGGTGGTTTCCCCATAGCAATATCCTGATCCTGACGTTTGACAACCCTGTTGACATTGCGAATCACGTGTTCTCATCGAGTTGCGTATTGGAGATTTATTCCAGATGCTAGAGAGAAACAATTGCTCTTCGCAGCGGGTAAGAAAGGGATAGTGCTGTACTAGACCCGAAGATCTTGGAGGAAGGGTAGGGTACACCGGTACAGCCGGCAGACATTTCACATCTTTCGACTAAAGTCGTTGTCTCCTGCTGTCTCCTCTTTTTTTCCGGCATGGCGCCGCCATTTTAAATTAAGATTTCGGTAATGTATCGCTGAGAAGCCTGTGAGCTTGTAAGTGCCACTTAGATGGATTAGCGCCGCAAATCTTTGTGAAGTTATGGATTTCCGATTGAATTGATGTAGTTAGATATTGATGGAAGTACTTCACGCCATTTTGGAATGGGATCAGATTTAATGGCCGCCATATGCTGTGGTTCTATGCCCCGCTTAATGTCTTCAGGTACGGTTGTCTTCATATATTAATATATTTGACTATTAAATCGATATCTAAGTCCTCGAAATAATATTTCAGGGGCGATATAAATTTGGAGTAGAGTTCACTCGTGGTGACGACCGCGTGGGATCTTTTGTTTGGGACTACAGTATGGGCATTCAGGCCTAAAAGGACCCTCTACTTAAGTGCAGAGGTAATGTATATTGGGTAGATACTTATGTCAATCTTAAGAGGTAAATCTTCATAAATTAAGAGGTATTTTTCCTCTATTTTAGGGTTTTTAGTCCTGGTTTTTGGTTCTGGTTTTGGTTTCATTTGGATTTTGGAGTGTTGAGGTTCATTCAGCACACTTGTCGGCTTATTAATTCCATGGAGTCTCTACACTGACGGTGTATTAGAGAGGCGGTTACTTCGAGTTCCATAGGATCCCTCAGGCATTGCATGGCCTTGAGTTGAAGCTGAGAACGCAAGTTTTTAAACATATTTTCATATATCAATTCAATGAACCCATTTAAGACTTATTGACTAGTACACTTGTTTTTTTTGCGAGATCACATAGAGAGAAGTTTATTTGAATTAAATATTTTTGTTTATAATTGGTTTGGAATCTCCTATGTTGATTCTTGGCTAGGGAAGGGATCAATTCAAAGGGTTGGGGTATGGACATATTTAGGGTATTATTTTTTGTTTAAGATATGTACATATTTGGGATTTCACTAGTATTTAGGATTGTAACTATTATGTAACAGAGCTGAGGCCATAGCTTACATAATAAGGGGGCTCGATATAGAAGAGCAGGGAGTAATACATTTTTGTTTGGGTTTTTACTAGTGTCTAAGATTAGAACTATTATGTAACAGAGCTGAGGCCATAGTTTACATAATAAGGGGGCTCGATATAGAAGAGCAGGGATTAGTACTTATTTGGGATTTTACTACTACATTGAGTCATTGTTATGCAATAATGCTATCTGTCATGACTTGCATAGTACAGTAAATAGTAATCGTACATTTTAGCTGCTTATTTTATATTTCGGTCAGGATACTGCATCAGCGGACTGCGGTCTGGTAACTGTAAACAAGGCGTGATCCCGTGTTGTAGGCCTACATCCCTGAGTAGCGTATATTGATAGCACCCTGTATATTATTTGGTGTCACTCACAGTCGGTTTATTTATTTGACTTGTAGTCGCGTATCAATCTACCTACATAAATGTAAGTATCGCTGTAGTACTCCTGGCTTCCATAGTTCTAACGTTGCTGGGTCATATCCTTAAATCTTCCTGTACTTTCGACCTCAAGACTTGACCATACATTTATATTTCTACAGTAAAAAGTAATCCTATCTGTGGAGTTTATCTTATTTCCACATCCTTACTTTTAATTACTGTACGTGCTTCTATAATGGCATAATTATCATTGTTATTTTATTGTTTGACAATCACTAATTGTGTCAATTGGTCGAAGAACATAGGAATATGATCTGGTGAACGTTCTGCTCATTAATTCAAAATTTCACTGTTATTTTAAAATCTTTCATTACAAATTTAGACTCTAACTAAGCATCATATTATTTCAATACGAGGTCTATACCTATTTGGCTACCGATAGTCAATAATGTCAACCTGCATTTAAGCGACTAACATCTTATGACAAATAGATTAAATATACTGAGCGTTGTTGTTTTACATTACTATCCCCAACCTAGGTTAATATTTGAAGGTAAAGGAAATTAAGTGTAGGGCAGTTATAGGGTGATTCGCAGTTATCATTCATAACTATCGAACATCAACTTCCAGAGGCAAGGTGCACCACTTAACTGCGTGGCGCTCATAATCTTAGAACTTAACCCAGGCCCGTCTCCACTGTCTAAAAGCTGGCGGCCACTTTTGTCTCTGACAACAAAAACCTCTGCACTCGGTGTCTTGTTTTCCTTCCTTATTGGATCATCTAAATTAGCGTCACAGAAATTGGCGCCCAACGTGGGGCCAGATATTATTTCGCTTTCGCATTGTTGCCAGTTGTTGGGAATTTTATTTTTTTGCAGGGTTGCCATTTTTCGAAAATTTCCTTGATTTAAGGATTTTTTTTTTATTTCTTATTTGAATAGGGTTAATGGTATAGAACCGTATTGGAGTATTCGCACAGTATTGTTTTGCAGATTTTACACATTTTTGGGGGAAAATATTTTGAAAGTTTTTCTTTTGTTGAATTTTCATCTTGCAAAATAATTATATTGACTTTCCCGGAATAGACGTTACCGATTGAGACATTTTTTTTTATCACTTGGTTTATGGTGTAACAGTGGTGAAGCATTGGTTGCTAGTGTAGAATAGTGTATTATAGCTGCATAGTGAGTGAATATAGTGTAAACCACCTGTTCTACCAGTGTATTTTGTGATATAAGTGACAGAATATTTCGCGCACAATTTCTTATGATATATTGTGGTATATATAGTATTGTTGTATAGTTATACAGTAGTGTTGTATTGTAAGTAGTGATCTATTTATTCATCTTATTCTGAACCGTCTGGAAGACACAAAATTAAAAATGTCTCGAAGAGTTGAAGTGAATCGCCTTGATAAGGAAGAACTCATCTATGAACTTGTATGGAGAGGTATAGCCATTGGCACTGTGGAAGAAATGCGTACTCGATTAGCACTAGCTAGACAAATGGAAAGAAACAATGAGAGCCTACATTATCCACCATATCCGTTTTCGTTTCGTCAAGATGTAGCAGCAGTCACTAAGAAGTTGGACGACCTTGTGGTCATTATTGATAACTTCTCTGAATCGAGTAAGAGTAACAGTTACTTGAGATTGCAGACGAAATTGAATCATGCTTTATCACGAATAGATAATATATCTTGTAATACGACGGACGAATTTAACCTTCGAGGTGTGTTAGTTGCTCAAATTTTGTCAATGATTGACCAGTTAAATACAAAAGCTGCTCAGGCAGATGGAAGAAATCAACAGATTCCACCAAACCTTTGCGTTCTTCAAGGAAGTATTCAACGACTACCTCCGGTCATTCCTCCATTGTCAAGCTCGACTTTAGTATCACCGTTTCAGTCTCCTGTGACTACTAGTTCGCCAGTACCATGTGCTCCATATAGCGCTAGTTCTATCAAACCTATTCTACCGCATAAATGGAATTTGAAGTTCAGTGGTGATAGGAAAGGAATGTCTATTACAGCTTTCTTTGAACGTGTTGAAGAGTTGATGCGTGCTCGAAACGTATCGAAGGATATATTACTGGATTCTGGCATAGATTTATTTGAAGGCCGAGCATATGAATTTTTCCAAGATTGTAGAAAAGAAGTCCACTCATGGGATGAATTAGTTGAAAGATTTAAAGAGGAATATCAGCCAGCATTTTATTCAGAGCATCTTTTAGAGGAGATAAAGCGTAGAACACAAGGTTCTGACGAATCCATCGGTACATATATGGCAGTAATGTCAAAATACTTCCAAAGATTGCAGTGTTCGATATCAGAAGAAGCTAAGCTTACTATTTTACTTAGGAATATTTCTCCGATTTATCGTTCTCAATTAGGAGCTCTAGAGATCAGTAATATAGCGCAACTAAGAAGTCTCTGTAAGAGAATCGAACAGAGGACTCTAGCTGCAGATTATGCACCTACTCCACGAAAAGGATTTTCTTTGGAACCGGATCTCGCCTACGTAAAACTCGAAGAGCAATTCGATGAAGTTCGATTAACTGAAGCAGAACCTCAGGATAGATCAAACGCACCAAGTACTTCTAGAAGAAGGGAGATAATATGCTTTAATTGTAACAAGCCTGGACATAAGGCTATTGGATGTGTTGAAAGAAGAAAATTGGTTTGCTTTGGATGTAAAAGAGAAGGTTTTACGAAGAGGACCTGCCCAAATTGTAATTCGGGAAACGGTCGAAGGCCCTTCTAGGAAGTCGGACTAGAGGCAAGTCTAATGATTCTACCGGCTACAGACCAATTTTGGATTTTATTCTCGATCATGCTCAGAATGATGAAAGACCTTATTTAGAAGTAGACATGTTAGGTTACAAGTTTTTAGGATTACTGGATTCTGGTGCTTCCAGGACATTTATTGGTCAGAAAGGATGGAATATTTTGAAGAGGTTGAATTTACCACTGGATGAGAGTAAGAAGTCGTTATGTACAGTTGCAAATGGTCAAAAAACTAAAAGTATTGGAACGATGCAGTTGCCGATGAGAGTTAAAGATAGACTTAGAATTGTTGAAGTGATTATTTTGCCGGAATTGCCGCATTCATTGATTTTGGGTTACGATTTTTGGTGTATTATGGGTGTCGTACCAGATTTGAGACATAATGAATGGCATTTCGCGGAGAATCCAGACAATATCTGCTGCATACAACCTGACCAACTTCAAACCATTTTGGACAATCGTCAACAATCGCAACTGGACCGACTAGTGACTAATTTTAAAGAATCTATGGGAGAAAATATTGGATGTACAAACTTAGTTGAACATACTATCGTAGCTAACTCAGAACCTATCAGACAGCGTAGCTATAGAATTTCACCAGTATTACAAAAGGTCGTAGAAGACGAAATCGCAGAGATGTTAAAATTGGGAGTAATAGAACCGTCGAACAGTTCGTGGGCATCACCTGTAGTATTGGTTAGAAAGAAAAATACAGACAAATATAGATTCTGTGTAGACTATAGGATTTTAAACTCTAAGACAGAAAGAGACAGTTATCCTCTTCCTCTTGTTTCTGACACTTTGGACAAACTCAAGGATGCAAAATTTTTATCCAGTTTAGATATTAAGAGTGCATATTGGCAAGTTCCTATAGAAGAATCGTCTAAACCTCTGACTGCTTTTATTTGTCACAAAGGACTATATCAATTCCGAAGAATGCCTTTCGGGCTTCATAATGCACCTGCTACTTGGCAAAGACTAATCGATAGGATTTTGACTGATCTCGCCCCATATGTATTTGTTTATTTGGACGATGTTGTCATTGTAACACAGACCTTCGAAGATCACTTGAAAGTGCTAGAAGAGGTATTTAATAGACTTAAAGGTGCTGGTATTACAGTTAGTTGGGACAAGTGTCAATTTTGTCGTCCAGAAATGAAGTACTTGGGTTATGTTGTCGATAGACGTGGTCTCAGAGTAGACCCTGACAAGGTTAAAGCTATGCTGGAGTTGAAACAACCTAAATCAGTGACAGAAGTTAGAAGAGTTGTTGGCAGTTTTTCTTGGTATCGTAGATTCGTGCCAGAGTTTTCTTCAATCATTTCACCAATCACCGCCCTTACTAAGAAAAATAAAAAGTTCGATTGGACACCAGAGTGTGATGCTGCTTTTAGGAAGATTAAGGAACTGTTGGTCGCCGCACCGATTTTGAGTTGTCCAGATTATTCTAAGGAATTCGTAATAATGACAGATGCATCAGGTTTTGGCATCGGCGCAGTACTTTATCAGCCACACGAGGATGGAGACAAGGTAATCTGCTATTTAAGCCGTTCTTTAACGAAGCAGGAAAGAGTTTATACTACTTCAGAACGTGAAATGTTAGCTTTGGTTTGGGCGATACAGAAATTACGTCCCTACATAGAGGGTGTTCCATTTACAGTAATTACCGATCACTATAGTCTGAAATGGCTTTTAAATCTTAAAGATCCTACTGGACGTTTAGGACGTTGGTCAATTAAGTTGCAAATGTACGACTTTAAAGTACAGCACAGAAGCGGTCGAGATATGGCTTTGCCTGATATGTTATCTAGGACAGTACCGATAATAGATAGCGTGGAAGTAGCTGAAACAACCGATAATGTAATTCGGGATAAGTGGTATCATCGTATGATTATAAACATTGAGAAGTTCCCTTTGAAATTTTTAAATTGGCGTTATCAAGAAGGAAAATTATACAAGTATGTCAAACAAGACTATCCAAGTTTTTCATCTTCCGAGGATTTCTGGAAATTAGTAGTACCAAAGGAGCAACGATCTGGTTTAATTAAGTTGGCACATGACCCTCCAACTTCTGGTCATATGGGGGTATATAAGACGTATTCACGATTAACAGGAAAATATTATTGGCCTAAGATGCGTCAGGATGTAGCGTCCTACATCAAGAAGTGTCACGTCTGTGCTGCTTATAAGAGTGATCCTCGCGGAGTTAAAGATCAGATGGTTTCACATTCTAAACCTTCAAGACCTTGGGAAGTAATTTCTACAGATTTAATGGGACCTTTACCTAGATCCACCAAGGGAAATTCGTTTATCTTAGTCGTTACTGACTACCTCAGTAAATTTTCTTTAGTTTTCCCACTTCGTAAAGCGACTTCAGCGACTATTATCAAAAGAATTGAAGAAGAAGTATTTTTAGTGTTTGGCGTACCAAGGATTTTATTGACTGATAATGGCCCTCAATATAGGAGTAATGAGTTTAGGAAGTTTGTGGATAAATATCAATGTTCAATTAAGTTTAATGCCAATTACCACCCTAGAGCGAATCCGACGGAGAGGCAAAATAGGACTATCAAGACAATGTTGGCTATGTATGTTAAGGATAATCATAGAACTTGGGATGCTGAGATACATAAGGTAGCTTGTGCTTTGAGAACAGCTCACCAAGAAACAACTAGAGTGTCACCCTATTTTGTTAATTTTGGTCGAAACATGTGTTTATCTGGAGATGACTACAAAAATCAGGAACTATTTAAAGAAGAAAACGGTACCCAGACACCGGGAGTTTCAAGAAACGAGGCATTTAGGAAGCTATTTAGTGCTGTTAAGAAACGTTTGGAAACTGCTGGTGAAAGGAGTGCTGCTCGGTACAACCTACGCAAAAGAAATGCTGATTATTCTGTAGGCGATAGCGTTTGGAGGAAGAACTACGTCATCTCAGACGCCGCAAAGCATTTCACTAGTAAACTAGCTCCGAAGTTTGTAGGACCCTTTTTAATCCATCGTCGCATCTCACCTTGGACTTATGAGTTAAAAGATGAGAATGGCAGTCTACAAGGAGTCTGGCATTCAAAGGACTTAAAGGATAATTTTTCCTTTGATTAACCATAGGGGTTAATCATTTTGAAGTTAGGGGGGGAAAATGTAACGTACAAATTTCATTTTACGATTTAGATAGTATAAATAAACACAAATTTATAATAATAATTTACCTTATTCCACATGTAGTGTGAACGTTAAAATCTTGTGTGTATGCCAGCAAAATCATTAGTGCTTTCAGTGACATTCCTAATTTGTCCTGGCAATTGGTCACTTCATACTGAGTTTCGAGGGATTCCAGCTATTCTGCTATCAGAAATAGCTTATACGTTGTCCTGGGTCCTGTGTTTAGTAAGTTCTCCTTGAATAGATGGATTTAATGTACGTTACCTACGATAATTTCTAATGTTATGACAGTTTCAGTCGAGTTGTTTACCTTTGTTGTAAGCTTGATTTATAACGGAATATACCTCTTTAGCTTCAGGATCGTGCCCCTGAACTTACTTTGACGTATTATATGATGGGTTTCCTGGATTGTTAGTTAATTCGCTAGCATGTTATGGAATTAATTCTAGTTTGGCTTTTGAGAACAGCTGATCTTGACAGGTTGGAGTTTCGGGGTCACCATTTCGATAGGGCCCTGCGTATATTGGCCTTGTTGCACGTGTTCTACGGTGTTGCCAGTTATTTTAGGACAAATTCCCCATGAAATCGGACCTCATGGTTTCGAAACGATTTGTACATGGCCAAAACAGCCAGGCGGTGGTCTGGATGGTGAATGCCGTAATCTTGCAATAATCAGCTCCTAGGATTTAGACGTAATGGTGAAATCACTCGATTGGTCGCTTCTTGGGTATGAGATTTTTATAAAGGTATATCTGGTTGCGGCAGTACGTTGGTGGTTTCCCCATAGCAATATCCTGATCCTGACGTTTGACAACCCTGTTGACATTGCGAATCACGTGTTCTCATCGAGTTGCGTATTGGAGATTTATTCCAGATGCTAGAGAGAAACAATTGCTCTTCGCAGCGGGTAAGAAAGGGATAGTGCTGTACTAGACCCGAAGATCTTGGAGGAAGGGTAGGGTACACCGGTACAGCCGGCAGACATTTCACATCTTTCGACTAAAGTCGTTGTCTCCTGCTGTCTCCTCTTTTTTTCCGGCATGGCGCCGCCATTTTAAATTAAGATTTCGGTAATGTATCGCTGAGAAGCCTGTGAGCTTGTAAGTGCCACTTAGATGGATTAGCGCCGCAAATCTTTGTGAAGTTATGGATTTCCGATTGAATTGATGTAGTTAGATATTGATGGAAGTACTTCACGCCATTTTGGAATGGGATCAGATTTAATGGCCGCCATATGCTGTGGTTCTATGCCCCGCTTAATGTCTTCAGGTACGGTTGTCTTCATATATTAATATATTTGACTATTAAATCGATATCTAAGTCCTCGAAATAATATTTCAGGGGCGATATAAATTTGGAGTAGAGTTCACTCGTGGTGACGACCGCGTGGGATCTTTTGTTTGGGACTACAGTATGGGCATTCAGGCCTAAAAGGACCCTCTACTTAAGTGCAGAGGTAATGTATATTGGGTAGATACTTATGTCAATCTTAAGAGGTAAATCTTCATAAATTAAGAGGTATTTTTCCTCTATTTTAGGGTTTTTAGTCCTGGTTTTTGGTTCTGGTTTTGGTTTCATTTGGATTTTGGAGTGTTGAGGTTCATTCAGCACACTTGTCGGCTTATTAATTCCATGGAGTCTCTACACTGACGGTGTATTAGAGAGGCGGTTACTTCGAGTTCCATAGGATCCCTCAGGCATTGCATGGCCTTGAGTTGAAGCTGAGAACGCAAGTTTTTAAACATATTTTCATATATCAATTCAATGAACCCATTTAAGACTTATTGACTAGTACACTTGTTTTTTTTGCGAGATCACATAGAGAGAAGTTTATTTGAATTAAATATTTTTGTTTATAATTGGTTTGGAATCTCCTATGTTGATTCTTGGCTAGGGAAGGGATCAATTCAAAGGGTTGGGGTATGGACATATTTAGGGTATTATTTTTTGTTTAAGATATGTACATATTTGGGATTTCACTAGTATTTAGGATTGTAACTATTATGTAACAGAGCTGAGGCCATAGCTTACATAATAAGGGGGCTCGATATAGAAGAGCAGGGAGTAATACATTTTTGTTTGGGTTTTTACTAGTGTCTAAGATTAGAACTATTATGTAACAGAGCTGAGGCCATAGTTTACATAATAAGGGGGCTCGATATAGAAGAGCAGGGATTAGTACTTATTTGGGATTTTACTACTACATTGAGTCATTGTTATGCAATAATGCTATCTGTCATGACTTGCATAGTACAGTAAATAGTAATCGTACATTTTAGCTGCTTATTTTATATTTCGGTCAGGATACTGCATCAGCGGACTGCGGTCTGGTAACTGTAAACAAGGCGTGATCACGTGTTGTAGGCCTACATCCCTGAGTAGCGTATATTGATAGCACCCTGTATATTATTTGGTGTCACTCACAGTCGGTTTATTTATTTGACTTGTAGTCGCGTATCAATCTACCTACATAAATGTAAGTATCGCTGTAGTACTCCTGGCTTCCATAGTTCTAACGTTGCTGGGTCATATCCTTAAATCTTCCTGTACTTTCGACCTCAAGACTTGACCATACATTTATATTTCTACAGTAAAAAGTAATCCTATCTGTGGAGTTTATCTTATTTCCACATCCTTACTTTTAATTACTGTACGTGCTTCTATAATGGCATAATTATCATTGTTATTTTATTGTTTGACAATCACTAATTGTGTCAATTGGTCGAAGAACATAGGAATATGATCTGGTGAACGTTCTGCTCATTAATTCAAAATTTCACTGTTATTTTAAAATCTTTCATTACAAATTTAGACTCTAACTAAGCATCATATTATTTCAATACGAGGTCTATACCTATTTGGCTACCGATAGTCAATAATGTCAACCTGCATTTAAGCGACTAACATCTTATGACAAATAGATTAAATATACTGAGCGTTGTTGTTTTACATTACTATCCCCAACCTAGGTTAATATTTGAAGGTAAAGGAAATTAAGTGTAGGGCAGTTATAGGGTGATTCGCAGTTATCATTCATAACTATCGAACATCAACTTCCAGAGGCAAGGTGCACCACTTAACTGCGTGGCGCTCATAATCTTAGAACTTAACCCAGGCCCGTCTCCACTGTCTAAAAGCTGGCGGCCACTTTTGTCTCTGACAACAAAAACCTCTGCACTCGGTGTCTTGTTTTCCTTCCTTATTGGATCATCTAAATTAGCGTCACAATCACCAACGGAACAACGATATCACTCGTTCGAGTTAGAAACTCTTGCAATTGTAAATTCTGTGAAGAGATTTAGGCATTATTTAGTTGGCAAGAAATTTAAAATTTTTACTGACTGTGCAGCTGTCAAGAGTGCTATGACAAAAAAAGATCTTAATCGCAGGATAGGCGGATGGGTTTTAGATCTACAAGAATATGAGTATGAGATTTTCCACCGATCAGCAACCCGAATGAGTCATGTAGATGCTCTAAGCAGAAATCCAGTTAGGCAATGCAATCAAGGAGTGTATGCCACGGTTCTTTCTGAAAATGACTGGTTATTAGCAGCTCAGGAATCCGATAAAGAAATCAAAAGTATCAAAACAATACTCCATTCTGGCGAACGTCACCAAAATAAGGACATTTTTAATGAATATGACCTTCGTAGAGGAATAGTATATCGCAAAACTAATCATGGGAATCGTGCAGTTCTTCCTAAAGCATGTAAATGGCAAATCTTAAGGTACAATCATGATGATATTGGTCATTTTGCTGTTGATAAGACACTAGAACGAATTTCAAGTAGTTTTTGGTTTCCTAAAATGCGAAAATTTATTCAAAAGTACGTTGATGCATGTATCAGTTGCATGTACCATAAAACATCAGCTGGAAAACGACCTGGATTGTTACATCCAATAATAAAAATCCGTCGCCCATTTCACACAATCCATATTGATCATCTGGGACCTTTTTGCAAAAGCAAACAAGGCAATTGTTATGTTATTGTCGCTGTAGATGCGTTTACTAAATTTTGTTTTATCAAGGCTGTCAAGAATACGAAGACCAAGTATGTTATAGAGGAAGTAGAGAATATCATTAAGGTATTTGGAGTGCCTAAACGTATAATTACCGATAGAGGCAAAGCATTTATTTCTAAAAGTTTTAAAGAGTTTTGTGCCCAAAGGCAAGTTCAATTACACCTTAATGCTGTTGGAATGCCCCGAGGGAATGGTCAAGTTGAACGTTACAATAGAACGGTACTAGACTCGTTAGCAACTATGGGTGCAAACCGAGAAGATGATGAATGGGATGAGAATGTCACGAATATTCAATCAGGATTAAACAACACCATGAATAAAGGTATTGCAACTACTCCTGGTGAAGCGTTAATGGGATATCGTTCAGGTCCACAAAATGTTGGATTTTTGGAGTCAGAGGAAGATGTAGATGTTCTCAATCTTCGTAAGAATATTAGTGCTCAAATAGAAGTTAGTCAGCATCGTCAAAAGGTCAATTTTGATGCCCATCGAGCAAATCCAAAAGTTTATACTGAAGGTGAACTAGTTTTGGTAAAGATATCCTCAATCGTCAGCACGGGTAAGAGTAGGAAGTTGGTTCCAAAGTGGAAAGGACCATTCAAAGTGTCAAGGGTTCTGGACAATGACCGGTATGAGGTGACCGACATTCCAGGGTCCAAGAGGTCTAGGGCTTCCTACACTGGCGTGTATGCTGTAGAACACATTAAGAGATGGATCACCTTCGGTGATGCTTAATAAGGTAAATATTATATGTAATATTGAAAAAGCCGTCGACACGTTGCGATGTGTCTGTGCATTGTAGTGTTTTGCCGTCGATACGTTGCGATGTATCTGTGCAATGGTTATAAAGCCGTCGATTCGTTGCGATGAATCTGTGCCATGTTAAGAAAGCCGTCGACACGTTGCGATGTGTCTGTGCAATGTTGAGTTTTGCCGTCGATACGTTGCGATGTATCTGTGCAATGGTTTTAAAGCCGTCGACACGTTGCGATGTGTCTGTGCAATGTAGAGTTTTGCCGTCGATTCGTTGCGATGAATCTGTGCAATGTTGAGAAGGCCGTCGATACGTTGCGATGTATCTGTGCCAGTTTGAAAAAGCCGTCGACACGTTGCGATGTGTCTGTGCAATGTTGAGTTTTGCCGTCGATACGTTGCGATGTATCTGTGCAATGGTTTTAAAGCCGTCGACACGTTGCGATGTGTCTGTGCAATGTAGAGTTTTGCCGTCGATTCGTTGCGATGAATCTGTGCAATGTTTGATAAGCGGTCGGAACCAATCTCTATGCAATGTTAAGTTTTGCCGTCGATACGTTGCGATGTGTCTGTGCAATGTTTGAAATGGCATCGAGATTGGAAGACCCTGTGCACACTAAAATTGAACGCTGTTTAGCAAAGTACGAGAAAAGTTTCTGCTGGTACTGTTGTTTTTAGGTAAATGGTCGACGATCATCCAGTCAGGATGGCCGATTGTGAGCACCCACCTTAAGTGCTGACCACGGAAAAGATAACTTAATCTTGGTGTTTACCAAGAATTGTTTTGGATGATGTCGACTCGACGGAATATAAACATTGGGCTAATTTTGAAGAGTGTGTGATTTTTATGGGACTTGCCTTGAGAATTCGGTGACAAATAGATCGATTGAATTGTAGTTCGTTTTGTATGAAAATCAACTATAATTAAATAAAGTGTGTTTTTAATTAAAGTGTTTTACTTGGTCGTCGACTAAACCAAGTGTTTTCACTAGTAAGAACTAACTTAAACAACAAAAATTGTCTAATCAAACATTCTTCGTAGGCCTATGTTATTGGTCAAAAGTTGGTTATGAATTTAAAAACGGCTGTCTAAGCTTTATCATTCTTTTGAAATAACGACTAACTAAGACATACAGTTAGAAAGCTAGAAGCTGTCAAAGTTCAAAAATGTAATTTTTCAAAACTCGATATCTCAGAAACTATTAAGTTTAGACTTATAATGCACTTACTAAAAAATAATTGCTATTTTATGTAGAATTCGTAAATATTATAAGATATAGGGTATTTGAAAAAATATAACTTTGCTATGGATCTTTTTTTCGGGACATCCGGTATATTTCAAAATAATTTTGAACTGTAGGCCTAATGTCTCCCTATGACCCTGTTTTTGAAAAATATTAAAAAGTTGAGTAGTTTAGATGCTATGAAATCCTGCGTTGAGAGTGGGCCACCCAGTATATCACACAAAGTAGAAAATTGCAATTTTTATAATATTTTTTTTTCTAATTGTCAATCTTTGTTTTGCAAAACAATATTATTGTCATCCCGAGAGGTCGATGTGCAGGACATATTGCTTGTTTTAATCACCCGAGCTAGCATCGAAAAGAATGCAACAGTCCCATACAGGTAAAAGTCCTTTGTATACGGCTACCTTTACATAAATGTAAATGCCCATATAATTTATTTAGGTAGGTACAAATAGGCTATCTCTGCTTGAAAAGGTTTACCCTATTTTATGTTGGGTTTGGCAAATTTGTTCCTTTTTTACTTCCGCACCTAATTATAGGGGAATTAAATGGCCTTATGTGCCCGAGACCGTATTTTCTAAATATAAAACAAATTACCTCTTGACGCTGGACGTATGAACAACAGAGGGGGCCCAGTAATAACCATTAGCACATTTAACCCTTATAATTGCTTTTTTTCTTTCGAAAACATCCTAATATTTCAAGGGATAATCGTGCACATTGTTTTTATGGGACATAGATAAATTTAATGCACATTAGTTACGTGCAGTCTGCAACATTCCTAACTGCCAGTTTATTCTCTTATTTATTACCCATGACTTTATTTGCAAATATATTTAAATATAATATCAAGGGTGTAGCGGAGAAATGTGTTAAGCACAATTATTGGTCAAAATGAGTTATATCCACCAAATCATTATTTTTGTATGCACAAATGTGTTAGTCGAATTTAATTATTTTTGGTAAGAGCACTAAGCAGATTTGGCATTTACAATACAGAATCTTGTTAGGTTGTAAGTACGCACTAACCATATTTATCTTACTAAAACACCTTAAAACTATTTGGTTTATAATTTATTGTGTGAACTGTTTATTTCGTTTGTGTGTACAGGGTGCCCATTTTCGTGTGTTTTCATATACCAGCTCCCTTATTATAAAAGATAGAAACATGGGGTTTGCAGCTTACTATTTTATTTTGTGAAACTTTTATTGCCGCAAACGAGATTTTCATACAGGCCGATTTAAGAAATTTGTCACTTTTGACGCTCCTTTGTATCTCGATTATTTGATAACTTTCAATAAAATAACAATAAGTTACTAAGTATATAGTTTCTTATGTAGAATTCAGTCGCGTAGTTAGTTTTTTTTTTCTAAACAGTTCTGTTTTTGAGTTGTGAACCAAACTTGTGTTTTTTTTTTAATGGGAAACCCTATACCGGGTCCGCCAACGAAGCGGGGACGGAAGATTAAATCTTTATCGAGGAACTTATAAAGAATACTAAAACAGCATGAGGTCTGGAATTAGAAGCGGCATATTTTAAAAATATTTTACATTATACAGGGTGGCCCAAAAAAGTGTGGCGAACTAAACTTGTGTTTTTTTAAATGGAACACCCTGTATATTATTAGCCCAGAAGATGGGCATAGAGCTGCTGATCATTTTAATATTTGGTTATGTGGGTTTATTTTTAATAGTTTAAGAAATAATAACGATTTTATCTTAAAAATTATCTAAGTTTAGTAACCATTTCCATATTACTAAAAACAATTGAATGAAATAGTAAACTAAAAAGCAATATGTTAGAATGTTGCCTATCTTTCCAATTAAAAATATTTGTGTTCAGTGCATTTATCATACAGGGTGATCACATTATGCAAAATATAAAAAATCTATTTTTTTTTTAAATGGAACGCCCTGTATATTTTTTTATTTTTAGAAAGCCCTTTTCACATCCTTTCTACTGATACCAATTTGATACCTCTTAGAGTTTACCGTATTTTAGTTATTTCGATATAAACTTTAAAACCCCACACTTTTGCTACTTTTTATTTATTTCATTTTATTTTTATTCGTAATCGAGTTGCCATGATTTTTTTTGTTTAGATTGTCACTATGACGACCGAATACAATTATTTAACATTATTTGTTCAGTCGTCGAAATTAAGTACTAAATTTCTCAAAATGTCGAATTTTACCACTGTGGAAATGGTAAATATGATTTTTCTACTGGGAGAATGTGCAAGAAATTGCCTTCTAGCGAGTCGAGTGTATGCTGAAAGATATCCAAATATTGAGAGAAAGCCGAGACCAGAGGCCTTTGAGAAGTTGTTGCGAAGATTTGTAGAAACAGGAAGCGTTGCTTACAAAAAAAGGATGGTAATCAATAAACCCGTTATTAATGAAGAAAATGAATTAAGGGTTCTGTTGGCAGTACAGGAAAATCATCACGTAAGTCAGACTGGCATTTTTCAGCAAACCGGTGTTAAGGAAACAAGCGTGCGGAGGATTTTAAAAAAGTATAAATATCATCCTTATCACATAGAATTATACCAAGAACTTTATGAAGATGATTTCTTAAGAAGAATCACATTCTGTAATTGGATGCTTAACAAAATTAGAGAAGTACCAGACATTTTATCAAAAGTTCTATTTAGTGACGAGTCTACATTTAAAAATAACGGAATCGTAAATAGGCATAATATGCATTATTGTGCTAGTGAAAATCCACATTGGGTTCGTCATGTAGATAACCAAAATCGCTGGTCGGTTAATGTCTGGGGAGGAATATTAGGGCCTTACATTATTGGGCCATATTTTTTTGAAGAGCGTTTGACGGGACAAGTTTACTTAAACTTTCTTCAACATGATCTACCCATTTTGCTTCAAAATGTAGATGCCGACACTCTCCAAAACCAATGGTTTCAACAAGACGGCGCTCCCCCTCATTATTATGAGCCGGTTAGACAATTTTTAAATCATTGGCGAGGTAATCAGTGGATCGGACGTGGTGGACCAATCGCTTGGCCTCCTAGGTCCCCTGATTTAACTCCCCTTGATTTCTACCTCTGGGGATATGTTAAGGAAGAAGTCTATGCCATAGCTCCTACGAACCGAGACGATATGAAAAATCGTATACGAGAGGCATTTAGAAATATTAGAATAAGAACTCTACAAGATGTCCAGCAAAATTTTGTTCGAAGGCTACATTTATGCCTTCAAGAACAGGGAAGAACCTTTGGACATATCATTAGAGCCACACAATAAATTCTGATTTACCGCATAATAAGGGTTTGTTTATTTTGTTTTGTCAACTCCTTTATTTTTTTAAAGTTGTAATTTTAATTCATTATTTTTATAATAATCGTTTTAAGTTTATGTTTTATAAATGTCTTAATAAATCAGTTCATTAATAACATTTAGTTTCTTTATTGCAAAATAAAAAATAAGGAATGTCATTTGATGCTAGGTTATTAAAATAGTATTAAGAAAATGAAGTTATGCATAACAAATGCAAACCATTTAAGGGTTACCGCTAGATTTTTCGAAAAAGTAGCAAAAGTGTGGGGTTTTAAAGTTTATATCGAAATAACTAAAATACGGTAAACTCTAAGAGGTATCAAATTGGTATCAGTAGAAAGGATGTGAAAAGGGCTTTCTAAAAATAAAAAAATATACAGGGCGTTCCATTTAAAAAAAAATAGATTTTTTATATTTTGCATAATGTGATCACCCTGTATGATAAATGCACTGAACACAAATATTTTTAATTGGAAAGATAGGCATCATTCTAACATATTGCTTTTTAGTTTACTATTTCATTCAATTGTTTTTAGTAATTTGGAAATGGTTACTAAACTTAGATAATTTTTAAGATAAAATCGTTATTATTTCTTAAACTATTAAAAATAAACCCACATAACCAAATATTAAAATGATCAGCAGCTCTATGCCCATCTTCTGGGCTAATAATATACAGGGTGTTCCATTTAAAAAAACACAAGTTTAGTTCGCCACACTTTTTTGGGCCACCCTGTATAATGTAAAATATTTTTAAAATATGCCGCTTCTAATTCCAGACCTCATGCTGTTTTAGTATTCTTTATAAGTTCCTCGATAAAGATTTAATCTTCCGTCCCCGCTTCGTTGGCGGACCCGGTATATTATTATCTTAACGCTCTTTTTAAGATCTTTTCAAAAATATTTAATACTCCATATTTATTTCTTTTGCCTTTGGACCAAATAGTCAAGCTAAGGTTGACGGGCACAAAAGTTATTCAAGTTAAACTTTCTACCCTGTATTGAAATGTATAGTTTGGAAAATATCACTAGAAAATCAAATTTCAATTACGGCAAAAAAATGGTAGTAATGCTAGGATGCAATGTACTTAAAATATCTAAATAGCTGTTTTTCACCATGATTCAAATTAAATATATTTTGTACCAAGAATATCTACTTTCCCTGTTGTACAATAAGAAAAGAATTGAAATTTGTCACTTTACTTTTACGCTAGTACGTAGAGTGTTGATACTAAACCGTATTTTCCAACACAGGATATATAGGGTGTTTCAGAAGTACGGTACGTAACTTAAGGGGGTGATTTCTTATTATATTCTAAGAGAAAAAATTCATATGAACATATGTCCGGAGTTGCCAGTTTTTGATATACAGGGTGTTAAAATTAAAAAGAAATGAGTGGGTTTTATCAAAAGTTGGTTTCAGTATTTGCTTTAATTAACAGTTGCATTTTTTTGTATCAATATTTAAAAAAACAATTTTATTTTTAAGTTAAATGTTTTAATTAACTTTGAATTAGATAGGTATTTTTTTGTACATGCAATAAAGTGATTTATATTTTTTCTCTCGAAAACGAAGCAAGATAGGAAAACAATTCAAGGAACCAAAAAGTTGTACAATTAGTTGGTAAATCCGAAAAAAAAATAGCAAAATTAGAAAAAGTCAGTGACTTACATTTTTTTTCTCAACAATATTCGTTAAAGTGCTCTCCGGGACGTCACTGGACTTAATAAATTTAATCTAATTAGGGCTAATTAATCTCCTTATAATTATGAATAACGGTACCAAATTTCAATAAAATCGGGAAAAGGATATTTAAATAAATTATAAAAAACTATTTTTTTTTTAAACTTTAACACCCTGTATATAAAGAACGAGTAATCGCCGGACACATGTTCATATGAACTTTTTCTCTTAGAATATCATAGGAAATCACTTTTGTAAGTTACGTACCGTACTTCTGAAACCACCTGTATATCCCGTTATTATTATGTAATTTTACGAAGCAGAATGAAAATGTAGAAAAGCAAGCAAAAAACAAATCTCGACTAGCGAGTAAACCGATATATTTATGATGGCCCAATTGGTTAGAGTATTGGGGTATGAATCCGAAGGTTATCGGTTCGAATCCGGCTCATGGACCTACTTCTTATTCTGAATTTCCATTCCTTGTTTGATATGCCAGTAATTTATTTGAAATTTTAAAATTATTACAGACGTTAATATATTGTTGTACATATAATTACTTTAGCTTCGAAATGGATGGTCAGTGATCCTTCGTCTGACTGAGGTTGCAAATTCGTTTTTTACTCTTAGTTGTTGTATCATCGCCTGGCGGCGCATGGAAAATATTTTTTTTTAATATTATTTTATTAAAATAATAATGATAAGTACCTAGGTACCTACTTAACAACATGTAAGTATACTTAATATCTAGCCACAAACTAGGTATCATTATGTGTGTCTAATTTTGACCTCAGGTATTTTCTTGCATATAATATCTATTCCGAAATTAAACCAAACTACCGGTAAATAATAAAGCGAGACGCGAGCCACGGACGGAATAAAAAGTATATCAATTCGTCGAATTCGATCAGTCCGGCCCTCGACACAGTTCCAAACGTTTCGCAGTGTGTAAGCGGTGTTTAGGGTATATTTTGCAGTACGCTGTGATCTCGCCAGTCTGTCCAGCTCAGGTCTGCTGCAGTCGCATATAAATTCCTCGCTGAACAAAGTAAACCCTTAATAACTTAAAATGAAATATTTTATACCCTTCACTTACTGCTATAGTTTTAATTTTTAACATATTACCGATGTTAAAATGAATTACAACTGTACTGAAAGGATTTCACAAAATATTCCTTATTTTGTGAATGATCCATTTCGATGCTGCTTTAGAAGGTATAGTAGGCAACTGCGAAACAAAATTGGTGTTGCCGATGACAACCAGGAGTAAATTTATTGGGTTGTCATGTCGAATTTTAAAGCGTAGCGTCGTTTCGTAAAGTCGCTTCCCTACCGAATGTATTTTAAAATTTGATCTACTACTTTCTGTTAAACAAAAGTGTAGTCATAGAAAAGGTATAGTATACCACTCGCAAGCAATGTTCATTTCTCCTCGTATAAAAAGCCTACTGCCAAACTAGAAGTTCACCTTTTCCGTATTAGCTAATAGATCGAACTATCTGTTTAAAATATTATGCACTCATAACTCATTTTAATTATATTAACAATAAAAATATTGCTTTACGTTTATGACCTTATTTATCCACTAAACACATTCTTAACTGAATAAATTAACTATATTTTAGAGGCCGTTGCAATGCTAAAAAATTTAATTATATACCCCGTTAGTTTCACCAATGTTAAGCCACTCACGGCCATTGTTAAATATCTCAAACAACATACGCTGGCAAAAAATTTCATTACATTACTTACACAGAACGGCCGCAAGCTCTTTGTGGATAAAATCCATTATACAATATGAGCTTTAGAATTTGGCACCGCCAGACCACAGTTTTAGGAAAATATTCCTTCATCTAAAGGTCTAAAAAGTATTTTGATATAAAAGCTTTTTGTTATATGGCGGTAAAAAATGTCATAGAAGAATATTAAATTATAGTATACTAGAGTCGAAGATAGTTGAATTTGTAAAATGTAAGGACCGAGATATGTTGACTAATACGTATTATACCTAAGACCCCAAGAGACATGAACATGCAAGCAGTAACTGCTGTGGTTCCTTTTTTTCCCTTTCCACTGCCACAAGCTCCATTGTATTTTGCTATACAGTATGTCCACGGATAGACATCCCCATAGGAATAATGGACCAAAAATTTCGTTTTTCGACAAAAAGTCATTCTTGATAAAAAGTTCTACATCTCGAAGAAATGTAGCCTACGAGGAGATTTTTTGATTTTTTTATACAGGGTACCCAAAAAATAAAAAAACATGAAATACCATCAAGAATAAATTAACTTTACTTATCGTTTTAAAGTAAAATCGCAAATAAAAAAAGGTTTTAAATCATATTCAGTGCTTACATAATAAACATATTAAACAAAAACATTGCACAACAAAAAGAACTGCATTGCAAAGCAAGAACTATTATTTATTCAAATACGCCTCCCCCGTTTTCGACGCATTGTTCAAATTGCCTTCTAATGTGATCATAACTTCTTCTTACCTCCTCGAGGGAAATCATTTGTACTGACTGTAAAATCCTCTGTTTCAAAATATCAACATTACATTCAATGGGTTGCTGAAAAGTTAATTGCTTTAAACGGCCCCAAAGGTACGCGTCTGAAATCGTGAGGTCAGGACTCCTTGCAGGCCACATAACTGGACCGTACCGGCCAATCCATCGATTTCCAAATTTCATGTTAAGCCACTCTGTAACTTCGCGTGCACAATGCGCTGGGCACCCATCTTGCTGAAAGTACATTTGTCCCCTGTACTGCAATGGCAGCTCATCTAACTTATCCGAAAAAAAGGTTTGTAGCATTTCCATGTATGAATTCCTATTGCACGTGTTCTCAAAAAAAAAACGGACCTATTATTCCAAAATACGAAATTCCACACCATACATTAACTTTTTTAAAATATTGGCGATGGGCAGGAATTCTAAATTGGGGATTTTGTGTGCTCCAGTATCGTACGTGCTGGGAAGCCACTGTACCATTTGTTGAAAAAGTCGATTCATCAGTGAATAAAATAAGTTTGTTAAATTGGTTATTTTCACTTAAAATTTTGTCCCCTACCCATAAACAAAAATCCAGTCGTTTCGCATGGTCTCCATCTTCTAAAGCATGATTAAAATGCGGTTTGAATGGGTGAAACTTATTTTGTTTTAAAATTATTTGAATTTGACTTTTTTGGACAATAAGCAAATGTTGAGCTCGTTTCCTTAGTGAGACAAGTGGGTTCTCCTCAACAGATTGTAAGACCACAACGGTAGCTGCATCATCCTCATCAAACAGTTTCTTCTTCCTTTTTAAGTTTTCCACCGACCCCGTGTGTTTGAATTTCTTGATTAATTGTCTAATTGCATACGTCGAAACATAAACTCCAGGAAACTTTTCTAAAAACCTTTCTTGTACATAATTGTAAGAGTTTACACCGGTACCATAACACTGGACCAAAAATATTTTTTGTTCAACGGACAGCATATTTCTTTTAATATTTTAAAATGAAATTTTTGACAACTTTATAACATTACAATAATATCATGACGTTTTATCAGATTTTTATAGGATACCTGCATTAGGTGGGATAGGTAAAAAAGGTAAAACTAGAGATTGTTCAGTAAAAATAATACACGTATTAATATGATGCTGGAGTAGAGAAAATCCCCAACTCAGAATTGAATATGATTTAAAACCTTTTTTTATTTGCGAGTTTACTTTAAAACGATAAGTAAAGTTAATTTATTCTTGATGGTATTTCATGTTTTTTTATTTTTTGGGTACCCTGTATAAAAAAATCAAAAAATCTCCTCGTAGGCTACATTTCTTCGAGATGCAGAACTTTTTATCAAGAATGACTTTTTGTCGAAAAACGAAATTTTTGGTCCATTAGTCCTATGGGGATGTCTATCCGTGGACATACTGTAGATTGATCCCGAGAAGTAGTCAGTAAGAAAATGCCGTAAGAGAGCATTTAGCAAGTTTCCTGCCAATTACTTCAGTTTAAATAATTTTTAATCGCTCTTGCCAAAGTTGTGTCTTCATAATTTCTGCCATTTCTCATTAAAAATCGAAAAAATTAGAAAAAAATATGTCCTAATTCTGTAATTTTTCCACGAATGACTGACTTATTTCTTAGTTCGTGATCACTTCTTTCATATGTTCACAAAGCTTCGCCGCTTTTACATGGAAGCGGTCCTTTTTGACGTAAGGATGGCATTTGACAAGGTCCGTCACAATGGACTTCTAATAATGAAAAGAAGCTTAGCTTAGTTATGCCTAATTACCTAATAAAGGTAATTCGTTTCTTTTCGGAGAACAGAATTTTCGAGGTCAGAATTTTCGCACTTTCCTCGGGAAATGCGATATCGACTACGAGACACGTCGGGTCTCCCCTCTTACATCGGCTCTGTACAGCACCTATGCTAGCGATAATCCAAAATTTGCTCACAAATATATAAGCATACTTACGATACCGCGATCACCGCCAAAGAGCCCCGGTTGATAATCTAGAAGTTGCAGCGCCATATCAAACTTCTAGAGTCACGGTTAGATAAGTGGAAAATTTGTTTGTTTAAATGGCGCAAAAAGTCATCTACTTTTCGAGGGTCAGAATTAAATTCCCTGAAACCCGATTGCAAGTCAAAAACTCCAGGATAAACTGAAGTGATAACATTAAATATTCGGACCTCTGCTTTAATACACGGATGCCTTGGAACGTCAACGTTTGAGAAAAGCAAATAGCCAACTCGGCGCTACTTACTTACTTTTAATCAGAAAGAGTTGAATCGACATACAGACAAAGACAAACAAATGTTGATTGAGTAATAGTATTTTCTGTGGGAAGCAAAATCCAGGACTTGAGCCTGGAAGATAGCACAACCTATAAAGTGTCAGGCCCTAAAGACAAAGTTGAATTATTCGCAGAGTCTCTCTTGTCTCTACTCGCTTAATTGGATGAAGTAAATCAAAGAACTAGTTGTCTCCATTTGAGAAAGGCCCCGGGTTTGGATGGCACCAAAAATATAGCATTGCGAAACTTACACCACGAGGGAAATAGTAAACATATCACACACAGGCAATTATCAAAGAAGGTTACCTTCCGAGTGCATGAAAAAAAGTCAAAGTAGTGTTTATATCCAAAACATGTGAAGATTTAACGCTGACTGTCAGTTACAGACCAATTAGTCTTCTCTCAAATGTAGGAAAGATCATAGAAAAATTAATCTTGCACAGACTCACTTTTTTTTTGTCTTTGAATGCAATGTTCTACCTATCGAATAAATCCGGTCCAGGGTAGAACATTGCACAATGAGACAAGCAACGAGACAAGCAACGAGACTGACAACTAGGATTCTTCAGGGGTTGAAAAAATGAGGGCAATAGCAAAGCTCTTGATTAAGTTTGGTACTGCGGCTTGATTCTAAAGTTAATAAGGCTCGGAGCGCCGACCTATTTTATCAAGGTTGTAAAGGATTCAAGATATATTCATTTGTTACCTTTATTTTGGTTGTAGCCAGTAAGAAAGAAGTGCGAGTCATAAAAGATATAGAAGAAATCAGATTCTTAATATAATTTGGCGAGAAGAAAGAATATTGTTATAAAGAAAAATAACATTTGATTACCCGATGCGATGGAAAATTCTAGAAAAACAACTAGAAAAGGAGCCGGAGAAAGAAAGAATTCGAAAGTTACCTGTGGCTGAGAAACTTTGGAACGAGAAAAAGAATTGCTATAAGGTCACGGGTAGACGAAATTCTAACATCCGAAAGTTCCCAAATAAAAAGATTCGAAATCCAATCGCCTGATACAGCTCTTCAATTGGAAAAAGTGATAGATCCAACAGTAAGCCCAATAAATTCAAGACATCTATCAGAATTAGCTGCTTCTAGCAGAGACAAAAACTATAGAACTAGCTATTGAAGAAGACACATAAATGAGGAAAAAGGGCAAAGGAGATTACAGATGAGCTAAGCCCACTAAAAATGGAATCAGAACTAAAGAAAGTTAAACTAGTCATTAATTCAAAAACTGGCATAATTGATGACACCAGCAGGAGGCATCTGAATAGAAAATTTTGTCCTGAAGTAATTAAAAATAACAACTTAGGGAACTAAACTTATTCTCATGAAAGTATTAATGAGCGGGTTGACTTAATAGTTTGTAAAAAGGCAAAGTCGGACTACACATACCATTCTCCTGAAATAGAAGATTTACAGCCAGTCGTAAAACACTCGTTGATCAAATCAGATCAGATGAAAAAAAAATATCGAAAATACTAAGAATAATTCAGATAACTATTGTTTTGAATACTGCTGCGCCAAATTAAGCAAGAAATCCGACCCACACACAAAATTTTTTAGCGCGACAAATTATATTAAATGAGTTTTCCATATTTTATGGAAACCCAGACGATTGACCTATATTTTATAAACATTTTTAACAAATCCAAACTCTATGTAACTATTCAAAACAGAAAATTTTAGTAAAAGTATAGCTATAGCATGGTTTAAAGATTGAGCCAAAAAATGCAGTTGTCGAAATGTTATTGACAGGTGGAAAAGTAGACAATATCATGAAATCCTTAAAAATGCGATTTGGTAGATCTAATTATATTGTGGAAACTATAATTAATACCATTAAAAATTTGCAACAAATTAAAGACACTCAAATTGATAAAATTGTTAGTTTTACCAAAGAAGTTAGTAATTTAGTGGCAACTATGAATAAATTACATTACACAGGTCATATGAAAAACCCTCATTTATTAAGAGATTTCTGTGAAAACTGCCAAATTTTTTGAAAATTAAGTGAGAGGAACTGTTGGTGTTCATCCTGGGTCTGACAAGCGTGTACGAGTAGTGGATGTTAAAACATTGACCACGACGTACCGAAAATCAATATCAATACTATGCAGACTTGAAATAGAAGACGAAGCTACATTTTCGACGATTTAATGTCCTCTTCTATGGGGGAAGATGTGGAAGATTTAAGATATATTAATTTGTTGCCTGTATTTTATTTTGGTTGTTACCAGTAATTTTTTGAAAGGGAAGTGCGTGTCAATAAAGATATATGGAACAGTCAGATTTACTGTTATAAACAAAAGTAACAAAGGTAATTTCATCTTTCCTTGAAACCCGATTATTTGAAGTTTCGTCGGGAAACGCGATTTCTGATGGGAAGGAGTGCTCATTCCTAGCTCCGGTGCCGTATAACATTTAAGCTCGTGACATACCGAAAGATAGACATAATCAACTCTTTCTATTTGCCGACGACACTGCATTCAAATCCAAATCAAAGCAACCCTAGCTAATTGTCACAAAACTGCAAAGTCACATTAGGCACCTAGAAAAATGGCGTTTGGATTAGAAGATTTGTCTGAATCCCTGCAAGATAAAGGCAATTTTCCTTTTAAAGAGTAGGGTAAAGAGGTCATAGATAAGTATCAGTATAAGTAGAGTCCAAGTAAACTGGGGCAACGAAATAAAGTAGCTGGGACTTATTTTTGAAACAAGACTTAGTTGGAGGAAAAATTCAAAGAACAGCGTCAAACTTGCAACCAAACAGTTAAGCGCTTGCTTAACAGCCATAGTAGAATTTGTACAAAGACGAAATTTAACCTCTACAAGGTCTTGGTCAGGGCTTTTTTGACTTATGGCGTACCAACCTGGAGCACCATTAAGAAAACGCTGCAAAATAAGTAGATTCAGGTATTTTAGAACAAAGCACTGAAGCTGATAGTAAACGCCTCAAGATACGACACTAACCGTGCATTACACGGAGACTGACATTGACATGAAATTGTATTCCATAAAAAAGTATAAATTGATGTAACGTGAAATAGATATTTATCTACTTTCATTTAGTAATATGAATTTTACAGTTCTGTAAATCGTTTTGTAAGGGCATCTATTACAGCACTAGTGCTGTAATAGATGCCATTACAGCACTAGTGCTGTAATAGATGCTCTTACAAAACGATTTTTAATAGCAGGTGCATTTTTATTTTTAAAAAGGCCTTTTGCCAAATATTTTTATTCATAGATGAAAGTAGATAAAATTTTGTACAATATTCTTGTTGTAAATTCATATTACTACACTCGATGTTTTATTAAACTCGGCTGACGCCTCGTTTAACAACTTTAACATCTCGTGTTGTAATATGAATCTTTACAACACTTATATCGTAAATAACTATTACGTTATAAGTCCGGTAAATCAACTTTTACAGTATGAGTGAAATGTTTCCAGAGGCGACGAAGGAGCCGACTCTGGAATTTTGAAACGAATACTGTAAAGGATTTGCCGGACGAATGACGTGCAATATTTTATTTCATACTGTTCTGTTATAAATTATGTTTTGAAATTATAATGAAGTTTTATTCTGCGTCGTATATTTGAAAAGTGCTTATATTTACTGGTGGAAACATTGTGTGTTTGACATAAAATTCAAATCTAATTGTAAGGTAGCGTTGATGTACCTAGGAAAAGTAATTGTTTTAATTTCGTTTATGTCTAAATGGCGTCTAAATAAAAACTAAAGTCAGTTGAAAATTAGCGTTATTTCACAATTATTTTCGGTAAAGTTGACAAAATGGAGTTGGGGGATGGTGTAAATTTGATGCCCGAAGAAATCATGCAGAAATCTAACGAAGCTAGAGGACAGTTAATACCAAATAAGTCGGCAGGACGGTATCAAAAAGAATTTGCTTTATTTTCTCAATGGAAACATGAGAACAAGGTAGTTTCTGCAAATGACGACGTTATAATGGCCTATGTTTATGACCTTGTAAGTAAATATGCAGGAATTAAAATTCAAATCTATAAAATATATTATGTTTTTGCAGTCAAAGAAATACAAAAGTTCGTCTTTATGGTCTAAGTTTTCTATGATAAAGTCGATGTTATTGGTCGATGAAGACATGGACATTTCTCAATACCCGAAAGTGAGAGCGTTTCTGAAAAAACAATCAGTAGGATACGAACCAGTGAAATCTAAAGTTTTGAGCAGGGAAGAGGTGCACCGATTTATGGTTGAAGCTCCAAACAAAGAATACCTTATGATAAAGGTAAAACTGTACTACATAATACGCTTATTAGAGCTATACTGTAACAATATTTATTCTAGATAGTATCAATGCTGGGGATAAGTGGTGGTTGTCGCCGGGAGGAGCTCCATTCAATAACTCTTCAAAATATCGAAGATACGGGTAAGCAGCCGGTCAGCCGGTAGTGACAATACGACAAACAAAAACCAACCATCGAAGAGTGTTAACTGTTATTGATGAGAGGGGACAAAATTATTTGCAATTGTACAGAAATTATTTGGCACTGCGACCGAAAAATGTAAATAATAATTTTCTTTTCTTGGGCTATCGAAATGGGAAGAGTATATGTCAAAGGGTGGGTATTCATACCATCGGCGGTGTTCCCAAGAAAATTGCTGAATTCTTGGGATTTGCTGATGTAGAAAGTATACGAGACATTGCTTTAGAATTACATCAGCAACGCTTCTTGCTGATGCTGGGGCCGATCTTACTGTACTTAAACGGCATGGGGGGTGGAAGAGTTCCTCGGTGGCAGAGAGGTACATTGAAGACTCTATTGAGGGAAAGAACAAAATATCTAGAATGATTCAAAATGGGGAAAATTTTGTAGAAGTTTTGAACCAAAATAATCAAAATTTATCAACTATTATAAGTAGCAGTGATGATAATTCCCATAAAACTCCAGAAAAAATAATATTAACGATAATGCAAATTGTACCATTAACATTAGCTTTAATGTATCTAAGTTGTAAATATCTATTCTATGTAGTTATTAATTTATTATTAATATAAGAAATTGTTTAAAAAAAAATGAGTTTAATTTTATTCGGTGTGAATGCATAGAATAATATGCTAGGTATGTTTGATAGTGAGAGGATTTTGTATCTAAAAAATTTGAAATTAAACTAAAACTTACAAATTTCAGTCCGGTAAAGAAATTTTACAGGACTAGTCCGGTAAAAAAATTTTACCGGACTTATTGCTGTAAAACCTTATTTTCTGAACTAAATTCAAATATGTAAAGGTGTGTTTTACAATACAGTATGAAATAAATGACTTTTACCCATGGTGTACTGTAGATGTCAAGGAAAAAGGAGAAGAATAATATGACGATGTCAAGTCCTTGTCAAGACGAAAGAACGAACTATCTTCTTTTAATATTATTATCTAATTAGAAATTATCGTTAAATATAATAAAAATCTTTACAGTCCACTTGCTCTGAGTTTTCGATGACAGATTCTATGACAGAGACCTAAGAACACCGACACTAGAACAATACTACACACACACTTAATAACGGATAATTACAAATGCACACGTGTATCGACAAACAAACTTATCAGACAAACACATGTAAGATCAACACCGGACCCAACATACAAATTTCAACAATATTGGCTCCCTATAACCTCTGCATAGTAAAGAGGCACTAAGATCAACGGAACAATATACCAACGAACAAAATTCAAAAGACCATTAGCAGAGCGCGAGTAAACACACAACTTAAAAAAAAAGTATATACTGCAAACCAAGAAATCTAAGGAAGATAGCTGAAAATGCAACAGAAGAAAGAAGAAAAGTAAAAGGTGTTAAACCTGATTTAAATTATCATTCCTATATAGTTCGATCGGTACTGACCTACGCGGTGTACTATTAACAATACGTATTTCAGAAACCTGCAAGTGCTTCAAAACAAAGTACTCCAATTTATTGCAGACGCGCCACGATATACGATGAACCACGTATTTCATAACGACCTACGAATGTCGAAACTGAACATCTTAACATAATTATACTATTACCGATGGATACACGTCTCACAAAAAGAACTAATTTCCCATTATCACATTCACTGGGTGTTGGTAATTTAGTTTCCAGCAGGTATTACTTACTTATATTTACCTACTATCTGTAATCAATATGTAAATAGATTTCCAAACCCGTATTAAAGGCTCGTTTAAACTGGAAGCGTCGCGCAGAGCATCATGTCGACGTGTAAGAATGGGATCAGAAGAAGAAATACAAGGGAGACCTGCACTATGGAATACAAAATTACCTAAATATAACAATTGAAACCTTAGGGATCGTCTGTACTCCGAAGTTGTTAGTTAATGATACAAATTGTGGAATTCGCCAAATAAATCTCTATATATTATTTAATACCTTGTAAGTATAATATGGTGTCTCGAATAGGAATATTAAATGAACTGCTTTTTAACCCGAACTTACTTAAATTGATGATGTTTTACGACGCGACGCGAACGCGCCGCATCGCTCAACGCTCCTACTGTGGACGAGCCTTTAGGATACTGGTAAATTGGTTTTCAGTCGATAATAAAACTTAATTAGCTGAAGGCACTTATATACGACCCCTTTCTTTATGGGGGTGTGGTTTTTGTGGGTTGTTGAATTATTCTCATTAATTTACACACATTTTGTATTTTAATTCTGATATTTTCGCTTGTGTTTGAAGTTGTTGAGTGTGAATTATTCTAATATTATTTTCTATCATGAATCCCGAAATAATTTTGACTGAACGCGGAACAGTTATAAGCTATGGTTTTCAAAAGCCTTTGAAAAGTGGTGAGAAGCGTTGGACTTGCACAAATAGATAGACAAATAGTGCAAATCATTCGTCCTTACTTTGGGCGAAAGTGATAACAATATAACAATTACACGGCACATTCAAGAACATTCCCATGGCACCAATGTGGGAGACTTAAACCGTCTAACTGTTAATTCTGCCTGTAAAAGAAAAGCTATGGAGAGTTTATCCGCGATTATTCGCAGGGTACTTCAATAAAATCTGCCATTATACTTTGTTTCTTAATGCGAGAGAGCAATAAAATGTAAATTTGCAATGTCAGGAGCCATTAAGCAGGGTGGACAACTTTAAGGTTAAATTGTAAATTTCAGGTAAATTGCAATGATAGTTTTTAAATATTCCGTGTTTCAGATATTTAAGACGTACACACCCCGAATCGGTCCTAAATTAGGTTCACCCTAATTAGCATACAATAGAAAGGCCAGTTTAGTGAATGAAATGAAAACTACCTGTAGTAACAGCGGCGTGACTACAGGTAGTTTAAATATTAATATTTATAAAAAAATCTATTATGTTCAACAACTTAATTTTTAAATTTTAGTTATCATGTTCCGAGTAGTTCGATAAACCATCGTCGTTGGGGTCCAGAGAAATAATAAGGGGCTTTACAGTGTTTTCTAGCATGTTATCAGCTTCCTACATTCTTTTTTCTATTTCAATTACATGTTCGACGCACTTACTCCATTTTTCACAACCCACTGTCTTTATTCCCTCTGGCAAGAGGTTTTTAACGTCTCTCATTTTAAAAGTGTTGTTATGCCTTGCTACAAACCCTTTTACTTGCGCCCACACCAATTTTATGGGGTTTAATTCACAGTGATATGGCGGCCTGTGAAGTACCGTTATATTTCGTTTTGAAGCGATTTCGTTGACAACAAATTTCGTACAAAGAGGTTTATTCAACTTTACAATATTCAGTAGCTCCTTTTTTAGCATACCTTTATGAAATGGCTTCTTATTTACAGTAAGCCAATGAATGATGTCATTTTTTTTTCCAAGAAGACGTAGGTATTTTTTTTTCGGATTTTCTTGAGTGGTAGCTGGCAATTTCCATGACTATAACAGACCCAGGAGGAATAACATCTAGCATTTGTGGAAGTATTCTTCAAAGACATCAGCGTTCATGTCTTCATGATCGTCTCGAGTCCGTAAATCCATTTTTGCTACCAATGTGAGTAATTATTAATATTTTACCTCTTTCCGAGGATGCTTTTGTTCCAGTGGACCATCCTTCTCTAAAAGGATGCCTCGCGCTTTTTATATGTTTATCCTGCCATATTTTACCAACGGTTAACCTTCATTTAACCAAGTTTCGTCCATATAATAGATATTGGTTTTCTCCCTTCGAAACTGTCTAACGGCTCTCAAATATCGTCGTCGCCAGCAGATGATTTCGTCTATTAAAGGTGATTTTCTGTTTTGAATTCTTTCATAGCAGAAATTCGTTTTCTTTAAAGTTTTCCATGTTTTCTTACCAATGGGTCCTTTTTCATTTCAGACATCATTTTGTCGAAGGTAGGCATTTCTTTTTTTTTTAAGTAAAACGAGTGTATGATTTTTACCAGTCTTTTGATCCTCATTTATTACAGTTTCTTTTTTTCCTGTACTTCTCTTTGGTGACCTGATAAGCCGGCATTTATCCTCGTGCACAAATCGGTATATTATTGGCTGTCCGACTTCAGTCATATTCGAACACATTTCAGCTATTCTTGCAATTCCGAATGTTATATAAAATGATAATTGAACTACGCCTATGGAATACAGTGAAGACCACTGGGTTTTATAGTTCAATAACGATTTATTTATCTCGCATTAAGAAATTTACTCTGAATGTTCCTACATCTGATATTGCTTGCGTCAGAAACACATCGAGCAAACTTCCGGCTTTTTGAACTAGGCAAACATCCAAACCTATAAAGATGAGCAGTTTCTGAATGATAGAACTGAAGAGATGGTGGTATTTTCGCTCCAAATCAAAATATTCAAGTAATAGAAAAGACCACGCAAATTTATTTAGTTTAATTATTGTGGGCAGTTTTTCTGTTAGTTTTTTACATTACACAGTTATTATAACAGGCATAACATTTCATTAATTTTCTCATTATTACCTAATAATCGCAAAGAAACATATTTAACTGTATTTAACTCAATAATAAATATTTGTGAAGAACATTAAGACTTTCAAAAATTGTTATTTGTTTTGAAAAAGCTATCCACTACGCTGTCGAACTAATTTTTCCTTTGGCAGAAATAATTGAATGCCGGTGTCACCTTGCCTAGTCCTGGTACAAAATAATTCAAGAATACGGCCTAATATCCGAATATATAATCGAAACTTCTGAAGTTGGTAGATGGCTGCGAGTGACATCTAGACTGACATTTTTATGTCCTGATGATGTTAGCGACTTTTATATTTTTAATTTGCTTGCAATAGCACCAAAGACAAAAATGTAAAAAAATATTTGGATTATTTACCTTATAATTATGTATCAGAATACTCTCTTTTTCCCCCTTCCCTTTATGCTCAGAACTCAGCTGAACTTACACGCACTACCAATTCTTACTTACGTTTTATTGCCCATTTTAAATAAATCAATACCGGGGAACCAATTTACATATTACTTTTAAATATTTCCCATTTACTCCCCTCCTTACAAACCCTGCAACACTCAAGAGATTGGCTCGTACCTTACCTATGCCTTAATAGGATGTGATAAGCAAGACATCAAACTTAACTCAAACAAGGACCCCTTTACAAACCAATAAAGAAGCAATTCCGAATCAAACCCATTTTAAGGAAGATCTACTGAACAGTATCACTATAAAGAAAAAGAAATTAGAGACCATTATCTAAATTAGTTAGTAATAACTTTGAATTATGGGTGGTATAGTTAGGCTTACAAAATTTTCGAGAAGCTCCTTTTTGAGAAGTGGCTATAGACATGTTGATACCACAAATAATTTTACTTAATAACCTCTATTTACCACCTATCACTTTTAGAAAGTATGTGTCAATATTAACATAAAATGCTTCAAATACCCATGATGTGAAAATTAATTATTTCCTACAATGAAATTTAATACGTCCCAAACTGATATGCGTTGTCAGAAGGCGGTCCTCACATTTGGCCACCTTACTTCCCTTTAGATCCCGGTCTATTCCTAGTGTTGTTTTTTTTTAAGTTGTATATAGGAATAATTAATCTAGAAGGAAATAAATATTCTGGAGCAAATAGCGATATAAGCATAATCTAAATTTAGATTTTCAATGCTAATCGAAACTAATTATTTAGTTCTCGACCAACAAAACCCATTTTATTAAACTTTGAGTATTTGAAAACGGAAACCCCACTTCACACTGGATTAACTTGACTCTTTAATCCTTTCTTTGTTTTTGCATCTGGTTATACCGAAACTAAATAGTTTTATTGTCATAGTACTAGTTTCTCAATGAAAAATAAATTGCCCCTTTGCAAGGGATGTACTATGATATAAACAACAGGTTTAACCATGATCATTCATGTGAATAATTTGATATTGTGGATTGGCAGGTAAGTAAGCTAAATACATATTTTCACATTATTTCGGTGTCTTCAAGAAATTTTCTAAACTAGTTTTTCATTAGTTATCAAATATGCCCATACCATATTATTCAATGTGTACAAGCTCTGTTTCCTCGTCATTTTCAGCAAAAGTTTGATTTTAGTAGGTAGTTGCTGCGTACAGTAGCACCTAACAATAATTTTTTACCGAACATTTTATTTACTGATAAGGCCTCTTTTTCAAGAAAGTTTTGGGCGAACAATTATCCTTATAAAATTAGGGAAGGTCGTTTTCGGCAACACTTTCGGTGAATGCATATGCAGACATCATTGGCGAATATCTAATTGGCCCATACTTTTTACCACCTTGATTGAATGGAAAATCCTATACGCAGCTTTTATCTGAAGAGCATGACGTTCTGTTAGAAGACGTACCTCTGCAAATAAGAAATTATACGCAGTTCATGCCCGACGGCGTCCCAGCTCATTTTAGCCTAGTTGTTCATCAATACCTCGACAACACTATTCTTAATTGCTGGATCGGGTGCGCAGGTCCCAAAGGTTGAACAGCTTGTAGCCCGACTTGAATCCTCTAGACTTTTATTTATGGGATCACCTAAAGTCTTGTCTTGTTTACAAGGCGCCTGTAACTAGACGCCTGTACTAGATGAAAGCGACTTAAGAATTGAAATTATTGAAAGTTGCAATGCGATACGAAATAATGCAGGCATTTCAGAACGTGTATAACAATAAACTTTAATACACTGCATATCAAACACAGGGCCACTCCGGACACATGATCATATGAACTTTTTCTTTGAGAATATCATAATGAATTACTCCCTTCAGCAACGTACCGTACTTCTGAAACACCCTGTATATAAAAAGGTGCAGTCATTCTCTTATAAATCAAGTTACTTAAGAAGCCCATCACACTAAATTATGCGGCAATGCATGCATCGACTTCAGGAATCATGAAACTAAGTATCAGCATTGGTATGTCTGCACCCACAGGAACATGTGGCGAAACGCGCGTCGATTCCCAAGACTTATAAAACTTGAAATAATCTGCAGTCCGCGTAGATGTTTCTTTGTGACATGGTGTTCTTTTTTGAAAAAGTGACATTTATGTTGCCTAAGGTCGTAATGATATCATTGGTAGGAGGTATGAACTTAAACTAAACCATAAGTAAAGGATTTATGAGGGGAAAATTGAACTACATTGATTTTGCATCGATTCAAGCTCACCGACGTTAGTAGTGAATAGAAAACAACTAAGTATAAGCAAGACACAACTGACAAAGATTAACTAATTTTAATGGCAAATCGAATTTTATTTTGAAACCATTGTAACAGTAGTGATTTACGTCGTTTAATTAGTTGAATTTAGAGCCACGTAAATTTAAAGAGGAAAAGCCTTGTTACCTTCTATAGTCCGAATTGTTTTAAAATCAGTTTCTTTTAGGACGTTACTGGGCCTTGTTAATTGCGGGACTATTATTGGCGTGAATCCTATCATCACAAGAGCAATGCGACGGAGGCATTGTGGGCAGGATACACTGGAAACATTGTCCTGGGTCTCTCTGCATTCGCATAGCATTCATACATTGTTAGTTGGTCCGTATTTAATTAAGTTTGTATTTTCAGGAGCTACGGAAAGCTATCAGTACGAGAATGGTTAAGATAAGGTTTAGTAAACTACAATGATAAAAATCATTTACCTAACACAAGTGTTTTATTGGATTTATAAGCATTATCAGAAGAAAGATGCCTTTTGTATTTGAAATTTGGTTTAGTACTCATTAGGTCAATTTTAGGAATAAACGAAGGGTTGATTTTGATTCAAAATTATTATCGACTTTAAAATATATCAAGAGGCGACCCCCTGTCAATGATGGCCCCTTTCGTATTAATATAACAATAATTTGCCGACAATGCTAAAAAGTTAAATTATAAAAAACAAATAAGGTAAATATTTACATATGATTTTTATCTGTTTATCCTTTCAGTATTGGACGAACTGGCTTGTTAATAGTAACTTATATCACATATTTGATTTAAATTTTAGCTTTTAAACTGGTGAAAAACTTAATGTTTTGTTTTCTGTATAAAAGTTTATACCTACCTAAGGTTAATGACCTTCCTTTCGGTGTCTTTAGCCAAGTGGGATTACATATTGCCATATCTTTAATCGCCCGATTCTCCTTGCAGCAACTACCATATTATTTCATCCATATAACATAGTATTTTCTTGGAAATTTCTTTGTTCTGGTTTTCATTTATAACTGTCAGTTTTAGTTCCAAACTATAGAGGCTAACTCTTCTTCTTCTCAAAAATATTAAATGGCATATATATCCAGCAACCGAATTCGAACGTGACCGTTTGTTGAATGTCGAAGATATTGGGGCTATTGTTTATTTGGGATTGATTATTCAACAATAACTAAATTTAGGTTTCTGTTTTATTTCACTTAGCTTAAATACCTGCAATTGAGTAATCAGGACCCACTAGATTTATTTCAATATCAACCGCTAGTATGTAAACCAGTATTTTGCTCCCTTTTCTATTTTTAGTTCAGGCAGTAGTTCTGTCCGAGAACCCATGTGAGTGGCTTGCTGAAATTTGCTGTATTTTCTTTTTGACGTTCCTGCCTTTTTGTGACATTGTTGACGGGTGGTGACACTTTTTGACCTTTTTTTTTTCTTCCGAGGGTTCGTCCAAGTGCCAGGATGCACTTCGGCCAGGTTCTAGTCTTGGTTACCTAAGTATTTGTTGGCTTCTCCGATGCAATGACTCGCAGTGGCAAATAATATGCTGTACCGTTTCACTTTCTCGCCCGCATAACCTGCAGCTTAGGTCTCCGTTGTACAGTTTCATACGGTGCAGGTGCTTCTTGACGGACCAGGTGTCCTGTCAGAATTCCTGTGGTAATTCTGCTCATCAGAAGTAGCTGTTTTATTAGGTTCGGCTCTGAGTCCCCAAAGAAAGTTTTGCTATGGTTTAATCCCTGTCTGTTGTTCCAGTAGATTTTGTGTTGATTCCTTGTCCATCGTTTTATGACATTTCGTACTGTGCACCTTGGTACTCCGAGTGCCGGTTCTGGACCAATGAATGTTTTCTCCGACCCCTTTCTTGCAAATTCGTCGGCATTTTCGTTTCCTGTAATACCTTCATGTCCTGGTACCCATTGTAGTATTACTTTGTTGGCTTTTGCCAGGGCCACTAGTTCCTCTTGGCATTCCCATACCAGTCTTGATGTCACCTTATTGCATGTTAGCGCTCTAAGAGCTGCTTGGCTATTGTTTTCATACGTACACTGTAGGATGGCGTAGATTTCCAGTAGAAATATAACTAGGGCATGAAAATTTCCATTAGGAAATATTTTAGGCACGTGTTATGTTTTGATCGGAAATTTCCCGAGTTGATAAAAGTTTATTTAGGTAGTTGCTGTTTTGAAACTATAAATGTCAAAAATGACAATTATCCCCGGGATATTTCCAGATGTAATTTTCAAAACGGATGCAATTTCCACTTATCAATTTTTTAAAATTTCCGTGTAAAATTTCCAGTTAAATTGACACTAGGGAAATTTCCGCTTGGAACCCCGTGAGAGATTTACCCAGGGAGAAATAAGCATCTCTCTTCGGTTTTACTCCGTGTATTCCTACTCCGATACCGTCTTTGGTCTTTGAGCCGTGTGTGTACCAGATTATTGCCCCAGGAGTATCTTGTGTTTTATTGTGCCACGCATCCCGGTCGTCGATTACAGTCTTCAATGGTATGTCATATGCAGGGTTTGTGTGGTCTGATCTCATTTTTAACTCAGGTCCCCTTATGATTTCGCATAGAAGTACGTGTCCAGTTCTGTGCCACCCAGAAAGTAACGTAGACCTCTGTAGTCTGTATATTCCCATTCTTGCCTCTCCTCTAATAACCAAATGAAGTGGAGAAAGGTCCAGGATGTTCTCCATTGTGGATATAGAGGTCGATTTCATGGCCCCTATGATGCTCAAACAGGCCAGTCCTTGTAGGCTTCCTAGCTTTAATGTTGTGATTTTCTGCTGTGTCTTTGGCCACCAGACAAGTGCATACGTAATTGCAGGTCTTACTACCCTGGTGTATAGCCAGTGCACCAGCTTAGGTGAGACTCCCCATGTTTTTCCATACATCCGACTAGTAACTGTCAAGGTTACTTCCGACTTCCGGATTGTTTTTTCCACGTGTTTATTCCAGGTCAGTTTGTGGACTAAAGTTATTCCCAGGTATTTGAACCCTTCCGACAGTGGAATGTTTACTCCCTGTTAGGGGTCCTAATCCCTCCTTTTTCCTGCGTCTTGTAAAGGGGATAATGACAGTCTTTTAGGGAGTGATGTTAAGTCCTTCCTGCACTACCCATTTTTCCTCGATATTGAGAGCCCTTTGCATTCTCTCTCTTACTGTCGTGTTGTATTTGCCTTGGGTCATTATAGCCAGGTCTTCCGCATAACCCACGATATGATATCCTTCTCTGACAAGGTTCCAGAATAGAGGGGAGAGTACCCCCCTGCGGGCTCCCCCCTGTCACCCGCGCTGCCAATGTCTCAGCGAGCAGATCCGTATATATAATTCTACCCGGAAGCATATCTTCTATCCACCTGCAGCAAGTTTCCTCCAGTCCGATGGCCCTGGTTGCCCTAGTTATTGATGCGAAGGATGTGTCATCCAATGTTCCTTCTATGTCCAGAAAAACTCCCAGTAAGGGTTCACTGTTTTCTAGAGCCCTCTCCACCCTGCTTTTTGACCTTACTTCCTCACTTGACTTTTGGCGGCCGAAGTTGCTAGAGGCTTTTTCAATCCAGGACTATTCCAGTCATCTTCACAGGATTTGAGATTGAAAGGCCATATTTTCTGTCGCCCGTACAGCAGTTTGGCGGTGTAGTTGCTATTTTTGGATTTGCTGTTCCTAGGGAGACAGTAAAATCACCTAGGTGGATTTTTGCTGTACACTTCGCTGTCAAAGGCTTTTGACGTCAAGTTTTTGCTCACCATGCTGCTTTATCTTGGTCAAGTCCGGTCACCAAGACCTACAGGGGCCGAATATTTAGGAGCACCCTAACATCAGTGTTAAACCCCCTATAAACCATAAGGCCCTAGAAGCTTAAACTAGGTGAGTGTAATTCATTTCTATCGTTTCATATTCCCTATATATTGGTGCAAAATTCCATAATGAAACAAACCATGCTTTTCCCAGGTACATTGTGTTTAACTTAAGGCCTCAATAGCTAAATTTTTACTATACCGCATTACTTCTTAATTACTAAATGAAGCAACTGGCCACCTATGTTAGCTGAACCCAATTTTATTCATTTAACATTGCTAGTTTATCAAACCTGCAGTCTGCAGGCTGTCTTAAAGTAATAACGAGGCAATAGAGCACTTTTAAATGAATAATTTCCTATTTTCTTTTCAGTTTGCTGTATAGTGTTATTTTATTATAATATTTGACTGAGATTTGATTAATAATTATTTAGTTTTGACTTTGAAAGTATTAATTAACTAACTTAGGAGTGTTTACAGCTCCAGTGGCGTTTCTTTAGCTTCATTGATTATTAAAGGGGTCCCACTACGTGTCCAGCTTGCTTCATTCATTTTGTTTCATTTGCTTTGTTTTATATAGCACACGTTTTACTTAAAGTCCAGTGTTATACGACATTTCAATTCATGCAATACCTTTTGACATATCTAATTCTTTAATTAATTTAATTACTATGTTTGTTTTACATATAACTATTACTTACCTACTGAGTTTCATAACTTATTTAAACAGATTTAAGGTGGTTTAGTGCCATGTAGTGTTGTTGACAGTTACTGATTACTTTTAAATTCACTTATTGAATAACGTTGATGTAGTAGTTTAGTGATTTTCTTTATCTTGAGTCTGCTATTGCTTTGTAAGCATTTTAACATTATGCCATCATATTTTAACGCTATTTAATTAAATAGCTGAGGTGACCCAGTTCTGCCAGTAATGATTTATTTATTACATAATGTGTTTGTTTACCTTAGTCTTAAAATCAGCTACCTACAGTTTAAGATAGTGCCCTCAAGCTAATTATTGCTTTCATTTCAAATAGCAATGAGGCATTGTTTTGATTATGATTATAGATATTTTAAGTTACTCTATTGTACAATCATTTCAACTAAGGCTTATAAAAACCAGTAAACCTTTATTTTGGTACGATTTGATAGAAGCTCACGAATATATCACAAGAGGTTATGATATTTCTCATTGATTGTACTAGGTTACGAACGTTTGTAAATTCTTTATTTGTCACTTTTTCTTAATTTCAGATGCTGCTTGGGCATTCTTAATTTGTATTGATTTCTTTTAAATAATAGGTTTGACGGTTTTTCTTTTTAATAGCATCATATTATGGTTACGTAATTCTTTTTATATCCTGACATCGCTTGTGCTATACTGTGTATATTTTTCCATTTTGGTGTATATAGTTAACATTTAATAATTGTTGATGTAACTCTAGTACATAGGCGTACTTGTTGGCTTTAGAACCTAATTTTGTTTTAAGATTTTATGGCAATGGCAATCTGTTGTCTTGGACAACAGGTTGTCACTATCTGCTGACGGTAGCTCTTTATGTGGAGGCACTAGGTCGTGGTCCAATACTTACACCTTCCCTTCGTCTTTGGTTGTCTTGGGCGCCACCTGGTTTGATCGATGTTCAAACCAGGAAAAATATACCGAATATCAGTTCTATTGGAAAATATATGCAACAAATAAAACTAAAGCTTTCCCACACAAATAATAAAGTTTTTATTGAATAAAAAAGGGGTTTAGGTTTATTTTTATGATGTTAAATTGTTTAAAATTTAGATAAGTTTGAATTATAAAGTGAAATGAATAAAAAAACAGCCTTTCTGGATGCAAGGATTAAAGTCAAAATTATGTATAACCTCGGGGAAGATTCTAGAACCTTTTAAATCTTTTGGTGGGGTGTGGTTAAAACAGGTTACCTTTGTCAAGATGGCCTTACATAAAAAAAATGTCGTTAATTAAATTTTTAAAAAGGTAGATTAAATTAGTTTGCAACAAGGAGTATTTAAATTAAATTAATAAAAAAATGAAATTGAAATAGCTAAATTATTAGATTCTGTATAAAAGAAAATAATGTTCTGGGGGACTATACCAGCACGCTTCTGCGGTAGCTCCTTCAGCTGGGCAGGTGGACTTTAACCATCTGTGTACTGTGGACTTTAACTTCGTTAGAAACCCTTGGGAGCACTCCTAAGGTGGCTCGTAGGCTTAATGTCCCCGGTTACAACCCATGTGGTTCTTTAACCTCACATCTGGTGAAGTGGTGAAAAATCAATTACAACCCCAGCAACAAAACACACAACCCCTAAAAAATAATAGAAAGGAAAATTAACCCACTGAATACCGACAAAACGATAACTAAGAACAAAAGAAAAGAAAATAGCTTACCTCTAAAAGAGGGGTGAGACCTCGTGGTCTTTTTAAAAAAAAAATGGCTCAACGGCGACCTTCTTCTCTGAAGGTATTTTCAGAAAGCCAAAATGGAGGCCGCAAGATCTCCAAGTAAGACAGACCCCCTCCTCTAGCAAAATCGGCTGACTCAAGGCTGCCAGCTGGACATAAACCCCGACAAGGAAAATAAGAAGAAGAAGAGAACAGAGTGACAACATAAAGGATCCAAACGATCAGAACGAACAAGGGTCTGGGCCTTTACCAGAACCTAAATTACATAAGGAAATGAAGAAAGTAATTCTAAACAACCTCGTCTAAACATAAAATCGCCAAAAGTAGAAATGGACGGTCTGCGACTTGACCGAGACGCGAAACCGGAATTACATGGTTCACCTATGTGCGGCGCCTGATGCCATCAGCCACAGAAAACAGAAGTAGTGCGTTCGCCCCATATTTTGGCTAGTGTTATACAACTAAAGATGATACCCCACAAAATAAATAGTGGCAATTTTAAAATTGCTACATTATCCCCCAACGAAAATAAAATAGGCTATGAAATAGACTATTTTCCAAAAATAAAAAATACGCAATGACTATAATAATAGTCAACATAATCAAGGATACAATAAAAGTCGAGATTTCTGGGTAGTTTTAGTTTGATAGCTGCGTGTATCACTCGCCTTAAAAGGGACTAAATCGGTAAGGTCAAAATCGGGTAAGTCATAATAGGGAAAAGTCTATCTAAAACTAACAGAAATGGAGATATGGTAAATATCGTGAAAATATCAATAAGAAAAATATTTACCCAACATCATACGTCATGTAATCACAACAAAACGGTAAATAAATCCCCTGTAGGATCTAGCCTACTAAGGAATAAAAGAATGCAGATTTAGGGAATTAATCCCAAGGGAAATTATTCAGGAATTTCCAGACAAAACACTGTACAATATACACACCAAGTGTAATAGCAAAATTCAAAATAAAACCTCTAGTACTAGACTAAAGAAAAACAAAAAAAAATAATTTCAGAGAATATCTCGATGGCGAAATGCCCATGAAACCCCCAAGTGAAGGAAGAAGCACTCTCCAGGCAGCAGTGTGGCAATCCTGTATTAAGTGGTAACGAAAGTTAGCATTGCGTGACTTCAATAATGGCGTGAAGCACCTCGTCTACTAACCTCACACAGCTGGTCTGGAGAATACGCCCACCAACACCGGACGTGACCCAAACACCCACCAGGAAGGTACACTCTGAAAAGTGGAAAACCAAAAAACATATCAAATAGATAATGGTAACCCAAATGTTCCACTCGTCACAAGGGAGCAAACCATAGCGCTCGCTACGCTAAAAATGCCGAAGCACAGAGAAAAATATAGTGAACGGAATAGGTTGTTCCGTAAATTGGCACTGTCACCAGCCCTCCATATAAAATGATCCGAGAAGGAGCTCAGACGAAACACAGTAGGATGGCCCCAGCATAGTGTAAGGACTCATTAGGACCTTACGCCAATGACACATCCCCCCCAATGCTCATCCTTCCAGCCAGACATGGTTAAACCATCTCCCATATGAAACCTGGTAACACCCAATAATAAACGGCCTTTATATATACAAAAACTATTTTTCTCTTTGACTTAGAAAAGTCAACGTAAGAGGTAAAAAATCATTAGTGTACGTCTACACCAATAACCCAACAATATATGATCACTTTCGGTGATATGCAAAAGGATAAAAACCAGAAAGATAAATGTCAACGCCTCTAGCAAATAACAAAGCTTCAACTTAATTGAACCAAAATATATACCAAAAATATAGGTAAGTGAAGAGAGAAAAATCAGCGAATTTATTCGCTTACCAAATAACCAAATTATGCATCAAAATAAAATATATATCTGACTGCAAAATAGATAAGATACTAAACAGAAATAAAGGTTTTTAGAAATAGTAAATGCTACTAAATCAGGGATACAAATCGTAACGATTTTGCCAACAGAATACGTGGTTAGGCAAACTTCGCCCCTGAAATTTTAACATTCTCCCTAAATTCCAAAATTTAATCTGAAAATTGAGAATCCTGATCTGAATTATCCAGATCAGTACCATCATACTTTTTAAGATCTTTGATATGCCATCTACCAGCCTTAGAACCATTAACATTTTTAAGTTCATAAGCCAAATTTGAAATCTTTTTATGCACAATCGAGAGAGTATACTTTGGAGCTAACTTTGCCATGAAATGATTTGCCGCACTAGATAAAACTTGATTTTTTCGCCACACGCGATCACCCTGATTAAATGAAATGTCCCGCTTCCTAAGATTATATGCTTTTGAATTTCGTTCATATGCCTCATGAAGTCGTTTCTTAACTGCTACAAAAATTTCCCTAAGACCATGCATGTTTTCAGCATATGAATCCCTATTTCCTGGAATAATTTCGATATCTTGGCTTTTGCGTTCAGATGATTGAGAATAAAACTTTCCCGATAAAGGCGGATGTCTACCGAAAGCTAAAAAAGCAGGGGTGAAGTGAGTAACTTCATGCTTGGAGGTATTTATAGCCTGCTGAATTTTCGAGATGTCTCTATCCCAACCATCGTGATCACTAACATAACTACGAATAGCTGTACCGACTGTTCTATTATTCCGTTCTACGAAGTTACACTGTGCAGAATATAGAGGATTATACCGAGTGTTTACATTATAATTTGAACATAAATGTTTGAAGCTTTTACAAATAAACTGAGGTCCATTGTCACAGATAAGAGTTTCGGGGCACCCAAATACTAAAAATATTTGATTTTCTAGAATATTCTCGATATGAGAGGACTTGGAACTACGTAATGGATATAAAAGAGTGTACTTTGAAAACCAATCCGCTACAACTAATAGCCATTTGTGCCCTTTCTTAGATCTGGGAAAGGGTCCCATAAGATCTGCAGCTATGCATTGAAACGGCAGGTCGACTTTCTTCTCTTTTCCCATAAGTCCCATGCGAGAAGTGTTTGATACCTTTTGAGCACCACAAACTAAACATGACTTAACAAATTTCAAAACGTCACGCCGCATCTTAGGCCAATAATAAAAATCCTGTACTCTATTAAGAGTCTTAAAAAAAACCAAAGTGACCTGAAGTTGGCGGACAATGACATCAGAAATTTGGGGGTTTGGAACAAGAATTTTCCACTCAGGAATATTTACACTAATTGGAAGTTTATTAGGTATAAACTTTAGAATAAAATCTTCCTCAACTTTCCATTGAGTATACTTTTCAGGAGACTGAATAATTTTTTCGCGTAGGTCATTATACCAAGGGTCAATACGATCAATATCTACATTAAATGGATTTATTAGTGAAACAATAGGTGAGACTTCTTGACTGTCATTAGGAGGTGGAATTCTACTTAATGCATCTGCCACAACATTATCTACTCCGCGCCTGTGAACAAGATCGAAATTATGCTGACGCAATCGCACACTCCAGCGAGCTAATTTGCCTGTAGGGTTCTTCATGTTGTTTAGCCACAAAAGAGAATAACAGTCTGTTATGATCTGGAATTTCGGAGCGCCTTCAATATACATACGAAATTTATCTAAACAAAATAAAACTCCAAGACATTCCCGTTCCACAACAGAATAATTCCTCTCGGCTCTTGAGAGTGACCTACTGGCGTATGCTATCACGTGCTCCTCTCCATCGATAATTTGTGACAGTGCGCCTCCAACACCTGTCAAACTGACATCTGACGTTATAATAAATGGTTTGCTGAAATCGGGCTGAGACAAAATTGGCGACGAGACTAGAAGTTCCTTGATTTTAACAAAAGAAGATTCTGCGGCTTCAGTCCAGGTAATAGGTTGGCTTTTCCTGCGACCTTTCAGAAGATCATTGATCGGAGACATTAATGAGGAAAAATTATTTATAAAACGCCTATACCACGAACATAAACCTACAAAACGTTTAACTTCCGTAGCAGTTTTTGGTCTCGGATAATTAACCATTGAAATAATTTTGTCAGGATCCGTGCGCAAACTATTTGACCCAACTATGTAACCCAAAAATTTCAAGCTTGTCTTAAAAAAATCGCATTTTTCTAAATTAATAGTAAGGCTTGCTTCTTTCAATTTTTCCCTAACTTCGCCTAATAATTTTACATGATGCTCAAAATCAGGACTACAAATTAAAATATCATCCAGGTACGTGAAAATAAACGGTTCATACTTTGCACCAAAAATTGCATCAACCAAGCGCTGCTGAGCTTGTGCTGCATTACATAAACCAAAGGGTACTGTATTGAATCTAAAAGAACCACGCCCAGGAACATTAAAAGTAGCTTTGTCTTTAGAATTTTCATCTAACGGTATCTGCCAAAATGCTTTACGTAAATCAATAGACGAAATAAATTTAGCATTACGTAATGAACTAAGAATTTTGTCTATACTAGGAAGAGCATAAGAATCAAATTTAGTAATATTATTTAAAAATCGTCCATCAAAAACAAATCTAAACTCTCCGCTTGATTTTTTGACTAAAAGTACTGGAGAAGACCATGGACTTTGTGAAGGTTCCACAACACCCAACTTTAACATTTCATCTAACTCTTTATTCAAAACTTGAGACATGTATGGCGACATTGGATACTGTTTTTTATGAAATGGTAAAGCATTACCTGTGTCAATTGTTAAAGTTAATCTATCGGTCCTACCTAAACGATTTTTACTATTAATTAAATTAAAAGAAGCAATCACCTTTTCAGCTTTAAAACGCTCTGAATTAGAAAGATCATCTAAAGAACATAGCGGCTCAAAAACAAAATCAGAATAATTCTTAACAGTAGGTACATAAGAATTTGCTAAGTTAGCGTGTACTTGCCAAGAATCATTCTTAAAATTAACAGAAATTTTAAACTGTGTGGCAAAGTCGCATCCAAAGATAAAACTATGTGGTAATGTCGGAACCACCAAAACTGTAATAACTTGACAAATGTTTCCTATAACAATAGGCAAATCAACTAAACCATCGACATTTTTCTGAGTTTCATCTGCAGTGCATATATTTCTTAACTTGGCTGGATAGATTTCTAAATTAAAACGACGTAAAATGTCTAGAACTTTCGTGCCTACAACAGAAGCTGTAGCACCGGAATCTAGTAAAACGGTAATATCTTGATCAAATAATTTTACAGAAATATAAGGTCTATTATCCATCGGTTTCTTTACAAATAAAGGAGAAACTTCATTTTTAGAACTCTGATAAAAATTTGAAACTGTTTTAAGCCATTTACTCCAATCATGTTTATTAAATTTACTAATTTTGACTTTACTCGAGACATTAAATTTAGAAGTGGTGTACCTGCCTCGAGGACACACTTCCTTTACTAGTTTTTTGAACAATTAGGGCAAGAAGTCACTTTAACATCTGGCAATCCACATTTAAAGCAAAAGAGTTTACGAGTTTGTCTACAAAATTGATAGGTATGATTTGGCATATTACAATTGAAACAGACTACATTACTTTGAAGTTTACTATTTTTATTACTTAAACGATTACTAGCATTTACTTTATTTTTGAATCCGGAATTTGAAGAAGTTGGAGCAGCATTAGAATTTAAGTTGACTGTTTCACTTGAGATATTTCGATTATTCCTACTAGAATGGTTATTAGAAAAATTTCCAGAACTAATTCTACTGGAAGAATTATGAAATTTCCCCCTACCAAACCCAGTAATAGATTTATTAGAATTCGAAGGACCAGAAATATCTAAATTGGACAGTTCGCTAACTGTATTATTTTTATTTCTAATATAAGAAGCTTCTTCAAGTTTCCTACAAAGATTTGCTAACTCTGAAACTGTAGAGATATCTACTAAGGCTAACTGAGTAATATAGTCTGGCAATAAATTGTTCCGAATATGTTTAACCTTGGTTACCTCTGCAGGTGGATGAACTAAACGAAAGAATAAAATTTCCAAATGTGCGATGAATACAGCTACTGTTTCATTTCGCCTTTGTTTGCGATGCTTTATCTGGTTCCACAAATCATCCTCCACATCAGAATGCAAAAAGTCTGCTTTTAATCTAGCCACCAAGGAATCCCAATTGTTTACTGAGCCCTTTACACTCCTAAACCAAACAAAAGCATCACCGACAAATAATTCGGCTGCAGAAATAAACAAGTCATCTTGCTTCACCTTACGAGATTCAGCAAGTTCGGTTACTCTTTCCAAAAAGTTATAAACATTTTTAGAATCACCATTAAATTTAATCTGCCAATCACCTATAGCTGGAATATTGCCTGAACAATTAACTATGGGTGGTGCAACGTTAATAATTGGTGCTTGAGGAGCTGAATAATTAGCAGTACCAGTACCAGAAGATGTAGGTATAATGCTGTCGTATAAATCTGCTTCAAGAACTAAGCAAGACGCATGAGCTTCGGTTTTAAAATTACTAGCATCAGCATTATCCTCTGGACAGTACAATCTGCCAATTCTACCCGAGAGGTGAATTAACCTGGAAGTCATTCGTAAAAATGTAGAGTCTGTTGCACTACCTTCAAAATCAGCAATAATCTCTTTAATTGATTGCATTGTTTCCTCGATTGCAATTGCCTCTAACCTAAACTCGCGATTCCTAACAAGAGCAGTCACAATTTCGGATTTATTACTGCTAGTCTCTTTAGCTAAAAGTCGTCTCAAAATTTTACGCCTGTCTGCAACAGGTTGAGTAGATGTAACCGCGCGAATTGCTAACTCGTAGCTTAATTCAGAATCTAATAAATGATTAGGCTGCATTGACTCTGCCATGATTGTAAGTAAATGTGAAAGCTCAAAAAAAATTCTACAAACCAAATAAATCAGATAAGCACAATGAAGTCGAGTGTTCTCAATCACAAGTCTTCAAGACTAAATACCATTAAGTAAGCTTAAAGCAGTAAATTAATATAATACTTTGACCACCCTGTATAAAAACAAATCAAAGCTAAAACTGTAGGCGGCTGTATAAAAAAATTTGGAATTCAAAAAAAATTTGAGATATTTTACAAGTCCAAATATCACTTAAGTTCACCCTGTATACTAAAAAGATTTCGGAAAATTATCCAAGTGTCTATAAGATAAAACTCAAAATCGAGAAATAATCAAGAAATTAAATTTTTAATTTAGATCATATTGGTGCCACTCTGTACACTAAATGATAACAGCAGAGCTTAGAAAACGTGTTGTACTCCTTCAGAATTATCCGGAGATATTAAAATAAAATTTAAAAAAATTAAATCTCAATCAAAAAAATTACCATAACAGGGACACCCTGTATAGTGAATTATCCAACTATGTTGAAAAGTAATTATTTTCCCGCAACTAAGTTAATTGGACTTAATTAAAGTGAATCAAGTAATATTAGGAACAGTGTAAGTAAAATTTCAACATTTTAGACACTCTGTATAGTGATTGTTATTTAAATTGGTGATCAAGTAAAAGTCAGTTATCAAAATCACAGTGTACTGCTTACAGACATCAAAACTAGAAACACTCAATGTTCAAAGAAGCCAATATGGAAAAATTCACCAAAAATGTATCGAACCTTATATTTTCTGTAAAATATGCAGTATAAAGTACGAATACCAAAAAATGTAATCAAAAGCCACTAATAGAAGTTACCAAAAAAACCTAGAAGCGACAGAAATAGTTCAATATACACTCAAAGTGTAAAACCATATAAATATACCAAATATCATTAAACTGCTGTCTTTCTTACACCACAATATTAGGCACTTCCATTAGGCAAGATAAAAAATACAGGTTTAACATTCCTCAAATATAGATCCCTAAAATTTGAGTTTTTAAACCAAACTAGATAAAGATAAGATAAGATAAAGATATGCGTAGGTAACCACACTATATTTATTAAGGTTCAAGGTTGTAAGAAGTTGCCCTACTAAAGAAAGTTAAAATTCAAACCGCATGAAATTTATTGCATAGTTTTCCAATATAAATATTAATTAATAAACGTAGGCCAAGACGAAGAAAAGTTGAAAAAAAATTTAGAATCAAAGCCCCACGATACTGGGCGCTATTTTATGGCAATGGCAATCTGTTATCTTGGACAACAGGTTGTCACTATCTGCTGACGGTAGCTCTTTATGTGGAGGCACTAGGTCGTGGTCCAATACTTACACCTTCCCTTCGTCTTTGGTTGTCTTGGGCGCCACCTGGTTTGATCGATGTTCAAACCAGGAAAAATATACCGATTATCAGTTCTATTGGAAAATATATGCAACAAATAAAACTAAAGCTTTCCCACACAAATAATAAAGTTTTTATTGAATAAAAAAGGGGTTTAGGTTTATTTTTATAATGTTAAATTGTTTAAAATTTAGTTTGAATTATAAAGTGAAATGAATAAAAAAACAGCCTTTCTGGACGCAAGGATTTAAGTCAAAATTATGTATAACCTCGGGGAAGATTCTAGAACCTTTTAAATCTTTTGGTGGGGTGTGGTTAAAACAGGTTACTTTTGTCAAGATGGCCTTACATAAAAAAAATGTCGTTAATTAAATTTTTAAAAAGGTAGATTAAATTAGTTTGCAACAAGGAGTATTTAAATTAAATTAATAAAAAAATGAAATTGAAATAGCTAGATTATTAGATTCTGTATAAAAGAAAATAATGTTCTGGGGGACTATACCAGCACGCTTCTGCGGTAGCTCCTTCAGCTGGGCAGGTGGACTTTAACCATCTGTGTACTGTGGACTTTAACTTGGTTAGAAACCCTTGGGAGCACTCCTAAGGTGGCTCGTAAGCTTAATGTCTCCGGTTACAACCCATGTGGTTCTTTAACCTCACATCTGGTGAAGTGGTGAAAAATCAATAATTACAACCCCAGCAACAAAACACACAACCCCTAAAAAATAATAGAAAGGAAAATTAACCCACTGAATACCGACAAAACGATAACTAAGAACAAAAGAAAAGAAAATAGCTTACCTCTAAAAGGGGGGTGAGACCTCGTGGTCTTTTTTTAAAAAAAAAATGGCTCAACGGCGACCTTCTTCTCTGAAGGTATTTTCAGAAAGCCAAAATGGAGGCCGCAAGATCTCCAAGTAAGACAGACCCCCTCCTCTAGCAAAATCGGCTGACTCAAGGCTGCCAGCTGGACATAAACCCCGACAAGGAAAATAAGAAGAAGAAGAGAACAGAGTGACAACATAAAGGATCCAAACGATCAGAACGAACAAGGGTCTGGGCCTTTACCAGAACCTAAATTACATAAGGAAATGAAGAAAGTAATTCTAAACAACCTCGTCTAAACATAAAATCGCCAAAAGTAGAAATGGACGGTCTGCGACTTGACCGAGACGCGAAACCGGAATTACATGGTTCACCTATGTGCGGCGCCTGATGCCATCAGCCACAGAAAACAGAAGTAGTGCGTTCGCCCCATATTTTGGCTAGTGTTATACAACTAAAGATGATACCCCACAAAATAAATAGTGGCAATTTTAAAATTGCTACATTATCCCCCAACGAAAATAAAATAGGCTATGAAATAGACTATTTTCCAAAAATAAAAAAATAAAAAATACGCAATGACTATAATAATAGTCAACATAATCAAGGATACAATAAAAGTCGAGATTTCTGGGTAGTTTTAGTTTGATAGCTGCGTGTATCACTCGCCTTAAAAGGGACTAAATCGGTAAGGTCAAAATCGGGTAAGTCATAATAGGGAAAAGTCTATCTAAAACTAACAGAAATGGAGATATGGTAAATATCGTGAAAATATCAATAAGAAAAATATTTACCCAACATCATACGTCATGTAATCACAACAAAACGGTAAATAAATCCCCTGTAGGATCTAGCCTACTAAGGAATAAAAGAATGCAGATTTAGGGAATTAATCCCAAGGGAAATTATTCAGGAATTTCCAGACAAAACACTGTACAATATACACACCAAGTGTAATAGCAAAATTCAAAATAAAACCTCTAGTACTAGACTAAAGAAAAACAAAAAAAAATAATTTCAGAGAATATCTCGATGGCGAAATGCCCATGAAACCCCCAAGTGAAGGAAGAAGCACTCTCCAGGCAGCAGTGTGGCAATCCTGTATTAAGTGGTAACGAAAGTTAGCATTGCGTGACTTCAATAATGGCGTGAAGCACCTCGTCTACTAACCTCACACAGCTGGTCTGGAGAATACGCCCACCAACACCGGACGTGACCCAAACACCCACCAGGAAGGTACACTCTGAAAAGTGGAAAACCAAAAAACATATCAAATAGATAATGGTAACCCAAATGTTCCACTCGTCACAAGGGAGCAAACCATAGCGCTCGCTACGCTAAAAATGCCGAAGCACAGAGAAAAATATACTGAACGGAATAGGTTGTTCCGTAAATTGGCACTGTCACCAGCCCTCCATATAAAATGATCCGAGAAGGAGCTCAGACGAAACACAGTAGGATGGCCCCAGCATAGTGTAAGGACTCATTAGGACCTTACGCCAATGACACATCCCCCCCAATGCTCATCCTTCCAGCCAGACATGGTTAAACCATCTCCCATATGAAACCTGGTAACACCCAATAATAAACGGCCTTTATATATACAAAAACTATTTTTCTCTTTGACTTAAAAAAGTCAACGTAAGAGGTAAAAAATCATTAGTGTACGTCTACACCAATAACCCAACAATATATGATCACTTTCGGTGATATGCAAAAGGATAAAAACCAGAAAGATAAATGTCAACGCCTCTAGCAAATAACAAAGCTTCAACTTAATTGAACCAAAATATATACCAAAAATATAGGTAAGTGAAGAGAGAAAAATCAGCGAATTTATTCGCTTACCAAATAACCAAATTATGCATCAAAATAAAATATATATCTGACTGCAAAATAGATAAGATACTAAACAGAAATAAAGGTTTTTAGAAATAGTAAATGCTACTAAATCAGGGATACAAATCGTAACGATTTTGCCAACAGAATACGTGGTTAGGCAAACTTCGCCCCTGAAATTTTAACATTCTCCCTAAATTCCAAAATTTAATCTGAAAATTGAGAATCCTGATCTGAATTATCCAGATCAGTACCATCATACTTTTTAAGATCTTTGATATGCCATCTACCAGCCTTAGAACCATTAACATTTTTAAGTTCATAAGCCAAATTTGAAATCTTTTTATGCACAATCGAGAGAGTATACTTTGGAGCTAACTTTGCCATGAAATGATTTGCCGCACTAGATAAAACTTGATTTTTTCGCCACACGCGATCACCCTGATTAAATGAAATGTCCCGCTTCCTAAGATTATATGCTTTTGAATTTCGTTCATATGCCTCATGAAGTCGTTTCTTAACTGCTACAAAAATTTCCCTAAGACCATGCATGTTTTCAGCATATGAATCCCTATTTCCTGGAATAATTTCGATATCTTGGCTTTTGCGTTCAGATGATTGAGAATAAAACTTTCCCGATAAAGGCGGATGTCTACCGAAAGCTAAAAAAGCAGGGGTGAAGTGAGTAACTTCATGCTTAGAGGTATTTATAGCCTGCTGAATTTTCGAGATGTCTCTATCCCAACCATCGTGATCACTAACATAACTACGAATAGCTGTACCGACTGTTCTATTATTCCGTTCTACGAAGTTACACTGTGCAGAATATAGAGGATTATACCGAGTGTTTACATTATAATTTGAACATAAATGTTTGAAGCTTTTACAAATAAACTGAGGTCCATTGTCACAGATAAGAGTTTCGGGGCACCCAAATACTAAAAATATTTGATTTTCTAGAATATTCTCGATATGAGAGGACTTGGAACTACGTAATGGATATAAAAGAGTGTACTTTGAAAACCAATCCGCTACAACTAATAGCCATTTGTGCCCTTTCTTAGATCTGGGAAAGGGTCCCATAAGATCTGCAGCTATGCATTGAAACGGCAGGTCGACTTTCTTCTCTTTTCCCATAAGTCCCATGCGAGAAGTGTTTGATACCTTTTGAGCACCACAAACTAAACATGACTTAACAAATTTCAAAACGTCACGCCGCATCTTAGGCCAATATTAAAAATCCTGTACTCTATTAAGAGTCTTAAAAAAAACCAAAGTGACCTGAAGTTGGCGGACAATGACAATGTTGAATGACATCAGAAATTTGGGGGTTTGGAACAAGAATTTTCCACTCAGGAATATTTACACTAATTGGAAGTTTATTAGGTATAAACTTTAGAATAAAATCTTCCTCAACTTTCCATTGAGTATACCTTTCAGGAGACTGAATAATTTTTTCGCGTAGGTCATTATACCAAGGGTCAATACGATCAATATCTACATTAAATGGATTTATTAGTGAAACAATAGGTGAGACTTCTTGACTGTCATTAGGAGGTGGAATTCTACTTAATGCATCTGCCACAACATTATCTACTCCGCGCCTGTGAACAAGATCGAAATTATGCTGACGCAATCGCACACTCCAGCGAGCTAATTTGCCTGTAGGGTTCTTCATGTTGTTTAGCCACAAAAGAGAATAACAGTCTGTTATGAAGGCCTTTGGGGCGCCCCCGAATGAGGTGGCGTGACAACATCAGAGCGGACCTAAGGACCATTGGAATAGAATACGACCCAGCAGTGATGGAAGATCGGCAACAATGGAGGCGAATAGTACAGTCGGCCAAGACCCACCCCGGGTTGTAGAGCCATGGAGTAAAGTAAAGTCTGTTATGATCTGGAATTTCGGAGCGCCTTCAATATACATACGAAATTTATCTAAACAAAATAAAACTCCAAGACATTCCCGTTCCACAACAGAATAATTCCTCTCGGCTCTTGAGAGTGACCTACTGGCGTATGCTATCACGTGCTCCTCTCCATCGATAATTTGTGACAGTGCGCCTCCAACACCTGTCAAACTGGCATCTGACGTTATAATAAATGGTTTGCTGAAATCGGGCTGAGACAAAATTGGCGACGAGACTAGAAGTTCCTTGATTTTAACAAAAGAAGATTCTGCGGCTTCAGTCCAGGTAATAGGTTGGCTTTTCCTGCGACCTTTCAGAAGATCATTGATCGGAGACATTAATGAGGAAAAATTATTTATAAAACGCCTATACCACGAACATAAACCTACAAAACGTTTAACTTCCGTAGCAGTTTTTGGTCTCGGATAATTAACCATTGAAATAATTTTGTCAGGATCCGTGCGCAAACTATTTGACCCAACTATGTAACCCAAAAATTTCAAGCTTGTCTTAAAAAAATCGCATTTTTCTAAATTAATAGTAAGGCTTGCTTCTTTCAATTTTTCCCTAACTTCGCCTAATAATTTTACATGATGCTCAAAATCAGGACTACAAATTAAAATATCATCCAGGTACGTGAAAATAAACGGTTCATACTTTGCACCAAAAATTGCATCAACCAAGCGCTGCTGAGCTTGTGCTGCATTACATAAACCAAAGGGTACTGTATTGAATCTAAAAGAACCACGCCCAGGAACATTAAAAGTAGCTTTGTCTTTAGAATTTTCATCTAACGGTATCTGCCAAAATGCTTTACGTAAATCAATAGACGAAATAAATTTAGCATTACGTAATGAACTAAGAATTTTGTCTATACTAGGAAGAGCATAAGAATCAAATTTAGTAATATTATTTAAAAATCGTCCATCAAAAACAAATCTAAACTCTCCGCTTGATTTTTTGACTAAAAGTACTGGAGAAGACCATGGACTTTGTGAAGGTTCCACAACACCCAACTTTAACATTTCATCTAACTCTTTATTCAAAACTTGAGACATGTATGGCGACATTGGATACTGTTTTTTATGAAATGGTAAAGCATTACCTGTGTCAATTGTTAAAGTTAATCTATCGGTCCTACCTAAACGATTTTTACTATTAATTAAATTAAAAGAAGCAATCACCTTTTCAGCTTTAAAACGCTCTGAATTAGAAAGATCATCTAAAGAACATAGCGGCTCAAAAACAAAATCAGAATAATTCTTAACAGTAGGTACATAAGAATTTGCTAAGTTAGCGTGTACTTGCCAAGAATCATTCTTAAAATTAACAGAAATTTTAAACTGTTTGGCAAAGTCGCATCCAAAGATAAAACTATGTGGTAATGTCGGAACCACCAAAACTGTAATAACTTGACAAATGTTTCCTATAACAATAGGCAAATAAACTAAACCATCGACATTTTTCTGAGTTTCATCTGCAGTGCATATATTTCTTAACTTGGCTGGATAGATTTCTAAATTAAAACGACGTAAAATGTCTAGACCTTTCGTGCCTACAACAGAAGCTGTAGCACCGGAATCTAGTAAAACGGTAATATCTTGATCAAATAATTTTACAGAAATATAAGGTCTATTATCCATCGGTTTCTTTACAAATAAAGGAGAAACTTCATTTTTAGAACTCTGATAAAAATTTGAAACTGTTTTAAGCCATTTACTCCAATCATGTTTATTAAATTTACTAATTTTGACTTTACTCGAGACATTAAATTTAGAAGTGGTGTACCTGCCTCGAGGACACACTTCCTTTACTAGTTTTTTGAACAATTAGGGCAAGAAGTCACTTTAACATCTGGCAATCCACATTTAAAGCAAAAGAGTTTACGAGTTTGTCTACAAAATTGATAGGTATGATTTGGCATATTACAATTGAAACAGACTACATTACTTTGAAGTTTACTATTTTTATTACTTAAACGATTACTAGCATTTACTTTATTTTTGAATCCGGAATTTGAAGAAGTTGGAGCAGCATTAGAATTTAAGTTGACTGTTTCACTTGAGATATTTCGATTATTCCTACTAGAATGGTTATTAGAAAAATTTCCAGAACTAATTCTACTGGAAGAATTATGAAATTTCCCCCTACCAAACCCAGTATTAGATTTATTAGAATTCGAAGGACCAGAAATATCTAAATTGGACAGTTCGCTAACTGTATTATTTTTATTTCTAATATAAGAAGCTTCTTCAAGTTTCCTACAAAGATTTGCTAACTCTGAAACTGTAGAGATATCTACTAAGGCTAACTGAGTAATATAGTCTGGCAATAAATTGTTCCGAATATGTTTAACCTTGGTTACCTCTGCAGGTGGATGAACTAAACGAAAGAATAAAATTTCCAAATGTGCGATGAATACAGCTACTGTTTCATTTCGCCTTTGTTTGCGATGCTTTATCTGGTTCCACAAATCATCCTCCACATCAGAATGCAAAAAGTCTGCTTTTAATCTAGCCACCAAGGAATCCCAATTGTTTACTGAGCCCTTTACACTCCTAAACCAAACAAAAGCATCACCGACAAATAATTCGGCTGCAGAAATAAACAAGTCATCTTGCTTCACCTTACGAGATTCAGCAAGTTCGGTTACTCTTTCCAAAAAGTTATAAACATTTTTAGAATCACCATTAAATTTAATCTGCCAATCACCTATAGCTGGAATATTGCCTGAACAATTAACTATGGGTGGTGCAACGTTAATAATTGGTGCTTGAGGAGCTGAATAATTAGCAGTACCAGTACCAGAAGATGTAGGTATAATGCTGTCGTATAAATCTGCTTCAAGAACTAAGCAAGACGCATGAGCTTCGGTTTTAAAATTACTAGCATCAGCATTATCCTCTGGACAGTACAATCTGCCAATTCTACCCGAGAGGTGAATTAACCTGGAAGTCATTCGTAAAAATGTAGAGTCTGTTGCACTACCTTCAAAATCAGCAATAATATCTTTAATTGATTGCATTGTTTCCTCGATTGCAATTGCCTCTAACCTAAACTCGCGATTCCTAACAAGAGCAGTCACAATTTCGGATTTATTACTGCTAGTCTCTTTAGCTAAAAGTCGTCTCAAAATTTTACGCCTGTCTGCAACAGGTTGAGTAGATGTAACCGCGCGAATTGCTAACTCGTAGCTTAATTCAGAATCTAATAAATGATTAGGCTGCATTGACTCTGCCATGATTGTAAGTAAATGTGAAAGCTCAAAAAAATTCTACAAACCAAATAAATCAGATAAGCACAATGAAGTCGAGTGTTCTCAATCACAAGTCTTCAAGACTAAATACCATTAAGTAAACTTAAAGCAGTAAATTAATATAATACTTTGACCACCCTGTATAAAAACAAATCAAAGCTATACCTGTAGGCGGCTGTATAAAAAAATTTGGAATTCAAAAGAAATTTGAGATATTTTACAAGTCCAAATATCACTTAAGTTCACCCTGTATACTAAAAAGATTTCGGAAAATTATCCAAGTGTCTATAAGATAAAACTCAAAATCGAGAAATAATCAAGAAATTAAATTTTTAATTTAGATCATATTGGTGCCACTCTGTACACTAAATGATAACAGCAGAGCTTAGAAAACGTGTTGTACTCCTTCAGAATTATCCGGAGATATTAAAATAAAATTTAAAAAAATTAAATCTCAATCAAAAAAATTACCATAACAGGGACACCCTGTATAGTGAATTATCCAACTATGTTGAAAAGTAATTATTTTCCCGCAACTAAGTTAATTGGACTTAATTAAAGTGAATCAAGTAATATTAGGAACAGTGTAAGTAAAATTTCAACATTTTAGACACTCTGTATAGTGATTGTTAATTAAATTGGTGATCAAGTAAAAGTCAGTTATCAAAATCACAGTGTACTGCTTACAGACATCAAAACTAGAAACACTCAATGTTCAAAGAAGCCAATATGGAAAAATTCACCAAAAATGTATCGAACCTTATATTTTCTGTAAAATATGCAGTATAAAGTACGAATACCAAAAAATGTAATCAAAAGCCACTAATAGAAGTTACCAAAAAAACCTAGAAGCGACAGAAATAGTTCAATATACACTCAAAGTGTAAAACCATATAAATATACCAAATATCATTAAACTGCTGTCTTTCTTACACCACAATATTAGGCACTTCCATTAGGCAAGATAAAAAATACAGGTTTAACATTCCTCAAATATAGATCCCTAAAATTTGAGTTTTTAAACCAAACTAGATAAAGATAAGATAAGATAAAGATATGCGTAGGTAACCACACTATATTTATTAAGGTTCAAGGTTGTAAGAAGTTGCCCTACTAAAGAAAGTTAAAATTCAAACCGCATGAAATTTATTGCATAGTTTTCCAATATAAATATTAATTAATAAACGTAGGCCAAGACGAAGAAAAGTTGAAAAAAATTTAGAATCAAAGCCCCACGATACTGGGCGCTATTTTATGGCAATGGCAATCTGTTGTCTTGGACAACAGGTTGTCACTATCTGCTGACGGTAGCTCTTTATGTGGAGGCACTAGGTCGTGGTCCAATACTTACACCTTCCCTTCGTCTTTGGTTGTCTTGGGCGCCACCTGGTTTGATCGATGTTCAAACCAGGAAAAATATACCGATTATCAGTTCTATTGGAAAATATATGCAACAAATAAAACTAAAGCTTTCCCACACAAATAATAAAGTTTTTATTGAATAAAAAAGGGGTTTAGGTTTATTTTTATAATGTTAAATTGTTTAAAATTTAGTTTGAATTATAAAGTGAAATGAATAAAAAAACAGCCTTTCTGGACGCAAGGATTTAAGTCAAAATTATGTATAACCTCGGGGAAGATTCTAGAACCTTTTAAATCTTTTGGTGGGGTGTGGTTAAAACAGGTTACTTTTGTCAAGATGGCCTTACATAAAAAAAATGTCGTTAATTAAATTTTTAAAAAGGTAGATTAAATTAGTTTGCAACAAGGAGTATTTAAATTAAATTAATAAAAAAATGAAATTGAAATAGCTAGATTATTAGATTCTGTATAAAAGAAAATAATGTTCTGGGGGACTATACCAGCACGCTTCTGCGGTAGCTCCTTCAGCTGGGCAGGTGGACTTTAACCATCTGTGTACTGTGGACTTTAACTTGGTTAGAAACCCTTGGGAGCACTCCTAAGGTGGCTCGTAAGCTTAATGTCTCCGGTTACAACCCATGTGGTTCTTTAACCTCACATCTGGTGAAGTGGTGAAAAATCAATAATTACAACCCCAGCAACAAAACACACAACCCCTAAAAAATAATAGAAAGGAAAATTAACCCACTGAATACCGACAAAACGATAACTAAGAACAAAAGAAAAGAAAATAGCTTACCTCTAAAAGGGGGGTGAGACCTCGTGGTCTTTTTAAAAAAAAAATGGCTCAACGGCGACCTTCTTCTCTGAAGGTATTTTCAGAAAGCCAAAATGGAGGCCGCAGGATCTCCAAGTAAGACAGACTCCCTCCTCTAGCAAAATCGGCTGACTCAAGGCTGCCAGCTGGACATAAACCCCGACAAGGAAAATAAGAAGAAGAAGAGAACAGAGTGACAACATAAAGGATCCAAACGATCAGAACGAACAAGGGTCTGGGCCTTTACCAGAACCTAAATTACATAAGGAAATGAAGAAAGTAATTCTAAACAACCTCGTCTAAACATAAAATCGCCAAAAGTAGAAATGGACGGTCTGCGACTTGACCGAGACGCGAAACCGGAATTACATGGTTCACCTATGTGCGGCGCCTGATGCCATCAGCCACAGAAAACGGAAGTAGTGCGTTCGCCCCATATTTCGGCTAGTGTTATACAACTAAAGATGATACCCCACAAAATAAATAGTGGCAATTTTAAAATTGCTACAATTTGTTGCATAACTTAGCTTTTGTAACTAACTACTGAATTAACTTATCATTTCGCTGAAGGATAATAATTTCAATTTGTAATTTAACTTTATTCTTTTGATACTTAACTTAAATATTAAATCCATTTTCTTTCTTAAACTTAAATCAAAAATTAACTTTTAACTTAGGTTTATTTACATTTTACATTGCTTAACCAGTTGATTAATTTCTTTAAATTTTGATTTATAACCTACACTGAGCGAAATATCGAGTTGACATAACTCAAATATGAGTTATCCTAGACCGACGCGTGTTGCTAATAGGGGACAGCTCAGACCTCTGAGTTACGGCAACTAAATCGAAGAGATTGCATCAAATTACTGTTCATGAGTTATAATAGCCCTGAAGATGGGTTGTTTTAGCTAGCTAGCTTAGGTAATCGTAACTGGGTTTGAGGAGCACATGCGACGTGAGCTGCAGCAATTCATTTTTTAAGCTGCCAGAGACCAATATGGGAGTTCTGATGCGTTACTACTCGGGCTACTGGTCCCTTTCAGTTGTTCTAGCTTACTTAACGACTATAGATTTAATCTGTCCTAAATGTTGGCAGGGAATCTCAATATAGCCAAGAAACACAAGGAATATTTAATAATATGTACTTTAATTAACAAACACTTGTTACGAAAACTTGCTAGGTTAACTGACATTACTCACCTATCTAACAACATATGATAAACGTCAAGTGCAAAGGAACTACTCTATGAACGAAGCTAGGCACAATAAGGTTTGGCACTTTTTAAATATATTCCAACACTAAAATTGGATTATTCTCATTTTCACGCACCTGTATGAGAACAAATTCTGAACAAAAATAAAAAAACATCCCTCCGATCAACGATTGCACGGTTAGCAAGTCCAGCTATATGGTCCACGTGCACGAGATACTATTAACAATGGGATGAAGTTACCGCGCCAAATCGGCACGAGCGTGAATTCGGAACTTTCCGTGACTTATCGATCGATGATTTACCCTCGTCATGAGTTTTTAGAGCACTATTTACGACTTATTTTACCTCAAAATAATTTAACACATGATAATGAGTTAAAATAATGCACGTCTCGGTCAAAACCGCACTTTAAAATCAGTTAGTAAGTTTTCCCAATCCAAAAACTGTGTTCAGGTAACTCATAAAATGGTTAAAAAATGAAGGATTGTGGTAATCCCAAATATGTTTAAAGTGTTGATATTTGTGTGTTGAGGCGAACCACAAGAAGCTGAGTTATTGCAGCGTTTTTAAATGATTTGTGATAATTCGTAGGCTCAGTTTAAACAACACAGAAACGTGCGTTAAAGTAGCTCTAATTCTGCAACCCACGACATCGGTAAATCGATTTTTGTCAGTGTAGCCTTGACCCTAGTTAACTTCACCTCTTTATGGTTGCTTTAACTTATTTTTTGTTGTTCCTTTTCCCTTTTGCCTACTTTCAATTACCTGGTTCATTTATTTTAATTTGATTACTTTATTTGCTATATGAAGGGAAAAGGAACTAGGTAAATTTTATTAGTAAGCCATCAGTTTGAACGTTTTATTTTTTTTTACTAGGGTCTTTCTTCCGTCGCCGTTATACGAAGTCTTTCACCATTCTTATATCACGTCTTCATTTCGAGATCGTCTTCATAACCGCATAACGAGTGTTAAGTTTAAATATAAATATTAACCCCACTTTTTTTTTCTTAAACCAATAAAGCCAGCAATATTTTTTTGAATTCACTGATTTTTATTTATACAGATCCGCTCTTGTGTAGGTCACACGGTCCGAGCTAGCTCGCTCTTGGAGGATTCCAGCTTTTCCTGTGGTAAAGCTGGTGGCGCTTGTGAAACCCCCTGCCGCGAGCTAGGGCAATTGGCGCGCATGCTTCACGGCTGGTTCGGTTCGTGTTCCCTGACAACAACTTAATTTTCCTTATGATTTGATAAACTCATTAATTAATTAAATTTGATCGACTTAATTCTTTACTTTTTTCCTGCGTTAATTTTTTTTTATTTACGGTTTTGCTTACTCAGCGGTGCTCATCATAGCATCCCTGAAAAGTACCAACTTTTTTTTTAAATAAAATAAATAAAAAAATGTTTCACTTTTTTTATTTTATTTTTGTTCAGAAACAAAAACAACTGAAATTCGCGTCGCATTCTAATCATATACTCTCGTTCGCAGTTCCGTTAAGTCGCAGAACGCTTATCTATCAGTTGTTATGTAATAAATATTATTCGGAATAATAATATTCGTTATTTGTTTATTAATTTAAGTTCTGGTTAAACCCAGACCTTTGTATTATCCAAGTCCGTCGTAGAATTTTTACAAATTTTGTCTTGGTTATACTGGTAGCAATCTCGAGTCAACTGTCGTTTTGAGGAGGTAGGAGAAGGGTTCCTTGAATTTATCGAGGATTGCCATTTGCTTCTCATCCTTTAATTAGGAAGGAGCCCAGCTGGCCCCGAGGAGAAAATCCCAAATCTCTAGAGGTGACTCGTGGCGGGCCAAGCTGATGTAGCGTTACAACAAAATTTTTTCTTTTGGCACGTAAATCAATTTAAATTTTCTAATGTAAGGCGACGAAAGGTTACAATTTATATATAATCATCATACTCTTACGTAGAGAAGACAAAATGTTCAGAATGTTCCCTAGGAAATACTTGATTTTATTAAAGAATAATATTTAAGTCTAGGAAAGTTATGTACCTACTTGTATATAAATCAAAATTTCAACATTAACTTTATTAAACTAACCTAAACCTACAAAATTTCAATTTTTGTCTTCTATCGTGAAAAAATAACCATAGAAAAATTGTTTTCGTTTTATTTATTGTATAGCTTTCCAATAAATACAGGTACCACAAAAATGGAGCAATGCAACCATCACTCTAATATACACAGGTATACAAGATATTCGCACGAATCATCACGAATAGAATATATGCAAAACTAGAACTACTTTACCAACCAAGAGAATAGGCTGGCAACCGACAAGCGTGCGGCAGGAACGATCATCCCCAGGTTTTAAAGAATCATATAGAAAAGTCAATCGAACACAATAAACCACTCAATTTAATACTCGCGGATTACGAAAAAGCTTTCGACCCCATATACTAATAACGTTAAAGCAGTATCTTACTAGATGTATGGATACGAATAGACCATAAATATACCCAAATAATCAAGTTTATTTACGAGAATGCTACAGCTAATTCAAAATAAGAAAGGGCCTTCGACGAGGTGATATTATCTCGCGAAGGAAAACGAAGGAAGGTTTAAAACAAAAAGCCCCAAGTTGGACGCCATTCTGTAATACATATGAGAATCTTACTATCATGGACAATCGGGTTATTACATAGTGCGAGCGGTAGTTGGTCGAAAACAAATAATTACACCTTCCCTTCGTCGCTGGTCTGCCCTTGGACGTCACTTAGTTTATTGAGACTGAACCAAGAAAATAACACCGAAAATAATTGCGCAGTAGGTATATTGTGAAATTTGAAACTATTTAAATTAAAGGCGAAGTAATAATTAAATTTAACGTATTTATAATTAAGAGTTAAATTATTAAACATAACTTTTCCAGGCGCAAAGATTTATGTAAAAAGCGTGTATATACATACCTAGGGGAAGATTCTAGAACCTTATCTTCATTATGATGTGCGGTTAGGTAAAATGTGACCTCGTGTCAAGATAGCCTTACGGTTTATAATTTATATATCAGAAGAAGCTTAAAAAATGTAAATAAAAAGGGTTAGAAATGAGCAATATTAAAACTTACACGAGCCTGCTACTCCATTATGGACTTTCTTCACCATGTGGGTGTAGTTCATACGGTCATCCTGTAGCCTGTAGAGGCCAACTGAAAACTGAAGGTAGCCTTTTAGTCTAGCGTATCTTCGAAAGGTGGGGCATACCAGCTAGATGTTCATGTGGTTAAGAGGTTAAAACATAACGCAAAAAAAAACGATAGGTAACGGCATGGCCTTGGCAAAAACAGCAAAAACTTTCACAACATAAGCAAAAGCCTAAGCAAGCAACGCGAAGTGAATTCCCAGAAAATAATAGAAAATGAAAAATTACCAACTTAATTCCTACTAAAAAAAATTCCACGAAATTACCAGAAAAGAAAGAAAGCTTACCTCTAAAAGGGGAGCTCTTCGCTCCATATATCTCTTTTTCAAAGAAGATGCCATAATCTGGCGTGGCTTCACTCTTGGATAAGGCTCGAAGAAGAATAGCCGCGAAAAAACTTAATTAAGCCCTTCCTGTCAAATTAATGGTTATTAACTTAAACCAAATAAGTAAAGAAAGAAGATTATTGGAACACACTACGACGAATTAAGGCAAAATGAGGGTCTGAGCTTAACCCAAAATATAAATTAAATAAAGAATATAATTATCCCTAACAACTATGTCACATAGAAAAACCTGATAGGAGTATTCTGTGACTTGGCGGAGTTGCGAACGGAAATACGTGGTTCAACTTATTTGCCGCGACTTAAATACTGCGGTGCAAATACCCAATAGAAAAACCGAACTAAAGAAATACGCTAAGAAGCAGTACCACCAACGTCATTTAGTTTTCCACATTTTTTGTACAAAAAGGAACTAAATAGCAAATAAAACAAGGTATCTAAATGTAATAATCTACGAAAGTAACTAGTAGCATTTTCAAAATTGATACAAACTTTCACGAATTTACTCGAATGTATTTAGATTCAAGACTGTAAATCTGAAAAACTTGGGTATTAGCATAAACAATGAAAATCTAACATATTTAAGATTTGCAGATAACATAATTTTAATCGCAGACCGTATTGACCAAACTGCTTCTCAGAAGGTCGGACTGCAAATGATTGTCCCAAAAACCCAGCTAATAACTAACCTCGTACTTAGCGAAGATGCGTTTGTAAATGGCATTCATTGAAGAAACTACTTTATATACGTAATCCGCATAAACACAGATCATTAAATGTGCAAACTACGTAAAATAGGATTGACATGGAGCGCATTAAAGCATATATTCAAATCAGATCTACCGATTTACCAGATATTAACAGTATTCAAGCAGTGCGTTTTACCTGTTCAAACCTATTATGCTGAGACCTTAACACTAACAAGAAGATTCGCACAGAAAATCCGAATGGTATATCATGCAATGGCAACAGATGGCACAAAATAGGAAAATGTGGTAGCAGTGGTTTATGTTTAGCAGGGTCTGATTGATGACGATGATGATGACAGGGATTCGGTATATTTTCCTGGTTTATACTCATATCAAACCAGGTGGCGTTTAAGGCAAGTCAACGATGATGGAAATGAAGTAGGTTTCAATTGTGGTGGGCGACGACATAGTGCTTCTGCAATTAAGAGCTGATATTCGCACTATCTGGCAGCGTCTTGTAAGAAGAGATTGTCACACTGTAACAGCTAAAAGATAATTTTAAATAAAATACTACATAAACTACAACAGAGTTATTTTCTGGTGTCTATTCAGCTAACCTGTAACCGTCATTTGAGTTTTCTCTCAATGTAGATCATAAAACTAACTAATGTTAAACTTATATACTAAGTGCCGTTACTTTTGGCACTGATTAACTTATATGATAGACGATTAAAATAATCAGGGTTTCTAATATGCCGAAACCTTCAAATTTATATTTACAGTGCCAAAAGTAACTAATCTATAAAATTAAAAAACTTTGCCTACTTTGTTTCTAAATCTAAAGTATTAGGAAATATAATATACATACCCCCAAAATTTTTAGGTCGTTTTTACAGGGAGCGTCAATTATACCTTTTACATAATAAATTACTTGAACCGTCACATTATTTAAATATTTATGTGCAACCAGTCCTAATCTGAATTAAAAGGGGATTTAATGTACATATTATATTTCCAAAATTTATTAGGTCTCAGATAAGTTTTATAATTTCGTAAAAAAACATCTTATTATGTGAAAGGGGTTGAAGTATAAAAAATAAATGTACAAAGGACGAAAGGCCTAATATTTCTAAATTTCTATTTATTATTGCAATGGAAAATACTATTATATTTAGGTTTTGCGTTACCCACTTCTTTTGTATTGTATGAGTTAGATATAAAAAAATTGTTATTATAAGTCAACATGGCTTTGCAGGCAGAAGTAGAATTTAAATTAAATAAGCTAAGAAAAAATCTACCCAATGCGAAATATAAATAGTGAAAAAGTGATGAGGCAGTTAAATATCAGTAAAAAGGTGATAAAAGCAATCGATTTTAGTGAACCGAAAATTATGTTTCCTTCGATAACGTTGCCAAAATTCCTGAGAAAAATGAAAGTAACCTCAAACTCTATATGTCAATTTTAAAACTTGAATACGATTTAAATATTGGCACACAGAAAGTTGACCATTTCAGCTTTCAAGAGACATACTCAAGAACTAGAGCATCGAATTAAAGACGAGGACACAATAATCAAACGTTTAAAACATAACAATTTTATTTAAATTATAAACGTACAGCATGGTACTTCCAACAGTGTTTTCGGAGCTTCAACTTCCTCTGGCTAGCAAGAATAATAGCGACATTTCTAAAATATTAAAAATTCAAATATCGTCGCCCCAGAGCAACACTAGGACATGCATAAAAAAGTGGGTTTTCAGGTTATCTGCTTATACCCATCAGAAAGAGTGGTTTTAGTTAATGCAACACCAAGATATCTTGTAAAAATTTACCTTAATTTAATAAACAACATAACCTTCAGTTACATAGGTTTTAAAATTAATTCTTACTTAGTGCAACTCTAGGTTAAGTTAGTATATCCTACTGTTGTACTAAACTTTTTACTCTAAAGATGTTTAACCTACTGTTGCTGGACCAATTACCAAATTTATAGCACCGCGAGCAGGTCTTTTCTTGTCAGTGCCTTTAAAACCACTGGTCTGGATGCACGTGTTTGCAGTGTTTTTCGTCCATGTTGACTAATAATTAGTGATAAACAGATAGAAATGAGTGTGAGTAACTGAAAAGCCGGGTTCAAGATGACAAGGACACAACATATATTACAATTGGCCAAGAAACATAAGGATTCTGAGAGTAATAAGGATAAAAGCGGTAAGTAGAGCAAACTGAACAAAATAATATACACAGTATTTTAAAAATCAATGCAAACAGTTTAACAAAAAATTCATAGAAGAAAATTGCTATAAATAATTTACCTTTTTTTTTACAGTGGCGTCCGTGCCACACCTAATAATATGTTATTGAATATTCGAAAAAAAGGAATCATTCTTTGTATCATCAAAAAAGGTACAGCGTTAGGTGTCTAATTCATCCTATTACAAAACTATCTATATTAATGAAGCAACTGTTTTGACATAACAAAAATCATGTATATTATAATATAACATTTGTTTTTTTATTATTCAGATTTTGAAACATTATCAACTTATCAGTCTACGACTCCGGAACAACATTTTGGACAAAAGAATCAGTTTACAGCCCTGTGTGCCACTTTTTATTATAAGAGTAAGTTGAATGTCTTCAACTTTACTATTTTCAATATTATTGCTAAGAGTGGATACTGCTACATGTGGAATGAGGGCGAAGCAAAAAGGGGAGCAAATGAAATAGCAACTTGTGTATTTGACTACATAAAGAAGTATGGTATAGGGAAACAGGTTATATTCTATAGTGATAATTGTTCCGCCCAGAACAAAAACAAATTTTTAGTCACTATGTATTTGGATGCCATAGAACACTTGGATGTAGAACAGATAACTCACAAGTATTTAATTGTTGGACACACTGAGAATGAGGGCGACTCTATGCATTCTTGCATAGAAAAAGAAAAGAGCAGGATTTTGAATAGCGGACCCATTTACGTTCCTAGTGAACTCATAACGATTGTGAAGTCTGCCAAGAAAACGGGCACACCTTATTTTGTCAATGACATGTCTACAGAAGATTTTATAGATTGGAAAAAGATAAATACAATGATAAGAAAAAACTTTAATATAAATGAAAATGGAGAAAAAATATCTTGGAACGAAATTAAAGTAATAATGATCAAGAAGACAGAATCTAACAAAATCTTTTACGAAACATCTTACAACGATAGGGAATACAATGTTATCGATATAAACAAAAAGAAGAGACGAACAAAATCAGCAGAAATATCTTTATTTCCTGCTTATACTGAAGCACCGACTATTCCACGGAATAAAAGGAATGACCTTATTAGTTTATGCAACGATAATTCAATTCCTAGAAAACATCACCATTTTTTATGTCCCTTAAGGCATCTACCAATAACAATGCGTGTGACAGTGAATCGGATTAAAGAACTTTTGTAATTTATGCAATAAATAATAATTTATGTAATAAAGCGTTACTTACCTTTTTTATTGTTAGTAGTTGTTTTTTATTTATGACTAAAATCTTGGAAATGTATATAAATAATTTGAAGCCTTCCTACTTTTGGAGTACCCTGTACGATTCATTAATTTTTTCTATTATAAACTTTACGTTATGTTATAATTTGGGTGCGTATTTTCAGAGGAACACTGAGACAAGTGACAGATATCCTAATTTTTTGAAGATATTCTTAGTGTAACAGTAAGACAAGTCTATTTTTTCTAAATTCTAAGCAGGTAATTTAATTTACAGTTACATCTTCTTAATTATCCTAAAATTCTGTACTTTAACCTCAAAAATTATTCAGAGACATGTACTACATATTTATTTTATTTCAGCATTGAATAATTGCCAAATTTTATAATCAATTTTCTGACGAACAAAGATTTTGCACATGTCTTACTGTTGCTTTCAGGCGACGATATACAGGAAAATTAAATTAAAAAAAAAACGATTATATAAAAAGTCAGGAAAAGTTGACAAGTTGTGAGGAAAACGGAGGACACAAGAGGAAAATTATATGGGGAAAACAAAATCTATGGCATTGAGCATGGCGATAAATCTGAATTTTCCTCTACTGCTGCTGCTAGAAGGGCTTGTCTCCATATAGGAAGAGTTCATAAAAACTATTACTTAATAATAGAATAGGGATTTTGACAACCAACATTTTCCTGCACGCCAGCATGGTGAAGTGAAGTATCTTTGAGCTGTAATATCATCTAATTAGCTAAAACAATGTGATTTTAACATAAATACTTCACTTCTAGTCAAAATGGTAAAAATCCAATTTTAATTTTCTATATCTCACCTCTTTTTCAATCATAACATTATGTTCATTTTCTACCCCCCTTTAACCTAACAATTTGTTAGCCAATCCTTCAGGCATGGTTGGATGAAGCATCTTTGAGCACCTATCTACATCATTTTCCTCTAATTAGCTACAACCTACATAATTGCTTCACCACCTGCTCATTGGCTTCAAATTAATAAATTCCAACCTCAAAATAGTATAATTTCATTTCATTTATTGTTTATCTCCTAAGAATGTGTTATTCAAGTCTAACCCAGTATTTTGTTGACCACACCCTAGACACGGTTAGATGAAGCATCTTTGAGCACCTCACTTAAATTAATCTCCTCTAAATAGCTACAAATGACATAATTGCTTCATCACCTGTCTCAGTGGTTGCAGACTAGGAATCCCCTTCTTCAAAAATACCTTGACCAAAATTTCAAATATCACATCTCATTCAGTCCCGAACATTCATTAGAACCTACAATTTCAATTTTAACATAATTTTGATCGTCGCTTATGTAAGATAGAGCTGTCGTAATCGACTACTGTATCCCTGATGATGGACATTTCTATGTCCGAAACATGTAGGATATAAACATAAACATTGAAATACATATTGTGGAGGTAGACTGCCGTTGTTTTATTTGATTATATCAACTCCACTGTAATGGACTACTTCTTCAAGTATTACTTAATAATAATTATTATAGAGTTGTACTTACTTCAACATCTTATCAAAGATTAGGTTGTATTTATCTAATGAATAATAATTATTCCTTGAAGAACTAACCTTAACTTGCCTCTAGCATTTACGAAAAAAATAATTTTATACTCTGTTTTTTATAAAAACTCTTATTTTCTTAATTTGTCGATATATACGAGAAATTATACACAACAACAGACATGCTTAACGTTTCTTTCACCACTTAATCACAAATTAATACTACCAAATGCGAATCTTCACCATTCGTAACATTTAGTTATGTGGAAATTATAAATTGACGAGTTGCGCAATATTAATTTATTTCCATAACATATTATTATATTATGGAACCCCGATATATATACATGTGCACTCAGACATTTATTACATAAATTAGAGGTTAATAAAATCAACGCAACACAGCTGATGTAATAAGCTCTACCGGCCATCTACTCCACCGAGTCGCTTGCACACGCTATTACCGAGAAATTTAACGTTTGACGACTAATTAATATGGTGCTGGTTAGTTCCACCCACCTTATAAATCCTTTAAATTGTGTCACTATTAAGAGTAAGAGATTCACATCTAGTAGGAGTAATCTGTGAATTAACCTCAAATGCGTTAATTTTATAGGCCAGAAACAGACTGGTAACTCAGTTGTGGTTGATTTGGGCTGGTAAATCGGTGGCTCTAATTAACAGTTCGTTAACTTAGAATTTATATGGGAACCACAAGGTAACGACTTTAGTGTGCCACAAAATCGTCCACCTATCCCAAACCTTAAAAGGTAAATTAAACAGAGAATGAAGCCAAATGGCTCCATCTCGTGGTGCTCGTAAATAACACTAGTTCTTAAGCATACCTGGGCCACTACCACCGAAAAACAAGGCCTTGAAACGAGAAAGTATGAGTCATCACGAGTAGACCAGTGGCGGCCGATCTCCTGATGAAATATATTACAATAATAAAGATTTATTTTTTAATATTTGGATTTACTATGATAAATTTTACTTATGTAAAGTATAAACCCATACCAAAAAAGTATTTTAGTACTAACAAATGTGTAATCCAAATATTTTTATCTAAATAGGTATTATTTTTATATGGATATCAAAGCGCTTGTATTGGGTTATTTTATTTTGCTTGGATAGGAGATTGAATAATGAATTCAAAGGGGAGCATGGAAAGAAAGAATACTTTCACTGCATTATGGTTTTATTTTATATATTTTTATAAAAAAAACGAATTATTTCACAAAATACACAAGGGAAGAATATGAAAATAAATAAATCGCAATAATTATTTCAATCACATTTCACATTGTTTGAAAAAAAATATTTACACATAGTAAATAAATAAATAAATAAACTTTTATTTCAAAACATCATACAAAAATCACAATATTTCTATAAATCTGGACTAAAATCACGTAAGCAATATGACCCTAAATTTATTAATAATTTCCTAATCTGTACCTACTTTCATTTTTTTTTTCGGACACAATACATTTTATTTCTTTTGGTAGGTATATTGTTAAACAGCTGAACCCACATATTATGTGGTGACTTTTCAGTCGGCCGTCCTATGGGGTAAGTATTTAAAGTTCGGAGTTCTAAGCCTACTATCACTTTTATAACTATTTTATGCAACTCGTTATCAGTCATTTTACTTACTGGAAGAACATGGACTACATCTTGATATGGCGACAATAAGCTGCTAATCATAAAGGTGTGATCACTGGTGGCACGTTCAGCTGCGCTATTGTAGGTACTACCCACAATGTTACCCCCCTTGTAATCTATGTTAGCTCTAAGGCGAATCTCGTCCATCAAAACAATTGTTTTGTCAGAATCCTCCAACAACTTAAACTTATTGGAAGCATATTTCAAAAAGTTTTCATCTGTTTGCTCCAAACGGGGATCTGTGTTGAAGCTTGCACAGATTGTCTTAAGGGTACGTGGAGATGGAAGTATAAGTCTATTTGCACTTCTTAAAAATTTATATGCGTGAGGAGAGATCGAGTGTAATAAGCAAGCAAACAGTGACAACTCGCAAAAATATCTCAGGCAGGTATTATTACTCACTGTTATTAACTTAAGCTGTTCTTGAATAAACTGTAAAACTCCTTTTATTTCTTCCAGAAACTCATCAGACATGGACTGTAAAAGTTCCAAAATGAAGTTAAATTTTTGTGTTTCTTTATCTGAACTTTTCTCCTGTAAATCATCTAATAAAGGCACTTTTAATTCCGATAACACAGTTTTTAAAGTATTAATGTCAGTCACTCTTAGAGAAAATTTAAGAACACTTTTGTCACTACACAGAATTTTTTTGACCTCAGTATTAGCAAAAAACACTTTGACATTAAGTTCGTCGTTTAAAAACACTGACAATTTTGGGGCAAGGTCATCCTGTGATTCATTTATATAGAAAAAAACAAATATTTTGTGTGCCTTTTCCCATCACCCATCCACAGCCTGGTTCTGTCAATTTGTTAAAAGCTTCCACCAAGTTAGAGAAAGTTATTAACTCATTATAAATTGCTGATGCTTTTATACTTTCTGTAACAGCTTTTTCTACATCTCGACATTCCATTCGAAGGCGTTTAGACTCCGGAGAGATTCGCAAAGGGATATCATCTTTCGACAAATATGATGGGCATCGAGGCATCTGGGTTGGGACAGTTCCTAAAACAAATAAGAATCATTTAAAAAAAAATCAGTACCAATTATTTGACCAACAACAAGCATAAAATGTTTTACCCACATCATATTTTCTAATATCCCTCTTACCTTTAACTAATCGTGGATATTTTAGTGCTGCCTCGATAACTTCACGAGTTGCCACAATCTGGAAGGTTGTTTTTCTTTCAATGAAGCTGGGTTGAAAGTGTAATTCACACACCTAAAAATAATTTTATTTTTGGTAATTACAAGCTATTAAAATATCCATTGACACAAACCTACCTTCCTTGCTTTTGTAGGAACAAAATCTTTCCTTTTAATTGCCCATATCCATTGTTTCCGCAGTTCGGGGTCTTGAGGAAATTCAAAAACTGCCACTTTTGGCCCATTGATATCATAATTTCCCCTACAGTTTGGAACACAACAACGATACGGCATGATTTTTTATTAAAAGTTAAAAGTTTTATCAAAATAACATAACCTAGACATTCACTGCCTGGATGTTTTGCGAAATTCTACGTGTCCTGAGTAAGTAAACGATAGAAGCACCGTACCTAAATACAAGAACACGTATAAACACCAAAAAATATCTGTAGTTTACAAGATTATAGCCGAGAAATTATACGTAGTAAATTCACAAACGAAAAGCGTGCACTCTACCGAGCCTAAAATCCGGTCTACAAGCGATGACTCATCGGTTCATAAAATCGAGCGTTTCACGGCCTTGTCTTTACGGTGGTAGTGCCTGGGCCCTCTGACATGGACACACAAAGCCACAAAAATCAAAGGATCTCCTGCAAAGACAGCACGTCATAATTGCAGGAGTTCTCGCTATGCAGCGCTATTCCCGAGCTGAACTAACCGAAAAACAAAATATCAAGGGTTTGCTTTTTCCTTCTGCCAGAACCAGCCCCAGACGCGTCTCGCTGTATTACAGCTCGTCAGTGAGGCTGTAGGTTCTGACAAAAGGAATAAGCATAGGTGTCTGTTTTAAAACAGAAAAAGCGGGATTAAACAGAGAATGAAGCTGGATGGCTCCATCTCGTGGTGCTGGTAAATAACACCAATTCTTAGGCATACCTGCGCCCTCTGACATGAACTTACAAAGCCACAAATATCAGAGGATCTCCTGCAATAAAGAACACCAATTATTAGGCATACCTGCGCCCTCTGACATGGACTTACAAAGCTACAAATATCAGAGGATCTCCTTCAATTGTGACGTGCTGTCTTAACCTTTTCATATTTTTTTAAAAAGGAAAGTTAAGAAGAACCTATTGCGATAAGTGTGGGAGGTCCGAAACCGTCGCCACAGATCTCCTTGGGCGCCACGAGGAGAGTATAGGCAGTGTTGTGGCACAAGCATGTTATTATTAATTCTTGTGACTGTGTGGTTTGCTAAGTACGGTCCATGACTTCTAGGTGTAATTCCTTACTATATCTTAAGAAGTTCTGCAAGCGTATTGCTAGGTTTTCAAATTTTTTTAGTAACTTCCCCCCCGCTCGACGTTTTTGTTCATAAATATTAGAACGCTAATTATGTTCTCTTATTTTTTATTATTTTCAAACCCTAATGACAATATTCAACTAGGAGGTCTCCTGCATTTCTTGCCTAAAATTATCCGATTAAAAGAAAACGTTTAATTTTGATGTTAATGTAAGGTACACAGAGCAAAATAAAGAAACAGTGGCGGCATTTTAGGGGCGGCAGTATGTATAATTTACATCAATTGCATATTTAATGACTCACGAATTGCCGACCGCTCCACTATTTTGAAATGGTCTTGTAACCCAGGGACGGCTGACCGTCCCTGCCGTAAGAATTTCAGGATTTAAGATCGGTAACCAAGCATACACACCCAGTATTTTGTATCCAATATAAGACTACAAGGTGTGAGGCTCTTAAGCCTTATACTTATTATCGACCGGAAAGATTTTGTATCGATCTGTTGTTTTAAAAGTTTTCCGTGATTATTCTTAAAAGAAAATAACTGAATTAGTGTAAAATAAGACAGTGTAAGTATTATCTGTTAAAAAACAAAACTTTTAGTTTGGTTTGTTAAAAATTAAGATCTGAGGTAAGTCCCTTAAAATTTAAATACAATTAAAATTGAATTGAGGGTAACGCATGCAATGACATGGAAAACCAAAATTAAACTGAGATAAAAAGTAATCTTATTCAATATATTTTAAGTTTAAAACGTGGATTTTCGTCTGTTTCACTGAATGAACAAATTAAAAGAAAAAACGATGGTCGTATCCGACGACCCCTAAAATGTTAAATATAATTGACATTGGAGGCAAGGGGAGTAATAGGTCTTTTTTAGAAAATCGGTATAAAAGATATGCATGGCTTACGGGGACTTATACTAGAATTAAACGGATTGGTTGGCCATAGGCATTTTATTTCAAATCAAAATCTTCTAGAACATCGTTGATCACCTTTCAATTGCGAGACAGGTCAACTATATTAAAACTATGTCCAGATTGGTAAGTGAGTGTGATACTCCACAAATACTACTAAACCGTTTATTGATTCGACATCTACTGATGGCCTTCAAGAACCTCCAGAGTGGTTTAGGCTACGTTATTATTTTTGCTATAAACAAGATGGAACGCAGTTTCTTTATCAATGTTACAGGATGATCGTTCTATTGATATCAGTCATAATGCTGCCACGTTTTTCCCTAAATTAGATCAATCTTTAGAAAAGTTCTGACACCTAGCCTTTTCAGACTGTTGAAGCCAATAAATAGTAATGATGCTACTGCCACTAGTTGTTGGTTCATAAAATATTTTATATAACAATAGATATATTTAAAATGAGCATAGGAGAAATATGTAGAGATTAATGATCTTAACCATGCCCATTTATTACAAGAGATTAAATATTTTCCATTAAACCCATTTGCTTCTTTACATAAATTGTTTTAGAGGTCGTTAGACCGCAATAATTGCCGTACTAATTCGGGAGTATTTATCTAAATCTAAAACAAAAGCGACACATATAAATTATTTCCGACTACAATAAAATACTTTTATTTTGTTAGAGCACTTTGTTTTAGTACAAGAAGCCTGCGGTTTATCGAGATATAAAAAGAATCCTTCATAACAGATGTACCGGGTGAGCTAGTTACTGGCGCCATTCTATTATATCGATAGATGTGAATTTGGAATTTGTAAGTATATGATGCGGTAACTGAATGTACATTTTGACTTACAAAAGGACCAAGGTGGCATTGATTCCAAAGACAGGCTAAGATTTGACATTGTGTTGTTTAATATTTCTGTAACCTGGTACTAAATCGTACATAACAATGAAGTCTTTGGCTAGGCCCCTTATTGTTTTGTTTTTATTCTGTGGCCTTTCCAAGATATATGTGTTGAAAGGAAGATACCTCCTAAAAGTGCCAAGTGCACAGTTTTGCTATTTGTAAGGTGAGTCAACAAGAATCGAACTTTTGTTAGTCTATAAGTTGCCGTTTTTAATAAAATATCGAATTCAAATTCAGAATAGTATCGTGTTTTCTTATAAAGCAGCGGTAGGATTCTTTTAAAAATCTATTCATGGTGGGGAAATCGGAAATACAAAAAAAGGTGTCTTCAAGTAGCAGTGACAGTTCGCGCAGTAATAATTGTTCGACCTTTTCTAGTTCGTTGGGTAGTTACAAGACGAAAATAAAATTTAACGATTAAAAAGAATCTAAGGAACTAAAGCGCCGACTCGCGACTTCTATTATTCGTGCGGGAGATGAATTCCTAGTACCGGTGTTTCATCCAAGTCAAGATGATGTGCAGATAGATCAGTTGAAAGCTTGGTAGAATGTTATAAGGGGGATGATGATACCATTCTTTGACTGATTTCTGGAAGACTTCGAGGCATTGCTCCCCAATGGTACGACCAAATCGTCGAGCATGATTCAAGTTAGAATTAAATAAAAACATCAATAAGTTAGCAATTTCGTGAGTCTGTTCCATTTTGTGCGCTACTTAAGGAAGCTGCTAACTGTGAGGCATCCTCTGGAAAACCAAACACAGCTTCCAAAAATTTTAAGTCTTGAATCAATTAGGAGAACCAGAAAATGTAAAGATGGGTTTTTTGATTATTACATCACACAAATCATGGCTCTTAATATCATGATATCAGGACTCGATTCAAAAACAAAACCTGCAGATATAGTGAACTAGAAACGTCGACAAAAATAGGCGCGGACTGTATAAAGCTAAAGACGAAGAGGGATCATATCAGGAGATCAGTTAAGGTGATAGAATAAAAGATAAAGAAAAGTTCCTAAACCCAAATACCTGGCCGGTGGGCATTGTAGTTCACTATTTTTTGAACCTGGGACGACGTTCCCAATAAAGAACCGAAAGGGCAAATGTTAACGCTGACGGTAACCTTAGGAATATCCAGCCATCTCACCAAGGTCCTGAGCTGAACAACTTCCATCCTAACATTCGCTCTCTAAGAAATAAAACCGAAGAGCTATAAACACTTCTGACTGGAACCAGTTTCACACAAAAATTTAATGTTATCTGTCTATCAGAACACCATCTAAGAAGATATGAAGTACATCATTTAAAGGTTGACTACTTCAATATGTAGCCTTACATTTTGCGAGAAGCCATATGTGTCAACTCAATACTCAAATTTCTTAATGAATTGCAAGATAATATGCCTTCAGCTGAGCTAAAACATAACTTACCAAACTTCAGAAAAGAATATCGTAAAAAGATCAGGGATACAAAAAAAAAACGCATACCTTAATTACATTATGACTTATAATGTCCTCATCCAAATTTCCTTGGAGGTTGTAAACTCCTTTAGAGGTGTGGGTGGACGACCAGGAATTGAGCAGAGTATCACCGCATACGACTTTAATAAATATTTCTAAACGATAGTCGACAAATTATTGGTCACCACCCTGAACATAAGCAGAGATCCATTGGCATACCTGCTTGGGTTGGGCGTTGCAGGGAAAAAGTAAATTTGATTTTAGGGAGGTCACTTCTTTAGAAGTCAGTGACACTTAAAAATAAATGTATGAAAATATATCTCGCACCATCATGGCAGAACATATATGGATGCTAACGATTTATACGATTATTTAAATACTGTGGGCGAGATGTCTGGGGAAGTCAGAAGGTACCAGCCGAATAAAGTAAATTTAGTTATGCCACTGGCAATTTTAATAGTAAGGAAGCTGACAGGGGTGTCAAGTCCCGTAAGATCTGTTTTAATCGCAGGAATCTGGATCACATTTATATTAATTGCAGGAGACCTCGTCTCGAATGCGGAAATTATAAAAGATTAGGACACACTAAAGAAGAATATCCCTTTTCACGACGGGAAGTGCAACAAATTGATTTGTGTTGATCGACAAGTACGCGAAAATATGACTTTATGTAGTTTTATGTATACAACTTTAAATCGTAAATAGTTTTGCCAATTACGTGTTAGCAATAGTGAGTGCCATAATTTTGCCGGAAAAATATTTAAAATATGATTTATTAATAGGTTGAAATTTAATTAACTATGAACATGTAATGATAATTAAACATGACGATCGACTAATTTGGTTCAGTTTACCTCTCGCTGAAAACTTTGTTCTAAATTTATGATACAGCTTACCTCTCGCTGAAAACCTTGTTCTAAATTTATGATACAACTCTAGATTTAAATGCTATAATTTTAGGCGTTATTTCCCAGACTAAAAATGGATTTCCTCATTTATTTATTTATTTTTTTTTATGATTAAACAAACTTCAGGCAAAATTTGCACCTCTTTAAACAGTTTTATAACAAACGTTGTTTTTGGGAAAACGTTGCCTCCCTCGAACAATTTCATGATAAACGTTGTACATGTTAAGCTTCATATCGTTATATGTCTAAGGGCAGACAGATGGTCAGAATGTTTTTTAATATTTCACTGTGGCAACCTTTAACAACAATAGGTTGTCACCTAGTGCGTGCGGTAGCTCTTATTGTGGAGGCACTAGGTTGTGGTCCATTACATACTTACACCTTCCCTTGGTCGTTGGCTTGCCTTGTATTAATACGAAAAAATTGAACCTTTGATTGCTCTTTTATTAAATTAGTGGAGAAATACTTTTTGACTCTCTTTCCTTTCTTAATTCTAAACAACTTTGTTTTCACATAGAATTGCCAAGAGTAAAAAGAGGGCGTTCTGCGATTTGACGGAGACCGAAACGGAAATACATGGTCAACCCTACTTGCAGCGCCTTGTGCAATTAACCAACAAAAATGCGAACGCAGTACTTGTAAACCAACAAATTTCGACTGATTTTGTGACGACAAAATTTAATAAACAAATTTTGAACAAAATACCTATATAAGATGCACTCAAAGTCCAACATTCGCCACAAAGTCAATAGTGGCAATTTTAAAATTGCTACATTGTAACCTGATCTTAAATCGTATATATTAATGAAGTCTTCAGTTAGGCCCCTTGTCGTTTTTGTTTATTCTGTCGTCTTTCCAAGATATATGTGCTGGAGGGAAGGTACCGCCTAAAGTGCCAAGTGTACAGTTTTGGTATTTATATTTAATTATTAAATTAAGGTACTTATCGCACGGTCCTCCTGTAGGCGGCTGGTCCTTTTAAGGGATAGTCCCTTGCTCCTACTCAGAGATGTGGGTAAACAAGCCTAGTCGAAAATCCAAGGGTTCAAACTCAGTTGGCCGGAAAAGTAGTTATTGGAATGGCAACATAGAGGGAAATAACGTGTAGTACAGAGGGATAATTCTGGTTTAGAAAAAACGATATGAGGTTTCAGGTTATGAGGCAAAAATCTCTCAAAAATATCGATAATCCACGAAAATATACGTTGTGAACTTATTATATATGTGCCTCAATTGAGATTTGATGTGAAAAACACAGAGATGGGGAAAGATTTTTCCGAATTTTTCCACAAGGACTAAGGGTCTAACCAGTCATCAGAATTCAGTTTGATCGATTGACACCGATGACAATTTTTAGCCAAAACCAAGAACCCACCAAAAAGGCCAGAGTGAATAAACCATATTTGAGAGAACATAACCTTAGAATGAAGTATGCGTACGGTGGTAGATCTACGGACTTGCGGTTCTACGAGAAAATAAAATATAACTAGAACAACCTGAGAGTAATAGCGTTACACTGCAAACGCCAATATTACGTCAAAATCTTATTTAGGTCTGTCAGTATTTCGATCTCGTTACGAAATTTTCTAAAATGTTTACAAAAGAAGGGCGTACTTATTTAGTGCAATCCTAGGTAGAATAAATTTAAAAATCGTATTTTTGATTTGAAATCATTTATTTATAATTTACGTTGGTTTAGGTTCAGGGTAGTTCAGGCTAGTTTTGTCTAGATTAATAAAAAATGGAACTTATTACTCCCATAATGCATTTTATTGCTTTCTTAATTAACTAATTAACACCCCGTACATTTGACCATGATAAACTCAATTTTGCGATTGATAACTTTATTGTCATCGTCAAAGTTAATAATAGAGTTTTCCCTCTTGTCAACTCCATCTAGGACACACTATAAACTGTACACTGTATAGTGCGTTGTAGAAGGTATTATTTTGCTTAAAAACACAACTTCGACGGAACAATGTAGTTCCAGATCATTGTCCCTAAGTAGCACATTTGCTCGAGCTAATGGCATTTTTACATTAGGGTAAGATTTGTAGTAATGTCCTGTGTGTAAGTTTAATAATAGTTATTTTCTGTCTGCAATTATTTCGTCTTCCTATAAAAATAACGCTCTTCGTAAACTACTCGTCAAAAAGATCGTGTTGTCGTTTTTCTCGTTCCAAGACGGTTGTATCAATTTCTTTCTTTTTCTTCTAAATCAGCAGCGGTTTATGTCTTTCCCTAAAGAAACGGGCTAATTTTATACAGGGTGGTAAAGAAATAAATGTAAAACTTTTAACTAAGCGACATTTCCTTAATAGGTTTTTTAAGAGTAACTCATAAGGAAGAGTTTTTTAAAGTCCTATATAATATCTCAGGACAATTCGGCCAGTTTTTTTTTTATTAATGCCCTACGACGAGAATTTCAGAAATTTTTCTAGGAAACAGCTATTTTTGACATAAATCATGAAATGTGTGTCCATCCTAAGAAGGTGATTTCGTTGAGAGGATACTACCTAAGCTTATACACAGTATCCGAATTTATAATGAGATTACCTTTAGTCTAAAAACTAAATCTTAAACCTTTACACAATAGTATTTTCTTATTATAATATATCATTAAGGTAAACTAATAACGGGTTTTTGAAATCTGGGGTTATACCTGGAGACGTTTTAATTAATTAAATTTGTCTTTTTTTACAGTTTACATTTAGATGTATGTTATATACGTTACCCCCTGTATATCTTTTATAATATTATAAGTCACTTATCTATACAGGATGCACGTGTTTATCAAACCTATCATATTACTGATAAAGTATTAAGAAAACTAACTACGTGATCAAAACTGCTGACACAAAATGAACCAGATCAGCATTGCACCTTTTATAAAACACGCTCATCCTAGAAAGAGTTCAGTTCAGATTAATCTAGGTAGTAGTAACCTTTTTGTAATAATTATTGTTGGTCGTAAGAATAAAATTCCTTTTTTAAAACTTCGTTTTTGCTTGCCACGATACAACAATTGGCGCAGTCGGTAGGATATCGTGTTGAACGCGTATTCCGCGGTGAATTCCAATTCTTTACAAACAAGAACCAGTTCCAAAGTGTTACAATTAACTTAACAGTATTTTACTGGACTAAACCAGTAATTTCAAGTCTAAAGAAGGAAGAAATACAGAAGCACACTAGTTTAAAAGGGTCCAAAGAGACCAACGGGTTAAAGTAACCCATCTTCAGAAAAAGAAGAAACAAAAGTAGGTTAAGTCTCCTCGACGAGCTTCATCGTAGAACAAGTGGCCTGCGGGCAAGATCTAACTACCCTGTTGTCGTTGACATCCTCACCCCAGCAACTATACGTAGACGCTGAGTGGAAGCTACCAAAAACGTCGTGTGGAAGGAACACCTAGTGACATCCCTGGCACGCCGCAGCTGATACAACTTCGTGTGGAAGGAACACCTAGTGACATCCCTGGCACCTAGCAGCAGATACACCACGTGTGGAAGGAACACCTAGTGACATCCCTGGCACGTCGGATAGTTGAATCCTTTCCAGAACCCCAACGTAGGTTAAGTCGCACAGAATGCTTCTACATTTACTGTAAGTAAAACATTTTAACTTTGATTGTAACTGTTTTAACGTGAATTTATCTGAATCGCACAAATTTTACCAAAGTTTTATATACCTGGACTGTCTGAACTCACTTTGATTATACTTTTTAATCAATTTTAATAAATAAAATCAATAAATAAATAACAATGGCTGAAGGTACCGACGCAGTCGAAGAGTACAAACTGTCAGAAATTTTCTGCCTCATACCTGAATACGATGGTGACCAAATAGGGCTTAATACTTTTACCCAAGCTTGTAATAGGGCACATCAAATATGCAGTACGGATCAACAAGTGTTATTGGTCATTAAAATAAAAAATCAATTACGCGGAAAAGCTGCTCAATTAATAAATTCTAGAGATCTAGATCAGTGGGCAGACATTTCTCAATTATTATCTGTTCATTTTGGCGATCCAAGAGATCTAACTTCACTCATACAAGATTTACAAAGAATGCATCAATTACCTAATGAAAACCCTTTAACTTTCGCTGCTCGTCTCCAAACGCACAACGCAAAAATGTACGCAGGTATTGCAAAGCAAACATTGTCTCAGCAACAAAAAGATGCTCAAATTATATTAGTTAATAACATGTGTCTTAATACCTTGTTAACCGGCTTAGAACCCAAATTAGGTCAATTAATAAGAGCGGGAAACCCTAATAATATGTTAGAAGCCATTAATAAAGTAAAAAGAGAATTACAACTCTCTTATTTTGAAAATCAAAAGTTTGTAAAAATACAAAAACCAAATCAAAATACAAGTCAAAATACCAATCAAAAATTCTGTTCATTTTGTAAAAAGAACGGTCATATTATAAACGAATGTAAAAGTCGACAAGTACAAAATAGACCGCAACCATTTTATCAAAATCAGTTTAGGGCACAATTCCCTCAAAACAATCAATACAGGGCGCAGCCCACACAAAATCAAAACAATCAATATAGGGCGCAGCCCACACAAAACCAAAACAATCAATATAGGGCACAGCCCAGCCAAAACCAAAATAATAATCAAGTCAGACCGCAATTTGCCCAAAATAATCAATACAGGGCACAGCCTTCATCATCCAATCAGAATTTTTATCAACAACAAAAATTTAATCCGCAAAAAACACATCATCTAAATGTAAGTGAACCTTTTACCGAATATGCTAATGATTATAATTTTGAAACCTCGGATTACAATGAAAGTTCTGAAAGCTATGATTATTTTTCAGGAAATAATAGCTCTTGTCTAAATACTGAATATTACCCGGATAATTTAAATTTTTCTCAGTGTAATGATTATAATACTTTTGCTCAGTGTAGCGATGTCCAAGATTTTCCCCAGAGTAACGTAAATTTTCTAAAAGATGCCTCGGAAATGTCAGAACTGACACAACAAATTCAAACTATGACAGTTCAAGACAATTTCGACCCGAATCTGAATTTTTCCGAACAGAAATTTCTTTAAATACAGTAAGTTCCCAAAACCTTTACTATATTTACGATCAGTCAAAAACATTTAAAATATTAATTGACACTGGCGCAGGTATTTCCATTTTTAAACCCAAAACCTGTGAAAATTATAAAACACGAATTTCTGAAAATTTAGTAGTAAAAGGTATTACAAATGAAAACGTTTTAATTACACAGTCAACTTTAATTCCTTTTGTTGATAACGACCCACATAAAGTTTTTATCTACGACCTAGACATTGAGTTCGACGGACTACTCGGATCTGATTTCTTAGAACATTATCAATGTATTGTTGATTTAAATAAAAAACAGCTGATTACTAACTTTAAGGTACTACCTATGTATAAAGTAAATTCCGTAATTATTAAGTCTAACGAGTTCAAACTCAAAGAAAAACCAATTAGTAATATTATTTTTATTGAACCTCGAACCGAGAAAATCTTTAAATTAAAAACTAATAAACTGAAAAACACGGAAGCAATATTATTGGCTCAATGTATAGATAAAGTAAAACTACCCAATGCCATAGTAAAAATTGATGAAAAAGGCGAATTTTTAACATCAATTTTAAATATAAATATGATATCCATGACAATCGATTTTTCCAACTTAGATTTTGAACCACTTATTAAGGAAACCACTTCAATCCAAACTCTATATCAAGATAATAATCAAGTTTTACCAATAGTCAATAGAGAAGAAGAAATAATAAGTCAATTAAGAACAGATCATATGAACATAGAAGAAAAAGAAATGATTACCCAAGTGTGTTTAGATTTTTCTGATATATTTTATCTAGAGGGAGATCAACTTAGTTTCACAAGTGAAATTAAGCATTCTATAAAGACTAAAGATGCTAAACCTATTCATACAAAGTCTTATAGATACCCATATGTTCATAAGGAAGAAGTGAAAAGACAGATAAACAACATGCTAGATCAAGGAATTATTCAACCTTCAATATCACCATGGTCAAGTCCAGTATGGGTCGTACCAAAGAAAATGGATGCCTCCGGAAAGCAAAAATACAGACTTGTTATCGATTACAGAAAACTCAACGATGTTTCAATTGACGATAGATACCCTCTACCGAATATTTCTGACCTATTGGATCAGTTAGGACATTGCCAATATTTCACAACATTGGACTTAGCATCAGGTTTTCACCAAATTGAAGTTGATCCGAATGACGTTGAGAAGACAGCATTTTCAGTGGAGAATGGACATTTCGAATTTCTTCGTATGCCGTTTGGTTTGAAGAACTCGCCAAGTTCGTTCCAGAGAGTTCTAGATAGCATCCTAATGGGCATCCAGAATGAAAAATGCGCTGTCTATATGGACGATATAATTATTTATAGCGGGACCATTCACGAACACATTCTCAGACTTAAGGAAGTATTTTCCAGGCTCAGAAAGGCTAACCTGAAGCTACAACCTGACAAATGCGAATTTCTCCGAAAAGAAGTCGCCTACCTAGGACATCTAATTACAAAAGATGGGGTTAAACCAAATCCTAATAAGATCAAAGCTATTAAGGAATTTCCAATACCTACTAATACAAAAGAAGTCAAATCATTTCTCGGACTATCTGGATATTACAGAAGATTTATTCCAGATTATGCCAAAATTTCCAAACCTTTGACAAATTTATTGAAAAAAGACGTTCTATTCAATTTTGATCGACACTGTCAAAAAGCTTTCGATAACTTGAAAGAACATCTAACTACAGAACCTATTTTGATATATCCAAATTTCGAAGAACCCTTTGTTCTAACAACAGACGCATCACAATTTGCCATAGGAGGAATTTTATCTCAAGGGGCTATTGGAAAAGATTTACCAATTGCCTATGCATCACGAACATTATGTCCAGCAGAAACTAAATATAGCGTCATCGAACGAGAACTCCTAGCAATCGTTTGGTCGGTCAAACACTTCAGACCTTATCTATATGGAAGAAAATTTAAATTAATAACCGATCATAGACCACTGACATGGTTATTCTCAATAAAAGACCCAGGATCTAGACTAGCTAGATGGAGACTCAAATTAGAAGAGTATGCCTATGAGATCCTCTACAAACCTGGAAAAATAAATAAAAATGCAGACGCTTTAAGTAGAATAAAGATAAATCATTGTAAACAAGTGATAGCTCTAAACAAAGATATTCAAGGAGATCCAGAATCAAGCTCGACAGAAATAGAGGACGATGAAACTCAACTTATGTCACCCCAAACGATGGAAAATGAATTTAAAAGATTTGGAGAATTATATCAATCGAAATCTTTAATTGATTACTCGAAGATAAGATATACTAATAATCAACTCCTAGATAAAGAACATAAAAATATTATTGCAGTTTTCCAACAAGACAAACTACAAGACTTGCATTATAAAATAATTGAAGACTTTCATGAAGAACATCCAAAATTTGATGACGATAAAGTTAATATTTTAAACTCAAAATCCATAAATAAAAGGCAATATTATCTTATAACCTTACCCTTTTTATACGAGGACGCCGTTACAACTTTATTTAAAATTTTAATAAATTCCCAGAATAAAATAGACGACTCTAAAACATACTATGTTGAAAATAATATCGACTTACCAATCTTAGAAATGTTATGTTTCATATTTGCTGATAAGGATTTAAGGATAGTCATTTGTCAAAATATTGTAAGTACCCCTAAACAAGATGAAATCGAAATCATTATCGATCAATACCACTCTGGAAAAAGAAACTTCCATAGAGGAGTAAACGAAACAATTCGAAGGATTAAAGAAAAATATAACTGGACAGGTCTTAGTAAAGATGTTGAAAATTATATAAAAAAATGTGAGATTTGCCAAAAGAATAAAATAATGAGGAAAAATATGGACAATCCTTTAGTTATTACAGAAACTCCAAAAACTCCATTTGAGAGAATCAATATCGACATTTTGGAGATTCCAGAAAAAAATCATGTTCTCACAGTACGAGATGAGTTAACCAAGTTTATTCAAGCATACCCACTTATGGATAAAACTTCTAAATCTGTTGTAAATACTCTATTACTCTATTTCCAACATTATGGAACACCTCTCAGAATCCATTGCGATTTTGGAAGAGAATTTAATAATCAACTTATGAAAGACTTATGTAAACTTTACGACATTAAATTAACTTTTTCAAGTGTTAACCATCCACAGTCAAATGGATCATTGGAAAGATTTCATGGTACATTATTAGAAATGATAAGAGTCATGAAAACAGAAGATCCCAGAGAACACCCTTGTCAATTACTACCTTACGCTTGCATATGCTATAATAATTCTTTAAACAAGACGACCGGATTTACTCCATACGAGTTAATTTTCGGACATACCTCTGCAAGACACCCAGAAACTCTTTACAACGAGAAAGAACTTATTTCTAAATATATACGTGACCTCAACGCCAAAGTCAAATATTACTATGAAGTTGCTAGAGAAAGAACGCAACGATCAAAAGAGAAAGCTAAAGAAAGATTTGATAAGCATGTGAAAAAGGAAAACACAGATTTTAAAATTGGAGATAAAGTATATATCAAAGAATCTCAAATAAAAAATAAACTCGCGAAGAAATTTAACGGTCCGTTTCTAATAAAAGAAATTCATTTAAATTCTGCAATATTAGAAAACCTAGAAACAAAGCAGACAACTAAAGTTAATTTCGACAGAATTAAACTCTATTATGACGATATTATCATTAAACCAGATGATAAAACTGCTATAGAACCCCAAACTGATTAACTTTTCTTTTCAGGGTCATGCTCTCCTTTACGCTTACGCTTCAAGAAAAATAATATTATACGCTTAAGCCTGTAGATAACAATGTCGGAGTATACTATCAAAGAGAAGTAAAATTAAAAGTGTCAAATGACAAGTGGACGCTATTAGTTTATAAGGATATAACTAGATTAAAAGAGATCTACGAAAACAACAATAATATCCTAGAAAGTATTATTGCAATGCTTATACCTAAGACAACCCCTATGAAATTGGTACATGTTGACATAAATACGCACGTTAGCTTACTTAAACAAATCTCTAAAGAATTAGAAAATAAATTCGAAGAGCTAGAGTTAGACGTTTCAACTAAACCTAGAAGAAAACGAGGATTGATCAATGCCGTAGGAAGCATTTGGAAATTTATAACCGGAAATCTAGACGCCTCTGATGGTGAATATTACAGTAACTGTATAAACAAGATTGAGAAAGACGAACATGAAGTAGAAAACTTAATGAAAAAACAAATAATGGTAACAACCTCTGTTATAAAAAGTTTCAATGAAACTATAAGAAAACTTCAAATCGATGAAGAGACTTTCAACAAAGATTTAAAATCAATAGAAACCAGTATTTACGATCTTTGGGATGAAATTGATCTATTAGGAAGTAAGCTACAGCTAATGTCATTTTGCCAACACTTAATGGAATCTTATTCTTTTATAGAAGAACAATTAAATGATATTTTGAATGCCGTTACCTTTGCAAGATTAAATATTATTCATACTTCAATTATTACACCAAAAGACTTAATATTAGCTTTGGAGAAAGTAGCGCAAAGCCTTCAAAAAATAACTTACCTCTTGCACCTAGAGAAGCAAAAATTGCTACCTATTTAGATATCATAGAATTAGCGGCTTTCCAAACTTCAGATAAATTGATATTTGTTTTGGATATTCCTCTTGTTGAACCCGAAATCTATACAGTTTATCGATTATACCCTATTCCGACGAAAGATAATCGAACTAAGCTTCATTATATATTACCAACAATCCAAAAATATATTGCTAAAAGTGACGATTCAGATCAATTTATTCCATTATCAAACCTCGATAATTGTAAAGAAGTAATGATTAATGTGAAACTTTGTAAAAATCTCTATTCTTATCCAATTGACTCCAACTCTATTTGTGAAGCTCAACTCTTAAAAACTCAAATGTTTAGTGATCTTCCTAAAAAGTGTGAAGTGATTTTAGTGTACGCGCAAGATTACAAAATACAACTGATTAGTGAAAATATGTGGTTATTAGCAATAACTGATCAAACTCCTGTTACTTTTAAATGTAAGGATATTGATCCAATATCTAAAATTATTGATACAAATTCTATAATGACTTTACAACCTGGATGTATAGCTTTTATTGGTACAACTAGAATTCAAGCCTCAATGACTAAAGTATCAGAATGGCACTACAATTTTTCTCATTCAATTAAAGTACCATTTAATTGTTGCAAAAATTATCCAGAAAACGTTCACAAAACTTTAGATCTAAAACCAATTAAAATTGGAGAACTTAATCTAGAAGATCTAGAGATCGCAAAACATAGGTTGGATCAAAACTCTAAAGATCTTGATGATCTGATTAACGAACCTTTAATCAATAAATATACGCCTTGGTTTACTTATGTTTCTATAACCTTTATTTTACTTTTTATAATTTTTTATGTGTTAAAAAAATGTCGTAGACGAAGGCGAATGATTGGAATTAGTGTGGAACATTCTAATCCACCACCTCCTCCAAGTCCAAAACCTGGAATTTCCTTATTAGGAAATAGATTTTCCAGAATTTTACCTAGAAGACGTCCAAGCATTCGACTTGGTGAATCTATTGATGATAACGAAATTATTGAAATTACAGAAAATAGAAATAAAAATTATGTTTAGGTTTATGAATTTTTTATCACTTGATTATATAACCATTTTATTATTGTTTTAGCTTTTAAAAGTTAATGCTCTGTAAAGCAATAACTTTTTTTTATAAGATGGAGCTGTTATATACGTTACCCCCTGTATATCTTTTATAATATTATAAGTCACTTATCTATACAGGATGCACGTGTTTATCAAACCTATCATATTACTGATAAAGTATTAAGAAAACTAACTACGTGATCAAAACTGCTGACACAAAATGAACCAGATCAGCATTGCACCTTTTATAAAACACGCTCATCCTAGAAAGAGTTCAGTTCAGATTAATCTAGGTAGTAGTAACCTTTTTGTAATAATTATTGTTGGTCGTAAGAATAAAATTCCTTTTTTAAAACTTCGTTTTTGCTTGCCACGATACAACATGTATATACGGACCATTATCAAAACTTCTTTGGGGTTGGGGGCCTCGAGTGTCTCAAATAATAATGAATAAATTAAGAATATGCGCTCTTTCAAGAGCATTCCAAGTTCTAAAGAATAAATTTTCAGATTCTATAATGCTACTGCATTATATACAAGAAAAAAGTTTTTTTTTCTTATTTCTCGATCAGCTTTTGTAGGTTACAGAGTAAGCCATAAACTAACAACCAAAATATATACATAGGACTTTAGGACCGATTGTGTCGTTCACGGTGTAAACATTGATTAATTAATCGGAGATTTGTTTTTATTCATGATTATTTGTACATAAGTTGCACCACCCAAAATAAAAGTCTGTTTAGTTACCGCAGAATACACTTCGCAACAGTGCAGTTTTCAAAAAGTTTAGGTTGTTTGCTAATTTCAGATCGGTAAACTAACTTGAATTTATAGGTTATAATAATTTTTTGACGTCCACTTTGAATTTGAATACTTTGACAGCTTGATTTGGTTTTGGTTTAAATAAAATAAAAAATAGTTTCTATTTCCACTGTGTTACAGTGGATTCTGACGAAAAGAAAATAGAACGTTGTATAAGCTTTACTGCGGAAAAAATATTGTTTATAGCAAACATTTGTATATACAGGGTCCTGCAATAGTGCGTCAGGCATCTATAGCTTCTATACCAATTAAGTTAGGAATTTCGTTTGAACGTAGACCTACACTGTATATGAGTGTATTCCGGGAAAATATTTTCGCATATACAGAATGGTCCAAAAAAGTTGGGCGACAAATTTTTTTTAACGGTACACTGTGTTTTTTGCATATTTTGGTTCGGCTTAGTATTCTCTCTTACTTCCCAAAATTTCATTTGATTTGCTTTAGTCGTTTACGAGCAATACAGTAAAAATAATAAAAAATCGTTTTGCACGTCTTGAAAAAATTATTAAACAAACGGCCTTAGATCTGTTTTGTCCGAGCTACATAGCGTGAACTTGAATAACGATTCTCCGACATTAAATAGTTTCATCCTATTTTTATACAAGGGGTCCAAAGATTGGTTCCAAAAATGACGACTTTCAAACTAGTTTTTCTTAAGATTTTTAAATAAAGCACCTTGAATATTGTTTTTCTATTTAATGCAGAATTGAAATATAAATATTTTTTTGTATTGCAGGTATATAGGTAAGATTTCTGGACCATTTTCAAGATATTTACCAAAAACCATAAATATGCCCATTTTATTAGTAAAGTATTACAGAAAAGATCTAGGCAGCCATAGAAACAGAACTATTGTTTTTTAAGAAATAGATTTTGACATTACCCTTACAAAAGACATAAGTCGAATATCGGATAATATTTTATTTTAAAAAATTAGTTTTTCAAAGGAAAATGCTTTTTGTATTGGGGAACAGTGATAAATATTGTTTAATAGCGAGTAGAATGTATGCGACTCAGTTTCCCGACAGGCGTCATCCAGAACCAATGAACTTTTGCAGACTGCTTGAGCGTTACTTGAAAAAACGGAGCGTAGATTACAAAAAAGTAGAAAGGATAAAAACGGTTACAAATAAATGAGGAAAATCAATTAGCAGTTTTATTGACAGTTACAGAAAATTCAAATATTAGTCAGGCACGTGTGGGAGAAGAAGTTGAAATAAGTGAAAGGTTAGTTCAGAGAATTTTAAAAATACATCATTTTCATGCATATCACATTCAACTGCACCAGGCTCTGAGTAAAAATGACTTTCAGTATAGAGTTGAGTTTTAAGAGTGGGCTCGAATTCGCCTTCAAGAATATCCATTATTTTTTATGAACGTTTTATTTTCTGATTAGGTCACATTCCACAGCAATGGATGCGTCAAAAAGCATAATTTTTACTATTACGCTAAGAACACAATATATGTGGATACAACAGGATGGAGCTCCAGTCCATTTTTCACGACGGGTCAGAGCTTTGTTAGATAACACGTACGAAAATCGCTGGATTGGAAGTGCGGACCAGTTAGATGGCCTACTAGGTCGCCTGATTTAATGAAACTCGACTTTTTTCTATGGGGGTATGTAAAAGACCTTGTTTATGGGTAACGTTTAACAATTGAGCAGAACATCCGACAAAGAATAATCAACGCGTGTGCAACAATTACACCCGCAATGCTCCGAAATGTGGAAAAGTTCTATCAAGCAAGGACATACAGATGCCTTGAACAAAATGGAAGACATTTTACACATCTTTTGAGATAAACGCGTTACTGTAAAAATATATTTTTTAAATAAAGATGATTGTATTTCCTTGGCTGCCTAGATCTTTTTTGTAATACTTTACTAATGAAATGGGCATATTTATGGTTTTTGGTAAATATCTTGAAAACGGTCCAGAATTTTAATACGCTTGTAATAAAAAAATATTTGTGTTTAAATTTTGAATTAGATAGTAAAATATTATACAAGGTGCTTCATTTGAAAATCTTAAGAAAAACTAGTTTGAAAGTTGTCACTTCCGGAACCAAATTTTGAAAACGTTGAATAAAATAAGAAAAAACTATTTAATGTCAGGGTACCGCTAGATCCCTTGTATTCAAGTTCACACTATGTAGCTTGGACAAAACTTATCTAAGGCCGTTGCTTTAATCAATTTTTCAAGGCCTGCAAAAAGATTATTTTTATGATAAGGCACCGCACTGCAGGATAAATCCTTTATGGCGCTCTAGTAGCGGTGCGTGTGCACAGGAAACGATTCACGTTGGTCTTGAGTTCTTTGGAGATTATACTCGTTGGGGAACACGATCTCAGGGAGGTCGTTCCAGAGTGATGACGTTCTCCTGATGGAAGAATTTTTAAACAGCGTCGTTCGAGGGACACTAAGCTGAATCACGTACAGGTGGGCTGCAGTGGTTCGTTGTGTATTTCTACCATGCACCGCTCTGGGTGGAATCAAGCGGGCAACTTCAGTTGAGCACTTGCCATGAAAATATTTGTAAAATAGACTCAAGTCGCCAACCTGCCTTCAATGTTCAAGGCTTTCCAGGTTCTTTGTCAGATCATCGTCCCCGATCAAGCAAATGGCTCTTCTTTGAATCGAATTCAGTAATCTCAGGGTATGTTTAGGAGCAGAGCCCCAAATTTGCGTCGAATTTGGACTTTATAGAGCATTAAAAGTTGTTGGGGAGTATAGAGGCTCTTAGTTCGGAAAAGTATCCCAAGCTCTGTGGAGGCTCCACTAGAAATGGCCGCAACGTGACTATGCCAAGACATATGACTATCCAAATTGACGCCCAATAAATAAATTGATGAAGTGTTACGGTTGAAAACGAACTTTAATAAGATCTTCGAGCTTTCACGACTGACATAGATCTCAACGAAACCATTCCTCTATAGTAATTAATAAGTTAACAATTTGTGTTTACGATTCTTATAACGCCACCACTAGTTTAAGGTTCTGGTAACGACCTCTGTTGATTATCGATCGTAGTAGTACCTTTGAGTGGGCATCGTTCTGTTCTCTTCCGATCGATATGCAGATATACCAGCTCCTCATCTATCGGTTAGAAGCGGAAACGACCGTTCAGGCCGGCAGCTCGCTTTGCGCCTGCAAAACGACCACGTGGGACAGCAGGGTTGCCAGCTTGGTCCAAGGATCTGGGTACTGCATATTGTTGTAGAGCGCGGGAGTTCGGGTCTTGAAAGGGTGATTCGATGGTGTAGCGGATTCTGGCTGAGATGACGTGACAATGTCGCTTTTAGAACATTTTTGGATAATAACGGAGTACTTCTGGTTCTGGCGGCCATTCCCGTTTGAGAAATCATCTATTGGCGACGGCAAATGGTGGTGTAACTTTACCAATCCGGGTGAAATTTGTAAAGTATTTCTTCTCCAAATTAATGGAGGATTAAATCGGGTTGGCGAAGTAAATGGTTTTGTGATGTCGTGGTGAATAAAGGCCAGTAAAACCAAACCCTTGTAGGGATCAAGAAAGCCGTAAGTTGTCGCCATTTTGTGGAATGAGGTTGCCACGTTCATGGTTTTTTTTTCTCTTTGCTATAGTTTTTATTTGTCTGCAACGCCAGGATGATCGTCGCCGTTATGTCCGGCTAAAGACCCCAATTTAGTCGCGACCGAGGACCCAAGATGTTGTGTTCTAGTCCAGCTGTGCAGGGGGCCCGAGCCTACAGGATCACCCAGTCCAGGAGTCGTCCTTCCAGGCACGACAGGACAGGCCCATAATGAACCCGAGGTGAAGGTGCTGATGTACAAGATGTGATAAGGTCGTATCCTCTATGTTTTATGTTATATTTTAAGGTCTCTCTCTCTACATTCTGCAAAAGTAACATACGTTCACTCACAGTTTAAAGATAAATTTCAGACATTATAATCTATGTTTCTTAATCTCATAATATGTAATTTACCCAGCTCATTCTTTTGTTCCGGTTAACAGTTATACAGAACCTAATAAATCACCTCGTAAAGCTCCCCTTGATGTTGCCTTTCAAAAGGGGGTATTTCACTCTAACACCTGTAAACGTCTGTTTACTGTGTGGGTTTATATAGGAATATTATATATATATATAAGCTGTTAATAATTTTCATAATAGTTGCACACATTGTATTACCATTGTTCTAATAATTAACCAACATCTATTGATAAGCATCATAATACTGTGCAATGCTACCACATTTCATCTATACTCCATTTCTGATGTGTTGATTATACCATTAAGTAACTAAATACCTCTTTAATTTTTCCCCACCCAGACCAGAAAGGACTAACCTACCCCGCACCGACTAGAGAGAGCTAGCAGTGTGCCTTCTCATCTTTTTATTTTGTTTTGTTTGCGGCCAGAGAACGGCACACTATAATAAATATTTTTTTGTTAGGCTTACTTCGAGGTAAACAACAAAGATACCTCTAACTCAACATCCTAGTTCGTAAAAGGCCAAAATAAGCCCTAACAAAATGGCGCCCAAATTTTCTTTAAAGGTCTGAAGGGGGTGGTATATGGTCTCTGCATTACAGGGGGTCTGCTGAACGAGGTGAATTAATTTGCAGGATGTAGGGAGTGTATTTTTAAGGATTTTTGTTTAGGCTAGATATTTTGCTGGTTTTCTTTTTTTGAAGACAGTGTGTATTGTGGTAACAATTTTCAGTATTTGTTATGGGCTTCTTAAGTAAGCTGCATAATTTTAAGTTTTGTGAGCAGGTTATACGGCGCAGGTGTGGGTAGTACAAAATGTTTTTTGGCTATGGGTTTTATATTTTTTTTTCTCCTCGCTGAATCAATATGTAAGGGGGGCACCTAAGGATAGGTCCTGGCGTTATAATTTTTTTTAAAATTCAGCAATAAAATTTTTATTTTGGTGTGTCAGGAGTGTCTCGCCTCTGCAGCTGTGGGGCTCTGACAGTTCGGGCTCGTTCTGGCGTGAAACTTAACGAGTGCGAATACTGTCAGTGGTTAGAATAGCACTGTACTGGGTACTAGTGGTGGTAAAAGTCCATCGAGTGCTGGATAAGGTAAGCCTTCAGCTGCCTTGTTCCTTGCAAAGTAATATGCCTGAGAGTAGCTGCGGCTAGTTTTAAAAAAAAATTTTACAGACACAAAATGGAATGACGTCATATAGAAAGAAAATCCCAAATGAATTGCATGTTCAAAAGAAAAATCATCGAAAGTATAGGGCTCTAGCTTCACTAAGGCCTTTCTAATTTCTATCTTAAATTTCTTTTCATCATATATCCTTTTTATTCTCTCTGGCAGTTTGTTGTATAATTTCAAGCTCATATAATGGGGGACCTTTCAGTAAGAGTTAGCCTGTACGTGGGATAATTGATATTTAAAGTTCTCGTCTGATGTTGATGATTGGCTGAACAGTTTTTTTATTCTTAAAGAGAAACATTAGAAACTCATAAAGGTAAAATGCATATACAGTTAAAAATTATACATTTAGTTTGGAGATATTTATGATCCTACGTTTAGTCAAGTTTAAATGTTCCTAATTGTTGGTGCCTCTCTGTATATTGATTTAGTGCACATTGCATATTATTTAGTTTCAAATGACATCAAATCATCTATTGGTATTAATATCCAAATAGTACTTACACAAGCCAATCAATCAATCAATCAATCAATCTTTATTGTGTTAAATACAAAATTTGTTTACACCCGTAATAGTAAAATAATAAAGTTTAATTTCATTGGTGCACATTGAAATCAATTTAAAAGCTTACTTGTTAATGGAATCAATATTTAAAATCTTACTTGCTAATTGAAAGTACATGATACACCAACGACATACGTTACAAATAAGAGATCAAGATAAATCAAGTTGGGTCACATTACAAAGTTAACATACACCAAAATCCTTATACAACTAGAAAATTAGAAGGTATTAAAATCATCAAAAAATTAATTTAAAAAAAATTAAAAGTCGTCTTTGCTGTATGGTGTTTTTCTTAATAGGAAGGACTTGACAGTTTTTTTAAATGTAGTACCAGTGAATTTAACATAATTGTGTAATTAATATAATTCACAATAGGAGCGTAATTTCCTTTTCCCACAGTACATGCTGCGCTGTTTTTGAATTTTAATTTTGTGTATATTACTGATAATTATTTATGGTACATCACTTTGATCTAGGGTTATATAATGTTGATATGACATTGATACAAGGATCTATATTCCAAACTATCGGTGTTTTTTTTATTATTAAGTGTGTGTATATATATGCAATGATATATTTACAGTGAGGTAGTTGCAATAATTTTTTTTAATATTTAGGTTATAAAGAAAAAGTGTATGATAAGTAATGATAACTTATAAAATGATATAATTTAGGGCGGTAACTTTGGATTGTAGATTGAAGGTAACATCAAGAGGGGCTTCTCCGTTAACTTATAAAAATGACTTACTGATTGAACGTTGATAATAATTTGTCCTGTTGCTTTTGCTTATGGTTTCAGAATTTAGTTTTGTGCTCAAGACACTTAGAGTCTTCCCTAAAATTAATTTTTTTTTGGTATGGCTGGGTGTTTATTCTTTTTTTTTTCATGGGAGGAGGATTTGGTAACGATGAAGAAGGGTGCAGCTTGGCTTTGTTCTGTCTCGATGGCATGGTTCGACCACTGTTAAATTTTTTTATAAATAAATAAATAAATGTTTATTAATGGACTTGCCATTTTGAAGTAAACGCTTAAATTAATAAAACTCACAGTACATCGTACACAACATTAATATTCTTTTGTAGTACTAGCCGTTTAGTTTAATTAAGGGGGGGGGGGAGTTAAGAAAATATATATAGAATTTTGTTTTATAAAAGGGGGGTGCTATGCTGTCATGTATAGCTTAAATATTTTTTTTTTTTTGTGATGAGCACACAGAGAGCTACATTTCTACTTGGCTACACCAAATATGGTTTTTATTTTTAATTACGGATGTATTGTATTACCCCACTCTAGTTCAAGGTCTTAAATAACTTACTTCCTCAGGAAAACCTTATTTTGATAATATGAGAGATTTGCAATGATTACTTTGTTTTTTTTAAAGAAATGGTTTACTTGCAAAAAATTTTTAAATTCTATTTGGAGAAAGGAACAAAAAAAAAAAAAGAGTTTTCTTTCTTTATTATTTATTTTTGCTTTAGCTATCACGAGGTTGGGCGGCTACGTCGGCGTCGGGGGCTATTATTGTTTTTTTTTAAGGTTATGGGAGGGCTTCAAGAGATCCATTGTCGGTCGTTAAGGTTTCGGAAAACCAGTATAAGGACATTTAAAGTTCTGAAAATTTAATTTTTCTTAATAGATGTAATTATTACATTATGGATATTGTACAGATGTTAGGATAAGGGTGTATCGTTGAAGTACTGTGAATGTTTAAGGGGGGGTGTGATTTACTGGTAGGGATACGGCCTTGATAGGAAAGTACTAATTGCAGTTTAAAAACTTAGTCAGCTCAAAAAAAAAAAAAAAAAAAAAAATAAGAAAAAAAAGGGAGGAATTTTTTTTTATTCATGGGTGCGTTATTCTGTCTCGTCTCTCTTACGGCAGGGTTAATATAGTAAGTTTTTTTTTTAGGAGTTATTACCTTTGGGGTCTTTTGCTAGTAATTAACAGGAGTAATTATTTCAGGGGAAAGGAGGAATAAAAAAAAAAAAAAAAAATAAAAAAAAAATAAAAAAAAAAATAAATAAATAAATAAAAATAAAAAGAAATTCTTGGGGAAGGATTTTTTTTTTCTTCTGTTAGCTTTCCTTTTATAGGACAAGCAAGGATTAACATACGTGTACATCTAATGTCACTAAGATCAAGGCTTCACTTCACTTATTTGAAGAAAAGATTTTTCGGTTTAAGAAGAAAAAAAAAAAAAAAAAAAATTTTATTTTGTTTTGTAGTGTCGAGGGACAAGGCGAGTCAGAGAATGTTAGGGATGCGTTGGATGGGTCTTTCTTCCTTTTCTTTTTTTTTTTTTTGCAACTTAGCAGTTTTAGGATGGGTTGAAATGAAACGCGGGTCCTCGTGTCGTGACTAAACGGTTTTGTTATTATTAAATTAATAGGTATTTTATTACGTTAAGCTATAAACTTAGTATCGTGCGCGTGGAAATTTTTTTTTTGGGACGGAGAGTTAGAAATCATTGTCTGTTCAGTTTAGAAATATTGATAATCGGTGAAAATGGATCCAAGCGAAATAAATCGACTACATAGTGACGAACTTACGTTCGAATTATTGATTCGGGGTTGTACGGTGGGGGATGGAACCGTTGCGGCTAAGCGGGCAATTCTCCGAAATGCTCTTCGGCGCGGTGTTATCTCCGATGTTGCTGTTTGTTTTGAATCGGATAGTGAGCTAAGCATTTGCTCGGCTAAGTTGGATGAAGTTTCTGGGGATATTCAAGAATTTAACTTTTCAAACAAAGCCAATGAATATCAGCGATTGAAAGCGCGGTTATCGCACGTAGATAGGCGGTTATGTCGTATTACTAGTAGTGAGGGGGATATTCGGCCTAAACAACAGGAGCTTCGAACACTGTGTGACACCTTATTTGAGCTACTGGAACAGCGGAACGCGGGATCGGATCCAAATAGGGGTAGGTCCTTGATAGATGAACCAATAGTGGAAGTGAATGATTTGGTTGACGTGGAGAGAAGCGGGGCTATTCATTCGAGTGGGTATCAGCCTCCACCACAATCTTCGCCATTTAGCGGTCGGGGAACTTCGGCCATCGACGATTTAGCAGCATTAGTAGGCCGGCGGTTATCGTTATTTAGTACCTCAGATTGGAGACCCCCAAAGGACGTTAGTCCTACACGAAAACAACACAATGTCACTCGAATCGGTGATCCGGTGCAGGTGGTCGCGAGTAATCAGTCTCGGTCAGACGGGGATAGTGGAGTAACACGTTATCAGTCAGATGTAAATAAATGGAATTTAAAGTTTGATGGAGAATCGGGAAGCGTGACGGAGTTTTTGGAACGACTTGAAGATCTTCGAATATCGCGTGGTGCGACCGAGGAGCAAGTACTTCGCTCTGCGACAGAGTTGTTTTGCGGCAGCGCATATGTGTGGTATAAGTCAGCTAAGCACAGTATCACGTCGTATAGGGAATTCTGTGACAAAGTACGTTCAACCTTTTTGCCGTATAATTACGAGTTAACACTGATGGATGAGATTCGTAGGCGCACCCAGGGTGTGGATGAAAAAGTGGTACTTTATGTGGCGGTCATGGAAAATCTTTTCCGAAAATTAGCAAGGACACCATCCGAATTGGAACGCGTCGAGCTTATTCGTCGAAACTTACTACCACATATCCAATCCCAACTTTCGATCGTGAAACCACAATCAGTGTCAGAGTTGACAGAGTACGCACGCGAGGCGGAGGCAGTAGCCAATCGAATGCGCGAGTTTTGTCCACCTCCTCCGAGTACACGGTTTTTGTTAGAACCTGATTTGGCTTATCGGCGGGCTGGTCGTCGACCTGAGTTGCATATGGTGTCGGAAGAAGATCGATTTCTCGGTCAATTTGCACAAACAAACCCTACCGAATCTTATTTGGAAAGGCAACCCGGGAATAGCGTCTCAAGGGATCGCCCATCGACTGCCGAAACTCGTTCTTGTTGGAATTGTAAAAAGTCTGGTCATTTGCGTTTTCAGTGTCGTGAACCTGCCGTTATGCTTTGTTATCGATGTGGTCACCAAGGAGTTACCGTTCGTTCGTGTCCGAAGTGTTCGGGAAACGGCCGCGCGGGCCACTGAAGGATCGAGCAGTGTCCGTCGTCGACCATCACTCGGTCACGAACTACATTAATCACATTCGTCCAATTTTATCGTATATATTTGCTAGTTGTCCCGGCGATAATAGACCTTACTTAGAGGTTAGGATTCTTGGAGTAAAGCTTACGGGTCTTTTGGATACTGGTGCAAACTGTACCGTGATAGGTGGTTTGGGTTGGAAAATGTTAAGTGCCTTGGGGCTAAAACTTGCACCGTCCTCTATAAGTTCTTGTACGGTAGCAAATAATGAAAGTTGTTCAGTATTGGGAAGTGTGGCTGTACCTTTTCATATCGAAAATAAAATTGTCGTTATCAATTCGTTAGTTATTCCATCGCTACCACATATGTTGATTTTGGGGATGGACTTTTGGATTTCGGTGGGCATAATACCAGATTTTACAAATCAGTGTTGGTCCTTTAATGCAGGATCACTCACTCCACCAAATATTAGTTCGGTGGTGGCTCATAACGAGCTTACGTCCGAGCAAACCAGTCAGCTTAATGCTCTGACGTCTGAGTATTTTTCGCAAATGGGAGATAAGTTAGGCTCTACTACTTTAGTACAGCACAAGATAGTGATAGAGGGGTCGGTTGATCCGATTAAACAGCGTGCGTATCGAGTTTCGCCAGTTGTTCAGGCTCGTATCGATGAGGAAGTTAAAATGATGCTTGAAAAAGACATTATTGAACCGTCACAGAGTAGTTGGTCCTCTCCGGTGGTATTGGTTCCTAAGAAAGATGGCAAATATCGCTTTTGTGTGGATTTTAGAAAAATTAATAAGATCTCGAAGAAAGACGCCTATCCTCTTCCTTTCATCTCCACTATTTTGGATCGCTTGCGGAACGCTCGCTATTTGAGTTCGTTGGATGTTAAGTCGGCTTATTGGCAAGTGCCCATGCATCCCGACTCAAAAGAGTATACAGCATTTACGGTACCGGGGAGAGGTCTCTTTCAGTTCAAAAGAATGCCTTTCGGTTTAACCAATAGTCCGGCTACGTGGCAGCGACTGGTTGATCGTATTCTGGGAGAGCAATTGGAGCCTCACGTCTTTGTCTACTTGGATGACGTAATAGTTGTTACCGAAACGTTTGAACAGCACCTCACGATTTTGAAAGATATCTTGGAGCGGCTTCATCAAGCAGGTTTGACAGTCTCTGCAGAAAAATGTCACTTTTGCCTACCGTCGTTAAAGTATTTAGGGTATGTTGTGGATCATCAGGGTTTACATGTGGATCCAGGGAAAGTGCAAGCAATTCTTCAAATTCCCACTCCGAAAAATGTAGGTGAGGTTCGTAGGGTTATCGGCACGGCATCTTGGTATCGAAGATTTGTACCTAATTTCTCGACTGTCATAGCTCCAATGACACAGTTGTTACAGAAGAAAAGAAAATGGGAGTGGAATGTTGAATGTGAACAATCTTTCCAGACTATCAAGAATTGCCTTGTTTCTGCCCCAATCTTGTGTTGTCCCGATTTTACTCGGCCCTTTTCAGTGCAAACAGACGCTTCAGCGTACGGCATTGGTGCCGTCTTATCCCAACAGACTGACGATGGCGAGAAGGTCATCGCTTACATCAGTAGATCCTTATCACGACAAGAACGAGCGTACACGACTACTGAAAGAGAATGTTTGGCTGTAGTGTGGTCAGTAGAGCATTTACGTCCGTATTTGGAGGGTTATCAGTTTACGGTAGTTACCGATCATCATAGTCTTCTGTGGTTGCACAATTTGGCACAACCGAGTGGACGTCTCGCTCGTTGGGTTCTTCGATTGCAGCAATTCGATTTTAATATTGTCCATCGCAAAGGGCGAGATCACGTGGTACCTGATCTATTGTCTCGTGCAGTACCGGAATTGGCGGAGGTTAGAGAAGAGAAGGAAAAATCGTTACCACCTGAAAATCCTGATCGTTGGTATGAGCGGCAATGTAGGAGAGTGTTAGAGCATCCGCTAAAGTATCCTCAGTGGAGAGTGGAGCAGGGTGTGCTCTATAAGAACCTACCAAATGAATATCGTGAGTTAAGTGGTCCCCATTCTTCTTGGAAGAAAGTCGTCGCGAAGGGATGTCGATCGACGGTTTTGGGCGCGGCCCATGATGATCCTACATCTGGTCATGGGGGTGTTCATAAAACTTATCAGCGTTTGGTTGTGGGATATTATTGGCCAAAAATGAAGGCGGATGTAGTTCGGTACGTACGAACCTGTCGTACTTGCATAGCGCAGAAACCGGAACAAAGACCACCAGCGGGATTAATGTCTGGAAGGCCCAAGGTTTTGCGTCCCTGGCAGTTAGTGTCAGTGGATATTGTAGGTCCTTTGCCTAAGTCAAATACAGGTTATCAATATATTCTTAGCGTTCAGGACTATTTTTCAAAGTTTTGTCTTTTTCTGCCCATGCGTACGGCGAATGCCAGGACGGTTTGTAAATTGTTGGAAGAACAGGTCATTCTTATGTTTGGTGCGCCAGAGGAATTGTGGTGTGATAATGGGAAAGTGTTTGTTGGTAAAGAGCTTAAGAGTGTCGTCGACAAGTATCGTATTAAATTAGTGCATACGCCTAATTATCATCCTCAGGCCAATGCGTGTGAGCGTCAGCATCGTACCCTGAAGGTTATGTTGTCATCTTACGTTAAGGACAATCATCGGACTTGGGAGAGTCTATTGCAACGGGTGGCATGTGCCATTCGTACAGGTAACAGCGAGGTAACTGGATTCACTCCGTACTTCATTAATTTTGGCAGGGAGATTCGTCTAGAGGGTGACAGTCACCAACCTCTTCTGAGTGATGAGGGCACGGAAGCGACACCGGAGGTACGCTCAGAGGGTTTCAAAAAGTTATATCGGGAGGTGCGAGAGAGACTTACGGCTGCTCAGGAGCGAAGTCAAAAGGTCTACAATCTGCGCCGAAGGAATGTCCAATATCAGGAAGGTGATAGGGTTTGGAGAAAGAATTTCGCACACTCCGATGCCGCAAATTATATTTCGGCTAAGTTGGCTCCGAAGTTTTTGGGTCCTTTTGAGATAGTAAAAAGGATAAATCCGTGGATGTATAGGCTTAGGGACATGCAGGGAAAGGACGGAGGAGTATGGAATGTTAAGGATCTGAAGAATGACTGCGCTAGAGATTAAAAAGGAAAAATTTTTATATCGTGTTTTGTCCGTAGTAGTGTTATTAGGGAACATTGTTTGGGTAGACTTCGCAGCACCTGTAGTCAGGCTTGTCGTTAAGGGGTGCTTCATGGTAATATAAGTCTTAGGAATGACGGCGGAAAATATTCCGGTTTAATTACTTGAGGTATCGAAACCCAGGGGGAGTTAGTTAGCGCTATTTCGGAATTTGCTAGGGCATTAGGAAGTGTGGAGGGAACCTTGGGTATCGCTATAGGCGGTTCAGATGATGACCGAGGAAGTTACGGGTAGTTGCGAAGACAGTTAAAAATATATTATTACGTTGCTTAGGCTAGTTCATAGTTTAGTTATCTTAAACGAAAATTTTCATAGGAAAATTTTCTGGTAAGTAAGGGGGGAGTTTGTTACGGGTGAAAACGAACTTTAATAAGATCTTCGAGCTTTCACGACTGACATAGATCTCAACGAAACCATTCCTCTATAGTAATTAATAAGTTAACAATTTGTGTTTACGATTCTTATAACGCCACCACTAGTTTAAGGTTCTGGTAACGACCTCTGTTGATTATCGATCGTAGTAGTACCTTTGAGTGGGCATCGTTCTGTTCTCTTCCGATCGATATACAGATATACCAGCTCCTCATCTATCGGTTAGAAGCGGAAACGACCGTTCAGGCCGGCAGCTCGCTTTGCGCCTGCAAAACGACCACGTGGGACAGCAGGGTTGCCAGCTTGGTCCAAGGATCTGGGTACTGCATATTGTTGTAGAGCGCGGGAGTTCGGGTCTTGAAAGGGTGATTCGATGGTGTAGCGGATTCTGGCTGAGATGACGTGACAATGTCGCTTTTAGAACATTTTTGGATAATAACGGAGTACTTCTGGTTCTGGCGGCCATTCCCGTTTGAGAAATCATCTATTGGCGACGGCAAATGGTGGTGTAACTTTACCAATCCGGGTGAAATTTGTAAAGTATTTCTTCTCCAAATTAATGGAGGATTAAATCGGGTTGGCGAAGTAAATGGTTTTGTGATGTCGTGGTGAATAAAGGCCAGTAAAACCAAACCCTTGTAGGGATCAAGAAAGCCGTAAGTTGTCGCCATTTTGTGGAATGAGGTTGCCACGTTCATGGTTTTTTTTTCTCTTTGCTATAGTTTTTATTTGTCTGCAACGCCAGGATGATCGTCGCCGTTATGTCCGGCTAAAGACCCCAATTTAGTCGCGACCGAGGACCCAAGATGTTGTGTTCTAGTCCAGCTGTGCAGGGGGCCCGAGCCTACAGGATCACCCAGTCCAGGAGTCGTCCTTCCAGGCACGACAGGACAGGCCCATAATGAACCCGAGGTGAAGGTGCTGATGTGCAAGATGTGATAAGGTCGTATCCTCTATGTTTTATGTTATATTTTAAGGTCTCTCTCTCTACATTCTGCAAAAGTAACATACGTTCACTCACAGTTTAAAGATAAATTTCAGACATTATAATCTATGTTTCTTAATCTCATAATATGTAATTTACCCAGCTCATTCTTTTGTTCCGGTTAACAGTTATACAGAACCTAATAGATCACCTCGTAAAGCTCCCCTTGATGTTGCCTTTCAAAAGGGGGTATTTCACTCTAACACCTGTAAACGTCTGTTTACTGTGTGGGTTTATATAGGAATATTATATATATATATAAGCTGTTAATAATTTTCATAATAGTTGCACACATTGTATTACCATTGTTCTAATAATTAACCAACATCTATTGATAAGCATCATAATACTGTGCAATGCTACCACATTTCATCTATACTCCATTTCTGATGTGTTGATTATACCATTAAGTAACTAAATACCTCTTTAATTTTTCCCCACCCAGACCAGAAAGGACTAACCTACCCCGCACCGACTAGAGAGAGCTAGCAGTGTGCCTTCTCATCTTTTTATTTTGTTTTGTTTGCGGCCAGAGAACGGCACACTATAATAAATATTTTTTTGTTAGGCTTACTTCGAGGTAAACAACAAAGATACCTCTAACTCAACATCCTAGTTCGTAAAAGGCCAAAATAAGCCCTAACAGAAGCCAAGGGAATCGAATATCCCGCCATAACTATATCCGATTCTTCAACATTAACTTTTTTAGAAAAACTGCCACCTGTTTTTTTCTTGCGTTAAATTCTACTTGGTTACTGTCACCCCAAGACAGAATTTCTTCCAGGTCTTTGTTGAGATATGGGACCTCTTGCTGCCTATATACATGTGCGTTGGTAGCCGATGTCCGAGCATTCAAAGTAAAAGATGAAACAAGTGTGCTGTTATCAGCAAAGGTATATGTAAAATGTTTAGTTTTTACCAAAAGATCGTTAACGTATAGTAAAAAGAGGGTGGGCCACAATATAGTACGTTGAGGGACTCCGGCGTTGATGTTAAATGTGTCTGAAAGAAATCCGTCCATCACCACTCGCAGAGAACGGTCTTTAAGAAAGCTTGACAGTCATGAACAAAATTAACCCGGCATTCCGTATGCTCTCACTTGAGTTATGTTGATCTAGACTTACAGAATCCATGCTGGCGCTCACTAATAATGTAAAAAACTTCCTTCCAGGTACTTTAAAAATTTTTCGTTAATATTGTTTTTAATATATTGCTCGTAAACGACTAAAACAAATAAAATAAAATTTTGAGAAATAAGAAAGAACACTAAAAAGAACCAAAATTTGCAAAAAAATATGGAGTGTACCATTTAAAAAAAGAAAATTCTGTCGTCATACTTTTTTGTACCGTTCTGTATAGCGAAAAAATTTTTTCCAAATACATTTTTACAGTGTAGGTCTGAGTTCGAACAAAATTCCTAGCTTAATTGATATAGAAGCTATGAATGCCTGACGCTTTATTTGGGACCCTGTAGATGCATATTAGAAGATAAAAAAAGCTGATAATATATAATTAATGTAAGAAATTCAATTTGGAATAAAATAGCATTGATCTTGAATATAAATGCTGGTAAAAATCACTTTACTAAATTAAATACAATTTAATTACAAACCTATATCAAATTCCTAGTCTTCTTCTGAGATGAAGTAAATGTAAAACAGTGTTTTTAATGCGGCGAAAACGCCTAAAGAACGTTACATTGTTTTTGTATACAGGGTGAGATTCTTTAAAGTGTTACATGGCGATATCTCGCAAACGGTTTAAAATATTTTCTTGAAACTTAAACGAGGCAATAGTAAGATGGGGGGACATATTTAAACAAACATATTTTTATCATATACCCCCCGTCCCAATTTTGAGGGGTGGGGGTAACTTTGAAATTTTAAATAGGATTATGTACTTTTGTTTATTAGTTTCGTTTTGTTTATAATCTACGTAAAAAACTACGTATGTGTAAAAAAAAAATTTGATTTGCTCCACTGGTTACAGAATTATGATTTATTAGGTTATAAAAATTAAAGAATATTATTTACCATTTAATTTCTACTTATTTATTAAATTTCTATTGGATTTAAAAAATAACTATATTTCACCAATAAATCAAGTTGAGAATTTTTACGTATCAACGTTTATTTCTCAGTTTGGTCAATCAAAAATGGAAGTGAATTTTTGTGTGCAAGTTGATATGTTGTTAATGTTGGGGGAGTGCAGAAGAAACTACGAAATCTCACATGGCCTTTTAAAGGCTGGAAACAAGAAGTCGTACTACTGGCAGCCTGAGGTCAAAACCACGATTTCGGAAGCGAACTAAAACGGATGAAGATAGGACAGTTGGAGTTTTAGGAATGGTAGCTATTAACCCGCATGTAGAGCCCAGGTGGCTTGCTGCAGATGCTGTAATGAGCCAAAAATCGGTTGTTACCATATTTTATAATGCATATGTACAAATTTCATCCATACCACATTACACTCCACCAAGAGCTTTATGGGCAAGACTTTGAAAATTGCGTTACATTTTGCAATTGGATATAAAGGCAAATGCAAGGAAATAACAGGTTCCTAAAGAATGTTATTTTTTCTGATGAAGCTACTTTACATAATTGTGGCCAGGTAGGATTTTAAATTAAATCCCTTGTCAGTAAAAAATAATTGTTTTTTTTTTGTTTGTTTTCTTAAAGGTAAATAGACACAATATGCACTACTGGGCATCGGAAAATTCCCACTGGATGAGAACTGTGCTAAATCAACATCGTTGGTCAGTTAATGTCTGGTGTGGTATAATTGGAGATAGAGTTATTGGTCCGCATTTCTTTCAACGCCATTTAAATGGAGAAATGTATACAGATATTTTAAGGAACCAATTATCCCAATTATTAAAACAAGACATAAATTCTGAGATGTTGTTTCAACAGGACGGAGCTCCACCGCAATACAGGCCCGTAATCAATTAAACGAATTGCTTGAAAACAGGTGGATTGGTCGAGCTGGTCCGGTCAATTAGCCTGCTAGGTCCCCGGATTTGACCCCTCTTGACTTTTTCTCTTCGGGATTTATAAAGGACAAAGTGATGGCGACTGCATCTACAACTGTAGACGATACAAAAGACCGAATCCGCTTTGCCTACTTATAGTGACACCTGAAATGTTAGAGCGGGTACGAAATTCATTTAAAAAACGGGTGAGAAAATGTTTGGAAGTCAAAGGAAGACATTTCGAACATCTCCCAAAACATGACAGGCGATTAATTGTAAATAATATTTTTTAATTTTTATAACCTAATAAATCATAATTCCGTAACCAGAGGAGCAAATCAATTTTCCTTTTGTACACATACGTAGTTTTTTACGTAGATTCGAAATTAATAAACAAAAGTACATGATCCCATTCAAAATTTCAAAGTCACCCCCCACCCCTCAAAATGGGGACAGGGGGTATATGATAAAAATATGTTTAGATATGTCTCCCCATCTTCCTATTGTCTCGTTAAAATTTCAAGAAAATATTTTAAACCGTTTGCGGGATATCGCCTTGTAACACTTTAAAAAACTCACTCTGTATATTGCTCGGAAATCATAAATCAAGAACCTAGAATCTTCAGATGGTCATTCATTAACATGTTGTAAGCAACTTTTGCCCTGTATACGAGAGCTTTTTCATTTGCGGCGTGCTGACTCACATCGCCCGCCCGGCCGAACGATGATATAAGGACTTGGGCAGAGAAAACATTGATGTCGACGCTTTCTTTCGCTAAACTTGCATTTTTGGATTATTTCATATTTTTGTGTAACAATATAGTCTAATTTTGAAAAAGGACTTTTGTTAATTATTCATAGTAGTTTACAATGTCTTCAACAAAATCCATTTTACGATCGAGAAAAAATAAGTTAAAGTAAAATCAATCCGCCGACGCTAAACACATAGAAAAAAAAATTGGAGGTCAATCACTGATATTTTACATATCGATTAATTAAACGTCCAAGAAACTATGTTTATTTTAATTAATGATTAGCTGTCTTAAATCGTTGTCGGACAGATATTTCGATATAATCATTGATTGACGGTTTAATCAATGTTTAGACCAACGGTACAAACCCTAGGGTTTAATATAATATTAGCCTAATCAGTAATCAGACCTTAATTAAAATTAACTTCATTTACGAAGCGACTAAATCCTTAATACAAAAAAACAAACTGTTTTTAATTTTTCAAATAATTTATATTTTATTATACAGTATACCGACTAACACAAAAATACAGAAATAGTCGTTAAATGTGTTCTGCTCGAGAATATTTTGATACGCCATTTAAAATAATTTTCAATAACTTTTGTTTTTGTACATAAACGTAAAATACTTTTTATTGTGTTGTGAATTAAATGCTTGTACCAAAAGGTGTAACATAGACGGTGAACCAACAAAATACTAATATTACAATTAAACTATATTATCGTTATTGTTTTTGGAATAAATTAAATTTGTTAAGATTTGAAATGCCTTTATTAGTTACTGCCAACCTTACTGATCTGGTAAGTTAAGCTGGATTTATAAACTCGAAAAGTTTGCGAGGTTGATGTTCAGTTGGTGTTGGAAATAGGATTTCAATATAAACTAAAAGGAACACTTAGTTCCATTTATACACTCGTTTATGTTGTTCATGTAAAGCTCGAGAGGTTCGAAAAGTTGCCGGGTAGTTGGAGATAACCAATTTTTATGTTCGGAGTTCGGAATATCTAACCTCACCAACTTGATCATAACTTCAACCTCTCCAACTTTTCGAGTTTATAAATCCAGCTAGCTTTAAGGACTCATCCGACAATAGCAGACTGGCGGTTAAGAAAACAGTCAAAAAATTTTTCTTCTTAAATGTAAGACGGGCTAATTTGCAAAAGTTGTGAATGGAGACCTTCATATTGCACACAAAACTGAACCGGATTAAATAATGTTTAACCGGGCGCCTGGGGCCCCAAAACTATATTTGTTTTAAAATCAAGTGCTGGTAAACTTAAAAAAGTCGTATCTACGACTGCTTAAACATCAAATAATTTTAATATACGAGTTTTTAGCCAAGCCCTGGTTATAACATATAGTATTTAATAAACTTAGTATTAATTTAACCCAGAACTCATCAAGTGGAGGTAGCTGTACCACGAGTTCTTCCCACCTACCTTTCTATTTTCTGAAGGATTCTCAGTTCATTCTGGCATTTCCAGACTAGACTTGATGTTACCCTCTGCCCTCTGGCTCATGAGAGCCTTGAGGACCGCTTGATTGTCTTCTACTGTTTTCCCATGCATACACATTCTAGAATGGTATAGGTTTCTGCCCGGAATACTGTTGAGAGTTTTTTCAAGGGAAATAATAGGTGTTTTCTTGGTCTTAATCCGTGTATCCCAGCCCCTGTGCCCTCTTCAGTCTTGAATTCGTCGGTGAAACACACCAGAGCTCTAGATAGAAAATATGGTTCGTTGCTTGTCCACACGGTTTGATCTTGAATACTTATCTAAAAAGGTGTGTCGTAAACAAATTTTAGTATCATGTGGTGTGATTTCATCCTTATCTCCAGCACCCCCTCTTTCCGTACATTCTCCTTGTTACTGCAGGAGTAATTTCAGATTTACGGATAGTTTTTTCCATGTGGCTATTCCAAGTAAGTCTAGAGTTTAGAATGACCCCCAGATATTTTACTTCCCAAGTCAGCTGCACCGTTTTTCCTTGGAGGATTAGGGGTCCTAATCCCTCTTTTTACCTTCGCTTTGTGAAGGGGATTATGACGGTCTTTTGAAGGCTGATGTTTATATCTTCCCGTCTTATCTAGTCTTCCACCACCTGAAGGGCCTCCGCATTTTATCTCTTACAGTTTTGTTAAATCTTCCTTGTATCGTAATAACCAGATCATCAGCATAGCCCAAGATTGAGTGCCCCGACCCACTTAGTTCCCAACAAACATTTTAAGTTAAATTTACCTTCATTCGACCTCTAAACGGGTCAAATATTTTGCATGACCAATTATATATAGGGATAATTTACCTAGATTTGTTTTCCTATTGCCCAATGTGGGGAAAGAAACTAAAGTAATTTGAAGGTCGAAAATAGGTTGATAGGGGTTTTCTGCCCAATAAGTTAAAACGAAGTGAAATAAATATAGACCTATTTTACGGTCAAATGTGGAAAGTGAGACCAACCTTTTGACCTAAATATAAGCTAAATAGGAGCAATAAGACACTAGACAAAAATACAGAAAAAACATATTATATCTGGCGTTAGAAAGAAAAGACAACAACTTATGCCAACACTTTCAACAGGACAAAATAAATTATAAACTGGAGTTCAACTTAAGTAGATATTTGGAATGGCTGCCTATTATAACTTTAACAATAAAGTTATATAATTAAGTTTTATCATTTTTCTGGACCGAAATTTGTATGTGAAAGAAATGTGTTTGTGAATTATGGTGATGATACTTCAAAAAACAAAACCCGCCCTTGAAATATGCGTTTCTCTATGTATTATTACGACAATTTTAAATATTTTTACCATTAACCTAAAAACAGAGTGTCTTCATTATAAATATTATATGTACCTAGTAGTAGTAGTAGTAGTGGACGGGGAGGCTTTGACGCCAAGCAAGTAGGCCAGTTTCTGACCCTTTTTGCCAACCCCGTTTTAACGTCTGGGTAATGTCAGCCAGACGGGACCTACAGTTTATCGTGGGTTCCGAACCACAATATAACCGACAGATGTTATTCTCGGCACACTATTTTTACGGTCTTGTTATTATTAACGTCTCTTTGCTCACCACAAACCTCGACGGGCGGGTCCTTAAACGTCCTTGGGTGCAGCTAAGAGAGTTATGTATGTCGCGGGGACTCTCGAACCATCCGGAACAGCATCAGACCCGTGCACTCCGCCGCCAATTCTCTGGTCAAGGCTTTTACCTCGACCATACGAATATCAGGCAGTGTCCGAGATACACCATCCGCACCACTGTTATCCTTCATTTGGCTCAAGGGTCCCTCCCTCGACAACATGCCTAAAGTTTTAAAAAATCTTTCGTTCACGAAAGATATCGTAGTCTAATGGATATTCCACTCACCCTATGTAATTCTTAAAATGTTAATTATTGTTTTTTTATAGTTGTCGATAAACAGGAAAATTAATAATTATTAAATATGGCCGTTTTTATATTTTTAACCTTAAAGCTATTTTTCCCTTTATTATTAACTTTGAGTACATGTTTTCTTAGTCCGAGGTTAAATTGGCAATCATTTATCGAATATAAAGTTAAATCGTCCCTAAATAAGACATTTCTAGTTATCAGTCAAAGTTAAATTTAGGGCAATTTGTAGGATCCGCGCTACCCAATACCGGTATTGGTACTAACCTGAACTAACCTGAACTAACCGATCTATTCGTTTTAAATTTCGAGTAGTGTAGTATCGTCCGGAGTAGTCTGGACCATTGCAGCCTTTGTCTGATATGAACCTGGTTCATTTTCACTGTCTCTCTCTAATAATATTTTGATCGTTAAACGATTTGAGTCCATTTTAACATTACAATTGGAACCGCGGATTTTGACAACTGATACATTTCATAACCGATAAACCGATGATTTTTTGAAAAGTTTTTGTGCCAAAGCTACTTAAGTGTTAATAATTATTACTTAATAATTAAAGTCCAAAATTAACAAAAGGTAAGTTTTATGGTGTTTTTATTTTGCATATTTCTCTTTGGTGTTACGGTAATATTTTATATATTTTTTCAGATGTCGGCCCCTAGAGGTTATTTTAAAATTGTGGCGGTTATTAGAAAAAAAAGTGTAGAATACAGCTTTGCTTCCCACAAGTGGGAGAAAAATAATATTCGTTTTTGGCCTCAGGTAAATTTAAGACTATTAAGGGCTTATGCGTCCTGTACTCCCGAAAGCGATTGGAAAGAATTTCACTGCAAGGTTAAAAAAAGTAACGTTCTTGGAATAGCTGAGGCAGAATTATGGGAGCAGCAATTTGTTGAAAATGGAACCGATGCTGAAGATGCGTGAGTGTTTTGCTGTGTTCTATAACAATTCATGAATATTCATTCTACAAATTAATCTCGATTGAAATTAAAACTTTTAGACACATTGTGACTTATAATTTGTTATAAAAATGTAATAAATTTGTTTTAGACCTCTAGTATATCAAAATAAAACGTATTCAACGGCTCAAATTCATGAATTTGTACCTGATGAGTACATATATGCAATATTTGATTCAATTAATAACTCGAAAAAGATTGAAAGAAGTTCAGAACAAAAAGAACAATATTTTGATTTGAAGAATGGCGTTTTCTATACTGAACCGTCTGTGGAAACTGAAGTTCAAGCGAAGCATATATCCATAGAAAATATTCCCTTTCTCGACCTTCCAGAAAGCCTTAATGTATATACTGATTATGGTAAGTTTGCATTTAGGATTTTATTAATTGTATAATTCGAATTCAATACTGCAGTAAAAATTCTTTAATACCAACCCAGGCAATATACAGGGTCCTGCATCTCACCTCCCGTCTTTTATACCCCAGTTATTAAGTAACAATTTTGAGATCTTGAAAACTTTACCTGTTTCCTGGGGCCCATTTCAGGAAATTACTGTGCATTATACAGTGTCCCAAAAAAGTGTGACGACATGATATTTTTTTTTAGATTAGATGCCATATATTTTATTACTTAGTTGGGTGCCTCTTATGGCTACCTACGTAACCCTAAAATTTTATTAAAATCGGTTCAGTAATTTCAGCGAGAAAAATGTAAAGACTAAAAAAATCAGTTTTGCATCACTGCTTTAAAAAAATTAATAATATGATTATTGAGATATGTATTATTTTTATCAATATGAATACATATTATTTTGGATACAGAAAGTAATGCACTAATGAAGAAATTATTGGAAATAGAAATTAACCAAAAAATAGTTATAAACAAACATGATAGGTTGGCCCAAAGATTCGAATCAGAAGCTGTCCAACAAAAAGCAACCTATGATAAAATATATATAATGATGAGGGAGAAACAAAACCGCGACATGGAAAATCATGAAAATAAAACGAATGTTAACAATGCAAAGTTTACGTTTCCACTGGAAACACTGGAACAAATATTTATGTTCAACAAAGAAATTGGAATCGAAGAATACAAAAATTATTTAGTAAGTATTACATAAAAAAAAGTTGGGAAAAGAAATGTTGCACTGTTTTTCCTTAGTGGTTTTTAAAACTGGAACGATCGGATTTCTTTAAATTTGTTAAACTAACTTAATGTAATTTGGTACACAGAGTACACACAAAACATTGCCAGGTTTACATTTTTTTTTGAATAAGTTATCTCTAAAATGTATACTTAGCAGAACTGAATAAAATAATATAGCTAAGATTTTTTTTTAATCAAGCATTTCGGGACCCAGTGCCAAAAAGTAGGTGTTAAATTTAATTAGTCTCTTTTTTAGATCAAGTGTTACAATCCAATTGGTGGGTATGACGGAACTGAGGAGGGCAGGATTGTTGCCAAAAAATGTAGAACAATTCTGTTTACTGAACACGTACTAACATTATTTTCATAGACTGGGATATCAAGAACCGCAGGAATGGCAAAAAAAGAGTTTTTCAATTATGTGAAAATATTATTAAACTCTTTTTTGACCTCATACACGCAGCAGAAAACCATTGGAACGCTACAAGAAATGAAAAGTTTTTTAAATACAAAACATTAAAGCACGCCAAGCAAAATAAAAAGCATATAAAAAAGAAAGAAAGTAGATCATAAGAAGAGGGAAGAAAAAGAACCAAATGAAATGGTTGCGACTACACCTGAACACCAGACAGTTGTTAGTGATGAAGGGGGTCAAGCGACTGGTCAAGGTAGTGATGATGAAGGTGGTTAAGATTAGGTTGAAAAATTATTTTGGTAATACTGTTTGATAATTATTTATGACATTTTATTTAAGTATTCTAGATATATACTTGTTTTGCTGTTTCTGTGTGTTATACAGTGACCGACCAAAAGTTAGTAACATATTGAAACTATGTTGTATTTTTAATTTCTCAGAAAATTTTACTGTCAATAACAACTTCATAAAAAAAAAATGCTTTTGATATTGTCAAATTTATTATAGGTTATACCGGGTGCACTGGAACTTTGAATATATCAAGCATAAAACCAAAAACTATAACAGTATCAGGGTGGCAACTAAAAGCTTTATAAATTGTTTGAAATCTTCAGAGTTACTGGATAAAACAGTTTAAAATTTTGACTTTATGTCTAATTCCAATTTTATCAGTAAATATACAAAGTATAAAAAAACTTTATAGGGTGTTTTTATTTCTTTCTTGGTTCTCTCATTACTTTTGCTGTAGTGAATTTTTGAGTGTTACATTTGTCGTTCCAGGGGAGCCAGGAGATGGTTATTGCTATTTACTATTTACTATTTTTATAAGTGTCGATATTTTGAAAATGTGACCAGAAAGAGGGGACAGTGGGGTAAAATGGGATCTAATTTTTTTTTAGATTTCAAATTAGAATATATTTTACATCTTTTATGAAATAAAACTCCTAGTCGGACCCGATTAAATGAGCTGTTTTCAAGATAAACTAATTTAAAAATTACCTTTCATCCGAAAAAGTACTATTTTAATTTTGTCATCAACAAATTAAAAAAAAAATATTTTTAATTGTTTGTTTTCTTTTATAAGCACAGTAACATTTATGTTTGAAATTAATTTTTTCGATAGACCAAACAATTTAATAAAATATATATTTTTTTTAATATCAAGAACCCATAACCGCGTATGCTGTTGTATTTTTTGGGTGCAAGGTGATTTTTAAATTAATTGATCTCGCAAACGGTGCATTAAATCGGGTCTGATTAAAAGTTAGTTTTTTCCTAAAATATGTAAAAAAATATTTCTGATCTGATATTATAAAAAAAGTTGGATCCCTTTTAACCCCACTGATGTCCCCTATTTCTGGCCATCTTTTTTAAATATCGACATTTTCAAAACCACGGTTCTATTTAGCGTACAAATTTTACCAAAATGTCTAAATTTAAAATTTCTTTTTTGAAAACATTTACCAAAAACCATCTCCTGGGGTTTTATCTAGAAGAATATCGAAATTAAGGATATCTAACCCTAATAATTCCCGATTCAGCTATAAACTCTTGATTATTTTACTAGACTTATATTGGACTTTGTTATGGTATTGGGACACATTGAAAGAAAACACGATTTATTTTAGTTATTTACTTCTTTAAATAGTAAATACTTATATAATGTTCGTTTATTATTAAAATGTAAATAATGAATTACTGATATCAATATCTAATGTATAGAGTAATGGAAAAATACAAATTCATTGTGGTACGGTTTACAAAATAATTTACACTTTATTTCTCTTACAGGATATAACTTGGGATAATGATCAGGTTAGTTCAGGTTAGGTGGGTTGCTGGTCCCATACCGGGCGCCTCCCAAGGTGGCGGATAGGGAAATGCCTCCTAGATATGGGAGGTACCGGCGAAATAAAATAGCCGGGGTTGACTAAAACCGGCAAAGGAGACAACCTTTTAAAAAACGGAACCCAAGGTGTAAGCGGACCGTGCCAAGGGGTGAATGGCCACACGATAGATAGTCGCAAACGGTGCCGCCCAGTCATGGCGAGGGCGCGGGGGGTAGGCGCAAGCAAGGCCCTAGGGTGGTACGGGCACACTGCCACCCCGGACAGGTATTTCGACCCAACTCGTGGGAACCTAATGGAGAACAATAAAAATAATGACTCGGAAGTAGTGGAGGAGGAGCGGGAGCGAAGTATCTTTAAGCGCCTCTTGTCGCAGTCAGGCGACGCGAAGAACGAGGCAAGGGGAAGTGACACAGGGAAACCGAACGGGAAGGACGCAGGAAACATAGTGGGCGAAGGAAATGACGATAAAGTCGTGTTCCTGGGCAGCGACCCAAGAGTCCGAAGATCGGCGCTTGCAAGGACACCGCCACCAGCCAGGAGTCTATCTGCAACAAACATGGGGAAACACCTGAGTAGCGACAGAAGCAGAACTAACTCATAAAGCGACAGCATTAAAAGACCAAGGGAAGAGAGTAATGAGGCAGAACAGCTTGAGGAAATAAAAGCAATGTTTGGTCAAATGAGCAGCAAGGTAAACACACTAGTGCAACAGGTGGGGAAAAACATCACAACAAAAGTAGAAATCAAGGAGGCAGTAAAGGAGTTAAAATTTCTGGCTAGCTGCACGAACCGCAGAATAAGCGACTTCGAAATACCAACTGGAAAAAGAATAAAAACCTACTAGACGCATACGGTAGGCACCGCAACGCAGACCAAAGACCAACAAACAATAGACGCCGGAGTTTAGACGGACTTTAGCGAGGTCAACACAATTAGGAGGGAGAGAGAGGAGAAGGAGCACGCTGAAATAAACAGAGTGCTAGAACAGGGAGCTACCTTTGAGGACCTAACCGGGATAATAGACAAGAAATGGCCGAAAGACGCCTACAAGGCCACAAAAGAAGAAGCAGGCAACCCACTAGAGACTGGCATGGACTAAGATGCAGTAATCATAGCCGACTGCAAGGACAAAGGAGAAGCTGGCCTAATGAACCATATAAAGAAAAGACGACCGGAGCTAGGCAACCTCTTCGAAGCATGCGATGAGGGAGGAACGGAGTGCATGGAAAGCACCATGAGAAGCATAAAGGATGGAGCGATAACAAGGTACACCTATGCCATAAGGCGAAGCGGCCTAGACTTAACGGACCTCTACCAGAGCCTCAAAAATATAAGAGGCAGGCAAAGACAAAAGGGAAGAAACAAAATCGCAATCACGGCAGCTGACGGAAGCGAATCAGCTTGCTACCTCAGGAAATTGATGGAGTTTCTATTACGGAACTACGGAGCAGAATGCAAGATTCTTACCGCCACCAAGAAAGGCACTGCCCCTGGAACCCGCCCCAATCCAGGACAAGCTAGGAAAACGGAAACATTCTTAGTGAGAGCTGAAGGAAGAAGCTACTTGGAAATCCTAAAAGAGGTTAAAAATACAGTAGACGTAAAGAGCCTGGGGATAGAAGTAAGCTCCCTCAGGAAGACAAAAGAGAATGACCTGCTCCTGCGCATAAGGAGGGGACAAGGCGATCTATTAAGAACGAGATAAAAAAATAGAATAGAGGGCATGGAAGTCAAACTTAAGAAAAAGATCATTATTATAATGGATATTGACGGCAACACAACGGAGGAAGATGTGCTCGAGGCGATTCAAAAAGAAATAGGCGGGACAAAGCGCAAATAAACATAAAAGGATTAAGACCAAATAAGGACGGGAACCAAACGGCAACCATTGGAGTTCCAACAAGCGTAGCACAAGGCATGATCAGCAGAGGCAAAGTCAAAATCGGGTTGGTGATCTGCAGAGTCAAGGAGAGGGTAAACGTCATCAGATGCTATAGATGCCTAGACTTCGGACATAAAACGATCGAATGCAATGGATTGGATCTCTCCAAGGACTGAATGAGATGCGGGAAAACTGGGCACATAGTACAGAACTGCAAGCAAGAACCGCGCTGCGGAAAATGTAACAACACAGGGCACAGAATGGACTCTACTAGATGCCCGAAATATAGGCTCTTGCTAGTGAACACAAGGAAACAGAGGGCCACGAGAACTAGGAGATATGAAAATACTACAAATTAACGCAGATAGATCGCAGCAGGCACATGGCGTAGCTTATCTAACTGCCAAAGAACAAGGAATAGATATCATGGTGGCAAGCGAACCAAACCGCCGACACATTTCTGGAAAGGGAAAATGGTTTCAGGACGTAAATGGTGATGTGGCAATCTACTTCGTAAACAACAAGATCAAAGCCCAGGGCGGTGTAGCTTCAAATGCTACTTCTGTTTATATGTCTTTAATACATGCATTCTTGACATAATGGCGAGTAAGCTTTAAAAAAGTAGACGCTGGTGATGGCCGTTTGGATTTCTATCTACTTAAGTTCAATGACCTGGTCAAACTCAGAGAGCTGTGAGCAGGAACGCGACGCACCTAGAATGGTGGCGAAACCTGGTTGGTCAAGGAGGCACGTGGTACCGAGAAGGCCTTTTTTACGTTTACGCGAGGAGGAAGAGGGGATCGGAGAGGCCAAGGGGGAATTGAGCTTTTTTGGTGAGAGAACCGTCCCGAGAGATGCCACGTTTTAGAAGGCGTCAAAGAAAACTGTTCAAGATTTTGTTCATTATGTAAAGAAATAGTATCTGGTTGTTTAGTGTTGTATCGTAAAGGCCACGAAAAGTGAATTAGGAGATCTCAGGACGTGAGAAGGTGGTGGAAATGAAAATCTAGGACCCTCCAACACCAACGAGGAGGTAACTAATTAAACCGTTTTGCTTTTTCATGGAGTGATTGGTGACGTTTATTTATAGGGTCGCTACGGTGACGCCACACCATTTCGGGAACACCACAACTCGTCAATCGAATTAGGGGACTTCTTCCATGTCGGCAAACGCAGGTCAACCTGCCCTAGTTGGATCGAGAGACGCGGAATGTACGAGACTTGGTGACTGGGCGCGGCATGGTTCCACCCTAGGCCACCCTTCTAGAGATCACGCTTCCGTAACGTACAATTGATAACTATTTTTCTATTTCCCGATTATTCATTTTTTATTATCGTTAATTTCAAGGTGAAATTAATATCGTTGCCGAGTGGCTAAAATTATGATATTACTGTTTATCGCTTATCGTTAATTATTTTCTTTAATTATTATCGTTAATTATTATCGTTTATTTCGTAATGAAATTAATATCAATACCGACGGACTATATCAAAGATTTATCGTTATGGAGAGACCTGCCGCAAATTAAAGTAGGTTAAAGGTACATACTGTACATCTCAATTACAATCTATTTAAGAAGCGTCAGTTTTTCTCTCCCTATTACCTACTGTTTAATAAACTTGCATTTTTAATAGTCAAGTTTGTGGCATAAAGCGCCGGGTATCGGATGCAAAAAGCATCAACCTATCATTCAAATATCGCGAATTATGTCGAAGTTTGTATCTTAAAATAAATACGTTTTTTTAATAAAATTTCGCTTTAACGAAACTTGTCGCAAGGTGCACCCAATTTCGTTATTTTTTAGTGTACTTTTTAGTACGTATTTAGGATAGTTAACTAGCAAATATTGTGCTAATTTATATTCACGCCTTGGTTATATGGTTTATACCACAGTGTAAGGCTCATTTGGTAGTATTAATTAAACTATTTTATTTTTCATTATTTTAGGTTTGCACAGGCGGAAAGAATCATGATTTTTTTTAGTGCGTATTTTCGTCATAACAAGTAATTATTTTTATTCGGATTTCACTACCATGAGGCGACGTATAATAATTAATTATGATTATTGGTATTTTTCGGACAATAATTGTTTTTAGGTTTAGAAGTGACATTATTTTGCGTGGTACAAATTAACATAATAATTACAGTTGTTTTATTTAGTAGTAATTAACAGATGAAGGTATCTGTTAATTTTTTGGTAAGTAATATTCATTGAACCAAAGTATATATGATAATGACCATTTTTCTTAGGTAACTATATTTATTAAATTTCATCTGACACATTGTTACCATTGTTAACATTTACGGTATCAAATACCCTGTTCGTTTCCAGAATAGTTGTTTGTTTCATTGCTCTCAGAATATATGCTAATTTTATCGTTATTTCATAATAATATTTATTGCATAATAATTATTCGATTCAGATCCAAGTTCTGGGTTACTTGGAATATTACATAATATTAACCCAGTGGCGCCCTAGTGACCATTAGTATCCCTATAGAAAAGGAAACAAAGTAAAATCGGAAAACCGATCTCACAACCCGTTGCCTCCAAAAAAGAGCTGCCGCGCACTTGTGCTTTCCTGGGCCTGTATTTGTATTATATAAGCCTAAGAACGCTGCAGCGTAGAAAAGGGAACAGGCATAATCTGCGCAAAGCTGCAGGAATTCGACGTAGTAGGATGCTATGTGTCACCAAATATCACAATACAGAAGTTGGAAGAGTATACAAACAGGCTTCGAGCAACAATACGAAGACGCAACAGGGAGACAATTTTACTGGGCGACTTCAACGCAAAATCTCCGGACTGGAGCTCGCCTGTAGGGGATCGCCGAGGACCGATCCTGACGGAAGTTGCCGCAGAACTCAGACTAATAGTGCAAAATCGAGGTAACAAACCTACTTTTGTCAGAAGAATCAAATCACATATAGACGTAACCTTCACAACAGGAAGTCTAACGAGAAAGGTCAGAAGCTGGGATGTCCTGGAAAACAAACCATTCTCCCCGCGCAAACACATAGTTCTGGAAGTCGGGAACACTGCGGCGAAGCAAGAGCCCCTTAAGGGGAAAATAATGATACATAGCGAAACCTTCCGCAACCGCCTCCAAGACAAACTAAGGAACCAAAGGGAAGACAATAGGAACCCCGATGTGACGAAGTCACATTTTAATCAAACATATTTCATAGTTATTCCGCATAATTTATATTAAAGACATCGATTAAATAATTAGACTAGCGAACTAGCTAATTACCGGCTCCCTCAGAGCACCCAGTATAGCTCAACCAAACCATTCCGCAGTGCGACCATGCACAGCCAATCAAAAGGCGCAATCCCCCAGAGTACCGTAGTACTGGTGGGAGAACGCGAACCTTGCTCCGGACGTTGAGAACGTCGTGGAAGACACTTCTCACCGAGACCCGGCTTAACAGAGACGTTTCACTGAGCCCTTGCCTAAATAATCTAAATATCCACCGTCGTGTAAATTTTCCGCTACGAGCCACCGATTGGACTGTACAAGTAAGTATACCTGTTAGCACCGTGGAGGGATGTAATTATCTCCTCGCCAGAGAAAAGAGAGTTAGGTTCTGTTGAAAAAGGGACGTATATGGTCATGTGTTCTCACGCTGATCCTGTACCAACTTAAAAGTTTTTCCGAAGAACGTTCAGCATTCTTCGGAAAGCCAACAGGGAAGACCGAAACCGAGTGACCGAAGGGCTGCCGACTACCGGAAGGGTATATATGTGTTTTCACGCTGTATACACTTTCGATATTTAACAAAACCCGTTTCGGGAGACCGGCTACTTTAAAGTGTGTTTACGCTCATTGTAATCGCCTCCCGTAATAGAGCGAAAGTGAATGAACCGCAGGATGAATGTTGTGGGGGCTAGCCGCCGACTGACTGCACTATAGTGTTTTCACGCGTAGTGTAGCCTGTCGGGGGTAACTTCCCTGTGTCGATCACCGGAGCATCTTGGTGTGCTTTTACGCCCATTACTGCCCCGGTTACCGATTCGCCGAAACTAAGAATGACCGAATGTGTGAGGAATGTGGTGTTCTCTGGCGAGCGAAGTTATTCCGTTTCCTTGCCACGATGGTAGCAGTCCGTATGTCTGTGACAGCCCCTTATGACCGCTGGAGCCTTTTTTTTTTCCTTTTTAACCCGTTGCTTTAATCCCGCTAAACACCCTGCTTTCTTGCACGCATAGTTTGCTCTATCGTACCTGTCTGCTTTACACCCTCCCGTAGTAGCTTGTTCACATAAAATGTGGAACCGCCGCACCCCCTCTAAAAACCGTATATTTTAAATAGCATAGTCCTATCTTCTGTATAGTAAATGTCAGCCCGAAAATAATAAATTCTATTAGTTAGTAAATTGTTTAGAACAAACCCGTATTCTGTGTTATTATTTATTAAATAGGCAAAACGGCTATAGTGGGCGCATAGACCCCTGGAGTACCGTTTCTCCAACTGCGTAAAAGCTACCTATAGGTCTGGTGGTTCTCTGTTACACCCTAAAGCAACAGAGTGGCGCTCGAGAATTATCCGTCTCAAGAAAGTACAGGCCGACAAGACTGTTCGGTATTACGAACCACAGCAGGAGCGTTACACCAAAACCATGGCGGAGATCATCAAAAGAACATACAAGGGCGCACCAGCACAAGCCAATCAACAACACAGAAACACAATGCCGTACTGGTGGAACGAAACCATTAGAGCAAATAGAGATGAGTGAATCCAGGCGCGACGCAATCATAAGGCAAAGCTACGCCTTGGACAGAATGAGGTAGAGCTAGCCAGAGCATGGGAAACATAGAGGGAGAAGAAAAGAGAGCTAAAACGAGCCATTAGGCAGCAAAAAAGACAAATGTGGCGCAACATGCGTAAAGAGATAAACAACAGTATATGGGGAAACGGCTACAAAATAGTTATGGCAAAGCTCAAGCCCCAAAGCGCACCCTTCCAGCTCCCGGACGACGATAGGAAAAGAATAGTTGCTACCTTATTGCCGACACGAGAAGAAGAACTTAGGCCGAGACAGGCGACGGAGGCAACTGAACCATTTACGATGGAAGAGATCCTGGAGGCGGCGAACAGGATCAAAATAGGGAAAGCGCCAGGTCATGACGGCATCCCACCAGAAGCTGTGAAGGAAACTGTCAAAGCAGCCCTGGAGTTTGTACTGGAGGCCATGAACAAGCTATTTACGGAACAAAAAAGATGGAAGCGAGCTAAACTTGCTCTTATCCACACACAAGACTGGCAAACCACATGACGCTGCAAACGCATACCGCCCGCTGTGCCTCATAGATACCTTGGCTAAGTTTTACAAGCATTTAATAAAAAATAGGTGGCTAAGGATATAGAAGCTAAGGGAGACTTGGCAGCAAATTAATAAGGGTTCAGGAAAGGGCACTCAACTATCCAAGCTATACAAAGAGTACTGACGACCGGCAGAAATGCAAGATCCGTGAGGAATGAAGCGAATTGATGCGCTCTGGCAACAGTGGATGTCAGAAACGCATTCAATGCTGCGTCCTGGAAACAGATACTCACAAGGCTATCAGAGACAAGAATCGCGGAATATCTAATAAAAAGAATAAGAGACTATTTTGAAGACAGGGTCATCATGGACAACAAGGAAGAAGTGAAGACATCGGCCGGCATCCCACAGGGCTCGGTGACGGAGAACAAACTAACACACACATAGATGTGACATTCACCACAGGAAACCTAACCAGAAAGGTCAAGAACTGGCACGTGTTGGAAAACGAACCGCTTTCCCCGCATAAGCATATACTAATAGAAGTTGGAAATACTGTTTCGAGACAATAGCCCTTCAAGAGGAAAATCATTATATACAGCGAAACCTTCCGCAACAACCTCTTGAAGGAACTAACAGCTCAAGGAAACGGCAACAGGAGCCCCAACACCACAGCAGAAACCATCAAAAGAGCGTGCAACGAAACGGCAGCCCACGACAACCAACAACGCAATGCCGTACTGGTGGAACGAGAACATTAAAAGGGACAGAGATACATGCATCCGGGCAAGACGCAAACATAAGGCAAAGCTTCGCTCCGGCCAGAACGAGAACGAGGTAGGAATAGCATGGGAGACATACAAGAACAGCAAAAGAGAGCTAAATCGATCCATAAGAACTCAAAAAAGGCAAATGTGGCGGAACCTGTGCGAGGAAGTCAACAACGATATATGGGGGAATTGATATACAATTGTCATGGCCAAGCTAAAGTCCCAAAGCACACCCTACCAGCTCTTGGAGGAGGACAGAAAAAGGATAATCGCTACCCTATTCCCGACACGGGACAAGGAACGCAGACCGAGACAGACGGCGGAAGCGGCCGAACCGTTCACGATGAGAGAGATACTGGAGGCGTCAAGCAAGATCAAAGTAGAAAAAGCGCCAGGCCCCGGTGGTGTTCCACCGGAAGCCGTGAAAGAAGCCATTAAAATAGCCCCGAAGTTCATACTCGAGACCATGAACAAGCTGCTCACGGAACAAAGCTTCCCAAAAAGGTGGAAAAAAGCAAAACTTGCCCTTATACACAAGACCGGCAAACCATATGACGCTGCAAATGCATATCGCCCTCTGTGCCTTATAGATACCTTGGCTAAGCTATATGAACACCTAATAAAGAACAGACTGGCCCAAGAGTTAGAAGAGAAGGGAGACCTAGCTGTAAACCAGTACGGCTTCAGGAAAGGGAAATCCACCATCCAGGCTATCCAAAGAGTCTTGACGGTCGGCAAGAACGCGAGATACGTTGGACGTCGAGGCGAGGCAAAGTGGTGCGCATTGGCAACATTGGACGTCCGGAATGCAATCAACTCTGCATCCTGGAAACTGATAATAAAGAGGCTATCGGAAAAGGGAATCGCAGACTACCTAATAAATATAATCAGGGACTATTTTGACGACAGGACCATTATAGACGACAAGGAAGAGATCAAGACCTCGGCTGGCATCCCGCAGGGACCGATGTTGGGCCCGCTCCTGTGGAATGTATTTTATGACCCTTTACTAAGGCTCGACTACCCAGAGGGAGTCGAGGCAATAGGATTCGCAGACGACCTTGCTCTCCTGGTAGTGGAGAAGGAGAAGGACCACCTATGTAGCACGATGAACGAAGCACTGTGGATGGTAAACAAATGGATGGAGACGAACCTACTTGCGCTAGCGCCGGAAAAAACAGAATCCGTAATCCTCCAAGGGAAAAGAGACCGCAGGAATATACATTTTAGACTGGCAGGTACTATACTTACCCCACTCAGATCAGTGAACTACTTGGGGGTCCTGATCGGCGAGAACATGGGTTTCGGGGAACACGTCAGGGCAGTAACGAGGAAAGCAGCGGAAAGACTGACGCAGCTGGGACGCATTATGCCAAACATCAGGGGGCCGACCAGCGCCAAGAGGGAAGTGCTATACAGGGTCATCGAGTCAATTATCCTCTACGCGGCACCAACATGGAGCGAAGTGACCAAAGTCAAGGGATATCGGCAAATGTTGGAGAGCATCCAGAGAAAAGCACTCCTGAAGATAGCAAGTGCGTACCGCACTGTCTCGACCTCCGCGATACAAGTTGTAACGGGGGTACTCCCTATCGACCTGATAGTGGAAGAAAGGGTAATCATTGCGGCAGGACAGGAAAGGGGAGAAGAAGCAAAAAAGGAAACAAGGCAACGACAAATCCAGAAATGGCAGCACCGCTGGGAAGTGAACCAGACAACAGCCCAATGGACGAAGAGGTTAATACCGAATATAGAGAGGTGGCTCAGCTGCAAATATAGAAGAGTGGATTATTACGTCAGCCAGGCGCTAACAGGACATGGATCCTTTAGGACCTATACCAGCTTCCTACAGAAAACGGATGATATATGTATATACTGTGAATTAAGGGACACTCCGGAACACACACTCTTCATCTGCCCGAGATGGGAGAGGAAAAGGGTGGAAGCATGCCTGGAACTCGGCGCGGAAGCCACGGCAGAAATCCTGATCGGGTTAATGATGGAGAGCAGAGAGAAGTGGGAAGCGGGATACAGGATGTTGAGAGATATCATGGAAAGCAAAGAAATAGAAGAACGATCACACATGGAAAACGCCCAACAAAGATAAACAAAATACAAGGAGACGATGACAGGTAACTACAACCCTGAAGTTATGTTCGCAAGAATGGTCCCAGGGGTGTAGGACTAGCCAAATGAAGAGGAGGTGAGGTTTTAGTGGGTAGGGCTTCCTTACGAAAAGGGGCGAGTCCCACACAGTGTGCGCAAATGCATTTCCTCACCTCCAAAAAAAAAAAAAAAAAAAAAGTTCAGGTTAGTTCAGGTTAGTTCAGGTTAGGTTTCCAGGCAATATTTGCTTACTTTTCTATAAAGCATACGTGCGTTTTCTATTGGATTATGTCAGCATTTTCTACGGATCAGCAGCATCAAAGATAAATGTCTTAGACAATACATGGGTTTCCTAAACAGTACCCCCATAGATATTATGGAAGCTGAATCCCTGGAACCTCCTTTAAATCTTAGGTCAAATTTTATAAGCGATAAATTCCTGCTTAAAATAATATCAAAAAACAGTTCTCTTGTAAACAAAATTAACAACCTCACTGTTCTCGTCTTCACTCATTCATATTGGAGAATTAAAAAAATCCCAAAACTAGTACAAAGTTATTCATGGATAACACAGAAAAAGGAAAGGATTTATGAAAATAATATTATTCCATGTTTTGAAATAAATTATTCATGTATTAACAATCTCCCAAAAATAATAATTAACAATGAAATAGAAACCAATACTCTAATTATAAAAAATAAATTCCTATTGGATCAGGCATTAAAATGGGCCAATTATGAGCAAATGTTCACCGATGGCTCCCTTTTAGATAATAAAACGGGTTGTGCATTTTATCATAAGAACGCAAAATTAATTAAAAAATTTAAACTTCCAAATAATACATCTATTTATTCAGCCGAACTTTGGGCTATTATTGAAGCATTAAACTATATAAGTGAGCTACAGGCAATAGGGAATTTTGTATTTTTTTCGGACGGCAAGAATTCCCTTACCAAAATTAAAGAATGTATCTTTGCGACGTCTAATAAGAACTACTTAATCAGTAAAATAATCAACAAAATCCAAGATCTATATAATAGTTCCAAATATACATCTTTAGTGTGGGTAAGGGCACATATTATAGGAATAAAAGAAAACGAAGTAGTGGATCTAGCAGCAAAGGAGGCTACAGTTGACGGGATGATTGGGTTGGTTCAGTACCTTTGACATAGACAGAGGTATAGACGCGAACAAAACTTTATCAATTTGATCTTTTAATCCTATTGTATTGCTTTAAATCCATTCTTTAGCGTCGTTACGCTTCCTGATTTCGCCTTTTTGTAATCTTCCAAAGTGGAGTTTTCGCGTTTAACGGTGTGCTATTTCTAAAAATAGAAACTTTTCAAAACTTTTCCCCAAAAATTAGATACTCTACGCGTAACGTGGCACCCCCTGTATCGCAGGGGGTTGACAAGCGCACTTGTCCCAAAAAAAAGTGCATTTCTGTGTATTGTGCGTGTATTCCCGCCCGAAAGGGCGTGTTTATCCCGCCGGAGCGCCCTAAACATTCACACCACGGAGAGGTGAATTCTAAATACCAAAATTAGTGTATAAACTTAGTGTAAATATTTAAAATACTATGAGTTAAGTGTAAAATATTTAAAATACTATTAGTTAAGTGTAAATAAATAAACATATTAAAACTGTGTAATGCACAGAACCCCCCCCCCCCCTCCCCCCGCGAGCAATGACAAACCACGAAAAAATATAATGGACGTATCTACGGATAGTGAATCTTTCGCAGAACCCCCTCCTCCCGTGAATACGCGCATGCTCAACCAAAATACTATTATTAAAAAACTTCAAACAACGTGGGCCGATTGCTCGTTCTGCAGAGATTTTAAAAAACAGACTCAAACAGGACAGTGGGACAACATTAACAGACTGTTAATAACTAACCATCTCATAGATAGCCACAACATTAACTTTAAGAAAAGTGCACCTAAAAATAGTAAACCGGAAACGGACACGGACGCTCACCTGACCGATTCGTCGACAACAGGTCACGCAAAAACTCCCCAGTGCATTGAACCAAATCAAAGCAAAATAAAAAATATAAACAAAACTTTAACGATGACTGACCACACTCAACTTGACCTAGTTAGTAAATGCAAACAAATAAACCAGGATGTGGAAATGGCCAGCAACAGTACGTGGCGGCTCCCATGCCTACTAGCAATGCATGGCAAAGGGGCCCATCGAACAACCCCAGGGCAAGTGGGGTTAACTTGCAGGGCAGGGCAAGTGCCCCACCTCTAAATTTTCCACCCCTTCCACAACCCAGAGGAGCAGCAACAACATCAGCCTACCAGCAGCAACAACAACATCAGCAACATCGCCCACAAAACCAAAGTGTCAGTGCAGTGAGTGCGAAAGTGCACCAAAGTGGCGGAAACATCGATCCAGCGAACAGCAATCAGGTAGGTGACCTTATTGATGTTATGCAAGAGCTGAAAGCTGCCAACCTTACGGAGGTAATCAGATTATTAAAAGATCTGGAAACAATCCTGAAAAACCCCGATAAGGCTGGTAAGTTTGCAGCGATTTTGAACCTTGCTCAAAATATTGACTCATATAACTTTTAATGGCTGCGTTCCTTAGAAACACCAAATCGTTGACGATAATCAATTGGAATGCCAACGGCATAAAAAATAAAACAGGAGAAATAATACATTTTCTACAAAATTTTAAAGTTGACATTATGTTCATTACCGAAACCAAGTTGGTGCAGAATGACCGTATATTCTTTCGTAACTATGCAATGTATAGAGCAGACAGAGATAATAGAGGGGGCGGGGTGGCATTCAAACAGGGCAACGCCCACGTTTATAGATCTGTTTTTAAACAAAAATATACTGGAATTGTCCGACGCTGTCGCACTGGACTATTTGTCTTCAGACCACCTTCCGGTACAAATTTTTTATAATGCACGAATGTTTTTCGAGACCCCAACTAGCACCCTCCTACTTAAGAATGTAAACTGGACAAAATTCCGTCACATCCTCGAACGACAAAACTGTAATCAACAATAAAATAGACAATACGCAACAATTGGAACAAGAAATAGACAAAATAACAAACAATATACAGTACGCCAGAGACCAGATAGCAACAAAAATCAACATAAAATATAAAGAAGACAGACTGCCACTAGTAGAAAAATAAAATCAGATGACAATGATGGCAACGAACTCACAGACAAATAGGCAGACAAAGAATGAACGACCTACAAACAACAATTAGGGAAGAAATAAACATACACAAAAATAATACATGGACTGACATAATAAATGGACATTCCACACAGAATTCCTCTTTATGGCGCCTTACAAAGCGCCTAAAGAGGAAATTTAACAAAATACCGACCTTACAAAACAATTACGTACAAACAGACAGGGAGAAGGCGGACTGCATAGCAACAGCACTGGCAGCAGTCTGCACCTCCCCCCCCCCCGAACGTGACACAAGAACAAAATTACATAACAAACATAACAACCAACATAACGAGACAAAAATATCCGATCCCATCCTCCGTCCTCTCCAAAATCCAATCAACTTTGTGATATCATAAACAAACTACCATTACGTAAGGCCCCTGGGCCTGACGGAATCCACAATCTCCTGTTACGAAACATTCCCCGGAAAACATTCGTGCAATTCCTATATATTATAAATTCTGTATATACTTTACAGCATTTTCCTCGCCAATGGAAGGAGGCCATTGTTATACCCTTATTAAAACCTGACAAGGACCCTACACTACCTAATTCATACAGACCGATTGCACTGACAAACACTATGTCTAAAATACTAGAAAAAACAATCCTAACCAACCTAAACAAACAAAAACGGACAAACAGTATACCAGACGAACAATTTGGCTTTAGACCGGGACACTCGACTGTCATGGCAGTAGCAAGGGTGCTGCAGGATGTCAAGACGAAATTTAATCAAGAAATGAACACAGTATTCCTTTCCCTTGACATCCGGCGCGCCTTTGACACTATCTGGCACAAAGGACTCATACACAAGTTATTTTGTACTCACAATTTTCCATTACATTACGTAACGTTATCACATACCTACCTAACAGACAGGACCTTCTGCGTAAGAGTAGAGGGTGCGCTGTTCGCCCCAGTGACGGTTACTGCGGGGGTGCCTTAGGGCAGAGACCTGTCCCCAGTCCTGTATAATCTATATACTGCGGACATACCGAGGTACCCCCTCACAAAACTGGCACTGTACGCGGACGACGCAATAATATATGCTCACTTCTACTACGCAGAAGCTGCCAAAAGACAGATACAATCCCACATCAACTTACTTACACCATACTTAGACAAATGGAAAATTGTGATAAGTACAGACAAAACAACATGTACGATACTTACTAAAAAATTTACAAACAATAGAATTTTCGTACCGATTAAAATCAAAGACACCAACATAACACCGCAAAAACGACTGAAATACTTAGGACTGACCATAAATGAGCGTTTATCTTTTCATCCCCATATCGCTTTCACCCTTAAGAAAGGCTTTGCAGCAATGCACAGCCTATATTTCATTTTATCCGCAAAATCCTTGCTTTCCCCGTTCAATCAACGGCTTATCTATCAACAAATTATAAGACCCGTAATAACATATGCCGCGCCAGTGTGGTTTTTAGCCTCAAACACCCAACTACAGAGGCTTCTCAGGTTGGAGAATAAAATTCTGCGATGTGTTACGTCATCCGACAGGTACGTACGCATCGCAAAACTGCACCGCATGGCCGACATACCAAACATACTAGACTATATAAGAGACATATCAACCGACTTCTTTACAAACAAAATAAACAACTCACCATTGACAACAAACCTAACTAACAATCCAATATAACACAAACCAATATACGCAAAACTACCCTTGTATCACCTCCCCCTGCCTTAGGTATGGGTATCGACTAATAAACACGAACACAATTCAATAAAATACACAGAATTAAATTCCAAAAACATCACCACACAAACACGTTAAAGAATAAATACGTTTTTTACACAGCAACACCCACACGGTCGATACACGTGCCGTTAGCCAGTGGAGGGGGGGACTACTGGCGACGCCTTCGACAAAGACTCACCCACAAAACGGAAGATCTACGCCCTAATTATAATGGCCTCCTTCCGACGGCACTCCGTGCTGGTTGATTGGAGCTATCGCCCACTGCATTGAAGTTGTCTGCTATGGCGGACATAATGTTTTGACTGAAGAAAGTAAATGGGGTTTTTTGGAAGTTTTTTCCCCAAATGCAAAGCCGTATCCCAGTTGATTATCGTAAACGCGGGAAATATCTTTTAGCCAGGGCAATATATACTTCCATAATACGCTGTAAGGTCACCACCGGAAAGTTGTTCACTACCTATATTAATTGTAAATATGCGCCACTACCTAGGCCAAACCGTAGTTTAAGCGCATATGTAGATAAAACTAGATTATGAAAATAAATGAATTTAAAAAGAAAGGATGATATCAGATTTTAAAATTCCATTCACTGACCTTTTTAAGCACGTAAAACAAATAAGTCTTTTGTTAAATGCAACTGCTTATATACATTTTTGCACATTGGATGTTCATATTGGATATTTAATTTGACCTGTTTTACAAATGTACAAGGTTCTTCATTCCGAATACATGTATTCAGTTTTGATGTCTCTGCGATTCGTTTACCTATCTGACTTAATGGTAAATTTCCATGACGAACCATATTATTAATAGCAGAGGACCAAACTTTTTAACGTCGTCTATGACATGTCACAAATTATGAACATTACTACTTATAGAGTATATGCCATAAATTTAAATTTTTCAATATAATGTCCTCTAATAGTTTTCAACAATATTTACATATTTCATGTATGTATTACATGAAATAATGGTAACTGCACAACTTAACATTAAAAAATGTTCATAAACTTCAGTTGCTATAAAACCTTTTAGAACAACAATTCCTAAGTAAAGAAGGAATATTCTGTATTCAGATCCTTTCCAAAATTTTAGGGTATTTAGACTTTATATTGCTCATTCTATATCCATTGGTTTAGTCTTGTTACATTTTTGTAACATATTTGACAGTAGGTCAGCTTGTGTACAGGACAATTTAGTACGAATTTACCATCCATACAAACACCTCCGCATGATACCTGAAAAATAAAAACTTACATATACAGGGTGTCTCAGATCAGAATCGACATTTTATTTATTTACTAATATTATAAGTACATTACAGAAACAATGTGTTCTAAATGGTACAAGGTGTAAATAATAGACAATTAGTAAAAAAAAATAAATATACGTATAAGTATAAAATATAAATTTATTTTACGTATATTACTTGCCTAAGTCTAGAAGATGTAGTGAATCTGCAACTACAAAGTCTTTTACCATATCGATTGGCAATCCAGTCAATGGAGTAGGCTCTTTATGATGATCTTCATCACTTTTAGTACGGAAACTTTGATTGGTTCTTCGGGGACAATGAATTCTAGGGTGACTCATATGACGCCCTTTTGCATCCCACTCTCCTACCACTGTACATTTTATGCAACTACCATTATCCGCTTTGCAAGCAGGCGATACTAAAAAGGGAAGAAAAGCTAAGTGAATGTGGTAGATGATGTTATGTTAAATATCTATGGTTATTTGCCAGCATTCAAGATCAATACTTGACAACGCTACAGATTTCAAACATTGCATCTATTTGAAACCAAAATAAGATAAAAGGGAGAGGCTCAGATTTTTGGCAAAGGTTTTAAACAAAGGTATTTTTTCATAAACTTACCTTTAATAAACCTACTTGCATGTGTGTCACAAACAAAACACTTAATTTTTACATCAACTTTTTTTCCATTTACAAATAGTCCATTATTTACAATATGCTTTAACTCCTCGAAGAAATTATTATAAGGAAAGAGGTGGCTTACTTTCACCATAATAAATTGCAGCCACCATAGGTGTGATTTGACGTAATTCATCAATAAGCAATAAAATTGGCCAAAAATTATGATTGGAACTATTAAACCAATGAAATTGCTAATGGGAGATACTAAATACCCAGAAGAACATTTTCTAAACTATGTGCTATTCCATGGTACCAAAATTTGCCTGCTCCCATCTGAGTAATTTCCAATGTTGCTGGTGTTTTTAAAAGAGTTCTGCCATCTTGTAGAAGTTCACTTTTTCCATGTGCTCTAAGTATCTTTAAAAGATCACTTACTGTCAGATATAGTCACCTTATTCTGTAAAACTCACAATCTTAATTCATCTAATAACAAAAGTTGATCATCGAGTGTTTCAAATTCTATATTTGATTCTTTTGGATCTAAAGAAATAAATGGTCGTCTTCTACTTTCAACCCTATTTCACACTCCTTAGGGATAGCCGTGCCTAAGGAACTTATTGATGTAATTTCAGGCTGAAAATCATTGCTGCAACTCGCGTTAATATGATTTTTCTTGATGATCCTGTAATATTGTGTAGTATGTCTGTATGCTTTTATTTTCTTATTATTCGAATTTGGTTTTGGCATGGAAAACATAAACAAATGTCGTTAAAGATACATAAAGGGAACATGCAACTTGAAGGTAATTTGTAATATGTAATCTACGACCTCAATCAGGACAATTTTTTTAACAGCTCAATTGTACAAGCAATGTTTGCCTTTGAGGTTAATCAGAAAGTTATGCAGTAGCTCAATTCTTAACCACAAAAGGTCTATAACTTTGGGAACAATTTATATGGCAAAATTATCCAAAATATTACTTATTTCTAAAACTACATGGTCAGTAAATTATTTGGACTTTTTGTTAGGCAGTAATTAGGTAATGTTTACCTAGCGTAATAGCAAAAAAATTCCTTAATTATGAATACATATATTAAGTAACAATTAATGCCCGTATTCTCCGTTATGTAGAAAAGTTGGCTTAACTAAAGTTTACTAAATTTCTTAAACTCACTTAACTAATTTAAGGTAAGCACCGAAACAATTATTGTCGGGTTTAATTAAGCCTCCTTAAGATTTGGCAACGTCGCATTTTTCCCTTCTTTTTTGCTCAGAGACTAAGGCCGTCAAGTGGAAGAGTACAGAGGAAGAAATTTGTAACATTGTAACCTTATTTTTCGTTTCATGTGCTTTCTGTAATATAATTGCTGTATGCATTACTTGTATATGTATATTACCTGATACCTTATTTACGTGTTATATATTGTAACCTGTTTGTAATCTATTTATTAGTTTATAAGTCACTGTCATGTCAGTATAGTTTTAGCCAAGTTCGGCTAATTAAAGCCTACAAAAGCAAAGGTCTATTATTACAGTTTGTGCTGTGTTTGAAAATAATTGTTAAAATTTTTGGATTTTACTGTTTGTTTTTTTATTTTTATAAATGCGCAGATGCAAATCTTAAGCCCGATATTAAGCCTCCAATATTGTGGGCTTAAAATTAAGTAAGCTTACGGTTTTTAAGGTTAACGGTGCTTAAGAAAACGGCATCTTAAAGCGGCTTTCTTTTTAAGCCAACTTAAAACATTACGGAGAATACGGGCATAAGTAAATTATGACTTAATTGTAATTTTTAACTAGGTAAATTAGGTAGATTTCCCTATAACAAATTATTTAAGTTGTACATATCCAAATTTTGACTTAGATTTTAAAGTTCGAATCTTTTGTGACTTTTCAGAAAACATTTAAGTCAAAAATAAGCAAATATTTGCAAATTTAGGATTATTTTTCTTCCGTTCTGGTCTACATTACTTAATATGTTTGTTGGGTTCCCTCAAAAAGACATCCCTGACAAGGTTCCAGAGCAAAAGCTCATCCATGAAGGTCAAGCCGGGACCTGACTAACTGTTCTTCGGCGGTCTGTGGAATCCAGACGAGGACCTTGGGCCAATCACAGTTGAGACGCCCCCTCCCATAGTTCTCCTATGCCTGCAATCGTCTGTTGCAGCCATGCTTTTGTTTCGACATTTGCACACGTGATTCATAGAATCCCCCCCGTGTACCTTGTTCCACCAAACTGCGGAGGATTTCTGCTCCCTGATGGAGTTTCATCCAGCACCTGTTAAATTTTGTTTTTGACCCGGTCCGATTGCTCCCGGCTCAACGTCATGTCAGGATGTCGTCTATGTATAACCGCCATTCTCAATTCACTGGCAGCCCTACTGTACGACGCATCAGTCGTTCGACTCCTGACTCTTTTATCAATCAATCAATCAATATATGCTTTTGTTAAAGAAAACTGAATTCCTATAAACAAAGCGAGTATAAGAAGTCCTTAAAATATAAGTAAAAATAAAATAAAAACAAAAACATATCACAAAAATATATAACACACACATACATACATGTATGCACATACACCCATACAAACATAAAATGCATTATCAACAGCAATAAAATTAACACAAACCAACTATAAAACGTCACTGTAATATTCATCCAGACTGTAGTAAGCTTTTTGCAATAAGATGTCTTTGACATTTTTCCGAAACTGGCCGAAGTGTAAAATTGATTTCAGCTCATTACTTAAATGATTAAAAATCTTTTTACTCTCATAGGTAGTCGAAAATTTCGTATGCTGGTTCTAGTACTGTACTTTCGGTACACCACTGTAAATTCCTCAATATCTGATCTAGAACATCTTTTATGCAAAAGGCAAACAGTTTTCAAAATGAATAAAGACGGCACAGTTAAAATTCTTTCTGCACTAAATAAAGGCTGACAAGTGTTCGCGGTTATTTGCTCTGCACAAATGTCGAATTGCTCTTTTCTGCAACACAAATATGGAGTTTAGCAACTGCCTGTTTGCAAATCCCCAAAAAACAATACCATAACGCAAGTGCGATTCAAACAAGGAATGATATACCATTTTAGCGGTTGAGGTACTAAGTTCATTACAAACTATCCTTATTGCATAACAGCTAGCTGCCAATTGTTTGCTTAATACATTTATGTGCTCCTCAAATTTCAGTTTATTATCTAACGTTAGACCCAAAAACTTAGTAAGTGCTTTATTTTGAATTTGTTGCTCATCAAGATTTATCTCACTAAAACTAAAACCAAAAGTCTCTATATTTGTTTTGTTAATATTAAAACATAATAAGTTTGTATCGCATCATTTTTTTAACCTCACGTAGATCACTGTCAATAACCAACCTTAAATCGTTAATATTTTCACCATGCCACAGGAGACTAGTGTCATCTGCAAATAGTGTAAACGCGCCCTGAATATCCAAAAATGCCAAATCATTCAAATATAGGAGAAACAAGACCGGTCCCAACACCGAGCCCTGAGGCACTCCTCTCGTAACGATGAAGGTTTCAGAGCATGTTGAGCCTACCCTTACCACTTGCCCTCTTTCATGGAGATAGGAAGAAAACCACTGAACTGTTAGCTGATCAAAACCATAGCAATGTAACTTTTGCAGCAATATTTCATGGTCCACACAATCGAAAGCTTTCGAAAAATCACAAAATATAGCCGCAACCGCCTCACCACTATTTATGTTAAGGTATCGTGGAGCAAGGAAAATATAGCGTCATCTGTACTTTTACCCGATACAAAGCCAAATTGAACAGGACTCAGAATGCCCTGATCCTCCAAAAATCTCATTACTCTTTTTTTGACTAGTTTTTCAATTACTTTTGAGAGTGTTAACAAGAAAGAAATTGGTCGGAAAGTGAAAGGATCAGTAGAATCACCTCCCTTAAACAATGGAATAATCGGCCATCCTGAATGATTCATTAATGGAGTGTGCAAGCGCATGCAAGGCCGTCTCAGGCAAACTCTCCATTATTTTTACAGAAATTCCATCATATCCTGCAGAACACTTATTTTTTAATTCCTTAAAAAATTGCTTTACCTCATTTGCATCAGTAACATCAATTAAGAATCCATTACTAATATGAACACCTCTTAGATACTCAAGAGGCTCTTTTTAGGTCTTAAGTGTGAAGTTAATTTTTCTCCAATTGTACAGTAAAAATCATCTATTTCATACTGTATTGTAAAACACACCTTTACATATTTGAATTTAGTCCAGAAAATAAGGTTTTACAGCAATAAGTCCGGTAAAATTTTTTTACCGGACTAGTCCTGTAATAGATATTTACGATATAAGTGTTGTAAAGATTCATATTACAACACGAGATGTTAAAGTTGTTAAACGAGGCGTCAGCCGAGTTTAATCAAACATCGAGTGTAGTTATATGAATTTACAACAAGAATATTGTACAAAATTTTATCTACTTTCATCTATGAATAAAAATATTTGGCAAAAGGCATTTTTAAAAATAAAAATGCACCTGCTATTAAAAATCGTTTTGTAAGGGCATCTATTACAGCACTAGTGCTGTAATAGATGCCCTTACAAAACGATTTACAGAACTGTAAAATTCATATTACTAAATGAAAGTAGATAAAATTTCTTTACCGAACTGAAATTTGTAAGTTTTAGTTTAATCAATGTCAAACACACAATGTTTCCACCAGTAAATATAAGCACTTTTCAAATATACGACGTAGAATAAAACTTCATTATAATTTCAAAACATAATTATAATTTTCAACAGAACAGTATGAAATAAAATATTGTACGTCATTCGTCCGGCAAATCCTTTACAGTATTCGTTTCAAAATTCCAGACTCGGCTCCTTCGTCGCCTCGTCTCGAAACATTTTACTCATACTGTAAAAGTTGATTTACCGGACTTATAACGTAAATATCTATTAAAATATTAGGATCTATTTCTACATTTTTTCGTAATATGTTCTTTTTGCCCCTTGGCGGGTTCTCACTGGTCGATTTTATTGATCAATATCATTGAATCTATGCCATTGAAGCAAAATAGTCTAATGTGAACATTTGTTCAATGATATTGCTCAATCATTTTGTGTTTTAATCAAATTGGAAGGCAATTCTACTTTTCATGGATCAACGGGACTGATTCAATTAAATTGAACGGTGTTTGACCGTAAGAACGAGCGTGTTCACCGCATTGAAAGGCCAGTGTTGGTATTTTGACAGTTTTGAGGTTAAATTTAATTTTGTATTCGTGAAAACCGAACTGGTAGTTTTATTTATTAAGTTTTTTGTTGTTTTTTGTTGTTTTCTGCATTTAAAAATGTCCAATTTTAAAAGCATCTACCAAAATTTTTGGAATTATACCAGAAGGTGACTGCACATGGAATACTAAAATCGATGAATATAAAAATACATCAATGCGGGCAAAAAGTTATGAAAATATTCGTTCCGGAATGGAAATAGAAAGCTTAACTATAAACGATATAAAAACTAAAATTAAGAGTATCCGGACCACGTACAAAGTTGAACTAAATAAAATACTAAAAGCTAATAAAAGTGGAGCAGGAATAGATGATCTGTACAAACCTAAACTATTTTGGTTCGCCCAGGCTGATACATTTTTGAGAGCTGTTTTTGTTGCGAGAGAAAGCCAATCAAACTTGGTGAGTAGTAAATAAACTATTTTTGCTATGTGTTTTAGCAATTATTATATGTAGGGTAGGTAATATAATAGGTATGTTTGTACAAACATTATGAAAAACTGTTCACAACATTATAAAACACTTTAGATCCGATCATTTTCCATTGCCATGGAACTGCTTCTGTTGTCATAAATTTTTCAGCGTATAAATCACGATTTTGTGCTGTATTTCGGCTGTAGTTGTTGCTGCCCATATTTCGTAATGATGCTACTCCATCAGACTTATGTTTACGCCATTCACCTGGGCTAATTGTACCATTTTCAATATTTTCACTATCAACGCATCCGATGGGAAAATATGCACGACTAGAGGTCTTACGAAGCCAGTTGTGCAGGGCACATGTTGCTTTAATAATCAATTCTGTTGTTTGAACTTTCACTGGAATTGGTTTTTCGTATATCCAAAATCTTGATACCATAACACCGAAAGCATTTTCTGCAATTCTACGAGCTCGAGAAAGCCTATAATTAAAAATACGTTGCTGCATAGAGAGAGGAGCACTTCTAGGATAAGGTTTTTGTCCGCAACGGAAAAGCATCATCGCCCACGAAAACGCTGTCTGAGGGAATATTAAGTAAATTATGTTCTATGGCTTCGGATAAAGATGATTTCGAGAATACTGCGACATCATTTACTCTACCATTAGTCCCTACATCAATATATGCGAAGCAGTAGTTTGCATCAACTAAGGCAAATAAAATGATACTAAAAGTATGTTTATAGTTGTAGTAATCTGACCCTGTGTGTGGAGGCTTACGAATTACACAGTGTTTCCCAATCATTGCTCCGCAACAGGTGGGAAAATTCCATTTTTTGTTAAAATCATTTTCAATCTCTTTCCACTCTCTCTCAGTAGAAGGAACCTGCAAAACAAAAAGAAATGTAGTAACCCAATAACATTATAAATTCATTTAGCAAATTTTTTAGGATCTTAAAAACACACAAGAGGAAGAGTACGCCGAACTCGGCTCCCCAAACCCCGACCCCGAAGCTATAACTGGAAATCTCGATGAACCATCCAACTTATTACAAAAAGATCAAAGTCGTGAAGATATTGTGGGACCATCAACTTCCAAAGGAAACGGTAAAACTAACAAGAAACGCTTAAACCAAGTAACTTTACAATCCTTCCCACCCAAAAAGAAACAAAGAAATGAAAATGTATTTGAGCAGGCAGTAGATAAATTGCAAAGCTTATCTGATCAGTGTAAAGAACCTGAAGATAATGAATTTGATCTATTTGGTAAAAGTATAGCTTAGTTTAAAAAAATATCGCTTGTATGTCAGGAACAATTGCAATCTGTCATGACTCAAGAAAGGCTGGAGCAAATTGGCTTCAGGTCACCTTCACAACATAGCAACAGTCCGCATTACTCTGCAGCATCATATTCATACTCAAATTCGCCACCTTTCCAACAGTGCATGCCTATTGAACATGTACAAAATAATTCACTTTTTTACACCACATTGCCATCTTCAGTACCAAATTCACCACCATTGCAGTGCCAGACGCCTAGCCAAGACATCATATCCCAAGCTTTAATGACCATTTGAATAAGTGCTTGTAATAATGCTTTAAGTTATTTTTTTATATATAAATAACCAAAATGTTTGTTGGTGTTAAAAAAGTTAATAAATGATCAAACTTACCTTAATAAATTCTTCTAAACTATTGTATATTGATTTACAAACATCTGGCAGAAATTGTGAGATAGTGTTTTTGGGCAGCCGGTACAGTGCACCCAAAGACGGAAAATAATCTCCAGTAGCTAAATATCTCAAAACTACTTGTAATTTGAGTCTTGATGGAAGAGCGTTCCTTAATGGAGTATTTTTTTTCTGTATCAAGGGTGACACTTTTTGTAGAAGTTCTTCAAATTTCTTTTCGGTCATTCTTAAGTGGTTTTTATAAGCATCCAGGTCACCTGTTCCCCATTCTTTTAACAGCTTTACTGAAGCACCTTCATATGCACGTTGTAAAATCCACGGTCTAACCCACCAACGACGAGGTTTTTTCTTTTTCCGGTTATTTATCAAGGTTTTTAAATATTCACAGACAATACGAACACCGGCACGCAGAATTTTCTTCTAGGCAGCCATTTTAAAAACATACTAATATTCAATGTTCTTGATAAAATGTGAACAAGTTTTCCATTCCATTCTATGTTCAATAGTATATATTCAATGCTATTGATCAATAAAATCGACCAGTGAGAACCCGCCTTTAAATTATTAATGATTTCCCAGGTTTTTCTAGTTTTGTTCTTTGGATTTTCAAAGTTTCTTTTATAATAGAGATCCTTAGCTTTTTTGATAAGTTTTCTATAAATTTGCTTATACTTATTAAAATATTTTATAAAAAAGTCATGTTCACTATAAAACTTTCGTATGGTATGTAGCGATCTTAGATTTCTTGCCGATGTTTTAATGCCAGAAGTAAGCCAGGGCTTTTTTCCCTTACTTTTATGTTTTGAAGTGGGAAAGCCTTATTGAAAACATTTATTAAAATATTATGAAAATACTCAAATGGCTTTTCCGATCTCAAAACATTGTTCCATAATTCAATATTACATGATGATTCTTTAAATCTATTATAATTTCCCTTACTAAATATTCTACCATGTCGGTTTCTTTTGCAACTTACACCTGAATTTGCAGAATAGGAAAATATCACAGCCTCCTGATCCGATAATGCTGAAGCGACAGAATTGCACTTACTATTATTACTATCATCGAAGTTTGTACAAAGATAATCTATGGTTGTAGCAGAGAATTTTGTTATCCGAGTTGGTTCACAAACATGCATTTTAAAGTTTAATGAAACAAAAATGTTAAGAAGTGACTGTGTTGTTAATGATTCCATTTGAGCAAAATTTATATTAAAATCACCCGCAAGTATCACTTTTGAGTGAACTGGAAGTTTGGTCAAGAGTAATTCAAGTCGTTCCAAAAAAACACCAACATTACGGCTTGGAGGGCTATAAATACAAACAATATACAAATTATATATTTTACGTATATTATTGAAAATTCAAACTCATTTTCTACCAAAAAATGATCATATTTATCTACGTTTTCAATTTAAAAATGTTTGCATATTCTTGTATGAACCAGTATTAACGTTCCTCCATGCGACGAGCCCCTTCTACAGTAAATTGATGCTACATTATAGTCTGGAATATAACGAGGTTCGTTCACTTTTAACCAATCCTCTGTTAGCAGAACAAAACTTGGTTTATTATTTAATTTTAATCTCACGTAAAGTTCATCTATTTTATTTCCAACCGATTGTATATTTAAGAGAAACACAGTAAATATATCAGGTTTTAAATTTTTGCTGGACGTCGGTCGTCTTGTAGATCGTTGTCTAAAAAAGTATTTGTGGGGCTCACAGCGTTGTCAGAAATAACAACAGGCTGTTAACCATTCAATTGACAACTGTCTGGCTCGCCGATTAAGTGTTTTACATGAATTAAGTTGCCTTTTTTGATACCTTTACTAAATAAGTCGACCCTTCTGGAAATGACAGCAGCTAATTTTCGCAACCCTAGGGTATTTAAAAACGGTTTGTCGTGAATATACCATAAATAATTAAATGTGGTAGAGAAGTCAATAATATCAATATTATCTGCAAATAGCTGCACTTTACCTACATAATAAAGCAAAAAATCTTTTATATTTTGCATATTGTCAAGCTGTTCACCATTTCTACACTTAGCCGGTGAGGTACAGATCAGAAGAGTTGCGAAAAAGCATTTGCTTGCCAAAGTAGTTAAGTCCTTTAACGTTATAACTTCAGAAAATCTCGCCATAGCCACGACATAATCATTTTCTGTAAGACCATTTAAGTAGCAGTCGACGTCCCCAATTAGGTTTTTAAAACTTGCCCCTGGTCTGCATATTACCTGCAGACTTACTTGCGTACCAAACTGTTTTTATAATGGGTTATATATAAATTTTCCATAAGTGTCCGTCAAAACTATTACTCTTTTACATGTATGTAAACTTTTCCTATTCTTATCACCTGACACATTGTCTTTGGTTTGGACATATTTAGTTTGCCTATCTTGAGTGACATTACCAATACTCTGTAGACCAGCCACTTGGCTTTTTAGTTCCTTAATTTTATGCATAAATGTCTTATTTTCTTCATATAGCGTTTCAATTGTCGTCATCATATTGTTTTTGATCTCATTTAAGTGAAAAGCTTTTGTCTCAAATTCTCTGGACTCATTTTCTCTTCGCTTCAGCTGTGTTTCAAGATACTTAGTTTTATTCTTAAGACAATTTAACATTTTATTAAGTTCCGTAAAGATATCGGTTTGTTACTGAATCTTTTGTCCAAATGTTTTTTCTGCTTCGCACACATCCGATTGGAAGTCAAGGGATATTCTTTTTTGACGTTTTATATAAGAATCTTTCGCATTTAACGCAATGTTAAGTTTCTCTATTTGACTGACATACCCTTGAATCTTATTTTCTGTAACCAAATCATCTTCTTGGCAGCTGCTAGAACAGTAAATTTTGTAATTGTGTAAGAATACAACATTTTTTCTTCTTTCTAAACAACTTGGGTGAAAAACTCCCAGACATTTTATACACACAAGATTACGGAATTCACTTTTACTACAGCATTTAAAATTGTTATTCATTATTCAACAGTTCGTTCTTAGTACACAACTAATTTAAAGTCCGTCCACAACAATTTCTCTTTATAATTTACTTAGTTCCTTGAACCATTCCAAAAAAAGAAGATTCCAGGATAAACACAAATAACTACACAGTCCTTATCTTCATATTTGAAGGCACAAAAAAACGGCCAGGTATTCTCGAATTTTGACAGTGAGATTTAAATAATTAATTGCCGGCCCATTGTTTTTTCGTCATTGTACTGCAAGTAGCAAAGTTAAAACCACGAACACTCTGTAGTCAGATGCCCGTTTTTTCAAGGAACAGCACTATACTAAACACGCAAATTTAGGTCCTCTTTTACCCGATAAAACACTAAAAGTTTACAGACGAAATAATAACGATGTTCACGATGTACACACCACCATCGGGCTGCTTTGCAGAGGGAGGTGTGGTCGAATCTTAGTGTGGTCTCTTTTTCCCACACTATCTCCCTTGCTTTCTTTGGTTTTGCTTGACTTTGGTCGGGGCTTTTCCTTGGTCTAGGTACCTGCCGCCATCAAGGAAGCTCGCAAGCCCTACCGGCACGTCATGCCGGGCGTAAGATGCTATGAGGTCATAGTCTTCAGTCACTTGCAAAGAAAGAACGCGAACGCTCTGAAAGAAACTGTCCACCTGTTTGAGTAGGCTCATTTCCTAACGTATATAGGACCCCCTTATCATTAAAGCGGCAAAAAAAATTTGGAAGACATAGAGCAAAATACCGCCGTATCTTGCTCCGGAATACGTTACCATTTACGCTAACCTCCGTATGAAAGAATTTTGTCCTTATTATATCGTTACGTGTTAACTTTTTTTTGTAAGTTTTAAAAATCGAGAACACGGAAAAGTATAAAAATGTTAAAAGCAATAATTTATTTTATTTAAAAAATTCTAAAATCACTCACTTTTATCTTTGTCGCTTACAACGTTGTTTGGGTTATTCATTCAGTTATAAAAAAAACTGAGGTAGGAAATACTTATCCCACTGCACATAAACTAAAATATAGTCGAGAATAAACGTTGGATAAATATCTTCTACCCCATATTACGTTACAACATGCAACTAAGTATGCCAAATATTAATTTTCTAAGTATACATTTTAACACTTTTTTTTATTAAAGGGTTATATTAGGATTTTTGTTTAACAATTAGGAGTTTATTAAAACTTTCTCTTTAAAGAATCTACGACATGTGGGTAGGAGTTTATTTCAAGTGGGTTTGTTAGCAATTTACAATATTTAATTGTGTCGTGTTTCGTAAAATATGGGATCTGGCGGGAAATGGTATATTGGATGGAATGTCATACTTGAGGGGAATGATAAATACAAGGGATTTTCTTTCTCCGATTTATCTTCTTTTTTGTCCTCTCCGTTGCCTGTTGATTTTTGTTTGCTTCAATTATTTTCATTAAAACTTAATGCACAAATTTTGATTCGCATCCAAGGCATTTAGCTTTGAAAAGATTGAGTTACAGCAGTCATGCATACTGTAAACCTTCTATTAAATTGGGCACTACTAAAGTGTAACACTATAATTTTCTGCTGTATCTGGCATGGATACATCTTTTTATTTGTGATTACACTTTTCGTTAACCCTCCTATAGAGTCACTGGACCAAAAATTAATAAAAGGCAGTACCTTGTATGTTGTTTAAATAACTTAAAAATTGAGACCATTTAACAACAGATTTTAGGAAAGAAAATTTAACTTCAACGATTTTATATAAGCACTAATTTAATACTTAGCTTTTGGTCCATTGGTACATTTCACAATATTCGTCCGGAAAAAAATTTTATCTTTGTTGCAAAACATTATTCTCCGGCCCCTTAATAATTACTGTATCATAATTTTTACCTTTTATTTTCTATGAGGGTTCTTGGTACCAGGGTTACTAGGCCCCCACGTGGGTCGCCATTCTCAAAGATATCTTTAATGATAATGGGTGCTCAGCAATGTTTTACAACTATCCTCTAAAAATATGATATAGAATTTTTCAGTTTTGAAAGAACTTAGTTGGGGTTGGAATTTTATGACATGTGTCACTTTCTAGCTACTAAAGAAGGCAACCCAAAAATCAAAATATACTGTTATTAAAAACAGTATTAGGGTGTATTTTATTTATTTCGTATGTCGATTGTTACAAAACTATCACATTGATTGTTTCCATGTGATAGTATTTCTCAGACATTTATTTGTTGCTTTTGGTAGTGTTTTAAGACAGTTTCTTTTTGTGATATTATAGTTAGGGTAAAAATTAGAAAATTATTGATCATGATTATTGTGCTCCCAGTGCCTCTGGAAGTAGAAATGAAGTAAACATAGCAATTCAACCAATTAATATTATAGACATGCACAATTTTAAAACCTCTAATTTATTTTTCGTTATTTAAAGTTAATTTTTGTATTATTGGAGATACAAAGTCGGTTAAATTAGCAAAGTAGTAGCATTTTTCCTGTTAATTAAAACGGTGAAAGCAGAAAAACAATAGGACATAACGTTTCTGAATAAATGAGAAAAATGTATTTTTTTTTAAATGGCACACCCTGTATATTTTTTACCGAAACGTTTGCAAATCGTATACGGAATAAAAAAGTTGGCCTAAAATTAAAAAAAAACATCAACACAGCCATGGAAATAAAAAATGGTTTGCCTTTGACGTTTCCATCGAGAATACCATGAAAACAAAAACGAATTTATTTATTTATTTCAGAAATTAAAACTCGATTTTATTTTTAGCGGAAGAATTAAAAAAAAAACTATATTAAATGTTCAAACACACCACCGTTTTTTTCAATACATTTGCGGGCATTCTTTAATACACGTTTTGTAGCTTTTAAAACTGTTCTGCCATCGATGGATGCTATAATGCGTCTAATGTTGTCTTGAAGTTCGACCAGATTCGCATATCTCGTTTTACAGACTTCGTCTTTGATATACCCCCAGAAGTAAGTCTAATGGAGTTACGTCAGGAGACCTTGGGGGCCAACGTATCGGACCATTTGTTGCAATCCACCTATCTCTGAAAAGCCTTTCTAACAATATTCTCACTTCGTGAAACTGATGAGGAGGAGCTTCATCTTGTTGAAAATAAATTTGGTTACGGTCTTCTAAGTTCATATCATCTAAATATTCTTCTAGTAATTCTGACAACATATTAATGTATCCCCTGCCGGTCACAGTATCTTCATAAAAAATTGGCCCAATAATTTGGCTGCCTATGAGACCACACCAAATATTAATGCTAAATCTTACTTGCGGATTTCTGGTAACAGCAACAAACAAATTTGTTCTAGACCAATAGTGCATGTTTTTACGATTAAACATACCCCTATTTGAAAAGTTCGCTTTATCGCTTCATAAACTTTTCTTTAAAAATTTAGTATTTTGCCTACACATATCTTGTATCCATTGGCAAAAAATGAGTCTTCTTTCAGTGTCACTTGGTAAAAATGTTTGCACTGGTCGGTACTTATAAGGTACAAACATGTATTTTTTTTAAATCTTCCAAATTTTAAAGAAACTGAAACCACTGCCTCTTACCAAATCTCTAGTTGAATTATTTTTGTGCGCTTTAAAATATGCCAATACATTTACTTCTACTTGTTCACTTATAATAAACTGTTTTTTAGTCCTCGTCTTTATAAAAACTCTTTCGTTACTTCTAAATTTTCTATACAGCTATAGAAAATACATTCTGTCTGGTTGCTCACGTTCAGGTTACATTTGACCGTATTGCTCGAGTGCTAGTACACTATTTTTTCTGCAACCAAGATACGCTTCTAACATATCGCAATGTTCTAAATGCGTGAACGCCATTTTGTAATATTTAAAAGCAAAAACTTGATAACTTAACGCAAAACTACAAAATTTTTGTTTTCGTTAACAATTATGGCTACCCAAAACGAAGACACTTTAGTTAATTTGTTTTTTGTTTTCAGGGTAGTCTCGATGAAAACTTCAACGGCAAACCATTTTTTATTTCCATGGCTGTATTGATGTTTTTCAATTTTAGGCCAATATTGCATATGAACTTTTTTATTCCGTATACGATTTGCAAACGTTTCGGTAAAAAATATACAGAGTGTGCCATTTAAAAAAAATACAATTTCCTCATTTTTCAGAAATGTTATGTCCAATTGTTTTTCTGCTTTGACCATTTTAATTAACAGAAAAAATGCTACTACTTTGCTAATTTAACCGACTTTGTATCTACAATAATAAAAAAGTTAGCAATGGGGCGCACTTAATTTGGCACACCCTGTATATAAATTCGGTCCTGAATAAACATAAACGTATACCTAAAATAAAGGTAACTAGAAAGCGATAAAAGTAATAAAAGTATAACCTGTTCTTTCGAAACTGAAAAATATTATACGTTACAAAGTAACTTACCTCGGTAAATAAATAAAATAATCTTAAAAAGACAAGGAACTGAACACAAACACGACTTACAAAAAAATATCTCGTTGTATAACTATTATCTTTTTCGTGAAGTCGATTTTACCTCATACATTTGGCCACCGACCTAACTTACTTGTTCCTCTGTATGCCGTCCATGGAGCACCGTGAAATGTAATGAAATAATATACAAAAATGTACCGTAACACAACGTAAAACTTGTTGAAATAAAAACATATTTATCTTAAACCTAAGTCCTAAATATTAATTGGATGAAGAGGTTCTATAATGCATTCCAAACTCATAATATAATAACAATGCCTTGCTATTGAACTGGAAGTGTGGGCTTAGGTAGAAGCATTTTGACTTCTGACAAACGAATTAATTTTTAGATAGAAAAGGTAAAAAAAAACATCAATGATTTATCATTTCCGCCTATTTAAATAGGGATTTTTTTTTTAAACTTTTAACAGTCACTATTTTAAAATAGCTTGACAGAATAGCGCCAAAATTTATGAGAATACTGTACGAGATATTATTAGCTTTCAAATGATGTATCACAGCTGTATGTTTCCATTTAAAAAAAAGATCGATGTCGTCATATCTTTGACAAATGTCTATAAAAACACAAACGAATAACGTCAAAATGTGAGTATATACAGGGTGCTGATAAAGTCTGGAATAATCGATTTTTCTTGAAAACGCAAAAGTTTTTCGAAAAACGCTCGGACCCGTCGATTTCATTTTATTCTTTGAAAATTTTTGACGTTCTTCAATATTATACCGGATGCGCCAAAAACGCTAGGCAAGTGTCAACTTTACTTTTTCAAATAGAACATCCCTTTTTTTCTCCAATATTCAGATTCCTCTCTAAACTCTAGACAAGTGTCATATAACATGTTGTATGGCTAAAGTCAACAGGAATTGAAATACAGGGCCCCAATAAAAATCAAGGTATAATTTTAAGGTCTAGGTATTTACCTTTTTACCGGTTTCTACATAATAACTTAGTGACGTAAATGTCAAAACATTTAATATTTACTCCAAAGTTGTCACTTTTACCCATAAAAATGTTTCTAACGGAAGCTGAGAGAATCGAAATATTAATAATAGTAGGATGTGGAGATCGAAAGAGAACACAAATAGAAGTTTGTGAGTATTTTAATGATAAATATCCAAATAGAGAACACATAAATCAGGCAACTGTTTCCAAAATTGTTAAGAAGTATAATGAAGTTGGTCACGTTAGGGATAAACCTAGAAGTGGACGACCTAAAATTTCCGAGGATGTCAAACTTGATATTTTAGTATCGTTGGAAGAGAGACCACATTCGAGCACAAGAAGCATTTCTCAAAATTTTGAAAATATCCACGATTCAACGGTGGCAAAGTTCCTGAAAAAGGAAAAATGGCACGCATATAAATGTCAAGAAGTACAGGAACTTTTGGAAGGCGACCCTGACAGAAGGAATGAGTTCTGTGAAATTCTCATGGATAATTACTTGATTAACGAGGCATTATTCCCGAGTAACATAATTTTTTCCGATGAGGCGACTTTTTTCTTGGATGGCATGGTAAATCGTCAAAATTGCCGGTACTGGTCCAGCGAAAATCCCCATTGGTTCCGAGAAATTCATACCCAGCGGCCGAGAAAAAATAATGTATGGGCAGGAATAATTCGGGATACTGGTATAGGACCCTATTTTTTTGAGGAAAATTTGACTGGCCAAAGATATTTGCAGTTTCTTGAAGAAGACCTCGCTCCAGCGTTGATTGCCCTATTTCCCGATCGGAACATTCCTGAATCACATGATACAACTATCTGGTTTCAGCAGGATGGTGCACCAGCCCACTATTCGGCCGAAGTCCGTAGATACCTGAATGAGTTATTTCATCATCGACAGGGTCAAATAGAGTGGTCTGCGAGGTCCCCCGACTTAACGCCATTGGACTTCTTTCTGTGGGGTTATATTAAGGAAAGGGTTTACAAAAATAAACCAGAAGATATTGATGTTCTCAAAACCCGTATAACAACAACCATAAGACAAATAACCCCAGAAATTTCACATAATGTACAGTTAGAATTTGTTGAGAGACTGGGAGATTGTAGAGCCGTAAATGGACACCATTTTCAACACTTACTCAAATAATATTTTAGATTGTTCACTGTATTACCAATTTTCTGTTAAAATTTTTTTCCTAGCCTAAGTATTTGTCATTGAAAACAAGCTTTAAAATTATACCTTGATTTTTATTGGGGGCCCTGTATTTCAATTCCTGTTGACTTTAGCCATACAACATGTTATATGAAACTTGTCTAGAGTTTAGAGAGGAATCTGAATATTGGAGAAAAAAAGGGGTATTTTATTTGAAAAGTGAAGTTGACACTTGCCTAGCGTTTTTGGCGCATCCGGTATAATATTGAAGAACGTCAAAAAATTTTAAAGAATAAAATAAAATCGACGGGTCCGAGCGTTTTTCGAAAAACTTTTGCGTTTTAAAGAAAAATCGATTATTCCAGACTTTATCAGCACCCTGTATAAAACTAAATTGACGTGTCCGAACATATTCCCCAAAAGTCACAGGTTAAGGCTATATTAATTTTATTCCGGACTTCTGGGCAGCCCTGTATAGTGAATTCTAACTACTAACTGTATATTTTAACTAACATATGTATATGCCCCTATCCTTTCTTGACAACGAAAACCCATACCTCCTCGCGGTACTCGCTGGACAAAGACATTTTTTTTAAATTGTTTTCGGCAAATTAAGCAATTTTTTTTTATCGCAAGGCCATTTTAAAAATATTAGGTGCACGTGGTCTTTGCAGGCGAAGTCACGGGTACAAACCTCTTATCGATACTAATTATATTTTTAAATTGTTTTTGGCAATACTAGCATTTTTTTTACAGAAAGGACACGTTAAAAATATTATCTGCAGGCGAAGTTACGGGTACAAACCTTTTATCGATAAAAACTATAATGAACAAGCTGTAATATATACTATTTAATCATATTAAAAATATACAACAATCCACGTAATTATTATTTAGTAGGAGCGACGCCTATGGTCAGGAGTTAAATGCTTCTTTGAGTCATCAAATTAGGCTTGAAACAACTATATCAGATAATATGTATATGTAAACTCTTTTCAAGGTGAGCACACCCCCGAAACGGGCAAAAACAACCCCCGAAAGAGGTGAAACGCGGATAGGCCGTCTCACACCAATTCAACCTACGTCCCCCCCCCCCCGTTATCAAGGATGCTGAACACGATGGTGAAGTCTGGATCCTTCCTCGACCCCCGCCAACCCCCTAAACGGCCAAAAACAAGCCTCGAAAGGGATGAAACTCAAATCTGCTCTAATACCCGTTTTCGAGGATGCTGGACACGATGGTGAAATATAGATCGTCACTCGACCCCCGCCAACCCCCCAAACGGTTAAAAGCTTCCTTTTGATGCTTTGATGCGCGGTTTCATGAAGTGCACCGTATGAGATAAAATGAATTACTTTTTTCACAGATCATTTAATACATACCAGATGATGATTCGAGGTTTCTTAATGGACTGTTCAATTGAAAAAACAGACGCATACTTCGTGTCGCGTTTTTAGGTGGGAAGCATATATATGGAATCATTGGTACAATTTCGTTTATTTTATTATATGAAATAATGAATCTTTTTATTAACGGATGCAATTACTTATTCACTATAAATCTAAAGATGAAACATTTTTATTGGCGCATAGATTGACATATCCACTATATAAATATGAAACATTTTTATAGACGCATACAATAAAAATATTAAGTACATATATATAAATATAAAACGCTATAAAATCACTTTTCCAGTGAAACGTTGATCCAATTAATGTAATCTCCGTCGCTTACAAGTAGGATTACAGGTTTCATGTACCTCGTAGTGAACATCGCATCCCTCAATGTCGCAGGCTTCATCAGCCGTACAAATGTAATGTAAAAATGTACACCGAGTTTCACCCCTCTCGGGGGGTTGGTTATGGCCGTTTAGGGGGTTTGCGGGTTTCGAAGAAGGATCCAGACTTCACCATCGTGTTCAGCATCCTCGAAAACGGGGGGGTGACGTAGGTTTAATTGATATGAGATGGCCTATCCGCGTTTTACTCCTTTCGGGGGTTGTTTTTGCCCGTTTGGAGGGGGCACTCACCTCGAGAAGAGTTTAAACCACCGCCATCGTGTTCAGCATCCTCGAAAACGGAAGGGGGGGGGGCATAATCTCGTTACTGTACAAGATATTAGAATTTTTCGAGGGTTTTTCCGACTCACAGAAGCCACTATTTCCTTAAAAAGAAAACATGAAGGTAGTTTACTTTTAGGTAAAATTAATGTGTTTTAAGATTTTGACCTCTCCGTACAAAAAAATTTAATCTTTGAATCAGAAATCGTTAATTTTGTTACAAGTAATAATTTTGATAAACAATGATTCGGTCTCAAAATATTAAAATTAGGTCCCATTTGCAGACATCTCGTATTTAACTTTTCTTCTAGAAAAATATGTTTACACTCAAAAAATTAGAGAAGGAGACCTCACGCATACTGATATATATATAAATATTGCTCAAGATAGCAGGTATTGCTAAAATTGAAACAAGATAAACAGCTATACAAACATATTTTATATGCTCTTCCTATTTCCTCGATCCTTATCTTGACAAAAAGTGTTTTCCCAGCAATCCTGCATTATATTATTTTTTCTACGCGGTTTCTTTCACAGGGTGTCCGGAAATGACTATGAGAAGTTTTAAAGTATGATAGATAAAAATATATGGAAAAAGTTCTTATTAACATACAGGGTGGCCGTTTAGTGTGGCAAAGTAGAATAGCTCCGTTTGTATTTATAATACACAAAAAATGTTATTCTAAAAGTTGAAGGACAGTAAGTGAGTAATAACGTAAAATTATTTTTGACTCTATAGGGTGGCTCAACAAAAAGGAACAATATTTTTTTTTTAATAGAACACCCTGTATATTTTTTAACTTTTAAATTCCCCTCGCTATTCCGCGTATCGTGGGAAACATGGTTTTTAATTATTTTTCAATGTTATCAAGTTATTTAAAAATATTCTTTTTTGGAAGAAAAAACTTGGCACTTTAAAATTGAATTAACTCAAGACATTCGTCGCCCCAGAGCAACACTAGGACCTGCATAAAATAGTGGGTTTTCAGGTTATCTGCTTATACCCATCAGAAAGAGTGGTTTTAGTTAATGCAACACCAAGATATCTTGTAAAAATTTACCTTAATTTAATAAACAACATAACCTTCAGTTACATAGGTTTTAAAATTAATTCTTACGTAGTGCAACTCTAGGTTAAGTTAGTATATCCTACTGTAGCACTAAACTTTTTACTCTAAAGATGTTTAACCTACTGTTGCTGGACCAATTACCAAATTTATAGCACCGCGAGTAGGTCTTTTTAAAAGTAATGCAAGCGATTTTTCCCAAGATGATGACATAAGAGACCCAGATTATGCACCTAGCGATGTAGAAGGCACTGACGGAGAAATAAAAAAAAAAAACACGAAAGTAGTAGAATACGAGGAAGTAGGCGAAAATCCAACACTGGATAGAAATGATGAAGAAACGGTGGAAAATAAACCTGCAAGATGCAGAAAAAGATTAAGAGATGAAAAAAATCATCAGGCAAAATCTGTTCTACCTGCCTGCGGGCAAAATTGTGCATTTAAATGTTCTTATAAAATAAACGAGAATGACAGGACAGAACTTTTCAAACAGTATTAGGAGATCGCCGACAAACCTCTACAAAGAGAGTATTTGGCTCGAAACATTGAGAAAATATTACAAAAGAATGATAGAGAATACAAGAAAAGGCAGTTTACAGCTGCTTATTTTTTTAAAATAAAAGGGAATAAAATAAGAGTGTGCAAATTATTTTTGAAGGCTACATTAAACTTATCAAATTGTGCAATAGAAACTGTTTTGCAAAAGATAGGAGAATTTGGTTTTCTAGCTCAAGAAAAAAGAGGTACACATAAAAATAGGGCCAATAAAACAGACGAGGATTTAGTTCAGGGTGTAAATGCTCATATTAATAGTTTTCCAAGGACAGAGTCCCACTATTGCAGATCAACCTCTAAAAAAGAATATGTTGAAGAATCGTTAAACATAAGCATGATGTATAGGTTGTACAAAGAGAAATGTTTGGAGAATGGCGTGCCTTTCGTAAAACAACATATCTATCAGCAAGTGTTTAATACAAAATTTAACCTTGGATTCTTTAAGTAAGACCTGTGTTCGGTGTGTGAAGTATACAAAAATTTAAGCGACGAAGAAAAAGCTGAAAAGAACGAGGGATTTGAAAAGCACCAAGAAGAAAAGAAATTATCGCGTCTAGAAAAAGAAAATGATAAGGAATTAGCTTCAGAAGATAAAAAAATTTTGCTTTCTGCATTTGACTTGCAAGCTGTAACTCCGTTGCCGAATGGAAATGTACCCACTTTTTATTATAAGGGTACCTAAGTTGAATGTTTTCAACTTTACTATTTTCAATATTATTGCTAAGAGTGGATACTGCTACATGTGGAATGAGGGCGAAGCAAAAAGGGGAGCAAATGAAATAGCAACTTGTGTATTTGACTACATAAAGAAGTATGGTATAGGGAAACAGGTTATATTCTATAGTGATAATTGTTCCGCCCAGAACAAAAACAAATTTTTAGTCACTATGTATTTGTATGCCATAGAACACTTGGATGTAGAACAGATAACTCACAAGTATTTAATTGTTGGACACACTGAGAGTGAGGGCGACTCTATGCATTCTTGCCTAGAAAGAGAAAAGAGCAGGATTTTCAAAAGCGGACCCATTTACGTTCCTAGTGAACTCATAACGATTGTGAAGTCTGCCAAGAAAACGGGCACACCTTGTTTTCTCAATGACATGTCTACAGAAGATTTTATAGATTGGAAGAAGATAAATACAATGATAGGAAAAAACTTTAATATAAATGAAAATGGAGAAAAAATATCTTGGAACGAAATTAAAGTAATAATGATCAAGAAGAAAGAATCTAACAAAATCTTTTACAAAACATCTTACAACGATAAGGAATACAATGTTATCGATATAAACAAAAAGAAGAGACGAACAAAATCAGCAGAAGTATCTTTATTTCCTGCTTATACTGAAGCACCGACTATTCCACTGAATAAAAGGAATGACCTTAGCAGTTTATGCAACGATAATTTAATTCCTAAAAAACATCACCATTTTTTTATGTCCCTTAAGGCATCTACCAATAACAATGCGTGTGACAGTGAATCGGATTAAAGAACTTTTGTAATTTATGTAATAAAGCGTTACTTACCTTTTTTATTGTTAGTAGTTGTTTTTTATTTATGACTAAAATCTTGGAAATGTATATAAATACTTTGAAGCCTTCCTACTTTTGGAGTACCCTGTACGATTCATTCATTTTTTCTATTATAAACTTTACGTTATGTTATAATTTGGGTGCGTATTTTCAGAGGAACACTAATGCAAGTGACAGATATCCTAATTTTTTAAAGATATTCTCAGTGTAACAGTAAGACAAGTCTATTTTTTCTAAATTCTAAGCAGGTAATTTAATTTACAGTTACATCTTCTTAATTATCCTGAAATTCTGTACTTTAACCTCAAAAATTATTCAGAGACATGTATTACATACTTATTTTATTTCAGCATTGAATAATTGCCAAATTTTAAAATCAATTTTCTGACGAACAAAGATTTTGCACATGTCTTACTGTTGCTTTCAGGCGACGACATTCGAAACATTCTCGAGGGTATTAAAGGTAAAGACTAATTTAGGACTTAAGAGCCTCAGAACATTCCATATCTTGTACAGGGTGTGCTCTACAAACGTGTCAAATTTCACATTTTAAAATTAATTTACTCTATTTTTTAAATGTATTTTAATATTTTGTCTTGTAGAGTTCCTTGCCCTCTATAACTTTTGTTATAAGGTTCATTAGTTATTTTTGCTCATTTTGGCGTAATATTATTTTTTAATAAAGAAAGAAAAAGGTTTTTTTTTTTATTTTACTTATTTAAGGTGCTTTAATCAGTTTATCCAACTGATTACATAGGCTATCCAATCAAATGTTTAAAGTGTCCTCCATTATCCTCTATACACTTCTGGACACGATCTTCGAATTCTTCGGTTGAATTGAGACATATTTCGGGAGTAATCGCTGGAAAACAATTTCTTATGCGAATTTTCCTGTCCTTTTTAGTTGTCGAAGACATTTTGTACACCTGATCTTTAACAAATAATATATATATACAAAAATCCATTTTTGTCATATCCAGCAATCTAGCTTTCCACCACGAACAGGTTCTCCTCTTCCAATCCATTGCTGACCATAAGTTTCGTCTAAGAATTCCATATTGAGCCTTGTGGAGTGCACCAGGGCTCCATCATAAAATGCGCTCTATGTTCGGTATATGGGCAATAAGCTGTGGTAAATCATTTTGAAGAAAGTCCAAATAGATCTGTCCCGTTAGAGTTCTCTCTAAAAAATGTGACTCACCATAATTAATTTGTTAGAATTATATTTGTTGTTGGAAAATAAAGTTAAAGTTAAAATGATGGTATTTCAATGGTAAAAACGAAAAAGAAGAGTAAACCTTTTGAGACTATTGATAGAAATAAATTATTAAATAAATTATATCAGTATGGCTTAAGGGGTACCGTATATAAATGGTTTAAAAATTATTTAAATTTTCGACAACAAATAACTAACATAAATAAAACATTTTCAAAAAGGGAATTTAATAATATCGGTGTACCACAAGGAAGTATTTTAGGTCCTTTATTATTTATTTTATATATAAATGATATGCCAAATATTTTGTCAAATACTAATATTCAAATGTTTGCTGATGATACTTTAATATACGTAAAAGGTAAAAATATTTTAAGTTGCATAGATAGTCTAAATTCGGAATTAAAACTGGTATAAAACTGGCTAAAAGTAAATAAATTAAAATTAAATATTTCTAAAACAAAATTTATGGCAATAGGAAATAATATAAATTATGAAAATATAATATTTTTATAGATGACCAAAAATTAGAAATAGTTCAGTTTTTTAAATATTTAGGGACAATAATGGATTCTAAATTAAAATTTGATGCTCATTTTGAAAACACTATATTATCTAAAATTGAAAAAAAAATAATTATTTCAAAAGAGTAAGTAAAAATTTAAGTTTATTTAAAAAAAAAACAATATATCATACAATAATTTTACCTCATTATTTGTATTGCTCTACAATTTAATATACTGCAAATGAAGGAATTTTTAGTAGACTTCAAATTTTACAAAATAAGGCGATGAGAATAATATTAAATGTTGATAAATACACAAAGATAAATTATATGTTAAATAAACTTAAATGGTTGAATATAAGAAATTTAATATTTTTCCTAGTTTGTATTTTTATTTATAAAATTCAAAATAATTTATTACCATCTCATTTAAAAGACTTTATAACGCAAAACTTTGAAAATCACAACTATCAAACCAGAAACAATCAAGATTTTTGTTTAGGGAGAGTGACAAAAAATTTGACATATAAATCAATCTTTTTTAAAGGACTTCACGAATATAATAATTTAGATCTTTTAATTAAGAAACGAAATTCCTTAAGTAAATTTAAAAAATCCTTAAAAATATCATTACTTAGAAAACAAAATATCTGATAAAATTTATTTAAAAATATTTTTGGTGCATAAAATTGTAATTTTGAATATTTTAATTATTGTTAAAAAAACTAGAATTTATAATATTGTAGCAGTATTGCTAAAATAAATCTTGTTACTACTGCTACTAATAAAATAAAAAAAAAAAACATTTCTCTCGGACTTTTTATTAAAAATAAATATTTTGCCAAAATGAGCAAAAATAAGTAATGAACCTTTTAACAAAAGTTGTAGAGGGCAAAAAACTCTACAAGATAAAATATTAAAATACAGTGCAAATTGTTCCATTTGAGAAAAATAGAGTAAATTAATTTTAAAATGTGAAGGGTTGACACATTCGTAGAGCACACCCTGTACAAACTATGGAATGTTCTGAGGGTCTTAAGTCTTAAATTACTCTTTGTCTTTGATATCCTCGAGAACGTTTCGAATATCTTGAGTTAATTCAATTATATTTCAAATTTTAAGGTGCCAAGTTTTTTCTTCGAAAAAAGAATATTTTCAATTAACTTGGCAACATTGCAAAATAAATAAAAGCTATGTTTGCCACGATACGCGGAATATCGAGAAGAACTTAAAAATGCAAAAATATGCAGGGTCTCCTATTTAAAAAAAATAATTCTTGTTCCTCTTTGTTCAGCCACCCTATGGAGTCAAAAATAATTTTACATTATAACTCACCTACTGTTTAGGGCACCAATATTAAAAACTCTAAAAGAGCACTGTTTTAATTTACCCCGTAGGTGCCTCGTAAGTCGTTATCAACAATGCATTAACATCCGGTTGCTAGGGAAATAAATTATAGAAATTTAATAGTTGGCTTTTACATGACAGATGTAAAACTTGACAACGGAATAAACGATAATTATTTTTGTAACAATTTCGTGAAAGTGTGTTTTACGTCCTTTAAATGAAAGTCAGTAGCAGCAGTGATGATGAAATTCCGAAGGAAGTTCTGGACATTGCTAAAGCAGCTACCCTTAATTTATTGCCGGATAAATCACTGCATAGATATGAGAAGGAATATGGGCTCTTCATGGACTGGTGTTCATCAAAGAAAGTTAAAGCAATTAGTAAAGATGTGATGCTTGCCTATTTTGTGGATAAATTTAAGGACAGTAAATCATCCTCTTTATGGAGTTATTACTCAATGCTCAAATCTACCATAAGTATCAAAAATAATGTCGACATAAGGAGGTATGCAAAACTGATGGCATATTTAAAAAGGAAGTCTGTGGGATACAAAGCTAAGAAATCAAAGGCATTTTCCAAAAATGAGGTTGTAAAATTCCTTGTTACGGCACCGGATGAGGAGTTTTTATTAATGAAGGTACTTAATTGCGATTTTTTTAAAATCTACTTTTAAATAACAACTTATTTGCTTGTTTCAGGTGGTACTCATTGTGGGAATCGCTGGGGCAAGTCGCCGAGTGGAGTTATGTAAAATGAGAATTAAAGATATTAAGGAATTTGAAACCCACATTGTTGTAACTGTCCCGGATACAAAGACACATGTAGATCGACAGTTCGTGGTTTACGTGGAAGGATTTTCATCAGAAATTAATAATATTTCAATTTTCAAGAAGTATAGAGCCCTTAGACCCGATCATACTGCCCATACACGGTTATTTATTGCATATAAAAAAGGAAGATGCACTATCCAACCACTGGGTATAAATACTTTTGGAAAAATACCTTCTCAAATTGCATCATATTTAAAGTTGTCCAGTCCCAAAGCATATACGGGACATTGTTATCGAAGGCGGGGATATCATGAGTTTCAAAAGATATGGTGGATGGAAGTCCTCCAGTGTTGCGGAGGGCTATATTGAAAATTCGGTGCAAAATAAAATAGGAATTGCAAAGCAAATAAATGGTGTAGAAGGGTATGCAGAGAGAACCTCATGTTTTAGTAAATCTGTAAATTTCAATTCTTATGTCTCATCGGATAGAAAAACTCTTCCTTCATCCATATCGTTTGGAAATGTTACAAATTCTACAATTAATATTAATATTTCTTAATTTCTAAGTTTGGATTAGTTTAGAAATTTAAATATGTAAGTATTATTTGTTATACATATAATGTTTAATAAAAAATACACTTGAATAATATAAAAACTTGTTTTTATAGTATGTAATTACATACAGCACTAGTGCGGTAAAGTGATACTTACCGCAGGCTTGTAGATAAATACTATTTTTAATATAAAACGTTAAAAAGAGAAAGAAATACACTCGGCAAAAAAAATATAATTTATATGTTCAAGATGGCGCTGCAAAGTTAAGCAGTTGTGTTTTGGCTCCGTTAATATTTCAGTAAAGTTGTGGTATTTTTCGTGATATAATACAACATTACTAGTTAAAAACTTACTTTACAATGGGTCCTACACGTACAACTCGTAACAATAACCCAGGACGCAGAGATTCCATGTCAAAGGAAGATTTAGCAAACCAAGTTCACAGGTTAGAAGAAACTATGCACCAAAACGTGCGTGAATTAAAAAGCCTGATAACGGATAACACGGAACATTCGAGTGAACTGGACTCTAATGAACTCATGACTAAAATAAATGAGTTTCAGAATAGTACACAAAATGTTATAGAGTCCATAAAAACCGAGTTACATAAACTAAATCAACGGTTGTCAGCACAAGAAAAAAAATTCGAAGAACAAGAACAAAAGCAGTTAACAAATTCACTAATATTTAGCGGTATTCCCGAACAAGAAGATTCTGACAGTTTACGGCAAGAGTTGACAAATATTATCAACAAAAAATTAAAATTAAAATATATTCTGACCGTAAATGATCTCGGGAACTGTTATCCTATGGGTAAGTTCGTTGAAGGCCGTGCAAGGCCACGTCCGATATGTGTCGAGTTAGTACATAAATGGAAACGCGATGATATCTTTCGAAAAAAAAGGACTTTAAAAACACCGGTATAGTGATTTCCGAAAATCTAACCCGTAAAAATTTAGATCTATATGAAAAAGCGTGTACTAAATACGGGGTGAAGTGCTGCTGGACTTGGGGCGGAAATGTTTTTGTAAATATTCAGGGTTCAAAGAAAAGGGTGGGTACAGTGAAGGATATTTAAATTAATTAAAACATTGTAGGTAAGCACCACAACTAATAACTATATTCAATTAGTGTAAGGAGTCATATTAAGTAGTGACTTTCGGCGAAATTTGCAGGTTTAATTAGGATCGTAGATATATATTATTATTAATTGTCTGGAATATCAGGCTAAATATATGAGTGAATTTATGAAATTGGCCCATTTAAATATAAGTAGTTTATTTGCACATTTTAATGATCTAAAAGAATTATTACTGTTAAGAAAATTTGACATATTAGGTTTAAGTGAAACATGGCTTAATAACACAACAGTAGATAATACTGTACATATTAATGGTTATAGTCTTATTAAAAAGAATAGACAAGGAAGAGGCGGGGGTGTAGGATTTTACGTTGAAAATCATGTTCCATATACTGTCATTCAGACGTCTGCAGAAATTGAACAACTGTGGATAAAAATAAAGTTGCCAAAATTGTGTTTTGCTGTGGGGGTCGTATATCGACCGCCGAATGTTAACCCTAACGAATTTCTTTCCATATTTGAGGCCACTGTATCTACTTTGCTTGTCTCTGTGGATCATATATTCTGTGTGGGAGACTTTAATATTGATCTGTTTAAAGTTGAAAATGCTGAAGTTGATTCGGCTCTAACATGTTTTGAGACACTCGGGCTTTCTCAGATTATAAATCAACCCACTCGGATAACTGGATCCACATCGACACTTATCGACTATATTCTAACATCAAGTGTGAAAATTGTAAACTCAGTAGGCGTAGACTCTGTACAGATTAGTGATCATGAATTGATTTCATTTATAATAAACCTTAAATTAGAAAAAGCTAAAACTCAGTTCAAAACAGTCAGGAATTTTAAGAATATTAACAAGGAACAATTTTACAGTGATCTGCAAGCAATACCGTGGCGCAACATTTATGATATAACCGATGTAAATGATAAAGTGGATTTCATGTGTAATAATATATATAGTTTACTTGACATCCATGCCCCTTATGTAACTTTTAAAATTACTAAGCCATATGCTCCATGGCTTGCTTTGCGAGCTGCTAAAAAGGATAGAGATAAGGCCTTGAGTAAGTTTAAAAGAACTAGATGCCCTACAGATTGGTCTTATTACAAAGCTTTGAGGAACGATTTCACACTAGCGGTAAGGAGAGAAAAAAAAGCGTATTATCAAAATTCTTTTCAAAATAAAAAACCAAAAGAATTATGGGCTGATCTAAAACAATTAAATGTTCATAATACAGTTCAAGGAAACTTAGTTTTACCAACTCATTTGACAGACCCAAATACTATAAATAATAATTTCATCAATGCTGTCCCAAAACTTAAGCCTAATCAAAGTCAAATAGATTTTTATAATAATAATAAACAATGTCATAATAATTTTAATTTTGTTAGTGTAACAGAAATAGAGGTTTTAAAAGTAATTTCTACAATAAAAAGTACAGCTACAGGACTTGATGGAATAAATATCTTAACAATACAATTATGTCTTCCCTTTCTACTTCCATATATAACACACATCATGAACTATAGTATTTCTTGCTCCACCTTTCCTAGTATGTGGAAGGAAGCGCGTGTGATTCCTCTGCCCAAGGTTGCTACTCCGAATACTTTTAATGATTTGCGCCCCATTAGTATTCTCCCCACCCTTTCCAAAGTTTTTGAAAAGCTACTTGATGTTCAGTTGCAGGTATATTTTAACAATAATAAAATTATTTCTGATTCACAGTCTGGTTTTAGAAAGGGTGTGCGATGCAATACTGCTTTAATGAATATAACAGATGATATAATATGCAGCTTAGATAAGGGAAAGTTGTCAATTTTGGTTTTGTTGGATTATTCCAAGGCGTTTGATACGTTAAATCATGATATTTTAAAAGCAATGTATAGTTATGTGGGTTTTAACGATCAAGCAATAGGGCTCATGACAAATTATCTGCATGACAGAAGACAATTAGTATGTTATAATAGAAAAAACTCGGAATTTTTAGATGTCACTAATGGTGTTCCGCAGGGCTCAATCTTGGGCCCAAGATTATTTACATTTTATACGTCATCATTTTCTTCAGTCTTTCTGTCATGCAGTAATCATTTCTATGCTGATGATACTCAGATGTACTTGTTCTTTTATCCGGATGAAGCACCACAGGCTGTCGCCGCAGTCAATTTTGATTTGATCAAGGTTAGTGAATTTAGTAGTAATCATTGCTTAAAATTAAATTTTAATAAAACTGTGGCGGTGGTTTTTGGAGGAAAAGTAGAAAAACAACGGTTTATCGAACGGTACAGTCATGATATCGGCGTTCAAGGTCACAATATTAAGTTGGATCCTGTGGTGAAGAATTTGGGTCTGTATGTTGACAGTGAGTTAAGGTTTGCTGCACATGTAAATAGGTGCATTCAGAAAGCTTACTCCAACTTAAAACTTATTTATCAAAATAGATATATCCTTAATAGGAATGTAAAGTCTATGTTGTGTGATGTACTTGTGCTTTCCCACTTCAATTACTGTGATGGCGTTTATGGTCCATGCTTGACCGAATATGATTCAAGGCGAATACAAAAAGTACAAAACTCTTGCTTACGGCTTATATTTGGCATAAAAAAACGAGAGCACATTACTCATAAAATTAAAGATAATGGTTGGTTAAGCATGTACCAAAGGCGTTATCTGCATATGATTTGCCACTATCATGCTATTATAAAAAATAAGTTTCCAACATATCTCTATCAGAAGATTAGATTTCGCACAAACGTACACAATATTAATATTAGGTTTAAGGGTAGGCTTACAATACCACAACATAGATCGCAGGTTTTTAAGCGATCCTTCTCGTACAACATTGTCAATTTATTGAACGCTCTTCCTAATGATGTTTATGCTATGTCAGCACCTGTTTTCAGAAATTTTATTTATCAAAAGCTTGGTGCGCAATCATAATAGAAAGTGCGGCCTGGGTAATGAATTGTTGTTTTTAGTAATACTCTCCACTTTTAAAGATAAAATATAATTTATTAGTTTACGTTTATCTCGTCTACTATTTTCTTTCTTTATGGCAATTTCACTAGTTATAGTTTGGTTATGGGTTAGTTGAACAGATGCCTTGTTGCATATATTGTAATCAGGGTGAACTGAACCTCGCCCAATAACAAAATGTAGTACTTTGATTGTATCATTTATGAATAAAGACCTTAATTATTATTATTATTATTATTATTATTATTATTATTATATAAAAATATAAAAAAGTATAATATAAAAGAAAACACTTTAATAACACCATCTTCATAGTAATAATATGAAGTTTTTTCCATATTATTCATATATTGTTTTTATGTAGAATCATACCTTAAAATTTGTCATCATAATTTTCGGCCACGCTATATAAAGCTTTTCTACAATACTATATTTTCAGATCATTTGTCAAAAGTAGCACATCAAATCGTAAAAACATAAAACTCAATGCAGCTGAGTAATTTTGTACCCAGCTTTATAAATATAGCGTTTCCCAAACGATATATTTTCATGTCACTGTCTTTAAACTAATGTAATTTAAACACTAAAGTTTCGCATGCTATTTGCAAAATATTTTCTACCTCAATCTGGATATAATACTAAAACTAAAGCGTCGTCAAATATATTATTCTGATGTCAAGAAAATTTAAATTTTTATGTCTTATTTCCAACGTGGGCTACTTTTGTATCATTGATTATGTTTTTTAAAGTAAATTTTTATTCCATGTTCATCAATTTTGTGGTGTAACGCTTAAAAAGTTCAAATAGTGTTGGTGATAAACCGGAATTTAATTTCCCCCTTGTACCGAATAGACATGTTACATTTTAAATTTGCCTCTGGTTCAACGCGAAAACTACATTATTTATTTTCTCTAGTGACAAATTGAAAAGCCCGAAAAAGCTTTTCTTTGCCCGTGCGAAACGAAAGCCATTAACAGTTAACAAAAGGTCTGCTGTAAGGATTCCGGAACCATTTTAGGATTTAATATATTTTCAGTCCTCAAAAATATATTCAATGTAAAAAAATTAAATAGTTTTATTTTAAAAAGGTAATGGTGTTGAAATAAAAATTGTTACGTTTCAGTGTACTAATGGTCCTAATATTTAATCCATATTTATTTAAATGATCACATTCATCAATACGTAGCACAATGGTTGCGATCACCTCAACCTCTACTGAGCGAACATATTCGTTGAGCGATAACTTTCTAGCTACTTGACGACCATGCTCTCGATCGTAAATAAAAATATGAATTTGCTCCGATTCACACCGATTGTATATAGTAGTATATTTAAGTAAATGGCCGAAACCTTTCTCATATTTTAGGATTCTCACCAGGATGAGCAATCAGATATCGAGCGGCATATTAAGGCACGGTGGAAGATTTTTAATCGACGAAGTTTGGCAAAGAAAAATTGAAAGAGCTAGAAAAAGGACGAAATGGAGACAGAAATAATATTAAGCTGTTGGAGGAAACCAATAGGGCTCAACAGGAATTATTAAAAAAAATGTATTAAAGCCAGTATAAAACACACACAATATTGAAAGATCAGTGGTGCTCTGTGGTTTCTGCTCAAGGACCAAAAAAGGAATTTTTAAACATTATTCGTCATACGAGAATTACGGTTAAATTGCAGAGGAGGAAAATGATAACCTCGCAATGTTACAAATGCCAGTTGTTTGGACATTTGCAATTTAAGTGCACAGCACCAATCAAGTGCATTCAATGTGCCAAAAATCTTTGGAATGCCCAAACAACAGGAATATATTCCTAGATGTGCTAACTCTGATGGAAGATCTAATTTGCAGTGACACTCCAGGCATTCTAGCAATCTAACAACAACAGAAATTGTAACGTTATTCCAAAATTAAATCATAATTTCAAATAGGGAAAACAAGACACAACAAAATTAAGTAACAATAATCAAAACTGTAACAAGGGTACGGCAGATAGGCCTGTCATAGAAATAACGACACTTCAAACAACGATGAAGTCTTTTTTGACCGAATTTTCTAATATTATAACAAAACAGGTACAAACAATGCTATCGACTTTTACTTTAGTTAAACAGTAATGATATTGCAGAGCAACCTATTTTTGTGGAATCAATGCGCTTTTTATCTAAGAAACATGGCTCAAAGGAGAGCGCTTCACGTTTTTACACTATACAATCTATCGCAATAATATAGCGAATTTCATTGCTAAAACAGGTGCGGCATTAGTGCAAAATTTGTAAACCATTGAGAAACCGATGCAACATTTCTTGCACCGAGTGCACTCAGTTCCGCACGTGCTCCTGAAGATCGTACCGCACTGGATAAACTGGATGAATACGTCAAACAATACATGGTTTTGCAAAATATCTGACTTGTATATCGTCGGCTTAATCTGCTAAACCCGTAAGTCCACATTTGATCAAATTTTAAATTTTAACGCCATCTTTTGTAAAAAAAAAGAATCTACTTATCAAAGAAATTTAAGTAACTCCAAAAAAACCCTTAATGTGTGACTCTCGTATTTACTTAACCTAACCCGTAAGTCCAACCCTGGCTAAACTCATAAGGAAAACGCATGCCGCCAGTATGCATTAGGAAGTAGGTAGTTGTTGTACTGTTTCTTATAAAGAGTTTTTGTCGCTCTGAGCTCAATTGTTTACTATTTTTTTGACTCATTTTTCGATTTTCGTTGTTGCTATCATGGCACTGATCGGCATTAACTTACCTAACATAAATGGAACTATAGAAGCGGGAATATCAGTTGGAGTTGACCCAACTCTTCCAGATGACCATAAACTTAAGGTTGTAATGACAGGCACAGCTGAAGATGCAGCAAGATAAGCAGCCTTATGGGCGTATCGCACTTTTGCTAATACAACATTATTTGCCAAGGATCTGCTAGTTGTCGGAGCTGCGGTTGCTGTTCATGCAGGATTATGTAGAAAAGTTGGAGCAAATGCAGATGGCGACTGGGTTGAATCAGTTATCCAAGGAGCACCTACAGTTGCAGAAGCAGCAGATTTAAACAGAGTCTTGACAGCCGATAAGTACAGACAAGCTATTAGCATAATAGTAGCTACAAAAGCCAATTGGTGGTTAACTAATCATCACACAGGACAGGGAGGAGTCCAAGGGTATGCAAAGAAAGTGTTAGAAATCTTTTATCCTGGGAATGTTTCAACAGAGATTGTGACTGCTGCACATACGATTCGTCATTGGTGTAGCACGATCCATATCCTAGGAGTAGCAGAGGCAGCAGTCCCGAGAGTTGTCAATCCAGCTGCTTCCCGATTGAGGGCCGTTCAAGATCCTCCTCATGCAGATTTCATCCCGTTCACAATGTCTGCAGATTCAAAGTTGCGGTTTTTTGCACCTCCAGCTGGAACGCATAGGTTGGTAGCTGCATTTGAGGGAGCTAAGAGGATGATAAAATCCCCATTATGCAAGTTATGCCCTGATGTGATGGGCATGGAAGTTCTTCCTGGTAAAATGATGGGAGTCTTGCAGAATCCAGCGGCACATCATATAGGTGCATCTTACCTAACGGGATTAGCAAGGATCAATTACAACGATACTGACTGTGAATCATATCTAGGCAGAGTCGGGACATTTGTAAGAAGAATGACTCCGAAGTCTACATTAGCTCAATCTCCCCATTTGTCACAGATTAGAGTTGAGTCTTATGAAGACTATTCAGCAGAATGGGATCAGCTCTTGGTTTCTTATCGGTCTCAAGCAGCACAAAGTGCAGTTCAGGCACTACAAACTATAGGACAAATGACGGGTCCACTGGACGATTTGGCCTACCAGGCACTTAGGGGGGGTTTTCAGTAAATGGTCCTCCTCAAATCATTGATCCAGTACCTCCAAGGCCAGATCCAGGGAATATTGGAGGCAGAGGAGGGAGAGGGGGGCCATCCAACATACCTAGATATAACCTAAGAGAAGGTTATTTTTGAATAAAGATATTCCAAATAATTCCATTTGTTAATAAAGGTTACCTCTTCGTTGAGCTCAATGCTTAAATGTTTAACCAATATTCACTTCTAACTAAGACTGGTATGTCAGTCGTTTATAATGTATATATATATGACTTGTTAATTGTTGACAAAGATGTTTTTTTTGTATAAAAAAGATCTGTTTATCAGTGGTTTATTGCAGTTTTAGAACGATTCTTTGTGCCTGTAATTAGAGGTAAGTACACTAATCATGTTCAGATTATTTGAGAGGTATTTTTTGTATTGTTTATTCATCTATTTATCTTTAAAATATAGTGGTGGAGTTATGGGATTTTTCATTTTTGTAGAATCTAAATTTTTGGTATCGTCCGAATAAAACGGACTTACGGGATATTCCTATTGTATGGTTTTTATTAGAGTTTAAACCTATAGAACCAAATTTAGATTGGAAAAATTAAGCTAAGTAATAGAAACTACACTTAATAATTATTTTATAAGAATTTATTGAGAAATTGGTTAATTATGCAGTGGCGGCGCGACTGCGTGAATAAAAACGCCAGTAAAAATAAAAGTTTGTGTTAAGTAAAAATGGTAATGGTAATGGGTATGGGTGCTTGAATGGTAGCCATTACTTAAACAATAAAATAAATTAAAGATATTATCCACTACTAAAATAGTAAGGTAAAAAAAATTAAAATTTATTTGAACTCCTTGTACTTTTGCTTTACCGTTACAAATTACCACGAGCCGTTAATATACAAGAACAGAGAAAATACGAAGACGACGGTAAATAGGAAGTCCAGATCGTACCAGGAAATATTGAAAAATGCAGGTGTGTCAAATTAATCTGATGATACAAATATTTCCGAGAAGTGAAATTATTTTGCACCATGAAGACGCAAATAGTAATGAATTTAGCGTAACTTTGCAAAATTTAGTGCCTAGTGACCTCATCGGTAGTGATATCTTAATACTGGATATTCCAAAAATAACAGACAATGTCACGACTGGTGATAAAATTGTATCTGAAAGTAATTCAGAAAATTATACTATTTTATCCAGATGGAGGGCATCTGGATAAAATATTGACTTGAGGCTAAAAAATAGTATTCTTTACTCTTCGCAAGTAGATGAGGAAAGTATTATAGTAACATCAGTTCACAATGATGACATTCAACAAAATGATGAACGCGATGAAAATGATCCAGATTATGTACCCGTAAAAGATGAGGAATCGATTAGTCATTCCGAAAATAGTGCTGATAATGAAACAGAAATAGCACAAGAAACAAACGAAGATGAAGATAACCCTATAGGAAGAAAGAGAAGGAAAAGACAATTTGTGAACGAGAAAAAATGGAATGAAACTAAAAGAAAACCAAAACGTGAAAAGGGAGAAATGTATTTAGGAGAAAGGAAGATAAATGGCCAATGGAATTATAGTATCGAAAGAGAAAAAGAATACCAAGGGTGCCATGTAACTGTAAACTTTCGAGAAAAAATACCGTTATAAAGTGCAGTACATTTTCTCAGGGGGATAGGAAAACATATTTACAAAATTTTGGTCAAACATGAAATGGAGCCAAAGAAAATTGTATGTATCTTTTTTAGTAAAACCAAATTACGTAAAAGGACACAGGAATAGGCGAAACGAAACAACATCGAGAAGAAAGGAATTCATGCTTTATCACATGAAGAAGCAAGGGCAACTTGTCAGAGTTTGTAAGCAGATGTTTTTAAACACACATTACCTTAAAGAAAACATGGTTTTGGACCGGATAAAAAAAGAAGAATCGAGTAAAAAAATTTGGAAGAAAACAATTTAGAAGGGGGAACTAGTCATACAAACCGTTACAAAGATATGAAAGAAAATTTAAGAATTTTTTTTTCTGAACTGTCAAAGGCCGAATCACATTACTGCCGTTCTTCATCAGACAAACTATATTTGGAGCCAAATTGGAAATCGAAAGCTTCATTATTTCTATTCCACAAACGCTGGTGTCAAGAAGAACAACTAGCTTCATTATCAATAGCTTTATTTTGTCATGTTTTCGAGAAAATGAATCTCTCCCTATTTCGCCCTAAAAGGGATGAGTGCGATAAATGTGTGGCATATCGAAGTGGAAACTTACCTGATGATGTCTTCAATTTACATCAAGAGAAAAAAGAGAAGCTAGAAAAGAGAAAACTCGAGATAAAGAGTCCAACAATACAGTATATTATATCACCAAAAACAAACATTTCGTCCCAATATTTCAAAACCAAATTGATAGTACACAATCTAACATTTTTTGACATGAAAAGAAAATATGGTTATTGCTACTTATGGCATGAGGCCGCTGGTGGTACTAGTGCAAATGACTATACCTTAATAATTTGCAGTTTTTTAAAAGATCATGTTGAGAGAAATATCGAGGGCGAACAAAAAATTATAATGTACAGTGATGGATGTACATCGCAGAATAGGAATTGAACTCTGGCCAACGCCCTTCTTAATGTTTGTATAGAATCAAACATGACAATAGAACAGAAATTTCTGGAGTAGGGACACACCCAGATGGAGGCAGACTCCATGCACTCGACCATTGAAAGAAAACTTCGCCATACCAACATAAGCGTACCTGCCGACTATGTTGAGATTTGTATGAGTGCACGTAAAAATCCACGGCCCTACATAGTTTATTACCTAAAGTCCTAGAGCATGGATTTTTTAAGAACTTCAGCAAACTTCCGTTTATAAAATCTTTGCGTCCAGGTAAAAGAGTTGGTGATCCTCACGTCACAGACATACGAGCTTTAAGATATTCATCAGATGGAACAATAGATTACAAGTTGAGGCATTCCAAAGATTACCAGAATCTCCCTTTAAGCCGCGTTGTAAAAAATACAAGACAAGATTTCTGCTGTCCCCTTGGTGTTTAATAAGGTTGGAATATAATAATTCTTTACCGATTAAGAGGGAAACATTTTTACATTTACAAGCTCTAATAATCAGTGTTCCAGCTGATTATCACTCATTTTATGACAACTTGTCTTACCATTAAATTTCTGGTAGTTAGTTTTTTTTTAGTTTAAGTTGTGTTCATTAATGATAAATAATAAATAAATTAAAATACCGTTCTATTTTTCGCACATTCAGTAATAAAATCCCTTAAGTCCTAAAAATTTTAAAAAGAGAAAAGAAAAAAAAAGTCCAACAAAATTATGACGCAATACCTCACTTCTTAAAACGTATTTAAAAATCACATACTTTTAATATCTAGATAAACATGTATCTTGGTTTCTCTTATTTAATTTGTAAATTAATTATTATGCGTTTTTGGTCTTCTCTGTAAAATTTTAATTTCTGGACTTACTGGTTTAGCAGATTAAGCCGACGATATTTTAAAAACTATTTTGAGCTATAGTACTGATAGCGATTATAATATATGTTATATATAGTATTATCCTTAGCTAATTGGAAAAATGAACCCAAGGTCAAACCTGTAAACCACTGGTAAAGAACTCTTTCAATTTTTTTTGTGCACTGAGTGACATACCGCATTTCTTTTATCAATGGAATTCACTAATAGACAGTACAACAAAGAGGAGAAATTATGATTTCTTTTAAAAACCATATGATTGCTAAGACTATGCCGGGTCCGCCAAACTCCCCTTGTATAGAGGGACGCTCATTCGTGTAAAGATCAAACACAAATTAATCTATTTGGGCTCAGTTTATTGCAGTCCTTCATTGAAGTTCGACGGCACCTGCCTCAAAAAACCTTTTAACAATGAAAATACTATAATATTAAATGGAAACCCTATGACACGGACTCTGACAAGCGGGAATAGGCGGCCTAGGTCGTTCGTAAGAGACGTGCGAACGAACACAATCTTCACGTATATATTTACGTATATTTTACAGAGAAAGCTTAACTTAGCCTCTGCGAACAATTCAGTAAAAATCGAAGGACCAACAGAGTGATGCGAGGATCTCCAGAACGGCCCAAATCTATAAAAGTCTGAATCACCAGATATAATAAAATAAAGTTCTAAAAATTCTATCAGAAATCACGATATGTGACTTGCGTACCATAGTCCAAGCGATTATCGAAAAATGTGCTTTTATAGTAAAATAAAACTTCTTTTTGTACTAGTACAATAAAGTACCACTTTATGTCCGCTAAACTGTATAATAAACTATCCGTTACTAAGTAATCGTACATAAAATGTTTTTGCGTAATTTTTTTTTACATTTTAATGTTAGTTTTACATTTCTGATCATTCATTCTGTTGCTTTAACAAAGAGTTACCTTGGGTTATTTTTGGATTTTATATTTGGTGTAGGTGGTGCCTGCAGACGTCAGTTTTACTTGATTGAACTCCGTCCAAAAAAGTAGTAAATTATGGCCGTAAATCTGTACAATAAAGACCTGTTTATAATGAAATCGTAAGAAAATTGTTTTTTCTTTTAAAAAGAAATTCGATTCGTGATTGGAAAAATTAATTACAGCAAGGTTTGTATATCTTTCTTAATAATTTAGAGGCGTAAAGCAAAATGGATAAAATCCACTTAAGTACATTTCGAATAAGAGGCAAAAACTGTTGTCGCTTCAGAGTACGCCTTCACATTTAGAAAATGATCTAAATGGTTTTCCTTTTTCTGAAAAGGTAAATAGATTATTGATTCAAATGTGCAACGTTATAATCATAACCTTAAAACCATCATTAAAGTTTTAAAATGGACGGAGCACTACATGGCTCAATAAACTATAATTACACTTTCGACAGAAATGAAATTTTCATCGAGGTATGTGCACTATTTTATTTACAACCAGTATATATATTTTTTTAAATAAAAATCGGAAGAATTTGTTTGATTAGTTTTGACAACATATTGGCATTTAGAAATAGTCATGGCGCATTTATATAGGATCATGTTCGTTTCTTAAATCGGTCTTCGAACTACTTATTTTCAATTTTTAAAAAGGGGTTGCTGCTGGGCGGGTCTTGAACAGAGGAGCTGATTTCAAATTTCTAAATTCACATTTTATTGAGATAGACGGGGGGGGGGGGGCAGCAAGGAGAAGGTTACTTTCAAATCGTCATTTTGGCCATTGCTGGATCGAAACTATGGTGGCAGAGGCGGGAGCTTGGGAGGAGGGAGCCAATCTCTCCGTATTCTATGTGATTTGAGTGGGTTTGAGTGAAAGTGTGATGGCATGATAAGGGGATTCAGGGAGACGTCCGTCCGTTTGTAGTAGTCAATAATTAGTTTGTCTATATGGTCAGTGATTGTCGGTATTTGTGGGTCAATATGTAAAATATGAATCATCGTGAAGCGTGGAGCATTTGTCATAATTCGGAGCATTTCATTTTGAAATGTCTGAATTTTTCTAAACGTTGACTTATTAAGTCTAGTCTGATGTTTCTGATTTCCAATATGCATGGTTTGGGGTAATTTGCTTCTGGCTCTCGAAAAGTAGATGGTTTGGATTTTGGCGTCATTGAGGCAAATTTTTCATTTATCTAGCCACGCCTCTAAGTTTTATGTGGCGTTGTAGCTTTATTACTACCAACCTTGGCTGTTTGTCATGATGCATTTACCATCCCTTTGAGATGCTAACAAAACTTATCAAGCCAGCAAGTTTTTTCGGTTGCTATGTCGTTAACAATCGATTAACATAAGCCCCATAAGTTTTTAAAAGTTGTGATGGTGAAAAAAATATTAGCAAAATGTCTGAATCCGATTCCGAAGATTTAAGCTGTACACCACCAGAATTGTGAGAGGTCACGGCCAAGGTAAGAGAGAATTTGATGCCCCAAAAGAGTAAGCTTAGGTACGAGAAAGCATATAATGTCTTTCAAGAATGGTGTGTCAACCAAGGAACCCAAAATGTAGCATCAGAATCGGTTCTGCTGACTTATTTTGGTGACACGGCGACGATCAAAAAACCATATTATATTCTATGAGGCTAGCATTCTGGCCTTGCTATGGGATTCAATATCTCCCCCCTCTTAGCTAAAATAGTTTTATACCCATTAAAACTAAATTTGACTTCTCGCCCAATGTAAAAAAAAACAGTTATTTTACTGCAGATATATTAACTTTATTAATAATATACACCCAAATATAGAAGTCACAATCGAAAATGAAGAAAACAACAAAATAACATTTTTAGACCTAGAAATATTCAATAAGAACTGTAACTTACACTTCGCTATCTATCACAAATCCTCTTTTATAGTTACTATTATACTCCACAATTTCAATAACTCCACCAACCAAAAATTGAGTACTTTCCATTCACTTTGCCATAGATTGTTCCCAAATCCGTTAACTAGATCCCATTTCAACAATGCACTTGCCTACATTAAGAAAATAGCGAAAAACAATTATTACCCTCACCACGTGATCAACAATATGTACTTTAAATATTCCAATAAACATATCAACAAAAACCTATTAATAAACTTCACTGACCAACCGACAAAATATATCTCACTCTATTTTTATGGCCCAATCTCTTATAAAATGAAAAATATATTACTTAAGCATAACAGCCAAAGCCAAATATCCTTTAAAACACATAACACTATCAACAAATCAATTAACAACAACAAAGACAAAGTCCCCATTCCAGACCAATCAGGATCAGGTGTTTGTAAACCCTCATGTACTTATTTTGAAAACGACTCCCCATAAATACTTTATATAAGCCACACTGGACGCAAATTAGAATAAACTACCACCTTTAACTTATAGAAAAGCATAAAAATAAACCTGGGTCTCGTGGCCTAGCTGTTAAGGCGACGGTTTCGGACACACAGGGACTGGTGTAGCGCGGGTTCAGTCCCCGGGCCCGGCGTCTAAGTTTAGATTTTAGTGGTTTGAGATGGCGTTGAAGTCGTGTAAAATAAGGGAAGAGTTAAAAATATATCGGCATTCAAAACCCCCATTCACGCTGGTTAGAGGCCGGATGAGATCGAATATCTCGTGGGGGGAGGGTGCAGTTACACACTCCCCGGTTGGTAGGTCACATCTGATAACTTAAGGCCGTACGAAACCAGGGGTTGATAGCCGTTGGAGGGTGCAGGCCGGGATGGTGGTCGCGACTAAGGACCATGCTCCGGAAACCACGTTAAGTAATTGGTTCCCTCGAGAATGACCCTGGCAGCGAACAAAGAGGTGAAAATCCAATTTAAAAAAAAACAAACCCATATTTAGATAACAAATTCAATTTTGCTAACCACATTTTATACTCTAAACATAATTTTGATCCAGACACAGGTAATAAAGTTCTTCATGTAGCGAACAACGGGAAAACCTCCAGCCTACTACAAAATTTTTGAAATTAACAAATCTATTAGCAACCTTGACATTAATACTTTAAACGACTAAACTCAGTTCGCCTGCCCTTCTTTCTTTAATTCCAACAAAATCTAAAATATCATGTCACATCCATCATTTAACAAATTTTAACGATCTCCTAGCGATATCTAATAGCTTGCTACCACACCTCCAATAATTTAAATCAAAGGGACCGCATAGCAGTTATAACTTTTCCTCAATGTTCTACATTAATTTTTAGGTTTTAGAATTTCGTTGTGAATACTTGCTTGCCGCCTTGTCCCGGATGCTTTTTCGGTTCTATTTTGCCGACAATGTGCTTTGTTGCATTAGCATTCATAAAATGTTAGAATCCTTCTCACTGTTTACATAGATTCGTATTTTTGATTGATAGGTTGTAATACATTTTAGGATATAATCCATCCGCCCATGGAATCTGATAGTTTCACCCCTCCTCTGAACTGATGAGGTTATAGAAGCAGCCATTTTGCTGAGACCTTGTTGTCGCGAAACACCTCGCTATATAAAATCTTAATTTAAATTTTAATTACTTTATAAAATAAAAATAATCTGATGATCTGTCAACACTATACCACCACAAGAAGGATAAAAACGAGGAAAGAAAACTGAATTTGTCACCAGCTTTTAAATTGATCACATTATCATTTTGGTAAGCTTATAATAAATCATGTAACTTCTTTTCATGTTCAATTATTTCAGGTTGGTTAACCAATTTTGTAGGTCGCATATTTTCCAACAGAACCTTATAACTTTTTTATTTTCAGCCACCAGCGCCATGGAACACCCACCATATTTCCAACCTGTAACCTTTTAAAGATAATTAATATCACTTGAATACTTTTAATAAAACCACAAATACTTATAGGGCTCGATTAATCTCTACTATACAGAAAATAACTTTTAAATAAGATAAACAATTTTTTGCTTTTAATGTTTCAATTTATTTAGAGAATAAATCACTCTACATGTTTCGGCTTATTAAGCCTTCTTCAAGAGCAATACAAGAAATGTATTCATCTTGTAAAGGCCTAATAAGCCTAAACATGTAGAGTGATTTATTCTCTAAATAAATTGAAACATTAAAAAGCAAAATTTTTTACCTTATTTAAAAGTTATTATTAAAATGTTTCACAAGGAACCAACCGCCGAATCAGTACAATGTATTAAATACAGAAAATAGTTCCTCCTTCTGTCTCTAGCTTAAATTACTACACTGTCAGGTCCCTCGAGGTTCTATACTTATAACTTGACTATCATTTTATGTTCTTGCGAGGCATGATTTGCTCAGATGTACTACTAAATAGACAAACTAATTAAACTTTTTGTATAAAATGCAGAAATTTAAACCTCCTTTTATCACCGTTTTCCTTGTTTTATGTTAAACAATGTAGACAATGTATATATCCCCCCTTTTATGTTAACCCACCTTGATATTTACCTACACTCGAGTGTATAAACTTCATTTAGTTTGTTCTTTTATGCTATGGCTTTTCCCTGATCGATAAATATTAGCTAATGCTGGAGATGAACTGCACTAAGGTCGAAACATGTTAGAACTTTTACGATCGATTACTTTATTGAAGAGGTCGTTTTCCCAAACCGTCCCCCTTTTTTTTAGAGGTAATTGTTGTGGTTTAGACAGACTATCATTTTTACCACCTAAAAAATTTTAACCACTGAAATAATGGACTAGTTCTTGTACTTCATATACTCTATCGTCAACATAGAGGATGTTTAGAATGATAATATAAATTTGACACAACATAGATATCTCTAAATTTTGCAAGTTTTAAGGCCAAAAAGTTCCCCATGGTATTCACAAACATTAATCAATTTCTAACTGATGCACCGTAGGATTGTACTGTTCAGAAGGTATTCTTTTTTAATAATTATTGGATAAATGAAGTAGTTACGTATCAAAAAGATTGCCTACGTAATTATATAGGGTGTTTCAGAAGTACGGTACGTAACTTAAGGGGGTGAATCCTTATGATATTCTTAGGGACGAAGTTCATATAAACATGTGTCCGGAGTTGGCCCCTTTTGATATACAGGGTGTTAAAGATCCTAAAAGAAAATCGTTTTTTTATAATTTCTTTAAATATCCCCTCACCGATTTTATTGAAATTTGGTACCGTTATTCATAATGATAAGGGGCTTAATTAGTGCCAACTAGATCAGATTTATTAAGTCCAGTGTCGTCCCGGGGAACACCTTTACGAATATTATTCACACAAAAATGTACGCCACTAAAATGCAACAGTTAATCAAAGCAAATGTTGAAAATGGCCACCTTCTGATAAAACGCACGATTGCAATCGCCTCATCATTGATTCTCTTACACTTTCAAAAATGCCTGCATTACTGTTACTACTGTATACTATGTTACTGTATGCAGCAACCACTACATACTGTGCTACTGTATGCAGCAACCACCTACCTAATCAAACCTTGGCTGACAATCATGGGGAAGCAGAGCTGCACATGGTGAATATAGATGATAAATGTGTAAAACCCTCCAAACAGTTGATGCACTTATTTGAAGTTGCACTGCTAAAGTTCTTTTCAGAGATATAAGAAGTGACTAGCTGATCCCTATTAGGAAAGACCCGGGCAAGCTGCAAAATTGAAATATGGCCAAACTGGTCAACTGCCCACTATGGTAGCTTGCATTGTCCATTACAATTACGCTATTCAGAGGTATATTTGGAATTAGCTTGTTTTTAAACCAGTCTTCAAATAAATCAGCAGTAGTGTCCTTATGGTAATCCAGAGAAGAATCTTTAATGTTTTTTTGCAGACAGAGAGGGTCCATTTGGAATCCATCCATCTTTGGATCCAGCATGCAAAATCGTAAATCGTTTACCTCTTTTTGATGGCGCGCTTGTTTTACACTTGCCGCTTGAGTCAACCCAACCCTTTTCCGGGGTATCATGTGTTTCGAACCAGGTTTCATCCAAGTTAAATATGTAGGCACGTTTTGTTCCTCGTATAACTTGTAAATTTTACGCCGTATTATATCTTGATCACTTCCATCTACCTTCGAGAAAATACCAGTATCGGTTCTTTTTTTCCTCGCTAAAATGGGATTATTCACAATTTTCCATACAGTTGATGTTGGAATTTTTGTTAATGTGGCCGTTTCTTCTAACGCTGTTTGCTTGCTGACCTCACGTTTAATGAGAGTTAAATAAACATTATTTATAACTTCCTTAGTTTCCACAGAAAAGTGTTTTCTGCTTTTCGACGGGGTTATCTCCTGAGATACAATGGGCTCGCACATATTTTCTATGACTCACACACGATTAAACAAACGCTGTATTACATACGAAGTAAGAATAATTACTAAGCTTAAAACTAAATAGAGTAATTTGTTTTATGGCATTAACCTTCTCATTTTGAATCAGGTAGAAATCGGTTTAAAATCACCAAACTATTACTTTAATAAATTAAAACAAAACTTCTGTCTTCCTCCACAAATAATATATATTTTTGAAAATTTTTTTTAACGATTGTCCCTACATGTTTCGACTATATATACAGTCATCTTCAGGGGAACTAAAAGGAATGTGTGAGAATATAAAGACAATAACAGGCACCATAAGGGACTTACCTATATCGAGTGTAAAATTGGATCCAATAGTTGTCTCAAATTAATGAGTACAACATTTTATATCATGGCAAGTGAAATTTGTGTAGTTGAAGACTAACTTGAGGTAACTCAGAGTTGTGGATATGTAAGTAAGCACATTTTAGTTATTTGAAAAATTTTTTTTATGTTGATAAAAGTCAGAAAATTTAGTTATATTTAACGAGCATGATGTGAAAATAAATTTTAATAATTAATATATTTATATTATAACATGATTTATGTGGAGAAACCAAAAAGAAAAGAAAGAAAAATTTTTTTAGTTATTTTATAAAAATATGAAATTTCATGTTCCTAGAATAATACTATTATAAATAAATAAATAAAGTAGAAAGGGGGCTAAGCCCCTATGGGTTTAAATAGAACCGCATTGTGATGTTAAGAAAAATTTTTAAGTTTTTTATAAAATTTAAAAGAGAAACGAAATTTCGTGCAAACCACTACCACGTTTAACTTAAAAAGAATTTTTAAGGAAGGTGTGGTTAAAGTATAAAATGAATGACAGATTTGACATATGGCATAACAAATATCAGACTGTAGAAATCCTAAAAATTGAAGTGTTGGTGTAATCTAGAGCAACTCGATAGTAGGTTTACAAAGTCTACAAGATATAGTGTACCTGATGTTTGAAAGTTATTATAAATGTTAAACACACAAAGTACCTGAATATGAAAAAGAATGAGACATCTGTGATTGAATGTATGAGTAAATAGTTTTCATAAATTAGTAGTTTACAACAATTTTATAAAATTATTTTTAAAAAAGGAAGTTATAAAAGTTCATGGGAGGGCAGATACTACTGCACCGAAGCATATATTTAGAGTTAAGGTTCACTGCACTTTACACTAGGTGGACATTTAAAAATTTAAACTAAAAATTATGATTAACATTATAAGGAAAACAGTATAACATAACAAAGATTGAATCTAACAAAACTAGAATGAACATTGGGCAGACTGACGTAGGTATGCCATAATTAAGCATTAATTGTCAAGGTTGAGTAGTATATAATAGGCTGGAAAGAGTAATGATATATTGATGAAGCAAACACGAGTGCTGAAGTAGGGTGGCGCTGTCCCGCCAAGAATACCAACAGCAAAACACCAGGATCCGCAAATCGACCTCACAGCAGCAGCCTGAAAACTGAACCCGTGAGACTAGTGACTAGCCGATGCACTTATACATGAGTCGCTGATTTAATGGTCCAAAAGCGACCCCCACTGGCCACCGTGAGAAGGTGACAGGACAACGCCAGCTCTCAGAGACAAAAACAATCGTGATGCTATCTTAAATTTAGAGCATTGAAGAAATTTGTACTGCTATGAATAATTTGATCGTTGACGCAATTTATATTAGTGTTGTTAAAATTTTTTTTTTTTATAAATAAATATAATTGCGTCAACGAGCAAATTATTCATAGTTTTTTTGACAAAATAAGGATGATGGTCGTTACTTATTTTTGGACTACCCGGTATACATAAATTTGCCATTGAGGAAAACAAATTAAGAAACAAAAAATCAACGGGTCCCAGCATTTTTCCAAAAAACACACTATTAGTTCATAGCTTTCTATAGTAGGTATTTTGAATAATATTGATTAATAACAATTTAAAAAAACAACAGAAATAAATGACTTTATTTTCTTCAATAATGTGAGAATGAAGAAACTAAAAATGGCAAAAAACCGACGTTTATTTTCCACCCGGGTGGAAATTATCCACTTTATTTACAATTATTTATCTGTTATTCTGTTTTGCAAAAAAACTATATAAATCATGGGATCTTGCCGTTGTTTATCGTATTAATTTAAATTGTCACCGCAAGAAAATAAAAGAGATATGTGGGCGAAAACAGATAATAAGTTTGCTTTATTTCTGAAAAAAAATCCTAAATGATAAGTGTAGACCGAGCCAATAATACAATAGATGATATTGATACTCAAATTAGTAATGAGTAAAATTGGTGTACTAGCTTCTTTTTCACACCTGAAATGTTCTATTAGGTACGTTGCAAATGAGAATTGGCTCATTTTCAGTAAATCTTCGTGGCATTTTTAATAAAAATAACAATTTATTGATTTGAAATGAATGACAAATAAAATATTCGTCAAGGCCAGCGATAAATTAAAAGACATAGATACGTTAATGACTTCGGAAGAAATGAAATATATTATTATAAATCTGGGATGTTTTCATTGTAAATATGGAATTTTTATTGAAACAAAAAATGCAAAATAAAAAGCAACATAATAAACTTTTACTTTAATATATGTGATTTCATACAACAAAATGGTATGTTCAATTGTTCATCTTCCTGGCTACACCTCATTTTGGTGACGAGAATAAAGGTTATGGTTAGGAAAGTATTTTCCATTTTTCGGAAGGTGTTCTGATGTATTGGATGATTAACCTTTTCCCATACCGTTTCAAATTTTTCTTTAACCTCAAAAGAGCGAGTGAAGGAACGAGTGAAATAAAAAAAAATATCAGGGTTATAAATACCGATTATAAGATTTCAAAAAATGTTTTGAATTGTTGGTTAGATAATTTAATAATAATAAATATAATAACTTTCCGTTTATATACGTAGAGAGAATAAAGAGCCAATTAATGAATGGTTATTCAAAGTAAAGAAAGCGGTCTCAGAATGTAAGTTTGGCATTTTATTCGAATCTGAATCCAGGATGCTGGGCAAGTTTTCTGTTCGTTTAAAGCCGGGTCCTGTTTTGGATCATTTTTGTGAAGAACGTATTTCTAAAAGTTTAAAGGATATTGTGGAAATTGCACTCGTGAAGGAAGCTACTTTAAAAGAGATTAGACACTATGTCGGTTCAGCGACTCAAAAAAGTTCAACAATCGTGGTCATGATGGAAAACCTTCTGTGAATTTTAAAAATGGGATTGTAGATAAACAAAAATACAAGGTAAAAGGACAGCACCTGGTTAGTGATAAAAAATGTTTATGTTTTGTAGTAAAGCTAACCATGTATTATTATTATTTGGCAAACGTTCTCTGAGCTTTGTTCTTTGTTAGTTTTAATAATCAAATTGATATTTTATGTTTGAATCAAAGAAATATAGAGAGGAACGAAACTTCATTTTTGGTTTTCAGGAATACTGGTTTCCTATTGCCCTAAGAAGAAAACAAGACCGTCATATTAGTTTATTCCATACATCATGACAATGCTATTAATCCAGAAGATACTGAGAAACCGGAAATAATAACCTTTTATAATAAAACTAAAATCGGCGTAGATTTCGTTGATCAGATAAGTGAAAAATATAATGTAGCCAGAAACACAAATCGATGCCCGATGGTGATATTTTATGACTTGCTAAATATATCTGGGCTCAACGCTTGTTGCGTATATAAGGTCCGAAGAAAAACTAACTGGGAACTAATAAAACTACAAATAGAACACAGGGCAACTAGAGAACTCAGATGCCGGGCGCGGATCATGTTTTTACTAATTATTCTTGCTCGGTAGAGCTTTATATTTTGTTATGTTATATCCTGGTGATAAGCTATGCCTTTTTGCAACTCTAATGGTCCCTAGCTCGCTTTTCCGGTAGGTGTCCTGACTAGCTCTGACACGATAGAGTAGGGGGGTAATATCAAGTAAACAAAAGCGCTACCTGTTTTGGGGTCCTGTAGGTCGGAAGAACGAGCGCTGGGTGCTTAAAAACAGAAAACTATATTATAAGAAGTGAAAACCAACAGAAACGCAAAAAGTGCTTTATGAGTCACTATTTAATATTAAAATAAATGGCAAATTTACCAGATAAATATATAGAACATTTAAATATATGTTGTATGTACTAAATTAACCTGAACCCTAGGATAAACCTATACTCTTATACTGTATATTGCATGATATTTGCGTACGCACAAAATAATTTACCAAAACAATTTAAATATATACACAAAATAACCAGTGAACCTTTAGCGATATGCCACTTTATTTAATTGATAAAGCCTGCTGCTTTGTAGGCCTTAAAAACGGTCGCCGTGGTAGGCAAAATAAAAACTGTAAAGTTAGTACCTAAATTTGGGAATATTTTGGGGCCGCAAATACAGTACTTAGGGCAACTGGTCGGTTACCTATATAAAAATAGTATTAGTTTAATGAAAATAATGAGCCCTGGCTCAATAAAACCTCGGGTATACGTATTCGCTCGGCGCACACTGTAAAAAGTGAATTTATGTGAACTATAATAATATTGTTTCGGCCAGCAAAATACAATTATGAAATTAAAATAACCAAAGTGTCCAAAATAAACTAATATAAAGGATACCTTAAGACGAGTCTAACGTACTTGCCATCAGCCGCAATGAGGGGGCCTCTGCGATGATATGAGCATTCGCAGACCCTAGCTTCTACGAGGGGGTTGAAGCCGAAATACGATATTCCTCGGAAACCAAACCAACGGAGGTAATACTTCAAGTACCCGAGTCCAATTAGCAGGTTTAGGAGCAGCAGTCGCAATTAAGGGAGCGACACAAAAACAGCAAATGGCAATTCGGAGGGTGAGGTAGAACCAGCAGTTCGGTTGGTGACGTAAAAACGGCACTTCGGTGAGTGAAGCAAAAACGGCCACAAGGTGCTGGGTTGGCCGTTAACGAAAGAAATCACTTTAAAAATATGGAATCCTGGAATTGCTTTCAAAATTTTTAGATGTTCCAACACATTTGTTGATTGCCTAATAGTAGGTCATCCTACAGGGGCTATAATCAAAAATTTGAAGATTCTAGTCTTACAAAAAAAAATCCACACAAGTGAATTATTGTTCACTTCAGCCTTCGAAGCCAAGAAGTGACCCTAGTAACAGTAATTTTCTCAAGGAGAATCGAGAACCAAAAAAAAAGAGGCGTCAAACACATTTATGGTGATATTTATATAAGCGTGAATTGGTGTTATTCCTGAGTTGACAACCTTCGGTAGAACCTATATAGGAACTTTAGTTCATTAATTTAGGTTGGTAGTAAATAATGTCACTCACTGTCAATAAAATAACAATAATAGTTAATTAAGATGTACCTACTTAATAAGAATCTTAATTGTCTCATAAGAGGGAATATCCATGAAATTGCACCAAGGTAGAGCATTCTCTCCTATAATAATTTAGTTCTAATTTTTAATAGTGTTAAATATAATTAGTGTTGTTTGACGTTCTATGGGAATCTAATTCGTATCTTATTTATTTCAGAGGTACTCGCTGGTAATGTTACATAAGGCCGAAGTCGAGGGGACCACAACCACATGAAGTAGCCGGAGTGTCCCCTAAATTAATTATAAGGTAATGTTTTATTTATTCTTAATAAGGTTTATGTTGATTATACAGGCTTGCCTGTTTAATGAGTTTGAAACATATTCTACAAACTAATTCTTTTAATAGAACCCTTTTCTTAATTTTAGATACATTTACATTGACCGCTTCAGGACCGTAATTGGCCTCAAGAATTTCCAAGTCTTCCTTGAACGCTTTTTATTCAAAATATGTTATTAAATATTTAATAAAGTGTTATAAAAATGAAGATTGTATGTGTTTTAAATTAAATGACATATTTAGGTTTGCAAAATGAATTTAAGGAAATTAGCTTAATGGGAAAACTTTTAGATAATTTGATTGGGCAAAATAAAAACGTAATAATGTTTGGAATTGAACACGTCTTTCCTACTCCCTCAAATAGGCCCGCTAATCACGTTTGATGATGTTGTATTTGTCCTCGAAGTGCCACCAAATCAACGTGAAGATTATGCAACAAGTGCGGCAAGAATGCATGTAAAGATCACCAAGAGATATGTGCACCGAATGTGTATCGGACTAATTATATTCCAGTTTTATGATATACGTCCTTGTTTCCTGTTACTTACCGTTATTCTATATTATCGTTTTTTTTTTAATATTTATCCTATAATTCGTTAAAAAAATCCTAAATTTGGTTGTTCTAGACTGAAGGTTATTTTTGTGACCACTGTAAATTTCGATGGAAATAAAACGTCCGTAACACATTTATAATTTCCCCACCAGTAAATAAACACTTAAACTTCTCACGCACGATATACAAAGGTACTGACATAAATACAAACTATTTTAAAATGCAGTTAAAAGAAAATATAAAAAATAAGCAGAATATGCAAAAAAAATGGTTGATGTTTGTATACCGCGCGACTAAACTCGTTAGTAAAAGAGGCTCGCCGCGTTGTTGTAACCCGGGGTTGCATTCGCCAGTGCAGCTGCGTACTTTTATCTTGAGTGAAATAAATGTTATTAGCGCGATTACTGAAGAATTACCAAGGATAATGAATACGACAACTTCAAAATCGGACAAACACCCCCCCATTCCACCGGGCGATTTATCACTAGCCGACGAATCTTCTGGACGAGAAGATGACTAATACCCTGATACATTGATGCCCGATCCATTAAGAACAGAAATGGAAAAAAACAGAACGGCAGGAGCAGAGATGGGCAAAAGCACTGGGAGATCAAAATAAGCAATGGTAATTAAAATTGAACCAACCTATGGAAAAAACGCGAGCAGAAAAGGAGGAAGTCGTGAGACTACTAGTTGAACAAAATAATAAACTGACAATGATGTTGAATATGTATGAAAGCCGGCCCCTACACAAAGAACATACACATGCACAAATACACACACACAAACTCTGACGCTATTACAAGCAATTCTAAAAATAACATAGCAAAATTGTTGAAAAACTGATACTAAATAGGATTTCTGATTTTATATGAAACGATAAAATTTTACCACCAGAGCAGTTCAGGTTCAGAGCTGCTCATTGCACGGTGTGCCAAACGACAAGACTGCCAACTAATATACAGCAAAATTGACTTAAGCACAAGAACTACAATATACAAGACAGTAATTCTACCAATACTAACTTCCGGTGTACCGACATGGTGCACCGTCAACAACTCAAAACTGACAAAACTACAGAGACTACTAACCAAAACATTACGTATCATAACAAACGCACCAAGATGATTTCCGACAGACGCACTCACAGAGAACTACACATGGACAAGCTGAACATATTTCCCACGAAACTCATAACTAAATATTACGCAAGGACACACATATCAGACAATATACTAATACAAACTGTACACATAAGATCACAACAACACCACAGACATAAATACCAAAAGGACTGGCTCCCACCTTAATGAAACTGTGATGATGACTGAGGAATTAAAAAAAAAAAGATATAAAGAGAAACATATAACATCTAAAAGAAACACCTGACTCGAAAAGATTAACCGAAAACAACAGGAGTCAAAGCAAGAGCTTTTCTAAATTTGTATTATATAATTTAGGAACCTTTTTAAAGAAACAAACTAATTGCTGTTATAGACGTGTTATAAATATTGGTATCAATAAACTTCTATGACCGCCCATTTCTATAGGCACCGCCTAGATATCACTCGTTATGTTAGTTCCTAGAAAATTAATTAAGATAGTTACTTCTAAACCTCTGTAGAATCTAGTTGTTCTTTTTAAATATTTTAAAAGTATTTTCCAAATTACACGAATACGAAAGTATCTTTCCCTTAAAAAGTGAGCTTTATTTTCTAAGTTTAGTTCTGGCGACTTTAGTAACAACGCTCGTGGCTTCAATCATGACTTGTGCAACCGAAACGCAGCATCCGCGATTCGGTAACACAACAGGGTTGAACTTAAAAGCTATACCTATTCAAAATGTAATAGATTGATACTCATATTTTAAATTAATACAGTAGTTGTATTTATCCAGTGGTAATGCTTTTATTACTGACGTACAACTTAGTTTAAAGGTTGATGAGTGGGCAGTAGGGTGGATCGAAGAATGATGTTAGACTTTGCATTTGGCTTGGTAGGGGATAGGTGCTCTATGATCAATATATGATAAAGCTAAAATATCAGATTTTCAATATTCTATACTGCCCCAAGGATGATCAAATACATATATGATAAAACGAAAAGAACTTTGTACGTTGTTGTTTTTTAATATTTAACTTTCGGTTGCTAAACTGACAATTGGCTTCCAGTGCCACCCAACGTAGTTTTCCCGCGATGGGCCGCCTTGCCAGCGTTTGAACCTATATGGATTCTCGCTGTCCTGGTTGGGTTGATGCGTGAAGTTGCCACGAGATGTAGCCACGTGCAGCAACTCTCGTCTATTTAATTGCATTTCTGTGTCAAGAGCACTTTGAGGTCCCTTACCTTTTCGTCAGACCCGGAGCCTTGCCGATGTAGACGGCGAAACGCATCCATGGATTGGGTCTGACGGAAGGATAAGGGCTCTGTACACGAACTTATTTTAAGTTTGTTGTTTTTTAACAAAACTTTATGTTAAAATGTTGGTTAAGAAAAAAGTAAATTAAGAAAATCGAGAATAAAATTTTCACTTGGACACCCTGTATCTAGATTATTATCAACTTTTAAACTAAGTTTGGCCAAATCGCAATATTTTTACCTAAGGAATCTGCAGTTTTAACCATTAATTTATCGGGCATCCTGTAAAAGATGTTAACCATCCACTTCCTAGAATTGGTGACATTTTTGTAGCCTTACAGGATGGACGACAATGTGTAAACCTTAATAATAATTAATTTACATGATTTTAGAATTAATTGATGCCTTTCTTTTTGATTCATAATAATTATTAGTTTCTTACTTGATGGATATTTCGTATCATAATAACAGAGTAGTGTATGACATACACTTGTTATTTTCTTTTATGTTCTGTTTTCACTGTTTGGGTTTTAGTCTAACAAGAGCTTAAACTTGGCTACATCTCGATGTAGAGATTTTAAAGTGTTTCGTAGACAACCGGAAATTTGATTTCCTTTTTTCTCCTAGTAGACGAGTTACATTTTAAATTCGCCAATGGTCGAACGTAAAAACGGCGTTATTTACTTCCTTCGCAAAACATCAAGAGTATTACGAATACTTTGTTGTACGTAATACGAATTTGGTATTAGTTTAAAGCTAAGTAAAGGAAAATATTATTAATCTGGTTAATGGAATTTAGACTAGGAATTTAATTATAATTTTCCTTAAAAAGAAAATTAAAAATGGCATCCAAAAATTAAAACGACGTCATATACACTGTGGCTCAAATTAAATGAGTACACTTTTTAATTGTGAATAATTTTTTCATTTTGCACTGATTTAACTTATTTTTGAAGTGATGATGAACTGAACAAAATATATTGAACAGGGCCGGATTGACAGATTTTTTAACAAACGTGCGCTTACGTTCGTTGCAAGCGGAAGCTGATTTATTTAAATTTCAGATGATACGTTTTTATGGTAGTTTTACTATCGAAAATTCTCCAGTATAGGTCTCATTGTGAAAGATTTTAAAACTCAAGAAATATAATTTATTTTGTTCAATATTAATTAACAAATTTAATAATATTAAGAATTAATGATATCAAGACTAACTTTCACTTAAAATCGAAAGTAGCCTAAATATTTACACGATAACATTATGAATATGACCACCATGATTTTCTATCACCGATTGTAGTCGCCTTCGCCATAGGTCAATAGCTGCATTGAATATGTCCTAGTTAAAATTATTCCAACAGAACTGTAACCTTTCCTTTAGCTCTACGATGGTGTTAAACCTTTGACCATTGTGAACATTTGCCTCTAAAATGCCCCATATGGAATAGTCAACAGGGTTTAAGTCTGGACTATTGGGTGTCCACATCTCCGGATCGATGTAACCGGGGCATTGCTCAAACAAAAACATTTTTGTACTCCGAGAGGTGGTGGAAAGAGCACCTTCTTGTTGAAACACGTAATCGTCGCAGATTGCTTCAATTTCAGGAAGCAAGTGATGTAAAATTTGTTGTTGATACGCGTCCGAGTTAAGTTTTATTCCGGCATCTACAACAATGAGACTTGACTTCCCCAATTTGGAAACTGCCACAGAGACCATTACGCCAGGTGAAAAGTGACTTCTCCCGATTAAAAGATTTTCCAAAGGGAGTTCCCTCTTTACTCGGACATTTGCGTATACCCGATTATTTTGTGTATACTTTGGCGGCCTCAAGTAAAACATCTTCTCATCTGAAAACCATATCTTTGCGATATTTTCCCGAGAACGGAATTTTCGTAGTAATAAATTACATCTTTTTAATCGTTTCTCCTTCACATTGGCATTAAGTTTTTGACAGTAAACTTTTTTAAAGACTTAAAGTTGGCAATAATTTTTTATAATGCTCGGAACTGTAGAACGGTGAATTCTTGTTCTTTTCGCTATTTTTCTGGTACCTACAGATTTTTCAGGTCGTACATTTTCTATAATATTTCTTATCATGGTAAATATTTCCTTGAGTTCTTATAGTTTTCTTCCTTTCCCTTCCAACTTTAATTTTTATGGATCCATTATTTTCTCTAAGATGTCTTAAAAACTTTCCAACTGTTCCAACATACCAATTTTTTTCAGGAAACTCCTTTACAGTAATTTTTCTTGCACCGTAATTATGTTTCTGCGAAAAATATTTGATAAGAATTCGATCTTCTTCACTTACGACTGCCAGCCATTGTGTACGGATTAGCTGTCAGGAAGCGTACAAAACATAAAAAAAAACATTGTCTATTATTTTTAATAACAGTCATGGAAATTCTGATTTTTAATAACAGTCAGGGATACTCTAATTTTTAATAACGGTCTTGGATGCTGCGATCATGGTTCAAACGACTTAAAATTCCAAAATGATAACCGCAATGTTTTAGTACATCGATGAACAAAATAAATTGTATTTTTTGAATTTTAAAATCTTTTACAATGAGACCTATACTGGAGAATTTTCGATAGTTAAACTACCAACAAAACGTATCATCTGAAACTTAAATAAATCAGTTTCCGTTTGCAACGAACATAAGCGCTCGTTTGTTGAAAAAAACTTGTCAATCCGGCCCTGTTCAAAATATTTTGATAAAAATTACACATTTTACTGAGACGATTTCAGTTCATCATCACTCCAAAAATAAATTAAATCAGTGCAAAATAAAAAAAAATATTCGGAATTAAAAAGTGTACTCCTTTAATTTGAGCCACAGTGTATATTGTCAAAAATAACATCTGGCCTAAATAATGAATTCTTATTTATGTAAATTTTAAATGGACAAACAGAATAAAAATATTAGATGTTTGGTCTTATTTTTATCTAACATACTTAAAAGCCCTCACCGTGTTTGTCCAGTATTGTCACACATTTTAAATAATACTGTTCGGTTAAAAAGAAAAAGTAACTAAATAAATGTAAGATAACGTAGAAAAATAACATCGCGTCGTCATATTTTGGTACAAATAGTCTCTTAGTGATTAGCGCCATTTTAGTGACATTTGCATGCCCACTAATTCATTAATCATTCTAGATATGATGGCAAAGCCACCATTCCAAGTCTAAACATGTCATTCTTGGCGACTTTAACGTATATTACGTCAGCTGCCTCAAAAAATCAAATATGATGACCAAGGTTGCGACTCTGAATCCTTTGCCATCACTTCTGGTCTCACTCAACATGTAGGTGAACCAACTCCAGACTTATACCCATAACCAATAACCGTAGAGGCTCCGTTAGGAACTTATAACCACAACCTTATTTCGGCACGGATAAAACCACCAAATAGTGCTAAGCAGCCTCATTCACAGCTCACATTAACAAAGTGGATTCACCTGAAGGTCCATTTTCAAATCTTTCCTAAAATTAAAGAAGTAGTCCATACTTGCAGTGACAGTTTACGTAATGCAAATGAAACAAGTCTTCCTCCACAGAGTTTATTTAGAAAAAGGTTGTTTGTTGTTCATATTTTCGGTGTCTAGACGTCCATTTTCAGTGGACAGAAAGTTGCGGTTTTCACATCAGTTTGCTCTTTTTTTACGAGACGAAAAATTCCGGTGTCAAATATGTCATGAATGTCTTCGTTTTTAATCTACAGGACGACTTTAAAAAACTTCGCTTTTTAGGCAATTCGTATTTCCGTTATGCGTTATCTTATCAAAAATGTAAAAACTAATATTGATAAAACTTTTTGCGTTCAGTGGCATAACTAGCTTTTTGTTTTCTAAATGTAATTTTCTTAAATATTAACCAAACCTATATTTTTTAAAAAGGGGATATCCTGTATAATATTTTTTATAATGCACTAAGCATCATTTTGGCTATTGAAAAATATATAGATATTTTTTATACCGGCTGATGCATGGCTTACTTGAACATAGTAACAACCTAACTTATTTAATTAAATTGAGCAAATAATTTCTATGGCGCTATTGTCAAAAATTGACGTAAAGCTGAACATAACGAATAAGGATTTCCATTTCATTAATTAAACTTATCATTAGTAAATTTAAGTCCAAAGGCACTTTAATAAATAACTGTAAATGCTCAACTCAGAATATCAATAGAGCGAAGGAAGCGATAATAGAGATCTTAATATTTTACTGCACCTGGAGGAAAATAAAATGTTTAGCACAAGGATTCTTGGGAAAGCCATAGGAAAACATCAACCACAGTATTGCGCGCTTTAAAAAAACATAGAGTATACAAGTATCAAAAAAATCAAGAGCTACGGCAAGGTGATGAAGAACGGAGAATGGTATTCTGATTTGAGGTAATGGAAAGAGCAAATAGTAATAGGGATTTTTGGGCAATATTTGTTTTACCGATGAATGAATATTTACCCTCAACAACGAACCAAATGATCAAAATTGACTGTATTGGAGCCAAGAAAATGAACATCGTCTTGTTCATACCGGGACGAAATATCCACAAGAAATAAATGTTTGTGGGAAATTATAGGACATCACATTATTGGACCATTTTTATGGAAGGCAACCTTACAGCAGTAACCTATTTGGACTTACTTTAAAATCGAATTGAACCCGCACTAAAAGAAGTTGTACGTGAAAATCAGGAGATCTGGTATGAAATGGATGATTGTCCTGCCCATAATTCTCTTATGGTTAGGGAATACTTGAAAAATATTTCTAACGGAAATACTGTTGGCCCACGGCATCTAATCCTTTGGCCAGCCAGGTCTCCTGGCCTTCCGCCAAACGACTTCTTTCTGTGGGGCGACTTAAAAAATTTTATTAATAAACTAGTAAAGTTTCAAAATCTAGACCAACTAAAAAACTGTATTTGTATGTATATATCACAGCATGTAAATGAAATTAAAATCCTGGAGGAAGTTATTCTCAAATTGCTTGAAAATATTCAATTGGGCCATTTCAATTCTATCTATCTACAACAAGATGGTGCTCCGGGCCACAACTCTCTACTAATAAGGCCATTTCTGGACAATAACTTCCCTCAAAGGTGGATAAGTACAAAAGAGCCTGCGAGGTGGCCCGCACAATCCCCCGATCTTTCCGGTTTGGATCTTTTGTGTGGGGCTTTATGCAAAATTAAGTATATAATAATAATCTCTAGCGGAACTTTGTGAGGTAATTGGATTGGCCTTCCAAACTCTTCATAATCTATTCATGTCTATTAATGTTGTTCTTGTGATCTGACAGTACAATATTAATATTTGAGTTTTACCATATGAGTAAGTAAAAGATGTAATATAATAATTAAGTATTCACATACAATTAAAATACAGACAACATTAAAATCAACGTTTATTGAATATTTAGATTAATTATTACTGGGCGTATTTTATTGAATGTAATAATTCTTGGATCGATTCCGAAGCAGTTAATTATTGATAGTAGGGGTAGCGATTTGGGTACACGATTACATCCATTGAACGCAAAAAGTTCTATCTATATCAGTTTTTACCTTTCCGAAAAGTTAACGCATAACTAAAAGCGAAGTTTTTCAAAATAACCCTGTAGATTAAAAACGAAGACCACCATGACATAATATTTGACACAAGCGTTTTAATTCGTTTCTTTAAAAAGTAGCACATTGACGCGAAAACCGCAACTCTCTATCTTTGATAATAACACCAATACCCCTTAAAAATGTCTAAAATGAAACACCCTGTACACTGGTTATAAAAAAACGACCAATTATAGATAGAGTGAAGTATAACTTACCCAATGTCGAGCTGAATAAATGTTTTTTTGAAGTTTCCTCAAATTAATGAGCGTAACTTAACAGCGGGTAAGGAATTCCAAAATTAAGAACAAACTAAACTTTCTAGTTATACTGTGAATTGTGTCATTTTGTAGGTAGGAAGATCTTATATAATATATATTTGAAAAACATTTTAATTTAAATAAATTTATTTAAGATTCTTTAAAATTCATGTTATATTATGTTATAAACTATTAGTAGATTGAGGTATGGAGCTGATCGGGAGTTGTCGAACCGCGGTTGATATAAATTTGACATTTTTGAAATCAATATAAATGGTCAAAACGTGACTAACTGATTATAAATTGTATTTTGTATTTTTACTCTTTTCTGTGTTATGTGTGTGTTTGTAAACGAACGTACAAAATAAATGACTTGGAAATTTAACACTATAAACTCTAAATCATGAAGGTGTCGATTACGTTGCATAAAGGGAGAATATAGACACAGATAATATAGAAACAGAAAATTTTACAACTCTCACAGCTTACAGATCACACAGGGCCATCACGTGAAATATGAAAAATATCATAATAAAACCTTCGGCTAAAACCATTTTATTCGAGCGGACTCCAATGGTCAACATCTGTGACCTTATTATAACTACCCCACCATCAAATCGTCAATAACCACATGTAAGAACCGTAGTTAATACCAATTAATTTTGAACCATCGCGTCGCTCGAATTTGGCTTAAGGTAAATACCATTAAACATTAATAGTCACAACTTTGGCATAAATCAGCTGGAACCGGGACATCTACCAAGTTCACTCGAATGCAGTGGTAAATACTAATCTAAAAAATGGTATAAACCAATCTGTTCGGTCCATCGCTCGAATTTATCTATTTTCAACAGTAAGAACAGAAAAGCTTTTTTTAATTGATACATTTCTCTTTGTATCGAAATTATTTTGCATATCAGTAAGCAAAATTACTGATGGAAAAATTTTGAGTTAAACAGAAACTTATCCTTGGAAGAAATGCTCGAGTGTTTTTGGCAAGATAAATTAATGGCAGAATATACAGGGTTTTTCTTAGTACATCTAGAAAACTGAAGGAAGTGTTCATGACCTAATATATCCACGAGCCGATGCATGCATAAAGGCTTTCACACACCGACGCGGCCACGGCCACGGTGGCGGCCGCGATGGCGGCCAATCTAAATACATAGAAATAAATGAATGAAATCATACCAGCGCGGGCAGGTCTAGATCAAGCGGTCTAAGGAAGCGTTCTGATATGCGGTGACGGTCAAATACAACGTGTCAACTTTGACTGCGAGAAGTGACAGTAGTAATGGCAAATAATATAATAGAATTATTAATAGAAATTGTTAAATTATATCCCATACTTTTTGATTTAAGCCATTCAAATTATAACAATATAAAGGCTAAAAAAAAGTATGGGACAAAAAGCTAATAGTAACAAAGTCTTGCTCTTCTCCACATCGTCTATCATAATAACAAATAATAGAAATAAAAATGAAACCTAGACGTTTAAAAATATATTTTTGTATACATAAAATCTGTAAACGGCAACTACCTTACAGCTCCACTCACCGCTTTGGTGTAAATACGCCCGACCGCTAATATGATCGCCAACGCGGCCGCCACCGCTACCGTGGCCGCGTCGGTGTGTGGAAGCCTTAATGGTTAAAGGTGGTCAATTTGAAGAATTAATTTAACTGGCCTATTATGTGTAATATGTATTAAATTAGGCACAACTCTATTTATTTTTTATTTTAATTCGACACCGGTCCAAAAAAGATAATTTTTGGTACAAATTAAAGTGTATAATCTAAAAGACCATTTATACAGACAAAATACAGTGGCATATATTTTCTGATATTTAATAAATTAGAGGCGATCCACACGCGCGCCACTGATGCATTTTCAAATGAATATCGATAGAAATTAAGGTTAAATTTTCGACGTAAACCTCAGAATTCTTGGGCTTAACTTAATTCGTACTTAAGTTTTAGATATTGGGAAAAGCCCACCCATGCAAATAAAATCTATATGAAAGGTCGACCCTAGATTAAGTATACCCAAAGATAGGCGATACAAACGGCCATACTAATGGGGTCATTTAGCATTTTTTTCTTATTAAATTTTCTGAAAGATTTTGTAATCTTAATGCGAACTGCAAAAAATTTTAATTTTCTGACGCCTTTAAACTAATTTATGAACATCGTCGACTCACGGAAACCGCTGTGTGACGTCACTATCTCCTATAGCAAGTCGGGTCACGCTCGCTGCCGCAGTTACTTGCTGTTTACGACTAAAGCACATTTTACAGTCAGCAATACTATTTGCAAGTCACAATTGTCTTGCTTATAGGCCTGCGCAGTAGAAAACCAGCTGATCGGATTTGGCAATTCACTTGCTATTGCAAAAAATCAGTCGAGCTCAATTTTTTTTGCAAGTGCGTTTGCGATTCTGGTGAATTTATAGTAATTTTAATGGTTACAGACCAAGATAAAAGTTAATAATAACTGAAACGGTATAAGCAATTTTTTTTTTCGCCTAACTATTTTAGAGGTATTCATTTTGAGAGATTTCAAAGGAACAACAAATAAAGTAAGAAAATAATTTATTTTTGTAATGTTGGCGATCCCTTTTAATAAAGACAGAATTGCCAGCTGTGAAACATCCTGCAAGACAAATTTCAGGCAATGTCTTTCTGTAACAATGCATTGCAGCGATTGAGTTGCAGTAGTATTATTGCCGACTGTAAAATGTGCTTAAGAATACAGGTAGCCATTTACACCGCCCTTTCTTCGTTTCTGGGTAACGGAGTTGACATCGACAGGAAAGAAAAAAATTACTTTTAATAATATGTTTTTCTATTTTCTAAAATAGTGTTAGAAAAAGTATAGTCTAGAATCCGCATGAAATGGCATTTCCTACTTGTTATAAAATGTACTATTAAAAGTAGTAATAATAACAAAATGAGAGTTGCAGCACGTGGCTACATCTCGTGGCAACCACACGTATCAACCCAACCAGGACAGCGAGAATCCAGATAGGTTCAAACGCTGACAAGGCGGCCCATCGCTGACAAACTACGTTGGGTGTCGCTGGAAGCCAATGTATCGGTTCAGCCTACCGAAAGCCGAAAATTCAAAAAACACGAACTTATAATAAGTTCGTGCATAGAATTGTCCCTTATCCTTTCCGTCAGACCCAATCCTTGGACGCGTTTCGCCGTTTACGGCTCTTCAGCAAGGCTCCGGGTCTGACGAAAAGGTAAGGGACCTCAAAGTGTTTTCACACAGAAATGCAAATAACAAAATGAGAGTTGCAGCACGTGGCTACATCTCGTGGCAACCACACGTATTTTTTGAATTTTCGGCTTTCGGTAGGCTGAACCGATACATTGGCTTCCAGCGACACCCAACGTAGTTTGTCCGCGATGGGCCGCCTTGCCAGCGTTTGAACCTATATGGATTCTCGCTGTCCTGGTTGGGTTGATACGTGTGGTTGCCACGAGATGTAGCCACGTGCTGCAACTCTCATTTTGTTATTTGCATTTCTGTGTGAAAACACTTTGAGGTCCCTTACCTTTTCGTCAGACCCGGCGCCTTGCTGAAGAGCCGTAAACGGCGAAACGCGTCCAAGGATTGAGTCTGACGGAAAGGATAAGGGACAATTCTATGCACGAACTTATTATAAGTTCGTGTTTTTTGAGTTAGAAATAATAAGATTCTGATTTAACTGAACAAGTTCAAAGCGGACGAACTGTGGGACTTCAAATTTTCAGGGCTAACCATACCTTATAAATGCTTCATAAAAATGAGGTAAAACGTGTAATTTGAGGTTTGACCAAATGACTCATGACCCATTATAAATGATACGACAGACATCAAAGTGACGTTCGCCTACCAGAGGTAGTCTTGTTATGAGAAGGAGGCATTTTTACTTGTGACGAAAAAGGTGCATTCTTTTTTATCACAGGTAAAAATGCCTCTTTCTCACAACAAAATTACCTCTAGTAGGCACTAAATGGCACATTACCAGGAAACAACTGGAGTAAACATTCCCGCTTCTCAAACAATAAAGACCAAAATTGTTTTCTTCAAAGGGTCTTCACACCACGGGCAGTTCAGGGGGTAAAACTAGATATTTACAAGGGCTTTAATCGCGTCTGTCAAGAAGAGCTTCTAACTAAATAGCATACGGTATTCATTTTGTTCATGAATGTCAACCTTTTTTTAAAAGTGGCCATGGAGTGATTTTCTTTCAGTTAAATTGATCATCAATACCGTAGTCCCTAAAGACTCCATATTGAATAAATATCACTCCTTTTCACTATACGTTTTAGACCTTTCAGAAGAAAAAAAAAGGATATAAAGCTTTGCTATTTTTCTTTGAATGACCAAACATCGGCTGCCAATGCATATCTTTAAAGGCAAATAAATAAACAACATATAGTTATGGCGAACACTCGATCCAGTAATGTTGATAATTGTTATCGCTACGTTATTCTATTGGTCATTTTCTGTAACATCCATGAGTAATTTTGGTTTATAAATATTCTTTGCTCTAAGGAAGATTTAAAGATAACCATCTTCTTACTGTCCCTACAGTTTACATACAGGAATGTGTTTTATTATTTTTTAAATATAGAGCCTTGTTTAGAAATAGTGAATCACAAAGTAAATATCCAACAAGAATGATGAACTATAATTTCCTAAACATAATCTGACATTGTTCAAGTGGTCAATTATATTAAACTAAACAATACTCTTCCAAGGCACATTAAAACTTGTGACGACATTAAAGAAGTAAAAAAGAACGTATTTAAATTACTAAAAGACATTGAACAGTATAATATCAAAGAGTATTGTGTAAAATCTGAAATCTGTACCGCGAATTTTGCCCCTATAGTATCTGACACTATTTCATGTTATGTTAAATAATGTAATTTTGAAACAAACAGTATTTATTATTGTTATTAATATTATTAAGGAGAACAAGTAAGACTGTGACTTCATTTTGATAATATATTATCAACTCATCCTGTATAAAGATGTAATTTGCCAACCAACTTTTAACTAATAATTTGTTTGAAATTTCAAGAGTAACAATTTCACAAGATATAATGCTTTCTTACGGATATAATATACTAATCAGTAGGATATCCTTTGATATAAATAAAATAATATTTTATTTTATTTCTTACAGTGACAAATTGAAATGCTGGAAAAATATCTCTCTGCGAAACGAAAACTACTAAAAGTTAACAAAAGGCCTGCCGTGAAGCTGCTACCTGCATTTGAAAATATAATATATTTTTCTTCTTGAAAATATGTACGTTTTTCCCATTGGCTGACTTTATAAACACGCTTACTTTTTTTACGTTTATTAACAATAATTTGAATAAGCGAATTTAGCTCATTAGCGCTTTTTACGGTATAGTTTAAAAGTTGTTATTAATTTTTTTAATACTTCTCAAATTTAAAAATTTGTTGGGAAATCTAATTTAATTTTAGTACAGAGATTAAAACGTACGTTCTTGACAAATTTTATACAGTAAAATCTCTCAATAGCGACTACCCCCGAGGAATCAAATGTAGGTCGGTTGACAGGGGTGGTCGGTTAAAAGAGAAAAATTAAAACAACTGCTCTGCATTTTATTTATATTTGTTTATTAATAAGTATCTGCATAATATTATATGTAAATAATTTTAAATATTTTTGTTTAAATTTATCACAACAAAGTTAAATGAGATGAAATTTACCAATACAAATATACTGCACGTGCATACTAACATATATATTTTACAATGTACTGTATGTTCGTTTAGAAATTCTTATTCTTGAAAATAATCAGAAATTAATGATTGCTTCATATTTTTTGTTTTATTTTTATACAATTCATTTTAATAGCAATTGAGAAGTATTTGTAGACTTCAAATTCAAAACTCTTAACATTATTAAAAAATTTAAAGAAATAGTCCATTCTCGAATTGGAGTTGAAATATAGGGGAAAGGGGACATGACTTTCAAATGACGAACATCTCCCCTTTTAAATCCGACCACAAATTGACAAAGTCTTCACATAAATTTTGAATTAAATATAACATTTCATTTACAATTTCAGTATGCTGATTGCATTTACATTCAATTCTTAATATCTTTTCAAAAAATGTTTAAAAAGGCTACATCAGCGTCACTTTCCACCAACAGTTTTTTCTCTACTGCTAATACTAACTGCAGCACTGTTTTTGTCTCCTGAAGATGAAGGTTTCTACCTTCGAAACATGTAGAGACGTTTTATTTTTAAAATTGAGCCTTTGATAGCTCACTGTTAAATCAGTGGAGAAAGACTTTTTGACTTTCTTCCCCCTTTCCCCTATTATTAAAAAAGCTTTCTATGTCTCTCAAACTTACGCAGGCTTCAGATAGGCTTGATATTTCCGATACTGGAGCAAGTTCAGGTTTTTCTTTCTCTGTCTCAGAGTTGGGAGTAGTTTCATTCGTTTCTTGGATCTTTTCAATATACTCCATGATAGTCAATTCTGCACTTTCTGTTGGCAAATCGTTATTGAGGCAAATTGTTTCAAGTTCACAAATGTGTCCTTAATGTTAGGAAACAGTTGGGCGAGCGGAATATTATCTTCTTCTTCGAAGTCGTCAATATTATCTTTATTACACATTAATCCAGCTTTCATAAAGCATTTTCTTACCGTCACTGAGGACAAATTCCGTCAGGCCACCGAAACCCATATCAAGGCGTTGGCTATGGTAATGTTATTTTCGATTTCTTGAAGACAACCACTGTCTATACATGTGAAAAGCCTCTTAATAAGGTAGCTTCTGTAGTGTATTTTAAAATTCTGAATAATGCCTTGGTCCAAAGGTTGGCAATGTGAGGTAGTATTGGGTGAAAGAAAAATAAGTTTGACATTATCCAGCGTAATTTTGGGATGAGACGTTGCATTATTCACAAACAATACCACTCTTCTATTCTGCTTCTTCATCTTGGTATCAAATCTGTGAAGCCATGTTGTCATGATGTCTGCTGTCATTCATGCTTTTTTGTTCGAGTCCCATTGAATTTATCAATATGTGCTCCCTTAAAACATCGAGGATTTTTGCTTTTGCCTATCATAAGTGGTTCTTCCTTCTCACCTTCCATATTTACACAGAACAGAATTGTAAATCTTTGTTTTGCTGTTTTCTCCAGTACATTTGTCATCTTTTAATGCATATGTTGTTGTTGGCAATGCACGATAGTAGAGACCTGTCTCATCTGCATTAAATACGTCCCTTGGGCCTTAATCCTTTAAAATGGCCAATAGCCTTACTTTCCAAGTAGTTACGTCTTCGATATTGATATCGGCTGATTCGCCACATGTCTTCTCATGCCGACGACGGAATTCTTCTAGCCATCCATTTAATGCCTTGAAGCTATCTAGTCCTAGACATTGAGCAGAATCAAGGGCTTCTGCTAGAATTATGAGCCCGGATAATGGTAAGTGCTTGTTTCGCGCTTTACAAATCCAGTTAAAACCAACTTGGTCCACTGCCAGTCCTTCGGTTTTGGAAAATTTTATTTTTTGTTCACCGTTGCTAACGTCTTGAAACAAATTTCTTACTTCTGCTTTATTTGAAACAAGATAGTCTTTTACTCACTTTAAATTTTTCAATCAATTTTCTGGTACTTAAACCAGTTCTTTTACTTTCCTCGGTTATTTCAACTTTATCGCTTAAAGAAAGACATTTTCTTTTTCCCGCCATCTTCAAATATTCACGTTACTCTCAAAACACACAAAAACCCTTCGAAACAAAACTAATGTTAACAACCGATTTATCAGCCTTTAAAGCGAATTGAATGGATCTGCCTGAAATAAAGTAATTATTGCATGTACCTATATGTTTCTTAGGAATTGTCAGGTCGGGTTTTACTGCACCTAATGGAGGGTGTTTTTAGCATTAATGTTTACTAAAAATTCTGTAGTCACCCTTCATTGGTTCGCAAGGATAGGGGTAAAAACAAACAACTTGTTAGATTGAACATCAAACTTCGTCTATTGTCTATTCAGTAAATCTAAGTCAATGCCCACAAAAGTGCTACGATAGCATATGCAAAGTATAGTTAAAATTGCTTATACTAATTAAACAACTTATTGGTTTCCTAAAAGCGCTGTGCTGGATAATAATAATTGATGTATGCAACTATCGTAATTACTTTAAAAAGGAAATTGAAGTCAAAGACCTTTTGTCTTTGTTAGTCCAGTACACCTCCCTTGGGAAAGGAAAAAAAAAATTTTTAAAACAAGAAAAATTTGTTTTTTTGATTAATCGTGGTAAAGCTTAATTCTATTTTTATGTACTAATGTTGGTTTATTTTTGATATTCAATAAAATATTTGGGTGCGAATCTTCTAAAACTATATAAGGACCTATGTATACACAATCTAACTTAGTATCCATATTTTCATTTAAAACTAAAACTTTATCTCCTATATTATAAATAATATTATTACAGTTTTTGTCAAATTGTTCCTTTCTTTTATATTTGGAAGATATTAAGTTATTTCTTGCATCGTTGCAAGCAACTTGTAACCTGTATTTTAATTCATGTGGATAATTGTCAAAATTATATAAAGGATCTACGTTATTAGAGATATTTGATGGTATATGGCTTATTTTTCCAAAAACAAGTTCATAAGGAGTATATTTGGTTTCAGTATGCACAGTATTATTGTATGAAAAGCACCAATATGGTACCCAAGTACTCCAATTGTCTTCATGATTTGCTATCTGAATTCTCAAATACGCTCCTAAATGCTTGTGTGAATTTTCTAACGCACCAAGAGTTTCATGGTGGTAAGCCGTTGAGTTTAAGGTTTTTATTCCTAATAATTTACAAGAATCCTGAAATACATTCGCTACAAATTCCTTGCCTTGATCAGTAACAGTCTCCTGAGGGATACCGTATCGTAATATAAAATTTTCTACGAACGATTTGGCAACACTGTAAGCTTCCTTATTTTGTAGTGGATAACATTCGACAAATTTAGTAAGTTCACATTGAATTGTTAATATATAGCAATTATCCAAACTATCATTTTTAATTGGACCTACTATATCAAGAAAAATCTTTTGGAATGCTGAAGTAGCTGTGGAGGTTATTGTCATAGGCTGTTTGTTTATTTTGCAATATTTATGCCGTTGACAATCATTACAGCGTCTGACAAAATCCTCTACATCTTTCTTCAATCCAGACCAAAAATAACGTTTTTTAATATTATTGTACATTCTATTTATACCTGCATGTCCACCTGTAGGTAAATTGTGAAAATCATTCAGTATTAATTGTTTCATTTCATTGTTTGCAACACGGTTAACATTGCTGACAATGTTTAATTTAATACCGTTCTTTAAAAGTTCTTTCCTATATCGCGATATGTGTTTTATAAATTTCTCATTGTTAGTATTTTTTAATATATATAATTCCGGAATTTGATATTTTTTGCATAAAATTCCAAGATCCCTCAACGATGTACCTAGGTCAAGCGTCGATCGGTGATCTTGATTAAAGCAAATTATTTGAGATATCTCATCATATATAAAAATTTTATTATTTATGTAACCATGGTTTATTCTATTTTTATATTTATTGAAATCGATTTCATTTACTGAACGTAATTCTATACTGTCGACAGGAGGTTTTAATAATTCTACAATTCCAGGGTGATCAAGCCTTTCATTCTGAGAATTTATTAAATCCGGCTGTTTTTGCACATTCTGCCTTTTTGTCTGTGCACGCGTCATTATATTTACACTATTATTTACTTTTGCAGTAATGTCTTTAAGTTCTGTTGATTCGATTTTAATGCGCGATAAAGCATCTGCGTTAACATTTTGAGAACCTTTAATGTAGTGTATGCTAAAGTCATATTCTTCTAAAATTAGACGAAATTTCGTTAATCTACTGGATGGATTAGTCATGCTAAATAAATATATAAGGGGACGATGATCTGAAAAAATTTGAAATTTTTTACCGTACAAGTATGGTCTAAAATGTTTAACACTCCATACTATTGCTAGTAACTCTTTTTCTATAGTACAGTAGTTTTGTTCCGCTTTATTTAAAACTCGAGAAGCAAAAGCTATAGGTTTATCGTTACCATTACACAAAATAGAGCCAATAGCATACCCGCTAGCGTCAGTTTTAAGAATAAAAGTGTTATTTTCTGAAAAATTTGGATATTGTAGCAAGGGCGGATTAGTGATAGCTTGTTTCAGTTTATCGAAAGAAAGTTGACATTTCTCAGTCCATGCAAAAATTTTTCCTTTTCGAGATAATTCATTAAGTGGTTGGGCAATTTGAGCAAAATTGTTAATAAATTTTCGATAATAATTTGCAAATGCTACAAATCGTTTTGCTTCATCAGCATTTTGAGGTATTGGATATTGAACAATTGCTTTTAATTTTTCTGGATCTGGAGAAATTCCATCAGATGAAATAATATGACCCAAATATAAAATTTCTTTTTTAAGGAAATCACATTTGCTTGGATTGAGTTTTAAATTAACTTTTCTAAGTCGTTGTAAAACTTTGATAAGATTTATGTTATGATTTTGTAATGAATTTCCGAATATTATGAGATCATCAAGATAAATAAAACAGCTTTCATAGTTTAATCCTGACATTGCTACCGTCATAAGTCTAGAAAATATAGAAGGACTAACCTTGAGCCCCATTGGCAATCTTTTCATTTGATATTGACCTTCGTTTGTAGTAAATGCGGTATACGGTCTACTGGCTTTATCTAATTCTAATTGATAATACCCTTGTGATAAATCAAGATGAGAAAAATACAAGGCGCCAGATAAAGAATCTAAAATTTCCGCAATACAAGGTAAGGGAAACTTTTCATCCCTTAGGGCCCGCTGGTTGACTAATCTATAGTCAATCACAAGTCTAGTTTTCTTAATCCCGGAACTATCAGGTTTTTTGGGTACGATTAAAATAGCCGAATTCCATTCGCTTTTTGCCTCTTCTATAGTGCCTTCTCTAAGCATTCTATTAACGTGGTTACTTATATCGGTTTTTTGCGCATGCGGTAATCGATAGGGTTTAACGTATACAGGTACTGCATCGTCTTTTAATTGAAGTTTTTGTTTGTAAAGATTGGTAACAGTAAGTGGATCGCCCTCTAAATGAAAAACGTCAGAGTATTTAGCACATATTTTTTGTATAGAAAGTTTTTCTTCTATATTTAGTGTAGACATATCTATCGAATCCAATATTTTGTCAATTCGGTCTATAACTAAATTGCCTGTTTTGTCAAAGTTATAAATTTCGAAATCTGATGCACATTGTAAACGTGGTTTAAAATTTCTAATTTGTACTTCACGCTCGTTAACATTCACAATTCTTACAGCAATTTTTTCATTGTAAGATGATACAACAATTCCTGCAACAAGTACACCCTCACATAGCTCTTCTGGCAAAACAACGAATTCACCACTTTTATTTATTTCGCAATATGTTATTACCTCACTTCGGGGGGGTAATGATATGCAAGAATCATATTTGGAAATCATAGGTACATTTACCTTATTATTAAAAATACAAAACGTAAATAAATATGTTTCATAGTTTATATTTGCCCCATATTTGGAAAAAAAATCTGAACCTAAAATACCATGAATGCCTGAACTAAATTTATCTGTTACTAAAAATACATGCTGAATTTCGTAATTATTTAAAGAAAATAAAATATTCGCTACTCCTAAGGAATAAGTAAATCCACCTACACCTACGATTTTAGTCTTTTTTGTTTTATCAATTCGTTCATTTCCATGTATACTTCCTGAAAAAATTACACTTATACTTGCTCCTGTATCTAATAAAAATAACATGTTTTCCATTCGGTATCTTACTTGCACAAAATTCATACCATTTAAGTTTAAAATTACACACTCATTCATTGCATTGTAATCACATTCATTCTTTATTACATTATTGTTTACATGATCATTTTCTTTAGGGACGAAAAAATTTTTGGCTACTTGATCCGGTACTTAAATTTGTGTTATTAGGGCATTCGCTGAAATCGTTTGAAACATCTGTAACGTAAGTCGCTTGTTGACCCCTATAATTATTTTGTCGATGTCCGCGAAAATTTGAATGGCTGCGAAACGGCCTTCCCGATGTGCCTCGAGATGCAACGCGGCCTTGACCTCTATAATGATTGTTATTAAATATTCGCTGATTATTGTTTACATAGTGCCTACCGTTTGAATTGCTTTGAAAATTAAAATCTCTACCTCTATTATTTAACCTGTTTACGTTAAATCTTCCTCGATAACCTCGCGTATTATTTTGCGTTTGCATGTGAAATGTGGTTGATATCGGGTTAAAATTTTTAATTTTTTCTTCATCCTTAGCCCCTATTATAGCATCTTTTAATAACGTATAATTTCTAGCCTTTATTACCGTGCGTAGCTCACTATTTTTCAATCCATTTGCAAAAACATTTATAGCTATTTTTTCATTTACGCTGCGCAAAATGGGAATACTGCTATCGTTTCCGTCGGCCTGAGTAATAGTTAAGTTTGTAAATAATTCTTCAATATTTCTAGCGTATTCGTCGATAGTTTTTCCATTTTGCCTAACGCAATGTAACTCAGTCGCCAAAGCAGCAGCAGACTTTTTGGTTAATAAATGATTTTTCATATCTGAAATTAGATTATTGACAGTCGCGTATGTTTTTTCTAGTCTTATTTTCGCGCTTTGAGAGAGTCTAGTTTTAAGTACATAATTAATTAAGAGTTTGTGGCTGTTGTTGTCTAGTAATTCACTGTAAAGTTCGATTGCATCTATTAGTTGTTTTGTGGAATCCTCACTACCATCCATAGCTGGTAATAAGGATGCCGCGGTTTTTAAATCGAATTTATCGGTCATGTTGGAATCGCTATTATTACTAGATTCTCCTATTTTGTCTAATCTGTCTAAAATAATTTTCCGCGAATTTGCAATAATTTTTTGAATCTCGTTCGCATAAGTCTCAACTGCTTTGCTTACTTTTTCGTCACTAGAAACTTTTTTAAAATCTTCTATAAGTTTATAATATTTAGTGTCCAATAAACCTACATCTAACAATAATTTATTAACCCTTTGAGCATTTTCCCTTCTTTCAAGAGGATCTCTAGTAATATTATTATAGAATTTTTTTGTAGTTTCGTACAGTTCCTTAAAGTCACTAATATCGGCGCTCATTGCCTAACATTATAAAATTTATATATATCCTAATATTTAAAAACAGAGCCCAAAAAAAATGTAAGTACAGAATAAAAAAAAATCAACACAATCTAACCTCATATCCTTATAGTACTGTATCCTGTCCCTGTTGTCTGCCTTCTGTCAGCTTATTTCCAACGGTGCGAACTAGCGGCATTGCGCCTACACTAGCTCGTTCCCTCGATGCCAGCCCCGGTTTGGTAACAGCTGGTAGCACCTATCGTTGATGGCTGTCTACACAAGTTCTTGGCTTCTGGTGATTTCTCTTCTAATTTTTCTGGTTAAATTCTTTTTGATTTGTTGATAACAGTATGCAATGATTAGGAACACAACTATTGCAACACTTAGTAAAATCGCAACTTCCCATATCGACGCACCTTGTGATGTAGTTTGACCACCGCTGTTGCCCGCTTGAGCAATTACAATTTCTTCTTTACTTTGCGATTTACCCATATTGTTTTTTGTTACTTATGCATCACTTAATCACTTATTGCACACAACACACGTAAAATAGTAAAACTTGTTAAAGGACTGGCAGGGTCGCCATGTAGTCACCCTTCATTGGTTCGCAAGGATAGGGGTAAAAACAAACAACTTGTTAGATTGAACATCAAACTTCGTCTATTGTCTATTCAGTAAATCTAAGTCAATGCCCACAAAAGTGCTACGATAGCATATGCAAAGTATAGTTAAAATTGCTTATACTAATTAAACAACTTATTGGTTTCCTAAAAGCGCTGTGCTGGATAATAATAATTGATGTATGCAACTATCGTAATTACTTTAAAAAGGAAATTGAAGTCAAAGACCTTTTGTCTTTGTTAGTCCAGTACAATTCCGATGATGAGTATCCGCGGTCGTTTAACAGATGGGTCGGTAAAGAGGAGTATAAAATAATGGGATTCCCATTTTTAAATATGGGGAATTCATAACCGGTCGTTAAACGCAGGTGGTTACTTTATAGAGGCGGTCGCAAACAAGGGCTTTACCGTATATCATAAATTTTAGTACAATGACGTTCTACATAAGGCTGCGACACCGCGGTCGATGACCATATAAATTTTGATGTGAACTAGGTAGCCTTATCTAGAATTCGTGGTCTACAAACTTTTAATGAGAACCATAGATATATGAAATGTTTACTTTTCTTACTTTTTAAAAGTTGAAAAATGTAACTTTTTTAACTTTCACTTCTTGCCCACGAGAGGAAAGTTTACTTTATTCCCGTGGGCGGGAAGTGAATAAAAGTTTAAATAGAAGAAAGTTTACACTTTGGTCAATGTATAGCATGATAAAATCCATGTTAGATTTATTGTAATAAAATGCTGTTTTATTTACGGCTTTTTTAATTGAAAACCTTTTATTTATTTATTTATAGGAAAAACGGAATACAAACGGAAAAAACCCAAAAAAGTATTCAAATAAAAATATAAAGTACCTAAAGTTAGTTTAAAACTAAATGCTAACACGTGTGCTCCTTATAAAATAGATTTGAAAATACAAATGTTCTATAGTCTATTAATGTGTACTACTTGAAGCTATATACAATTTCAACCTAGTATTAAAAGTGATCAGGGAACAAGAAAAAATATCAACCTCTGAGAGATTACATAAATTATTACATGTGTTTAGGCATCTATTGAAAGGAGAATTTAAGTAATAATTAGTGTGGGACGCATTTAGGTAAAAATTATTTTTTACTCTGGTATTATAAGTTGGTACTGAGTAATATAATAGTTATTTATGTACCAAGCGCCTGATGGGCCGCTATATTTTCCTGAGAAAGAAGCTGGACCAACTATGAAATTTGTACAGGGCTTTAGACTTTGCCGGTAAAGTCTGTGCGTTTTACGAAGTCCGATATCGGATTAAATCACCAAGGGATGTTATCGCTTTTAAAACAGTAAGTCGGTTAAGTTACAATATCTTCGCACCTTCGCTATACTTGATCACACCGAACATCCCACTGGTTTACTGTATTCTATTACTGGGCGAAATCAGAGGTTTCAAAACAAAATTATCTTAGAATTACGCGTTGAGCATAAATAATAATTAAATAGATAATTAAATTATTTTGCTATTATTATAGTTAAATCTATATAATAATCGCTATTTTCCAAGAACCAATTAAAATTTGCTCAAGTGCGGGATGGTTAAATATGTTAAAGATTTTGTCAGGTATATACTTTTTCGATAATGACATTATTTTGGGATTATTATAATTAAATCTTCATAAAACTGCTTTGCGAGCTGTCCAATGTTGTTTCGAAAAGAGGGCAATTTTTAAGGGATTATTTAAACAACAAAAAATCGGAATTGTCAAGACAAGTTGTTTTTCTTGACGAAACATGGGTATTTGCAAACGGAACCTCAACAAAAACGTCTTGGCAGGATGACTCAAAGCATTGTTATTCAAGTACCCGTGCAAGTAATGGAAAAAGGTATATTATATTACATGCTGGTAATGAAGAAGGTTTTGTTTTAAATGCCAGTTTGATATTTTCATCAACAAAAAAAACTGATGATTATCACGGCAATATGGATGCCGAAATTTTTGAGCATTGGTTCGAGGAAAAACTTTTAAAAAGTTTAGAAAAACCTTCCTTAATTGTTTTAGACAATGCCTCTTACCATACGAGACTCGAAGAGAAATTCCCTACAAGCAGCTGGAAAAAGGAAGAAATAAAAGAGTGGTTGTCAAAGAAAAACATAAACCATGAAAATTTATATTTAAAAAGTGAACTTTTAAGCAAGTGTAAAGAGCAGTCATTTAAAAAAAAGTATGTTGTTGACGAATTAGCCCTCAAATATGGACATCAAGTTTTGAGATTGCCGCCCTACCATTGTCATTACAACGCAATTGAATTGGTATGGGGTATTAGCAAGAACTATTATGACACATGCCTGTAAAAATATCGGTAAGCCTAGCGTTATAAAGTTATGGGAGGAGGCGCTTAGCCAAGCGGGCAAAGAAGAATGGCGGAAATGCATTGAACACACAGAAAAAATTATTTTTGAATCTTATGAGACAGAACAGGTTATAGACGAAGTAAGACCGTTAATTATTACGAATGATGATGATGATGACGATGATGTTGATTCTGATGAGTCTGAAAGCATGGGTGAAATTTCAAATGCAGAGGAAGACTACTTTTAGTAGTACCTATCTACAAGTAGGTACGTTCTGTCGCAAGACTACAACATCGGTTCTTTTTAGAACCAAAACTTTATAAAAAAGAATTCGTAAAACTAATTTGTCTGAATACTACAAAAGCTAAAAAATTATTATTTTTCTTTACCTAAACTAATTTTTTATTTACTTTAAATTATCGTATTTAGAAAATGTAATTCATCAACATCCAAAATTACCTTCAATATAATTTATTGTTTGAGAGCCACCGACATAATGCTCAAGAGGTTTTATGGCTTAGCGGACTTCTTAAAACGCACAGACTTTAATAAGTTTTTCTTAGATTTTCAGCATTTTCTGAAATATTTTGTGAAATTTCCATATTTTCGTTTATGAAACGTAAAAGACGCTTAAAATAAACAACTCTAAGCAATCGTCAAACTTATTCTATGACAACCGATTAAAGCTCACTAAATACTAAAAATTGTACATTTAACATGGGGAAAACAGAATAATATTATGTAAAAAAATTGTTAAGAATAAATACAAATTTTGTTCAATATTTTCTTTAATAATAATTACCGGGCATTACGAAAATTACCAGGCATTATGAACTTTATCGCCCGTTAATATTTCCTATGATATTATGATGATGTTTATAGCAACCGCTTATAAGTAGGTAAATAATTGATGGATGAAAAATAATAATATATTAACGTCCAAGTTTTATTAGGCTCATTTTAGCGCACGCGTCTATGTTAGAAAGCGAGCAGCATGTGGCGAGTTTTATAACGGACAAGTGCGCTAATAGCTTTATAAAACGTGTGCTTTATACTATTTTTTCTATTTTGGTACTTTTTTCAATAAATAAATCCATATTTAAAAAGAAAATAAAACATACAAATTTTCAAAATATTTAGGCCTAAATTTTATGTTGGTAACACAATCAAATTATTTACCATAGTAGCCTTGAAATCAACAAATAATTTTATTTCCGTGTCAGCCATTTTGTCACGAAGTTTTTTAATTTTCTAACATACCTACATAATTATAAAATATGGAGCAAGATGAGTTTAGTTTAACTCCCTCAAAGTTAAGGGAAATTGCGGTAAATTTTAGAGTTCTATGTTTTATATTATAGTAAATTTGTAAGATTATTTGATATTTTTTTAACCCATCTCCATTTCATAGAATTAATGCAACCAACCAAACAAACAGCAAAATAAAACATTTGTGAACATCATTACTAACCTAAGAAAAATAAAGAAAACTGTTTCATAAAAAGTTCATTACGATACTGAGAACGATATCGAAATAGCTATTTATATAACAAGTTACGAAATAAGGGTCTTTTAAGCACGCGACGTGAAAATTGTCCTACGAGGCGAAGCCGAGTTGGAGAACACGTCAAAGTGACTAAAAGACATTGTTTCGTAACGAATGATATACAATATTTTTTCTACGGGCGTTTTATAATAAAAATCTTAATTTATTTTACCAAACATTTTATTACCTGTGTTTTATTTACACCTTTCATGTCAAAAAAATTGACACTTGTCAAAAAAAATTATGGGTTTAATTGATATTGCTGTTGCAGATTGATTTTCTATTTCTAGTTCAAATTCCTCATCTATTTTACAAAAAGAAATATCTCAACGTACTGTTTTAGGTTACCCAAGCATTAATTTTAATAATATAAGTAACTGTACTTTTAATATTTATTATAAATAGGTAAAATTATAGTCGGTGTTTAGTTTTTATTTGTAAATAATTACTTTTAGGCACAGCGAGCTTAAAAGTTTTTTAAACAGGTTATTTAAAAATCAAAACGACAGTCAAAAAGGGGTTACCATAAAACGTCAGTAGAAAAAATATTGTATACCATTCGTTACGAAACAATGTCTTTTAGTCACTCTGACGTGTTGTCCAACTCGGCTTCGCCTCGTAAGACAATTTTAACGTCGCGTACCTAAAAGACCCTTATTTCGTAACTTGTTGTATTAATAGCTATTTTATGAAATCAAATTAGAGAATAGTTATTTATGATGTGAGTGTTAAAAGTGATGTTTTATTTTGTGAGTGAAAAAGTTTGTGAAATGAGCGGAGCGAATTGAACAATTTCACGAACAAAATAAAATTACTTTTAAGGGGAGAGTGTGCGTAAATTTATAGGATGATTAACTCCGTCTTGTTAATGTAATATACTGGAAAAGCTATTTGAAATACATGTCGGGACAAATTATATTTAAGTAAAGGAATGTTTATATTTGTAAGGTACATAGCGATTTTTTGAAAAAAATAATAAAATTTATGAAAAAATTGTCACTGAAGGTAGGTATTTTAGGCATTGTTCCAAGGGTAATATCGTTGCTAATATTTGCTTTTTCGAAAAAATTGCTATGCACCTTAGAACTTCCATGTCTTATCTTTACTATTCTAAAAATTGAGACATTACAATTTCATAATAAGTCCGTTATCGTGTAGCGCGCGGAGCATGTTTCAGGTAACATAAGGATAAAATGTATTAGAAGCTGCCTATGCAAAGGTTTATTTATGCTCGGCCGACGTGAAATAAGCTCAGACGAACAAATATTCGTCTGAGGAAATAAGCGATGGCGAGACAAGCTTATAATACACTGGGAAAAAGGATAGTTAGGTTGAACTAGAAGTAATTTTGGGTTGGGATTTTAGGCAATATTTTATGTTTTTTTTTTTTGTATTGTCGGTGACGATAACAGAATATCTGCATTTATTATAGAAGGCGTATATAACTATTCGTTTTGCTTTTAACTTTTAGATCTAAAATAAAGGTGTACTGGTGGATAGGTTCAATAAAATAAAGCCGAGAGCGTAAGAAGAACTGTTACGAAGCGATTTTATTTTCAGTAGACGGGTTGCTAAAACGACTTTTTTTGATATTAATGCTTTTTAGGCTATTTATTGTTTCACGTTAATTTTTATAGATAGCAGAGATAGTATGTAACGGATTTTTATAGTTAGCATATTTCTGGGGCAGCTAAGAACCTGTTAAATATAAATCCAACAGTATGCCATACGTGGTATTTAATAGATAAAATAAATTATTTTTAATTGTCGTAGTTATAGCATCCTCGCATGTTGCTACATATGATTATAGTACAGTATTGCCCGAAAAAAACAGTACTGAACTTGTAATCGTATTATATATTTAAAAAATACATATTATTGACACTTTATTATATGTTCTAAGTGTGCACCTCGTCGTTCAAGACAGACTTCATAACGATATTCTAAGTTTCTGGTCATGTTATTGAATAAGGGTTGTCTCAGAGCTGCGAAGAAGACTCTAACGGCATCCTTTAATTCATCGATGGTTTGTGGTGCCCGTTTGAAAACGGCATTTTTAGCCATGCCCCAAATGTATGCGTCTGGAGGTGTGAGGTCTGGAGAATGTGAAGGATAAGGGAAGTCAGTAAATCGTGAAATGAATTTGCTTGGAAAATGTTCTTGAAGAAATTGACGAATTGCGGCAGCAGTATGGCAAGTTGCCCCGTCCTGCTGAAAAAATTGGTTTCGAAATGCCAAGTTACGTGCACGACAGAATTGACGTAGATCCGGGATAAATCGTGTTAAAATGTGTCTGTACCTCTGTTGATTAAGTGTGACTTGCCTACCATTCTCTTCGATGAAGTACGGACCAATGATTCCGTGTCCGGACACAGCACACCAGACACTCACTTTTGCACTATGTAAAGGAACCTCTTGAACCTCATCGGGTCTGGCAAAGCCCAGAAATCGATTTGTGCGACGATTCACATAGCCTGACAAGTGAAAGTGTGCTTCGTCTGAAAACCAAACATTTTTCAAAAATTCAGGATTTTCATACTGTAACGCGAGAATTCTGGCGCAATATTCCACTCTACTGCGATAATCTCGAGGATGTAGTTGTTGATGTACCTGAATCACATACGAAAATGCACCCAGCTCCTTCAGGATTCTTTGAAAGGAAGTTCTTTTTAAATCAAGTTGTAACGCTGTCCTTGCCTGGCTGGCTTTCGGATTTTGTAAGATTTGCTCAAAAACACGTTCATGGTTATTGTTGTTGTTAACTGTCCTGGGACGCCCCGAGTTTCCTTTTCGTTGGCACAATACACTACCCGTATTTCTGAACTTTTCAATACCCTTCAAACTTACAGCATTACTTGGAGAACGTTTATTAAACCGTTGTGTGAATAGATCAGACACGTATAGCAAACTTGCACCATTATGTCGGCCCATTCCGTATGAGCGAAAATAATGCTCTACCAGAAACACTTTCTCCTCTGTACTTAACACCATTTTTAACAATTAGGCCCTACTCATTACTTCTTTGAGGTTTACTTGACAGGTCTATACTAGCTAACTTGAGTGTGACAGCGCACGCATAAAAACACCGCCAACTTAGTTTCAGTACTGTTTATTTCGGGCATATCTGTATTACTTGACGAAATAGAAATATCAACCTGTTTTACAAATGTTAGCGCATCTTATATGGCCTAGTTGTTAGAATACCTCTGGACTGTAACCTAAGAGACTCGGGGTCGATTTCTTCTGCGGGCATGTTCTTTTTGATAAGTTTATAATATATATTACTTTAATATTTACTTTTACGCTAGTACGTAGGGTGTTGATATTAAACCATGTTTTCCAACAAAGCATAGGGTAATAATTACGCCAGTAGTCGGCCCTTTTTGATCATTCTATTTTTGTTTTTTAAATAATCAATTGAAAATGATAGAGATACTCAAGAAACTAAGTAAATATTTTATATTTAAGTTGTTCTCAAAAATATAATTTTTTTCAGAAGAAACTTATTGTTTAGTAGTCGGTCATGCCTATAGCAGAAGTCGGCCGTCACATATTAATGGGTATTTAGCACGGGCCCGTGCTAGCATTTTTTATTTTGTCAATAAAAAGGGAAAAAACACATTATAAAAAAACACAAAAATTATATTTCCAAAAATATAAAAAAAACATCCCAATGTACCTACCTAAAATACATAAAATGTGCAACCATATTTTTTAAAAGTATAGGTCAAGTTAAAAAAGTATTCGCAAAAATCGCAGTTATAGTCTAGACCTTGCACCTCTTTATATGGCCTTCGTGTAGCGTCTAAGTCATAGATAAAGGTTTATAGGGGGGTCTAAGTGAAACCACCTGGGACACCAGTCACATCCCACATTCTTATCACCTTCGGCTTCTGCATCACTATCTAGTTCATCTTCACATTTAGCACTATATTTGTTTCAAAGTATTCTTCTAAAATCTAGCTTCTTTCGTTGGGTCTTTCTTTTTTTTATTAGTATTATTAACCATTTCGCTTCTTTTTTGTTCTAACTCGTCCCTTTTCCTTCTTTCTCATTTTCTATTCGATCCTTCTCCATGTAATATGTTTTCTTAACATTGGATGAAATGGCACTTGTGGAAGGGTCCAGCTTTCGGGTGTTTTGTTTATGGAATTGACTTAAGAGTATTTAAGATATTTTTTAAAAGCATCGGATGGGGAGGTGGACGTCGGCATTTATGTGCTTATATATGGATCTGGTGCCCATGCATAAAGGCTTATTGCTTGTGACACGACCTGCGGGCCGGTCCTGCAGAGGTGCACGTGGTATACCATAGTTTCTGCAAGTTTCTCGAATTTTAGCTTCATTTCTCATAGAATCTAAAGCTTTTTCTACGGAATAATCTATGGAACTTTTTTTTTGGCCCGCATGGCATCGTCTATTATGTAAAGAAAACATTTTTTCGTTAGACTAAGGTGCTTTTATAGCCAAAAAAATATTCTGATCGAGTACTAGCACAATCATCAATTTATGACTTTGCGAGTGGTCGGCCACTAACTTTATTATCCCCTAGGGACTTTATCATTCATTTTAGACCCGGCCGACTACTGATACGTACGTTTTTGATACACTATAGTACATGATGGCAAAGGAAGATTCTGTTTATATGTATTTGTAAATTGTAAAGTATAAATAAAATTTTGCCAGTAGTCGGCCATGATGGCCGATTACTAGCAACTTTATAATAATTTAATGTCAGTAACCGGCCGTATTATTTTTGGACCTAAAAATAAAAATTAATATATTTGGGACTTATTACTATAGTTATGTAAACATATATTCTTCCAAAAAATCTTACTTTGGTAAACATATCTAGTATATAGTTAGTTTAACTTACCTTTAAAATTGCCCTGTTTTATCTTCACTGGCTTTAGTAAACTGTTTTTGGAGACACAATGACTAACATCTAATTTTTCGCCCCAATTTACGGAAGTAAGGTTCGACTTATAATAATGAAATATTGATATATGTGTTCTTAGAAAGTAAAAGAAGATAACAAATGTAAGAAATAGAGCTGAACTGGCGCAAAATTGAAATTAGTGATTAAAGTCATTTTTGGTCGACTACTAGAGGTGGCCAGCTTACTAGCCCAACCACTCTACTTCATTACAAAAATTGTAATTGCATGTATTGTATAAAACCTTGTATGTTGTTTGTATGTACGTCGGTCGAAATTGTTTTTCAATTGTATTTATTACAATAATAATAATATGTACCTAGGTACCTACTGTAAAGTACAACAGCTAGCTAAAAATATTTAAGACAAAAGTTTTAGGGTTTTTTCCAAAAATAATCTAAGATATAGGGTATTTTATTAAAAAAAAGGTAACATTATTCCTCTACGGCTTTCTGACTCATCCTGTATACTTATCTTTCTTTAATTCTAATGGGCTTTACAAAACCATAAAACTTTTGTTTAAAATATTTTTTGCTAGCTGTTTTACTTTAAGAAATAATCGACCGTTTCCATACATACCAACGACCCTGTACAGTACATATATTATCTTACTATCTTACTCATATAAAATGTATGATCGTATTCTATTGTCTACGCCTCGCGGCGCGGTGCGGAGGCTGCTAAATTTTTGCAAACGCAAAAATGGAAATTATTGTTTTTTAATTTTATGTATTACAATAATAATAATATGTACCTAGGTACCTACTAAACAAGTTAAACAACATATATGTATACTAAATATGTAGCCACTAACTAGGTATTTGTATTGTGCCTAATTTTAAACCCAGGTATTTTTTTGCATACAATACCTATTTCTCTTCCGAAATTAAACCAAATTATCACAGGCGCAACAAAAGATGAATGGCTCTTCTAAGGACCAACTGACGAACTTTTCTTGTATTTTTGTCATATACTTACCTGTGATGTAGCCATACGTTAAATAATAAATACCGCTAAATAACAACGCGAGACGCGAGTCACCGACGGAATAAAAAGTAATAAAAGTATACCAATTCGCCGAATTCAGCCCGGTATTCAACACAGTTGGATCGTCTCGCCACAGCATAAAGATCTCGCAGTGTGTAAGTTGTGTTTTGGATGTATTTTGCAGCACGTGTGATCTCGCTAGTCTGTCCAGCTCAGGTCTGTTGCAGTGGCCGATAAATTCCTTGCTGAACAAAGTCCCCCTATGATATGTTCTTTGTATAACTGCCCTATTTCGATAATAAAATAGGGGAATTTGGAATCACATTAAATTTCAAAATGCATTTTAATATTCAAATAATCACAAAAATTCTCCCAACCTCTAACAACTCAGCAGATTTTGGAACGTCATCATCCAATATTGTACTTCCGGTTTCTACTAGTTATGATGGTACTGGGGATTCTAGTAATGTGTTGCGAAGCTCCCTAAAGTCGCAAGGCATTAATGTTAGCAATTGTTCTAGTTGTACAATTAATATTAATGTTAATAAGTAATCGAGTAAGTAATGATTGCTAAATATTGATAAAAAAAATTTGCACTTTCTAAAATTATTATTATAATTTTATTTGATTTCATCATAAGAAAATGTAGCTTCCACGCAAACAATCACTTTTAACACTGTTGACTGTCATTAAAAGTGTCACTTTTAATGGCAGTTGTACAAAAAAATATTTAAGTATACTTATACATTAAAGAAAAGTAAGTTTTGTCAATAATTTTGACATTTCACATTTTTGACTTTTACGGCATAGAACTTTACGTAAAACCCTACAATTTATATTTTTACTCGAATTTCTAGCTTAAAAAAAATGTATTTTACAACCATGAAAAAGTGAGACAAATTAGAATGAAAGAATTGACCATAAAAGTTATAACCTGAACTAATTTCAAATAAAAAACTGAGAAACTGGAAATGCTATTAATATTGAACAACTGTAAATATTTATTTAATAACGATAATTACGTTAAAATTGAATAATATCAGTGTCTTCTTAAAACTAAATTTAATTTAGTTAATATAAAGTTCTCGTATTTGGTAAACTATATTATCAATGTTTAAGGATATCGAACTGGAGGGTCTAGGCATAAATGTCGATGGAAGGGATCTTAACCATCTTCGATTCGCTGATGATATTGTGCTGATCACAAATTGTTTCGGCAAAAAAAAAACGCAGTTCATGACAAACCTGGTCCCTAGCCGAAACATACTAACACAAGGAAAAGAGATCCTCCAAGTTTCATCCTATAAATACCTGGGACATGAGGTCAGAGTCGGCAGAGACAATCAGACATGCGAAATAGAGCGGAGAATTGGACTAACTTGGGCTGCTTATGGTAAGCTCAAATATATCTTTAAATCGGACATCCCCATATGCCTCAAGCGTAAGGTTTTTGATCAATGTGTCTTGCCGGTCTTCACATATGGTTCAGAGACTTCAACGTTAACGCAGAGGTCAGCAAATAGAGTGAGAGTTACCCAGCGAGCTATGGAGCGATCTATGCTGGGAATCACAATAAGAGATAGAATACCCAAGGAGACCATTCGACAAAGAACTAGAGTCTCGGATGCAATAGAGCGAATGGCTTGCTTTAAATGGAATTTGGCTGGACATGTCGCAAGGATGCCAAATGAAAAATGGACCAAGAGGATCATGGAGTGGAGGCCCAGAGAACAAGCCTTCAGAAACAGAGGACGTCCGCCAACCCGATGGACGGACGATATAAAGCGTGTCTCTACAAACTGGATTCATGATGCTCAAGACCGGAATAAATGGAAAATATTAAGAGAGGCCTATGTCCAGCAGTGGACGAGACAGGCTGAGTGATGATGATGATGATGATTATCAAAATGCTGTACCCATGACGGTACTCGTATTTTCAAAGGTAAATTTAAATTCAGAAACAATTTTTCCTCTAAAAATATCCTTTTAGTAGTTATACTCCTATAAAAGGAAAACTTTTATGCGCCACTCATATTCAACTATTTCTGCTTGAATAAATATTGCTGTAATGATCCTTGTTATTTCTTTATTTTCTATTTATTATACAGAGGCAAAAGAAGTTTAGGGTAAGAATTATTTGCACCCATTTATCACTTTTGGATATACTATATAGTATACTATATACTATTTTACCCATAATGGACTATATAGGGGCTGTCAATAATGTCAATTTTATTATGTTAAATCGAATGTGAAATGTTTTTCATGCACACTGCAAGCTTGCACCTATTTTAATATCCATAAGGGTATTTGGAAAGTGGAACTGATAAAAATACTGTGTAGTGTAATCAAATTTAATGTCAAATTCAAATTCAAAAAGTCTTTGTTAAGGCGGGGCTCAGCCACAGGCTGCTTAGGCCTAACCTGAATTATCTTACAAATTTAATCAAAAAATATACAATAATATTTACTTATAACAACTAAATAATATAAATTAATCTGATTATTATTAGTTTATCCAATAATAATATTATGTTATATTAAAAATATTTAGATCTGCCTAAACTAGAGGATTGGGGGTATTGGAACACTATCAGTAACTCCTACAATAACCAGAATAAAGTAAGTAAGGTTTTAAATAAAAAACAAGAATAATAGGGAAAAGAACCTCTGAAAGCAGAGGTGGAACGCGGTGGTATATGAAGTAAAATTGGCACCCTTCTCGGTCTAACAAATACACCATCGGCAAAAGTTAGTTTTGTTTAGTTTTTTGTAAAGATGGGTTAGTATATGAGAATTGATAATTCTTTGTAAAAAACAGAGAAAATGAATATCACGCCTTTTCTTCATTCTGAATCAACCAAATTGCAAATATGATGGGGTTATATTATCTCATCATCTGACACAAGCAGCAAACCTCATATACGTGTTCTGCATGACCTGCAGTCTGTGTCGGTCTAGGGCCTGCAGACAGGGACTATAAACTACATCGTAATAATCACAAAGAGCTAATATAATCGACTCTGTTAATCTCAATTTAGTGTTAACATCCAGTATGTATTTAAATTTATAAATTGATTTTAATCTGTCATAAGCTAGTTTCAAAATGGTACTAATATGTTCACCAAAAGTAAGATTGTGATCAAGAGTAATTCCAAGATTTTTACAAACATTTTTAAAATTAATTGGAACTCCGTCCAACAAAACGGAATCATTTACCAGAACTTTGGCACGTTGTCTATCTGTATCAATAAGCATAGCAGAGGTTTTTGCAGGATTCTCTCTAAGTTCTGATTAATTTGGACAAAAGAGAGATATTGATCATTAGGTGAAAATGACAAGTAAACTTGACAATCATCAGCATATAAATGGTAAGAGGCAAAAATTTCAGTAGATAAGTCCGCTGTAAATAAAATAAACAAGAGCGATGCTACTAGCTCTCCATTAGTATTCACTGGTGGCAAAATATGATTGAAACCACTCCAAAGCATTTAGAGAAAAACCATAAAACTTTAATTTAGTTAATAATAATTTGTGATCCAAAAAATCAAATGCCCTGGAGTAGTCAAGCATTATAAGAATAGAAATCAGGGATTTATCCACACCATGCAATAGATCATCCGTTAGGTCTGATAAAGCCGATGCAGTACTGTATCCGGACCTAAAACCCGACTGTTTACAAGGCAACATTTGTAAGGCCGTTATATTATTTTTTACTTGTAAGTAAATTGCCTTTTCAGCAATTTTAGATGACACAGTATAAATATATACTTATAGAGCGCAACTCGGTCTAATCCGAGATTTTACTCTTCTTTGGCAGCGAGGAAACCAGTGCATTTTTCCAGTTTTGTGAAACCAACTTAGTTAAAAGTGAAGTTAGTAACATGAGTAAGTGCTGCGATGCAATATAACATACATATTTTCCACATTTCGGACGAGATTTGATCAACCCCCCTAGCATTACTTTTAATCAAATTAAATTAAATTTAATATTGAATAAAATATTAAAGACATCTGCGTCAAAGACCAAAGAAAAACCAAATTCGTGGGCAACAGATACGTTTTTATGTGAATCAGAATAATTTATATTATAATTTGAAGGCGTCAGGCGAGGAATTGAGCTGATAAGAAAAATCATTAATTTTTTCAGGATCCAAAATATGTTTCCGGATAGGCAATTTTTTCTATTTTTCGTGTATATCTAGCTTGTCCAACGCATCCCAGAGCACTCTGGAGTTCTTAATATTATTTTTAAGTTCAGAGTTCAGAACCCGACGTATTGAGGCAGTAACAAAATTTCTCATATTCTTATAATAAGACCATTTTGCCTGAGATTGAAGATATTTACGATATACAGAAAGTGTATTATTTCGAATTCTCATCATGGTTTTAATTGTAGGAGTAATCTAGGGGCAAACTGCTTAGTAATGCGCACCTTTTCAAAAGGAGCATATATGTTAAATAAATGTTTTCTTCAGAGAAAATTCACTCTCCCAGCCCGTCTCCGATGCAGCTCGATTAAACTCGATAAAAACTATATTTGCAATGTTTCTCCTAAAGAAAAATAATCCTGACTTAAAGTTTTTTTAGGTAAGTTTAAAAAACAGTAAGTTAGATAATGATCAGATAAATGAGATACGTTTATAATATATGTGCTAGTGCTAGTTCCAGTTGTCACTCTGGTGGGTTTCTTCATTAACTGACTTAGTGAAAAAGTACTTAAGATTGAGTTAAGAAAGTTATATTCCACAGATGATATGTTTAGAAAATTTATATTAAAGTCGCCCATACAGAAAAGAATATCTATGGACACCAAACAATCTGTCGGTACATTCTATAGAGGCAAAAATGTTCTAAAATTTACAGGAACATTTCTTTAAGTGTCTCACCCGATTGGCGATTTTCCTGCTGACTATAATAAAAAACAACTTACATATTGTTTAATGATTTTCGACAACGAAGCCAAAATTAATGTCAAAAAATATATAGATTCACAAATTTAACAGATACGACGCTATTTTGAATTTTTTTAAACGGCAACCCTTATAAATAACCACACGAGTGAATTGGATTTCGCGATCCGATTTCAAGAACCTATATTTGTTGATATTTATTTTCAGCCGATTCGGAAATACGGGGGTTTCTAAATGGCCTCATCGATTTTATCTTTTAAGTGTTTCACCCCTTTAATAAATATACCTTTCAAGCTGAAATCCCGAATTCTTTTCACATTAACATAATTTCCCGTGATCAAGTTATTTACGCCATAATCAAATCCAACAGATGTCAAGAAGTGAAATAGCTTGGTCACGGAAAATTATGTTACTGTGAAAAGAATTGGGCTTTTTAGCTTAAAAGGTCCAAATCGGGTAAGACACTTAGAAAAATGTCCCTGTACTTTAGGGGCACGATAAAGCAGGCCTTTAACCAGACGATTTCAATCCCCTGAGAAGAATCCCTACATATAACTTTAATATTTTTGATATATGAACAATTCTTAACGTAAATCATCACACCACCACCCCTACCTGTCAGACGGTCCTGCCTAAAAAGAAAATACACAGGTATAACCTGTACATCACTTACCAGCCATGTTTCAGAAAGCGCTAAAAAACCGAAGTTATTGACGCGGATGAAATCCTTTAAATCGTCTAGTTTATTAAGAAGAGATCGAATAATTAAATGTGACATTATTATTCCTGATATCGTGCCGTCGATCCCATCCTCTATACTATCATAGTCATGAAAAGCAGACATAAGTACCTACTAACAAAAAAAAAAAAAATAGACAAAAAAGTTATGCGTTCCCTTCCTCAACTGAACCATTTCAAATTATAACCCGCGAGAACAATAATCAGTGTTAGGACACAATTGAGATCCAGATTCACAAGAAGTAAGAACTGGGCAAGTTCGAAGCAATTCAGCAAAAAAGTGGCAGTTGATAATTTATCGGAAAACATATAGAAATGATAAGACACGCAATTAAATTGAACGATTAGGTTGGATGTGAGTCGGTTACAACTAGAGCTGTTTTAGGAACAGGTAAAAATATTTATCATGCTAGTGTGCCGTAAAATTACTTTTACAAGGCAACTTTACGTACCATGGTGCGAACGGCAGCTCTTGTGTCGGAGGCTCGGAGTCCTTGCCTTAAGCAGTTGTACACTTTTTTGATGTCTTGGACGCCACCTATTTTAAATGGTTAAAAAACTTAATACTTACAAAGCGTTTTAAAATAGGAAAACCGCTTGCTTCTAAAGATGGTAATGGTTTGTCTTGCAGTATAGTGAGTAACAATAAAACACAGATATGTAAAACAACAATTGGGGTAATTTATTAGGATCACTAAACTGGATTCCACAAAGAGATTAAATATTGAAATCAATAACTAAATCAAATATTAAAGTAGAAAAATTATACACTCATGGGAAGACCTGAAGGGTTTTTACTCGCCTGGTAACTGGTTATCACCTATAGTTATGGAAAGGGGAAAAGAGAATGTTCTAGAACCTTCATACTTGTATGGTCATAATACCTAGATCCTTTCTAAATGTTACCAAGGTGGTATTACAAATTTAAAAATAATTTTAGAGTGAAATTTATGGTGTTAGGGTTATAAAGAAATTTAAAAATATCACAATACACTGGCCTTATTTCCCAGATGTTCCAAATCCCATGTGGTTTTTGCTTCAAATTAATAGGCACCCTGCCTCCAGTCTGGTGGACCCGAACAGTACAAGACAGCACATATATACACATACAGGTTACAGGCCATGTGGTCTTTCAATGAAGAGCCAATTTCAATCCCAACACGAGGTCAGAAGAAATATGAATATAATATAACGTCTGTCACATATTCAACTATAAACGCTTCGATAGAAGCAAAAGGAAAATTGCAACTAAAATATAAAATAAACCCTAAAATCGAAACAGCGAATTAGATACCTGGTTAAATTAAATCGAAAATATATCCTACCTCATTGGTTGTCTGGTGCTACCATCTCAAGAAAATTACAAAGAAATGAGGCCTCATGTGCAAATCTAAAATTAAATTGCACATGTTGTAGAAAATTGAAGGTTATAAAAAAATTAAGGAGACACAAAAAAAGAATAAAAGAAATCTTACCATCAAAGAGATGAGGACGCTCTACTACCCCCTCGACTACCCCTGAGGTGCCAACTAAAGTTCTCGACTTCAACCTTCACGGGTGATCTTAAATGAAGTGACCTAAAGTCAAATCTCTCCGAAAAAGGTAAAGATCAAATGACAGGTGTCCCTTAACTGTCATGTCAAAAAATTGGTACGTTCAGACAATTGATGAAAGTGATCTCAGTTCGATAAAATGACAAAACCAAACCAACTTAACATAATGTGGAAAACTACTAGCAGTTTACCCTCCATAATATGCAATTTAAAACCAAATAATGGCATACCAGTTTATCGAATGGTGAAAAGTGCAATATCATCAATGTTCTAGAGTGAACTAACCAAGGTTCAAATGGAACAACTCAACGAACAAACTATAAGCCAAATGAACTACTGACCGGTTATCATAAATGAACATAACCCCAAATTTTGACAATAAAAATATTTAAATATTCAGATATCTACTTCGTTCGAGTTAATTAATAATGAAAGGAATGAAGAATGTACACAAAAATATTCATGATAAGACCGTGGCCTGTAAAACATGAACATCTGCACCAAAGCACTAAACTTAAAATCCACAGAAAACATAGAAAGGTAATGTAAAAAAATATCTTACACAAAACCATGTAGCATCCTATAAATATACATCTATAGCAAAAATGAATGCTACACTAGATCAGCTCTTCTTCCAAAAATTACCAAAGATATTGGAGGTTCACATCTTCGTTGAAAAACTGACAATTTTACACAGACACAAGGAAAGTTTTTAGTCAGAAATTATTATATTTTCTCTAAAACAATTTGCAGTGCTCCGTAAATTTTAAGGAATTATATGTTGATGTCTTTTGATCCTAAACTGGTTTGCAAATATTTACCATCCACGCTTTTAAAAATTTAGTAAGTAATTAAGTAATCCAATACTTTAGTTTTTTGGTTGTTACCAAATAAATGTATATTACTACCTTTTAGTATACAGGGTGCCAAAGAAAAGGAGGGCCTCTATGGGGATCTCGGCTCTGGTAAGAGATACAACTTTGATTAAGATTGCGTCACAATTTTTCTTTGCGACGTTTTGTTTCCTACCATCAACTTCATTTTTCCTAATACGGCCCTGACATCATCTCATCTCATCTCTCACATTACGATTTAATTACGTTTCAAGCTTTTTAACCATCTTTCTAAAATTTTCAAGATAGGTACGGACCTAAATCCTAGAGAGTTGCATATGCTTTTTCAGCCTTTTCAATCTAAAGAACAACAGTAATGACTGTGTGAAGTAATAACTTAACATTTTTAATTTCTTAAGTTCAATTATGGCTTTTTAAGAAAATAATAAAAGTACATTATAAATATTTAATTATGTATTTAATGTTGTAACATACTGATTCCAAAACCATACGATACTGTTCAAAATTAGAAAATATCCAGGGTTACTTTACCTTAAATAAATTTTTCTTAAATAACGCCAATCTAACGTCGTGTAAACTATTGTTCTTTTCCTAAATCAGCGAGGTAGGCATTGGAAAAAATGAGTATGATATCAGTCAATTTTGCATTACTTCTGTTGACCTAAATATAGCAGGTTAACCTTAAAAACTATGGTGTATTTAAAAAACCCATGCCCTCTCGAAAAAAACAGTAATCAGGAATAAGGTTTCAGCATATAATTAACGGTTACTGAAAACCCTGGAGTATCAACTAGAGAAATTGATGAAAATGTAGGCGTAGTGAAATCAACTGCTCGATTTATTTTAAAAACACAAAAATTTCACCCAAACAAATATAGAATTTGTCAAGGACTTAGGCCAGGTGATGCAGAAAGGTGTCGTTAATTCTGCGAATTGTACGCCAGAAAATGTCAGAAAAAAAAATGATTTTTTTTACCAGGTAATTTGATCTGATGATGGTAAGTCGAAACGAGATCTTCCACAGAAAAAATATACATTACTGGTCGAAGGAAAATTGACGTGTATTTAAAGAATCAAGACACCAACATCGTTTTGGATTTAACATGTGGACGGGAATTTTAGAAACAAGAATAGTATGACCATTTTTTAGCAATAAAATTTAAAATCGGAGCATTATCTGAATTTACCTTAAAATGATATAGGTGAGGCTCTGGGTAATTTACCTCTAGCAAAACAACGCAATAATTGCTTTCAGCAGGATAGTTAGAGCGTACATATCAGCTAGATTTCCAGAGAAAAATATTAGAACTTATTTTTCCTGGCCAGAGCGTTTACCGGATATAACCTCGCTTAATTATTTCCTTTTGATGCCAGAAATGCTAGCTGATGTCTTGAATTCTATAGTTTTAGGATGCTATTTATGTAACCTGGAGAATGATGGAAATCATTTTGAACACCTTTTGGTGGTACAGGTCACCGTACTGTATCTTGAAAATTTTAGAATGATGGTTAAAAAGGCTCGAGACGTAATTAAACGATAATGTGGAGTACATCATTGAATCAGAATAAAAAATGCGCTTAAAATTTGACAATATAAAATCAGGGCCGTATTACAAAAAACAAAGTTGATGATGATTGCTTGGAGACGAAACGTCATAAAAAAATATGATGCAATTTTTAAGTTCATTAAAAGTTGCTGTGAAAAAATTTTGGCAGTTTTGCTCTAATTTTAATATTAACGTATGAAAAAAATAAAATGAAAAATCCAAAACTTCAGTTTTTTTTAATAACTGAATACTTAAAGATCTTACCCAAGCTTTTGGTGTGTCATATTATAGTCCATTAATTGCACAACTTTTGCTCCATTTAATCAAAGTTGGTTCTCTTACCATAACCGAGATCCCCATAGAGGCCTCCCTTATCTCAGGCCCCCTCCATAAAAAGTGTCAGTAGTTACCTATTCAGTGTTACTGTAAAGCCATAATGATTCACAGTATATTGCTACTCATAGAGCAATATACAGTGTGTAAATAATATATGAACTAAATTCGATTAAAATTAAGATAATATGTTTTGAGAAAAACGCTGACACACGTCTTACCTAACTTATAAAAATGCGCTTCCTTTGACACTTACAACATTTATACAGGGTGTCGCGTTTAGAAGATATGATTGTATAGATATTTTTTTTTAATGGAATGCCCTATATTTTACTTCAAATTTCGATTCCTCGAAAGGAGCTGCTTTCAAAAACCTAATACACTTAAGGTCCAAAATTCGTAGTTTAGAAACCAGAGCCACGTAATGAAAAAAACCCTAATTTATTTTTATTATTAAATTTATAATTAAATTCTTTTTAATCAGGTTACCTGTATGTGTACTTCCCAGATATGGACTTGTTGTGATGCTTTAGCAGTGACATTTTTTTTCTCTGTTCTGTTCAAGGTTCACCTAATCAAATTAATTTCAGTTGTAGATTATTTTATATTCAAAAAGTACAATGCGTTTGTCTTTATCGCAAAGAATTGAAATACTTATGATGATTGGGTATGGTGACAGAGTTCGGACACAACAGCAAATATGTACGTTGTTTAATGCTAAATATCCAGAGAGGTACATAGCTCAATCAGTTCTAAGCAAAATAGAGAGAAAGTTTCGAGAAACTGGTTCTGTAGAAGATCGACCGAAGACCGGACGCACAGCGCTAGACGAGGAAACCAAATTAAATATTTTATTAACCTTTGAACAAAATCCTCATAACAGCACACGTCAGGTTGGTCTAGAACAAAAAACTTCTGTATTATATAATATTTATCTTAACTTTTAAGAAATATGTTGCCAGCATTGTTACATGATCTGCCCTAAACATACGACAGAACATATGGTTCCAACATTGTGGAGCGCCAGCTCATTTTTCACTTCTTGTCCGCGAGCTCCTAAATGAAAATTTTAGAAGACATTGGATTGGCCGCAGAGGCCCTGTCACCTGGCCAGCGCACTCCCCAGATCTAACACTTTTCTCTTTGGTGGTATATGAAAAGTCTCGTTTATGAAACTCCAGTCGAGTCATAAAAAATAGGTGCAATAAATGTATCGAGCGTAGTGGCAGGCATTTTCAGCAACTACTATTTTAAGTTTCCTTTTGTACTAAAGTACTTCCCAACATATGTCGTTTGACTTAACGACTGCAATAAACCCCCTCAGAAACTCGGCTTTCGCTTTCGCAGAGACGTATTAACCCACATTTATGTTTAACGCCAGTTTATAATAACAATAGACAGGTACACTACTCGATTTTTTTCAAAATTAATCAACTGTCTAATTAAGGTTTTCTAGAAACAACTTAATTATTAGGATATTTCTCAAAACGTTTTGGTTACAGGTACCTGTTAATATAGCTTATATAAATACTTTGAAACAGTGTGCAACAAGTTAATAATAAAAGTATGTGGAGACCTTGGGAATCTTCAGCTAATGCGATATCTAGCCTAAACATTCCAGGAAGCATTTACCTTCTGACGCCAAAGTGAACATGAAAAATGTATGTGAAACGTTAATAAAGAGCGGCCACCCTAAAGTAATTGCCATTAAAAATACCAGTGAAATGACGAAAGTTCCATTATCGACGGTACGAGATATTATGCTAAAAGGACATTTTAAAAGAAGAGTACGCAAAGATACCGATAAAATGAAGTGCGTAGATGATTGTGACAACGATGTTATTCGCAGGAAAATATACCAAATGTATCGAGAAAATGTCGTGACCAAGTTAGGTTTTTTAAAAACACGGTTAACAACTGACGATACAACGATATCATGTAGCAGGACAAGTCTTCACCGCACCTTGCAAGAGATGGGATTTAAGTATAAGACATTAAACAAGAGACAAGTTATTATGGAGTCCGAAAGATTAAGAAAAATGGGATTTCTGTACCTTAGGGAAATAGAAAAGTTTAAATCCGAAAAACTTTCAATAGTTTATCTGGATGAAACGTGGTTTGGCATAAGACTGTCAAAAAGGGATGGGTTGATTTAACTGAAAAATGCCAAAATAAAGCCCCTTCAAATAAAGGAAAACAAATAACAATAATTCATGCAGGTTGGGTGAATGGATGAATCCCTAATTGTTTATTACTGTCGGCAGAAAATATAAAGGATTCAAGTCTGGTCTATCATAAAGATAAAAACGCCGCTCTTTTTGAAAGCTGGTTTAAAGACAGTTTGCTTTCAAATGTACCAGAACACAATGTTGGAAAAATTCGGTTAACCATGTCTTAAAAATTGAAGACTTATATAATCTACACAATAAAACGAAATACATCCTCTTATTATAAATGTGGATGATAGTGATAGCGAGACTGAATTAGGAATAGATTAAAACCTTTTATAATTACAATTAAATCTGTTGTGTATACATGTAAATATATTTTTTTAAGTAGGTATATTAATTGTTATTATTACTTTTACCTAAATGCGTGAGACAAGTTGCCCTTTTCCGCACGCAAACTTTTCACACTTGTTTTGTACTTACCTTAAATTAATATACATATAATATAAGTATTGGTAAAAATAAACATAATAAACATCGCTACTGTAAGGTATTACTATGGCTTTTCATTTAACTACAAAATCCGTTCCTGTGCAAAGCAGTATCCCTTATTTTATTTCGTTTTAGTAATATAAACAGTGATGCCAGCTGGGGTCAGGTAGATTTCGCTGGTTAGCACGCTCATCGACAGTTTTATATGGGTAATTTCACCAAGAAATTCTTTTAAAACGTAGGTTTGGCAATCGAACAGGTAACGGGATTTCTTTGGATGTTTACAGTATAATAAAATTATTATTGCAGTTATTAGGACAAACGCAATATGTTCGGATCTCATACAACAATATTTTCAATAATTTCATCCTTAACAGTTATCCAGTTATCATGAGTAAAAGTTACTAGGGCATTCACAACGTGGACCTAAGGGTTTAATGCGCAGGTTAGTATCTACATAGGTAACTAAATTCTAGAAAGCTATAGTTCATTTTCAAACATGTGGCTTTGACAGGTTCTGGGGGACACACATGCTAGGTTTGTGGCGATTTATGCTAATTTTAGTATTGATGTAGTTTAACTCTTGGACAAGAAGAGTGTGAGTTCTGTAAAGAGTTTAAGCTGCATGGCCATCCAAAAGTTAGTTTTTAGGAGGGATGTGATGTTTGCAGCAAATGACAAATGCACATAAAGCAGACGAATGAATCCAGACAGTTGTGCCGAACACAAGCGGCTGCAGTTACTAATAATAATACCTCTAGTGTTTCTTTTGGCTTACAGAAAGTGACTATATTGCCCCGAATTGACAGTTTTAAAAGGTTATATTTGCTAAGAGACTAATTGCTTATAACGAAAGTTTTATTTGTCTTAGCAGTGCAACTAAATTACCAATGAAATATCCGTCAATGAAATTTCAGTAAACTATTTCTAGCCTGAACATACCTTTATGTAAGTAGTTAAGACCTACCCGCGGATGTTTTGTTGTGAAATTCAAAAACTCGTTCGATCCAAGTAAAGAATTTAAAACCTTGGATATTTTGTATAAAAAAGCAATGTGAAAATCCGGATAGATAACTTCCTTAACTTGCCTTTCTTAACCGTGTGACTTTCCTAAATCTAAGAAAGATGCTCAAAATAATTTATTAAATGCCATAATTCCAGAGAACAAAAAAGTTTTTGGAAAAATCTACCCGAATGTGAAGGGTATTTTAATAATTATGTTTTTGATAATTTTGTTACATATACTTTACATGTATTTTTTACTGATTAGATTATCAGTGTATGAATTATTCTTTTGTTGCTTGGGTTTGCCTGTATTTGTTTAAATAAATCTTGATTTTTTTACCCAAATTTTCTTATCGGCTGTAAATTACTGATATTTTTAATTTAAACTTAAAACCATCCACTGTTCTAAAAAATATATAAATTAGTAGCGTTTTAACAGCGTTTCTTAGAAAGTACCGCAATTATTACTCTGTTAATTTAAGTACGCTATCTACTATTGATAAACGCGGTATATTAAGAAATTGAAAGTTAGTTTTTTGTTAGAATGTGTAAAGCAAATGTTAGTAACATTTACGGTATGTCATATTTTATAGGTTAGGGGTTTTATTTGTAAAATATAACTGGATCAGTAATAAACTACACCATCATGAAGAAGTACTGTATAGATATCTACAACGCGAGAGCTAAGGAACCAACTGTAACCTTCGTTTTCTCATCTTGCAGTCATCGTAACATACCGCGTTCTTTCTTATGAGGGCAGTATTGAGTAAGCATACTCTATTTTTCTTGTTTTGTTGTGGAAAAAGTAAGATATTTCCTAAATATTGACATAGGTGTGATTTGATTTTAGGGGTTTTTTTGAGAACAGCAAGTAGTGAGGTTCAATTAAATGAAAAATCATCGAGTCTGTCTCATACCTAATCTAGGAATTCTTCATTAAAATATATGACACCGCTTCCAAAACACCCTATAATAATGAAGTAGTATCTCGATGTAGATTTTACTAATGTATTTTGAGCTTGTTTTTCGTTAAATGTTTTTTGACTTGATATATTGATTCTGTCGCTTCGAATAAAAGCGAAAATGACTTATAAAAATGTGTTTCGTAAAAACATTATAAACATCATTGATGTCACTTTTAAAGAAACGACTCAAAATATAGTTGTCAGTGCAAAAAATAACTATTATTCTACCCTTATACCGAAAACAGAAAATATGTTTTTTGGTAGATATATGTCGCGCCACGGCGACGAGGATTAAACCTCTTATATTTCTAGGAAAGGCGGGTGCTACTTTAGGTTTTAGATGTAGTTTATCATGCTTTTCGATTTTACTCAGGAACGGCTCGTTGAAATATTTTAGCGTGCTGCTCCTCAGATTAAAATATATTCTATGTCTTAAATAAATATTTTTTATTCGGGGTTCTCTTTTACTGTGAAACGCCTCAGTATAACTGCAAGATGATTAGGGGAGAGGAGGGTAAAATGACCCCCTCGGCTTGAAATGATCCATATTGGGATAATCCTCATGCTATCATCGAAGGACATCATCAGTATACATTTTTTTTTAATATTTGGCAGGGATCATTGGAGATAGCTTAGTTGGAACGTATTTTTTTCGAAATCGACTTACTGGTGATGCCTTATACAACTTCCTTAGAGATGAATTGCCAGAATTGATGGAAGCAGTGCTATTAAGAACGAGAACTTTAATGTGGTTCATACATGACGGCGCTCCCCCTCACTTTGCAGTACGTGTTAGAAAATATTTAGATCAACAACATCCTGCTCGTTGGATAGGTAGAGGAGGACCTCACCCATGACTACCCCGTTCGCCGGATCTGAATCCATTGGATTTTTATTTCTGGGATCACCTTAAACAACTTGTTTATACTACTTCTATTGAAGAAGACCTTCGACTGCGTATTATAGATGGTTTTAATACGATTCGCGCCAGTCCCGAAACTTTCCAACACGTAAGAGACAATTTGGCACGTCGTGTACATGGATGTTTATTGACTTATGGAGGACATTTTCAGCAATTTATTTGACTTTTGTTCATGTGAGTTCATTATTAAAAGTTTTTAAATCAATTATTAAAATGATTATTATTGCTTTACCAATTTTTTTTAACACCCTGTATTTCGAAAAAGAAGCGACATGAACAAATTGCGACAATATATGGTTAGACGTGTAGAAGCCTGCATACCCTTCCACTGTCGATATAAATTGTAACGCCAAAGGCGCAATTTCAGTAGGACAAGTCGCCTGCTCATGCCATATAGCATCGGCATTACCATAGCTTTTATGGTATGACCTACGTGTGAAAACGGTTAATTAAAAACACCAACATTTGGTGTAAAGCGATACTACGGCTATTTATGGTCTTTATTTTTCACATAAAACGGTAGTCAGCTACCATAAAATGTTGTAAACTTTAATTAGCAGTCGATGTTATCGAACCTCTTGCAATTAGGCCAGTATGTTGTAAAAAGTCATGGAGGGGAAACGTAAAAGTCTAGTATTAGCGCTAATTCTTAATTGAAGGAGAAAAGTTAAACAAAAGGAGGCTCGACGCAAAAACTGGTGTTTCTCAGCTCACACTTACCTTCCTACTTCCACTTTTTCTGTTTCTGCAAGATTTTGAAATCTTCTAATAAAAACTAGTAAACCTCCATCAAGACTTTTGTTTTTTTTATCTCTATCTCTTTGTAATCATCTTTTGTTTTGTCCCATTTGCACGGTCTTGCTTCAATTAATTGCATACGACTTAAAGGGGCATAGCGAATATTTGACTACTTGCTTGGCCATTTTTACACAAATGCAGGCAATGCTGCTTGAATGATGCTGAACAAATCGGGACAATATATGGTAGACTGCGTGACTACTAACTACCTTCCACTGTTTACAGGACGGAAGAAATGGCGCGATATCAGTAGAATAATCGCATGCATTACTATAGCTTTTATTGTATCGCCTACGTGTGAGATGTAGAATGATTAAGTAATACATACATTATTTGTTGTAAAGCAATATTGCGACCATTTATCCCGCGCTATTTATGATAATGATATGGCGCCGTGTGAAAACAGCCTTCCGCAACTTACGCGTGAAAAATCTTGCAGTGTAGCTACGAACTGCTTTTTTAATCGATTGCTTATGAAATAAGGGTAGTTAATATAAGCACTTGTATATTTTTTACAATAGAGATGTCTACATGTTGTGTATGTAACCAAGCAGACACTCCTGAATCTCTGGTGACAATTAGAAAGGATTTGTCAATACTTATTAAAGCTAGCAAACTTCGGATAATTGCCAAAGTTGAAATATTTAAAGATAAAATTAAAGGAAAATGATGGAAATAATGTAATGATATCAGAATTACCTGGAAGATGTGCAGTTATTTGTTTTCACGGAAATTGCCAAATGTGGCTTGAATGGTACAAACAGAAAAAGATTCGCTTTAAGAAGAACGAGTTAAACTTTTCAAAATTGCAGCATTACTTCATGGAGCAGATATTAGGTTTATGCTATGCGAAACAAATGAGTACACCTCTCTTGGGGATATTCAAACAGGAGGATGTAATTTAATACCTGACTCATCAAATAAGTTTTCAAGTAAATTAGTTGTTGCCAAAAAAAATATGACCCTTGTTGAATTTAAACCTTTGAAAATGATTTTCTTCACATACGACAAAAATTGGACGTTTTTCTAAGGCTATCGAGTGCAAATTAAGCAGAAAAATAAGAAAATTGCTTACTTACTGTGGTTAACGACTGCAAATCGAATTTTCACACTATATGTGGCAACAGAGGATCCTTCGAAAAATGTATGAGTTTGTAATTAAAGCTTATTCGCGAATGTGGTTTAAAATTAAAACCAAGAAAATTATGCCAAAACTCTATGGGAAACAATCCATGTTTCAAAAGAACTCATAGTTTAATAAGCTATTTCAGGATAATGCGTAGCGATTTTGACAAACAGAGGGAAACCTATTAAGGAGTTAAGCGTCAGAAGAATCATTAAAGCTAGAAAACATAATAAGAAAATTTGAATTTTTAAAGCGCCCAAAATTTTAACGCTGCAAACTATATTGAGCTAATAAACTGACTTAGTTATAATAAAATTAAATACCTGTGTCTACGTTCCTTGCCACATCCAGACAGTTAAAAGGTATGTAAAGAAAATCACGAAAGCCTCAACAGAAGTCTGCGGTGAAACGTTCAAGGATGGTTACATAAGAACGAGCTAAATTAGACGCAAGAAAGGACCTGTCTTTATTTGCAAGTACCTATAGCCTAATATTATGCAGCAAGACATTAGAAAGTAAAAAGGTAGATCAGTGGGTGGTTGGAACTCGAGGAGCAGCTACCTTCACGTGGTGAGTTTTAGGCTGATTTAATTCTAAAATGAATAAATACCTAATAATCTTTTATACCTGCTGAGAGCTGCACGAAAATACTTAATTTTTCATTTACTGTCTACGGGGCTTGGCTTAACTTTACTGGCAATCTAAGCACAACTTTTTTGATTTAGCTTAAACTAAATAATAAAACAAAAATTTGGGGCCCCAGGGGTCCAGGTAAATATTCGTTCTGGGTCACCTTAGATACTCCCAGAAAGAAATATTTTTTAGGGCCCCAGGGGCCTGACTAGAAGATTCTGAATCTGATCCATTTTTTGTGTAAAATGTACACAACTTTAGCCCGTTTTACTTAAAAAAAAAATCTTTTTGGCAATTTTCGGCCTATATTAATAAAGAGCGGCTCCAGCCGCTGTAACTCTTGTGGTGTATTTAGAATTCCGTGCAACTAATAAAAAAATGTATTTAAACAGATGAAATCCAACATTACAGGCTGTGTTAATCAGTTTAATTTTGTACTGTGTCAGTTACCGCTATACAGTTTTCCCAAAGTATCATAACGACGCTACTGCTTTAAGAATTCTTTCTCTAGACTTGAGATCACGAGATGTCGAGTGCAAGGGGTTAAAAAGTTTTATAGTATTGTTTTCTTATGGCATATACAGCGCTAAATGGTATAAAATTACGAATTGAGGTCGCGTAGCCGCAAACTGAGTTAACAAAACAGTTCTTAGATACACCTAAGGGAATAAAATTTTGTTTTGTTCTTTAATAAAAATGCTATTTTAAGCAGGAATAGAGTAAGGCTATCGGTTATGGTAATAAAACTGAAAAATCATTTATACACTAATTAACCCCAGATTGAGGTATCGATCGTATTTTTTTTTATTTATTTGAAGAATTTAGTACTCAAACGGTTTGTTTAGGTCTTAGATCTATTAGAAAATATCCCCTTTATCTATAGGACCTCTTAAGGACAATATCATACATAATTTATAGGTTTTACTGATAAAATCAAATAATTGAAATGCTAAATAAAAGTCTTTTATAACTATAATGGGTAGCAGGCCGTCATGCTTTCGCCCACATTCTAAAATCAGCTATTTCTAGTCGATCCACGTTTTGACAGATTTGCATTGATAGTCAAAGCCAAAGTCAAAGTTTAAAATCGCTTTATTATCCAAAAAGGATAAAAAAAACAAAGTTTTCATTTACAAAGCTCTCCTATATAAATACAAAAAATTCAGAGCTTTCCTAGTAGAATCCAAATATGCAATCATGGTCTCTATGGCAACCAAACCAGAAATGACAGAAAAAATTCATGCAGGTAGAAATGTGGGGAATAATTTACTGAACAACTTTCATAAAAGTCACTTTTTCGTATACGAGGTAATTCAAAAGTTACAGACATTATGCGCGACTTTTTTGCCACTCTGTATATTAGTTTTATTTGTATTAAAACTACGGTAGTTAGCATCACCCCAGGCCCGAACTGCACGCACATCACGCGAGACAGTGTTTATGAGAATTGAAAATATTTTCTGAGTGAACTACAGGTTGGCCCACTTGTGTGACAAAGTAATATATCGGCTCTACTATTTAAGATATAAAAAAAATAGTTTTACAAAAGTTGTAGGGTATAAGCAAATATGCAGGGTCCTACAACTCAGCTCTCTTAGCCTCTAAATTCTATGCTAAATGGAGCACCCTATATCTTACAATATTTTTGGATTCTACATAAAATTAAAATTATTTTAAAGAGGGCATTATAAGTCTAAACTTAATAGTTTTCGAGATATCGACTTTTGAAAAATGACATTTTTAAACTTTCACATTTTCTAGCTTTCTAACGATAAATCTTAGAGCAAAACAACTTACATGTCCCTAACTTACTTTTTTATTATCTTCCCAAAAGTTTCAGCTTCTAGTTACTTTGGACTTACTTTGCTGACTATTATCTGAAGTGAAATAAGTAATTATTTCATTTTAATGCGCTTCTTTAGAGGTTTAATTAAAAAATGTTTCTCATTATTTTTTCATTTTTGCATTTTTCTAAATAATGTCGATTTTTGTAAATTTATTTTACTACAGATTGGCATAGATTTAAAAACTTGCCCTTGTTGCTCGTAAATAGAATCCCAAATTATGTTTCATAGAAAATGTAAGTTTAAATTTCTAATTTTTAATTATAAAGTGCCTAATTGATTTAAAGTTTACTACGTAGTATGGCTCGTTTAAAAAAAAAAGCTCAGTCATGACCCACATCCATCCTAATTTTGTCCTAAGTTTAACGTTTCGTTGAATTTTTTGTATTGTGGAAGATATGTGAACTAAACTTTAAAATCTTATTTAGGATAGGGTATTTGGCAACATATTTGCGATACGCTTTTCGCCAAGCTCTATTATCTAAATTACCTAACTTTAAAAATAAAAATTTATATATCCTTATACTGTATACGATATGGTTTAGCGGAACTTTGGTAGAGTGGTAATAAAGATGCCATTTTTATGGAAAAAGTTCGCCTTTATTGTCAATGAGCCAGGCATTTAAAACAAAATGTTCGTAAAATATGGAGTTTAAAACTCACAACACCATATCGACAGAAAGATATTACTTGTTAATATTAGGAGCAATAATGTAATTAACAATTTGTATCAAATTATTTTCTACTGTTCAAAAATTATTGTCGCCAGCAACTATTTGGTCCAAATGAAGTCCAATGTATGTATCGACCATTTTCAATTTTGTTATTATTACAGATGCAAAATTGATCAAGTTGTCAAACAACTAGTATTGCTAATGCTCAAACCAATTGAACATAAACATATTGATTCGAGTTTTGAGGCAATATACAATAATTTTCAACGTATATTATAAAGTATGTATAAAAAAAAATTCCTAGAGACAAAACTAATAATAAGGCCGAATGTTCAGGTTAGTTCAGGTTAGTCTTTACAGGATGGAGCACCTGCACACAATGGTTTATTACTTCTACTTAGTATTTTTAGAAATAAATGCATAGGAACAAATGTCCCTCCCCGTTCACTAGATCTAACCGCGCTTGAATCATTCTTGTGGTTTAATTTAGAGAATCAAATTTAAAAACAAAGGTATGCTATTGTTGACGCCTAAACTCCAGTGTACAAGATAAACCAGATAAAGGATAGGATTATACCAAAATAGTTCTAGCACTTTAAAAACGTACACAAAACTATTTTGAAAAACGGGATGGTATTTTGGAGCATTTTTCAACAAAAAAATTATTAATTTTATTTCCTTTTATTATGACCTCATATACAGTGTGTCCCCGGATCGACGCAACGATAGGTGAAAAAGGCTGACATTTTTTGAGTTGAAACTTAATCTTCTGGGGTTCAGCCCTGCTTGGATAGAAACTAATTTGTGGCATAATTTTAATTTCGAGAAATTGTTCCCACCAGTAAAGTGCTTGATTTCTAGGAGATACGAAAAAATTTTATAAAGAAAATATGTTCGGAAATAACAAATGAGTAAGAATACAAAATTTTAAAATCCTATGCCTACTTTGATATTTTGCATTATTTTTATTGCACGCACCTCCCTATTGAAGATATTAAAAAATTTCGTTAAGAAAAGTTCTTCAAAATAATAAATTAAACACGATCTTTTTTTTTTTTTTTTTTTTTTATGATATGGCAGAGCACTACAGGATAAATCCTTTATGGCGCTCTAGGAGCGGTGCGTGTGCGCAGGAAACGATTCACGTTGGTCTTGAATCTTTGGAGACTATACTCGTTGGGGAAGACGATCTCAGGGAGGTCGTTCCAGAGTGATGACGTTCTCCAGATGAAAGAATTTTGAAACAGTGTCGTTCGAGGGACACTAAGCTGAACCACGTACTGGTGGGCTGCAGTGGCTCGTCGTGTATTTCTACTATGCACCGCTCTGGGTGGTATTAAGCGGGCAACCTCAGTTGAACACTTGCCATGAAAATATTTGTAAAATAGACTCAAGTCGCCAACCTGCCTTCGATGTTCAAGGCTTTCCAGGTTGTTTGTCAGACTATGGTCACCGATCAAGCGAATGGCTCTTCTTTGAATGGAATCTAGCAATCTCAGGGTATGTTTAGGAGCAGAGCCCCAAATATGCGAACAGTACTCCAGTGATGGTCGAATTTGGGCTTTATAGAGCATCAAAAGTTGTTGGGTGTATAGAGGTTCTTTGTTCGGAAAAGTACTCCAAGCTTCTGCGAGGCTGCCTTTGCAATGGCCGCAACGTGGCCATGCCAAGACATATGACTATCCAAATTAACGCCCAATAAATGAATTGATGAAGCCAAGGGAATTGAGTGTCCCGCCATAACTATATCCGGTTCTTCAACATTAACTTTTTTAGAAAAAACTGCCGCCTGGGTCTTTTTAGCGTTAAATTCTACTTGGTTACTGTCACCCCAAGACAAAATTTCTTCCAGGTCTTTGTTGAGATGTGAGACCTCTTGCTGCCTATAGAGATGTGCATTAGCAGCCGATGTCCGAGCATCCAAAGTAAAAGTTGAAACAAGTGTGCTGTCATCAGCGAAGCTATATATAGGATTTTTAGTTTTTTCCAAAAGATCGTTAATGTATAGTAAGAAAAGGGTGGGCGACAATATAGAACCTTGAGGGACTCCGGCGTTGATGTTAAATGTGTCTGAAAGAAATCCGTCCATCGCCACTCGCAGAGAACGGTCTTTAAGAAAGCTCGACAGCCATGAACAAAATTGAACCGGCATTCCGTATGCTCTCACTTTAGTTAGGAGCCCCTCATGCCATACTCGGTCAAAAGCCTTCGAAATGTCTAGTGCTACCGCCCGGGACTCCCCATGGTGTTCTATTGCGTTGTTCCAAACATGAGTAACATAAGCGAGAAGGTCTCCTGTTGATCTAGACTTACGGAATCCATACTGGCGGTCACTAATAATGTTGAAGCCTTCCAGGTATTTTAGTAGTTTTTCGTTGATAGCCTTCTCCATAACTTTTGATATAACCGAGAGCAATGCGACTGGACGATAGTTGTTTGGCAAAGTCTTCTTGCCTTTTTTGGGTATGGGCTGGACTCTCGCAGTTTTCCAGCAAGAAGGAAATATTCCTTTTTTGTAGGATAAGTTAAAAAGCCTACAAAATACCGGTGTCAGTTCGTCAGCGCATTTCTTAATTACAATGACTGAAATATCGTCAGGACCAGAAGCCTTTTTAGTGTCGAGACTCCCCAAGATTCGCTTAACATGGCGGTGGCGAAAGACAATCTCGGGCATTCTCGATTCTACAGGGGTAATGTTCGGTGGGGTACTTCCCTGAAAATTTACCGTTGAATGTGAAGAGAATAGTTCCGCCAGTAAGTTTGCTTTTTCCTGTGCTTTGGTCGCAATGGTGCCATCAGAACGTGTTAGAGGTCGATTTATTTAATTCCCTTTAATAGACATTTAGATAATTAAAGAAATGCGAACATAAAAATAACAAGCAATTCACTTCCTTCACAATATAAATAAATTTGTTTCAATGCTATTCAGAAAAAAATAGTATGCCATGGAAGGAAAAAGAATAAAATAATATTTTGACAGTTTGTTGTCAAAAATAGTTTGGTATTTTTAATATTGTTGTAGTGCTCTGTGCTCTAGAACTGATCCGAACTTTCGAAAACATTACTGTGAAATATCAATTATGCTTACTATACCAGAACGGATCTACCTAATTCAATGTTATGGTATAGGGGAATTATCTATTCCAGAGGTTATCAGGCGATTTAATATGAAATTTCCGAACACAGTTTTAGTCAAATCTACAGTATCCAGACTGGTTAAAAAATTTGTTACTACTAGTACTGTACATAATATACTAAAAAAGAAGAAGAACTTTGATGAGGATGATGTAGGTACTGTGTTAGCAATGGATTCATTACGCGAAAATCCAAAGCTGTCACTAAGAAAGCGGTACGAGGAGACTCGTGTTAGCAAATCACATTTGCAACGCATTTATGAAGCAAATAAGGTAAAACCATATAAAGTTAGGTTTCGTCATACGTTAGAAGAAGGGGATGAATCCCGTAGGTTGGAGTTTTGCCTAACTTTAGGTGAGAAGATTCTAGAAGATTGATATTTCCATAAAAATATTATTTTCTCAGACGAATCGACTTTTACCACTAACGGTGAACCTTCATCACAGAATGGCCGATATTGGTCTAAAGATAATCTAAAGTATGTAATAAATTCTAGGCGGCAGTATTTTAAAAGGTTAATGTTTGTTGTGCCTTTTCTTATCATTTTGATGTAATTGGGCCATATTTTATTGAGGGAAGACTTAATCAACATACTTATTTAAATATCCTAAATTAGTTTCTTGACGAACTACCATACGAAGCAAGATATTTTTCATATTTTTCGGGTATGTGAATGGCTCAATGAGCATTTTCAAGACAGATGGATAGCCAATGCTGGTCCCATTTTGTGGCCGCCCAGATCTCCGGATATAACAATAATGGATTTTTTATTTTTGGGGTCGAATAAAACAAGTTGTATATTTGAATAGGCTTCCAAATCACGTACAAGTTTTGAAAAATCGCATAACAGATGCAATAAACTGCGAATAAAGGCGGCGAACATATTGAATGAATAAATCTTTCAGTTGATGTGAGTATTGAAATAAATTGATTTTTTGATGTATTGTATAAACCGTTGTTAATGTTACTATTGAAATAAATTAATTTTTTGATGTATCTTATAAACCGATCGTGTTTAATTTATTATTTGAACAACTTTCCTTAACGAAATTTTTTAATATCTTCAATAGGGAGGTGCGTGCAATAAAAATAATGCAAACAAAGTAGGCATAGGATTTTAAAACGAACATCTTTTCTTAATCAAATTTTTTCCTATCTCTTAGAAATCAAGCACTTTACTGGTGGGAAAAAAAAGTTTTTTGAAAATTTTCAAAGCACTTGATTTTTCGAAATTAAAATTATGCCACAAATTAGTTTCTATCCAAGCAGGGCTGAACCCCAGAAGATAAAGTTTCAACCCAAAAAATTTCAGCCTTTTTCACCTATCGTTGCGTCGATCCGGGAACACCACACATCTCAGGAAGTGTTAGTCGTATGGCTTGCGAAAAATAATATATTAGGTAAAGTGGTCATGAGAAATTGCTGGAAATTATTTTCAAGTTTCTCAGACTGGCGCTAGAGGGTGCAACAGTAACGGTAAATATGAATCACGAAGTTTCCTCAAAAGTCGCCTAGTTAAGGTATCCCGAAAATAACATTATTGTATATTTCGAAGATTTATTAATAAAATTCACCTATAGAACGTGTTCGTCACTTTTGAAATAAAGTGGTGGGGAAAGGTTGAACATTATTTGTAATAAATGCTGATAACTCCGATCTGGCTTAACATAATTTAGTAAACTTAGTTTTTTTAAAAAGGGGTTTTCTCACACTATATATCATCTTATGAACTACTGCAATATGTGTTTTACACTAGGCGCTAGGGGGCGCTGTCTTACAACTTCACAAACATTGCGCGTTATTTCCATAATTATTGTAAATATAATAGTATATTCAATTTTACCTGATTACAAGGACGATTAAAAGTCTAAGAAGTCAGCGAAAACCGCAAGTTAATATCTATTTTCAATCCGGAGATATCAACAACAATAATCATAATTACGGAACATTATGATTTTATTTTCAAGTTGCCATTGTAAAGGTTTTTTTAAGAGTCAAATAGGCCTTGGATAAACAAAATATGAAGGTACGTATGTTTCAAGCAAATATATCGTTACGACAATAATTGTCAGTGGCGCCCTAAATGTTTAAATTGTCGCCCATCGTTCTGTATACACGACTTCAATCTCTCCCTGGTTGATAATACTGCAGTTTCCACCTCTGCCATAGGGATACGGCGGCTGCTGTCCATTATCCTTTCTATCATGTTTTCCCTTGTGGTGGGTCTGGTAACGAAAACAAGATCCTTCAACCTCCCCCATAGATAAAAATATAGGCATGTTAAGTCAGGTGATCTAAAATAGAAATTACCACTTCATTAACAGTATCACAATATATCCTATATTATTACCTGGCAGGCCACGGAAATATACTCCCTCTTCCTATCCATCTTGCAGGAAATGTGTCGTCAAGAAATTGACGAACGTTTGCCGCAAAATTTGCAGGACATCCATCGTGTTGGAAAACCATAGTTCTGCGAATATCCAAGGGCACATCTTTGAGAAGAATTAGGAGTTCGTAATTTAAAAAATGTAAATATCTTTGCCCAGTAAGCGACTCATTAAATACAAACGGTCCAATTATTTTGCCACCAAAAATGCCGCACCGGACTTTGACACTCCATCTTCCTTGATGCTGCACCTCCCGCATCTAATGGGGATTATCCCGCGACCAATAATGCATATTATGGCGGTATACTCCTCCATTTCTATGGAAAGTAGCTTCATCAGTCCACAAAATTCTGGAGAGGAGATTTCTATCTTCCAATATCATATTGAGCAACCAATAGGATCCAATCTTCTATCATAATTTTGCAGGGTCAAAGCCTGGTGGAGCACAATATGGTAAGGATGTAGCCTAAAGAAAAACAAAATATTTAGTACATTGACTTGAAACCTATTAAGAGAAATATTGGCATTATTCTAAACTATTTAAGAGTTATAACATATAGATATAATTACTTACTTTCTTCTAATAAAATCCTATGTACAGGAGAGCGAGTAACGCCCAAATCTCTTACAATTAATCTAATACTAATTTGTGGATTAAATTCCACATATGCCAAAACATTTACAATGTTTTCCTCGGTTCGACCTCGGCGGCGTCTGCGATATACAGGGCGATGAATACTTCCAGTAGTACGAAAACGATTAGCTAAACGATTAAACATTCTACTGTCCTATCGGCGCCTTTGAGGGTAACGTATTGCGTAAACCCGTTCAGCAATTGTTGCATTTCCCAAACATTCAAAATACACTGCAATGATGTCAACCGCTTCTTCAAGTAACAGAGGCCTTTTGAAAGTCAAATGCGACACAACACTGTTGGCACGACAAAAATTTTGACGTAATAATGAAAGGTGATACGCGTGCACAGTTTCAATTCATATTATTTTTCCAAGGCCTATTTGACTCTTAAAAAAACCTTTACAATGGCAACTTGAAAACAAAATCATAATGTTCCGTAATTATGATTATTGTTGTTGACATCCCCGGATTGATAATAGATATTAACTTGCTGTTTTCGCCGACTTCTTAGGCTTTTAATCATCCTTGTAATCAGGTAAAATTGAATATACTATTATATTTACAATTATGGAAAAAACGCGCAATGTTTGTGAAGTTGTAAGACAGCGCCCTCTAGCGCCTAGTGTAAAACACATATTGCCGCAGTTCATAAGACGATATATAGAGTGAGAAAAGCCCTTTTTAGCAAAACTAAGTTTACTAAATTATGTTAAGCCAGACCGGAGTTATCAGCATTTATTACAAATAATGTTCAATCATACCCCACCACTTTATTTGAAAAGTGACGAACACGTTCTATAGGTGAATTTTATTAATAAATCTTCGAAATATACAAAAATGTTATTTTCGGGATAGCTTGACTAGGCGAATTTTGAGGAAACTTCGTGATTCATATTTACCGTTACTGTTGCGCCCTCTAGCGCCAGTCTAAGAAACTTGAAAATAATTTCCAGCAATTTCTCATGACCACTTTACCTAATATATTTTTTCCCGCAAGCCAAACGACTAACACTTTCTGAGATACGGCCGATAGCCATTCTTAGTGAGACACCCGGTACATCTACGTAAGTTGGCGGCATATGGGAAACTTCTTTATTATTAATTTTACGAAAAAAACTCATTCTTCATAAAAAGTTCTGGATGGCCTAAAACCTAATATGCAATCATCAGATATCAAAATTTATCAATCGTATACGAGGTTTGTCAAAAAATAGGAATCTTGCTCACCTTTATTTTTGACAATATCGAAAATTATTATAAAGAAAAGATGTTTAGAATTAAAAATAACTTTCAAATATTAATATTAAAAAACTATTTCTTAGACGTTTTCTCTGTGATAATGTTGAAAACTTAAGTTGCACATTAATGCATAATAATTAATCTAGGATGCACTGGCATTTTTTAAAAGTGATAGTGAAGGTAGGATTTGACAACTGTTAAAATATAGTTCTTAGAGATCCGTATTGTACAGTTTTGTTTGACAGACGTATTTGTTTATGAAAAGGTAGAAATGCCACCAACATTAAGTTTGGAAGAGAAAATTGAGATTGTGCAAATAGTGGGTGATAAGTATAAAACATTTCGAGAAGCTGCAGACATTTTTAATTTCCGACATCCGGATAAAAATATTCACAATGAAACTGTAAGAAAAATATTTAATAAATTTAAGACCTATGGAGATATACATAATCAATTTAGCAAAAAACGCCAAAACATGATAGAAAATAATGAAGTTTGTTGGAAGTAATGCTCTCTGTAACTGAACATCCTGAATATTCTTTACAGAAAAGGGCATCTTCATTACCGAGTTATAAAAAAAGATAAAGTTTCAAAGGTTTAAAAAAAAACACAAATATCACCCTTACAAACCTCAAAAAATTCATACTTTAAGACCAGGAGATAATGATCTACGATTTTAATTCTGTTGTGACATACAGGTAAACATAGAAGATAAGCCATTTTTGTCAAGATTATAGTATTACTTTTTCGGATGAAGCAACATTCTCGTCAAATGGGACAGTTTCTAGCCAAAACTGCCGTGGGTGGAGTGATATAAATCCACATTTTACGTTAAAAACTCGGGAACAGTATTCGGTTAAAACAAACGTGTGGTGCGGAATTTATAAAAATCAAATATTTGGACCTTTTCTTTCTGAGAAAACTTGAGTGCGGATCGTTATTTGAGCTTTTTAAATAATGAAATAAGTGATTTTCTTGATAACCTTCCCCTACTTGAACGTCAGCAGATATGGTTTCAGCAGGATGGTGCCCAATGTCACAACAGATTAGATGTACGTCAATACATTGAAAATATTTTCAATGGAAGAGGTTTTCATCGTTTTTCTGTAATTCCTTGGTCTCCTCGGTCTTCAGATTTAACCCCACTCGATTTCTTCTTGTGGGGTTACTTAAAGCTTAAAGCAAAAGGTATACCTTCAAAGACCATTTCAAGATGTTGACCATTTAAAGAGAATAATTACAGAAGCGGTTCGTAGTATAACTCCCCGTATGGTGAAGAATGTCTTAAGAGAATTTTGCAGTAGAACGGCTATTATGTATGAACAGGGATGGTGGATATGTGGAGTCATTAGTAAATTGAGGATAGAGACTGTTCATTAGTATTTATTATAACAAAATAAATTATTATTCATTTAAATACATCGTTACAACGTTACAAACCAATTATTAGGCAATTGAAAGGTTATCAGTGTTCAATAAAAATTAAGAGATAATTGTCTTGATAACAGTAGATGTTTACAAAAAAGTTTATTTAGAATTGTTTTATCAAATTTATAATTATTTAGTGTAATGCAATAATGGGCGAACTCAAGTTTTTAACATTATCGCGGAGAAAATGTCTAAGAAATAGTTTCTAAATGAATATTTGAAAGTCACTTTTAATTCTAAACATCTTTTCTTTATAATAATTTTCGATATTGTCAAAAATAAAGGTACTTTACTCTTGAGCAAAATATATATATTTTTTGATAAATCTCGTATTTTTTTCTTAAAATTAATAATAAAAAAAGTTTCCCATATGCCGCCAACTTACGTAGACACACTGTATAACATAGTTTGTAAATTATTTTAGTTTCAGCTAATCTATTTTGATCCTAGAAAAAAATCGTTATCAGCTGTTTCTGTTTTCAATTTGAAGTTATAGAAAAAAAGAATATTGTATTTAGACTTATTTTATCTTATGAGAGTTAACTCCCACTGGTTTGCAATTTTAAACATTTCTTTTTAATGTGCAATTAACTTGCGTTGGGCTACATTCTTGGTGAAACCGTATATTATCCATTATGGGTAAAAATAAAATTGCTTGTTATGTTTCACTATTTATTCAGTTACCTGACACGTATGTTTTGACCCTTTCAGGTCATTTCAAAGAAATACAAAGATACAAATTTATTTACCGGTAATACAAGCCAGAAAATTTGTAAAAAACTAAAAAATTTCAACATCACTCCCATACAGATAAATAAAAACAATTTAGGTAGTCACTTATGTAATTCTAAAATAGAGACAAAGGACAAACTCTTACGAAGCGGGGTCTACCAAATAAATTGCGACAACTGCGATGCTATCTATATTTGTCAAACTGGCAGAAATTTTAAAACTAGACTTAAGGAACATACAACTTCTATCTTAAAAAAACAAAATAAAACAGGTATAGCAGACCACTGCATAATAGAAAATCATTCAATTTCAAATAAAATAAAACCTATACATATCCAGAACAAGAGCAGAAAATTAAACCTTTTAGAGTCACTTACAATAATTAAAAAAGCAATAAAAAACAAAAGTAATGTTGTTAATAATCAAACAGAAATACCTTTAAGTGCTAACCCAATTATCAACAGCATATTAAATTAAAATAAATTAAAACATTTTGACAACCACCTGTATAAGAATAAGAAAAACCCACAATCTACCCATTCATTGTAATCCGTAATTTTAATTATTTTAATTATTTTATTACCTATTGATACCGTACATTAGAGTTTATATAAATACCTTAGCAATAATTTTTATCTTTGTACTTCTTAGTACTTTTCTTCCGGCACACCCAACACAACTGCTCTGTAGAGTACAAATGTGTCAAATGTGCACAACCCCATGCCACCCGCGAATGCCCCAAAACCCCCGAAACCCCAGCCACTTGCGCCAACTGCGGCGAGGCCCATGCGGCCAGCTACAAAGGGTGCTCCAAATTCCCCAAACCGCGCAGACCAACTCCCCCCCAGACCCAACCCCCCCCGCGGCAATGCCCCTCCGCCCACTTCCTACGCCGGTGCGGCCAAAACGGCCAACAAACCCCAAGCTCCTCCAAGAGCCCCCCCCGGCTGCAAAGCAGCAATCCACATATGAAGCGTTAACACCCTTCTTCAAGGCCATAGCTGCCCAGCCACACCTCATAAGCCTCCTCAATGGCCTTACAAACTTATAAACCCACCAATCTCGTCCTGGCCTCCTGGAACGTTGATGGTATATCAGCCCGAAAGCCTGAAGTAGGAATATTCCTATCCAGGCATGAGGTTGATATCCTTGCGCTCCAGGAAACAAAAACAACCCCTGACAAACGCCACACATTCCCAGGCTACTTCACCTACAGAACAGATGGGCCAACCCCCCTGCAGGGGGGCACAGCCCTCCTAGTACGTAAATCTATAGCCCACGACATTCTCACACCCCCCCAGACCAACAACTTCACGCTGTCTAGCATCCTAGTCCATACTAGACACAACGGATCAATCACCATTCACTCCTGCTACAAAAGCCCCCTACGCCCAATCACCCAACTCGACATATCAAACATCATCCCGCCCGGTAATAGCACGGTGGCTATAGGGGACCTAAATGCTAAACACCGCGCCTGGGGCTGCACTCGGAGCCTAGCAGATGGCAACACTCTGCTGGCTGCGACTGAGGTCCTAGGAGCGGTCATAGCGGCCCCCTTACGCCAACGTTCTACCCTGGCAATCCCCAACACACGCCCAGCACTATCGACATCGCCCTCCTACAAAACATCAACATGCCCTATGACATCGCCTCTTTGCAGGAAGGCACCACAAATCACAACCCCATCATTCTAAAACTAGGTAACAACCCTCCCCCCGACATCCCCTTTTGTAACAAACTAGACTGGTCCCAACTGAACAGACAAATCCAACACCACCTCTCCCCCATTACCCCCATCTCCTCCAAACATGAACTGGATGAGGCCGTTTCCAGACTGGAAAACGACCTCACACAGGCCATCCAAGCCGTGCTGGCTTTCCCCCCCCCCCACCGACCCACTCCTCCACACACCACCCTACCTGACGACATCAAACAACTCTACCGTGACAAACGCAGAGCCCGCAGACTATCCCAATACACACGATACCCCTCAGACATACACGCATATAACGTCTTATGCAGACAACTCAAAACAGCCCTCTTCAACTTCAGACAATCACAATGGTCAGACAGACTCCGCGAACTAAACCACCAAGACAAAAGCATCTGGCGAATGCAAAAAACCCTCCGTCTCTCAACACCCCGCAAACTTCCCCCCATTCACTCTGCCCACGGCCTCAAGTATGTAGATGCAGATAAGGCGGAAGCCTTTGCAGACACATACGAAAGGCACAGCAGACTAAACGACAATCATGATATCGACTCAGATCATGAAGAACTGGTGGAGCGCACCGCCAGAACAGTCAGACGCTCCGATGAAATTGAGGAAATCCTCAGACCAGTTTCCCCCCGCGAAGTCGCAGAAATCATTCTCTCGCGCAAGACCAAAAAAGCTCCTGGCCCCGATAACATTTCAAACAAAATCCTCAAATTCCTCCCACGTAAAGGCATGGCCACCCTGTCCAACATTGCAAACGCCACCCTCAGACTATCCTACTTTCCTAAAAAATGGAAAGAAGCCACCGTCATTATGATCCCCAAACCCGGGAAGGACCACACCTTCCCCCAAAACTATCGCCCCATATCCCTCCTTAACTCAATGGCCAAAATCATTGAAGTTATAATTCTCACCCGTCTCAAAGCTAAGTCCACCGAACTGGAAGTCCTCCCGGACGAACAGTTGGGCTTTCGGGAAAACCTCAATTGCGACAAGCCCTTTGAATCACTGAGTTTATAACTCAGGTCTTCAACTGGAATCAGTTCGTCGGGATGATCTCATTCGACATCGAAAAGGCCTTCGACACCGTATGGCACGACGGACTGATTCACAAGATGATAGCCCTAGATTACCCCTCAAACATGGTCCGCCTCATCCAATCCTGTCTCGCCCGCCGCAAAATCAGAGTCCGTATAGGACAGACACTATCCACCCCCCGCACCCTTGAAGCGGGAGTCCCACAAGGAGCAGTTCTATCCCCCCATCTGTTTAATATTTTCACTCACGACATCCCCAAACCCCCCGACAGCACCCTGGCCCTTTACGCTGATGATACTGCCTTCATCGTAAGGTCGCTGAGTCCCCGACTAGTCACCAGAAAGCTGCAAACAGCAGCTAACGAATTTTCCAATTACTGCGTAAATTGGAAACTTCGCCTCAATCCCGACAAAACCCACACCATCCAATTTGGCCACAGAAGGCAACCACCCTTCGATGCGGTCAACCTGGATGGCGGCGATGTTCCCTGGTCAGACTCAGTGAAATATCTCGGTATCACCCTAGACAAAACACTCCGCTGGCAGCCTCAAATCCAAGGCAACCTCAATAAAGCCAGAATGACATACTCTCTTCTATACTCCCTCCTCAACCGCCATAGCACCCTAAGCCACAAAAACAAAATCCACCTCATCAAAGCCATCATCAGACTCACCGCCCTCACATACGGTTCAGTGGCGTGGGGTTGCGCAGCCCCCTCCCACATCAACCGCCTCCAAGCCCTTGAAAATCGTTACATTCGCACCGCCATGAATATCCCATGGTTCATCCGTAACGTAGACCTACACCGCGACATCAAACACACACCCCTTTCCCAGTTTCTCCGCGAGAGAAACACGAAGATTCTAACTTCGGCCCCCGAAGACTTAAACCCCCTTATCAGACAAGCTTCCAACTGTGACATCGACGCCCCGTATCGTCATAAACGTCCCCGTCACCAACTTTTCTAGGTGCGCCAAGCAGCACCACCCACACACCAAAGCCCTCCCCCGATACACCTCCCAAAACCAATAATACACCCCTCTCTTAGATTCCAGAGTAAAAGTACCTTTAGTACTTTTTGGTGAGACCCTGCGGAACTGGACCGCAGGGAGGCGTGGAAGGAAGTCTGGAAGGAGTCATTGACACTCTGAGCAAATAAGCTCAGGGCCACAAGAACTTCCGCCAGACGGGATCACCTCTCTTCTTTATATATATTTGAAAATGACCTGAAAGGGTCGAAACACGCGTGTCAGGTAACTGAATAAATAGTGAAACATAACAAGCAATTTTATTTTTACCCATAATGGATTTCTTTTTAATCTTGAATAATAACAATGTTAGCAATGTTTGACGCTGAATTTAGATAAGCCTATTTATACAGGCTGTCCGGAAATAACGACGACAAATTTTAGATATATGACCCTACATACAAAAATATAAACTTCATATTAACATAGGTTCGCAAATGCTTCCATATGAAGCTAAAGGCGCCTGAAGATGGTGTCGTCGGTGTTTTTCTTTTAATTTATTGGGGCCTAGGTACAATACAGAAATAAACTTCTAGGTATAAGTCAGTGTTATAGGAGGCGACTGCTTAAATCAGGTGACCCATATTGTAATCAATGACGTGATAACAAAAGGGCGGTGAGTTATTTAAAGTGATATATTTTCGCAGAGTGGAGTATATTTTCGCTATTTTTTTTTAATATGGTTCCTTGAACATTTTCATGTTAAAAAGGTCGTCTGGGTAGAGAGAGGATAGATACCAACAAATTTATTACAAAATAATAAAAAACGATGCCCCTAAATCTATAAATCATATTTTTTTATAATTATCTTATATAATAAGCGTTTACAAAGAACCCGAACTCATTTCCTCATATATCATCTACCTTTTGTAAAAAACCCAGAGGTTTATTTTTCATAACTTCGCATGCAGCAAACATTCGCTGCTTTAATTCTTCAAGGTGAACTGGTACTTCGTATCGTATCGTTAAGTAGCCATATTAAAATAATCAAATGGATTTACATCTGTCGTCAACCTACAGGGCCCCCTCGTCCTATCCATTGCTTAGTATAAACTTTAAATGTCCCCTTACATTAAGACTGAAATGTGTTGGTGCCCCGTCTTGTATGAAGTACATATCTGTCATTAGAGCATAAAAGACATCATCAGGTCTTATAGCACATTTCGTAGAAAGTATAATTTACCGTTTATTATATTTGGTAAAATGTAGGGCTACATATATACTCCCTTGATTCGACAATCTCATATGGATTTTCGTCTGACCATATGTGATTGTCGTGGAAATTTATGATTGCGTCTCTAATAGATCCGGCCTCAATAGTGGAAAATGTTTTACACATAATGTAGAAGAATAACTGCAATTTTTATTGAATTTACGCATTGTAGTCGTCATTTTAATCCCTTTAATCTCAAGAACGGTCGACTATACAACCGTATAACCAAAGGACATGTTTAAGGTAGAAATATTTAAGGAACCAAAATTTATTTATAAAATAGGGAAAACGAAAAAAAAATATAACCTTAAATAACCCACCACCCTATTGTTACCAAGCCACTGATTGCAATACGGGTCAGCTGATAAAAGTGACCTTAAATAACACTAACTTATACCTAAAAGTTAATTTCTGTTCTAACTTGATGTTAAAAAATAAAAAAAAAAACACATTTATGACACCATCTGTAAGGGCCTGTAGCTCCGTATTTGCGAACCTCTGTTAACCCATTAATGCTAAGCTTGTTGCTAAGTGCTGTGAATTACGAGTGTAACTGAAGAAGGAGACGATGTCTTCGAATTATTATTGGTAAGTAGCTTTTATTTTAATATTGTGTTTAAATGTATATGTTTATATGTTTGTTAAGTGTTCTAGTAAATATCCTTTATATCTTTATATGTTTTTGTAATAATATATGTAAATGACAAGCTATTGTTAATTTAGCGACCCCTTGATCAGTTGTAATACTATTTTATTGTTTTGGCATTTTTTAGGAAAAAACCGCTTTCCGTTGCTGAACTGCTAGAGAAAGCCGAAAATTTAGACGAATATAACGTTTAAATATTGCCAGAAGGCATATATATAACCCCTCCAGAAAATGATGGCGAAAATACTGACTGTGATTCAGGATATGAAGAAGACAATGATTCAAAGCATTTGGGCACCCGACAACTCAGATCGGAAGGAGAGCTTATGTATAGTAGAGAGAGTAAGCGTATTTTATTAAACATGGACGACGATATAGACGGAGAGCGAGAAGGTAGCTCGCTTGAAGTTTAAATTGAAGGTAAAGAAATTAGATCCGATAATAACCGATCAAGTAGTGCATGCAACCATTTAGAAAAAGTTAAAAGCAAAATAAAATTAAATAGAAAAAGGGTGATCTAAATAGGGCAATTTCCACTTGGACTGGTACTCTGGTACCTACTCATCGAAGAGCTTGTAAAATATACAGTTATTACGCTACCCAAAAAGATGTCCCTGGATTTGAACTATCAAGCGAAAAGTTGTATGTATTTCTTGGAATTCTTCTCGTTAGCGGTTAAGCTACTCCGCCACGCAGAAGAATGGAAGCTGAAGATGTACACAATACACTAGTAGCTCAGTCAACGAGGTTTAGTGGGTTTGAGCAAATATGCAGATTTTTTCATGCGGCTGATAACAGCACTTTACCTTATAGGTAAGCTACGCATAAATATCGAAGCTTTGAACTGAAAATTTTTACAACATGCATCTTTGCAGCCAAATTTATCAATAGACGAGTCAACGATTCCTTATTACAGAAAGCATGGATGTAAGCAAATTATACCCAGTGAGCCCATTCGATTTGGCTATAAAGCTTGGGTTATGAGTACCAAACCAGGCTATTGCTTACACTTTAAGATTTATGAGGGAAGAAAAAATAAGGAAAGGGCCAATGAAAGTCGTGGTGGGGAATCTGTTGTACTGAACTTTGCGAATGTATTATAAAGAGAATATCCTGGATACCATGAAATGTGAATTAAATGATTCGAGTATAATGAAAAAAGGAAAAAGAGGAAATATGGATAGTGCGGTGGATAAAGACAATGGTATAATAGGTATAAAATGGCAAGAGAATAGTGTCGTAACAGTATTGTCAAATGAGTATGGCGTTGAGCCTATTCAAAAATGCAAAAGATTTTCAGTCAAAGACAAAGTGAGAGTAGATGTGCCGCAATTGCATGTCATAAAAATATATGACACATATATGGGAGGTGTGGACCAAATGGAGAATAATATATATAATTACAGAATTGCTTTGAAGGGCAGAAAGTGGTATACCCCAATATTGCATCGGATGATCGATTTATGCATTGCTATTGCTAGTCAACTAGCCCGCGCATATGGAGATGATAAAAGCAATTTTTATTTTAGGAGAGAAATTTTACAGCATCTTCTAAGAAATGTGAAGGTTGACAAATTCCATTTAACGACAAATATCTTGACGAATTTCATAACTTGTGATTATTTTAAATTTTTACATATGTATAAGTAAAAAAACGAATATTATGTTTTGTTTTTATTCCAATAAGTACCCAAGAGGTCGTTAACGATCCACTCTCAAAATCATAAAGAACAATTCAAAGATTTTTTAACACTTGGTCATATTTTACAATTTTTTAACACGAAACACTTACTCTAATCGTTTTAAAACGAGTTTGTAGTTCTGGCATTAATGGGTTAATATGATTTTTTTTCAAATCACTCATACCTTAAAATCGTCACCGTCGGATATATTTTTTTATTATAATCGACTAGGGCCAACCTGCACAAGACTTGAAGTAAATAGCGGCCTAAGCTTCCAAAATACTATTCCAAAATAATTAAGTAAAACATTTGCAATTTTCAATTAATCTTATGTGGAATGCAGTTGCAGGGTTCCGCGGTTACAATTTAAAGCAATTTCCAGCGCATATTGGCATAACCCGTTTTTTACGTTAACGTCGAGAGTACATATCAGAGCATTTCTTAAGGAATCTGCACTAGGCGACACAGAACTAATCTGTTATGTGTATTTGTATTGTACATATTTTATGATTATAATACATAGTATTGAAAATTTTTTAATTTTAATTCAGCAAATCGAAGAAGTAGTTGAGATCATCATACAAAACTCTTCAAAAAAGTCTAATAAAATTTTGATGTAAAGATAATAGGGGAGTCACTATTTGAGGGTAGCAAAATTTACATAAGATTTCCTATGGCCAGTCTGGCGGTGCATCACCCGATATATGCTACATATTTAAAAAATAATGTATACCGGGGGTTGCATCGTCGAGCGGGACATAGGAAATCCCATGTAATTTTAAATGGGGTCAATTATTGGCTTTCCTAATTATTTTAGAGAAAAATTCTATTTAGGTTTATTAAAGAGCACTAAAACCCACAATCAAAAGAATAACTTTAGATATTTTTGATGAGCCCGTTTACGGGTTATCGCCGTTTTCTTTTTAACTATTTCTCCTTTTTATGGCCCCGTATTTGCGGGCACCAGTCAAGGTAAAAGATGACTGTCAAATAAAGTTGTCATTTTGAAATGTGTGCTTTATTGTTATAAAAACTCGTACATCGAAAATATTAAAGGTGTATTTATGAGTACAAATTAATCTGAATAAAACTAAAATAAAGTATCCAATTACGAGGTTAATTATGACATTTTACATGTTTCAATATTTTACTAATTAATAGGTAGGTACTATTAAATTGTTAGAACTTTAGGATTTAAGAAGATGTTCAAATATTCCTCAAAATGACAACTTTATTTGACAGTCATCTTTTACCTTGACTGGTGCCCGCAAATAGGGGGCCATAAAAAGGAGAAATAGTTAAAAAGAAATCGGCGATAACCCGTAAACGGGCTCATCAAAAATATCTAAAGTTATTCTTTTGAATGTGGGTTTTATTCCTCTTTAATAAACCTAAATAGAATTTTTCTCTAAAATAATTAGGGAAGCCAATAATTGACCCCATTTAAATTTACATAGGATTTCCTATGTCTCGCTCGACGATGCAACACCCGGTATGTAGATCTTTTAAGAATTTTTTGTAAATGCATAAAAATAGCTTTTTCGATTCTATGGCTTTTTCTATTCTACCATTTTTTGAAGAAAAAGTTGGGCTTGGTTGTTTAATCGTCATTATTTCATAATTCTCATATATTTTCCAGATGGCAATATACAGTGTGGTCCACTAAGTGTGCAACAAATGGGAAACTTCTTTATTATTGGTTTCTCAGAAAATTTTATTCTTGATAAAAGTTGGTGCATGTCCGATAACCATTTCAGGTGTACTTAAAATGGCTTCAAGTCAAATAGGATACAGGGTAGTGCAAAAAATATGAAAATCGTTCAAGAGTAAAGTACCATTATTTTAAAAAATAGGGCTAAAGGGCATGAAGAAAAGTTGTTTAAAATAAAAAGTTATACTCAAATTTAAAATCATAGTTTCCTATCTCAAAAATAAAATGTTTTAAGATAATTCGATGTAACCCCCGTATTATTGGTATTTCTATTATTCAACTTAGGTCCATATTTAACTTATGCAAAATAAATCAGATATGCCTAATTTTTTAAATATTGTTCAAATCAGTATTAATTTAATTGAATTTCTTTGTTTTTTAAGCAACCCCAGACTTTACCACTGTTGCAAGGATATTTAATCTTACTTTATATTTTAATATATGATATTTACCCGAACATAATTACTTCATTAATAAAACGCCCATATCAAATATTTTTTATCTACCACCCAAAAAACAATATTTTATTTTTTTATTGAAATATCAAAGATAGTTTATGTTTATTAATATCAATATCGGCAGTTAGAAAATGAAATACAGCCATAGAAATGTATGAACCTATAATAATTGTAACTAAGGGTTACAATGATAAAATACAATATAAAGAATTAATTAACGAAGTGTCTCTGTATGTCCGCCTACTCGCTCAATACATCTGTTCGTCCGCTCATAAAATTCCCTAAGAGTAGATCGCAATACCGTGGCAGGGATATTACGGCAATGGTGCCTTATAGAATTTTCCAATTCTTCAACGCTGTTGAAATGTCGGTCTTTATACACTTTTTGTTTAAAGTGCCCCCATAAGAAGAAATCTAGGGGTGTTAGATCAGGCGAACGAGGCGGCCCTTTCGTCCTAGCCATTTGTTTCCAAATACCTCATTTAACTAATGCGTAACTGCCCTAGCACAATGTGCAGGGCACCCATCATATTGAAACCATAGCTTGTGTCGTTATTCTAACGGTAAGTTATCTATAAAGTTTCCCAATACATTCTGAAGAAAATTTAAATATCTATTGCCAGTCAAAAATTTTAGTTAGCTCGGAAAAAAAATCTGAATTATTTGTTACAAGATCTTAATTTATAGGCATATACAATGAACATTTTAATTTATAGGCATTTACAATGAACATACAAACAACATATTGTTGGTTCAACAATAGCAATTAAATTGCACATTCTTATCAGTGAGTCTAAAGGTTAGACACTCATTTTACGCTTCTTAGCCTGTTTTTTGAAAGCAGCCCCGGGGGCACCTCCCGTAATAGTCCAACAGTAGTAGGCTAACATCTCACAGTTATATTTTCCCTGATACCCTCATTTCATGTTTGAACGATCCTGGTGGAACCTCTCACCGTGCTCGTCACTTACAGCACCACAATTTTCCGGAAAGTAATCCAGATGAGAATCCAGGAAACAAATTTTCAACGACGGGTGTTATATACCCTAGGTTTTGGTAACATAAAAGAAGTTGGGCAACCAGGTCTTTATAGTTTCCTGCTTTTATGTGTCCCAAAAAAGTTGTTGCAACCATTTTAAAGGCATTCCAAGTGTACTTTTCCTTGCCTTTAAGTATGGAATCGAATTGTGCGTCTCCGAAAAGTTTCCTAATCTGGGGGACCCACAAATATTCCCTGCTTAATTGTAGTGTCACTGATTCTAGGGAACTGTTCTTTTAAATAACTAAAAGCACGACCTTCTTTCTCCATGGCCTTCACAAAATTTTTCATAAGTCTCAATTTTGTATGAAGTGGCGGTAGTAAAATCTTTTCTGCGTCTCGGAAACATTTTTGCTGTTCCCCAGTGTAATGGAACGAAGTCACATTTACTGTACATAAGTTTCATACAAATAATCATAAGCGGTCCATATAATAATAATAATCATACTGAATATGCCTCAATACCGAGGGTTTATTCACCATCTCTCTTAATGCAATATAATCCATGTTTATTTAAATCAAGTTTTTTTTTGAATATTTGTCTAAAACACGAGGCGTAACAAAAAGGGCTATCGCAATTACATAGACCCCTGGAATACCACTTCTCTGCTGTTTTAAACCTACCTGTAGGTTGACGGTGATTTTCTGTTACACCTTAAATCAACAGAGTGGCGCTCGAGACTTAATTCTCCGAAAAAAAGAGGAAGTACCAGGGTTTTCTCACCAAGGGACATCGTGAACGACGAGTGAACAATCCGCCATGCCGAGAGCTCCATGAAAAGGCGCTCGAGCACCCGTCCCCGACTCGACACCACTAAAATGGCGCCCGACTCCTACCATTTTTTTTCATTTCAGAACGAATCACTCTAAATACAAATAGTTTATGTTTATTAATATCAATATCGGCAGTTAGAAAATGAAATACAGCCATAGAAATGTATGAACCTATAATAATTGTAACTAAGGGTTACAATGATAAAATACAATATAAAGAATTAACTAACGAAGTGTCTCTGTATGTCCGCCTACTCGCTCAATACATCTGTTCGTCCGCTCATAAAATTCCCTAAGAGTAGATCGCAATACCGTGGCAGGGATATTACGGCAATGGTGCCTTATAGAATTTTCCAATTCTTCAACGCTGTTGAAATGTCGGTCTTTATACACTTTTTGTTTAAAGTGTCCCCATAAGAAGAAATCTAGGGGTGTAAGATCAGGCGAACGAGGCGGCCCTTTCGTCCTAGCCATTTGTTTCCAAATACCTCATTTAACTAATGCGTAACTGCCCTAGCACAATGTGCAGGGCACCCATCATATTGAAACCATAGCTTGTGTCGTTATTCTAACGGTAAGTTATCTACAAAGTTTCCCAATACATTCTGAAGAAAATTTAAATATCTATTGCCAGTCAAATTAGCTCTAAAGAAGAATGGACCAATTAACTTGTCATTTAGTATCCCACACCAAACATTTGTTTTTTTGTAATACTGATTTCTTTTGTCAATTACAAAATTAGGATTTTCTTCTGACCACCACCTACAATTTTGCGACGAGACAACGCCGTTTGTAGTAAAAGTGGATTCGTCTGAAAAAAGTATGTGCCGATGAAAATCTCTCCTCTCTTCTATTTTTCCTTGAATCCATGAGCGAAAATCAAAACGCAAATCATAGTCTCTTTCTTGAAATGTACATACAAACTTAGGCCTGTAGGCACGATACTTGTTCTTTTTAAGTATGCGCTTTACAGATGTTTTTTTCACTCCTGTGTATTCAAAAACCTCGTGGGTGGATCTTGTAGGATCTTCGATTACTGCCTGAAGTACATCACGCTGCCTATTTCGGTGCACATGGTTTTTACACGTTCTTTTTTGTAACTATAATCCAATGATCCCGTCTGTTTGAAAAAACTTAAAATCCTACTTACGGTTTAGTAGTGAATTATTTTGTCTGGATGGCGTTCATTAAAAATATCTGCAGCCTCACGCATAGCTTTGTAATTTTCTCCACATATTAAAACTAACTCTGCCTTCTCAACTAATGTAAGATGAAACGCTGGGGGCATTTTAATACAATAAAAAGTTTAATTCAACTTACAATATCAATATTTCTTTGACATAAGAACAAACAGCTTGTCAAATAACTTTTTGTTTTAGTTAGAATTTTCATGGCCTGCTGCGCCAAAGGGTGATTAGCACAGTACAATATTGTGTTACCTGGCTTATTCTTTGATATTTCAATATAAAAATAAAATATAGTTTTTTAGGTGTTAGATAAAAAATATTTGATATAGGCGTTTTATTAATGAAGTAATTATGTTCGAGTAAATATCATATTTTAAAATATAAAGTAAGATTAAATATCCTTGCAACAGTGGTAAAGTCTGGTGTTGCTTAAAAAACAAAGAAATTCAATTAAATTAATACTGATTTGAAAAATATTTAAAAAATTAGGCATACCTGATTTATTTTGCTTAAGTTAAATATGGACCTAAGTTAAATATGGACCTAAGTTGAATAATAGAAATACCAATAATACGGGGGTTACATCGAATTATCTTAAAAAAATATATATTTGAGATAGGAGACTATGATTTTAAATCTGAGTATAACTTTTTATTTTAAACAACTTTTCTTTATGCCCTTTTGCTCTATTTTTTAAAATAATGGTACTTTACTCTTGAACGATTTCCATATTTTATGCCCTACCCTGTATCCTATTTGACTTGAAGCCACTTTAAGTACACCTGAAATGGTTATCGGACATGCAACAACTTTTATCAAGAATAAAATTTTCTGAGAAACCAATAATAAAGAAGTTTCCTATTTGTTGCATACTTAGTGGATCACACTGTACAGGGTTATCCAACCAAGACTAGACAAGGCGATTTTTTGACTTTTCCTGTACTTTTATAAAAAAAACTGAAATAGCCATCTTAAGTCATTTTCTCCCGCGAATTCGAATATCTTCAGCAAAAAACAATTGAACATCAAACAAAAGTACTAGGGGTCACTTTGATATTTTTTTAAATGGGATGCCGTATTTTTAATGAGCTTATCCGATTTCTCATATAAATTTTGATCTAAAATGTTGGATTTTTAATTTTTTTTTTTTTTTTATTTTTAACATTTTCCGAATTTAAAACTGAAGAAAAAAGGCGTTTTTGAATTAAAAATCCAACATTTTAGATCAAAATTTATATGAGAAATCGGATAAGCTCATTAAAAATACGGCATCCCATTTAAAAAAATATCAAAGTGACCCCTAGTACTTTTGTTTGATGTTCAATTGTTTTTTGCTGAAGATATTCGAATTCGCGGGAGAAAATGACTTAAGATGGCTATTTCAGTTTTTTTATAAAAGTACAGGAAAAGTCAAAAAATCGCCTTGTCTAGTCTTGGTTGGATAACCCTGTACATATAACACTGGGGAACAAATTTCAACTTTTTTCTTGTTTCCTGAACAAAACCTATTTTTTTTATTGAACTACACCCAAGTAACTAAAAAGTACCTATTAAAAATTTTAGTTAGCTCGGAAAAAAAATCTGAATTATTTGTTACAAGATCTTAATTTATAGGCATATACAATGAACATTTTAATTTATAGGCATTTACAATGAACATACAAACAACATATTGTTGGTTCAACAATAGCAATTAAATTGCACATTTTTATCAATGAGTCTAAAGGTTAGACACTCATTTTACGCTCCTTAGCCTATCTTTTGAAAGCAGCCTCGGGGGCACCTCCCGTAATAGTCCAACAGTAGTAGGCTAACATCTCACAGTTATATTTTCCCTGATACCCTCATTTCATGTTTGAACGATCCTGGTGGAACCTCTCACCGTGCTCGTCACTTACAGCACCACAATTTTCCGGAAAGTAATCCAGATGAGAATCCAGGAAACAAATTTTCAACGACGGGTGTAATATACCCTAGGTTTTGGTAACATAAAAGAAGTTGGGCAACCAGGTCTTTATGGTTTCCTGCTTTTATGTGTCCCAAAAAAGTTGTTGCAACCATTTTAAAGGCATTCCAAGTGTACTTTTCCTTGCCTTTAAGTATGGAATCGAATTGCGCATCTCCGAAAAGTTTTCTAATCTGGGGGACCCACAAATATTCCCTGTTTAATTGTAGTGTCACTGATTCTAGGAAACTGTTCTTTTAAATAACTAAAAGCACGACCTTCTTTCTCCATGGCCTTCACAAAATTTTTCATAAGTCCCAATTTTGTATGAAGTGGCGGTAGTAAAATCTTTTCTGGGGGAACCAATGACGCGCTGGCTACATTTTTCTTTCCTGGCTCAAAAGACTCTCGGTGGCCAAATTTTCTTTATGTAGTGATCCGATCGTGCTCGACTGTCCCATTCGCAAAAGAAGCATCAGTGTTTCGTATAATCTAGCTGCATTCCAAGCAAAACCGCCACAACTTTTAAGTCCCCACAAATTTGCAAATTATATCTTTCATATTGTATGGTCTCCAGTAACAATTTCAAATTGCTATACGTTTCTTTCATGTGGACTGCATGACCAATTGGGACTGAAGTCAACTTATTTCCATAATAGAGTAACACAGCTTTAAGACTTACTTTTGAGGAATCAATGAAAATTCTCCAGTCTTTTGGATCATAGTCGAGATTTAAAGCTGCCATTAATCCCTCAATGTCCCTACAGGCTACCAATTTGTTTGCCATGTTGAAATGTGTTAGATTTTTCTGACGGCTTCGGTACACAGAAACTTTTAGTTCATCTTGAAATAAGTTCCATTGTCGCAATCGAGAGGCCAAGAGTTCGAATTTTTTCTTAGGCAATTCCAAATCCCTTATAAGGTCACTTAATTCACTTTGACTTATTTTGTGAAGCTTTCTACTGGCATGTTAACAGACAAAATCGGAGTCTTGCGAGGTTGATGGGTCGTCGATATTTTCGAGTACACTACCGTTTGAATCCATTGGATAATTATCAGAATCAAGGCTATATGCCTGAGGTGGATTAGGTACAGGCAACTCGTCACTATGAGGCATCGGGCGTATGGCGGATTGTAAATTTGGGTACTGTATCGCAGACCTGTTTTTCTCCGAAAAGCCGAGGTGTCAAACAAAAGTAACAGTCAGTAACGTGGTCTTTCGGTTCTCGCCAGATCATAGGAACAGTAAAGGACATCTTACGCTTTTTACCATTTAGCCAACTGCAAATGTTAGACGCACATTTGTAGCAGCAGATATGGGAGCCCAATTTTTATCCTGGTCTCCAATTTTACAGCCAAAATATAAGTGGTTAGCATTTTGTATTAAGGGCTAAGTGTACGTTTTTGTTTCACAAAAGTCACTTCACCACATATATAATAAAAATGATCCGGCTTATTTAAACAAACTCGCGACATGTTGCTCAAAACTCTCTAGTTTTTCAAATACAAACAGCTCTCAATCAACTGGTGGTTGAAATACAACTAACTAACAACTTAGGATTTATGTTATATGTATTTAAACCCCTTATAATGTATACCTGTTATAATAAATCCAGGTACTTCTCATTTAATAGTCGAATTTTCCCCTACATTACGGGCAGGTAGGTAATAATCATAATAATTAACATGGATCTATAAAACCGGAGCCAACTGAGACTTTTGCAAGACTGGTTGTAGGTATAATAAAATAAGTTAGAATTTGCTTTTTTGGTCTCGGAAACATTTTTGCTGTTCCCCAGTGTAATGGGACGAAGTCACATTTACTGTACATAAGTTTCATACAAATAATCATAAGCGGTCCATATAATAATAATAATCATACTGAATATGCCTCAATACCGAGGGTTTATTCACCATCTCTCTTAATGCAATAAAATCCATGTTTATTTAAACCAAGTTTTTTTTTGTATATTTGTCTAAAACACGAGGCGTAACAAAAAGGGCTATCGCAATAACATAGACCCCTGGAATACCACTTCTCTGCTGTTTTAAACCTACCTGTAGGTTGACGGTGATTTTCTGTTACACCTTAAATCAACAGAGTGGCGCTCGAGACTTAATTCTCCGAAAAAAAGAGGAAGTACCAGGGTTTTCTCACCAAGGGACATCGTGAACGACGAGTGAGCAATCCGCCATCCCGAGAGCTCTACGAAAAGGCGCTCGAGCACCCGTCCCCGACTCGACACCACTAAAATGGCGCCCGACTCCTACCATTTTTTTTCATTTCAGAACGAATCACTCTAAATACAAATAGAGAAAAAGTTTTAATGATTCGAACAAAAATTTTTTTCTGAATTTCGTCTTCTGTTTCATTGTAGCATACGAAGAGTCCAAAAATAATGGACACCCTCGCGGTGCGGTACACAATGACAGCTGTTTCGTGGTTATTACTCTGATATTTTTTTTGTTCCAATGACTGAAACCTTTTCTCCATTTACATTTCACGGACGCTGAACTCTCTGTTACACCATAATTATATCTTGGTTTATAGGAAAATAAGATTTTACAAAAACTACGCTAGTTTTAAGTTTAGTTACATATTTGATATAATTTTACCATTCATATTTTCACCTTCAGCCAACCTCACTTCAAAATCTAAAATAGCAACCCACCTATAAACAGGCATTCGCTACAAGGGGCATTAAATTACCAATACAACCGTGTCAATATGTAAAATCGGGTAATCGGTTTTCCAGTTAGAGAAAAAAATGTGTGTAAAATAATAAACATTAATTTAGTGTAATCGCCTTTCCATTTTCCGAGTACTAAATCCTCCAAAATGCAAAATATAATGGATGCATTGAGTGATAATATCGATTTTCTTTGTAAGCCATAGAAATTAAATAAATCTGTATTATCAAAGTAAACAAGCCATAATAACACTTTGTTTATAAAGTTTGTTTACCGACTATTTATTTTAATGGTATTTGCACAATTATCAATATTTGACGTTAATTTAGGGTAGGTTGAAATTCAAAAACCGCCATAGGATTTAATGACAGGCATCCAGACAAAAACGTCGGGCATTAGAATGTTATAGGATTGGTGCGTAATTTTGAAGAAATTGTGTATGTATGCAACAGGGAAAATATACAGGAAAGGATTTTGGAGGTTGAGGTACTCGATTTATTTGCTTTAGATTCAACTTCCGAAAATCTCCCCAAGATGACCAATATTTCTACCAGTTCTGCGGACACAATTTTAAAATGGAATTAGTTTCTCTTTTACAAAATACAAATTTTACACGAACTCAACGACGATGATAACGACATACTTGGTCAAATACTTGGTTTGTATCGACGGCTATTTCCACCAATAACTAGAAAATGATGACAGATATGATAAAGATGGAAGTAAATGCGTCCGCGAAGTCCTGGAAGTAAGTTTTTGAGGACACAAATTATCGAGTAAGGAAATCGAAGCAGATAAAAAAGGTTAAAACAATTTTTGGATTTTCGTGGACTGGTAACATATCTCGGAAAGCTAATGACCGAATTTTGTGAATTAATATGCCAAAGGATAGGAAAGTAGGTACAAAAACGATAAAAATGACAATGGGACGACTGATATTAATTTAGTTTACGACAAGCCAAGCAATTTAACAGCAACAAACAAAGATGCGGCCATTGTTCGTAAACTGAATAGTAAGCAAATCAACATAAATACAATTGAAATATCAAAACCGGATTCAGACATGGAGGGCACGGACAGCATAAAAAACGTGGCTGATACCTTGGCCCAACGTACCTAAAACGAACAATAAGACTTTAAGTAATCATCTTAAATAGAAAGCAATTCAACCAATAAGGCCCAATTTTATAAAGTGATCTTAAATCTTAGATTTAAATGTAGACTTAAGCAGAAGAATAAATTGGGGTTTAAACTACAGGTAGATTATGATAATTTTATAATATGGGTCTAAGTTTCCTCTTCTTCTCTTTTGTTGTAAGGCTCGTTCTGCCGATACTATCGCCATATTATAAAATTCCACTTTCGCTTAGCCACCTAACACACTAAAGAGTAAGAGTAAGACTATAACCTTTAATTCTGTGTGGACTAAGTGACTCGTGTTTTTGGCTTTTTTGTTTATATGTGTTTTGCTTTTCCTGTATTTTTTATCTGTAGTTGTGCCTTTTCCGTGTAAAATCGCCAGTAACCTTTATTGTTCTGTGATGGCCAGTAAAAGAAAATTGGATGCTCAGAGAGCGCCTAATTTTAAAGATCAAGAAATTGAAATCTTATTACTCTTGGTAAAGAAACACCAGGATATTCTGGAGATAAAAAAAAGTGATGTGTCTAGTTGGAAAGACAAGAATAGGGCCTGGGATGAAATCTCTAAGGAAATGAGCAGTATTACAGGGGTTGTTAGAAGTGCTAAGACAATTAGAGACAAATACAAAAACTTAAAAACAGACTCAAAAAAAAAATTCGCCAATGAAAAGTGTGATGTTTATAAAACGGGTGGTGGAAAAGCCTCTACTGTGGAGATCACTAATGTGGACCTCCAAATAAAGGAATTGTGCGGAGTTCAAATATCTGGACTTTCCAACTCATTTGATACTGACGCCTATGGAAATATTTTTTTTCGAGGTTGAAGAAGACAGCCAAGAAGGTAAGTAGGTACCTAGTTTAGGTGAATGGTACTACATATATCGTCAAATATTGTTTACACTCAATAAAATATTATGTAACAATTGTAACATGTTTTGCAGACCTTTGTCCACTGCCAAGCCAGGAAGAAAGAAGCTTGCCCAAGGTACTCACACAACAGGTGCCAGTTTCCTTATCAGAAGGTAAATATTAACCATTTTTAAATAAACCATAATATTAATTTGATTAAATGTTATAAAACAAAAGTAACAAAATGTTTCCTTTTCTGGAAAGAATCATCTATATGAAAAAATAACACTAAATTAATCTCCCTTTCCATTATTCTATTAAATTTGTAATCAGAAGCAATCCCTTATAAAATCATGTTTCTTGCTCACATGTACCTAGGTCTACATTAAAAGTGAATATTTTTTTATTTTCAGATTTTGGTTTACCCTCGGGTTTACCACTAAACAAGGAAACTGCAAGTGGGCCCGAGTCCAGCTATAATCCTCCTGTCCAAATGGAGGGGAAAAAAAAATTGTTACCTGCTTCCACAGTTACAAAACCAAAAGGTATAATAATAATAATATAATCCATCAACATTAAAAATTAAAATTCTGATATCATAAATCATAATAAATTAATGTTGATAGGCATAAACTGTCCTATAATTGAGTACTTAAGCTTTTGAATAATGTTTCTAAAGTGTTCAAAAAATTAAATTGTCCTAAAAGAAATGACTGTAGGCAGGCCTGGCCCTATCAACTTGATAGTAAGTATATATTCAACAATAAACCTATTTCAATTTATTTTTTTAGATCTATGCTCACCCATGGTTGTGGAAAATACTGACTGGTCGTCATAGAACCCAGCCAAATTAAGGGAAAAGATTTCTTCAGAATTAATGTCACCAGCTACCAGACGACCAGGTAATGGTTTATTACACGACAAGAAATGTTATAGTCTGATTATTTTTAAGGATCCCATTACCCATTACTAACTTTCATTTCTTTATAGGGACTAAGAAAAAAACTCAGCTGACCCAGGATTGTAGAATCAAATTTAATACCCTGTCGGAAGCAAAAATTGAGTTAATACATTTACAAATGGATTGCCTAAAAAAGGACAAAGACTATAGGCTACAAGAGCATACCCTACGAATGGAGCAAATGCGGGAAGACCAGGAAATGAAGAGAGAAGACCAGGAAATGAAGAGAGAAAAACATAAAATAGAAATGGAAATTCTAAAAAAAAAATTAAATGAATAATTTTCAATTAAATAATACCTTGTGTTTCAAGTGTTTATTTCATTTAAATTAGATATATATTTTTTGCAAAATGTTTTTTTTTTCTTTCATATTACCTACCCAACCCAGAGTGCAGTGATACCTTTGTGCCAGTAAACACTTACAAAATAATATTTGATGTTTACTGCCAGGGCCAATAAAAAATTGCATTTCTCTCATATCACCATCTTTTTTTATGAGTTTTGTATGGGTCATATTTTTAAAGAACACATCTGTTTTCATAATTATTATATTTTGCATATATCGCGTATACAGGGTGTGTCCCATAATTAATGGTACACAGCTAAACTGCAGATTCCTTGGGTAAAAATATTAGTATTAGCCTAAACTAGTCTTAAAGTTCACAACAACCGAGATACAGACTGTCAAAGATTAATATTCTTTTTCAATCTCGGTTGTGGTAAACTTTAGGACTAATAAGGTAGGTTTGGGCAAATACTAATATTTTTACCCAAGGAATATGCAGATTTACTGTGTACCATTAACTATGGGACACCCTGTATACAGGGCATTTCCTAAGTAATCTGAAACAAGTTCGAGTATTTTTATGAAGAAAACTTTATATTAACCTTATATGCAAAAATGAATATTTCAGGTTACTTAGACAAAGTGAATTTCTGGACCCCTGCAAAAAGCATTTAAATATTTTATATTTTTACCTAGCCTAAAAAATAAAAGTAAGGAGATGTGACTATGGTTAATCACCCTGTACATATCAAAAAATTATAATTTATCAAAAATCTGTAGTTATTGGTGATTAAAAATTGAGATAAAAACATAAAAGTTTTATGGTTTAAATTATTTTATTATATATTCTTAAAATAAATACTGTAGGGGTTAGTCAACATATGACAAAATACCCTGTACTTTATAGAAACAAACACAGCAAACAAAGTTGCATAAGAAAAATTATATAAACTACTTAATTGTTATATATTAATAGTGTACGCATTTAAAATAGATACACTGTATAAGATTTCAAATTAACTGGGCAAAATAATTATCAATAAGACCTTGACGAACGTTACGGCCATTGTTGTTTCCATGAAGAAATATATTTTGATTAACATTTTCATTCATATCTTCTTCTGGCTCATTGTCAACAACAGGTTCTGGCTCAGGATCATTATTGCCTATGGCCAAGTTGTGCAATACAGCTGTTGCCACAATAATTGCCATAACTGTCTCCAACTTAACCCGCATTTCCAATCTTAAAATCTGGAATCTTCTTTTCCACACTCCGTACTGTCTCTCCACCACATTTCGTGTTCTAATGTGTGACTCATTATAAAGTTGCTCAGCTCGATGGTCTGGATTTTGTAGTGGTATCATCAGGTATTTACTTAATGTGTAGCCTGAGTCACCCAGAAGAAAACTGTCCCCATATCTTCCTTGTTCGAGTCTGGCCCTTAAACTACTATTTGCAAAAATAGTACGATCAGCTGCGGATCCTGGCCATCTGGCAACAATATCAGTTATTTTTAGGGTGGAATCTGCTACTGTTTGCACATTTAATGAGAACCAACCTTTCCGATTCCTAAAGTTTTCTGCAATGTCTGCACCTAAATATGAACAAAACAAAATATTACCAGACTTATCCTGGGCATAATTAGGATTTATTTAAAACTCAAAAAAAGGACACCAACCTCCTTTTCTTTTATGACTGTAGGTATTATTAAGGTAGATTTATGCAGACGAATTCAGGAAAACTAAAATTACATACATAACGTTCATAATGCTATTGTGGCAATTATGCACACCACAAACAAAATTAGGGAAAAATAAAGGTCTTAATAAGTAATTGGTCTGCGTAACCACCTTAATTTCAACTGAAGTAGGTACCTACCTGGCGATTGAATTTTAATGTGCGTGCAATCAATTGCTCCAACTACATTTGGGAACCCTGCAATAGCAGAAAATCCATTTTTTAAGACTTGAAGTTCCTCCCCTTCATCAGGGAGTCTAATAAACTGTCGTGCTAGTACTGCTATTGCATTGGATACATGTTTTATTATAATAGAAGCAGTGGAATCATGTATTCCAGCAAAATCGGCTGCTACAATGATCATAGACCCGCTAGCAAAAAATCGTAGGGTAAGCAAGATCTGGGTTATGGGATCCACTGCATGGTTACTACAAGTAAAGGGAATATATTTTAGTAATTTTCCATACACGAGTTCTCGTATAATAACCGGTTTGTTGGACGCTCTAAAACGTCATTTATGAGGCCCAATAATTGCTCCACAGAATTTTTCGAAATCCTAAACCTTTGTAAAAACTGAAAATCATTTAAGGTTTCCATGTAATTGGGGCGTATCCGAAATATTCTGTCTCGCCGTGGCTGCTCAATAATGTTTACGAAATCCTCTTCGTCGTCCGTTAATAAATCATCAAATATTTCAAAAACATCCATCGCCGTTACTAAACGTTCAGCACAAATCTCAGAATCTTTTTACGAAAAACGAAACCAAAATAAACAAACAAACACAAAAATATTAGGTTAATTTTATATTAATCCTAAACTGCGCAGGTCCTAAACCCTATTCTTAGGTTTAAGCGGTACTCTCTCCACCGATTAAGTTATTACCAGCTTTCCTTCACTTAAGTCGAGCCTCGCTGTTAAGTCGCGTTTATAAAATCACCGTATCACCAAGCTACGATTTAAACTGACCATTGCGATTTAAACCTACTTTATAAAATTGGCCCTAAGTGATTTAGCTTTAAGTAGTAAAGCACAGGTACAGACTGCAACGCAACCTAAATCATTGCCTGCAAAGTCCCAAAATGTCACTGTGGGCGCATCGGAGACCGGCCCGCCAAAAAAGCGTGTCCATTAGATCATCATTAGGGATAAACTTAAATGCATTGAGATTTCTGCTCATTTCAAATTCTTAACTTACCTCTAAACTTAAAGAAAATTGACAACGGCCGCGCTGTGACTGTGCCAGATGGCGTCAAAGTACATACGTCCACTCCGGCAGATTTCCATATATTTAGTTGCGAATTCACTACATCACCACTCGGTGAGGTTCCAGGACAAAAAAGAGTTACACTTTGTAGTCAGGGGCGTCCTGTAAACCTGGACTGAGGATAAAATGAGAGATGATTTAAAGGAATTCGGTTTGAATCTTTTACGGGTTATTCGATGGTACAGTCGTAGCGGGGCATCATTGCTTTGGTGTTGGTTTTCCTGCCGCAATCTGAGAAATCTATTTATGAAGTAAAGGATCCAGACTCAATGTGTATTAAGGTTGGGCACAGCGTGCCCGTACCACAATTTCGCAGTGTCATCGCTGCCAGTTATACGGGCACTCCCAATTCCAGTACACTGCGCCAATAAAATATCTAAAGTGTGCTGCTGACCACTTTTCATTCCAATGTTCTAAATCGCGCGATGAAAAGGCGAAATGTTCAAATTGTCAGGGTGACCATCCAGCGAATTATCAGGGCTGTATAAGGCACCAAAAACAGTTTAAACAAGAGTATGGTAAATAACAATAGAAACATCACGCCAATAAGTAACTTCTGTTGGGGTCAGCAGAACAACGCTAAACTGACCAGCGATGGCAGCGCGAATACAAACAACTTATCTCAAGGAACAAAATCGGCGTCAAACGCAATGGAGGCGGCTTTCCAGGCAACTATACAAAGCTTCCTGGTCCAGTTATCTAAAATAATAGAGGCACATCTAGAATCTATGGCCAGGGATTACCAGAAAACCGCAACTTAAATGGTGACGCAACCGGAGACGGCATGTATTAAAACGCTACCTTTAATGTCAATTTAATTAGGCAACAGGGACTCGAACTTACCGAGTTCGCCGATAGAAATGAGATAGATGTGTTTCTTATCCAGGAGACATGGTTAAAGATTGAGAGGTCTTCGGTCCCGAATTATGCCATATTTAGGATCGATCGCCTAGGGAGAAGCGGAGGAGGTACTATGATCCTGGTTAAGAAGCACATTTCTGCTCAAGTTGTACTAGGTCCTGTAAACTATGCCAACATTGAAGGGACTTTCATATCAATACGATTTAAAGATAATCAACGCGGACATCTGGGATCAGTTTACTGTAGTCCGTCGGTAGATTTTACAGGCAACTCCTTACAGAAAATTTTTGGTAATAACAATCGAGCGATTATAGGGGATGACTTACACGCGAAAAACAGGGTTTGGGGATGTCGAGCGATAAACTAAAGTGGTCACACCCTATATGAATTTTGAAAAGCTTTAAATTACCACGTTTTACGGCCGAAGGAGCCCACGCATTGCGCCGCACGGGGTCTTCCGGAAATCTTGGTTATTTTTGTGGTAAAAAATGTCATTCAATTTTTACAGCCATCCGTCACATGCGACCTGAGTTCTGATCACATACCAATCATTCTAGAAGTAAGCAACCTGCTTGAAAGAGATAGAGGTGAGCAGGTGAGTCAGATAATCAGTAATGTAGGGGCGTTACAACCTGTACAAAGCTCATTAGATATTGGCAATGCAGCAACGCAGGTCACTAATGACATAAATGCAGCGTTGGCCCAAGCATCTACCACAAAAACTTCCAGGTTTTTCAAATACGTGGTTTTGACTAATGAAATTAAACATCAAATTCAACTTAAAAACCGGTTAAAGAACAGGGCGTATCGTACTAGAGATCCTCGCATCAAGGCGGAGGCCAATCGGGCGGCCGTAACGTAGTAACGGAATTATTGATCGAAAAGGAACTGAACCTGTGGGATGACAGGGTTCAAGGTCTTTCTATGAAGAATAATTCCATCTATGGAATGACGAAGACCTTGACAAGGGATACGCAAACACCCATGTCCCACCCGTAAAATCAGGAAACAGTTGTTATCCTAATGGATGGCAAGGAAAAAGCTGAATTGCTTGGAGACAAACTGTGTGATCAGTTCAGCGAAAACCCAACAAATAACGCGTTTCCAGAGGACTATACAGATTTACAAAACAATCAATCACCAGTTTCAGACCTTTCCACAAGTCACCTTAAACGAGGTACAGACCCTAGTTGGCGTTTTAAATCTTAGAAAAGTAGAAAAGCTCCGGGTTTTGATGGTTTAATAAATGCGGCGTCGCCAAATCTGCCCCACCAAGCTATGTGAAATATAGTAAGCATATCCCAGGCGATTAATAAAGAAGGCCACTTCCCGCGCTCCGGGAAGTATGCAACAGTAATTTTCATATATAAAAAGTTGAAGATCCTTCGGCACCGGCTAGCTATAGGCCAATCAGCTTGCTGTCAAGCCTAGATAAAATTAACGAAAAGTTAATCTTGAGCAGATTAAACAATTCTGTGTTCCGACCCGAGCATTGCACAGTTGGGCAGACAACGCGATTAACCGCGAACGTAATAAAAGGCTTCAACAGAAGAGCGCATACGGCAACGGTTTTCTTTGACGCTGCGCTTAACAAGGTCTGGAATAATGGGCTTTTGCTGAAATGCTTCTTTTCCGGAGAATAGAAGTTTTGTTGTCTCGTCAGAGAACGCACTTACTTCGAATAAGCGCATCAGGGCGGGAGTGCCGCAAGGCTCACCTCTCTCTTCGATGCTGTATAATATTTTCACTCACGATATAACGCGCGATAGATTTACGTAGCTCTATTTATTCGCTGACGATGCGGCAGTAACTTTGACTACTAAATCACCGCGCATTATCATCAGCCGGGTGCAGCGTCATACAACTGAGCTAGAAAAATGGCTTTCAACTTGGAAAATTCGATTGAATCCCGCCAAAACGAAAGCTGTTTTCTTTCCGAAAAGCATTGTTCGGAGACCTAAATGAAGACCTCAAAGTCAATGGTGTCCACGTAAACTGGTGCCAGGAGGTAAAATACCCGGGACATATATTTGACCAACGACTGAACTGGTGGCTCATTTCAATTAACTGAGCGAAGCTTGCATTGCGACAATTATGCTCTATCTATCCCCTGCTTCACAGGCGGAGTAGGATTAATAACACGGCAAAGGTCAACCTTTACAAGGTATTGCTCAGAACGGTTTTAACTTATGGTGGACGTTTGTTGTACAACATAAGCACAGCGGAGCTTAATAAATTCCAGATAATACAAAATAGGGCCTTAAAAACAATCGCCGACGTACTAAGGTACATAATAAACCACATACTGCATCAATATTTCAGTATGCAGACAATAAACGAATTTTTCATGAAAATTATTACATAGTACCACAAACGCACGGACGTATCGACTAATCCATGTATCACAGACTCACATACAAGATTCAGACAAAAGAACACATACAAATTACCGCAATATTGGCTTCCTATTGGTGCGAATTCATAGTAAAGAAGAACTGATAGTTGAGAAACACTAACACTACTAGATTCAATAGTACAGGCGTCAAAATAATGCAGTGTTTACATTTTCCAAATTAAGTAATCAAAAACAAGAATGTTCAAGGAAAAGAAAAGGCATTTTAAAATTCCTATAAATAAAAATAACCTAAGTACTTCACGAAAACGCAAGGAAAGTCACAGGATATACCCTAACTTAAAAGTACAGAGAAGATCCCAAGTCTCCTCTTGAATGGGTTTATTAACAAAGACAATTGTAGGTATTCGGATCACAAGAATCTGCGACTTTTCGGAAAGGCCGCACTCAATTTCCCCATAAAATCCATATTTGGGTAGGCCTCCTTGGAGATGAAGTTAATGGGTCAGTATTTTTAGAAAAAAATTTAAACTAGTGATATTGTTTTTGATGAATCATTTGGAAAGTGTGATTGACCTTCTTATTGTACAATCTTTGGAAAATACTGTGGGCAAAAATAACGCTCTGGACCTCAATGACAAAAACTTGAATTATCAGAAAGTATTAGTTAAAAAATGGGTTAATAAGCGGTTCCCTGGCAAATGGATTAGCATACGAGGTTTAATACAGTAGCCTGCAAGATATCCCGATTTGACACTTCTTGATTCGTTCCTTCGGGCCCAATTGAAAATATAAAATAACAGTGGAATGCCGACCTATTAACACATAAACTTTCTCAAAATCCGAGACTAAATTTAAAATACACTAATTGTCTTACCAGTAACGGCGCACCTATTGAACAGTATAAAATAATTTGTTCTAACTAAATGGAGTATGCCGCTCACATCGGCTGCGGCATAGCTACGATGTCAATGCTCAGGCTTTAGAGATTTCAGAACAGGTTTCTACGCTGTGTCACGTCATCCGGACGGTATACAGCAGTGTATGCGATGACGAATACTATTCATGAGTACGTTACAAATCTATTAACCACACTCTATCAAACGAAGTTGCGTGACATAACTCGGACGTGTGATGTGGACAGGTTACCCACAAGCCCTTATACCACTCACTACCAGCCGTGTTGCAAGAATAGCTTGAGGAAAGGCTCATCATTACAATTGTCACTTACGCAATATACATCTAGGGTTACCATTAACTTCAGTTGGCTAGTCTGGATGTTCTTCCCAGATGAATATTTATCAAATTATTGCATCTAATGCTACTTGTGAGAGCCTGTATCTTGGAAATTTGTATATACCACTGCCTCTTAAGAGTTGGTGCATTTACCCCCAGACCGATGTTGCGCGGGGTTAATAGGCTAACCTGCCTCAAGGCTGTACAATACATACAATAACCATAAATATCAAATTTCAGTACATATTTATATCTGACAAAACGAATGTAACATTGTATATTATGATGAATTTAAACACAAATTTCGGATGCTGCTATTACTGATATATTGCCTCACTTCATTTAGTAACATATGATCAACTAGGAGAGTCTAAAATAACGGATAAAACGGTATTTTTTCTTTCTTGACGACTTTATAAGCAAATAAAAAATTAAAATATCACGTGAAATATTTTTTTGAGTAACCCTGCGTAAATAAAAATTGCGTTAAAAAAAGTCGATCTAAAAATAAAAATCAACGGGGCGAGCGTTTTTGGGAAAAATAGATTTTAAATGCTGGTGTGTCAACCTATTTCAACTTACTGTATATTTTTGGAATAGGACAAAGAAATGCGAGGTACTTATATATCAAAGTAAAACCGTATTGTTGGAAGCCCTCTATCAGTCGTAATACTCATATTTTGGCTCTAAAACTCTGTAGCACTTAATGTTTTGCCAGAAATGCTTTCACATACATCATGTTAAAGTTTTAAACTGAAAATTTTAGACATTGACACTTAGGCTCTTTACTTACACACTTGAATAGTAAATATAGTCTGTTGCCGCTAGAGCTTTTCGAAAATCATTTAATTCAATTTAAAGAAATAGGGTAGGTGGGGGCAAAACCCCGCAAATTCTAATTTTTAAAGAATTGTTGGAGATGAGAGGTGCATTTTTTGTCAATTTGAGGTGGAAGTGTTAGGTAGGGATATTATCTGTAAGATCGTTACAGCACCTGTGGTGTCTGACTAATAGTTGTTTAAAAATAAAATATTGTTTAAAAAGTTTTTTTGCAGGGCTTTTCCCCAATAGTGAGTAATGTGGGTAGGTAAGTAAAAAAACATCATAAAAACACTGTTATTAACATTTATTAGTAAGAAGTGCTCAAGGAGAATAAAAAGAATAGAAAAAAAAATTAAAACAGGTGTAAATGCAGTGAGCGTCCATTAGTACATAGAAAAACCAGTCAAGTCCTCTGTGAAAGTGATCACGCTGTGGAAACTAGCAGAATTCATCTCAATAGGTTTTGATAATCTTAGAACAATATCTTCATTCGGGATAAACGACTTTTCATTCGTTCCGAAAACTTGTAAGCATTTGGTAATCATTTGTAAAATACTCCTTGAAAACCTCCTTGGTCAATAGAAATGATCTTAGCTAAGTAGTGTCTGAAAGAATTTTTTGTTCTACCCTGAACTTTAACTACAGCATAATTATTTCTCGTCAATTCAGAGTTCTGTTGTGAGTTCTTGATATCCTCCTGATCGTTTCAGTTGCAAAATCTACTGTCATGAATAGAATAATCTGCGTCGGTGTCGGAAGAGGAAACGCTGAAAGTTTTCATCCTCTTTTTTGAGTTGACAGCAAGGAAAAGTTGCTTAGTTACGATTTCTTTTTTGCGTTTTCTTTCAATGGAACGTTTTTTCTTCTTCGTAGCTTGCCTTTCTCTTTCAGCTTGTTCTTTTTCGATGCGTTCCATATTAGATGTTGACGTAAGCAACTCATACTTCAACCCTTTTCCTTTGCGTCTCCTTTTTATTTTTATTTTAGGAAGAGGTATTATATCTCTAAGAGTTATTAAACAAGCCTGAGAGAATTGAGCAACTTCTTTCGAAGGTGTTTTAATAACAGGAGGACTAATATCCCATTGGATATCTTCTTGTGTTGCAACAGCAAGTGAAGTAGGCGGTGGATCATAATGATTTTCTTACTACTTATTACTATTCGATCATCATCGTCTAGCTCCTCTTCTGTTACCTCTGAAGGCAAAACATCAGCGTCTAAGAAGATATTCGCATTAAAGGAATAAACCCCAGTAGCTCTGAAAGCTTCAACTGCATTTTCAACAGTGCTCGCTTTTTCAAAAGCTACCTTAAATGACTCGGCCACATTATAAACAATACAAGTTAATTTAAAATCTGCACAATATATTTCGTAAACAAAGAGGGGCAAGGCCCCGCAAGCGTGACTTTGCCTCTAATAAGCTGCCGGGTTTTGCTCCATTACGTATTGTGTAAAGCCATACATTTTTAGGACATGTGTTAACAAAACTGAAGCAAAATTGGGGCACACAGAAATAAGGCTTAAGACCCATACTATTAACTTAATATTTGCTCTTTAAAGAATTCTTAACCACATGCACATATTATCGAAGTAAATTCATATAAATTGTTACATCCAAATTTTAAAAAATTAACTATCCTCATTTTTTCGGTTCACAACCGTCCAATAGCCATCAATCTTCATGTCGCACTAGACGTTATCAAAACCGACTCGCCGCCTGACGGCCAGCACTACAAACATTCGCGGGCAATTCAAAAAGCCGGTGCGTGACTTTGCTCCGTGCGGGGCTTTACCCCCACCTACCCTAGTCCATTCTAATTTAAAGAAATAGTCCATTCTCGAAGTGGAGTTGAAATATAGGGAAAAGGGGAAAGAAAGTCAAAAAGTCTTTCTCCACTGATTAATTAGTGAGCTATCAAAGGCTCAAATTTAAAAATAAAACGTATCTACATGTTTCGAAAGTAGTAACCTTCATCTTCAGGAGACAAAAACAGTGCTGCAGTTAGTATTAGCAGTAGAGTTATATTTATTTCTATTATATATATTTTAGTTATATTTAATTCAATCTCACAGTTAAGCCTGTCAATGGCTGTACAATACAATGAACATTGTAAACTTACACTGCCTTAACACTACTATTCGTTGTCAAATTACGCCAATTCCTATTTTGCAGTTTCTAAACAAGATAAAGTTTTATGCCTCGTTAAAAGTTTTCAAAGTACTGTTTACCACCCTGTATAAATTTACAGCTTTAAATTCCAGCTGGTGCAAAATTAAGTAATTTAAGTTTTACATTTGTACTCCGTGAATTTGTCCTTAAGTTGCTTGTAATCCCAGACAAAGACATTTTGCCAAATATTCATATAAGTACTCCTAAATATTTAGGAGAAAATTAAGCTGAGAATATGTTGCTAATTTCGTCGGATGACAACGGTTTATTTGAGCCTTGAAATAAATGGCGCTTTCATTGTAATACACTGTAGCGAAAATTGGGACACAAAATAAATAAATGTTTAATTCGAGCACAGCAAGTTAAGTCAAGTAAAGATTAATAACATCAAATGTCCTAGACCTCCTGTCAGGGACGCATATAAGGGGGGGTTCAAACTTCAACCCCCCCCCCCCCATTCGGCGAGAGTTCGACCAATTTTAAATTTCCAATTATGAAATTTAAATTAAGTAAATGTAAAAGTCGGAAGAAAACTTTTTTTACATATCGAAAAGAAAAATGTAGGTAGATACCCAACTCTGTTTTTAGGTGAATTCCTGGCAATATTTGGGCGTGGCCCCTAAAACATTTGTAGATAAGTGGTCGTTGATTTTTAGACATCGGATACGTTATACATCCCTATATGTAGTGACAATGATGCATAAATATTAAACAATTGGCACAATTAAAATAAGACTGCGCATTTGATGTCCTCGACTGGCAAATGAAAGAGATGCTACAGCTCCAGCCCTCAGAGCTCACATTTAAGGCACATTTCGGTTTTGATTCAACCTCTAAAGCAGTGGGGTGCAAACCGGCCTTTGCTGACATCTTTGCTAAAAACAGCTTAGGCAAAATATCGTTTCAGTTTTTTGGATATGGTCGGAAGTCCAGTAAAGAAATTCTGCGCGGGGGGAGAAAGGGAGGGGGAGGAAAATTTGACTCGCTACTGACGGATACCCACTCTACTTTCATGATACCGCCTACAATGGTCGCAGAGCTGCCTATTAGGTAAGTTGGGATGGGTCATATTTTCCGATAAAACCAGATTGATACTGGTAAAGGGATTGGATCGAGCCAGGTTATCATCAGACTAAATTTTCACCAAAAATTTCTATAACCTGATGGGGGGCTAATAGGGGTAATAGCTCTTGACTGGTCAGGTGATACGTATAACGATATATACTTACCAAAGTAACGTAATATACATTTCTGAAGAAAATTCGAATTAATATCTTTTGGTTAGAGGTGTACTGGCAAGTGTTGTCCAGTAACTGCTTTTCCCACCAATTTGACAAATTTCTTAAAACGTATATTTTAGTAGTTTTTTAATATTACCGCCAATACCAATCACAGATTACAGAATAAATTTAGATATATATTTTTTTCTTTCTTTTAAATTTAGATACGTAAGCTGGGCGTTCCCGCCAAAAATTATTATTTTGTTTAAAGCGCAAATGGTGGATAGCGCTAGTGTAGTTGGTACCGCCTACTAAAATTTCGTTCTCTCGTACAAAGAGCGCCATGTTTATTTGAGAGTGTGTTCTTTGTTTTTGAATATTTTAATAAATATAATGTAAAATATTTTGCGTCAATTTTTCTAAAAATTATTTGTGTTTCTTCTGAATTATGTGTAGTTTTAGGGTGTGCCTTTGTATTGCAAGTGCTATGAGAAGCACTCCAACAGCGACTATGGAAACCCTACTAAATCTTCCACCCCTTGGCATACTTATCAAGGCGGAAGCTAGAATGGGGGCGTATAAACTGACCTGTAACAACACCTGGCAATCCGGTCCTGCAATCGGACCGGACATACCAGGATTACAAACATAATCGCGAGCTCATTATTGTAGATGAGCAGTGATTTAATGACCCCAACAACTTCCACAAACCACACAAAACCCAAATACACTGGAACTTCAGGTCAAAGGAAGAAGCAGAACAGTCGGGAGGACTAGTATGGTACTGTAGTGTAAGAACAAAATATATCCTATTATTATATAAATATATTTATTAGTTTCTTGTCGTATTCGTACACTCAGTATATTTATTATTATTAAACCTAACATGTAGACCTAAGGTAATTAAGGTAATTAAGGTTATTGATTTCATAATTAGTATAACAAGTAAAATAAGCACTTTTGTAATGGGTACATTTTGATATCAGAAATAGACATTATTTTTACTCGAAAGAGGAGAGTTTGATTTATCGTAAAAGGGGGTATTAAAACCTCCGTAACTCCCTTCGTTACATAGCGATCCTGTCTACGAACCAAATTTTGAGCATTTGAATATCGGCGAAATGGGCAAGACACAGAGCAAAGAAGAAATAATAATAGCACAAGCAGGGAATAGCGGTGGCCAAACTAACAGCCCCAGTACCCATGGTTTTGGCTCTATCCAAGATATCCTAGGTACATGCATTATTGTGTTGTTGGCAATTTTCTTTGGCTGGTGTATATTTAGAAAAGTCACAAAAGCGATGGTACAGAGAATGCGTGCAGAAATTCGGGAAGAAATCGGGAGAAGCCGAGAAACAGTTTAAATAAGAAGAGGAACATTTTAGGTTTTTAGGTTACAATAAAAATATGGTTTTTAAGATACAAGGAACATGGTAAATTTAGTGGACAAGAAATGGGATGTCGGTACCTTCTGAATTCATATATTTACTCGATGAAGTCAAAGTACTCAAGAGGAATTTAGTGAAGGACAATACGGAAATACGGCAAAAAGAGAAATATAATCTACGTAAGCTAATTAAATTTAAAAATTATACATTAGAATTAAGAACTATTAAGGAAACATTTAATAAAAAATCAAACGAGCCTAAGGTAATTAATACACTTAGGGAATATATTCAGCAGATAGAACAATATTTAAAAGCTTGTCAAGGTGTTTTACAATCTAGGTTAGGGGATATCACGATAGCGGGGATAGAAAGCGAAATTTTGGTTTCCTCTGACTCAGATTCAGAACATTCTGACGAAGTCAAAACAGCAAAGATGGCTCAAAAATTCGATCCCAAAACTGCATCAGGCCTTCTACCAGTTATGGATGGTTCTGAAACCGTAACCTTACAACTAATAGATGGCATTGAGTGGTATGATGCAATTTTGGATGATGCGGGTAAATTATTGTTAACCACATATGTACTAAAAACGCGTTTATTAGGAAATGCAAATATTAGGTTAAAATCATCCTATGCTTCAAACCAATTGTTAGTTACAGATCTTAGGCGGCATTTTATTACAAAAAAAATCCGCGACCGCTTTATCGTCTTAGCTAAATAACATAAAACAAGGGTCAAAGTCGGTAGAAGAGTTTGGGAAAGCGATTGAAGAACTGATGGTCGACCTAACTATATCTCAGTCTGGGGGAGACTCTAGAGGGATGGATATTTTGAGGCCGGGCAATGAGAAAATCGCTATAAGCTCTTTTGCTAACGGTCTTCAAAATTTCAGTTTGCGGACCATAGTGAAAGCGCGAAATTACGATACTCTTAGTGAGGCAATTGGTGGTGCGAAAGATAAATATCTAGGCGAAACAAATTCAAAACCCTTATTTCATATGCGAGGTAAAGGCAATAGTTGCTCACACCATTATTATAATAGACGCGGACAAAATACAAACTTCCGGAGTAATAGGGGTGCAAACAATTTTGGTGCTACCACTAACAATTTTAGGGGGCATTTTTCGCGTGGTCAGCAAGGTAATACTAATTTTAGAGGGAGAGGTGCTCGCTCTAATACTAATTATTATTTACCACTGGGACAGTATACTAGAGGACGATTCTTTGGTAATAATTCAAATCAAAGAGGGTATTACATGAACTCTGAAGAATTGGATAATACCAACGGTGATAATAGCGAAACATTTTTTCGAGGCCCATCTAAATAAAAATACAAATTTTCCTGACCCATTTATATTTAATACTAATGGACTTAATTTTATTTATGTAAAATATAAAAATAAAAATTTAAAATTTTTACTTGATACCGGAGCTTCAATAAGTGTCATTTTTAAAAACATCATAGACAAAACGGAAAAAATTAATTGTTTAAAGAAAATAAAAATTAACGGGGTCTCTGGGACAATCATTTCGCAAGGTTCGACAAATTTATTATTAGATATAAATGGTACAAAAGTATGTCACGAATTTTTGCTGATCGACAGTTTTGAGGACAATGTGCATGGTTTAATTGGAACAGATTTTTTTATGCGATACTTGGCAAAGTTAGACTACGAAAACTTTCTTTTTTCATTTAATGTAAATAATAAACAAATATTAACGTCTATTCACTCGAAATATGAGAATTATACTTGCATACCGGCTAGACATGAAGTAATAAAATATTTTCATATGAACAAAAATGAAGAATGCGTTGTAATACCGGATGAAATTTGTGAAGGTGTATTTGTTGCAGGAATTTTGGTAAAATCAATTTCTAATCGGATTCCGGTACGAATTCTCAATACACGCAATCAAGATGTGAACATAAAAAATTTTGCTCCAAAAATTGTGCCTTTATACTATTATGACATATGTCAGTATAACCCAGTCCACAAAACTGTAAACAGAGTAGATACATTGTTAAACACAGTAAAATTACATCATTTTGAAAAATCACAAAAATTTTCTTTACAAAAAATTTGCTCTAAATATTCGGATGTTTTTCACTTTTTATTTTGCTGACTATAGATATTGTAACTGCTTGTCCCCGCTCTGGATATATATTATTAAAAAATTCACAAAGTTCAAAGCCCAATTATAAAAGTTTCGATTCTTCCTCGCTCTGAAAGCATTTTTAATAAAATAAAAGTAGCTCTCCTACAGTATGTTGAAAATTGACATAGTTGTCACTGTTGACAACGAGTCAAAGTGACAATCTAGATATAAACTAGATTTATCTACTTTCATTTAGTAATATGAATTTTACAGTTCTGTAAATCGTTTTGTAAGGGCATCTATTACAGCACTAGTGCTGTAATAGATGCCATTACAGCACTAGTGCTGTAATAGATGCCCTTACAAAACGATTTTTAATAGCAGGTGCATTTTTATTTTTAAAAATGCCTTTTGCCAAATATTTTTATTCATAGATGAAAGTAGATAAAATTTTGTACAATATTCTTGTTGTAAATTCATATAACTACACTCGATGTTTGATTAAACTCGGCTGACGCCTCGTTTAACAACTTTAACATCTCGTGTTGTAATATGAATCTTTACAACACTTATATCGTAAATAACTATTCTATTTGCATCATAGTTTTTCTCTAAATTAAAACATGTCAATTTTTAACTGGCAATATTTTAAAAACAGTTGAATTTAGGTATAGGATATTTTACATTAAATGCACTCAAAATTTTCCCTGAAATCCAAAGATGCAATAACATACAGGATGTTCCATTTAAAAAAATAAAACTAACAGCCGCCCAGGTGTCTTGAAGCACCCTGTATAATTTTCCGAAGTCTAAGAATATTCAAAAAAATGAAATTAAGTCGACGTGTCCGAGCGTCTCTTATATACTCAGGTGCTTCTCTTTAGGTGAACAAGATAGTTTTCTAGACTTTATGTCCTGACCGTATAGACTGAGAACCAGTCCATAGAAACTCTATGAATGTATCAAACATAGTAATGCAACTAATTTATTCATTAGGTACAAACAAATTATTTTTTCAAATGTTCAAAATGTGCAACGTTATTAGTAAGACAATAATAAAAGTTATTTTAAATGTCTTTTCGGGATTTTAGGAATGCTTGTTTGGTAATGCTTCAGCATTGCAGTTTTATTCTGTTTTTGAGGGTTTCAATATTTTTTAGCTTCAGATTTCTAGTAGCCCCAACAAAAAAATTTAAGCGGAGTCAAAGCGGTAGATCTTGCTGAAGTGTGGTAATGTCCAGTTCTCACTATCGCTATCCTACGAGTTCCGTCTTGCGGAAAAAGCAAATTTTCTTCATAGAGTTCCAGAGCGCCAATCACATTTTCTTAAAGATTTAAATACTTTTTAAAATAAATATGTTCCTCTAGAAAGACTGGCTCAATATCTTGGTCTCCATGAGTCCTCGTCCAAACGTTGCTTTACAATATTTACAAGTGGGTTTGTTAAGATATACTGATCGTCGCTGGTCCTTCGGTACATTAGTTAACAAAATTCAAGTTTCCTATCGTAATGGTATTTTTAAAATTTTGTGCACATAATTCGGCATAAAAGAAGTTGGATCTAAAGCGAATTGACGTAGTACCTCAATAGTGTGGCAAACTTTATCCAAATCTCCTACCTGTGGACTTTTTTTGTTGCATACACACCCAGTTTCGTTCAATTTACTCCCATGACATACCTATTCTCTACATATCTTGCTGGGACTCTAGGTTCACAGCCATTTTTAACCCTGTATATTGATTTATTTTAGAATTATTAGAGAATTAAAAAGTCTTTGTTTATAACTTTTTACTTTTTCTATCATAACGGCACAATTTAAAGTAAAAATGGTTTGCACATCAATCCTATTTCAGCTTTTGGTCTTAGACCCAAAAATTACGACTTCTGGTTTAATTGGATGTATTTCTTTTGGAAATAAATTAAAAACCACACAGATTACCTTTGATCTCACCATATCGACAGACATATTTTTACTGTATTTTTTAAAGTGTGTTGAAAAAGTTTATCCCAGTCTAAAATATTATAATCTAAATTGTCGCCGTCAAACTGAAAGAGAGAAGATATATAATAATATATAAGATATATATATATATTTAACTACTACCAAAATTTACAAACAAAAAATTCATCTACAACCTAACACAAGTCCTGTTTATGTTAAACCTTATCGTTTACCTTATTCTCAGAAAACGGAACTTAACAACCAAATTGATAAAATGCTCCGCGAAAAAAACAATTGAAGAAGCCTCTTCTCCCTGGTCGGCCCCTATTTTACTAGTACCTAAAAAAGCCGATGAGCAAGGAAATAAAACGTGGAGAATGGTAATAGATTATAGAAAAACGTTAAATTCAAATATACAGGATGATAAATTTCCATTACCGTTTATATCCGAAATTTTAGATTCGTTGTCCGGGGCAGTATATTTTTCACATTTAGATTTATCGCAAGAATATTATCAGATTGAGCTAGAAAAAGAAAGTAGGCCTTGTACAGCATTTATAACTGACCAAGGACAGTTTCAAATGACTAGACTGCCAATGGGGCTTAAGATAAGTCCTAGTTCTTTCTCTAGAGCTATGTCAATTGCTTTATCGGGATTAACTTATTCGTCGTGTTTTGTTTACTTAGACGATTTAATTATTTTCGGTAATACCGACGGCTCCAGGATGAAAAGAGGTGCGGCCGCGGGAATTCATGGGGCTGTTCCTAAGCATAACACTAGCGTGCCACTGGGGATACATGCCACAGTCTTCCAAGCGGAAGTACATGCTATTGAGGTATGCCTGCGTGAGAACCTGAGGAGGGGCTACAGAGGTAGAAACATCTCAATTTTCACGGACAGTCAGGCAGCAATAAAAGCTCTAGCATGCTATCAGATCAATTCAAAGTTGGTCTAGAACTGTCTTCAATGTCTTCAAGACCTGGCTAGCAGCTATGTCGTAACACTTGCTTGGGTGCCGGGGCACAAGGGCATAGAGGGCAATGAAAAAGCAGACGCTCTGGCCAGGCAGGGATCGGATACTGCCTTCATGGGGCCAGAACCGGTTTTTGGGGTTCCAAAAGCCTCGGCAAGAGAATGCGTGACTGGGTGGGTGAAGCGACAACATCGGTCATATTGGAACCACATTTCGGGCTAAGATACAGCAAATTAATGCTGGATAACCCCTTAGAGGCCTCTGAATTCCTAAAACTAAACCGAAACAAGCTTATAATCGTGACAGGCCTCTTAACCGGTCATAGTACTCTAAGGAAACACATGCACACCATGGGCATATATAACGACGAACCCATATGCAGACTTTGCAATGAGGCGGAAGAAACAGCCTACCACATCATCAAAGAGTGCTACTCACCTGACACGCTGGAGAACAACCCACCTGGGGAGTCAAATCCCCCAGGGGGAATCTCCTGAAAAGAATCTGATAAAGGGGCTGCTCAGCCTAATAAGGGCGACTAACCTCTGTTAATGAGGAATCGAGCAACAAGCGTCACAATAAGTCTCTTTAGGCTGCGGTGTAGAGGTAGTAATAACCTTGGCTTGCTGCCTGTTTTAATCATCATCATCATCATCAGGGTGTTTAACTATAAATCTTGTTGGTAGCGGTTTTATTTCCATCATGAAATACTACGAACCTCTTATAAAACCGCAAAAATATTGTGCTCTAACCTGTAAAAATAACGAGACACCGCTTTCCAAAAAGAGATCCCGAAGTTTTTAAGTAATATATTGAAGGAAAGTAACCTGAACTAACCTGAAAATCATTATAAACTATCGAGAGGACAGATGTCTTCCAGATATTATATGTAAAAGGAATATTTTTCTGCTGAATTTTTCGCCCCTGGAACGCAAAGGGGACTTGTATGTAGAAAGAAATGTAGTAGGAGAGATTATCGCTTTCAAGAGTTAGGGGTTTATAAAGGTTCTGCCAGCCCTCCGAATTTCCCCGAGTGCCAAATTTGTTTGATATATATTTCGATGGCAGATCAAGAATTTGCAGAGATGCGTTTAATCTATGGACTTGCCGATGGCAATTTTATGAAGCCAGACGACTGTATGCACAAAGGTATCCAAATCGAATACTGCCTGACCCACGAACATTCGCAAATCTACATAATCGACAATGTAGAAAATGATCCTGCCACTAGTACGAGAAAAATTGCCGCAACACTTAACATTTCATTTGTGCTTGTCTGGAGAATTTTAATAGACAACTTAATGTATCCTTGCCACATCCAGAGGGTTTAAGCTCTTCTCCCACGTAACTTCCCACTACGTTTTAATGCTTGCCAATGGTTCCTACAAATGCTAGCCCAAAATCCAATATTTGAAAACACGATTTTATTTAGCGATGAAGCAAATTTCTCAAGGAATGCCATAAACAATTTTCACAACAACCATTTTTGGGCAGAAGAGGATACTCATTCGATACGCGAAAATAATTTCCAAGAACAGTTTTCAGTAAATATGTGGGCCGGCATTATTGAAGATTATTTGATAGGACCATTTTTCCTACCAGCAAGGCTAAACGGACAATATTATCGTCAATTTCTTGAAGAGGAACTCTCAGGGCTGCTAGAAGAGGTACCAATTCTTGTCAGAAACCAAATGTGGTTCATGCACGATGGTGCACCACCGCACTTCAGCATAGAGGTAAAAACCTTCTCAATCAAATTTTTAACAACCGTTGGATAGGTCGAGGGGACCTCAGCCATGGCTCCCTAGATCCCCAGACCTAAATAGCCTGGATTTCTTTTTCTGGGGACACCTGAAAACATTAGTGTATCAGACCCCAGTCCAGACAGAAGAGGATTTAAGAAACAGAATAATAGCTTCATGGACATCATTCGCAATACTCCTGGGATATTTGGCAGAGTCCATGAGGCGAAGACTTGATTCTTGCATTTTAGCAAGAGGCGGACATTTTCAACAGTTTTAATAATTTTGTTTTATTTTCATTTGATTAACTAATTAATTGTTTTGTTTTAATTTATTTTTAATTTGTAATGTTTTTATCTGATTGTTGATAACCCTGTCGGTTGATCTAAAATAAAAATGAAAATAATTACTTAGAATACATACAAATAGAAACAGCTTTTTACTCTGCTTTATTTCGCCTACACTTAATTTCCATCGATGGCTATTTTTGCAAATAAATCGAAAACGGTCACATACGAGAATAGTGCAAGGGCCCAGAACGCTAAACAAAGCAACAGAGAGTTTAAATTTCATACCGGAATTCATACAGGGAGCTCCAAAAAAAAGTTCTGAAAGATAAAATTGTAGCCGATTCAAGAAAATGTAACACCCTGTATACTGCGACCGACAATTTTGATACTTTATCGTAAAGATTCTAAAAAATGGTTGATGTTTGAAATTTAAAACAATTATCAAAGAATATAAGAGAGAAGACGCAAAGTACGAGAGAAAAAATTGAAACTTTGCCACCCTGTATAACAAAAATAGCGCGATTTAGACCATGCATATATTTGCATTTTTTTCTTATTTTGACGAGTACTATCACCCTCTGAAATATTTGCATGACATTAATTAACACCATGTATAGTTTGGTTCACATTCTCGAAGCCAGTGCTTCTACGCACTGTTTAGAGACTTTTCCTATAAAACATTGTAGTTGAAACGACTATAATATATAATATAGGATTGTTTTAAAAACAAAAAAATGTTATTTTAGGATAAAAAATGAAATATTATATAATTACGCCGTAATGAACGTGAATTTAAAATAATAGTTGAATTACTTATCGTGCAGAATTAATTTGACACTTGGTTCTCTAAGTTATTGATTATAATTGACCTTCGAAGTAGTTTTAGAAATAAGTTTATTTATTTGTAGGAAATAATTCACACACCCAGCTCCTAACAAAAATACTAAATTTAATAATAGTGATGTCTTCTTTTAGGAAGATGCATGCCAATTTACATGCAGAAGATTTACCAGTTAATAATATTTTAGAGTTAAATCAACCTGAAAGTACTTAAATTTTGAACAAAATCTTTTATTACCTTACAACTGTACTGTGCATGATGTACCTTAGGATACTCCTACCTCTATTATTTTAACAACTGAAATTAATGGCCAAGTAAGTTAAAACCACTTCGATTTATAAATTTTAAACTTGAACCGGAATATCTATTTTCGGGAGAAATTTTTGTCATTAGTGGAACATGTTAATAACACTTGACTTACACTTCACATTAAAACAAATTAAATGGTTTGCCCAAATTAGTGGGCTATGATTTAATACCATTTGAATTCGGACGTGTCACAAAAAGAAAACAGTAGAAAATAGTTATTGGCAGAGGAGCAAGATTAGGGTTGTCCATAATTAATTTTTTTGACCAGGCCACCATCTCATTTTATTTCACTTACCTATAGTATTATAATGGCCAAATGTAAAGCTAGTGGTCACACTAGAAGCTGGTGCTCAAGAACTCTTTCCATTCAATTTTTTTTAATTTTTGTTTTTTGTTCCTGGTATAATATTATTAATGTTTAAAGAGCTAGTGGTAATATTCTGTATATTTATTAAGTGTAATTAATAAACAATAGTGTCAATCAAGCTAAAAAGTTTTGGTGCAAAACACAATAGGTGTGATTGTATTCATTAGAATAGCTCTGCTTTAACTCGCTACAGAAATAAGGTACTTCTAATAAGTATTCGGGATCTGGAATCGCTGTTACGACTAAATCAGCTGCTAATAGTGAGACAAGCTCTTTTGCGTTTTCATAAATTCTTACAAGAGAAAAAGAGCGTTCAAAATGCTGCGCGATAAATGAAGTAAGGACGCTTTGGAAAAAATCTTCATTTCCCACCCAACAACCAAAACACTGCATTGAAAAAGCAAAAAAAGAATAAAGGGCGGTCATCTCAATCACAACGAAATGGAGAGATCGAAGATTTAGCACGATGGATGGCAACATTAATACAAGTCATTTTTTAATCAAACTGACAAAGAAGGAAGAGACTTGGCTCCATCGTTTCGTTTCCTTTGGAGCTCTTCTGTATACACAAGCATGGATTGAAGTTCTTCTTGCAGCAGATGCACCTGGCAGAGATCATCAACTTTTGCGCAATATCAAGGCATATAAATCTCTTGATCCCGAAATTGGACTGGCAGCAAGAAACGTCCTGCATTATTTTCTGATGCAGAGTGACACCTGCCGAAAAAACTAAAATTGTTCTCGGTATGACTATTGAAGCTGGATGCCACATAGTAAGAGGCAATCCTGCAATTTTCAGTGCTGAAAATAGCTTGGGAGACTTCGTATGTAATAGAAATCCAAAGTTGCTGTCGCTTTTAAATATCAATGACTACTTTCTAAGATATCCACCCGAAACGTGGACTAATGACAGTCAAGGCGGAGATTGGGTTAAACCACTGCGGTGGTAAACGAGACTGCCGAAAGAGGTGTTAAGTTGTTTGATGATTACAATAAAATACCACTGACGAGGATAAAAGGCAGTTCTTGTTAAACGGATTGTAGGCCAATCGAAAAATGGTGCCTACTCAGACAACCAAAATATGTTTAAACAGACGACCGTGGCAGCACGTGGATCTGGATACATCTCATGGCAATCACACGTATCAACTCAACCAGGACAGCGAGAATCCATATAGGTTCAAGCGCTGGCAAGGCGGCCTATCGCGGGTAAACTACATTGGGTGGCGCTAGAAGCAAATGTGTCGGTTTAGCAACCGAAAGCTAAATATTAAAAAACAACAAACCTAAAATAAGTTCGTGTACAGAGTTGTTCCTTATCCTTTCGTCAGACGCACTTCGACGCGTTACGTCTAACAAATTTTATTAAATATTTGTGCATTTTTCTCGAAACGTTCCATTATCTCTCGACAATAACGTAAATGAGACTTTGTCTTTTTCGTTAATTTTTTTACGGGTAATATTTTATACGGATGATAACCATATTTATGCAATTTATTTATTTTAGGACCAATATTTTTTGATCCTAGCCTAAATGGTGAACTATACTTGGTATACAATATAATAATAATAATAATAATAAATATTTATTTATCTACATTTTAACATTGAAAATGTTTATATTATCGCACGGGCACGTAGTATGGGTACGGAATTCGAAATTCTTGTGTTGCATTTGTCCCTGACGTCACACCGAGTTAAATGATCGGGATCAGACCAAGTCGAGAATAATCGTATGGTTTCGCTGGAGCAGGGTGGTTCGGCTGGCGCGGCTGGAGCGCGCTTCAGATCATATTCGTATTTCGTAGTGAAAGCGCTTATGTATGACTTATAATGAACGCCGATAACATTAGTTGCCTGCTGTTGTTGGAGGAAGAAGACGAAAAGGAGATGTTAGCCCAAATTCCTCCATTTCGGCAAACGTCATATTAACACTTAAATTTATACTATGGGTACCATATTTAAATCAAAGCTGCAGCATACCAAGTAAACAAATCAATTTGATTAAGACGTCAAAGTATCAAAGCATTTTAAAATTGTATCATTAGTTGGTATATCCGAAAAAAATATCAAAATTAGAAAAAAGTCAGTGGCGTGCATTTTAACATTGAAAATGTTTATAATATCGCACGGGCACGTTAGTATGGGTACGGAATTCAACAAAATTCTTGTGTTGCATTTGTCCCTGACATCACACCGAATAAAATGGTTACGGTTGTCATTAAGTACTGATCAATATTTCCTTCGTATGCATAATCTTGGATTTGAATATGGTATAGGCAAGTGTAAAAATGGGGTAGGTGGAAAATCAGAGCGCCAATCAGGCAATATTGAAAGTTTACTTGTCTGTGTGGTTCGAGGCAACTAACTATACGTTAGCGCTATTGAATTATCTACTCCCGGTGAGTTACCAGGTGTTTTTTTCTTTCTGAGTAGTCATTTGTAACATAACCTCCGAATCGGTCCGTTGAATAGTGTGTGATATCTCCATAAAAAATTGGTCGAAGGTATAAACTTATAATATACTTTTAGTTGTATTGCATTTTCTTATGTTTAGTCAATTGTTGTAGCTTTAAAATCCTATATACCGACCAAATCTGAAAGCGGCTTTTACTCACGAACAGGTTTGCACTTCCCCCATAAAAAACATAATGTGGGGCATGTGTCAAAGTTGTAATGGGGAAAGTGTAAAGGTTAGTTTACACTTGCCCCATTTTCCTGGGAATGCTAAAGTTCATTGACACTGACACTTAAAGCTTTTATTCTTTACAGAGAGTTGCCGTCATGGTACGAAATTATAAAAGAAAGTCCGATAGGGCTGCCTATGGGGAGGAGCAATTAAATGCTGCAGTAAATGCCGTCAATCAAGGTCAATTAACCATGTCGATGGCTAGTACTGAATTCAGAATCCCATACATTACAATCTACTGTAGGATAACTGGCCGCCGTGGCGAAAAAAGCAAGACACAGGGCCGACCTCCAATACTTTCTTGGCAAGATAAGTGTCAACTGGCCGAAAATATAAAAACAATGGAGAAGTGGGGATATTGATTAACTTCGAGAGAGCTTCAAGAAAAAGTTCGGGACTTTGTAACTTTAAATAATATTCCCAATCCTTTTAAGAACAATATGCCAGGCACAGACTGGCTAATAAAGTTTAAACAACGTCACTCTTTGAGTATGAAGAAACCACAAAGCTTAGAGTACTGCAGAAAGAAATCTACGGACCCATTCATAATAGACCAATATTTTGTTTTATTGGAAAAGGCTATATTGGAGTTGGGTCTTCAGGATCGTCCTGAATGTATTTACAATTTAGATGAGACTTCACACATCAGTTTTGATGATCTACTACTTGATTCGCTCCGACAGAGTCCTTCTTCTAATCCAAGGAAACGAAAGCGCTTAATTCAAGGTGGCCAAACCATTGCAGGTACTATCGCAAGTAGTCAGTCAAAAATCTCTACAAGTTCATCTACTATATCTAAACCAGCTATGAAAATTGACCGAAAGAATAAACAAAGTCGGCCAAGTCCGTATCAATTTGAATCCAGCTCCAGTGAATCAGATTATGAAAGTGTACCTTTTATGGAATCGGATCAAAGTTTCACTTTAGAATCGGATTGCGAAGATCAGATTCCTGAAATAAACAAAGACAATATTTCCATTGAAGACTGGGTACTGGTTAAATACACATTACCAAAAGCAAAGAAACATTTTATTGGCCAGGTAAATACTGTTGACAACGGCTTTGAAATCAAGTTTACTAGAAATCTAAAATACAATTTTTTTATGGCCACTCACCGATGATGTCGATGTAGTATAGCTAGACGATATAGTGACTCGTTTACCTGAACCGGTAGTAACACGCCGAGGAGGTTTTCATTTTAATGTGAAATTTGCGGGATACAGTATTTAACAAGTTCCATAAAATTATTCGAATTTTTAAACCTTAATTTTCTTTTCTGTTTTAGTTTCTCCTAGGGAATAACTCCTACTGTTATAGAGATTAAAGACAAACACGGGGTTTTGAACGGATAAATACGTTTATAAAAATATTATTCTTGTTATTAGGAATTTTTTGAGGGTTATTTTGGATTACTTATTATTTTTCAGAGGTAGGTACCTTTTAATTTTTCGTTTTTATGATTTGCTTGGCTAACTATTTCCCAACAATAAAAAGTTCATAACTTCCCAGACTTTTATTTTTTTTTAAGTCTGTGAAAAGAAAAATTGGCATGGGAGATATAAACTTCATTTACACTTGCCCATTACCACTTCTGCGAACATGCATGGAAATTGTACTCCGATTTTACACTTTCCCTTTTTGGGGTACTGAACTGTAAAATTTCGGTAAATAATTCATGAGTGCCCTATGCAGTATTAAAAGTAAACATATTAAACTATTACTTTCTTACAAAGACACTTTTATAAATATTGTATATTTGAAGTAGGAAGGAAATAAACTTGAACTATTAAAAAGGGCTTCGCAGTTGCCCCAGTCTACCCTAATTATAAGCTTTGTAATGTAATGCTGAAAAATAAACAGAATGGTTTTGTACACTTTACCGTTCTTCCCTACACTTGCTGCCACTTTTTTTCATGCATTTTCTTTCATTACAACATTTTTGTAATTTTCGTTCTCATAGTTGTATAAAGGGGGGTACTTTTGAACCTCCTCTATCAAACACTCGTTAGCAATTGTCGAAAACGGTGGCATTCTGCTGAGCGATCACGGCTGGACTGGTCTCTCTAGCAGTCCGAACGCAGCCACTGCAATTGACTGCGAACGCTGTGTCGCTGAGCTGCGGCAGTGAAACCGTGTACATACAAATCGCATTAAACCAGTACCGAGCTACCAATCGCGAACGCCAGCCGCGGCCGCTGACTGCTCCAGCCAAACCATACCTTAGAGGCGCGTTAGAGTTTATAACCTTTATTTTACTATTTTTTTATATTATGAATCAATAAACCTTATATCAGCTACCTAAATATAACATTCAAATCTATGAGTTTTCGCAGATCACAAATCTCACAATAGTCACAAGCGTTGCACTCTGCTTCGGCATTTTCAATGTCCTCCCCGGTTGCATCTTTGTAAAGGACTGTAAATTTTTTACATACAAGAGTTACTTACAAAAAAAAAATTGTAATATTATGTATTAGTTATAGTTATAGGTCCGTATTATATAGATGTTAGTCACTACCATAAGGAAGGGGTTTTTGGACATTGACAGTTATGTCAGAGATAGTCAGAGATGAACAAAGACAGTTGTTGTAAACATAATATTATATTAGTTGATTTAACAATAAAGTGGTTAAATATAAACTTGTAGTATTAATAAGTAAACTACAAATAATAATAATAACGAATATCACATGGCGCAGTCGTAGAAGAACTATAAAGAAGGAAAAAAGTGGAAAAATAAAAAATGGAGGGAAGATTGCCAGAACCCATGAGTTGTGAGGGAAACTTACATGAAAATTTTAAAATATTTTATCAAAGCTTTGATACATATTTAATGGCTACGGAAAAAGATACAAAACCAGATAAGGTAAAAATTGCTCTTTTTCTAAATCTTGTGGGACGTGAAGGAGTGGAAATATACAACATTTTGAAAATCGCTGAAAAAGATAAGTTTGACAGAGTCATTGCAGAATTTAAAAAATATTGTGCACCGAGAACAAATAAGACCTATGAAAGATTTGTATTTAATAACCGTAACCAAGGAACTGAAGAGCCTTTTGATCATTTCTATGGTCATATAAAAAAATTAATACAAAGCTGTGAATATGACACACAAGAAGATAGCATCCTTGTAGATAGGATTATCCTAGGCACAAATGACCCAAAAGTTCAAGAAAAACTTCTTAGTATTCAAAATTTGTCATTGCAAAGAGCAACAGAAACTTGTAGAAATGCGGAATTAACGAATAAACAGCTAGAAACTGTAAGAAATAAAGAAGAAGCAAGTATAGATGCTTTAAAAACAAGAAGGAAGCATGAAAAAACAAAGTTTGTATGTAGAAAATGTAAGGGACAACATGGTTTTGCTGAATGTCCTGCTTTTGGAAAAAAATGTTTTAAATGTGGCAAAGAAAATCACTTTAGCAGTGCATGCCAAATGGGTAAAAGTGGTAAATATCAAGAAGGACAAGTTAAGAAAGTTCGAGAAGTTGTGCGGAAAGATCTTGAAAGCTCGGAAGATGAGTTGTACGTACATAGTTTAAAAATGGTGCATGAAGCAACAAGAAAAAGTCAGACAGTATGGACTGAAATAATAAGAGTTCATGACAAAGACATAAACTTTAAAATAGATACTGGATCCGAGGTAAATATTTTGCCTAAAAATATTTTTCAAAATTTTTGTATAAGCAATAAGAGTCACATGGTAAAAAAATGTAATACGGTGCTAGAGGCCTATGGTGGCGCAAAACTAAATAGCATTGGCAAAATTAATCTACAATGTGTATGGTCAAATAAGGTTTTTAGTGTAGACTTTTTAATAGTTGACTTAAATGTTAAGCCAATAATTGGTTTGCCAACTTGTTATACATTTGGTTTAGTTAAAAAATGTGAAGATGTAGATAGTGTAAGTTTAAATGATAAGGAAATTTTTATTCAAAAAAATAATGATGTTTTTGAAGGGCTAGGTACTTTCTCAGATGTGTGTAAAATACAATTAAAAAAACATAGTAAACCTGTTGCTAGGAATGCTAGGCGCATACCAATGGTAATAAAAAATAAATTAAGAGAAAAACTAGACAAACTGGAAAATGAAAATATTATTGCTAGAGTGAATGAAGCCAGTGAGTGGGTAAATAATTTAGTGATTGTTGAAAAACCTGATAACTCTTTGCGTTTGTGTTTAGACCCAAGAGATCTCAACAAATGTATAGAAAGGGAGTATTTTGAAATTCCAAGTTTGGAGGAAATATGCTCAAAATTATCTGGTAAAAAATACTTCTCTGTTATTGACTTCAAAGACGGGTTTTATCAAGTTAAACTTGATGATGCCTCGAGTGTTCTTACAACATTTGCTACTCCATTCGGTTGTTATAAATTCCTTAGATTACCATTCGGTTTAAATATTGCTCCAGAATATTTTCAAAAGGCAAATTTTAAAAATTTTGGGGACATAGAAAACTTGATTATATATTTTGATGATTTACTAATTGCAAGTGATACTTTAGAAGAGCATGACAATACACTGAAAAAGGTATTAGAAAGAGCTAGGGAAAGGGGTGTAAAGTTTAATAAAAATAAATTTCAATTTAGACAGACAGAAGTCAAATATATTGGACACATTTTTAATGATAAGGGTATGAGGATTGATGATGAAAAACTTAAGGCTATAAATGATCTTAAACCACCCTCGAATAAAAAAGAGTTGCAAAGGTTGTTAGGTCTTATCAACTATGTTAGAAAATTCATTCCAAAACTAGGTGAAATTGCAGATCCGCTCTGTCAGCTTCTTAGGAAAGATATAATTTATCAGTGGTTGGGTATTCATGATAAAGCTCTTGAAACTATCAAACAAGAGCTGGGAAAAAATCTGACTTTAAAGCACTTTGATTTTGAAAAAGAAATAACTATACAAACTGATGCATCAGAAAATGGGCTGGGCTGTTGTCTAATGCAAAATGGTCGACCAGTGGCATATGCGTCACGAGGGTTGTCAGATACTGAAAAAAGTTATGCAGTAATAGAGAAAGAAATGTTGGGTATTGTATATGCATGTCAAAAATTTCATAATTTTGTTTACGGTCGTACGATAAAAATTATAACAGACCATAAACCGAATGTGAGTGTTATGAATAAACAAATAACCTCTGTAAATTCTGCAAGATTGCAAAGGTTGAGACTAAGATTACTAAAGTATGATGTGCAGGTACAGTATTTGCCAGGTAAATATTTGTATATTGCTGACTATTTGTCAAGAAATGTGAGTGGTGAAAAGATAGAACAGGATGATGATATGAAAGAAATAGTGCATTCGGTCGAAAAATATTTAAGAATGAGTGAATCTAGAAAGGAAGAATTTAGAAAAGAGACAGTAAAAGATATGGTGTTGAGTAAGGTTATTGAACACTGCAAAAACGGATGGAAAAAACAAAAATATGAGGGTGAACTTGGGGTGTTTTATAATATAAGGCATGATTTGCAGGTTCTTGATGATCTTATATTTTTTAATGATAGAGTAGTTGTACCTGCGACTTTAAGAAAGAATATGCTGAAAATGTTACACGAAGGTCATTTTGGAATCACAAGAACAAGAGATAGAGCACGTGGCGTATTATTCTGGCCTGGTATGAGTGCTGATGTTGAAAGAGAAGTTCAGCTTTGTAGAACTTGTGAAAAATACAGGTATGCTAATATAAAAGAACCACTGATGTCTCATGACATTCCTGAGCTGCCTTTTCAAAAAATAGGGGGTGATATCATGGAATATGGTGGACGTTCCTACTTAATAGTTGCAGATTACTTGACTAAGTGGCTTGAAATAGTGCCTTTAAAGTCTAAGCAGTCATCTGATGTTATAGATGCTTTTAAACAAATATTTGCGACTCATGGGGTCCCAGATAAAGTCGTTGCAGATAATATGCCATTTAATTCTTATGAATGTAAGGGTTTTGCAAAAGAATTTGATTTTAAATTTGAAACATCTAGTCCTAGATATCCGCGTTCGAATGGCCTTGCGGAAAGATTCGTACAAACTGCCAAAAACATAATACGTAAGTCAGATGATATGTGGGTTGCACTTATGGAATATCGTAGTACTCCTATAACAGGTCTTAAGAGATCGCCGGCAGAACTCTTGTTTTCTAGAAAATTAAAAACAAAATTACCAGTTGTTGAAAAACAAAAAATTAAAATTAAAGAATTTAAGCAAAGTTTGGAAAGCAGAAATGAAAGTTATAAGGAATACTACGATAGACATACTAAAGTAAGACAAGGTTTTCAGGATGGTGATACCATTGTATACAGAGATAATAATAGATGGCGTCCTGCAATTATTACAGAAAAACATGAGTCTCCAAGGTCATATCTGATCGATAATGGTATTAATATATTAAGACGTAATAGTAATCATTTACGTAAATCAGTAATTAAGCATAACTTAAGGGAAAATGATGATCATGATAGTAATATTACCGAGTTGTTAAATAATGATGAAGTTTCTAGAGATAAGCCTAGGTGTAGTTTTAATAGTGATAGTCCTGAGCCTCGTATGACTATGACCGGTAGTCCCTATGTTAACAGCAATGAGTTTGGTGCTCAGAATAGTAAAAGACCAACACGAACTATAAAGAAACCTTCCAAATTGTCAGAATATATTGTGTATTAATAAAGCTTCTCTGTTAAGGGAAAGATGTAATATTATGTATTAGTTATAGTTATAGGTCCGTATTATATAGATGTTAGTCACTACCATAAGGAAGGGGTTTTTGGACATTGACAGTTATGTCAGAGATAGTCAGAGATGAACAAAGACAGTTGTTGTAAACATAATATTATATTAGTTGATTTAACAATAAAGTGGTTAAATATAAACTTGTAGTATTAATAAGTAAACTACAAATAATAATAATAACGAATATCACAAAAATAATAATCTGTAAGAATAGATAAATAAATAAATAATCCTACGCGTTAGGTCCTATAGACCTGTACGTAAAGGAATATATCCTATATATAAGTAAGTAGTAGATATGCAATATGTAATAGAAATATATGTGCGCTTTTGCGGCAAAATAACACAAAATTAAAGGATTACTTGGGTTTAGATGCAGAAGACGGATTAGCTATCCCGCTTATTTTTATTATTATTTTATTTTAAATTATACAATGAAAATCAAAACAAAAGTCATCCAACATCAATTTAAATTCGTTTTTATTTACGCCCCTCATATGTATAAGTTTAAAATCAATATTTTCTTTAGCTAAATACTCTTTACATTCGTCAGTGCTGGTTGTTACTTTTGTAGGTATAGTAGCAATTTGAAAATCTCGTATATATTGATCCATTCTAAAATTCAATTTAATAAGAGCGGTAATCGAAAATTGGATACAAAATTATAAGGAAATAATTTGGTAGCAGGATGGTGCCGCACCATGCAACATTGTAGCAGTAAGTGCCTTTCTCAATGAGAGTTTTCCTTCATAGATTAGCAGATATGGCACATTAAGGTGGCCGTTAGATAGTCCGAACTTTACATTGTTAGACAATTTTGTATGGGGCTATTTAAAAGACGAAGTAGATAATGAAATAAATTTAGGTGTTAATACAATAAAGAAATACTTTTTGAGGAAGTTGAATTTTCAAATAATGATGGCCAAATCCTGATTTCAGCTTTGCTATAGAGAGACAGAAAAGAATATGTAGGAAATCAATGTAACAAAATTATTGCTTTATTAACTTTCAGTAAAATTGGATTAATAATTTCTATTTTAGCGTTAGGTAGATTTGAATTAGCTTTTTTCATTTAATAACTCATTGTTTATTTAAAGCTTTATTATTGTATCAAACAAAATTTTGCACAAGTTTAGCATTTACTATAATAGTTACTTATAATGTTTTTTAAGTTTTATATTGTGAAATTAATATTACTAAATTAAATTAAACATATTTCAAATATATCTCGTTTTTCACTATCGGATAAGCTCATTATTAAATTAGCATTTATTAAAAGCTAGGTAACGTCAAAGTTTCTAAAGCCTTGTTCTCACTATGCATCTTTTCCATGAATCTCGGAAAGCTGCGTGCATTTTTGGTGTTCAAACTATGAAATCAGTCAAAATATGAAGCGTGAATTTAAATGCGCGAAAATAGAACATGCTCTATTTTTATCAAAAAGTTGCATGAATCCTGGGGAATTTTTTAGTGACATTTTGATTACCAACCGTTTTTTTATGTTGTCAACCTGTCGATCAGCTGTGAATGTTAGGTTATAACATTAACGTCATCACTGTTGTTTAACTTTTTTTGTGGATACTTTTTTAAAGTAGTCTTTGTAGTCAAACAATGTGTGATACAGCTGTATGGGACAGGGACGCAACTACTGTTCTTATCATGGCGTACGAAACATTTCCCAATCTATATGTAACAACGAACCAGAACTACAAATTAAAAAATAAACGTATGGATTCAATATCCATTGTAAAGACAATTTTATTTGATAGTGGGGTGGACGTCTCTGTTGAAGAGATTAATAAAAAAATACACTCTTTAAGAACCCAATTTTTTAAAGAATATGCCAAAGTAAAAAAATCTTTGGTCAGCGGCCCAGGAACTCTAGATATCTACATTCCAAAGTGGTGGTGCTATGAGTTGCTTCAATTTCTTGTTACCTCTGACCCTGTGAGAAATTCGTCTTTTAACCTTAATATGGAGAACGTGAAACTATCCAAAAAATCAGATGTCATGACTGCATATAGTAGCTACGAACCAAATCCCACCGAAAAACCAGCCGATTTTATGCAGCTGGGATGTAGTGGCTACAAACCAAATGATGAAGAGGATGAAATTTTGTATGACGGGCCAGCAGAAAATTTGGGAAATGGGATTCATATTACACCTCCTGCAAAGAAAATGAAAAAGGCCACTAAGAATACCATGGAAAAGGAAGCCATACAGTTTATAAGTAATGCTTCCAATGTGCTTAATGCTATAACTGATAACCAGAAAAACAAACATGCTAAAGAGATCGTAGTTCAAGAAGATATTCGAGCTTTTGGAAGGTAATTAAGTACTACGTATTTTTTTCAGTGTTTTATGTAGTAGTAGTGGTAGTAGTAAGAGTGGGAGATCCTAAGCCTGGCAAGTAGGCCCTATGAAGTCCCTTTTTGCCAACTCCTGGGACACTCCCCCATACTTGCACTTTCTCGTAGTCAAACCTTTTGGTGTTCCTAAAATCTAAGATGAGGAGGAGATGAGGGTGGCTAAGAGAGAGATATTAAACAGTGTTTTGAATGCTTAAGAAAGAGCAACAGCAAAGCGTACATAATGTGTAATTAAGTTTTTCTCTTTGTGTTCCTATGTTCCTTTTACTTACATTAATTATCTAGTTTCTGTTTTTAAGCCTAAAATGCAATTCAACACATATTTAAGTTTTTAAGTAGGTATCGATAGCTATAAGTAACTTTTTATGTAAATAATATATTTTTATATAATATAATTATTTTATGTAAACAAATTAATAATGTGTACATCTCACACCTACATAATTTAACTTATAATAGAAATCACAAAACTTCCTTAAGCTATACAAGATTCCCAAATTAATCTTCACTATCTCTCTCCTTGTTCTGACCATGGCATGGCTAAGCAATGCCACGGTCAAAATAAGGACAGATAATGAAGATTAATTTAGAATTCATGTATAGGTAAGTAACATAAAAGAGCTTAAACCTAAAAAAAATTCATACAAATCTACACTATTTTCTTCTATAGATAGGTACTAAAAAAACTAAAAACAAAATCAGGCATAATCTGGTTGCCATGGTACAGAACCTTCCTCGTTAACGAATCTCATAAACCCATTCCTGCTGTCGACTGCTTCGTTTCTTGCTCTATTGCCCCCTTGCTGTACCAGCCCATAGATAAATCTATACCTCTCATCAATTTCAAACTTTTCGTTGGGGCATTCTATAGCCAAAAAGTTGTGTAAAACAGTGCACGTTTGAGTTATTAGTTCCACCTTTTCTGCACTTAAATTCATTGTGGTTAGTAGTACCCGCCATCTATTAGCCACAATGCCAAAAGCATTTTCGACAACCCTCCTTGCCCTGCTTAATCTATAATTAAAGATTCTTTGTCTCCATGTCATGTTCCTCACAGGAAAAGGTTTCATAATATGCTTCTGAAGCGGGAATGCTGCATCAGCAACAAAAACAAATAGAACTGATGGTTTTCCAGGTGATAATGGAGACTATTCAGGAAAGTTTAGGGCATTAGTATTGACTGCATGGCACAATGTGCTCTTCTGGTAAACACCTCCATCTGAAACCCTTCCATTTGTTCCCAAATCTACAGTGTCACCATTAAAGTCCGCACCATATGGAACTTTTTTTTATTAATGAGGTTAGTTAAAATTAAATTTCGGCAATCGTTTTTGCTTCAAATTAGACTAAAAATTATATAATCAAATGTCACCATCTGTCATTCGGTATCTGTCAAAAATTACATTTTAATCAAAAAATGCTGAAAAATGGCATTGTTTTACCGAATTTCAAAAAATTTTATTAGAAAAAGTTGTTTCTAGTACAATTCTTTGCCTAAATACAAAGTTTCAGTTTTCTAGCTCAAAGTTGATTTTTTTGCCATTTTTTCTAATTAACTTTTTTTTTATTTAATGTAAGTTCGCTTAATGGATATTAAACTATTTGCTTATACCATACTCAATATTTTATTTAGTTTGTATGAGCTTTTTTTTACTAGAATGCCATTTTTTTTCGAAATTTAAAATATAGGCAAAAAAATTTGACACAGGTGGTGCAAAGTTATACTAATTTAAAAATTTTAACAGATATACGTCAGATGTTTAGTTTTTCAAATGACAAATACATCTAAATATTTGATAAAAATTTTATTTTATACTTAAAACTATCATTATTATTAAAAGGAACAAAAAGGAACTTTAATCATTTTAAATAGGTAACACAAAAGCAATATAAATTTCACATTTCAGTGTGACGTCCTTCTCGCTCTATACAAACACCCGTCCGTCTATAAACGTCTTTGACAGCATTTTGTAAAAAGTTTGGTCTTATATCGGCACAACACTGTCTTATCGTTTGTTCCAAATGCTCGATATTTCTAAACGGTCGATTCTTATAAACTTTCTGCTTAAGATAACCCCACAGAAAAAAGTCTAGTGGGGTTATGTCAGGCGACCTGGGTGGCCAGTGACATTCTCTATCACGCCCTATAACTCTGTTTTGAAATAATTGGTTTATGCGTTCTTTTACTGCTACAGTTTGATGTATGGGTGCACCATCAAGCTGATACCATAAGTTTTTAATATGTATATGGTGTAAGGGCATGTTATCCAAAACTTCGGTAATCTCGTTATCAAGAAAATTCAGGTACCTTTCACCAGTTAAGTTTACTCTAAAGAAGTATGGTCCAATAAGCTCATCTTTCAAAATTCCACACCAAACATTGGTTTTAAAATGATACTGGTCGCGACATTCAATTGTGAAGTTAGGATTTTCTTGGGACCACCATCGGCAATTTTGTGAGCTCACGGTACCATTCGAAGAGAAAGTGGCTTCATCTGTCCATAATATCTTGTATGGAAAAAGAATATTCTCCTCATATTGTCCCTGATACCAAAACGAAAAATCAAGTCGGATATCAAAATCGCGGTCTTTTAATGTGTTTATAAACTTGGATTTATATGCCCGAAATCGATTTTTCTGAAGAATTTTTCTAACGCTTTCCCTCTTGCACCCTGTTGAATCACTTATCTTGGTTACACTAGTTTGACCGTGGTCAATAACAGTTAAACAAACATCAAGTTGTGCTGCTTCATCGTATTTACTTGCCGCGTGAGGTTTCTTAAAATTATTTTGAACAGATCCAGTTTCTCTAAATTTTGACATTATTCTTGAAACAGTGCTATGCTGCAAATTTTTTTCTGGATGCCTCTCATTAAAAATGGCAGATACTTGCCGGTGAGGCATATTCTCTCCACAAATTAAGACAAGTTCTATTTTTTCTTGAATGGACAACATTGGTGATAACACTGAAAACTATAACTTGCGAAAATATTCAAATTTATGACATTTCTTTTATTTATTCGGCACTCTAATTCGTTTTTTTTTCCATAGCCTACTTATAAAATTCAAAATTGCCTTGATATTTTATTGTGGATAAAAAGAAAATGTGTCTAAATTTTGAACTAATCTGATATCTGGGAATTTTATTATAAGTTTTTTAAACTTCTTAGGTGTATGTACTTTAAAAAAAATGGAATATCTGACGTCTATCTGTTAAAATTTTTAAATTAGGATAACTTTGCACCACCTGTGTCAAATTTTTTTGCCTCTAATTTTAAATTTCGAAAAAAAATGGCATTCTAGTAAAAAAAAGCTCATACAAACTAAATAAAATATTGAGTATGGTATAAGCAAATAGTTTAATATCCATTAAGCGAACTTACATTAAATAAAAAAAAAGTTAATAATTAGAAAAAATGGCAAAAAAATCAACTTTGAGTTAGAAAACTGAAACTTTGTATTTAGGCCAAGAATTGTACTAGAAACAACTTTTTCTAATAAAATTTTTTGAAATTCGGTAAAACAATGCCATTTTTCAGCATTTTTTGATTAAAATGTAATTTTTGACAGATACCGAATGACAGATGGTGACATTCGATTATATAATTTTTAGTCTAATTTGAAGCAAAAACGATTGCCCAAATTTAATTTTAACTAACCTCATTAATAAAAAAAAGTTCCATATGGTGCGGACTTTAATGGTGACACTGTATATAAAATATATGAATTTGCCATGGGCATCTACGACTGCCAATAAACCTATGCTGTTTTGATTTTTATAATTAAAATATGCGGAACCCGCTGATCTTGGACCTCTAAAAACAATGTGTTTCCCGTCCTTTGCTCCTAATGTATGGGGAAAGTTTTTCATTTATCTAAGAAATCTTGTGCTACATTCAACCATTCTGCTGCAGTTGCTGGTGTCTGAAAAAAAATAAATAGGTACCTATGTTTTTATTGTTTTTCTGTAGATGAATGCAAATTAGTTAGTGTGTGTTATCTTGTATGGGTTTGCTATCTATGATCGTTACCCGGATGCTAGTATTGAAATGTATGTGATAAAAGGATATGAAAGGAAGAACAAGACACGAGAAAAAAGTATTTAAAGGCAGAAGATGAAGGAGAAAATTGGAAAAAAAATTGAGATGTAGGTAAATCCACCTTAAGTTTAAAAATTTTTTAAAATTGATGAACTTTGTGTACTAAAGAACATATTAAACTAACCTTTACATAGATAGGAATGAGCTTTCTGCAAATTGCTGTGCGGACTTCTGGAATAATTGTAGATATTGTGGAAAGTCCAATCCTAAACGTAAATTGTAGGCTTCGAAAAGATTCTCCTGTTGGCAAAAAACTTAGTGTTAGGATTAATCTGTTCTTTGCCAATATAGTTACTCGCAAGTGTGTTGCCTCTTTCATAATATCTTCTTTGACGAGACTTAAAAAAGTTTTTCAAAATTTCTTTGTCCATTCGAAGAAATCCCTTAAATGATTCAAAAAAAGATGCATAGTGTGAACACCCTCTACAACTCCATGCTTCAAAAAAAGTTGCACGTAAAAAGTTGCATCAGTTTGATGCATAGTGAGAACTTGGCTTAATATAAACAGACGTCATATTCAGTTTACAGTGCGTGCATGGCCAACTTTAGCAAAATTTAAAAAACGCTTTTATCTGCTTTATTTTACACGGCAACATCAACTATAAACTGAACTATACTATATGGCTGGATAGAGAATTAAAAGTTTTATAAAACTAAAACACAACATACATGGGGTTCCATTTAAAAACTAACATCTTTATGTCATATGTCACAAATGTGGTTCTCGATTATTTTCTGTACAACATCATAAAATAATTTATAAAAAAAACTACCACATTTATATTTACATTTTTGTGAGAACTTTGTTGTCTAGCCACTTGCTAAGACCTTATATAATAAGGATTAACATAACATCAGATTGCTAGAAACTTCTGGAGGATGGCCTGTATTGTACCGCCTAGGCAGAACAATATTGTGGCTATAGGGTGTTTCGATTTTCCAATGGTAGGTGTGCTCGCTTCTCATACTTGCCCTGTACTGACGAGAGCCAACGAGTTTAAAACCGGTCTACAGGTAGCAGCAGCCTACCATTGGAAATAAAGATTTATTCTTCTCTTTCCCCGTAGTTTTTGCAATCTGAGTTTGTATTTTAGTACTAACAGTGTTAGTTAAAATACGCCAAATTTTGCTATTTAGTTCAGCGCTCGTTGGGGCATGTAGCGCAGAGAATAGCTGTTATAGCATAATTTGGTTAATCCTTATTGTATAAGGTCCCAGCAAGTGGCTAGACAACAAAGTTCTCACAAATATACATATTTATATGTCATATTACTATGATTACCACTTGCCAAGTATTCTTTTACTATTTATTGTTAACATTTTTCATGTAACTCATCAAATTATTAATATAGATGGGCGGTCCACTTAAAATCAACATCCCTGTACGTAAAAAACTGCGTATGTTATCAGAGAAAATTTTGAGTTGCTCCCCTGGTAACGGAATTATGACTAATTATAGTATTACAATGATGAAATAATTTACAACCTATGTTCAAAATGTCCCCCTTCAACTTTCAAACACTTTCTTAATCTTTGTCTAAATGAATTTCGTACCCGCTGTAACATTTCAGGTGTCACTAATAAGCAGCAAATATTATGTATTCTAATGAATCATTGCCCACGGTAGGAAAGAGGGCATATGGAAAAATAAAAATCCAATAAAAGAAAATAACTAAGAAACAAGAATACAATTTGTGTCGGAATTCCGTGTAAACTCGTCTTTCGGCGAAGTTTGGATTTTAAACTGGAAATTTCGACTTTAAACTCGGACACTTCACTCGAAATTCCCAGTTTAAATTCAGGATTCCGACGAGAGTCTGTATTAACACTCGAAATTCTGCCTTAAAAATAGAAATTCTGACTTCAAACTTGGAGCTCTAAGCTCTGAAATCTGAGATTAAACTCGGAATTTCGACTTTAAAATCGAAATATTGCACCAAAAAATTCTTTGGTTTCGTGTGGCCTTTCTACCCCTTCGTAACTTTCCAAATGAAACGGTATATTTATTTAATTAATTTCATACAAGAATTCTTCAGATATGCGCACCTCTAGCGATATCATATCAATCACATGGACTGTCTATCACGGTGACATTTACTTTTTTGGTAGTTCATTCTTAACTTTGTAATATTAAAGATGGATTCATAAACTCGAAAAGTTGGCGAGGTTGAAGTAATGTTTAAGTTGGTGAGGTTCGATATTTGACAGTCCAGAATATGTCATTTATAAAGTCAGTAGCGAAGTTTGAAAAGTTGTTGTTTGATTGGTTGAAGTTTTTGTCCAATAGAATTACATTAAATGTGACTTTGACAATTTTGACAGATTGTAAATTATTATTTTCTTTGTTTATAATTTTGTTCGATTCCAAATGAAAATAAATCGTTTTTGAGTTCCGTGCCGTTGTAAAAATGATATATTATTACATCCTGTTTGCGGCGACATTTTTATTTTATGCAGCTTATAGGAGAAGGCGTAGCAATCGCCGCTTTAAAAGGCCACCAAAAAATGTGAGGAGAATAGGGGCGCGCGGATATGATTATTTTAAAAAGATGAGGCATTGAAATACACCACAGTTTTTTTTTTAATATAAAAGAATGACTGTTCCAGGTTTTAATAAATTATTGACTAAGATAGGGCCGAAATAGATATTTACGTTATAAGTCCGGTAAATCAACTTTTACAGTATAAGTGAAATGTTTCGAGACGAGGCGACGAAGGACCCGAGTCTGGAATTTTGAAACGAATACTGTAAAGGATTTGCCGGACGAATGACGTACAATATTTTATTTCATACTGTTCTGTTGAAAATTATAATTATGTTTTGAAATTATAATGAAGCTTTATTCTGCGTCGTATATTTGAAAACTGCTTATATTTACTGGTGGAACCATTGTGTGTTTGACATTGATTAAACTAAAACTTACAAATTTCAGTCCGGTAAAGAAATTTTACAGGACTAGTCCCGTAAAAAAATTTTACCGGATTGCTGTAAAACCTTATTTTCTGGACTAAATTCAAATATGTAAAGGTGTGTTTTACAATACAGTATAAATCAAATTAATCAAAAACTAGCTGACCAAATATCATCTACATATTTATTTGTCATCAGGGAAAAAAGATCTCTCATTTTAGTGCATGATATACAGGGTGTTCCAACGGAAGAAAAAGAGATTGCTATAATCTCTCCATTATGTGATGCGAGTTTGTTTGAAAAATCTGGCTAATCCATAAATACTTTTAGCAATTCTCCTTTTTTCTGTTTTGCCTGGTTAGGACTGAATTACTGAAGAACACTATAAAAGTATTCAACACAAGTGCGATTGGAGATGCTTTCTTTATGCTTGCACAGACCTCAACGTCACAGACGACAACGAAATTTCTATGGCCATATCAAGAAATTCCTCATCAGCATGCTTTCTTTTCTTCTATTCTAAAAAACTAAATTCATAGGTACTGTGTTATTTTACATCATAAACATGTCCAGTGACAAAATGAAGGCAATGTTTAATTAATTTTTCTTCTCTGTCCTGGTTATATAATAATCATAACATTATACATATAGAATATAACGAGGGTTTAGAGCCATAGTGACGTAACTACGAAATTGTTAATGTTCAGGAAATCCAAAACTATGTTCTGACATCGGTATATTAATGGTGGCAGCTTTATAGTTTTTAACGATATATTAAACATATACGGGTTTTGTTAACAATTAACATATCGAAAATGGAATAACCAATAAATTTTTTTTTTTTTTAAGATTTGTGCAAATAATATTCGATTCTAAATACTTTTGTTGTAGTTTCGTCTTTGTTGCAATAAAAAGTGTAGATACGTTTTTAATAAAATGATTGAATAATATCCAGATTTTGATGAAAAATATACTATATTATGGAAAAATATTATTTTCACAAGATTAAAACTAAAAGTAATTAATTATCTTCTTCATCGGTGCTGTAGTTTCTGTCCCCTTCTGTGGCATGGGAGTTATTAAGGGATGCGTAGAACGGGTGATAAGTGGTAGGAATGACGCCTTGGCAGAGCTCCATTAAATTTTTATGTTTTTCTGAGGAAATGGCAATAGTACTAGTATACAGTCTTGCAAGCTCAACTTCTTCTTTTTTCTGTGCTTTTCTTAAACCTGTTCGTACAGACGTTTGAGAGAATCTGATATCGAATTCTAGAAAGATTTCCGAATCCATTTCGTATTTAAAAAATACTGTGTGTAGGCTATCCTTTCTGAATTGAAACCATACGACTTTCAACCAATTTATTTTGTTTCCATTTTTATCTACTGTCCTGTTATGTATCATTTTTTCTGCCACACTCTTAAAATCAAAAAATAACAGCTGATCCATTTCAATTACTTTATATTTTGACTTTTTGGATGCTGCTCTGATAATGGCGTACCATCCAGAAGAATCAAATATATCTACATTTTTGCTTTGTTTTTCAATTTGAGCATGAACAGAGTCGCATTCCATCATGGAATGACCCGGCTCAAAAAAGAACTGATTAATAACATGAATATTTTTCACATTCTTGACGGAATAAATAAACATTCCAACCATATTAATATTGCGGTTTTGACCACTGCATGTGTCTGAAAAAAAATTAAGTTCTGCATGCTGTTGGTTTTCAGATAAATATTTCCAAATACAGGAAGCAATCTCTGCCGAACCACGCTTGGCCATTCCTTCATGCCAAACATAATTGTTAGCCTCCCGGGACGCAACATTAAAAACAGTTAAATTGTAGATTGCCAATCTGCGCTTATAAAATATTTTCTTTGCGTTACTTTTCGGACAATAGCGTATAGCTTCAAGATCAAATTCGGCCAACAAACATTCACCAGCAATTGCCTTCTCTTTTACAGAATTTTTCATATTTCTAGCTAATGTTTTTCTTTTTAAATGGTCATTGTGTTCACTCTGTTTCATAGCCTTCTCGTTATCGTCCATTTGATCAAATGCATATCATTTATCGCACATGTCCTTCCTGGGAGTATGAAATGATAAGTTAAATTCAGTTTGAAAAATTTTTCTATAATACCAAAGCTTTTCTGGTTGAACGTTAATTCTTAAGCACTCTGCTTTATAGAGATCATACATAATTTGCACATTGAGATCAGCAGCAAGATATTCTTTACTGGTGTCTTTGCGGCAATAATGGGACAAAACGCGTGGAAATAAATTTATGTGATCAATTATATTCTGTTTAACATTTTCAGGTCGTTTGTTTGCAGGTATGTGGTGACCCCGATGGCCAGTTTGTATATTATGTTGTTCAGTTCGTTTAAATAAAAGCTTTCTTACAAAAGTTTCAGAAATATCTAATGTTTTAAGAAAAAATCCTTGACATACTGCAATTCTCTTACCGCCTCTAACCAAATTATAGTTGTTAGTATTATTTCTTCTAGATATTTCTGATTGAGTTCTTCTAGATTTTTTTGGAATAACATCTATCAGTGAGCTAATGTACTGACGCTGCTTTTCAATATCTCCAATATCCCAAAAAGCTTTGTGAATTATCTGTTTTGCTTCATGGCTAAAGTTTGTATTGCATTTTTTAGGGCATTTACTGCAGTCTTTTTCCCTCGCTTGTTTTGCGGGCACTTCTTTGCCTCGAACTGAAATATAGGCTTCGCCTTTTTGACGCTTAGTTTTCCTAATATTTTTTTTCCACATGGCCGGTTCTGCAACCTTTCTTCTTTTTTTTTCAACAGCATTAATTGTTTCCGTTGGCTCCTCATTATTATTTTCAGTTTCTCTTTCAACTTCTGAAATAAAATCGTATTTTAAATACTTCCTGCTTGCAAATTATAAATTTTATTTTACCTGAGTCTGAACTATTATTGGGTTCAAAATCTGGATCCGCGATAAAGTTATCTGAATCTGGATGTAGGTCTGCATGATCTGCCACAATGAATAATATGAAAAAAAGATATACATAATAATTAGAAAGAACCATAAAATAATAACCAAACATAATAATTACGAACAGAACTTGCCGCTTCATTTTCAATTATTATACTACCATCCGTTGTCAAATACTGTTCCGCTTCTGCTGTTACATGGAGCCTTTCCGTACTCGCATAATTTGATGCACTTACTAAAAATCATTTATTTGCCGGTAATATTAAATTAATTTATTTAAATTCAATGTAGTACCTATAGGAACCTTACGATTTTCACAATACACCATATCCACAATTTTTTTCCCTCTAGACATGCTTAATATGTATCTTGAAATAATAAACTAAAATAATTTATAATCGCACTATTAGTAACACCACTTGACCAGAATTATTAATAATTAATTTATAGCGTTGATTGAAAAACTCTTTCTTCAGTAAACGTTTACTTCATAGGTTAGAATTCCCGCGTAACGTGTATATTTCGCATGGGACAACGCGGTTAGTTAGTGCCAGAAGAACGTATCGCCGCTTACGTACACGCTGGTAAACATTTTATTATAGCGGAGTAACGTAACCGCTCTTACTATATTATTGCACTAAACAGACATGTATTTTTGTAGTTACGGATTTTGGTAACTTGTTTAATAGTGAAACTAGCACTTCCGTTCATTTGGCACTACATTCTTAGCATTTTTATGAGTAAGATGGTTCGCGTAACTGAAAAACGTCAATTTTGCAGTTACGTCATTATGGCTCTAAACCCTCGATAAATAGAAAATATAGAATATAAATAGAAAATATAGATAGATATTGTAACGCTCTTTATACGGGGTGTCTTGAATCCTCTGGTCGTGCCTTGTTTTCGGCCTGATCACGGTGTTTAACGGTTTTCTCGAGCGCCACTCTGTTGTTCGGGGTGTAACAGAGAATCACCTTGACCTACGGGTAGCTTTTATACAGAGGAGAAAATAATGCCAGGGGTCGTATTTGCTCATGTGTAGTCGGGTTCCCTATTTTGGAGGATTCCGAAACGTTCCGTTCGGAATAAAACAAGAAAGTTTTAGTTAAATACTTCTATTTATAAATATAGAACAACGGGTATAGAGGTGATACGGCCAGTCTTAATATTAATTTTTCCTATCTCTAATTTATACGGGAAAGCATACAGATATATTATGAACGGGGGTAAATTGCGGAGTTAGGGGGTGCGGAGCACCGGGGCGGCATGCGACGAAGCAAAAGTAATTTGGCCAGAGAAGCAGGTTTTTTAAGTTAAGCAGAAAGCGGTTGGAAAGTGCGGATTATGATTTACAGCGGGTAAAGCAATACGGTAATAAGAAACAGCTCCAGCGGTCACTCTACAGCGGTAAGTGCAAGTAAGCAATTTTAACAAAAACCTGGTGGCTGCCGTGGGAGTATCTTCGGTTTTCTTTACAACATTCATTCGGTCGGTTCATACATTTTCAGCACTAGTTTTGCGAAGAATGCAGCGTGCTTTATTCGCAAAACCTACTTAGGTTGTTACCGGGTCCGCGTCAGAACACATCACCCGGTAGGTCCCCTCGGTCACTAACTCGGTCACACCTCTTTCGTGCACTCGCCGGTTTTTTCCAAAAGAGTTTTCTTTGGGAAAAAACACAACGTTATTGGGTTGTTACAGGGTCCGCGTCAGAACACATCACCCTGTAGGTCTCCCTTCGTCGGCGGTTTCATTCATTCAACCTACACACACATGGTCCGGGATGGATAATTCATTTTTTTTTTTAGGTTAACACAGGGTCCGCGTCAAAACACATCACCCTGTATGTCCCTCTTTTTTTATTATCGATCTCGGCTTTTAATACACTTGCTACTCCCAAGACACTCAGGCAGGCCTACTTACTTGTTCGGTCTTTCTAGCTAACTGTTTCGGCTGGAGGTCAAGCGCCAAGTTCCTTTCGATTCGCTCTTTGAGTTCGAGCTGGGCTTCGATTCCCCCACTAGTACTATCCTACTCCGGGGAAAAGAAGCCTGCGGTTGGCTGCGCGTAGGCGCATAGCTGCCTGCTGCCTAATTAACTGGCTTGTTAGCTCAATTAATTGACACGGTGCGTAACTTAATTATTTATACACGAATTTAAACGGTTAAAAAGTGACTTCGTCACAATATATACATACCTTTTTTTCCTTTAGGGGTTTCCAGTGTTTTTGTTTCTTTCGGGGTTCTACTACTTGGTCACTCGTAGTTGCAGTTTCCCCCAGTATTCTTGTGGGTTGTGTATCATCGTCTTCTGTCGACGCATTCTCCATTAAAGACTTAAGGCTAGGTGGGAACATAACTGTGTCGATTGTTGACCATACAGACGCAGAAGACGATGGTCTACTCTCTACATCACTTCTAGTGAAGCTTCTACTCTTTTTTTCTATTGTCGTATAAGTCATAACAAAAAAACAGAAATAATAAAAGTTGCCTTGCCTACATCATAAATATAACCACTTTCCGTAAGCAGCTGTGCTACGGAATGCAAAGGTAAAGTAGCAATGACTTTAAAAATATGACTATGAATGAAAGAAACCCTTAACCTGTGCGACCATGTGTACCAAGAGGAAGAGATAAAAAATTACCCAAAAAAGCGTGATGTTCATTATTGGCAGCCCTTAGGGCTGACAAGATTTACTACTAACTACTATCCAAATTACATAAAACTTTGTAACCTCCATCAAAATAAATGTTGAAATAACAATATGTAGTGAAAGATACTTACTTGCTGGGTTTGGTGTATTTTTCATAAAATGCCATTTTAGAATAATACATTCACCTGATTTCGGAAGCTTGTGAACCAGACTTTGGTAACTCTCGTTTTTCCTTCGTAAATCTGTCCTAAGAGATTTCCATCTTCTCCGATACTCTTCAACTGAACATAATAAAATATTGTTTTAAATTTTACTTACATTTTTTAATAAGTATGGTCACTTGCCACTCAAATTTAAAATGCATGAAATTTCTGACCAACTTTGTTCTTTCTTCGTGGTATTTTTATAATCTCTATGGCCTAAGTTGTAGATAAATTCATAATTTTGGATTAACTCGAGTAACAATAAATTAGTGTCATGATTCTCTATACCATCAATTTCTGGTTTTCCAATTTCTGGCACAAAACACAATACTAAACTTACAACAAACAGAAAATCCAAATACAAATGACGGAAGGACGACGTAAACAACGAAGAGCGGAGACGCGACAAATAAAAGACATTTGATATTTTACTGTAACCACATGACTTTAAAATAGTGTCTTTATTGGTCGAAACGAACCTCTCGAACTCCGAACATAAAAAATGGTTATATCAAACTACCTGGGAACTTTTCGAAACTTACAAAGTTTGCACGAACTGAGTTTATAAATTAAACTGAGTGTTCCCTTTAGTTTAAATTGAACTCTTATTTCCAATGCCAACTGAACCTTAACCTCACCAACTTCTCGAGTTTATAAATCCAGCTTAACAGTTTAATCTATAATATAAAAACTAAAACAAATTTCTTCGATTCCTACATTGGCTAAGTATTATTTTTTTTTATTTACCAATTTTTTGCAATATCAATTTATTCTGTAAGTGTGAAATATTTCTTTAATCGTTTCTTATAATAGACCATATACATCATTCTGTAATGGGATTTTTGGTACAAAGTTAAACGGAAACATAATTATAAGGCTGCAAAACTCCAAAATATCAGGGAGAATTTAACTTCAAATATTATGTTGCGTATTTCTATGGTTGTCAACAGTTTAATTAAGACTGAAAATAAACGACCAGTTATACTGTAATACCCTGTTGGGAAATGGTTCGAGCAAAACTAACACATATTTGATGGCATTTAACAAGTAAATTTGCACAATAATGGAGGAAATATAAACCACTGTAATATCAAAAATTAATAATATGACGAAAGTTTGGAACCAATTTGGTTAAATGTTTGCTTTTATTTTGTACGTAGGGAATTATTTTTAATGTACAGGGTGTAAATTTTTCGATAGTTCCCTCTGGTATTAGCAAAGATTTTATACCTCTTGCTTTTTAGATGCAGTTTGCAGACACAAATCTACAGTATCCAGACTGGTTAAAAAATTTTTTACTACCGGTACTGTACATAGTATACTAAAAAAGAAGAAGAACTTTGATAAAGATGATGTAGGTACTGTGTTAGCAACGGATTCATTACGCGAAAATCCAAAGCTGTCATTAAGAAAGCGGTACGAGGAGACTCGTGTTAGCAAATCACATTTGCAACGCATTTATGAAGCAAATAAAGTTAGATTTCGTCCGACGTTAGAAGAAGGGGGTGAATCCCGAAAGTTGGAGTTTTGCTTAACTTTAGGTGAGAAGATTCTAGAAGATCGAAATTTCCATAAAAATATTATTTTCTCAGAAGAATCGACTTTTACCACTAACGGTGTACCTTCATCACAGAATTGCCGACATTGGTCTGAAGATAATTCAAATTATGTAATGAATTATAGGCGGCAGGTGTGCCATTTCCTATCATTGTGGTGTAATTGGGCCATATTTTATTGAGGGAAGACTTAATCAACATACTTATTTAAATATCCTAAATCAGTTTCTTGACGAGCTACCATACGAACCAAGATATTTTTCATATTTTTAACACGACAGCTGCCCTGCCCACTCGACATTTCGGGTATGTGAATGGCTCAATGAGCATTTTCAAGAAAGATGGATAGCCAATGCTGGTCCCATTTTGTCGCCGCCCAGATCTCGGAATCTAACAATAATGTATTTTTATTTTTGGGGACGAATAAAACACATTGTATATTTGAATAAGCTTCCAAATGACGTAGAAGTTTTGAAAAATCGCATTACAGAATAGATGCACTAAACTCTATTCCCCTGGAGGAGATAAGAGCAGCTTTCACTGCATTTTGGGAAAACATTGAGGAATGTGCAAATAAAGGCGGCGAACTTACTGAATAAATAAATCTTTCAGTTGATGTTAGTATTGAAATAAATTAATTTTTTGATGTATTGTATAAACCGTTGTTAATGTTACTATTGAAATAAATTAATTTTTTGATGTATCTTATAAACCGATCGTGTTTAATTTATTATTTTGAACAGCTTTTCTTAACGAAACTTTTTAATATCTTCAATAGGGAGGTGCGTGCAATAAAAATAATGCAAAAGATCAAATTTAGGCATAGAATTTTAAAATTTTGTATGCTTACTCATTTATTATTTTCGAACATCTTTTCTTAATAAAATTTTTTCTTTTCTATCTAGAAATCAAGCACTTTACTGGTGGGAAAAAAAAGTTTTTTGAAAATTTCCAAAGCACACTTGATTTGTCGAAATTAAAATTATGCCACAAATTAGTTTCTATCCAAGCAGGGCTGAACCTGAGAAGATAAAATTTCAACTCAAAAAATTTCAGCCTTTTTCACCTATCGTTGCGTCGATAAGGGGACACACTGTATATTCTAAGACACTTCCAATATTTCAGTTACCCTGTAACATGAAAAAGGTAAAAATTGGGCTTAACAGGATATTTTATTTAGGATCCAGTGACGTACTCAAATCTTTCTATCTTTAATATAAATATAGTTAAGTTTATTCGTTCTTTTCACTGAGCTAGTTCGCGCGAACAAGTTTACAATAGCGATCAAGTTTGATGAACTAGTTCGCGAACGAAGTCCTATAGCGGAAGTGTAGCTTATTGTTAACTAAAAAGTAAACTGTGTGTGCTTTTCAGGTCGGCGGCAGCAACAGCCGAACGCAGACTGTTACATGTTATACACTACGCCCATTAATTATCGAATATTCAAAAATGCACGCCCAAATTAATAAGCTGGTATTTTGTTAATAATGAACCAATTTTGAATTTTTTTTTCTTAAATGATAGATATAAGATTCTAGAGTTTAAGGCAGACTAGTGTACGTGCTGATACGTCTTATTGTACGGGGTAGCGCATAAAATCTAGATGCATGTAAATTTCCTAAAATTTAAAACTGACATATCTTACATAAAAATTGAATTTTATTTATTTTTTAAACTAAACCAATTAGACATCTATCTGCGTTAGAGACTGGCCAAAAAGTTTCGCCATGCCACTAGAGGCAAAGAAAAAATTACCATTTCTTCCGAATAAATTATGTTGCTGATAAAATGTTTGGTAAACAATCAATGCGTCATTTTATATCTTTTGGCTTTTGCTAAATTTAGAATAAAAAACATGTCAACAAATAAAGTCTATAATACAGAGTGCAACACAAATATCTATCCATTTAATTCATTTACTTGCTGCATTTTATTTGCTTAAATATTTAATTCAGACGGTTAGATGAATAGCTATGCTAGATCTCGCCGTCATTAAAATATTTATACTGATGTTATTTGTCGTCATTTAATAAATACTTTATTTATTTATTTACAGAAAATTAAAAATACAAAAATAACGATAGAAATACAAATTTTTTAGTATCGGGTATTGCCTCCACGAGCATTGAGCACTTCTTGACACCGTCGTGGCATGCTTAAAATTAGATTTCTTATAAAATCTTGGTCAATATTCTGCCATATTCGATGCAGCGCTTGTTTTAATTGTAGAAGAGTTTGCGGCGGGTTAACTTCCGCACGGACTTGCCTCTTCATACGGTCCCACACATGCTCAATGGGGTTTAGGTCCGGGCTTCGAGCTGGCCAATTCATTACAGAAATTCCAGTGTCAGCTAAATACTCCTGGACAATTCTGGCGGTATGGGGACGCGCGTTGTCATGCATAAAAATAAAATGTTCTCCAATTGCAGGAGCAAAAGGTATTACGTGTTCCTGCAGAATTTCTGTAATGTATCGGTCGGCCGTTAAACGTTCTATAAAGGTTAAGTCCGTTTTTTCCTCTAATGATATTCCCCCCCAAAGCATTACTGAGCCCCCTCCATAACTAATAGTATTTTTAAAATTACACTGTGCAAATCTTTCACCAGTCCTTCGAAACACTTTTTGACGCCTATCATTACTATACAGACAAAACCGGGACTCATCGCTAAATAGAACATTACCCCACTCACCTTCACCCCAAGCCACATGTTCCCTAGCATATCCTAAACGTGCACGTCGATGTACTGGTTCCAATTTAGGGCCTTGCGCTGCCTCGTATGGCCTAAGCTGAACCTCTTTTAAGCGATTTCGGATCGTTTGCTTGCACACTCGCATAGGACCATACGTATTTGAAAACTGCGTCTGTAATTGAGTGCTGGTAATGAAACGTTGTCTTGTACACTGCAGACGAACAAACCTATCTTGGTTATAGGTGGTTTTTCTTGGTCGACCTTATCCTTGCTTTCTTTGGTTGGAGCCAGTTTCTCGATATCTTCTTAAAATTTTGGATATTGTTCCCTGAGTTTTGGCTAAAATTCTAGCAATATCTGCTTGAGAAAGACCCTGTTCATACAACCCCCTAGCATAAGAACATTGTTCTGGTGTTAAAAATCGATTAGCGTTCATAATTACTTAGTATGGTAAACTTTAACAACTTTTAATGTCAAACATACAGATATCATTTACTTACCATATCCTAGGTTACCTAATAATGAACTGGATATTCCTGTATCTGAATTTGTATTTGTATAAATTTTCTGTAAATGAATTAAATGGATAGATATTTGTGTTGCACTCTGTATTATAGACTTTATTTGTTGACATGTTTTTTATTCTAAATTTAGCAAAAGCCAAAAGATATAAAATAACGCATTGATTGTTTACCAAACATTTTATCAGCAACATAATTTTTAGTTTAAAAAATAAATAAAATTCAATTTTTATGTAAGATATGTCAGTTTTAAATTTTAGGAAATTTACATGCATCTAGATTTTATGCGCTACCCCGTACAATAAGACGTATCAGCACGTAAACTAGTCTGACTTAAACTCTAGAATCTTTTATCTATCATTTAAGAAAAAAAAATTCAAAATTGGTTTAATATTAAGAAAATAACAGCTTATTAATTTGAGCGTGCCTTTTTGAATATTCGATAATTAATGGGCGTAGTGTATTTTGCAGCCCCCAAAATTCAGAGGATTTACAGAAGTTCACGGGAGTTTTTAATTTTGCATGTTTATTACTATTATAAAATATAATGAAATTAGTCAGACGTGAGTCAAATGTCAAATGATTGCTGTCAATTGTAGCAATAAATTTAATATCTCTACTAACTGCCTATTTTACCTTTGTTCACTCTTTTCCATGATTGTTAAAACTCAACGGGTACCTGAGACCTGGTGTCGAGTGCTAGTTACAAATGTATGTATAAAAAAGATGCTTACGATGATTTCCAGAACTGTAGGTCAATTGCACTAGGCAACTGCTCCCTAAAAGTATTTACTCAAATATTATTGAATTAATTATTTGTCCGGCTTAATCATAACAACCTGAAACCCAGTCCAGTATTGTAAAGGCGGGGCTGTATGGACAACGTCTTCGTGCTGAATTCAGTAATTTAAAATAACTTAGAACTAAGGGAACGGGAGGTGTATGCAGCATTTATCGATTGCAATCGGGCATTTGATCTTCCATTCGTTGCTGTTGTCGAAATTGCACTCCCTTGGCTGGAGCCCAAATTTTAAAAAGGTCATCAAAGACCTCTACGACCGTGCTGCAGTGCATCTGCAATCATTCTATGGCCTGACTAGATCTTTTTATATTATTTTATATTATATATTATTTTTATATGCTAACCCGACTCTTTTAAATTTATTTATATCTGACATTAAAAGTTTTTCTTGGACCGCGGCGCTCGTGGGTTAAGTATTGATGCTGTTTATGATGTTCTGCTTCTTTTCAGTGCCATGCTTGGATCTTCTGAGATTGATATTCAGAGAAAACTCAACCTATTGGCAGAATACGCGCATGAAAATCAGCTAACTATCAAAATGTCTAAATCAAAAATTGTGGTTTTCAACTGCAGTGGCAGGGGGTATGAGGCTGGTTTTCGGTTCAACATGGATGAAGTTTGTTTTGAGACTGTTCGAGATTTTACTTAGCTGGGCGTGTCGGGCTATTTCTAAATATCTGCGAAAGCACAGTTCTACGTGCTAAGCAGGCATCAGGCGCAGTAATGAACCTGATAACAAAAATAAGAGCAGGTTGGTTTGCTTGCATTAAGAAGCTGTTTCAATGTAGCATTTTAAACTATTTTACAAATTATCTCCCTATGTGAGGCCCCGGGTATGTGGATCTTCTTAAGAAAATTCAACTTTCCTTTTACATGTCTTCACTGTTACTCTCAAGAAATACGTCCTCTTCACTAGTTAGACTAGAAATTGGCTCTGTCCTTTTATCATATTCTGAATTGAATACAACTCTAAATTTTCTAGTTAAGATTCTCTTTATGAATAGCCAAAGACACCCCAGAATTTCTCTTAATCATCAGATAGAACTCCTTAATGCTGACACGCCATCAAGATACAATTGGTTATTACTCCTGAAGGAATGGCTTGATAGATCCGGACTATCCGATTTGTGGTCCTTAAACCCACAAACTCCTAGAACGAATAGCCACATCATCCAACTCCTGTTTCGTGACCAATATTTTCAATTCGACAGTAAAATAGCTGATAACGCTACTTATACTGTCTTTTATAATAAATTTAGTGTATCAACCGCAGCTGTAAAATATCTCACCTTTGATTGCTCGATTTACTGCTTACAATTACTTGCTCAAGTCCGAATGTGCTCATAGTACTATTTTAGGGGGCACAGTTACTAGGATATATCAAAAAACTCAAATATTATCAGATAATCGCTACGTTAAGGTACCGTCTTAGTGATGGAAATTAAAAGTTCGTTAATTTTTGCGGAAACTTGTCTCTAAGACTTTTTTGTATCTTTGAAAATATGGGTGGGGGATGCTTCTGAAAAAAAATCTTTTTAAATTGCTGTATCTTCCATAATTTTATCCAAATTTAATCAGCTTAGGCTCGTTTAATAGATACTCTTACACTTATTTAAACGTCGACTTTGTTCGTGGTCGCTAGTGCATACCGCGTCTTCTAGGTGGCGCTGCATAAACAAGATTGCGCTTTTTAAAATATGCTTGATAAAGTTAAATATCATCATACATTTTTTATTACTCAACTTATAGAGCATAAAAATAGCCACGTTTTGGCAAAAAACGTGATTTGATATCTTTATTTGTTTTCGAATTATTTATAAATTTCTATTTTACCGTTAGACGAAAGAAATGTAAAGGTTCTGTTGTCATAATTTTTCATTAATTTAATATTAACAATAATTATTCAATTAAATTGTTAAAATGTTTATCCTTTAAGTGCACTTATTTTGTGTCTATTCTCGCCTAATATCCAAAACAAAATAAAATACAGCAAGTTAAAAAGTATTTTTTTCATAAGCCATAACATCTTCTGCCACCAGCCTATATATGGCAGCATCAGCTGTGTAGAAATCAGGGGGGATAATTTTGTTCCCCTACATATTATGATTCAGTTTATCACACGCTTCTCAAAATTTAAGTTTAGTTTTAATATTACGCCCAAAATTGTTTTTTAAAGACCCGACGATGGGCTTTCTTTTTTTATCTAGCACTTAAAACGGCTTCGCAACAAATTTGTAAAGTTGGTTAAAATTGGCTACAAACCCGTTTCACTTGCAATGTCTCGAGATCATCTCAAGATCGATGGAGTCACGAAAATCGTTCGAACAAATACTCGCCTTTATCATACGTATAAAACAGTTAAACGCCGGTAAACGTTTTAGTTTTCCTTTATTATAATGTATACCCTTTAAACAATATCCGTAAAATAAATAAGATAAGTTTACAAGCAAAAAGAGAATACAGTTAGTTTCCTTAAAATGTGTACAAAATCAAAGGTATCCAACCACCCGAACGGCTGAAATTTTGACAGTTTGAAAGTCGAACAAGCCTACGATTTTAGCGACGTCAGCGGCCGGCAAGGCAAAATTGCATTGTCACATATTTTCACCATCTTTATAATTTTTTTGAGCGACGTGATATCCAATAAATCTAAAAAAATACCGTTTATGCGCTTATTTCATTGATATTGTAATATTAAGTGTTGTATTTCTTTGCAATATTTAGCTCCATTAGACATAGAATGAAGTAAAAAGACGCCGCCGTGCCATCTGCTTACTCCACGGATTTATCGATCTTGAGCGACACGAGACAGCAACATTTTAACGTCAAAGTAAGATAGAACATGTTTTACGTCTTTAAGCGGGTGACGCGGTGGCGTTTTCTTAGTTGATTTTCACTATACTGTAAAGTCTGAAGTACTACTGGTTCTAAGCTTAATATTATTAAGTTTGAATTAGATAAGTATTTATTTCAATATATATTTTTAACCATTACGAAGTGTGAAAAGAGTAATTAAAATATGAAAGTGAACAATACAAAACATTGTACATTTTTTACAAAAAAAAATAAAACTTACTTGTTTACTCTTTAAAGTTCGGTTATTCTCAAATTGTGTATGATTCAATGTCTATTATATAACAAGGTGAGAATGTAGCATAAGGCGACATCTTTTGGCGATCGATCGCATCACCTGGCACTCAGCGGCAGGAACCCGCCGAAAAGGGAACCTGCAAGGTCACAAATGCAGGCGTCAAACGCCTGTTAGTCGATTTATGGACCAAAAACTAAATTATTTACAAACAGTTTAGGAACGTAGAATATACATTTATTAAGTTTCGTCACACTCATCTCCATATGCGTTTCGCCGTATCACTGCTCATTAGTGAAGCTAGAGTCCGACGAAAGGCAAAGGTCTCAAAATGCTTTTAACCATATCGGTATGATAGCAAAGTAAGAATGTAGTTTTCTGCGACATCACTTGGCGATCGAACACATCACCTGGCCCTCAGCGGTAAAAACTTATAAAAGTTCAAAAGCCGGAAAGGGAATCTGCAAGGTCACAATTGCAGGCGTCACAGCCCTGCGGCGTCAAACGCCTGTTAGTCGCTTTTTGGACCGAAAACTAAATTATTAACAAACAGTTTGGGAACGTAAAGAATATACATTTCCTAAGTTTAGTCACACTCATCTCCAGACGCTTTTCGCCTTATCACGGCTTGTCACTGAAGCTGGAGGCTGACGAAAGGCAAAGATCTTAAAATACTTTTAACCACACCGACATGGTAACTAAGTGAGAATGTAGCATACGGCGACATCTCTTGGCGATCGAACGCATCACCTGGCCTTTAGCCGAAAAAAACTAAGAAAAGTTCAAAAGCCGGAAAGGTCACAATCATAACTGGACCGACAACTAAATTATTAACAAACAATTTAAGAATGTAAAGCAACATTTCCTATGTTTCATCACACTCGTCTCCAGACGTGTTTCCCCGTATTACAGGTCGTCAGTGAAGCTAGAGTTCGAAAGGAAAGAGACAAACCTCGAGAAATGTATATTCTTTACGTTCCTCAACTGTTTGTTTATTACTCATATAGTTAAATAAAGCAGTTTTAAAAAGTTTTAGATAGCTAATACATTTAATATGATATGGCAAGCTTTTATAAAAAGCAGCATACTGGCAATTATCCTCAGATAATGTTAGTGAATATCTTGGATAGTCAAAATCCACAAGCTTTCTCCCAGCATAATGAGTGGGAGAATTTATCCAGGTGCTTTCTTAAGAACAAGGTGCACTAATAAATGTGGTGCTGTTAATAATATCTGTTTTTTAAATAGTTTTACGTTAGTCTCTAAATGTGACCCATTATCTGTCTGTGATAATTATCATCCTGCACCAGAATCGGTGATATGTTTTAAAGCCGAGAATACATATGTGGAGAATAAAGTGAGGTATAATTTTAGAAAGGTCGATTATGGTGTCCTAAATAATTGTTAATTGAGGTATAATTGGATAGAGCTATAAGCTATAAGTGAATTGGATGACATTGTTTTTATGGAAATCGCTACTATGTTCCTAATTATCATGTAAAAAATTCAAGCTCTCCAGTCTGGTTCTCATCTCAATTGAAAGGTAAAATATTAGCTAAGAAAAGGGCTCATTAAAGGTACAAGGAGACAGGTGAGGTCCAGCAATATTTGGTTTTCAGAAATTTGCGCAGATAATGTGAAAGGCTAACTAGTGACTGTTATACTAACTATATAAGTGATGATATAGCAAAAAATCAATGAAAATGTTTCTGAATCCTGGAAACTTATTAAAAGTAGAGCGAAGAAAGACAGCAATTGTCCTCAATCAATGTTCTTACAAAACCAGCAGGCTGAGCGGGGTGAGCAAGTAGCTGAGCGTTTCGCATTAAATTTTAGATCTCTATATGAAAAATTTACTAAAAACAGCAATAAGTGCGAAGGTTCTAGCGCGGGTTATAATATGGTGAATCAAATCAATGTAATTGAGCTTGCCTTCCGTGATCTGTTGAACATGCTCTTGTCCTTGAATGTAGATAAAGGCGCGGGTCCGGATATATTACCAAACTTCTTTTTGAGGGAATGTGTTATGTCACTTTGTGAACCTTTGTTATTTGTGTTTAGAAAATCTCTTTCTCAGGGTGTTTTTCCTATTAAATGGAAACACTGCTATGTGACCCCCATCTTTAAGTCAGGGGATAAATGAGATGTCGCTAACTACAGACTTGTATGCATACAGTCGGCTGTTCCAAAAGTTCTAGAGAGGATGGTCGTGCCTCTTATGGATCACTGCCCTAGGAATGTCATTATAGAATTCCCACATGGATTTGTGGGGACTAGCTCAACTATGACCCTTCGCGTACACTAATTTTCTAATTTCATATCGGATGCATTAGACAATGGATATGAGGTACACTATCGACCTTTTGGATGGTAAGGATGGGTGCTGTGCTTTCATCTGGTTTTGAGGTTCTGTCGGTTGTCCCTCAATCCGGAGTCCTAAACTGTTTCTGCTATTGGTCAATGATATAAGAGAGCATTTTTAGTCGAATTATTTACTCTTTGCAGATGATCTTAAGTTCTTTCGCTGTATTAAATCACACGATGATTGGACGGGACTGCAAGAAGGTCTAAACAACTTAATGAAATGGTGCGATATAAACAATATTCACTTAATTGTGTTAAAGTGCTCTCATATTCGTTTTTCTAGAGGAAGGATACCTATTAAATGAGGAGCAATGAGCTACCCTCTACACATGGATTATTCCCGCGCCTACATGACATGCAAGGAAATTGCAGATACCTATTTTACGAAAAAGGGTATATAGCTTGTTGAGAGGAACTAAAAGATGAAGGTGACGCTGGTGTAGGTATTAGGTATTTGTCACATGTTTGAGGAGTATGTTTCTATATAAGCAGTTGCAGTGCAGTGCACATGTGGCATGCACGTGTTTGAGCCTTTTCCCTGTACTCGAGCGCTCTTTTTTTTATCTTTCATTTACTTTGGTTGAGTCTCCATAATGGGGGAAGGAGAAGCCAGTGTATTAGATATTAGCACAGGGAGTAGAAAACGAAAAAGAAATGAGACAAAGTAGGTAAAAATTAAAATTATTATTTTTGTTTTTAACGGTTAGTTATATTCTGTTTTGATTTTCAGATATGTAGACGACAATCCTGATTTGATTAAGTTCAAACGGGTTTGAAATCATAATGGCCCACATATAGATGTGAAATATTGCAGTCAGTGACGTCCAGACTCTGAGAGCCAAAATTTTTCAAAATAATAATAAAATGGACCAGGATACTAAGTTGTGCCACTACATGTCAGTAGTACCAATTAATAGACAAATATTTACGAAAGGGAGACAATCCAGGAGCCGCAATTTTTCGGTTTACTGTTTTTAACCGAAAAGAGTGTCTAAGAAGAAAATTCAGGTATGTCAGGCTCTCTTTATGGAACGCGTAAATATGAAAAAAGACAGAATTAACCACCTAGCGCAGATTTTGTCTCAAGGGAATATTCCAAAAGAGAAACTAGGAGGGGATCATGTGTCCGATAAATCTATTGCCAGAAACGTTAACGTAAGAGAGTTTATTGGGAAACTAAAAGGGAAAGAAAGTCACTATAACAGGAAAAAATAAAAAAGAATTTATTTAGAGGCCCACTTGAACCTAAAAAAAATTGCACAACATGTATCTAAGTCAATGCAATGTTGAACAGAGGGTAAACTTCTCCATGATCAGGAGAGTGTTCGTGGATGACTTTAATATTGGCTTTTCCAGTCTAGCCTCCGACATCTGCGCACAATGTACTAGACTTAAATACGTAATAAGAAAGGAAGTCGACATAAAAAAGAAACGGGAGTTTCAGACCGAATTTACGGTGTCCCGTCAATTCATCGTACGACATTTCACCGCGCGATTTTTCATCGCCGACAATTGAGCGCTCGACAATTCATCGCTACGACACTTCATCGCGCGTCAATTCATCGCAAATTCTTCTATATTTTTCATGAGTACCATAATTACTTAATCCCCTTCCTTGAAATACCAAAATTATAATATTTAAATTAGATACCTGTTAATGATTTTACAGATATAATTTCTATATTTTTCATTTTGGGTCAATCCTTTGTCATGTATCAATGTCATCATGTGTCAATCAGTATTTTGCAGACTGCTATTTGCTAAATACGATTTGTGTTCAATTAAAAAAGATGGTGTTACAATTTGTTCAAAGTGAAAAAGGGCGTAAGTTGCTCATTTATAACGGCTACATACACTCTAAAGAAAAAATAAGTACAGAAAAAATTATTTGGAAATGTGCTCTCTATCACAAATGGCGATGCACTGGCCGCATTCATACACTAGGAGAAGAGATAGTCAAGAGCACTGTACATAATCACGTCCCAGATAATGCTGATATAGAGGCAAGAAAAGGCATCCATAAATTGAAGACTCTGGCTGCGCAAGTTGGTACCAGCACTCAATCAGTGATAGCATCTGTTTCTGAAAATCTATCTGCCTCAGCGGCTGCAAAACTGCCGCAAATATCATCAATGAAAAGGACCGTCCAACGTACTAGACAAAAACTGGAAGACTTTCCTGCAATCCCAACTTCATTACTTGAATTAAACATTCCCGAAAATTTCGAAGTATCAAATACTGGCGAACCATTTTTATTATTTGACAGCGGCCCATCAGATAATAGAGTATTAATATTTTCTACAAGAAAGAACCTGGAATACATGGCTAAGTGTCATCACTGGTATGCAGATGGAACATTTTCTACAGCCCCAAATATGTTTGCCCCAATCTACACCATACACGGGGTAAAATATTCAAATGCCATTCCCTCTGTGTATGCTCTACTCCCAAATAAATCTGAGGAAACTTACAAACGTTTATTCCAAGCACTTAAAACGCTTAATCCAGGAATGCAGCCGACATCTGTCCTCATGGACTTTGAAAAAGCGGCAATGAATGCTATACGTATCGAGTTTCCCAATATCCAGATACGTGGATGTTTTTTTCCATTTTAGCCAGTATATATGGAGACAAATTCAAAGCAGTGGATTTCAAAAACGATATTCAGAGGACAGTGACTTCGCATTGCGTCTGCGGTTTCTGGCATCCCTCGCATATGTCCCCGAAAATTATGTGGAGCAAGCATTAACGGCATTACTGGAGAACGAATTCTATACAGCGAATGAAGATATTCTAGCTGATATTGTCAACTATTTTGAAGACACCTGGATTGGACGACTGGACAGGAGAGGAACGAGGCGTCAGCCGAAATTTCCAATTAACATATGGAGTTGCTACAACTCAGCAAAAGATGGGACTCCAAGAACCAACAACGGAGTTGAAGGATGGCACAATAGTTTTAATTATATCGTGTCTATTGCTCATCCCAACATTTGGAAGCTGATAAAGTCACTTCAAAAGGAGGAAAGCATTAATCAACTGAAAATTGAACAACTTGTTGCTGGTAATGAACGACCCCAGAAAAAAGTATATAAAGACTCAGCTAAACGTCTACAACAAATAACGGAGAATTATGACCCGAATAATTTGGACGATTATCTACGAGGAATTGCCCACAATTTCAGATTGCAAATGTAACAACTGTGGCTAATTATTTCTACTACTGCATTTATTTTGTATTATTGTAATAAATTCCTGATATTTAATTAAGCCTTCTGTTTTAATTGTTACAATATATATATAACAATACGGCGATAAATTGTCGCACGATAAATTGTCGTATCGATGAATTGTCTCTGCGATGAATTGTCGGCGGTGAATTGTCGTTCGATGTATTGTCGCGCGATATGTTGACGCTAAATCGAATTTACAATTCACTGAAAGAGGGCGAATGCTTTTCATAGTGTGCTATAAGAGAACCCTGAAAATTCAATTACTTTCTGTTTTCACCTACAACAAATTCAGCCTTTGCCAAAAACCCCAATTAACGATGCGTTTTATACGCAACAAGTCAGTTTGTATGTTTTTTGTTGTGTTGATGGTCAATCCAAAAAACCAACTTTCTTCACATGGACGGAAGATATGGCAGGAAGAGGATCAATCGAGGTTGGTTTGGGAGGAGTCAGGTGATCTGCAATGGTATCGGACTTTACTTCATGGAACTACCGTTGATGAAGAAGATCCCAATGTTGATGAATCCGAAGGTATATGCGAGTGCCTTCAAGAGGAGCAGGCTGTTTACGTTTAGTTTTTTTTTAAATAAACTTTTCAGATTTTCATTTTGTTTGTTTTTTTATGTTTTGTAACAGTAATAAAAATATCTTCTTTATTGATTTTCTTTATTTATTTTAACCATCTCCATACTATAAAGGATAACATGAAATAGCTGTCATAATGCCCAAATCAAGCCACTTAAACTTCAGAATCCAAAAACCAAGCAAAAGCCGAGAAAACTCTAATTTCATGCAAAAACCGATAAATCGAAAACAAGATTAATTGCAACAAAGCAAAAAAAAAATTATGACCACGAAAGTTTAGGATTATTAGAGACAAACCAAAAGGAGCAACATTCCCTTTTAATCGTTTTTACATATTTTGGGAATTCTGCTGTATCTACACGTTTTTGGTTAATCTCACAATCAGCAAAAGTGGATTTATCGATTTTTGCATGTTTGCTCCTCAAATATAGCTATATATTGGCTAATGCAGAATTGTCAAGAGTAACACTGGTGAGAAACTTGGGTACCCACTTTGATAGCATGCTTCACTTTACTGATCATGTTCAGTACATTACGGACAGAGCTGATTGAGTTCTGGGGATGTCTTTAAGAACGTCATGTAATTTTGAAAATTTAAACTATGTTGTTATGCTTTATACATCATATGTCAGATCAATTTTGGAGTATGGATCTACAATTTGGAATCCAGGCTATGAAACTAACAAGAGTCGCATTGAATCTATTCAATGCAGATTTCTGTCTTGTCTTAAATATCGAATGGGGGAGGGCAATCATATGAGTACTGACCAGGTGGTAAGGCGTTTTGGGTTGCATATGTTGGAGGAACGCAGAAATTACCTGGATTTGTGCTTTATGTTTAAGGCAATTAATTCCTTTATTGATGCACCACATATCTTGAGTAAAGTAAAATTTCATGTTTCAAGTCGCAATTTGAGAATGTGCCCTCTGCTGTACTCGAATGTGTGCAATACGCACTATGCACAGAATATGCCTGTGAATAGGCTGATAACATATTAGACCACAGGGGAAAAAGGAGGGATGTCACATTTATATAGTTTTAAGGAAATAACAATTTAAAGTTTGAAACCTTATAGGTTTGCTGATAAAAAATATTATAATTTGCAGTTATGCAAATATATTTTAGACGGATATAGGGAAAGGTATGATACAAACAGAAACACAAAATTATTTATTTATTTTTTAAAAACATAAAAGTAATTCTACAAATACAACAAAAAAAAAGTGAAAAAGGGGGAACGTCCCTATGAAAGGAGGAATGTCACTTGTTAATAAATCTAAAAAAAAATACCAAAATTTAAAATAATTCAAAAATTATAGAGGATTAAAAATACCTGAAACTTTTTGAGCAAAACGGAATTTCTGGCCATATCCTTAAACATCTTTATCTGCTTTCGCGCGGGAAAATGGTAGTTTTTGATAATAGTCCTGGGCTTTCGAGCTACAGAATCGGTTTAGTTGTTGCAAATCGTTATATTTTAGGACATTTATAGGAAGGAAATCTAAAAAAAATAGAAAACTGGTCAGAAATAATAATAAGACATTAATAAAAACTTACTAGAAACATCTTTTAGGATTTTATGTACCTACCTGTATATTTTGCGGTTTGGAAATCGAAACTCTCCAGTCTGTAACATTGGTTGATATCGTTTTTTTCTTGGAGGCAATATTGGTGTTTCATCCCAGTTTATATTGTAGGATGGTCGATGACGAATTATGCGTGGATGTCCAACGGTAGCCTCAATTTCTTTCACCGACTGTACCGGGAAGGGACATTTCTTATTAAATGAAAATTCTGAGAACAACGACGTCCAATCTCTTATTATCTCCTGGCAATGCTCGACATCTTTTACATGAAATGGAGAGGGCTTTTGTCTGGCATTTTGAAATTCTTCTACCCAGTGTTGCGGGATTTCAGCGGGATATTTCTGATTGATAATTGCCATATTTCTGTCGCATTCCATGTAAGAGTGTCCTCTTACAGGAAACGTTACCTTAATTGACTCAAGTCTTTTTTTTTCATGTATTATGTAGTGCATGTAACGAACTAAATTATAATCTTTATTCTGGCCACCGCAAGAATCACAAAAGACATGGAGGTGTTTAATTTCTGCATCGAGATAATTCTCGATAAAATTGTTCAGCATTAAAACAACTTCATCGCTTCCCTTTTTTGCGATGGTTTCGGGGAAAACGTAAAATACTGATTCGTTACTTGATAATATGTGAACATTAAAAGAGTAAATGGACAGCTGTCTTTTGTAATACACGTCATTTGTGGATATATTTGGAACAGAAAGGTTTTTTTGAAAATCCATACAGATGACTTCTGATGTTTTATCTTTTTGACACTTATATTTTTCGGACCGCTTCCTGTCATAAAATACCTCAGCTCTTTTCTTATGGATCGTATTTTCGGCATCTAATTTTCGCAGATCGTCTAAGATTTCTGGAATAAGATTGGGCGAGTTTTGCATTTTTATTTCTAACTCTTTTCTTTTTGCTATGCTTTCGTCGCAAACACTACAAGTTTCTTTCCTTGGATACCCAAACGAAATATTAAAATTGGAGTTAAAAATGGATCTATAAAATTCATACGATACAGGATAATCAGGATATAACTCTTTATACATTTTGTGCATTTTCGAAATATTTAAGCTTTCGCTAAGATAACATCTGACAGATTTTGATAAAGTATAATGGGATTTACGCCCTTTAAAAGAAGTTATATGATCAATAATTTTTGTATTCGTTTCATCACTTACTTTATGAGGTCTATTTAAATGTTTACCTCTCTGGTCTCTAGGTGGCATGCCACTGGTTTTTGAAGAATCTTGCAAATATTTAAGTTTCCTTTTTGAAATCCCATGAATTGCAATAAATGCCTTATAGCATATTTTTGTCTCTTGTAGTTTTTGGTCCCTAATAAACTTTACCAGATACGAATAGGATTTGTCATGCAATAAGGCATCGTCTTCATTTTTACGTGGACGTCTTCGTTTTATATTACTTGTCGTAATCAGGCCACATAAGTATGCGTTTTGTTCATCATTGCTTCTCATTTCGTTAAATTTTTGCAATATCATTTTTCTCTCTTCAGCTTTAACGTTCTCATAACATTTTAGCCTTTTACATTCACAGTCTGGCCCTGGCTCGTGAGTGCTTAATTTTAATATCTTTGAAACTTCCCGTATTCTTCCAAAGCTCTTCCTTTTTTTTTTGTTTTTTTCAAGGCAGAACTATGCCCTGTAGTACTATCACTATCACTCATTTTACTCAAAGTACGAGAACGAACTAAAAACACGTTGCCTATAAACTGCTAAAAATAAAACAAACGTGTAAGCGCGTGTCATGTGGACATTCCCCGGTGTTCCCCTGTACCGCGGTGACATCCCTCGTTTTTCCCCAGCATAACGATATTTAAAACTCTTGTAAAACGGAACTCCCATCGTTTTTCGTTTGGAGGTGTTATTAAGACAAAATTTTGGCTATTTTCTAACAGATGACAGCACTAACTCAATTTGGCCAAATTTGGACATCCCTCCTTTTTCCCTTGTGGTCTTCACAATGATAGACGTGGATTTCATGGGTATATCCATAGGTAGGTTCAAATCTCAAATAAAACAGATTATTTTCTCTTCAAAAATTATGTAGTACTGTAAGTTTATTAAGATTGTATGCAATTCTCTGCTAATGTAATGTATTGCCCCGTATATATGTATATGTTCACTGTTTTTCTTCTTCTGAGCAAGTTTTATCTGCGTTTACCTGTCTTCTTTTGAATTGGCCAACAAACTTTATCAATATTATTTTAAATTATTGTTGACATATTACTTTTAAGGTATTTGTTATGTAAAATTAGTGTAATCGTTGAATTAATAAATAAATAAAATAAATAAATAAATAATTTTCGAAATTTAAAACTTTCCCGACAAGTTTAAGTATAATTCATATGAAATATGATTCTTAGTGTGTTTTTTGATAAATAGGTGTTCGCCCTAAACCTGAGGCGTGCGTTCCTAGAAAATTATTCCAAAGCGTAACAAAGACATTAAGTAACCATAATAAATCATACGGGAGACATTAACACCTAAATGCTTAGATACTACGCTTAACATATAACAAGAGGATACAAGGCTTTTACATAGAATATCAGTATGTGTGTTTCATTTAAAATTAGAATCAATGTGAAGCCCAAGAAATGAACACTTATTAATAATATCTATTTCGGAATCAATTATTTTTATATTCTCGGGGATTTGTTTTTATTTTTGTGTATTTTAAAAGCAATATATTGTCTTATTTTAAAAGCAATATAATGTCTTATTTGTACTAAGGATAAGGCTATTGCTGTGAAACCATCTTGTTAATGTTAGAAAATGTTAGAGTTTTGAGTAAATTTGTAATGTTTTTATTTTTAATTAAAATATTACTATCATATGCATCTTTACTATTGCCTGTTGATCTATAAAAGCTGAAGGTAAGTCACTAAAATAGATAATAAATAGGAGTGGCCCGAGAATAATACCCTGCGCCACACTAAGTTGCATTGAAAGTTTCTCAGAAATGAACTTTTGGTGACTACTTTTATTAAGAACTCTGATTTTATCCATGGCAATGCCAATCCTCTCAATTCATATTTATACATGGTGGTAATTAGTTATGTAGCCAAACTTAAGGGTGTTATTCCTTATTAAATTTTAAGACAAAAAGTTCATATAAACAACATAGGTCCGCAACCGCTTTATTTTTGTGTTACGGTATGTTACAAATTCTCAGCGGAACAAAAATATGTATGCCACTCCCTATTTCCTTTTTTTGAAAGTAAAACTATGTAAATAGTTTCACACAGCACAATCAGGTTCTCCCCGATATCCAGTCTGGCTTTAGGGTGAGTCATAGCTGTGCGACAGCTTTGTTGAATGTTACGGATCACATGTTTAGAGCCACTGATATTGGCAAATTAACAGTATTAGTTCTTCTTGACTATTCTAAGGCGTTTGATACGCTTAATCATGATTCCCTCCAGTTAATATTGAAATTCATCGGCTTGTCCGGGTCGGCGGTTTTATTTTTTAAAAATTATCTTGCCGACAGGCAACAGCGGGTGATTTTGAATGGAAATGTTTCTGACGTCAGGGGTATATCGAGTGGGTTCCGCAAGGTTCGATACTGGAACCGACATTATATTTAATATACACAGCATTTCTCACTAAGGTTGCTCTAAACAGATGTATGCTGACGATATTCAATTATTTTATTCTTTTTTCCCTAGTGACACCAACCAAGCCTGTGAACTGATTTAAATGCCATTTATCCTTTCTCTAATGACCACTCACTGTCTTTAAATCCAAACAAAACTATTGCTCTCTTATTTGGTAAAAGCAAGGATCGATCTGCTGTCTAAAATGATTTACAAATTATGATTAATGACGTACCAACAGTTTTCTCCGAGGTAGCAAAAAGTCTGGGACTTTGGTTGGATACAGATCTGAGATTTGAAAAACATATTTCTGAATGTGTCAAGAAATGCATTAATAAGCTTAAAATCCTGTACAGCTCCCGTACTATCCTGGATTCAAGTCTGAAGCTTATGTTATGTGAGTCACTGGTTTTATCTACGTTTAATTATTGTAATGTTGTATACGGCCCATGCTTGACCGCAGCACCCTCTCGGAAAATTCAGAAAATTCAGAATTATTGTCTAAGATTTGTTTATGGTATAAGAAAGCGTTGTTCTGTACGGCATAAGTTGAGAGATGCAGGGTGGTTAACTATGAAACAACGAGTACATTTTCATTCAGCGGCTCTCTTTCATAAAATAATAGTGCTGCAAAAGCCTTCATATCTATACGGTAAGATAATTTTTTGTACAGATGTGCACAATCTTAATATCAGATTCCAAGGTATCATAACACCACCTTTCCATAGAGGTACTATGTTTGAACGTAGTTTTTCATATAACGTATCTGCTATTTACAATAAAAACAAAACCCCCTTTAAAATTTAAAAAGGAATTTAAAATAATTTTATTGAATGCCTGAGGTTCTTATTATTCTTATTGTTCTTTCTATTAGCCTAACACTACTTTTCCTCTTCGTCCGGCATTCCTCTTTTTCCTTTTTTCTTTCCGATATACTTATTTCTGTTTTTCTCTCTTTTATCTTACTTGATAGTAGCTAATAAGATGTGTTGTAGTTGATTGATTACTTTACACGTTTCTAAATTGAGGGCATTTTCTGTTTTTATATTTTTATTTCTTATTTTTTTCCTTCTTTTGTTGTGCTTACTGTAATAAAACATTATTATTATTATTTATGATAAGTAGTTATTACTACATTCAATTGGCTACAAATTGTAATTTCAGAGTAACTAAATCCTCCGCATAACATTTTTTCTTTCCGGAAAAACTTTTTTTTATTTTTATATGTATATATATTTCTTGCCTCTAAATTTTAGGTTGTAGTGTTATAGATAAAATTGGGATTGAAAATTGCTTAGTTGGGTTAAGTGGAAGACCAAACCTTGCTTACGGCACGGGGTGAACTTCGCCTTTTCAGATAACGCTAATTAGTCGTCTGTTTTCTTTTTCTGTAAAGTATAATATTATGTTTTCTCTCTGTATATTTTACTTTGGTCTGTTTATCTGAATAAAGTTAGTAGAATAGCAATGTCACTCCCAACTCAAAATCCCATAAGAAATAACATGGGGGCTGAAATCTGCATTTTTCGTGCCATTTTAGGGCGTGGCACTTTTCCTGGAAGCCACCATCCTCTCTTAACCTAAGTGGAACCCAGCTACTATCGCCACCTAGTGAGTGACGTCATAACTGCTCGATGCCGGTAATATAGGGCCCTATTGGCCTGTGTGGAACCCTCCACTGCTGCCACCTAACCCCCCACCCATTATTCTAGCCTAACTTTTGCCCCAACGGAACCCAGATCACGTGTTACCCCGATTATATAGTAATATCATTGTAGGGGTACCACCTAACGGAGAGAGATGTACATACCTGTAATCTTGAGACCTGTAGCGCCACCTGCTTTTCATATAAGACATCTTGTTTACCGCGATGGTAGGTATGACGTTGTAAATCAGTTAAAATATTTTAAAATATAATAATACCATAAAAAAGTTTTTGTCCTCGGCGGGATTTGAACCAGGAACCTCCCGATTCCGATCTAAAACCTTATAAAATACACTACGAGAGCGTATACATTAAAAGAGTTGATCAATGTTGATAAGCTAAAAATATGGGGGACCCGTCAATTATAACGTATAGGTGGAACAAAGGGCCCAAGTGTGGAGACGATGGCAAATGGCGGCAGCCATAGTTGTTTTTGTCTACATACTATTGGAGACAATCATCTGTTGCAGTATGCATGCGCCATAACATGTCATCAATGAACATTGTTAGAGACCGCGTGGCATGTAATTAGACAACCGGGGATCTAGTATGTCCTTTTGGCAAACAGTGTTTTTAGACGCCATCTATAATTACGTTCGCGCATACTCCCGCTATCTGGGTACTACCTGAACTTATGCAACCAGAAGCCCCTATCAGCAAATATTGCCTTCACCAATTTATTAACAAACCTTAAGTGTGGCGATGATGACAAAATGGCGGTAAACCTAGCTTTTATAATGCATTCACCATTTTATCGACAAACCAGTACTAATGGCGTTGCCAAACCAATATTTCCCCTTATTCAACATAAAAATTGTCGAAACGGCAACACCGCCGTTCCAATACTGAAAATTTATGAAAATACGCTTAGGCCATATTGTAATAGCCGTCTGCAACAGTAACTAGGTAAAACAAAGAACCTTAAGTGTGGTTATAGGGATATATTATTATCGACGCCAATTTATTAACAAATCTTAAACCTTTCCAACAGCATTCACCCCATATCGCATTGATAAAAATACCCATATAAATACCCTATCGGAATGCCATTCATGATTGTATAATTAAATAAAAATCAATCAATTTTAAAACTTTTTTATTCACAACATAACAATATCACTTACTATCACCCTGGTATATTACATTAAAGGATTAAAAAAATCGGCGTAAAATAAAAAGACATATCTGTAATTATTTAACAACGTTTTATGCCAGAAATATATGCAGTTTTCAAGTCAAATACACTATTACAGCACTAGTTAGCAAAAATATTTAAATAAGACAAGTATCTTGCATCAAAAATAATACCTGAACGAAATAAAAATTTGGCACAAGACACTTATCGCCAATCTTGTATATAGGTACAATATATTATAAGTTCAAAATTTAGCGAAAATATTTACAGTTAAAACTAAGGATTAGAAACATTTACCGTGCAAGAATAGACATATCTACATACAATTAAAAAACTAGGACTAGAAACCCCTAGGCAAATGTAAAATTATTAGGTATATAATGTACTCTCAACAGCCCCCCTGTTATAATCACCCAACTATCCCCTGTTTCTTCACACACCTGTTTATAATATAATTCCCCAATTTTATTCCGTTTCCACTCATCACTCCCCTATTTTATAACCCCGATTCCAACAGCATTCACCCCATATCGCATTGATAAAAATACCAATACCCTATCGGAATACCATTCATGATTGTATAATTAAATAAAAATCAATCAATTTTAAAACTTTTTTATTCACAACATAACAATATCACTTACTATCACCCTGGTATATTACATTAAAGGAATAAAAAAATCGGTGTAAAATAAAAAGACATATTATCTGTATTTATTTAACAACGTTTTATGCCAGAAATATATGCAGTTTTCAAGTCAAATACACTATTATGGTAATATATAAAGGTCATATCGGAGAAAATAAGACATTTTTCGAATTTTATTATGTTTATCGCAGTGAAAAACGACTTTAAGGACATGTTTACCGAACCGTGCAATAAAAAACAGAATACATAATTAATTATCTTTCAATAAAATGATTATATAAAATTGAATCACAACACGAGGTAGAATTGATATTGTATGCTGCAAATTTTAGCAACATTGTATGCCGATCGCTTTAAATGCAATTTTGCATTTAAAGTAATTACCCTTTTAATAAATAATTAATGCATAATGTGGACGAATAAAAGCAATTAATGGGATCTGTATACAGGGGGTATGAAACACTTTTAACCGTTAAATTTCACCTTTAAATTACAAATTATATCTATAAAACTGCCATAACATTCAGCCTAAATGGTATATTTTAGTACAATGGCTTAGCTAAAGACCAACTACATTTTAACTGATTGTGCGTATTTGGGGGATATATTTAAAATTAATCTTAGAAGAGAACATATAATAATTATTTTCCGTTTCCCTCAAGACCCCGGCTAGGCGGATCAAACCCCCGTTAAGCTGTGTAATCTACCATTAACCCCGTTTAAAATATTCCAACAGAGTAGTTATCACCAGTCTCGTATATGTATTTAAAATCAGTGTAAAGAATAAACAAGCCTATTATCTACATTTTCAAAATGCCCTGTATATGATGATATTATATTAGTGTTTGAATTAATTAGTACGTACTCCAATCGACATATATTTATGCATCATAAAAATTAATTCTTTAATAGTAGGAAAAACTTATATAAATATAGATTGAATTGAAATATTGATTGAGACTTGAAATTAATGGTAAACGTGAAATAATGTCAACTGGTAAGTTCTTTTTATTATAAATATTTTAAATTTTAAATCGGAGCTTTTCTTTTAGCAAGTCAAATCGTTAACTATATAGAGTTTTTGGTAGGAGAGATGTTTCCCGGCGAGGCGGTATGATTTTAAAAAATATAATTATGTGTATATGCCTAATAATGGTATTTTCAGATGATATACGCGTTCCATAACTTCCATCCGGAGTTCGCCGTACCCGAATACCTCATCGAATTATGGCATGGTCCCCTCCATGGGAGGGGGGTAATAGTCTGGGCCGACCCAGTTCAAAAAATAGTATATATTTATTTCTATAATTAAATGTTTTTAAAATTAATTTTTGTGTTTCATTTCAAAGGGGCCGTAGAAAATTAAAAAAACATTTTGAAATCCCAAGGTATATTAGTAAAAATAACTTTACAATTTAAAACGTTATATCAATTTATAATAAAAACTAATTTTAAGATAGGTTTTGATAAAATATTAATTAATTTTAAAAGAAGCCTGCATCTGAAAAAAGAATGGGCTAATGAAGTATTGAATTGATATAATATAAAAAAAACTCACCAGAACTTCAAAATCTTCAATATAGGGGTAGTGCATCCGTATTTCTCTACAAAATGTTTGCCAGTACGGACAAGGCCTAATTGGCTGCAACGTATGGTAGCCACTTCTGCCTCGGTTTTGGTCATCCTTTTAGGGAGATATACCATTTTATCGTCTTCTAGATAGATGATTGTAGAAATGCCAAAGGGCCCGTCCTTGTTCTCGATGTCAAGAATACGGTAAAGTTTACCCTCTTCCAGGTCTAGACCGTTTACAACATCAATTTTAGCAGCCATTTTTAGTTTTTTCAGGCTCTTAATTTGAGAAAAGAAGAAATCGGTGAACTAACTTTCCTGCAGTGGTTTCTGGTATTTATAGCTATACCTCACCATAACAGATAATATTCTAGAACGACCGAAAAGTAAAAATTCAAGTAGCCCCACTCCAACAAAACGTTCAAGGATTTAGCGTCACCCTAGAAGGGCTTATAAATAGTGCAGAAATGGTGAGAGCACTTAATTGTTTCTGTTATAAGTTTGCAACAGGTAAGTTTTTGAATTTTATTATGGTGTCGGGGGTTTTTAAACCGACTTGGTATTTTTATTCAAAGTGTTTGTATCTTTTGGTTTTCTTTTTAGTGTATATTTCGGGGGCCACCCTCAATGTTTGCGTGTCGGTTTTGTGATAAACCCTTTAAGTTTAAATGTGAAGGGGTGTATGATTTTAATTATATACTATCGCTATATGGTTTTAAATACATTTATAATGACCCTGTGATAGAGCGTATTAACAAGACGACAATAGGTCTTTTTATAGTTTTATGGAAATTGAATTTATATGAACAATTTTAAAATGTTTAATTGTCATTTATGCGAAAAAATTTTTACATATAACCTTAAAAATGAGACATTATTATCGGTACCCGAGATTGATTTTGAAAATTATTTAGAGCTTTTTGAAATTTCATTTATTTATAATGATTCTGTACCAGAGGGCCTAAACAAATTATCGCAAGGGTTTTCTACATATAACTTTTTCTTAAATATTTCGTTTATAAGAAATTTAAACATCTGCTTTGAAAAGTGCATACGTTTAAAGCGTGATGCTCAAAATTGTGTGCCTATATGTAAAATCTGTATTAAAACGCTCGAAAGTTAAGGTAATCTTTTTTATTTTGAATAAAATTTTTTATAATATTGACCATTCATATTTATGCTATTTATTTTCCTAAAACGATATTAGTATACCTAGGTCATTTTTTAAAACGCGTCTCATATAGACACGCACCCACATAAGCTATTGTTTTTATTAAGAATTCACGAACCCTTCTTCGTTATTGTGTAGAATACAACTACTTTATATAGGCATTTGCACCAAGTAGTTTGGGTATTAGTTTTTGAAAACAGCCCTAAAAAAAATGAAAATTGTTTTTAATTTTTTTCATACCTGTATAATAGTTTGTTTTAACATTTTATCTACAAGTGGGTTTTTATCAGTATAATATCCGACACATTTAATATTATATTGCTTTTTATATCTTTTTTAAATATTATAACTCAATTCTTGTAACTTGAGTATGTACGTTACAATATCTGTGCAATCAAACATGCAGTTAAATAAGGCATTATTTAATAGGGTCATAGACCAAATAATCCTGCAAATATAATTAATTTTAAAACAGCCGTTCTACGCCAGTGTGTCGTAAAAGTTAATTTAACAAGTGGCGGCAAGCTAGTAAATTACAATGGCCATAACACTCCGTCTGCATCGAAAAAGATATAGAGAAAGTAATTTATTTTACAACTTGTATAGGACTTGGAACATAGGCTGATTAAGGAAAACGGGTTTGGTATAGGTTGATTAAAGAAAACGAGGGCTCTAATAATAATAATAATATATTTTTATTAGGTTTATAATAATATACATTTTATTTATTTTACATAACTAAAATTTTATATTACGAGATATAATCTTATGTAATAAATCTTTAAGCTGCGCCAAAACGCCTACATTAGGGCAAGATATACCAAAAAATGAAAGATCCATTTTACCGGTGCGAATTAGACCCATGGTAAATTCATTATATTCAAAAAACATGTCGTTTTGAATAAAATAAAGGCGGCCGTCGGTGTAACGAAATACACTGTCTATCTTTGCGGGGATTCCGTTAAATAATTCTGACGTTATATGGTAATTGTCTGGCATAAATGAACATTCGTCAATACCCCACACCAAAATATCATTGAAAAATAAATAGGTTTTTCCCTTGTTTGTGTTCACGACAGCTTGAACTCTGGTTTTTACATTTGTGGCAGCGAGACTATCTATTGATTCCGTTTTTATTAACGCAAACGTGCCGTACTTTACAAAGTAAATCAGATCACCAACAAACAATACAATGTCTCCATTAGGACGTTCATATATAGCAGTTATTTTCTTAAAATTTTTTGGCAAAAATTTAAAATAATCTGTTAATAGAAAAGGGGTATTCGAAATTTGTTTCGTCTCTAAATTCAACATCCAAACAAATGTTTCATAAAAAATAAATAATTTGTTTTTAACGATTAAATAAGCTTTATTTGTTTTTGAGTCCAAGTCACATAGAGTCGGAAACTGCGCCGCATCGGGTACCGAGGGCGCGTCAGGGGTCGGCAGTACGCTGAGGATTGTTGTTGCAGCTTTTGTCTGTATAGTTGTGGTTCTTGTCTGTGGGGTGGTTGTAACTTTTGTAGGTATAGTCGTGGTTTTTGTCTGTGGGGTTGTATTCGGTGACGTGGGTATTTTTGTTGTGGTCAAAGATTTTTTGCCATAAAGGTACTCAATACCATAAATATCGTCCTGAGTTATTTTGACATTTTCCGCTTTGTAATACGGGTACATGATCGCGCTCTCGTCAGCTGTGTGGGCTAAACCTAGAGTATGCCCGATCTCATGTATTAAAACGCTTAGTAAATTTGTCCCACCATTTTTGGAAGAAAGACTCCATGGTTCTTTTGAATGCATATGAATCTCTACATTGACGCTTCCATCTGGAAAAAATGCGTGCGCTAAAGTAGGTTTATCTAATTTGTAGGGACACGAGGTGAGATCATTTTTCATTTTATGCCGTTGGTCGGCAAACGAAATTGTAATATTATGGATGTTTCTATCATATTTAAAGCGGAAATTAGTAACATCCTCCCATGCTTGAAAAGCTCTTTCAGCAACTGTTCTATATGGATATACTGAATAATTTGGAGGGTAGATAGACCAAGATAGCTTTAAATCTTTCCATAAGTAGTTAGAGCCTCTTCTCCAATCTGCAATATCTTTGACGCCACAGCGAGGTCTTTGCATTAGAGCAATAGTTTCGTCATTTAAGGTTCCATCTTCAGGGAGACCATAAGTTTCTTGAAATGCCCGTAACCCATCTGATATCGACACTAGGGCATTATCTGTAGCATTTTCTTCCAAGTAACCATAGTATGTTAAATATCGGCGGGCAGCTGTTTCGTCTGTTACCTGTACAGCTGTAGTAGTAGTAGTGAGAAATAAAATGAGGCAAATTAACACAACCATTCTGCTCGAGGGGTAGATATATACTGAGATCATAAATAAGGGGTAGTGTATTTATTTTTAAAATTTGATTACCCCAAGTTTTTCCAATTCTAGTAATATAGACCATATTTTATCATCGTTTTTATGATTAAAATTGTCGCTCTCTAACTGTTTAAACATTTCCACTAGCTTGTTAACGTCATTATCGTAATCAAGTTCTAAATCATTCAAAGTAGGAGGAATAGTACTGTTCAATTCAAGGTTTTTGTTTATCATGCTCACTCTGCTTTTCTTTAATTAAGTCCTTTTTGGCGGAAAAAGCTTAGAAATAATGTTTGTATACTTCCAGCTTCTGCTAGAATTTATGTGATTTTTACTATTAAACCCCCTTCGGTGTGCGCTTGATAAAAGAAGGATTTCTTTATATTTATCCAGCTCTGTATTGGAATAGCCCATAGGGCGTTCTTTTGTTAATAAATTCAGAAGTCCTACAGTTAAAGTATATTTCTCATTATCAATCACTAGGGTGTTATTTTCAAATTCTACGGGCTTATTCCCAATAAAGCAGTCATTTTCAATCATTTTAAAACCAAAATCTAGACCATTCGGTAAAGACAAAAGCACTAATTTAATTTTTCGATTCGCCATCTTATCTCGCAGAACTCTGACATTCGAATGACGTACTCATCAACGGAACGGGTGTTTAAAACACTACCTAAAACACAACACTAAGATAACAATATCTTAACTGAAACAAAACAGTGTCTTAACGGAAACAGAACAAACATAAAACGCTTATATATCAATCACAACGTCAACACTGAAAAAACAAAAACAGGTCCTATATACCTATAATATTGTTTCAGATCATCTGAACACAAACAAAAACACTAATATAACACTGATACGTTAATCATAATGATGACGCTGTATACCCATAAACAGGGTGTAGTTCTGAGAAGCCCTAATATATTTTCTAGTAAAACACTGTTTCTTTTGGGTAAAAAATGATACGCATGTAATAATATTAATACGATTGTAAATATGCATAATCTTTATTAAATACATCTAGATACACTTCTATGAATAATTTTCCTAATCGTTTTAAGTTTATCTGAAGCTTTTGAAAAAGAAACTGTTTTTGTTATACATTTTTACGGCGATTAAACTTATCGCCGGCTTCACTTTCAGTCAGTAAAATATTAGTGTTTTCGGCAAGTAATATATTCTAAAAATAATAACGCGTAAAACAGCCTGTTGTATATACATCTACTGCATACTAAACCTTCAATATTAATTCTGAACGCACCTTATTTTTTCAAAGGCATGCTACTTTTCTGAACGCACCCCAACCGAGGTTATAAATAGGGGTGCATTATAAGCAGAACGCAGGAGCTCCAGAGCCCCTTCTGTCTTTGTACGTTAGAGAGAGCAGACGTATTTTGAGCCATATTTATTTTGTTACAGAGCAAAAAAAATGCCGTTCCCAAGTGAGTACGTCGAGTTAATTAGGGCCCAGATGGATACCCCTAACTTAACAACGGTTACCTGCGGTAAGATATTGCAGGACTGTACTCGTACAATTCGCAATTTAAATAAACTTTTGAAACGCGCTGAGTCAGTGGCCGAAAAGTCTCATATAATAGCGTGTTTAGCCCAAATTAAGGGGTTTCAGTCCTTACTAAAGGACCGTAAAGTGGGCGGGGGTAGTGGGACACGTCGTGCAGAAACAGCTTCTTGTAGAGTAAAGTGGGAAGATTTACATTCGGCATTCCAGTCGAGAATCAGGACGGGTGTTATTATTAACAAGCGTCATACTGATGTACGATCATTTTTAGAGGACTGTTTGATAATTTTTAAGCGGCGAATTCAAAACGCACTAAAAAAAACTACTGCGCTCAAAGTTAACACCACTCTTTGTGGAGATTTTGAAATTAGTAAAGCAGACGAAATTTTAAAGGATACAAAGTACATTACTACTCCGAATGCCCCTATTTTAGGTAACACAAACTTAAATGAGTGGTTTGCCGATCATGTTAAGAACCCTATTTTAGTTGAATTAGACACGTTCCAGGAAAGAAATTCTGGGTGGGCACTACGCAAAATTACACATTTAATGGTATCTATTAATCATTATAATCCTCTTCGGGTTGGAACTTATATTGAACTTCCAAAACAAATAGCTAAAAGAAGGGCATGCATCAATGTAAAAAACAGTGATGAAATGTGCTTTGCGTGGTCCATCGTTTCCGCTTTATATCCCGCGTTCAAGAATTCTGAACGAACATCGTCCTATCCAAACCCTCAGTCAGTTCTAAACTTGGAAGGTATTAAGTTTCCCACGACAATTAATCAAATTTCAAAGTTTGAAAAGCAAAACCTAATATCCGTTAACGTATATCGACTGCAAAAAATTGGAAAAAATTATCTGGTTGTGCCATATTATATACCTGAAAATAAGCATCCTAACCATATAAACTTACTACTTTTACAAGACAGCTACTTTTCCTCAGATGATGATATTGATTTAAGCCCTATAAAATACCATTTTGTTTGGATTAAAGACCTTTCACGCTTACTATCAAGGCAATTGAGTCTTAATAGGCATCGAAAATTTTTTTGTGATCGCTGCCTTCATTATTTCCGCACGCAGATAACACTAGATAAGCACACGTCCGAATGCTCTAAAAACAAGACCCTAGCAATACCTCGGATGCCTGTAGAAGGCAATAATATTTTGGAATTTAATAATTTTAAACATAAGGAAAAAGCCCCGTTTGTTATATTCGCAGACTCGGAAAGCTTGCTAATACCTGTAGTCGATGATATAGAAAAAAACACTCAAAAGGAACAAGAGCATGTCCCTCATAGCGTCGGTTATTATGTAAAATGTAATTATGACGATTCTCTATCATTTTATAAAAGTTACACAGGCCAAGACTGTATGCAGTGGTTTATGCGCGAGCTTCAACAATTTGCTGAAGACGTCGAGACGGTCTTTTTATGTGATTTGCCCATGGAACCGCTTACGCCTGCTCAACAACAAAGTTTTTTAGCCGCTACTCACTGCCATATATGTGAGAAGCCATTTACGGAAGACGATAAGCGTGTTAGAGATCACTCGCACTTCACCGGAAAGTATCGAAACGCTGCACATGAGCACTGCAATCTACAGTACCAGGATTCACACACCATACCTGTCCTATTCCATAACTTGAGTTGCTATGATGGGCACATGATAATACGGGCACTATCTGAAATAGAGGGAAAGATTGATATATTACCTGTAAATAAAGAAAATTACATCTCATTTACGAAGCATATAATGGATAGTACTGTTCATTTTCGATTTATAGATAGTTTTCGCTTTCTTGCTAGCGGTCTGGATAAGCTTGCATCATACTTATGCGAATATCCTAACCTAAAAGCAGAGTTTGAACACCTGGGAGAAGAACTGAACTTACTTACTCGAAAGGGCGTTTTCCCTTATGATTATATGAACGCTTGGGAAAGATTGAATGAGACTGAACTCCCTCCTAAAGAGGCGTTTTATAACAGCTTAGAAGATGTAGCTATAAGTGACGCGCAATATTTAAATGCGCAGAAAGTTTGGCAAACTTTTAATTGCCGTACCATGCAAGACTACTCTGACTTATATCTTAAAACGGATGTAATGCTTTTAACGGATGTATTTGAAGCATTTAGGGATATATCGCATAGGACATATGGCCTTGATCCTGCATGGTCGTATACCCTACCTGGTTATGCGTGGCAATGTTTATCGCTCTTAATTCATCGAGAAGATATGATAAAACTTGAGCTGCTTACTGATTTAGAGATGCTAACATTCATAGAAAAGGGAGTTCGCGGGGGGCTAAGTCAGTGTTCAAAGAGGTATGCAGAAGCCAACAACAAGTACATGCCAAATTATGATCCGACTAAAGAAGACTCCTATCTCATGTACTTTGATGTCAATAATCAATACGGCTGGGCGATGTCGCAATATCTACCTTATGGCGGCTTTAGATGGCTTTTAGAAAACGAGATATCTCACTTAAACATTAGTGAAATTTCAGATAAATCTGCCGAAGGGTTTATTTTGGAAGTGGACTTGAAAATACCTGAGAATTTGCATGATAAGTTTTCCGATTTTCCATTATGCCCTAGCCATGAAAAACCGCCCGGGGCAAAGAATGAGAAACTTTTGGCTACGCTACACAATAAAACAGAATACGTAATACACTATAGAAACTTAAAGCAAGCTCTAACTTTGGGGGCAAAATTGGGCAAAATACACCGAATATTAACCTTTAAACAATCTCCTTGGTTAAAATCATATATCGACCTCAACACGGGGCTGCGCCAAAATGCCAAGAATGAGTTTGAAAAGAATTTTTTTAAACTTATGAACAATGCCGTATTTGGAAAGACGATGGAGAATATCCGGAACCACTCTGACGTTAAACTTATAACAAAATGGGACGGAAGATATGGTGCTGAAGCCTTAATATCCCGGCCAGAATTTAAAAGCAGCACAATTGTTTCCGAAAATTTAGTAATTGTAGAGCTTGCAAAAACACAAATTTATTTTAATAAGCCGATTTATGTTGGCATGTGTATTCTTGATTTAGCAAAGACTACGATTTATGGCTTTCACTATGAGTACATGGTTCCACGTTTTGATGCCTGTAGTGTATTTTATACAGATACTGATAGTCTTATTTACGAAATTAAAAACCATGATGTGTATCAGATAATGAGACGAGACTGTAACGATTATTTTGATACCTCAGATTATCCCCGTGATAACGTTTATGCGATTCCACAAGTGAACAAAAAGGTGCTGGGAATGATGAAAGATGAGAACAATGGCCGCATTATGACCCATTTTGTTGACCTTAGGTCTAAAATGTATGCTATTAAACTGCTTTATACTCCAGACGAGATTGAGCAAGAACGGGTTAAACTAGAGAATTTAAACAAAGAGCGGGCGGAAATTGATAAGGTTTTATCTAACTTGGGCGTTACCAAAAAGATAAAGGGCATTAAAAGGTCTGTGATTAAAAATAAAATCACATTTGAAGAGTACGTCACCTGCCTTGAAACTTGGTTGGAAAAGCCTATTTCGCAGCGCCTAATTAGATCCCAAAAACACGAGTTACATACTATAAAACAAACTAAAATCGGTCTCAGCCCTTATGATGATAAGCGACAAATATCGAAATCTTCACCCGGCACATTACCATGGGGGCATTATTCACATATGCATGTGGATGACTAAGTTGATCAGGGTCTGTTCAACAGGGTGTTCAGTTGATCAGGGTCTGTTCAACAGGGTCTGTTCAGTTGATCAGGGTCTGTTCAGTTGATCAGGGTCTGTTCAACAGGGTCTGTTCAGTTGTTCATTATTAGTATTATAATTATTCATATTATTATAACATTAGCATTCATATTATTATTAGCATTAAAATTATTTTTATTACTAGAATAATCTACTAACGCACATATATTATATCCTAACCTGTATAACTTTCAAAAGAGCCCATATTGGTTGTACAGTAAAAAGAAGGCCAAAATACTAACGCACACATATTATATCCTAACCTGTATAACTTTAAAAAGAGCCCATATTGGTTATACAGTAAAAAGAAGGCCAAAATACTAATACACATATTATATCCTAACCTGTATAACTTTAAAACGAGCCCATATTGGTTATACAGTAAAAGAAGGCAAAAATTCCCCCTGTATAACTTTAAAAAGAGCCCATATTGGTTATACAGTAAAAGAAGGCAAAAATTCCCCCTGTATAACTTAAAAAAGAGCCATATATTATGTTATATATAGAACTGTTTTCTGATTTCAAATCAGATAACGGAAAAAGATACCACTCTAAAATGGTTTTGCTTTGAAATTTCGTTTTTCCATAAAAATCGAATGGGGACAATATGGGCCACGTTCACGTCGTGTCCCTGTTTAAACCGAGTGCCCTCTGGTAAGTGTAGTGTTTTTCAGGTATTTTTGCTCTTACTCTCGTTTCATTTTTCAGCACCTAAACTGCCCCTAAAGTGGCTTTAGTAGCTTTGTAGAAAGTGTATATTGTTTTTAGTAGTAAATATGTGCTTTAATACATTGTTCTTAAGGTTGCTTGCGAAACACCGTCTTACGTTTTTATTATGAGGTACACTTGTTGAAACCCCCCCCCCCCCCCCGTGAATTATGGCGTCTAATATCACTGTATTCTGAGGGGCGTCTTTTGCAATGTATAAGTTATGGACAATATTCTATCTATAAGCGAATATTGCACATTACTCCTACTCTGTTCAAAATGCCCATACCCGCCAATGTCTTTTTCCATTCATTTTTTTTTTGTTAGTTTTTAAGTTTGTATATAGATATGCCTTCTTGTGCGGTAATGTTCCTAATATAAATGTTTCTAGTCCTAGTTTTTTAATTGTATGTAGATATGTCTATTCTTGCACGGTAAATGTTTCTAATCCTTAGTTTTAACTGTAAATATTTTCGCTAAATTTTGAACTTATAATATATTGTACCTATATACAAGATTGGCGATAAGTGTCTTGTGCCAAATTTTTATTTCGTTCAGGTATTATTTTTGATGCAAGATACTTGTCTTATTTAAATATTTTTGCTAACTAGTGCTGTAATAGTGTATTTGACTTGAAAACTGCATATATTTCTGGCATAAAACGTTGTTAAATAATTACAGATATGTCTTTTTATTTTACGCCGATTTTTTTAATCCTTTAATGTAATATACCAGGGTGATAGTAAGTGATATTGTTATGTTGTGAATAAAAAAGTTTTAAAATTGATTGATTTTTATTTAATTATACAATCATGAATGGCATTCCGATAGGGTATTTATATGGGTATTTTTATCAATGCGATATGGGGTGAATGCTGTTGGAAAGGTTTAAGATTTGTTAATAAATTGGCGTCGATAATAATATATCCCTATAACCACACTTAAGGTTCTTTGTTTTACCTAGTTACTGTTGCAGACGGCTATTACAATATGGCCTAAGCGTATTTTCATAAATTTTCAGTATTGGAACGGCGGTGTTGCCGTTTCGACAATTTTTATGTTGAATAAGGGGAAATATTGGTTTGGCAACGCCATTAGTACTGGTTTGTCGATAAAATGGTGAATGCATTATAAAAGCTAGGTTTACCGCCATTTTGTCATCATCGCTACACTTAAGGTTTGTTAATAAATTGGTGAAGGCAATATTTGCTGATAGGGGCTTCTGGTTGCATAAGTTCAGGTAGTACCCAGATAGCGGGAGTATGCGCGAACGTAATTATAGATGGCGTCTAAAAATACTGTTTGCCAAAAGGACATACTAGATCCCCGGTTGTCTAATTACATGCCACGCGGTCTCTAACAATGTTCATTGATGACATGTTATGGCGCATGCATACTGCAACAGATGATTGTCTCCAATAGTATGTAGACAAAAACAACTATGGCTGCCGCCATTTGCCATCGTCTCCACACTTGGGCCCTTTGTTCCACCTATACGTTATAATTGACGGGTCCCCCATATTTTTAGCTTATCAACATTGATCAACTCTTTTAATGTATACGCTCTCGTAGTGTATTTTATAAGGTTTTAGATCGGAATCGGGAGGTTCCTGGTTCAAATCCCGCCGAGGACAAAAACTTTTTTATGGTATTATTATATTTTAAAATATTTTAACTGATTTACAACGTCATACCTACCATCGCGGTAAACAAGATGTCTTATATGAAAAGCAGGTGGCGCTACAGGTCTCAAGATTACAGGTATGTACATCTCTCTCCGTTAGGTGGTACCCCTACAATGATATTACTATATAATCGGGGTAACACGTGATCTGGGTTCCGTTGGGGCAAAAGTTAGGCTAGAATAATGGGTGGGGGGTTAGGTGGCAGCAGTGGAGGGTTCCACACAGGCCAATAGGGCCCTATATTACCGGCATCGAGCAGTTATGACGTCACTCACTAGGTGGCGATAGTAGCTGGGTTCCACTTAGGTTAAGAGAGGATGGTGGCTTCCAGGAAAAGTGCCACGCCATAAGCAAATAAACGCCATTTATATTCTTAATCAAAGAGCGTTCTTCACCGAAAAAAAAATTTAGAAACAATTGTTGCTCAGTGATAAGACGTTTTATATTTATTTTGAAGAAAACAGTGGCGTAAAGTTTCGTTAAACATATAAAAATATATATTGACGCGGACTTCACTCGTGGAAAAAGATTTTCTAGTTTAGTTAGTACCAACTAAAATTCAAAACAATATATAAAACGGTCTTAAACATATTAAGGTAGGCCCAATTTTCTTTAAAATTTTTAACACCTATATCAAAACTATAGCGGTTCAGGACCTATACTTATATGAACTTTTTGTCTTAAAATCTAGCAACACCCTTGAGTTTAGCTACATTCTGAATTAACACCCTGTATACTTTGCCTAATAGATCAATATAGCAGAGACAGTCAAAAGCCTCGGAGAGATTGATAAAAAGACCACATGATAAATGTCCCCCCTGCAACAGGTATTAAAACAGATCGGGTCTTTATAAATTCATGTTGAAACCTCAAAAATAACAACAGCTGTCAAAAAATTTTGCATAAGGCTGTTATAAAACACTTTTTGTTAATGGTGAAAAATTTTCTTACATAAAAATATTAGTAAGTAAAGTACGTAAAAGCGAACCAGGTGAAATGGGTGAGTCAGGGGTGCCCCCCCCCCCCCCGATCACCCCACCCCAGCCGGATGATGGGACGACGACCGTTCACTTCCAGGCTCATTAAGTCAGGAATCACACTGAGCGACCATGATCGACCGTCCGCGATCGACCGGCTACGACCAACAATTGAAATAGTTCAAATTCACGGTGCTAAGTCACACTGATCGACCGACCACGGCCGACCGCTGTTATGAAAATGTCATACCTGAGATTTTAGGTTACGTATATTTCACAGAAATGTTTACAAACTAACCTTTATTGTTCTTTGTATTTTACACACAATATACTAGTATTACTAGTAATTAAAATATCTTATCAATAATTATTAGCTAAAAACAAAACCAGCGTCACAAAGTTTAGTTAGGTTAGAGTTAGGACGCGCACGCCACTTCCACTTGGTGTAAAATAAAAAATAACTAAAACTTTGTCATGCGCATTAAATGGGATAGTCCGCGACCGACCAAAATTTCCAACAGGTTGGAATTTCAAACACGGTCGTCGTAGGACGGTCGCGGACGGTCGAGGAGAGATTTTGTTTAATGTTTAAAACGTGTTTAATTGTTGCTCCGTCATTTTGCTTTTATTTGTTGTTTTATGGTGATTTTACTAGTGGTGTGAGATATGTGCACGTGCAGAAAAAAACGGGTCATCTATTGACTACATCCTGAAAACGTGAAAATAACATTCCCTCTAGTTATTCCCGTTTATACGTCCACAATTTTCCCAATAACCAGATAGCAAGAAATCAAAGTTGTTTTTTTTGTTTATTATACTTTGAAGAGATAAGCAATGTAGCGTGATAAGATAAACACCTTATCAGCACACCAGATAAGGAGTTTTTGCAGTGCCTGGTATCTTTGCCTAATTCACGACATTTTGACGTTAACGATAACTTGTTCGGACAGGACGCTTTACTTTATTTTTGCAAAAAAATTGTTGAAATGTCCTCAAAATTTAAGTGTTGTAAGAACAAGGAGCAGACGAACTGGTTTTGTTTGCTGTGCAAAAAGTTTATTCATCCGAGTTGTTGGAAGCGAACTAACAACAAGTATGAAGTGGTCTCGGACGGTCTGGTGTGGTGCTCTGCTGAATGTCGCGATAATGCTTATGCCAATAACACAGATAACGTAATTGATGAGCTAAGGCTTATTATTGCAGAACTTAAGACCGAGATTGCGGATAAAGATAGATTTATTACAAGGCTTAAACGTCAGTCCACAACTTTTGTCGAGGAGGCGGCAACCAGCGAATCTCAATATTTGGAAGAAATTGAGAAGCAAAATATAATTATCAAAGATTTGACCAGTAAGATTGGACAACGGCAGGTGAAGCCTTCTTTGGAAGCCAGAATTACACAAACACAGAAAGCTTCAACAGTCAATGGCCAAACACAAACACAGACAGAGCGATCGCTGAATAATGGGAGTACACAAACAGATTGTGATCTACGACAAGCTTTTTTGGTGGCTAGTTCTACTCAAACTGTAAAAGAATTAATAAGCAATGCCCAAACACAAACTGACTTTTATCTTGCCTTGGAAGAAAATGAAACGTTTGTTAAAAAACTGAGGGAGGAGATTTCTGAGTTTCAAGCCTTGACTGAGAATATGAAGACCACCATTGAGACATTGTCTGTGGAAAACGACCATTATGCAGAGCAGGTAAAAACACTAAAAAATGATGTCTTTCGGTATACTTGTAGTGCTGAGCGTAATCCAGAATTAATTGATAGGATGGCATTAACTGAAGACTCATTTATTATTAATAAGGGTAGTGCTAGTTTAGACTCTTCAGACCCAACAACTTTTAATATAAGAAAGGTTTTGGTTTGTGGAGACGAGAGTGCTAGGGGCTTCTCTGTATATTTGAATTATTTGCTGGACAAGAATGAATATCAAGTTACAGGCAGTGTATTTTCTGGGGCTCCCATAGGGGAAATAAGTAGACAAGTATTTGAGCTGTCAAAAGACTATGGGCGTAACGATACTATTATAATTATGCTAGATTTTAACAGATTGGCCTTTTATAATCATGTTAGGGCGTACCTTGAACAAATTCTGGGATGTGGAAAATGCACTAATCTAATATTGTGTTATAAATATGACTATGCACTGCGATCTGAAAATCAATTATCTAGATTTATAGAATTACCTTTTTCAAAAGAATAACTCGTAATTTATCCTTACGAATTATTGAAAACAGTTGCAGGGACCGTAGAAGTAAGTATAGTTCTAGCTCGTTATCGAGATTGTTGCATGGATATATCCTTAATCACTCATTTGATTCTAGCATAGTTCTTAAAACAGTTCCGATTGTGGACTTTTCTGTAAATACTATTCATCACAATCAACGTTGAACGTTCTTGCGCAACGAAGTATGGACATGAACCAAGACCTCTATATATGCTTCATTGATTACAACAAAGCGTTCGATAAGGTACGCCACGAACTTCTCATCCAGCTCCTTAAAAGGAAAAATCTAGACACCCGTAACGTCAAAATCATAACGAATCTTTATTTCAATCAAAAAGCGGTGGTGAAAATAGAAGGAAAAAACACAGATGAAATAGAAATCCGAAGAGGTGTTAGGCAGGGATGCGTGTTATCGCCGATGTTGTTTAACCTCTACTCAGAAGAAATAATGAAACGAGCACTAGAAGGCGAATCAAGGGGTGTTATAATTAACGGAGTACATATTAACAATATAAGGTATGCGGATGATACTATTCTGATAGCTACTAGTCTGGAGGATTTACAGGTGCTACTAGACAAAGTAAATAACACGAGCGAAGAATTCGGACTGTCGCTAAATGTAAAAAAGACCAAGTTCATGATAGTATCCAAAACGACACAAAATAACGCCCAAATCATAGTAAATAACCAGCCCATAGAAAGAGTTGAGAGATATAAATATCTAGGTACCATCGTAAGTAAAGACAACGAGTGCACTGAAGAAATCAAAAGCAGAATAGGACAGGCGAGAGCAACATTTATGAAAATGAAAAGGGTGTTTTGCAGCAGCGACCTCGGTATGGATTTAAAGATCAGGATGGTGAGATGCTATGTGTTATCGGTACTGTTCTATGGAGCAGAGGCATGGACCCTTAAGGGGAAGGAAATGAAAAGGCTGGAGGCATTCGAGCTATGGATATACCGCAGAATACTGAAGATAAAATGGACCGATAGAGTAACGAATGTGGAAGTCATGAGAAGAATGAGAAAGGATAAAGAGATTGTTATTACAGTAAAAAAACGCAAACTGCAATATTTGGGACATGTGATGAGGGGAGAAAGATATAACTTACTACGACTCATAATGCAAGGAAAAATACAGGGACGGAGAAGTGTGGGGAGACGACGCCATTCTTGGTTGCGAAATTTGTGAGACTGGTTCAACTGCACCACAAATCAGCTATTCCGATCAGCTGTATCACGAATACGTATAGCCTTGATGATTGCCAACCTTCGCAACGAAGACGGCACTTAAAGAAGAAGAAAATCAAGGGATGGAAACATGTGACAGTTTTGATAAAAAATTTTTAAACATTGGTCAGGTGGTAGAAAGCTTGTCTCAGGATACTGAAATATGTGACGATACTGATGGGGATCTTTTGGATAGTAGCCAAGTGGTAGAAAGCTTGACTCAGGGAACTGAAATATGTAATGTATCTGATAGAGATTTTTTAGACGGGGGTCAGGTGATAGAAAGCTTGAACTGATATTGCTGAATATACAGTCATTGAGACACAAAGTCTCTGAATTGGAGTTATTATTAGTTGACTTGAATTTCCCAGATATTGTACTTCTGACTGAGCACTGGTTAAGAGATGGTGAACCAGTGTTATTGGAACACTATAGTTTAGTATCTAAGTATTGTAGGATGGATGCAGTGAACGGTGGAACACTGATAATGGTACATCAAAAGTTATTTGAAGGGTTTCAAATCGTTAATGTAGATAAGTATAATAATCTAATAGTTGAGAGGGAATTTGAATTTTCAATTGTGTGTTGTTTGCGACCTCTGATTTATGTTTTGTATATTTATAGACCCCCCTCAAGTAGCGTCGGTGCATTTCTTTCTAGATTAGAAAATCTTCTCATGGGATTTCCTATAAATGCCCTAATAATCTTAGCAGGAGATTTGAATATTAACTTTTTAGATACAGAATCGCCTTCGGTGCAGGCTTTGAATGGCCTACTATCTTCTTTTAACCTACATGTGCATGTAAAGGAACCCACTAGAATTACTGCGAATTCTTCCACGTTGCTGGATTACGTTTGTACAAATATTGATGAGGGGAGCGTGAGTTGTACAACTGTTGGTGCGGGTCTTTCCGATCATGAGGCAATACTGTGTGGCCTAGGAGTGGACTGCAATGAAATTAACACTCCAAAGCAGTACAGACGGGTTTACTGTGATAGTAATTTTAACAGATTTTTGGATCTCTGTGGAGAGACGGACTGGGCTGGGGTTGGTGGATCTGATAGCTCCTTATCTAGGTTTCATACTGTCTTATTGGGGATTTTTTACAAAGCATTTCCACTTAGAATCAACAAGTGTCGGAATAAAAAGCCTTGGTTTACAAATGGTTTGAAAGTGTCAGCTAGAAACATGCGTTCTTTGCATTATATTAGAAAATTTTACATGGAAAATAATAATTTTACTTTTTTCTTTAACAAATATCGTAAGACTTACAGACAGGTAGTTAGAGCAGCTAAGCAATTGTATTTTAGAAATAGGTTAGATATGGCTAGCAACAAACAAAAAGAAACATGGAGGATTGTTAACAAATTAAGAGGAAAAGAGAATACAACGTCAGTTTGCTCTAATTTAACTGCCACTGAAATTAATAAATTTTATTGTTCAATTGCTTCTTCTTTTTATAAAGGAATTAGTGCAAAGTCCACTACCATACAGGAAATTCGGGACACCTTAAAAGATATTAAAAATAAAAATTCTACAGGATGGGACGAGATATCGTTGAAGATATTTTTGCATTTGCCTGCGGCAGTTCTCGAAGTGTTTTCGGATGCTGTAAACCAATCGTTTCAAAGTGGTGTTTTCCCTCCTTGTCTGAAGCTTGCAACTGTTATACCTTTATACAAGGGTGGTGACTGCGATACATCATCAAATTTTAGACCAATTTCTTTATTGCCTACAATGTCAAAAATAATAGAAAAGCTAGTCAAGACACGACTATTAAACTTTCTAAAGAAGCATAACATTCTCTGTTGTGAACAATTTGGATTTAGGGAGTCAAGTAGCACGAATGATGCCATTTTCGCATTTCTGGAGAAATTGTATTTGGGGTTGAATAGAGGTGATGTGGCAGCGGCGGTATTTTGCGATTTATCAAAGGCCTTCGACTGTGTCAAGCATAGAATAATGTTATGGAAACTGGAAGGCTATGGAGTACGGGGAGTAGCTCTGAAATGGTTTCAGTCTTATCTTTCTGAACGTACCCAGAGGGTTACATTTGATGGGGTTAAGTCGGGGCAGTTGCCCATCGGTTCAGGGGTTCCACAGGGTTCTGTTTTGGGACCACTTTTATTTTTGCTGTACATCAACGATCTGTCTAGTATTGATATAACTGGGGGTTTTACATTGTTTGCAGATGATGCCACGATCCTCTGGGTAAATAAGGATCCAAATTTGTTGGAGTCGAATGTCAAAAACGATCTGGTTAAGGTAAAGGAATGGACGGATGCCAACTATTTGTCTTTTAATGTGTCAAAAACCAATGTATTAACATTTAGATGTAGTTTTGATGGGGTTGCCTTGGGATCGGACACTGTTGCCAGTTCAAAATCAAGCAAGTTTCTGGGAGTACATATTGACAATGGATTGAAATTCGAGCCCCACATAATTTGTTTGTCCAAAAAGGTATCATCTGGATGGTATGCAATTAGAGTAATTTCCAATAAGCTAGATTTTAAAACGACAAGAAGCGCGTTCTTTGCGCTTATCGAATCCCAATTGCGCTATGGAATATGTTTCTGGGGATCTTGTTCACTGTCTCTCTTCAATATGTTGGTTGTGCTACAGAAGAGGGCAATTAGGTATATGTTTAAGATAAGATTACGAGACTCTTGTAGACCATTGTTTCTACAACATAAGATACTTACATTACCCGGTCTTTTCTTATTAGAGACTTCATGTCTCGTTCATAAAAAGTATAAGGGGAACATATTTAGGGTGTCATCTATATATTTAACCAGACAGACACACACTGTTGACCTTCCCATTCCCTCTACTACATAAGCAAAAAATTCAATCATTTATCAAAGTAAAAAGATTTTTAACCATCTTCCACTGCATCTGAGGCAAACAGTATCTGCTGAGAAGTTCAGGAGAGATCTTAAGAGGCTTTTGGTCTCAAGGGCATATTACAGTATTGTAGAGTTTTTTCGAGATGCATTTGTATAGATTTTTTTATATTTTTTTTTTTATATATTATATATGTTTTGTATTTTATTTATTGACACCTGGTCTATGGGTACCTACCAGCCTAAATTTAAATTGGTAAATTTTTATTGTTTTGTAGTATTTGTATGTCAATGTCCTGTTTTAATTATATTAACTATAGTTTAACAACATTTTATATTTTTTAATATGTTAAGTAGCCGTAAGGTAATATTTAGAATAATATGGCTTTGTCAATAAGAAATTTTGTTCTTGGACAATAAAGCGTTTTGAGTTTGAGTTTGAGTTATGGTTCAGTGTGATCTTTGTGGTAAGAATGTACGTGTTGGAAATTTGGTCGTTAACGGTCGGTCGCGGACGGTCGATCATGGTCGCTCAGTGTGATTCTTGCCTAAGAGATGAATTGTTGGAAAGGGAAAGTATCCAAGAAAAACGATGGGAGAAGGCCCTGAGGGATAGGAACGACCAATGGAAGAAAGCAATGGATGATGCCCGTCGTGAAGATGGTGAAAGAATTAGAAAATTGGAGGACGACAATAGACGATTGCAGGAAATTCTAATAAGGTATTAGAGCCAGCTAAATAAACTGATGACACCACAAATAAATACAAATGCACAAGCGCACACAGACATACAAGTACATGCAAACACTACTACCGATAATGTTAAGCACACACAATAAACTAGTATTACGCAAGAGTATATTATGGACACGGTGATGGACTCAGACCGGGACTCAGATAAAGACAGCGACAATGATAACGACTTCCAAGTAGTTAAAAAATCAAGAAAAAGACAGAGTACAAACAAACCAAAGGACTTAACTTCAAAAAAGCAACAGCTTGATAGGGAGGAATTTCCCACACTGCCAAGCATTAATGGTGATATTATTAAAAAGACCTTTACGCAAAAGGAAACAAATAAAGAGGCAGGGGGAAGTTCCTCACAGTCAAGCCAAAAACAGCGAATAGACAACAAGACAGATGAAGTGATAGATGGAAACAGACAGACAAAAGTAAGAGTGCCTCCTTTGGTATTACGTGAAAAGAAATACTACGAGAAGATGACTAAGTACCTAAATGAAAATAAAATACAATTTGGTAATGCCATAACGGTGGCAGAGGGAGTAAAATTCCACCCTCCCACGCCGATAGATTATAGGAAAATAGTTAAGTTTTTTGATGAACAACACATTCAATACCATTCATTTAGATTTGCAGAGGAAAAAGAACTCCACGTAGTTCTTCATGGAGTTCTTGAAATATGTCCAGAAGCAAAAATTAAATCAGACTTGGAGGGGCTGGGTTTTACTCCATCTCGCGTAATACGGTGGAAACGGGGTGATGGCAGTGCGATGCCTTTGGTCTTGGTCTTTCTTCCTAAATATGAAACACGTATACAGTGACCGGCAGAAAGTGCGCAGCATATGGGAAAGTTTTTTATCTTTAAGTTTAGAAAATTAATTTTATTTTAGATAGGTTCTGCATGTTCTCAAACCAAAATAACACCCTTTAAATCCGGTAAAAGTCTTATGGTATACGAGGTAGGATCAAAAATTTGAAATTCCGCTAAGAGTAAAGTACCTCCATCTTTCATTTTAGAATATTTTTTTACTAAGAATTATTGTTTTAATTTCAAAGTTATACCCAAATTCAAAATTTCGCTTATTTTGGACAAAAAAATGGATTTAATCGTGTTTTCTGAATAACCCTGTATAAAAAATAAATGGCAACCGCACAGTACAAAAATAAGATTTTCAGCAGACTTTGTTAGAGATAACCGTCGATCATAAGTCCGATTAGTTTGTTTTCATAATATTATGGCTTTTTAAAATAAAAACATAAAAATATTAAATATTTTTGCTGCACATCGCATTTTATTTTCTGAAGGAACAAGTTAATTCATCTAACTGATATTTTTCGATTTACTTTGACCTAAAGCATCTCCTAAATAGCTTTTTATACATTGAAGTATGCATAGAAAGTTTCCTTTTGATTTATAAAGAAAAAAATTTTAATTAAAAATATATTTTGAACGGATTTTATTTCTCACGCAAAATAAGGATCAATATAGGTTATTTTCATTTATCAAATACACTTTTCGGATAATCCAACTAATAGGTAATACATTCCTTAACTCAATAATAGGAAACAAAAAATGCTAATTAAGACTATTTACATTAACAATAATTATTATAACTTTATATTTCTACATGTCCTCCTCCATTTTCTATACATTTTATAGTTCTTTTGTTAAATTCTTTGGCTACGTTCCTTATTCCTTATTCCAGATGGTCCAAATTTCTAAAAGGGCGATACTTATATACCTGGTTTTTTACGTAACCCCAGAGAAAGAAGTCTAGAGGAGTAATATCCGGCGATCTTGCAGGCCAGGGATTTTCTGAAAACCGTCCAATCGATTTGTCGTAAAATTGTTGATTTAACCAATCCAATCCCTTACTTGTAAGGTACTATGAATAGAAGCACCATCTTGTTGGAAATACAGATTTTCTCTTAAGTTTAAGGGCAGATCATCGAGAAAATCGCTTATTTAATTCTGCAAGAAGTTTAAATATCTAGCGCCATTTAAATTTTCTCTGAAGAAATATGGCCCTACTATTTGAGTATTTAATATACCACACCAAACGTTAGTCTTAAAAGAATATTGATCTTTACATTTAATTATAAAATGGGGGGTTTGGTCAGCCCACCACCTGCAATTTTGGGAACTTACAGTGCCGTTGCTTGTGAAGGTTGCTTCGTCAGTAAATAATATACTATTTCCAAAATGTGGATCATCTTCTTTTTTGCCTTGAAACCAAAAGCAAAAGTCAAGCCTTGCATCTAGATCCCTATCTTGAAGGGTATGCAGAAATTTGGGTTTATATGGTAAATACTTGTGATTTTTAAATATTCTTCTAATAGACTTTTCTGAAATACCAACTTATTCTTCTCTTTCGGACAACGGCATTGTAGGAACTTCATTTACTGATAACTAAACATTTAAATCGTTTTCTTCCGTAGCTGCAGTTTTTCTATGGACAGTTTTATACTTATTTTCCACCGATCCACTTTGTTTCAATTTATTGACAATTCTAAATATAGTGGAATTGTGAACATTTTTATTGTATCTATTGTTAAAAATAATTGCTGTCTCGCGATAACTGTGATAATTGTCACCATGAATTAAAACTATTGCAATTGTCTCCTGTAAAGACAACTTTTCAACTTCCATTTTTATAGCAGAACTAATTAAATGTCATTAATTTAATTTCAATGTTTGACTTGTTTTCATGGCTGCTTTGATCTTAAATAGTATAGATTATGAGAAGGAAATTAATTTGTGTTATCATTTTTAGGCTTTAAGCTTGCCCTTGGGGCATAAGAAATCAGTTTTTGAAGAAACATTATTTTAAAATTATTTAATATGTGTACAATATATATTATTGATCCTTATTTTGCGTGAGAAATAAAATCCGTTCAAAATATATTTTAAATTTTAATTTTTTTCTTTATAAATCAAAAGGAAACTTTCTATGCATACTTCAATGTATAAAAAACTATTTAGGAGATGCTTTAAGTCAAAGTAAATCAAAAAATATCAGTTAGATTAAATTAACTTGTTCCCTCAGAAAATAAAATACGGTGTGCAGCAAAAAGATTTAATATTTTTATGTTTTTATTTTAAAAAGCCATAATATTATGAAAACAAACTAATCGGACTTATGATCGACGGTTATCTCTAACAAAGTGTGCAGAAAATCTTATTGTAGTACTGTTCGGTTGCCATTTATTTTTTTATACAGGGTTATTCAGAAAACCCGATTAAATCCATTTATTTGTCCAAAATAAGCGATATTTGGAATTTGGGTATAACTTTGAAATTAAAACAATAATTCTTAGTAAAAAAATATTCTAAAATGAAAGATGGAGGTACTTTACTCTTAGCGGAATTTCAAATTTTTGATTCCACCTCGTATACCATAAGACTTTTACCGGATTTAATGGGTGTTATTTTGGTTTGAGAACATGCAGAACCTATCTAAAATAAAATTAATTTTCTAAACTTAAAGATAAAAAACTTTCCCATATGCTGCGCACTTTCTGCCGGTCACTGTATATGATCTAACCACTATTGACTATATTCGAATCAAAGTAGAGGTGCAGAGAGCTAAATCTCAGGTAACGCAGTGCCACAGATGCCAGCTGTTTGGGCACTCGCAATTTAAGTGTACAGCACGAGTAAAGTGCTTTAAATGCGCAGAAAATCAGGTTTCCCATGAGTGTCCAAACACTGATGAAATGGCACTTTTGTGCGCTAATTGTCAGGGCAGCCATCAATCAAATTCTCGCGAATGACCAAGGCACCCATTAAACAATAATAAAAACTCAAACCTAAAACAAAACCAAAATTCAAGACCCAATTTTAAGTGGGGTACTCAAGACAATAGTCGATTAAGTAATAATAATAACACAAATTGAAAATCGGAGGCAGGACCAGCGGCTGAGGGGATTGAGGCTGCGCTCCGTAAAACCATGGAATCATTCATGACCAGTTCCAGTCGGTAATGCAGCAGCAGGTAAAAAACATGATATCAAATCTAACAAATTTCAATAAGTAATGGCTTTGCAAAGTGAGATTGGTTGCTTCATTTTGGCTACAATCAATATTAATGGTATCAAGGGCAAAAAACTTGAAATTATTGATTTTTTAGAAAGATATAGCATAGATGTGCTTCTTGTGCAGGAGACATGGTTAAAAGGGGAACGCTTTACGCTCCCGAATTACACTGTCTTTAGAAATGACAGGCAAGTAAGACGAATGGGCGGAACCATGATTCTTGCCAAGAAGAACATCATTGCACAGGCTGCGAGAGGCTTGTCGCATTGTGTCCATATAGAAGGAACTTTCATTAAAATAAAAACCAAAAGTAGGGGGGTCAAACTGGGTTCTGTTTATTGCAGTCCCTCCGTTAACTTCGATGAAGACTGTCTGGCAAAAATTTTCAATAATAACAGTACAATAATTATAGGCGGGGACCTTAATGCCAAAAACGGGATTTGGAGTTGCCGTAATCAAAATTTGAAAGGTCTCACCCTGTATAATAAATCTTATAATAAATATGGCGACAAATGCACTTTCGGAGCTCTTGGACGTCTTTGTAATAAAAAATACAGACCAAATGTCGCAGCCACGCGTGCTCTCTGAGCTAACATCAGATCACAGACCAGTCATGACAGAATACGGAAATCCAATGGATATCGTTCAGAAACGAAGACTAACTGGCCCCTTTTTAAGAGGACATTAGAGGACAAATTACCTCTACCGCCTATCCAAACGAATGACGGAATTGAGAATGCTGTTGCTCAATGAACAGATCGTATAAACACTGCCATGGCCGGTTCATCAAATACAAAGACGTCCAGATTTTCGAAGCAGGGCGCCTTTAACAATGAATTAAAGCAACTCATAAGAATCAAGAATAGTACAATGAGGATGGCGTACCGGACGGGAGATCCTCGCATAAAAGCTCAAGCTAACAGACAAATGCTCGAAGTCAGGAGGCTTCTTTGTCAGCAAGAGTCCTCTCTGTGGAGAGCTAAAATAGAACCTCTGAGAATTGAGGATAACTCTATTTATAAGTTTACAAAGGCTCTAACGAGGGGTGGCAAAAAGCCAATGTCCTTCGTTAGGGACCCTCAAACAAATACAAATATAACAGAGCCAATGCAAAAAGCCGAACTGTTCGCGGACAGCCTCTGCGAGCAGTTCAGAGAGAATCCTACGAACGACCCACAGAGAGATGCGAGGATCTACAGAACGGTCCAGATATATAAAAATATGCCCCAAGACAACGATAATCAAAATATTAGACAAGTGACGTCAGAAGAGCTTGCTTCGGTTATGCAAATAATTAATGTTAAAAAGGCGCCAGGCTTTGACGGCATCAAAATAAAGCATTGAAGAATTTGCCAGAAAATACAGTTGTTGACTTGGTAAATATAACCCGGGCTATCATCGAAAGGGGATACTTCCCGAGGACTTGGAAAAAAGCCAAGGTAATATTAATACCCAAGCCTACTCAGGATTTAACATTAGCTGCCAGCTATAGACCAATCTTTTGTCGTTTCTAGGTAAACTAGTTGAAAAACTTATACTGTATCGAATTAACGATTTTGTATACGACAACGACGTTTTACCACCAAAGCAGTTCGGGTTTAGAACTGCTCATTGCACGGTGTGCCAGACGAATGGACTGGCATCTAATGTCCTGAAAGACTTTAATGGCCGCTTTTCAACGGGGGCGATCTTTTTCGATGTTTCAAAAGCTTTCGACAAAGTCTGGCACAACGGACTTATAATAAAGTTAATAAGATTAGATATGCCAAATTACATGATCAAGCTCATCATATCTTATCTCGAGGACAGAACATACGCGGTGTCGTCAGAAAACGCCACATCAAGTGTTAGGAACATCAGGGCCGGAGTACCGCAGGGGTCCCCCCTTGCGCCGGTACCATATAATGTCTATACGAGTGATATACATAAACACCCTCAAACGAAATTATATTTGTTTGCTGATGATACCGCGATAACTGCCACCTCGAGACAGCCGTGGTTAGTGATCTCACGTTTGCAACGCCATATAAATCTTCTTCAAAAATGGCTTAGTGACTGGAAAATTCGCCTGAATGAGGATAAGACACAGGCCATTATTTTCTCAAAGTCAAGAGTAAGACTACCGGAAAGCAGAGTCAAAGTCAATAACAAACAGATACCGTGGAAAAACACGGGCTTGTCTTTGATAAAAAGATGGCCTGGAACGCAAATGCGGATTACCGTTTGGCGTGCGCACAAAGACAACTTTGCGCGCTTTACCCACTTATTAACCGCCAAAGTACGTTAGATAATAGGACAAAGACGAATATTTACAAAGTATTATTACTGCCAGTACTGATTTATGGTATACCAACATGGTGTACTATAAATAAGACAAAGTACAAAAAACTTCAAATCTTTCAAAACAAAATACTACGAATCATTACAAATGCACCTAGACATACACCTACAAGAGTACTACACAATGACATGCACATGGAGACATTAGACGAATTTCTTGACAAAATAATTACAAAATATTACGCACGGACGGACGTTTCGAACAATGTACTTATTACTCAGTCACACACTTACGCACCACACCAAGCCATATATAGACTTCCACGCGACTGGCTCCCACCTTAAGAAAAACAAGCTGCACTAGAAAATTATAAAAATATTATCAGGAAAATAAGAAAAGCATTACCATATTAGATTACAGTCAACAAAGCAGCAAAAACAATAAAATTGTCAGCACCCAAACCCACCCAAGGAGTTGTTCTGAACAGAAGTACGATAAAGAAGAAGAGTAGAAGATAAAGATCTAACTCAATATCCAAATTTAAGTCAATAATAACTTTTTGTTAATGATATTTGACACTTAATGATAGCCTTATACAGGGTTATTCACGTTATTATATATTATATAGACATGACATATTATAGCTAAATTATTTGTTTTTGAAAAGGTGTTCGCGGTGGATAGAGACCTATTAAGGGTACATTTTAAAATTATTTTCAAAACGTACTGGTTGTCCCAAAAATACAAAAATCATTCAAACTTGTATTTTTTTAGTGGAATGTCCTGTATATTACTATATTTTTGGTTTCTGTGATCAAAATAATAATTAAAGAAAGAAAACAAGGTCTGTCTATACCACCAAAGTAAATATATTTGTCCCTCTAGGGTGAAATCAGGGTTAAAGAATGTGCATAAGTTAAATTTTACAGTTGGTTGTACTAGTTTTGACTTTAGAAAAAGTCATCTTCAGCAACCCAGTAATTAGGAAATATTTTTTTTAGGATATACCTAAATAAAATAACACAAATTGGAGGAGGGAGAAGAGTGGTTCAACAATATACGGTCATAAAATGTACTGTGTGCAGCCAATGGATTTGACAGTAGATAATCATGGACGTGATGCTACTTTAAGCAATTAAGGAAATTAAATGTGAATAAGTAATGGAGGACAATATTCTTAATGGGATAATTTATAGTTATGTAATGCTATATAGATGTCAACAACATGTTAGATGAAGAAAGTTCAATAAAATAATCGTTTCACGGAAACAACTCAGTGAGGGGACATGATTTTATATTTTGGTGGGTCAGAATTTAATAAGAAAAAGGGGGGAGGGAAATTAAAAATTGTTTTTTTATAAACCAGTTACGTCAATAAAGTAAAAATTGGGAGTCATCTGAAAAGAGAAAAATATTTCCATTTAAAACTGGTTAGAAAATATCACAACATGTGGTCTCACAATGTAGACTTTAGGTTTTAGTATGTAGTAATATTATATAATAATAATTAGTTTCATTGGGGTTTATTGTAGGGTTTACCGGTTTTTCAAATGTTTCGTATTTTGTAAAATTTTAATGATTAAATCGTCAATATGTATTTTCTTTTTTCAAACCAAACTTACACTGGAGGCTACTAGCTGATTAGGTTTTATGTTGCACTTATGAAAAATTCCCTAACCTATACATGGTGTCCAAAAAGTACGACAAAATAATTACAAGTTTGAAATGATAATAACGTGTATAATATAAATATAACGCCCTGTATTTTGTGTCAGCAATAGATGTAAAATTTAATTGTCTATCGAAAAGTATAAAGTTTTATATAGCTAATTGTACACGTTTTCATGAAAAATGCAAATATTTATAATACACACTGATATTTGACCAATTTAATATTAATCAAATCACCTATGGCATTATGACAAGTCACATACATATAATTTGTGTTTGTCAGTTCTTACTAAAAGTATTTCGTTACAAATCGTCATTTAGTTATCATAGTGGTTGTTTCTGTTTTTTTCTTTTTTCTGTATTTCAAAATGATAATTTATCCAAACGAAAAACGAATTGATATTGATATATTGATAAAAGAGGGGATTAAGCTGAGCCAATTGCTAACCCTGAATTTTGTTTGTAAAACATATTGTCAAACTGAAAGAAGTTTTGTGAAAGGACCAATTTCATCAAGATACAGAGGTTTTCGACATGCTCATGTTCCAGAGTAGTTTTATCATATAGAAGAGTTCTAATTAAATTGGCACATTTATTGGAAGGAATACTAGGAAACAGGTTTACTATATCAAAAGAGACTAAGAAGGAAGTATCAGGGATATGTATTTTAAAAAGATAGTTCGCAAGATTAACTGAATTATTTACAGAAAATGAACTTTTAAAGTTAGTTAGATCAAGTAGTATATTCTTTAGTCGAGTGCTTAGTTTATGACAAGGGGATCCACAGTATGGTACTACAGGGCGTATAAGTGTATTTTCTTTGTGAATCTTGGGTAGGCCATATAGTAATGGGGTGATCGGATTTATTGGTGTAATTTCTCTATCGGGTTTTGTAATATTGCAGTGAGGTCATCAGAAGAGAGAAAATTGATAACTTTCCTATTGTAGTTTGTTCTCTTTAAGATTACTAAACAATTGCCTCTATCAGCCTTGGATATGACTAGATTGTTATCTTTGATTTTAGATTTTATAGACTTGAGGGGTACAGACTCATTCTCCTTGTACAGTAGAAAGTTGTTTTTATAAAATTGATTAAGAGATGATGCACAAAGAGATCTCAGTGTCCTTTCTTTGAGTTACATAAGATTTGGAAATGTTATTCTCACAATCTGTAGCTAATACTTCAGCTTCTTTCGATTCCATTGTAAAGTGAAGATTATATTTCAGTCTCCTATTGAGCAAATTCATTTCGTGCTCTTCAAAATTTGTATTAATCAAATTGAGGGTTCCTTATGGAAAAGCCATGTATTGCGGATAAACGGCGAAGATTTCTATCTACGTACATGGAAAACGCTGAGCTTGGTCCCGATAGAAAACCATGTGTTTTTCTGGACGAGACTTGGATTTTTTCTAATGGAACATTTAGAAAATCTTGGCAGGATGTTAACATTAAATCTGTCAGGAAAGAATCTGGAGAAGGGTACAGGTCAATATACGAATTAATAATTATAAGTTAACCTAAGTAAAGGTACAAAAAACCATAGTCTTTACTCTACAAGACCAAAATGAAGGCCCCCTTCTGGAAATAAATTCTCTTAGTGAACACTAATCGTCATTTAATTTATATTTTTAGATACATTGTTTTGCATGCAGGGGGCGAATGTGGATTTATCGAAAATACCAGGCTTATTTTTAAATCCAAATGCAAAACTGGTGACTACCATGGAGAGATGAACTCTGACAATTTTGAAATGTGCGACACCCTGCCAAACTTAGAAGAGCCCTCCATGATAATTCTAGATAATGCTAGTTATCATAGCAGGCAAACGGCGAAGTGGCCCACAAAAAAATGGTTAAAGGCGGATTTACAAAGATGGTTAGAAGAGAAAAATATTTTATTTTCACCGTACGATACCGTCCAGGTTTTATGGCAACTCATCAATACAGTACCGCGAGTAGATAAATCCTTTAAAGTTGATGAGTTGATTAGAAATGCTGGTCATGAAGTTTTGCGGCTCCCTCCATACCATTGTCAATATAATGCAATTGAAATGGTCTGGAGTCAAGCCAAGCGACTTTATGATCAATATATTCTAAAAGAACGAGATGTTTGTAAAGTCTGGAAGATGGCTTTAGAAGGTGTGTCCCAAGAACAATGGGTTAGTTATGTAAGACATACGGACAAAATTATCAAAGAAGCATGGGAAAAAGAACGAGATATCATTGCTCATATGCAGACACCTATTATTATAAACGTGGATGATAGTGATGTTGATTTTTCTGATGAAATATCGGATTAATCGTTAATATTTTAATTAATAGATCCACTTTTTCATGAAATATCTATCAGTTATCAAAATATCACTATTTTCTATGACATTGCAACTAATCTTTTGTTTGATTTGTAAAATATTTATTTTTGTATAAGCATACTAAAACCAACTGAAATTCTTGCCTTTTTCAAAAAATGCCGACAAAAAGTATAAATCGATTTTATGTTCCAAGAAAAACAATATAGAATGAACTAATATTATTTCCTTATATAAATGAATAGTAATATACTGCACTGAAAATATATATCAGCTCTTAAAATATAACAATTTCTATGCCATTGCAGCCTATATTAATTTAATTTATAAAATTACAAAATAGCCTTGGTAGTACCTACTGGTATTTTTTACTTGTAGATTGTAGATTTTTTATAATTAGAAATAAAAAAGGACTACATACACCTTTTTTCTTTCCCTTTGCTCCTACACTGATTTCACCAAATTATATATTCCAATCCTCCAAAAAAAATTGCACATTTAATGTGGTTTACGTGCTTAACAAATTTAGCTTAGTCCAATCCTGATAAATCTGAAATTTAGTACAAGTAACCTACCAACCTACAAAAACAAAATAGACTAGAAGTCGACAGGGTGCCATTAGTGACACGTGACTCGTCCACCATCTTGCGAGACGGTTCAAGAATCCGACTATATTATATAGAATATAGTGATATATTGCAGCTAGCCGAGAAGTGCAGTTTCTGGTTGTAAAATTGTAATGAGTGAAGCCATAAACTTTGACAGATATTTGCATGTGATGTCTTGTCATGTCACTTGATAAAAAGACGCAGATCTTGGGCCATAATTACTGTTTAAAGCTGGATTTATAAACTCGAAAAGTTGGCGAGGTTGAGGTTCAGTTGGTGTTGGAAATAGGAGTTCAATTTAAACTAAAGGGAACACTCAGTTCCACTTATACACTCGTTCATGTTGTTCATGTAAAGCTCATGTAAGGTTCGAAAACTTCCCGGGTAGTTCGAGATAACCAATTTTTATGCTCGGAGTTCGGAATATATAACCTCACAAACTTGATCATAACTTCAACATCACCAACTTTTCGAGTTTATAAATCCAGCTTATTGGACAAAGTAATTGTAAGTAATTCAGTTTAAATTTATCGGATAAATGGAAATCCCAAGTTGGAACATTTTCATTTGGAGTACTAATAAAAAATTGTAGAATCGCATTTTTGTTATGTCTGGACTGTTAGTTCACCCGCTGTTTAACTGTCTTAATTTGGTTCTTGTTGTCCATAATAGTACAAATTTATGACTTAGTTAAGTATTGTAGTTATATTTTATGTGATTAGATCTAAGTTGTTCTATAATAAAAATATTGCCTTCCTTTAAACCCAAACTTGTACCCATTGACTCTTAACTCTCCTATAGGAACGAGGACTATGGTTAATTACAACTTTTCGGCTCATAATATCCTTACCAATCAAATTTGTGAAAGCACTTTTGTATCACCTGGTAGATGTATGAATTTGTTAAACTAGCAGCATCATACAGTTTTAAATTCGGTTCCAATGAATCAATAAATTTCATTTACTTTAATACCACAGTGACAAACTTGTATGTCTCTATATTATGTCCTTCTAATCAACGAATACATACTTCCGTTTGGCTTTGGTGCTTTTATCAGACAAGCCTAATCTTCAATAAGAGGCTTTAGTTTTCAAGTGAACCTGTTAAGCTTGATTAAAACGATGTTAATGAAAAGAATGTAGGGTTTAAGTTATCAGTACATAAAATAATATACGGATTCAGGCAGTTCAAAAGGCATAGGTAGTGAACTTATCACAGTGTAAAAGAATACGACAATCCAGCTAGAAGTCTCTAGTTGGCAACAAGATTGCTTAAGCAACCTGTGTGCCAAACGCTTATTTGTAAGAAGCACACAAAATTAAAGGGAAAATATTGCTTTTAAATACGGCATGATTCTTTATCATCTTAATTATACAGAATTATACGGGACGGTCTTAAAGTGACAAATAAATTTATTATTATTAAAAGGACTATTTTTTTTTTATTTGCTAGGATACATTATTTTTATTTCCGAGGTACTCCCAACAATGCTTGATTGCTGTCAACGATTTTCATATATTTCATATACAGGGTCGTTGGTATGTATGGAAACGGTTGATTATATCTTAAAGTACAACAGCTAGCAAAAAATATTCGAGACAAAAGTTTGAGGATTTTTTACAGTCTATTAGAATTTTAAAAAATTAAGTATATAGGACGAGTCAAAAAGCCGTAGAGAAGTAAAGTTAGTTTTTTTTTAATGCAACACCCTATATCTTAGAATATTTTTGGTTTTTACGTAAAATGACAATTACTCTTTGATAAACGCATTATAAGTCTAAACTTAATAGTTTCCGAGATATCGAGTTTTGAAGAATGACATTTTTGAATTTTGACAGCTTCTAGCGTTCTAACAATACGTCTTTAGAGTAAAACGGCTTACGTGCCCCTATCTTAGTTTTTAATTATCTTTCTAAAAGTGTCAACTTACGGTTAAACCAGATGCAACTCAAAAGCCGGAGATATAGCACTTCCGGTTTAACGGGAAGTTGGTATTTTCGGGAAGATATTAAAAAAGTAAGATAGGGACATGTAAGCCGTTTTGCTTTATGGCATACCGTTAGAATGCTAGAAGCTGCCAAAGTTCAAAAATGCCATTTTTCAAAAGTCGATATCTCGGAAACTATATATAAGTTTATACTTATAAAGCTCTTATTAACAAATAATTATAATTTTATGTAGAATTCAAAATTATTCTAAGATATAGGGTGCTCCATTAAAAAGAAAAGTAACTTTGTTCTTTTACGGCTTTCTGGCTCACCGTGTATACTTATCTTTTTTTAATTCTAATAGACTTTATAAAACCATAAAACTTTTGTCTTGAATATTTTTTGTTAGCTGTTTTACTTTAGGAAATAATCGACCGTTTCCATACATACCAACGCCCATATATATGACGTAATACAGGGTCGTTGGTATGTATGGAAACGTTCGATTATTTCTTAAAGTAAAGCAGTTAGCAAAAAATATTTAAGGCAAAAGTTTCAGGGTTTCTAAAGGTCTATTAGAACTAAAAAAAAATAAGTATACAGGATGAGTCAGAAAACCGTAGAGAAACAAAGTTACTTTTTTTTTATACGGAACACCCTACATCTTAGAATATTCTTGGATTTTACATAAAATAACAATTATTTTTCAATAAGTGCATTATAAGTCTAAACCTAATAGTTTCCGAGATATCGACTTTTGAAAAATTACATTTTTGTACTTTGACAGCTTCTAGCTTTTTAACGGTACGTCTTAGAGTAAAACGGCTTAGATGTCCCTGTCTAAGTTTCTTATTATCTTCCTAAAAGTGTCAACTTCCGGTTAATTCGGATGTAACTCAAAAACCGGAAATACAGTACTTCCGATTTAACCGGAAGTTGATGTTTTTGGGAAGATAGTAAAAAAGTAAGATAGGGATATGTAAGCCGTTTCACTCTAAGACGTTAGAAAGCTAAAAGCTGTCAAAGTTCAAAAATGTAATTTTTGAGAAGTCGATATCTCGGAAACTATTAGGTTTAGGCTTATAATGCACTTATTAAAAAATAATTGTTATTTCATGTAAAATCCAAAAATATTCTAAGATATAGGGTCTTCTATTTAAAAAAAAAATAACTTTGATTCTCTACGGTTTTCTGACTCATCCTGTATACTTATTTGTTTAAAATTCTAACAGAACTTAAAAAACCCTAACACTTTTGTCTAAAATATTTTTTGCTAACTGTTATACTTTAAGAAATAATCGACCGTTTCCATACATACCAACGACCCTGTACCTATAATAGCTCGACACATGGACTCGAAAGATTGCGGAAACAAAACGTTCAGTGGTTTACGATGTTGCCACATCCCGTTAATTAGTTATGATTTAATATTCATTAGCAAGGAAACCCTGGAATGAAAAAAATTCATTGAAAATAAATAATAGTATTTTTACGAAACTAAGAGTATTTTATTATATTTTCAAAATTATTCGAAATCTCTTTTCATTCTATTTAAGTTTTATATTGGAATGGCGTCATTAAAGGGAATAGGTGGCTATTGTTTATTTAATTGGTTGACACGGGTCACTATTTGTGTGTGTCAGTGGAGTAGTGTACAACGAGCGAAATTTCTTTTTCATGACGAAATATAATTTCCTATTTTATTGGTGTCCTTATATGCTCTTTTTACCTTCGCACGGTACTCTAAGCAAGTAGGGCAAATACCCTGCTAGCATGTGCAGAACAACCCCATACCAAGATAGCATGACAACAGAGCGACTGTATGAAGGCGCGGAAAGCCATCATACAAACAATGTCCTTCACAGTCCTAACTAGTTGTTTCGATAGGAATATGGATTTTGAGATCCTTTCGCAGATATAGTCAACACGCTAGTCGGATTTTAGTACAGGATCAATTTGAACACCCAGAAACCTAACTGCAGGCCAATTCTCTTGTCCGCGTTCAAGCTGAGGCGACTCGCCGCAAACCAGCTGTTCAGGTTGGTACGACTCTCCTTCATTTTCTGATATAAGGTTCCCATGTCAGCGCTGGCATTGATAGCTGACGTATCGTCAGCAAACTGAATAAGTCCACCCTCGTTCAGAGTCATTGACAGATCGTCGATGATAAAGCCACAGCTCGGACAACACTGACCGCATGGCTGGGCAATAATTTATTGTTATTATATCGGTGTTTATATGGAAAACACGCTGCCGCTTAAATTCAAGAACTCAGTTAATATTCCAGATAGAGGCGTATGATAAAAAATTTTGAAAACTTAAATGAGGTTCTTTACTCCTTTACCTTTTAGATTCTTCTTATAATTTGCCTCTATTTGCATTGCTTTTATAGTTCTTCAATTTATACGTTTTCCTTGCAAACTGTAAATTTTAAAATATTTCCGCCCGGTCGATAGCTACACTGAGAACGTATTGTTTCGCGGTGAACCAGGAAATCGTTAAACACAATTGGTTTTAATATTGCTTTAACAATATTATATTTACAATTTTTACACATATGTCCTGTTGTTCAAATTAAAGCCATAAGCTATTTTGCTCAACTATTTGTAACATGATTTAACCATATTTTTCAACTAATTTAACGCCTTGGTTGATTTACCTTGTTAATCTTAGTGATTTAGATATAAAGAGGACTGTAGAAGAGTTGCAACTTTTGCACTATAAAAATTAATAACCTAGGATTGCTAAAGAATTTTATTCTCTGATTGGTATATAATAATAATAATAATAATAATAATAATTAAGGTCTTTATTCATAAATGATACAATCAAAGTACTACATTTTGTTATTGGGCGAGGTTCAGTTCACCCTGATTACAATATATGCAACAAGGCATCTGTTCAACTAACCCATAACCAAACTATAACTAGTGAAATTGCCATAAAGAAAGAAAATAGTAGACGAGATAAACGTAAACTAATAAATTATATTTTGTCTTTAAAAGTGGAGAGTATTACTAAAAACAACAATTCATTACCCAGGCCGCACTTTCTATTATGATTGCGCACCAAGCTTTTGATAAATAAAATTTCTGAAAACAGGTGCTGACATAGCATAAACATCATTAGGAAGAGCGTTCAATAAATTGACAATGTTGTACGAGAAGGATCGCTTAAAAACCTGCGATCTATGTTGTGGTATTGTAAGCCTACCCTTAAACCTAATATTAATATTGTGTACGTCTGTGCGAAATCTAATCTTCTGATAGAGATATGTTGGAAACTTATTTTTTATAATAGCATGATAGTGGCAAATCATATGCAGATAACGCTTTTGGTACATGCTTAACCAACCATTATCTTTAATTTTATGGGTAATGTGCTCTCGTTTTTTTATGCCAAATATAAGCCGTAAGCAAGAGTTTTGTACTTTTTGTATTCGCCTTGAATCATATTCGGTCAAGCATGGACCATAAACGCCATCACAGTAATTGAAGTGGGAAAGCACAAGTACATCACACAACATAGACTTTACATTCCTATTAAGGATATATCTATTTTGATAAATAAGTTTTAAGTTGGAGTAAGCTTTCTGAATGCACCTATTTACATGTGCAGCAAACCTCAACTCACTGTCAACATACAGACCCAAATTCTTCACCACAGGATCCAACATAATACTGTGACCTTGAACGCCAATATTATGACTGTACCGTTCGATAAACCGTTGTTTTTCTACTTTTCCTCCAAAAACCACCGCCACAGTTTTATTAAAATTTAATTTTAAGCAATGATTACTAGTAAATTCACTAACCTTGATCAAATCAAAATTGACTGCGGCGACAGCCTGTGGTGCTTCATCCGGATAAAAGGACAAGTACATCTGAGTATCATCAGCATAGAAATGATTACTGCATGACAGAAAGACTGAAGAAAATGATGACGTATAAAATGTAAATAATCTTGGGCCCAAGATTGAGCCCTGCGGAACACCATTAGTGACATCTAAAAATTCCGAGTTTTTTCTATTATAACATACTAATTGTTTTCTGTCATGCAGATAATTTGTCATGAGCCCTATTGCTTGATCGTTAAAACCCACATAACTATACATTGCTTTTAAAATATCATGATTTAACGTATCAAACGCCTTGGAATAATCCAACAAAACCAAAATTGACAACTTTCCCTTATCTAAGCTGCATATTATATCATCTGTTATATTCATTAAAGCAGTATTGCATCCCACACCCTTTCTAAAACCAGACTGTGAATCAGAAATAATTTTATTATTGTTAAAATATACCTGCAACTGAACATCAAGTAGCTTTTCAAAAACTTTGGAAAGGGTGGGGAGAATACTAATGGGGCGCAAATCATTAAAAGTATTCGGAGTAGCAACCTTGGGCAGAGGAATCACACGCGCTTCCTTCCACATACTAGGAAAGGTGGAGCAAGAAATACTATAGTTCATGATGTGTGTTATATATGTTATATATGGAAGTAGAAAGGGAAGACATAGTTGTATTGTTAAGATATTTATTCCATCAAGTCCTGTAGCTGTACTTTTTATTGTAGAAATTACTGCTTACGGTAAGCACTCAACAGTACAAAGCTTCATTGTTTTTAAGTTAACCCATCTTTGAACTTTTCAATTTAAATAAATTTTATAATTAATTTAATTAACGTTTGTGTTTATTTTGGCACTGTTTGTGAGTCACACTATTCACTCACAGGAATATGGTGTTGCTGTGCAGGTTAGAGCTAAAAGTAGCTATGAGGGACGCTCAATTTTATGTCTTCGCTTGCACGGCAGCCATTTTTTAAGGTTCGTACAGGGTTTTCTTTTATATTTAGACCCCTATTTAGAGGAAAAACTATAAGAGATAGAAAAAAACTTTAAATATGAAAGTTTTATGATTTTTACTGAATCATCAGAATATTAGCAAAAAATTATTAAAATACTATTACAATGCCGAAAAATATAAGCAACTTATGTTTTTTTAAATGGAACACCCTGTATTTATTTCATTAAAATTATAGATCTTTTTTTCCTGATTACAAAAATATAGGGTTTGTCTATATTAACTCCAACCAGTTTTAAGATATTAGCGATATAAAATAAAAATTAAAAATACTTTCTTTTATGAAATTTTAAAATATATTTAATACAAAATAAAGAAAAAATGCAGAACCATAGAAAATTATTGATTTTCAACATAACCCCCTTCATTTAATATACATTTTTGAATGTTTCCTAATAACTTATGATTTATTGCGTTCATAATGAACACTGGAAAGTCCCTATTTAGCACCAAAATTTCTTCGTGAATTCTTTGTTCCAGAACTTGAACGTTTTCTGGCCTATTGTAATAAATTTTATTTTTTAAATAGCCCCAAAGAAAAATGTCCAGAACTGTCAAGTCAGGGCTGTTTGCCGGCCACCTTATTGGTCCGTTTCTTCCAATCCACGTATTATATTTTTCATTTAAGTATCTTGTAACAGGGACAACATTATGGGGTGGGTCACCGTCCTTTTGCCAAATGAGCGTAGCGTATTGGTTGAGAGGAAGCTCTTCCAAAATGTTTTCAATCTCATTTTCAAGAAATTCCATATATCTTGGACCAGTTAAACTCCCATTATAAATTATTGGACCAATGACCCTATTTCCTATAATGCCACACCACACATTTATAGACCTACGACCCTGAATTCTAACAGGCTGAATTTTGTGGGGATTTGAAGTTGCCCAAAAATGTTTATTTTTTCGGTTAAACATACCAGCTGTGCTGAAATTTGCCTCGTCGGTAAATAAAATTTTGTTTAAAAGATTCCCATCAATTTCACGCCTTCTTAAAACATCCAAACAAAATTCTAGCCGCTGTCTCTTGTGATCTTCTGTTAAGTTTTGGACTGGTAAAAATTTATATGGATGATATCCATATTTTTTCAAAATTTCGTGTATTTTTGATAGGGATTTATTAAAATGGCCTGCCGCATCTGGTATAGAATTTTCAGGATTTTCTGTAATACAACATTTAAGTAATTATTGTAGGATTTAAGAATTAGTATAAACTAGAATGTTTACCTTCAAAGAACAGCAAGACATTTAAATCTAATTGCTCATCTCTCATTACTGTCCTCTTTTTCCTTTCTAAGCTTTTGGTCTCTTCAAATTTTTTCACAACATATTTAATAGTGCTTTTGGAAGGTAAAATTCTATTGGGAAATATCCTGTGGTACTCATTAAGAGTTGTAGATGGATTTCTATTATTAGAATAATATAGATGGATAATATCGAATTTTTCTGCTGTAGAATATCCCATGTTATTGTTTTAAGTACGTAGCAAAATGTTCGTTTAATACAAGCAAACAACGACAAAAATGTCATAATAACATGTGTTTTCAATGGCGACAGACCTTTATCATTTTTTATTTCCAAAGCATTCCGGTTACAATTGCCACGAATTTGAGCTAGTTGAGATAGGTGGTAAATTTAATCTTTATCTGTAAAGTAATGAACGATATTTTCTATTATACTTATCAGGAAACAACATAAACAAAAAATATCGCAAAAAAATAGGAAGCGAACTATTATCATTTTTATATTTAAAACAGTTTAAAGTTAAGAAATTCTAATCTGAACGTTACGAATTATTATTTGGCACACGGAAACAGAGATCGGGAAAAAAATTCCGTGCACTGTTCTGAAAATGTCGCCTTTACTTTTTTGTAAAGGCGTGTGAAGAACATTTCCAAGTAAGTATAATAAAAAATTGTAACTTCTCAAAAAGAATAGATATTGGAATAAATAAATTAAAAAAAAATGTTGACTTAAGATGGCACTTTTATATGAAATATACTGAAATATTATTGCATCGCTTACTTTTTGCAGAGTGTGATTAAGACAAAGAACATAAGGAATATTATTTTGTTTTTACCAGCGTACTGTATAACACATGTAATAAGTAACACACATATCATTTGCTTTTAAATCGAAATGCATGCAAAAATTTTTATAGATCATCTACAGCTTAATTTCGAACTGTCTAAAAAACAATGGCAATGAGTATATTGTTAAAATTTCGATAAATATATTCTTCCTTAAATTTAATTACGCATATACGTCTAATATCATTGTTTTCGGACCTTAAATTCCTTATTGACTTTATCATAATACTACAACTGTGTTTATCTGACTGAGGCGTTTTTTAGATGGCTCTGGGATCACGCACCTTGCGAAAAGAAGGAAATTAAAAAGAAAATGAAGATTTGAACAAAAATGAAGATTTACTAAAAGAATAATAAAATCAAGAGTTGAGTCCAATTTATATTATTAATAAGAAAATTTTGCATGGATATAAAAGATTTATCATTTTGGAATTTGAATTTTGATGCGCAGCTTTTCGAGCGGTGGTCACTGGTCAAAATTATTTCATCGCGATCGGAACTCGACTTCCCACATGAACCTATCGCTTTGTATAATTTGTAGAATAGTCAACAAATAAATATTTTGCTGAAAGTTGTGTTATTACGGGGGGACGGCCTGATTGCATGACAGCATTCTCGCTTCCCATGCGATAGCTACCCAGTTAAAGCCCAGGCTGAGCCAGCAGACTTTTTCAGTTTGCAGGGCCCAGGTCACCATAATACGTCGTGTTGCACATGCAACATCCACCGGCAAATTTTTAACGGCAATATATCTAGTATAGACTTATGAAGTACAGTAAAACACAATTAAATTGTAAAATTTCCACTATATTTAGCTATGAAATGACATGTTTCGCTAACACTGTAGCTTTATTCTGCTGACCATTGTCGATACTTTTAGGGCTCTGTAATAAACACATTACCTACTTTATTATAATTACAACAACCACCCGTTGGTTTTCCCCAAAATTGTAACCCTCCCTATATTGTTATTGTTATCTTAAATTATCTGAACCTTATTGTACATTAATTATTTTTAACAATCATTATACCAGTGTCATCTGACCAAGCTACAGTGTTAGCGAAACATGTCATTTTATAGTTAAATATAGTGGAAATTTTACAGTTTAATTGTGTTTTACTGTACTTCATAAGTCTATAGTTATGGATTTCCACCTAGTATCGGCTGAATCTATCAATTTTTTTAATATATCTAGTAGCGGATGGACCTGCGAGTAACCTGGCCGGTGGATGATCACCATTAGCCACTGGTCGGTGGTCAAGGGCTGTACCAGATATTCGGATGGGTTGAGGTAAAAACCTCGAACCAAAGAATTGGCGACGGAGTCTCGCAGACACGGGTATTAATGCTAATACGGATGGTTTAAGAGTTTCCGCGGCATACATAACACTCTCAGCTGAATACAGGGACGTTTTATGGCCGGCTCGTCGAGGTTTGTGATGGGCTAAGAGGCATCAATAATAACCAGACCGTAAACATATTATGCCATGTCGGTTAACTTGTGGTTCGAAACCCACGTTAAACTGTAGATGCAGTCGGACTGACATTACCCAGACGTTATAACGGGGTCGGCAAAAAGGGTCTTAGCTGGTCTACTAGCCTGACTTCAAGCATCCCCGTCCCTACTACTACTCTTATGCAAGGGGTAATAAACTTAAACTATTTAAATAAATAGTGAATTTTTGTTCGTAACAAAATGTCATATTTTAGTTGTTTTGTGCACAGGGTTCATGAGACAGACGAATAGATATTCAAATTCAAATTTAAAAAGTCTTTATTAAGGCAGGGCTCAGCCACAGGCTGCTTAGGTCCAACATGAAATATCTTACAAATTTAATCAGAAAATATATAATATTATTGAAAATAACTAAATAAAAATGTATATTAATCTGATTATTATTAGTTTATCAAATAATAATGTTAGGACAGGGATATCGAAACATTATCAGTAACCCCTACAGTAATGAGTGGTTGACACTATACAGATTTGTAACAATTCTTAAGCTGTTTCTTAAATGCAGTTTTATTATTAACTGATTTTAAGTAGTTTGGTAAGGTGTTAAATAAAAAACAAGAATGATAGGAAAAAGAACCTCTGAAAGCAGTTGTGGAATGTGGTGGTATATGAAGTAAAATTGGTACCCTTCTCTGTCTAACAAATACACCATCGGCGAAAGTTAGTTTTTCGTAAAGATAGGTTGGTGTATGGGAATTGATAATTCTTTGTAAATAACAGAGAAAATAAATATTACACCTTTTTCCCATTCTAAACCAACTAAATTGCAAATATGATGGGGTTATATGATCTTTTCGTCTGACACATGCCGACAGGGACGATAATCTAAATCGCAATAATCACAAAGATATAAAAGAATCGACTCTATTAATCTCAATTTAGTGTTCACATCCAGTATGTATTTAAATGTATGAATTGACTTTAATCTTCCATAAGCTAGTTTCAAAATAGTACTAACATAGTCACCAAAAGTAAGATTTTGGTCAAGAGTAATCCCAAGGTTTTTACAAACATTTTTAAAATTAATTGGTACTTCATCCAACAAAACAAAATCGTTAACCAGAACTTTGGCAGAGGTTTTTGCAGGATTCAACAGAAGGCCATTGTTCTTAGACCACACATTTATTATCTCTAAGTTATGATTAATTTGAGCAAAAGAGAGAGAGCAAATGGTAAGAGGCAGAAATTTCAGTAGGTAAGTCCGCTGAAAATAAAATAAACAAGAGTGGCCCCAAAATCGAACCTTGTGAAACGCCACTAGTTATTTTTCGGCTTTTAGATACTGTTAGCTCTCCATTAGTATTTACTTGAACTTGTTGGTTGCGGTTGGCAAAATATGATTGAAACCACTCCAAAACATTAAGAGAAAAACCATAATACTTTAATTTAGCTAATAATAATTTGTGATCCAAGAAATCAAATGCCCTGGAGTAGTCAAGTATTAACCGAATAGAAACCAGGTATTTATCGACACCATGCAATAGATCATTAGTTAGGTCTGATAAAGCCGATGCAGTACTGTAACCGGCCCTAAAACCCGGCTGTTTACAAGGCAAGAGACTTACGTCCGGTATATAATTTTTTACTTGTAGATAAATTGCATTTTCAGCAATTTTAGATGTCACAGTTATATACTTATAGGGCGCAACTCGGACAAGACCGAGATTTTGCTCTTCTTTGATGAAGCGTTAATAACATGAGTAAGTGCTAGCATACACATTTTTAACATTTCGGACGAAATTCGATCAACCCCCCCTAGTATTACTTCTAATACTGAATAAAATATTAGAGACATCTGCCCCAGAGACCCAAGAAAATTCAAATTCGTGGACAACAGCTACGTGTTTATATGAATCAAAATAATGTATAATATCATTTACAAGCGTTAGGCGAGGAATGGAGCTTATAAAAAAATCATTCATTTTTTCAGTATCCAAAAGCTCTTCCGGACTGTGCAATTCTTCTGTTTTTTGTGTTTGCCCAATATTTTCCAGAGGACTCTGGAGTTCCTAAAATTATTTTTAAGTTCAGAGTTCACAGCTTTCTTCTTTCGACTATTGGTAGACTTGAGTGCAAAATACACCATTGTTTTACTTAAAATTGCTAAAATATTACACTTTTATTCTACTTGGTACCTTCTTAAAGGAACACGCTATTTTCTTATAGTCAAATCATTTATAAAAATTAAGATTACAGAAATCAAGATTTTATTCACAGATAAAGCCTGTTTTACACGGAGTGGCATAACTTATTTGTACAATAAACATGTCTATGCTAAAGAAAATCCTCATGCGACTAAAGTAACCCATTATCAGAATGAGTTTAAGATCAATATGTGGGTAGGAATCATAGATACTTTCATAATTGGTCCTGTCATTTTATCACCTTGACTAAATGGCGAAAACTATTTGGAACATCTGCGAAACGAATTACCAAACTTATTGGATCCCCTGCCCTTAGAACTTCGAAGAGGAATGTGGTTTATGCATGACGGTGCTCCTCCACATTTTTATTTAAACGTACGTAATTATATTAACGAACAGTATCCAAATAGATATATAGGTAGGGACAATGATGCACCCGCAAATTGGCCAGCTCGATCCCCTGAAATAAAACCGATGGATAACTTTTTATGGAGAACTTTGAAAAACCTTGTGTATTCTAGGCCAGTAGATACAGAAGATGAATTAAGAAGACGTACTCAAACTGGTTACTGGAATTGACGCTTTGAGAAATGATGACGATATACTCCAAAGAGTTCAATTTAATTTTTTAAAACTTATTAATCTTTGTACACACGAAAATGGAGGTAGTTTTGAACATTTGTTAAAAGCATTTTTTTAAATTAAATGAAATTAAATTTTTGTTGTTGATAAATCTCTTATTGCCTGTTTTTTACTAGAGAATAAAATTAACATTTATGTAATTTTTTTTTTAGTTTTTAGTGACAGTTATTTTAATTTACCGCCTTCGCTTCAAAGTGTGTTTAATTATTCAAATGTATGCTTAAATTATTTTTTAGGTTCGTTTTGACACCAGTCAGTATTAGTGACAGTTGTTGTAATTTAACGCCTTCGCTTCAAATTGTGTTCAATTATTACAATAATTTAGACCTGGCCATACACGAAGTGAATTTTTTAAATTCAGATATCTCAAAAACAACTGCTCAAATCAACTCTTACCACGTATACCTTTTTTAGGTAAAATACGTTGAAGAATAAGAACTTTTATTTAAAAGTTAAATAGCGGGTAGCTCAAAAACGTTATTTTGTTTTAAATGTGTGCAAGGTGCCCCCTCTAAATTTTGCAATAAGAATGACAGCAGATTTTAATTTTTCACCTCACAAACCCTCCCTAGCCGAATATTATGACAATACAACAATTAATAAAAGAATTATTTATGAAATTAAAACTAAAACCAAATTGAACTTTTGACACTCTGTATCTCCAAAATCATTCACTTTTGGACTGAGGTAAGTTGGGTTAGATCGTCATTTTTTAACCTCAGGAAATTGTGGTAGCATTTTTTCCGCATCTTTTAGAGACACCCTGTATATGTCCAGACAACGAACGAATAAAGTTGATCTCCTAACTATTTTTTTCAGTTTTTATACAAAACATCAAAAATATTTATTTTAGCTAACTTTACTCGTAATTTCTAAGTTTCGGCTTTTCCGGAGAAACAAGAAATTCCATAGAATTAATTCTACCTCCAGAAATCAATTGTAGTGCTCCCCATCGTCAATTATTGTTTACAAAAACTTTTAAGTTAAGAGCAAATAGACAAACTGGACCACTATTGATTTTGTAAATACCGACAGTTTAACTTTAATTTTTCGACAAAACAAACGTTTAGACCAATGGTCGATTTATCTTAGGTTTCCTTTTTACCGTTTTAAAAGCGGAAGTTACACAAGTTTATATTTGACATAAAAGAAGGAAACTGAACACAAAAAGAATTTTGTACGATTCTAAAATCTATTAAGGAACAATATCTGCATTAGCAGAAAAATAATTCTTGGTGTAAAATTACAAGAATATATTTTCTATGTAATTGTTCACAACAATAAAAAATTTCTTGGTCATTTCTATATGTATATATTTATATAATGTTATATTATTTTTGTTGTAACCTTCCAAAATATTTACATATATAGGGTGGCTCACACTTAGCGCAGGATTCCATAACACCTAATCTACCAAAACTTTAATATATATTTTTCAAAAACTTCTAGGAAGGCATTTGGTTTACAATTTAAAAATATTTATTTAAAGGGTGTCTCAAATATTTTTGATTTATCAAACAGGTGTAGATTTCTGGATAAATTGAAAAAAAATTGTATAACATATGCAATGTCTAAACTAAATCGTTTTTGAGTAATTAACGAATTTTCAAAAAATTGGTATTTTGTAGATGCAGCGTTTAGGCGCACAAGCAAAACCATACCTTACCCCCTACAACTCTGTTTTCGAAAAATATTAAAAAGTTAAAGTGGTTTAGATGATATGGAGTCCTGCGTTGAGTTTGTGCCACCCTGTAAACAGTGCGAAAAAGTGCACTTTTCACAAGCATTCTTAGACAGAAGTATGTACTTTTCTGTACTAGTGGAGAAAAGTAAAAAAATTCTGGTGTTAATCAGTGGCGTGGTAACAAAATAATGTTGAGTTATTTAAGGTCGTTTTTTTTTGCCGAGTATAGTTTCGCTATTGTTTAAATAAATTTCTTGAACATTTCTATGTTATCAAGACTCTCTGTATATATGATCGTATAGTCGACCACTTTCGAGATAAAAGGACTTACAAGAATGAATGCGGTGCGTAAATACAGTAAACATTAACGCTCGCGAGACGCGGAGATTACATGAAAAAAAGTACCTGACAGGCAAGTTCCATGCATTCAATTTTTCATTAAAATACTTTGTTGAAAAGGACCTATTAAATCAGATGGCTCAAAGTAGACCACGTGCTACGCAAACTACAGAAGCTAAAGAGAGAGTTCTTAGAAAAGTCGCGCGTAATCCAGGAATACGCACCGGAAGACTCGCTATTCAAAAAGGCATTCCAACGAGCTCGGTTTTAGATATGCTGCATGAATAGTTTCTCTACCCATAATACATTGATAGAGTTCAGGCTCCAAAATCCTAATATATTGAACTCTGATGGACCGATAAAAACAAAAATGCATTTTTGACTGGCACTAAGAAAGTTCTGTATTAATATCTAGACGGGAATATTTGGGGACTCTTTTTTACCAAATAGATTAAACGGTGCATCATACTTAGACTTTCTCTTTCGAGGGTCCGTCCAAGTGCCGGATGCACTTCGGCCAGGTTTGACCCATTGTGCTTAACCTAGTTTTATCTTACACCTACTCATTTATTTCAGTTCCTTGCACTAGTTTTTGTAGGTCAACTACTGGGAAGAGCGTCGGAATATCTGTTGACTCTAGTCTTGGTTACCCAAGTATTTGTTACCTTTCCCGATCGAATGACTCGCTGTAACAGATAATATGCTATAACGTTTCACTCACTCGTCCGCATAACCTGCAGCTCCGGTCTCCGTTGTACACATGCAGACGGTGCAGGTCTCTCTTAACGGCCATGCGTTTTGTCATGTGTAATTCTCAGCTGATCTCTGCTCATCAGAAGTAATTATCTCGTTAATTTCGGGTCTGGATCCCTAATAAAGGTTTGCTATGGTAATCCCTGTTTATTATTCCAGTGCTGGTTCTGGACCTATAAATGTTTTTTTCGAACAATTCTTGCAAGTTTGCCTTTGGTTTCTTGTAATACTGTCCTGGTACCCATTGTTTAACAACAAAGTATAACCTAACAAATTACTTTGTTAGGATATCCTTCGATTTTCTACAAAATGTGCTTCCACACCTGCTTAATGATATGGCTTATGCTTTAAGGACAGATATAGACTATATGCAAGACGGGGCTCCACCACATTTCAGTTTTAATATGAGCGCACATTTAAATGAAGTCTATCTTGAGCGATGAACAGGACAAGAGGGTCCTGTAGGTTTGCCAACTCGTTCTCTAGATTTAAATCCATTTGAGTATTTGTTATGGGCTACTAAAAATTCTTAGTACACTAAGTATCAGTTTGCACCGTTGCGGGTGTTTGCTGGGCGTGAAGGTATAAGAAATAAACCTGGTATTATTACTTCAGGCTCCTAAAAACTGCTGAAAGATGGCAGTACCTATATTGAGTTGCCTACGCAAATCAATATCGTAGCTTTAAGGTGTTTCGGTTTTCCAATGGTAGGTATGATCGCTTGTCATACTTTTCATGTACTGATGAGAGCTAAAAAGTTCGAAACCCTTCTACAGGTAGCAGTAGTGTAGCGTCCTGTCATTGCCAAAAAAAATTAATTACTTTTCTTTTGGTAATTTCTGCGCCCTGAGCTTACTAATTGTATGTTAGTACTAACTGCGCTCGTTGGGGCATATAGCCCAGAGAATAGCTGTTTTAGCATGATTGGGTCAATCCTAATTTTATTTAGGTTTTCAAATTGTTTGTCTAGGGTATAATAAAAGGGCATATTATAAAGTGAGGTGATACTTTATTTTAAAGTTCGATTTCGTGATATAAACACACCACGCTACACAGTACGCAGTCCAAACGATATTAAAAAAATTACAGTCCCAACAACTTACGGTACGTAGGTACAATGGCTTTTAACGGCACAAAGACAAAATATCTTAATAGAAAAAATAACACTAACTTTCTAAGTCGTGTCTCAACCTAGTCGTCATAACGCAACCACCGTCTTTTATTACTAAAATAAACTCAAAAGTAAAAACAGCCCATTTCCTTACTCGTCGTTGTCCTTCACGTCTTGAAGGAGATTCGTCTTCTCTCTCTGTCTCTTTTGTTATTTTCAACCAAAAAGAAAAAAAAGCGTTAGCTTGACGCTAGCCGAAGTTACGGTGATTAGGAAGTTGGAATAGGCTGCCCAGGCGTTAGCTAAATAATGCTAAGTCATGCCATTGAAAATAGATGAAAAAGACTAATGAAAAAGATTATATATTATACTATATGTATAAGGTGTCAGCAAGTGGTGAGAGAGAAAATTGCCAAGTGGTATTCACTACAGTGTTTACTTATTAGTAAACTTACCAATAATTGGGGAAAGGGGAAAAAAGTCAAAAAGTCTTTCTCCACCAATTTGATCAAAAATTACCAATAATTATTAAAAACGTAATAACAAAAAAAAGGGATTTACAAATTTAGGTACAGCGTTGTTTATTATTTTGTTACTGATTTGTTGATATTAAATAATGAAATTATTTTTCACAAAAAGATTCTTAGCATTAAATGTCTTTTATCGCGACAACGGTTGACTATATTATGACCATATTACCAGAGGACCTTTTTGTTTTTTTTTTATCTAAAAATGTTTAAGGCTCTACAACGTGCAAATTTATAGAACGATTAACACAGTTCCGCTACTGCAGGATTCTGAAAAGGCTATTTAAGATGTTTCTTTTGAAATCTATAAGAAATTGCCTATCTACAGTTATATTTATCATCAGTCAAAGTGAAACAATCGATACAGAGGCAAGATTATGATACACTGAGAAAAAGTTCAGTTACAAATATAAGAATTGAAAGGGCACGAGGAAATTATTTAATTATTTTAAGTTTTGTTGTCAATAACAATAAACTTGAAACAAAAAAAAACAGGGTGTTTCAGAAGTACGGTACGTAACCTAAGAGGGTGTCCGAAGTTACCCCGTGTTTGATATACAGGGTGTTAAAGTTTCTTAAAAAAAATCGGTTGCAATCGTGCGTTTTATCAGAAGGTGGCCATTTTCAACATTTGCTTTGATTAACTGTTGAATTTTTTTTTGTATCATTATTTTAAAAAAATATTTTATACATATTATAAACGATAGCCACATAGGGTACGAAACGAAGAAACTAACAAGATGAGAAAAAAGGAAAGAACTAATAATAGACGAAGAGGGCCTGTAACAAAACTTAGTATTAGTTTGAATAAACTTATTAACTAGGGTAAGGGGACACTTTAGATTTAGTACAACTTACCGAAGGTGGTATGTAGCCTTTGAGATGTGAATGAAAAAAAAACTGGAACGTTTTAATATAGCACCATATAAGCTTCTTAGGCTTACAAAGCTATGTGACGACCTTAGCGCTAATCAAGGGCCTAGATTTCATAAAAAATGAGCAAACAAAACTCTGAAAACTCCCCTGTAACACTGCAAAAAGGACGGTTTCCACAACAAAAAAAAACAAATAAAAAGGCGGAAAGCTCCCAGCGGCAACGGTGTCGGGATCTTGAAGTTGTTGTCAGTAGTCCATAGCAACTTGATTACATTTTAAGGGATGTTATGAGGGCTGTGGTTACTTAGAGCTAGAGAGTTGTGAATATAATCTTGCCGAGAAGTTAAGCGGTAAAGTTTAAATACATTAGGATGAATATGAAGAATTCTTAAGTTAAATAAGTTAAAAAAAAAATAAGATACAGAGAAGAAAACCGATTGGTAAGTGTATAAAATTTAAAACGTCACAGAACATCCTGGATGTTTCTTGTATTTAGGCATGAACTATCGCCTGCTTTGGTGCAGTTAGCGTTGGGTTTATGGCTCTGATAATGCAGAGGCAGACTATAATAACTAACCTATATTCCTAACCTTAATTCTAAATTTAGGGTAAGTCATGATACGTCTGACCTAAGTACTTCTGATTTGAATAGGGCTAGGTCATATATGGCTGGTACAAATATGGACTTCTTTCTTTCTTCAACTGACTTCACTGAAATTCAAAAAATAATAATAAAGTTACCACCAAAACATTCTACCGGACTGGACGAAATACCTACAAAAATAGTTGGGTCCGTCTCTAATATTATATGTCATCCTTTGTGTGAGGTTATAAATGCTTCTTTTGGTCAGGGATTTTTTTCGGAGAGACTTATGGAGGCTAAAGCGGTGCCTATACATAAGAAGGAAGAAAAAACTGATCCAAACAAGTATAGACCAGTATCTTTGCTATCAGTGTTTTCAAAGGTTGTAGAGCGAGTGGCATTCGTCAGGGCTCAAGTGTTCTGTGCGAGCCGGTACGGATTTTTGCCCGACTTATCAACAACTGACGCTATAATTGATTTACTGAATTTTTTAATTGACGAACTAGAAAGTGGCGGGGTCGTGGCTGGAATCTATGCTGACCTGTCAAAGGCGTTTGATGTGATAAACCATGAGCTATTGCTAAGGAAGTTGGAGATTTACGGCGTGCGAGGTGTGGGCCTTTCTTTTCTTAAAATCCTATTTAATGAACACGTATCAACGGGTTTGTATAGCATCACTGAAATCAGGAAAAAGATCCTCCTTTTTCTCAAATAGAGCCTTGATAACATCAGGCGTGCCTCAGGGATCTATTTTCGGCCCTTTATTATTTCTTATTTTTTCGAATGATTTGACAAGATGCATTGGCAGGAGCAGTACATTTCAGTACACCGACGGCACGTCATAGGCTAAAACTAAATAATAAGAAAATAGTACTCGTTTGTTTTGGGAACCCTACAAGTTCCCTGTATGTTCCTCAGAATGGACGATCGATTTCACAAATGTGTAAAGCAAAATTTTTAAGGTTAATTAGTGAGGATAATCTCTCTTGGAGGGAACATATAAATAGCATCGAAAGAAGAATAATTACCGCCTGTTACAATATCAGATTTTTACACAATCAGCTTGGTAAGAATTCAATATATCTTTCATATATTGCCTATGTTCAATCCATCATATCATACAGCATTATGGTTTGGGTTAGGGCTGCTGACGCACAAAAAATTTTCTTGGCACAGAAAAGAGTGATTCGTGCAATAATGAAATTGCCTAGTACTACATCATACAGAGATTACTTCAGGAAATTAAGAGATACTAACGATTCCTTCTCTGTACATCTTCAACTTAGCGGTGTACACAAAGAAACATATCAATAGGCTTTCTAAGAATCGAGACTATTATAATAATATGGCAACACGGGGAAATGAAATGAAATGGATTGGCACACTACAATCCACAAAACAACTTTTTACGAAAAGTCTCCTTATTTTAACCGTATAAAAATTTTTAATGCTCTGCCAAGTGAAATAAAAACAATTCCGGAACTGAGCATTTTTCGGAATAAGCTAAAAAAACACCTAATATCTAATACATTTTATAGTCTAGCCGAATTTTATGAGGCTGCTTGAGTTGATTTGGCTTCTCAAACGGTTAAGTTCTGGTTTAATTTAAGGCCTAAGTAGCTGCTTTTAAGGGCCTCTTACCCTTGGTTAAACTCTTGTTTGTTTGTTCTTGACTACTTTTGGTTTGTGTAATAAGTTGAAGACCTAATATTTATTTATATATTATATTTTATTTTTGTTTCCTAATTTATTACATTTTATTCTTATTGTATTTATTTATATATTTATTGTTTGTATATTTATCTTGTCCAATTTACTTCTCTCTCTGTGTTACGGCTAGCTTAATACCTAGTTTTAGACTATTATATAATATGAAAAAAAATAATGATGTTTCAGATAATGAGTACTTACCGCTGAAGTATCCAAACGACAAAAGGTACAAAGAATTTATAAAGGACTTTAACATATGTACTCAGGATAAAAAGAAGCATGTGGATCAGGAATTTTAAAAATTATTAACTCCAACTGCTCAAATTGTGCAGTAAAATTTACAAAAAGTTCTCATTCGATTGACTGCATTTATTGTAATAAGTGGTTTTGTTTAAATTGTTCATCCTTATCAAAAGCGCAAATGACAGAATTGAAGAAACAAAAAAGATATTGGAATTGTATTAATTGTAATGCAATTTCAGAAGAAAATTCAAAAATAGATGAAATTAGACAGGAAAATACTGTTCTCAAAGAATTTATCAGAGAAATTCTAAGCAAAATGGATGAATTAAAATCTAAAATGGAAAAACTCGAGAAATTAAATATAAATTCAAAGTTCAATAAAATCGATTCAACCCTAGAAGAAATATTAGAGACCCTGCAAAAAAAAGGCGACAATGTTCAAGGCAAAAATGAATTATACTCGAATATATTAAAATTTCCCCCAAAAAAATTAATTCCAAAACAAAATCTTCCAGTTGTTATAATTAAACCGAAGAAATACCAAACATATCAGCAAACGAAATATGAAGTGCAAAAAAATATTAATCCAATAAGTATAAGGGCTTCAATTAATGGCATCAAAGAAATTAAAAATGGAGGTATTGTAATAAAAGCAAATTCAAGTGAAGAAATCGATAACCTTAAAAAACTTTCGGAAGAAAAACTTCATCAAAATTATCTAATTAAAATATCGAAATTAAATTCACCAAAATTAGTACTCATAGGATCCAGCAAGAAATATACAGAGGAAGAACTTTTAGAAGAATTAAAGGCATTGAAATATATTGATATATCCGATAATCTAAAGAATATAAGAAAATCAAATTTTTCAAGAAAATATGTTATTTATATAGAAACAAATGGAGGAACTTATAGAAAACTCGTTAATAAATATGTTTGCTTAGGATGGGATAAATGTCAATTCAAAGAATATTTAAATATAAGAACTTGCTACAAATGTTGCGGATATGGTCATAAAACTAAATTATGTGAGAAATCAGAGACTTGCTCCATTTGTTCAGGAGAACACTCGTTTTGGGAATGTAAACAAAAAAATCCTTCATGTAATAATTGTAAAATACACAATCTTAAATATAGTAAAAATGTATGCATCAAACATGAAGCTTTAAGTGAAAATTGTCCATTGCACCAACAAAAAATCATTGAAGCAAAAGAAAGGATTAATTACTCTTAATAAGCATAGCTCCCTGTATACAAACATGAAAATTTTATATCTAAACTCAAGATCAATCAAAAACAAAATAGATGAAATTGAAATGCTAGCGTTTGAAGAAAAGGCTGATATTGTAATAGCTACAGAAACATGGGTAAACAAATCAGAAGAAAAATATATTAATCTAAACAATTACAATTCCGTCTTTGCAACTAGAGAGAAAAGGGGAGGAGGAGTAGGAATTTTTATTAAAAATAACTTAAATTTCGAAATCATAGAAAAAATTGAAAATGAAATATCTTACGTTTCAATCAAAATAAAGTTGCCGCGCCTAATAATATCTGGAATTTATAGACCACCTTCAGTAAATAGTAAGTGTTTCTTAAACCTTTTTGATGAGATATTGGAAAATTTAACCAAATTAAAAATGGAATGCATTGTTCTTGGTGACATGAATATAAACATTCTTCCGGATGATAATCAAAAAAATGAACTTCTAGATATTTACATGGCAAATAATTCTAAAATATGCAACATAGATATTTCAACGAGGGATACAAACAATGGAGCATCTCTAATAGACCATGTACTTTGCAATTTTAACCAAAATGTTGATATAAAAATGATTATTTCGCAACTTAGTGATCATAAGCTTCAAGTAGTGGAAATTCAAACAAAAAACAAAATAAAAGATACCAAATATAAGTATCTTCTAATTAAGAAGTTTGATGTAGAAAAACTGAAAAGTAAACTTTTTCAATTAAACATTAGGAAATCTGATTTTTTGAACCCAAATATTTTATATGAAAACATTTTAAACATCTTTGATTCCTGTTCTTCAGATCAGTCAATTAAGATTTTACAAAAATCCAAACCATGGTTTACCCAGGAATTAAGAAAAATGCTGAAATTAAGAGACAAACATTACTACAAACTCAAAAAGTATCCAAATAACTTAGAATTTAAAGAAGTACAGGGTTATCCAACCAAGACTGGACAAGGCGATTTTTTGACTTTGCCTGTACTTTTATAAAAAAACTGAAATAGCCATCTTAAGTCATTTTCTCCCGCGAATTCGAATATCTTCAGCAAAAAACAATTGAACATCAAACAAAAGTACTAGGGGTCACTTTGATATTTTTTTAAATGGGATGCCGTATTTTTAATGAGCTTATCCGATTTCTCATATAAATTTTGATCTAAAATGTTGGATTTTTAATTCAAAAACGCCTTTTTTCTTCAGTTTTAAATTCGGAAAATGTTCGTCAACCGTAAGATTAATACCTGATAGATGGATACCCGTTTCACCTGTTCACCCTTTAACCTGCTTTAAAGCGTCCGTCAGTTAGACAAAATAATCAAGTTTCAAATTTCTATATATTTTTCACGAATTAATTACAAATTTAGTAGTTTTTGCAAATCTATTATTGCTTACGTATAAAAAAAGTATGACATATTAGAAAAAACTATAAACTAAAGTGAATAACTTTAATCTCAATAATATAATTGTTCTATGTGTCCTCCATTATTTTCAAAACATGACCGATGCCCCCTTTTCAATCTCTCCAAAGAATCTCTTACAATATTTTGGTCCTGGTTAAGTCTATTAATTTCATTTATAATTTTTTGCTGAATGTCCTCCAGACTTCTGTTGGGTCGTTGATAAACTACATTTTTTAAATGACCCCATAAAAATGTATCCATTGGCGTGATATCGGGGCTATTTGGTGGCCAATGAATTGTTCCGTTACGGCCAATCCACTGATTGTAACGCTCGTTTAGGTATGTTACCACTTCTCGAACTGCATGAGGCGGAGCACCATCCTGCTGCCAAATGATATTGTTGTAGGCTTGCAATGGCAACCTTTCCAAGAAATCCTCGATATCGTTATGAAGAAAATGGAGGTATCTTTGGCCTGTTAAAGAGCCACGATAAAATAGTGGTCCAATAATTCGATTTTCTAACATCCCACACCAAACATTAAGTGAGCTCCAACCTTGAAACTTTATCATTTCATATCTATGAGGGTTAACTGCTGCCCAGTATCTTGTATTTTTCCGATTGTATACCCCCGATGTTGTAAATGACGCTTCGTCACTTCATAGAATTTTATTATATAAATTATAATCTTCGTCTTGCTTTCTCATCAGCATTGAAGCAACAAATCGAAATCGCAGTTCTTTTTGAAGCTGTGTTAAGTATTGAACGGGAAGGATGCAATATAGTTTTAGACCACATTTTTTTAAAGTTCTGTGAACTGTTCCATAGCTTACTCTCCGGAGCCCTGGACCATACCTTACTTCTCGTACCGCTTGCGGAATAGAACTCTTCGGATTTATAGTAAAATATTGAACAATAGCTCGATCCCTTATATTCCGTCTTTTCATCTTTCTTGGCTTATCTTTCAATGTCTTACTTTCTTCAAATAGGGTCTTAATTCTGAGAATTGTATCCACTGAAATGTGTCTCTGGAAACTCTCAAAAAATGTTGTTTGTGTTTGTCGAGCATTCTCTCCACTTTTGTAATATAATTTTATTACATTTAGCCGTTCTTCTAAAGAATATTTCATTATTTGTAATTAATTCGTGAAAAATATATAGAAATTTGAAACTTGATTATTTTGTCTAACTGACGGACGCTTTAAAGCAGGTTAAAGGGTGAACAGGTGAAACGGGTATCCATCTATCAGGTATTAATCTTACGGTAGACGAACATTTTCCGAATTTAAAACTGAAGAAAAAAGGCGTTTTTGAATTAAAAATCCAACATTTTAGATCAAAATTTATATGAGAAATCGGATAAGCTCATTAAAAATACGGCATCCCATTTAAAAAAATATCAAAGTGACCCCTAGTACTTTTGTTTAATGTTCAATTGTTTTTTGCTGAAGATATTCGAATTCGCGGGAGAAAATGACTTAAGATGGCTATTTCAGTTTTTTTATAAAAGTACAGGAAAAGTCAAAAAATCGCCTTGTCTAGTCTTGGTTGGATAACCCTGTACATGCGCATTACAATAAATTAGTCAAAAAAATAATTAGAACAGTTAAGAAAAATTATTATAATGAACACTTTATTAATACAAATCAAAAAGCCATATGGAACAGCATTAATCAAATTTTAACAAACAAACCCCATAATGAGAAGCAAACCATTGACTATCTACTGGTAAATGATTTAAAAATAGAGGGAAAATGGCAAATCTGTGAAGAGATAAATACCCACTTTGTAAATGTTGGTGAGATCTTATCTAGCAAAATTCCAAATATATCAAATACCAGTTCTGACCGACAAAATGAGCCGTCGATGTTTTTGGATGTAGAAAATATTAATAACAAAGATATTGAAGACATCATTGATGGAATTCAAGTGAAGAAAGCTAGTGGTTTTGACAACATAAATATTAAAATTATAAAACTTGTCAAAAATGAAATTATTCCTATTTTACTCTGCTTAACAAAACTTTCTTTTAACATGGGAATTTTTCCAGATAAATTAAAAATTGCAAAAATAACACCAATCTATAAAAATGGTGAAAGGTATGACTGTAACAATTACCGACCTATTTCTGTATTGCCGGTCATCTCAAAGGTAATAGAAAAAATTATGAATATCAAATTATCAGAGTTTTTAGAAAATAAAAATTTATTTTTTTCTGGTCAATACGGCTTTCGTCCATATAGAGATACTGAAATTGCAGTAGCAGATGTCATAACAAAAATTCAATCTCACGTTGATAATAATAAAAAATGTTGTCTCTTATCACTAGACTTATGCAAAGCCTTTGATACTGTTAATCATAAAAAATTAATGCAATGTCTGTATAATATTGGGGTAAGAGGAATGGTTTACTGTTGGTTTGAAAACTATCTTTATAATCGTAAACAATTTGTCCAAATTGAAAATAACAAAAGCAATAAAAAAACTATAACTTGTGGAGTACCACAAGGCTCTGTATTAGGACCGATCCTCTTTTTAATTTACATTAATTCAATAGGAAATTTAAATTTAAAAGGGAATATTAAACTATTTGCCGATGATACGACTGTAATATATTTTTCAGATAATATTTTTCAACTGGAAAATGATATAAAATATGAATTAAATATTATTTTTGCATGGCTTCAATCGTATAAATTAACTCTAAATTTCAACAAGTCCTCTTACATGCTGATGAGTAAGAACAATTCAAATAAGGAACATATTTCACAATTAATGTTTAACGGCCAAATTATCAAGTATACAAAGACAATTAAATTTTTGGGATTATATTTAGATGAAAATCTAAGTTGGAAGTACCACATTCAAAAACTAAAAACTAATATATCTCCATTAATAGGAATTTTATATAAAATAAGACATTTTGTTCCCTTAAAATATTTAAAGAATATATATTTTTGTCTTATTTATTCAAAAATCCAATATTTAATATCAATCTGGGGCTCTGCCTGTAAAACTAATTTAAAACCATTACAAAAATTACAAAATAAAGTAATTAAATATATACACAACTTACCATTTTTAGAACCAACATTGAATTTATATAGACTAAGAAGATATCTAGACCTCAAGCATTTGTATAAATTAAAAATTAGTATATTAATACAGAAAATAAACTTAAAAATAAAAAATTCAAATATAAAATTATTAAAATCAATTAGCGTTCACCAACATTATACAAGACAATGTAATGATTTCCAAATTACCCAAATTAGATCGAATTTTGGTAAACGATCAATTTTACATGAAGGAATTATTATTTATAATCAATTACCAACGTTTCTTAAAAATATTCAAATAATCAAAAAATTTAAAAATAAACTAACAAACATAATTCTGGAAGAATGATTTTGTTAAAAGTTTGTGAAACAGATATTTTATTGTGAAATTATTATTTTAATTTTAATATTATTTTATCTATCGTTATGGTTAATCGTATTCTACGTTGTACTATATTCCCTGTAATGAACTGTAATAGTTAGTTGGGAATAAACAATTTAATAATAATATATTGTAGACTTTTGACGTTGTAATGTTTCATACCTTGAAACTATATATAATAAATGGAATTGAATTGAATTGAATATATACCCTGTTCAGCGCTCGCACGGCATCGACATGAGAATAAATATAATAACCAGAAGGATTTCTCTGAATTTTTCGGCATTGTCAACAGTTTTTTGATCTTGAACCGCATTTACCCCGAAGTTCTCGCCCGAAGGTGTCAGTGCAGTTGTAGTAAAACGGGCGATGGTACGTGATATATTATAATACTTTGCGAATTTAAGATTTATATTATTTCTTTAGTTTTCGTCATGTGGTTTCATACTATACTCTGTTTGTTACAATCGGGTTTCCACCCCGATTGCTATACGTCGTGTTCCGACTAGAATGTTCGTATTAAACTTTCTCAACAAATAGATAACTAATTATGCTATTTGGTAAGATAAAATTAGAATAAACGTTTCAGAAAAAAGTTACACAACTTCAAAGAAAGAAAAAATCACACGTGCCACGTGGCGGACGCACCACTTGGTATAATCGTTTCTGATGTTGTAGATAACGTTGACCTAGAGAAGCCTATTATTTCTCGGTGAGTTCGGAAAATGGCAAGTATTTTTTTTGATCGATTGAAAATCAAAAAGCCCCTTTCGGAAATTAATAGCCTCGAGACCAAAAATCGGATCAAAATGTAGTTTAGACCGTTAGATAGACAATCCCAAATACTTTTTTTACAATACAATAAATTGTAGATTTTTTAGGAAAACTAAATATTACAATTTTTTAAAACGGTTTTCATTTTTTTTAGGTTGAAAAAAACTTTGATGAAAATTTTGAATATCTCATCTGAAAGAGCTTTTCCAAAAACGTAAAATTTATATCTTCAATTTTTAAATTTTTTACAGTGTGCAAAAAATTCAATTGGGTTTGTTCGATTCCGCCATTATTTTGGAACCACTTGCACTATAAGAAAATAAAAAGTTATCCACTAATATTATAGATATTTAAGTTTTAATGCCGCGATAACTGCCAAAAAAATCATGAATATTTGAGTTCCGAAACAATATAAAGTAAAAAGGGTGGCCAGAACCGAAACATGTGTTTGTATTTGGTGAAGCTATATAAACTTCAAGGTGTCAGAAATAGTCATTGAATTCAATTTTTCTGGTAATATTAGATTATGCTAAGCTGATAATATGTGATATATGTGTTTTAAAAAATCTTTTCTTTCTAAGGAGATACTAATTTTTCTACAAATAGAAGTATTTATTTAAAAAAATTTAACATTCAAGCGTCATTGTAATAATAGGTCTAGTGACCATATTACGTTTCTCTTTCAGAAATTTCGTAAGAGTTTTGACAAAATTATGAAATTTCCTAATGCAAATAAACAGCCATACCATTTCTTCAGGCTCCAAGAGGAAAAAGAACTACATGTCATCCTCCGTGGAGTACTGGAGTCATAGCCTGAAGAAAAAATTAGAGCCGATCTAGAGGAGTTGGGTCTCACACCCTCCCACGTCATAAGGTGGCATAATAAAAATGGAAACCGGATGTCACTGGTGTTACTGTTTCTACCTAAAACCCTAAAAAATATTTTTGATTTAACAAATCTGAATTTTATGTCTATTAGGGTGGAAGCTTAAAAAGCTAAAGCGACAACTTCGCAGTGTCATAGAAGCGAGCTCTTTAGACATTATCAGTTTAGGTACATGGCGCCAGTCAAATGCTTAAAATGTGCGCAGGCGCATTTCTCATACGAACAAGGAGCAGAGAAGATATAGCGAAGTGCGCTAACTGTGATGGGGACCACGCCGCAAATTATCAATGGTGCCCCAAGGATCCTAAATAAGTGAAATAAAAGCAAGAAGAAGCAGCTAGACCGCGGGTACTGCCTCCCAGGGGTAATATTCAATGGGGTCGCAAGACAATAATAAATTATTAAATACTGATGTCAATAAAAGCACAAAAGTGACAAGCGAAACACCAGCAGCAGAGGCGCTGGAAGCTAATCTGCAAGCCACTATGCAGGGCTTTTTGGCCGAATTTACGAAAGTAATGCAGGCACAAATACAAAGTATGATTGATGGATTTGTAGTCAAAAGTCGCATTTTTAAAAATTGCCACGATCAATGTTAATGTGTTAACTGGTAAAAGACTCGAACTTATAGGTTTTGTGGAGGATAATGGCATTGATGTGCTCTTAATCCAGGAGACGTGGCATAAAAGCCAAAGGTTCACATTTCCAACACTTTTATAGTAGTAAAGAAAAAAAATGGTAAGCGCGTGTACCTGGGATAAGTTTACATGTTAACCGCAGTATTAATGGAAGTTGTTTTCAAAAAATATTTGATAATAATAAAACCACGATTATAGGGGGGACTTCAATACTTCAATGCAAAAGACAGAGTTTAGGATTGTAGGACAACCGAAACAAGGGGTCGCGCCCTAATTAATCATTCAGATATATTCAACTATCACATTTTACTGCCGGAAATTCGTACTCATCTTTTCAAGCGTTGGCTTCCAGAAATTCTAGATATTTTTGTGATTAAGAATACGGGGCAAATTTTACAGCCCGTTGTATTACATGACCTAACGTCTGACCATCCCCAGTCATTGTGGAGCTTGTTGACCCTCGCGAGAGAGGAAGAAGGCCATTCAGATTCGATCTGCGAATAAAGGCTGAAGCAAGCAGATTAAATATATTAATTAAACGCAGATTCAATGAGCGCGAATCCTCTCTGTGGGAAGACAGGATAAAGAACTTAAATGCGGAGGATGGTAACATCTACAAAATGTCCAGCATCTTGACGAAGGGTACCAGGAAACCGATGTCATTCGTCAAAACTGAGAGTAATGTAGTAGTTTCGGATTATAAGCAAAAAGTCGAACTCTTCGCAGAAAAGTTCTGCGAACAGTTCAGCGAGAACCCATCTGCTGACCCACGGAGAGATGAAAGGATCTCCAAAATGATACAAATATATCGTGGAATAGATCATCCAGTTTAAAATATATCAGTCGTCACTCAGGAGGAGGTGGAAGGACTTTTAAATAATTTAAATATAAGGAAGGCCCTAGGCTTGGACAGTACTAGAAATGCATTGCACAATTTACCAAATAATATTATTAGGGACAATCACTTCTGTTTCAAAGTCACCGCCGATACTGGTGTCTAGGTTGCAAAGACACATTAGATCATTAGAAAAATGGCTTTCCGACTGGAAGATTCGTCTGAATCCTGCCGAGTCGAAAGCCATTTTCTTTCCAAGAAGCACGATGAGAAGGCTCGAGACCCTTCTAAGGGTGAACGGCATACAAGTCAATTGGGTTCAGGAAGTGAATTATCTGGATCTAGTTTTTTATCAAAGATTAAAGTAGAAGAAGAATTCCGAGACACGACTTAAAAAGGCTTGAAAGCACTAGGTTCTATTTACTGCCTTTTAAATAAAATAGATGAAAAACATATAAGTTGCGCACGAAAATAAAAATCTTCTCCTAATTATTTAAAAAAAATACATAGTTAATATGTATAATGCTTAAAATAATAAATAGTAGAGTCTATTTATACCATAATAATAATAAAAGAAAGATGTTTGTCCCTTATATCGCGTTTTCGGTTCACAGGAACCGACGATTGTCTCTCAGCGCCACCTGATATTAGATACCTGCTTATGCGGGATCCATTCCAGCGTTTGGTCTTCTCTAAGACCTCGCTGGTCTGGTTGGGTGGATAGCTCGATTGCTACGAGATGTCGCCACGTGTAACATCTCGCATATGTATATATAATAATTATATACTCAAACTGTGCGTGGCCGCAGGCCTCGCGCGATTAAGGGTGGGTGTTTAATTTTAATAAATTAAAAATATTTTTGTAATTCTAAAAACTTTGACTATACAGTGAGGACCAGAAGTCCTGCATAAATTCGATAAAAAATTAATGATGCATTTTTTGGAAAAATGCTTGAATACGTAAATTCTTATTTTCATTAGCGCATTTTTTGACGTGAAAGTTTAGTATACAGGGTGACACATGTTAAAGATATGACGTAATTTGTTATTTTTTCTAATGGAACACCCCGTATATTTTTCGATTTTTCAATTCTAGTAAACATTCTAAACATATCTGGTATAGAATACCCTAGGTCTAAAGTGAAAGATTATCGAGACATTTTCGATTGAATTATAGTATTTTTAAAGTCACCTTGAGTTTTATTATTTAGTCCTTCAAATGTGTTGTCATTAGTTGTCAGTTTATAGCTGACAGCTATTAAGTAACATTTAAGTAATCTTGTCTCGTGCAGCATTTCGTACTACTTAACTAAGTAAATAAAATTGAAAATTCTCAAAAGAAAATGGTTAAATTGACTGAAACTAAGAGAATAGATGTTTTAATTATGATAGGATGTGGTGATCGTATTAGGATTCAAAGGGAAGTTTGTGAACTATTTAATATAAAATATCAAGACATTCAGATATCTCAGTCCAACGTAAACAGAATCGAGAAGAGATTTAGAAAAACGGGACAGGTACGAGATCTTCCTAGGTCCGGTCGGCCTTCAATTTCAGAAGATAAACAATTAAACGTTATATTATCCATTGAAGAAAATCCACATATACCTACTCAAGAGCTAGCATTGGATAACGAAATTGGAAAATCATCTGTAAAAAGAATTTTAAAAAAAGAGAAATATCATCCATATAAAATAAAATTAATCCACGAGCTTAACGAAGATGATCCAGATCGTCGCTTAGAGTTTTGCGAAACTCTAATGAATATTTGCAATAATGATAATTTTTTTGCACGTAGGATTATATTTTCTGACGAGTCGACCTTCTGTCTGAATGGGGTGACGAACAGACAAAACTGTCGCTACTGGTCTTCTACTAATCCACACTGGGCTGTTGAAGCTCACACCCAGTATAAACAGTCTGTTAATGTTTGGGCGGGTATTGTGGGCGACAAAGTCATAGGACCGTATTTCTTCGATGGACCGCTAACAGGTCAACGTTACTTGAAGTTTTTAAGAAATTAATTGATCCCCGCCTTATGCCGTTTGTTTCCAAATGCGAACAACCCTAATATTCCTGGAGATTTTGTTTGGTTTCAACAAGATGGCGCGCCTCCGCACTTTAGTAGGGAAGTGCGCGAATATTTAAATTAAGTATTTCTGGGTCGTTGGATAGGGCACAGGGGGGCAAATAGAGTGGCCTGCTAGGTCGCCGGACCTAACTCCAATGGACTTCTCTATATTATGGGGCTATCTTAAACATAAAGTGTATATGAACAAACCCAACAATATCGAAGAATTAAAAGATAAGATCAGATATGAAATTCAATTAATAACCCGTGAAATGATTCATAACATTTTTGAAGAGTTTGAATTGCGGCTTGCTTGCTGTCAGGAAGTCAATGGAGCACAGTTCGAACATTTACTAAATTAATTATTAGAGTACTTTTTAATATTTTAAGCTTTGATACCCCCAATTTAATAAATATTTTTATAACTTAGTCTTTTTTATTCAATCGAAAATTTCTCGATAATCTTTCACTTTAGACCTAGGCTATGCTATACCAGATATGTTTAGAATGTTTACTAGAATTGAAAAATCAAAAAATATACGGGGGGTGTTCCATAAGAAAAAATAACAAATTACGTCATATCTTTAACATGTGTCACCCTGTATACTAAACTTTCACGTCAAAAAATGCGCAAATGAAAACAAAATTTACGTATTCAAGCATTTTTCCGAAAAATGCATCACTAATTTTTTTATCGAACTTATGCAGGACTTCTGGTCCTCACTGTATAAAAGATTTCTTTTTGTACTTTCTGTTTAACAGGTATTCCAAATAAGTAATAAGCTACGCATAAAAATGTGAATACTTACTGGACTAAGAACCCGATTATTTTCAAGCCGTAGTCGCAGGAGTGTGACCAAACAAATTTACACTGATGTTGGTAATGCTTTATTTTATTTATTAAATTAACAATGTTTATTTTATTTGAATTTTTGAATGCACTCCATGTTTAGTCGCAAAGGGAACCCGATTGCATCTGCTAGTTATCCCGATTGTTATATGTTCTCTTCGTACTAGAATGTTCGTATGGTGTGGATATCGTTGTGCCGTGCCTGATCGACAATTAATTTTTTTTTTAGCTTCTTCAAGAACGGTTCGCGGTGGAACGATTAAAGACTATTTGTTGAGATAAAGATTATTATACAGGGTGTTTCGGAAAAAAGTTATAAAATGTAAAATTCAAAAAAAAAAACACACACGTGCACTGTAGTGGCCACACCACTGGGCATAATCGACGAAAATTTTCTGATTTTGTGGAGAACATCGGCCTATAGAAGTATATTGTTTGTCGGTCAGAAAATGGCAAGTATTTTTTTTGATCGATTGAAAGTCAAAACAGGCCCCTTTTCAAAAATTAATAGCTTCGAAACGAAAATTCGGACCAAAATGTGGTTTAGACCGTTAGATAGGGCATGTCAAACACTTTTTTTTGCAATACATCTTTCTATACCTAAGAAAATTGAGAAAGAAAGTAGATTTTTGAGGAAAACTGAAAATTACAATTTTATAAAACGGTTTTTTTGGCAAAAAAAAATTTGTACAACATTTTGAATAATTTATGGGAAAGCGCTACTAAAATTATGTACAATATACATTTTTAATTTAGAATTTTTTTATATGGAGTGTGTAGAAAATTCCAATTTCTCTTTATTTATTTTTTAATTGAAATATTTTATAGGAAATGTATTTTTTCTACTTTCATATTGGGTTTATTCGATTCACCAGTATATTTTTAACAACCTTCACTAAAAGAAATTAAAAGTTTCTCACTAGTAGTACAGGACTATAGGGTTTTAAGCCACAAAAACTACCAACAAATTACAAATTTTCAAGGGTTTAAAAGATTATTCATTTCGCACAGTGATTCTAACATGTAATATTGTATATTTGGCAAATATCAAATTTACGATACGTCATCAATATGACAGAAAACTTTAAAGTTTCCATATTGTTGCTAAACTTCCATATATTTTGGAACACCCGGTATATTAAAGTCACTCAAAAACGGAATATTTTCGATTAAAATCTTCCATTATTTTTTTTATCTATAATTACCTGTTTTTAAAAAAATTAAGACAATGGAGAAGTAGTTTTGAGCCACATGAATTAAGAAACGACTTTTTGTGACATCTTATACAGGGTGTCCCAAAAGCAATGGGATACAGAGCAACAGCAGACTTCATAAGGCGAAATATTGCGATTTATTCAAACTTGCCTTATCCCAAAATTGATAACAACAAGATACAGGGTGTCGAAGTTTTAATTTTGTTTTAATTTTTTTGCGATTTATTCTTAACGAAACGACATAGCAGCACAAAATTAAGGATTTTGGAGTTTCTTGAGGTGAGGAATTCAAAATTATCAATAGTTTTTGAGTAACCAGTAGAGGGCGCTATCTACGGCATGCCCCACTCATTTTAGCTGGCATAACTTTGTTTGGGCTTCTTATATCGATCCGACCAATAAAATAGCTATTTGTGTATTAAGAGCGGAAAGTGATACTTTGCCGATTGAGACAGAAAGTTGCCGCGCGACGCGTCAGCGGAGCTCGGCAATCTGTCGAAAACGGCAAAGAACTTTCCGCTCGAATTACACACTAGATTTTTTCTACGATCACGATATATATGAAAAATAGTATATACTAGTTTAATTTTTTTTTAAAACCTGACATGGGCCAACTTTTTTATTTAAAGAGTTAGGTAGTTATTTAAGCAAAAATAACTTACACTAACAAAAATAGAGAATACAATTATTTTGTTGAAAAAATTAAGTAAAATACTTGTATTATTACCAAGTTTGTCGTAAATTCTTAACAAAACTAAGCAAACAAAACACACAGCTTTATTAAAAAATTGATAAATGTAATACACAATAAAATACCAAAAACCAAGTTTTCCTTATATTACCATTTAAAATTTTTTAATAAATATTCGTAGGTACCTATATTATGTATTTTTTATTTAACTTTTATTGGAACAGAATACAGAAAGAACATTGAAAATATAAATACAATATTATACTTATTTATAATATACAATAAAATTGACTTATTTTTTATTATTTACTATATTAAAATTAAAAGTGCAGTTTTTACAACTTTTAATGTTTATTCCTGATGTTGATGGATCAGAAGTGTTGCAAATCTCAGGAAATGTTAAATCTGATTTTTTTTGGGTTTGAGATTGGCCAGATATTCTTTGAAAAGTTTGTATTTTGTTGGTCATTGAATCATCAATATACCCTTCGGCAACGTTGCTACTTTTCCAACCTCCATGCTTTTTAAGCTGTATCAAATCACCACCCCCATGTACCATTAACGTAGCAGAAGTACGTCGAAAACAATGCCCAGTATATAAGTTAGGATTCGATAAGTTTAAATATTTGGCAATATCACTGGGTATTTTACCAATGGTATTCATTCCTATAACCTGGTTTGTGCAACGCCCCTTGGAATATCGGAAAAACAAGCGGCGTCCTAAATTATTCTTGCACTGTTCTCTCAAATGGATCTACTTTTTATAATATCCAACGTAATCAATGGCATTTTCTGCGGTGTCATTTATAATTGTAAATTTTCGACTTTGATTCGTTTTTGAATCTGGAATGCACACTATTAAAAGGGATTCTTTACATTCTATATCATCTATTTTCATTTTTACTAACTCGTCTCTTCTACACGCTCCAGCGATGCCCATAATCAAGACAACCTATAAACCAAAAACCAATATAAATACTGATCGTGATAATGTTAATGATTTTTTTGCTTTGTATCCCACTGACTTCTTCTTCAGAAATGCAATTAATTTCGCATAATGACTAATGTCAATATCATTTTTAATTTTCAAAGTTTGTCTGAGCATTGAATACTTTGACCATAGAGTTGAAGACTTTAAAGTTTGTGCTTTTTGTCCAAAATAGGTCAACAGTACATTTTCAGAATATTTCTTGATTTTTTGCGATTGACACCAATTTATGAAAAGAATGTATTCATTTTCATACTTTGTTTTGGATTTTTCGGGCAGTAGATTTAACGATACATTTTTTGCAGCTTCGACGATATCCGGAGGTGTATTAGAAAATTCACTATCACTTGATACGACATCCATTATTTAATTTAACCATAAACTAATTAGAGAATACTTAAATAAATGATCAAATACTTAAATTTTACTACAATATTTACCGCTTTGTTTGACATGTGCCTCCTTGATTATAGAAATTAAATAGCCATTAGAACTTACCGCTTTGTTTGACATGTGCCTCCTTGATTATAGAAATTAAATAGCCATTAGAACCTCTTGTGTATGTTGTGTTGCCGACTTATCATCACATTTCTTGGCAAGTTTATATATTATTGAAGGCTGTAATCGTTTAATTATTTGAAAACTGCTGTTTGGATGATTTGACATATTTAAAATTTATTAAAATATTTATTCTTAGGCTATAGTTTCTTTTAAAGTAACGACTGCCTTTATTTTATTTGCAAATAAAGTTAGGCGAGCGCCAAAGTTACTTTGGCGCTTTAGAGCGCCAATGATGTCAAAATATGACAAATTGGGGAAAACGCCAACTTTCTGATGACTTTTCGAAGCGCAAAGGCCTACTTTAATTAGTGATCGTAGGAAAAATAAGTTACTTTACTTCTTTTACATCAAAAACGTATAACTTATTGAAGTCGCTTGGAGCAACCATTTTCGAGATCATGGCATTTCATATTTTTAATGCAAGAATGCTAAAATATTTAAAATAATTGTGTATTCGTGTTAGTGTTATTTATCACAGCTGGCTTTAATTGAAAACAACGACGTTTCTAAGGCAACAACATGTTACACAAAGTATCATCTGTCAAAGTTATTAATTTTCCAAGTACAATACGCAGATATTATTTAATTTTTTAATAATGCCTCGATATAATTTATTTTCCAATGCAGAAATGCGTGATATGCTTTGTATTTACGCACAAGAAAATTTTAACGGTCGGAGTGCAGGGCGCAGGTACCATAAAATGTTCCCGAATAGAAGGCAACCAAACCGCAACTTATTTCATAATACTTATGAACGACTAGGAGAGACTGGTTGGTTTCGTCAAAAAAAAAGAGGTTTCGCGCCGTCCAAAAAATACAACTCCAGAACAGGAAGAAGAGATTTTAGTTCGTGTAGCAGAAAATCCAGAAGCGAGTTCTAGGAGATTAAAGGCAGCTACAGGTGTAAGTAAATCTTCAATTGTTAGAATATTTCACGATGAAGGCCTGTACCCATACCACTTTACACCCGTACAATGTTTACTGCCGCCTGATCTTCCAGCCAGACTTCAGTTTTCCCATTTCTTCCAAAATCTGCAAAATACAGATCCAATGTTCTTTAATCGTGTGTTGTTCACGGGCGAGGCGACATTTACTTATTCAATTACCGAAACAGATATGCGTGAGAAAATAAAAACCCGCATTTAGTTGTTGAACGTCACTTCCAACACGAGTTTAAGGTCAACATTTGGTGTGGAATTATCGGAAATCATCTTATAGGCCCCTTTGAATTACCAACAACTCTAAACGGAGATTCATATTTGAATTTTTTACAAAATGAACTTGGTTTTTACAAAATAAACTTGGAGGGCTTTAAGAAGATGTACCACTAAACGTCACACGAAATATGTATTTCAGGCCACACGGGGCGCCGGCACACTTCTCCAGACAAGTGCGAAGTTGTTTAAATGAACAGTTCCTTGAACGTTGGATAGGTGGTTCCTTGACTTGGCCGGCGCGAAGTCCGGATTTTAATCCAATGGACCTCTGCATTTGGGGTTATTTGAAAACCATTGTTTATAACAGTTCAATAAACAACCGTAATGAGTTAAATCAAAAAATTATAAATTCTGTTAATCTGCTCAGAAATGATGAAGATCTCTTGTCTTAAGTCCGACAGTCTTTTGTAAAACGTATAGCGAAATGTATTGAGGTCAATGGTGGTCATTTTGAACAATTGCTATCACGGCGTTACCATTTTTATTTCTAACTATTTTGTTAGTTTTAAATGTTACTAAACTAAGTTTTAAATAAAATTTTTGATTAGAATAAAATTGGTAATTCCGTACATGAAAAAGCGTGCTTTTTAGAAAAAAAGGTCAACCTTAAGTATCTACATTAACTTTGACACTTAGCAAACGTAGCTGATTTACAATAATTTTAAGTCAGAAATTCACCGTTGCTCGATTTTCCGTTGCTTTTGGACAACGTACTTAGTTTAATTCGACATATAAAATGCTATTATCTCAAAAATGGTTGCTCCTAGCGACTTCAATAAGTTATACGTTTTTAATGCAAAAGAAGTAAAGTAACTTTTTTTGTATTAGTCGGATCGATATAAGAAGCCTAAACAAAGTTATGCCAGCTAAAATGAGTGGGGCATGCCGTAGATAGCGCCCTCTACTGCTTACACAAAAACTATGGATATTTCTGAATTCCTCACCTCAAGAAACCCCAAAACCCTTAATTTTGTGCAGCTATGTCGTTTTGTTAAGAAATAATCGCAAAAAAACGAAAACAAAATTAAAACTTTGACACCCTGTATCTTGGTTGTTATCAATTTTGGTATAAGGCAAGTTTGAATAAATCGCATTATTCGCCTTAAGAAGTCTGCTGTTGCTCTGTGTCCCATTGCTTTTTAGACACCCTGTATAGAATGTCACAAAAAGTCGTTTCTTAATTCATGTGGCTCAAAAGCTACTTCTCAATTGTCTTCATTTTTTAGAAAACAGGTAATTATAGATAAAAATATATAAAAACAATAAATACTTCTTTGAATCCTTATATATTTATTTATGGTATGGTTCTTTAAGCACATGTAATTGAGTATAACAAAGCCAGTAACTGATAGATGCAATTTACAGATACACATCTAGGTTTTCAATATAATTAATTGTGGCGTTCGTTGCCTTCAGAAAATCGTCGCCCTATGGAGACCTTCCGTTATTTATGCGACTCGGCTCCATTGAACTCTAAATTCTATACTATTAGAGATACATATTTCGATCTGCTACAGCTACAATAAGGAGGGCACTTCTTCGCGGCAAAATATGTAGGTTGTCACATTTAAAAATATGTACAGTTATGGTCAATAAACTGTTATTAAGATGCATGTTTTCAAGTATCTCACCCAATTGGCGACTTTACTGCTGACTCTAATACAAAACGAACAACACATTTCTCAATAAATTACCGCAAGGAAGCCAAATTTAATGTAAAATATATATAGGTTCACAAATTTTACAGATATGACGCTATTGGATTTATTTTAATTAGCAACTCTCATCTATAACCGCACGAGTAAATTGATATTTATTTTCAACCGTTTCAGAAATACGGGGGTTCTGAAATTGCCTTCACCGATTTTGTCTTTTAAGTGTCTCATCCCTTTAATAATTAGACATTTTGAGCTGGAAACGCCAGCTTTTCTCACAGTAACATAATTTCCCGTGGCTAAGCTATTTATGCTATAATCAAATACGGCGGATGTCAAACAGTGACAGATACGACGCCATTTTGAATTTTTCGAAAGGGCAACCATCATCACTAAACACGTTACTAATAAAATGAATACAAGCAAAATCACAGTATAAGAAATAAAACATAGGTGGGAAAGCATTTTTTTTCAACTCCTGAACTGACAAACGCGAACTAGAACTACCAGCGCGGGCGCAAGATGTTATAAATCAAACCCTCGGCATAAATTTCTTTGACATAAATAGGTCGATAATTGACCTTAGTAAAAAACAAAACGATGATGCATTACAATTGTTTTTAACAGCTATTATTAAATTCACAAATTATATGTCGTTATGCCCGTTTGCCCTATATCTTTTTATAACCAATAGTTTCATCACCATGAGCCTCACTTACAGCCCGAAAATATTTCCTTAATTTTCAGAAACAGAAATTAGGGATCTAATGGACGCTACTGCCAACCAAAAGCCGTCAACTGGCAGAATTGAAATAACTTTGAATTACGGGTGCGGCGCAAGTCAAAACCTGTCAATAAAATGTTTTTAATATCTTTCCTTTAGTCACCAGTCTACTTTCTATTCAACTGTCAAAGTTTTCAAATTTTTTGATTTTTGAAAAATATCAACAGTCACCGTTTATTTTTGATTTTTGAAAAATTTCAGCAGTCACCGTTTATGGCAGCAAAACTGATTTATTTTTCGCTCACTATATATGGTAGGAAATATTTGAAAACATTAAAAATGTTACGTTTTAATCGTTTTTAGCCAGCCTACAAACGTATCTGACGCATATTTTGTTGTCTGCGTGTACAACAGTTGTCGAGATCCTCACCAAAACTCTACATTTCCAATATTCTATAAAAAAGAAGTTTTGAACGCAAACCTGTTCCAATTACTAAATTCTTTCGAAATCTTAACTGAACTTGCGACAAAACGAGACAAATCTTGTATTAAAACCGCTATAAAATCATTCAATTTCTCCAAAACGTAACAATTTTGCCAGATAGAATTGCTGCTGTACTCACTCATAACACATCGTTACGGTTCGACCATACTTGTGCGTACTCCTTACCATTATCGGTATAGTTGTTCCAAGCTTAATTTCATGACACAAAAAAGCATTAAACTGGTGACCATAGGCGTCGCTTCTACCAAATAATTAAAATGCGGATTGTTGTAAATTTTTAATACGATTAAATAGTATATATTACAGCTTATTCGTTATAGTTTATATCGATAAAAGGTTTAAACCCGTGACTTCGCCTGCAGAGAATATTTTTAAAATGGTCTTTCTGTAAAGAAAAATGCTAATTTTGCCAAAAACAATTTAAAAATATAGTTAATATCGATAATGGGTTTGTGACTTCGCCTGCAAGGAACACATGAATTTAATATTTTTGGTTAATGGTCTTTCGGTGAAAAAAATGCTCATTTAGCCGAAAACAATTAAAAAAAATTGTCTTTGTCCAGTCAGAGGAGGTTAGTTGGAATATACACTTAGTGGTTGGAATTCACTATATATTTTAACAACAAATTGCAGATCGCATCAGCGGAATCACAGTAAACGTTCTGTAATTTAACAAGTTTTCAAGATACATGTTGAACGAACATAATTAATTTAAAATTCATAAACAAGTTAATGAGTGGAATCGTCAGAACTTTCAGAAGTAGAATCGTTTCCAGGCCGAATTACTACTGGCGTTATAGACGGTGAAACAGAATATCCATTTTCTGTTTTTATAACATGAGGTACGCAATTTTTCCATACATCACTACTCATTTCGTTATTACCTACCGAATATTATCAAGGACAATTGCGCTTAAAGTTGGACATTGATTATTGAGTGATATTCTTTGCTGACGCAATACATTAGGTACAAAGCCATCTGTACTTCCGGCATGATAACGCGTTTTCCTCTGGAACACGGTGTACCAAAAGTACAATTTGTACGATCTACACAACCATACTTAACAACATCATGAGTATCAAACCAAGTTACGTCTAAATAAATTATACTTATATCGGATTTAGGGTACTCCTTTATTTTAAGCAAATAGTCCTATCGTAGTTCAATGATACGCGGGGATTCCATTATAACCATAAGATTATCTAATTTTTTATGTTTAAAGCCACATTTTAATAAAACACCACGCAATGTTTCTAAATATTGGTCCTTATAATCAGAGTAACTTGGCAGTAGTTGGCACTATATTATGATCCTCGTAAAACTTGTAAATAGTTCGCAAAATAAAATCCCTTGTAAAGGGTTTTCCAATAAGAGTTTGATATTCAAAGGAAAATGCCATTTTTTGAGATAAATGATCGGATGTTTTTTTCATTATAAAGAGGAAAGTATGCCGTTAATAATGGAAAATAACATCAGCCAAATGACCACCACGACCACGCCTACTGTTTTGAATTTTTGATTTAGTTTTTGATTTATTGGTTTACGCTTAATGGAATGACCGGTTACAGTCTCCAAATTAGTTACGTTATAAATTCTTATAAAACCCAAGTTGTGTTAATTCATTACAAGTACATTCTTGTACAAAGCGCATTTTCAGGTTTTCCCGGATTTTCTTCTTTTAAACACGCGTACATATTTAAAATAATGCGTTGACATTGAACTTGTAAATCATTGTTTCTTAGTTCCGGACTTATTTCGCTGTCGACGGCCGACTCTGGCACAGACTCATTATATTTCTGTGATAATTCACTTTGACTTTCTATTTCAAATTGTCGCCAAAAAGCCATACTGAAATAATAAAATATAGGTACCAAGTAAAAACTTACTTGTCTAAAACCACACAGTTATAGCAGAAAATGAAATATGTAAATTACAGTAAATCGTTTCAACCATTCACGCCGCTGTCTGATTCCCAATATCGCATACCTCAAGTATCAATTGATTTTAAAGCTGATAAGGGATCACCCAATTGGGAGAACCTTTAACTATTTGCTGTTTCTTGCATACAGCATATAAATTTGTATTTATATGCTGCTCTATTTTCCCACTCAAAAAAAAATAGTTCGAACTTTAAATGTGCTTTAAATTGCGTGTGGGCCTCGACGGTCTATCGTCAGGGTGTTGCCAGTTCTACAAAGTTTTCGTAAGTGTAGAGGAAACATAAGGGCTTGTTATTTGTTGTTTTGTTTAACGACAGTGAAATTTTTTTTTCAAACTTTCTAGTTTGATTTAAATTATTTTTGTATAAATAATATTTCTAAAGTACTAAAAAAAATATTATAATATTCATGAATAGCTTGTTCCTTCTTTCTTTAACAAAATTTCTTGATTGTAAGTACGTTTGCAAACTAGCTTTCAAAGAGGGTTACTGACTATCAATTAAATACTGATATAAAAGAACACTTTTAATAATGAAACATTAAAGAATTTTTAAAAAAAGATCTGAAAACCCCGATTATGATGCAGGTCCCTTTGCAGCCCGGTCGAAGCTTTTTTATGTCATCAAACTGACTTTGGAAAAAGTATACAGATAGTTTGCAACAATACGTAACATTTTCCCTATTAAATAATTTACTGCTTGTGTGATGATCAGAACTAAGTAAAAAACGGTCTAAATAAAAAGTCTGATTCAGTTTGCGAACGCAGCAGATATTTTCGTTAGATGAAAACAATTTGTTATGCTGGTAAAGTGTAGACGAAGTCTGTTGAGACAACGTGAAATTGGGGTACGATCAATTTGCTGTATCACACATTGAAATTAATAACAAAATTTCTATTCACCGCTCCCTATACATGTCCGAAAATAATTAACGTGGATTTTATGCGTCACAAAGTGACCGTTAGCCGATATTTAGTTTTTACTGCTGTCTCCACAGACAAAGTCATTTCGCGGTGTGGTTGAAGGTTGTGTTCTGTTTGCTGTTTAAGGTTAACTAATAAAAAAATAAAGTTTAGTGTTTTTAATATTAAAACCGTATGTAGGCGAACTCCACCAACGCCAACGAAAGGGTGTGTCTCAATGGCAACATAGGAGGCGAAAAACAAACGTGCTGGCAAGTAAGTATTTACAATAATATTTTGTTCAGTATTTTTTAATGTTTTCGTACATATTTGATATTTCAAGTAATTTTTTTTTGTTTTAGGTATTTGAATATGGATATTTTAGCATTGCAGTTCAAGAGGCCCTGTGACTACAAAGGAAAATGTAAATTTACGTGTCAAAAAGCCTATATTAGGGACATTATAGAACAAGGGGAATTACTGTTTCAGAATAAAATTAAAGTTCAACAAGATCAATTTCCGATACGATTTATTGCACCCTATAGAGCTATAGAGCTGTTCAAAAAAGTAAAGGAAGATTTTCATCGAAAATATTCCGTTTTTGAGTGACTTTAATATACCGGGTGTCCCAAAATATATAGTTTAGTAAAATTAATCAAATTAATCAGAAAATAAATGAAGAACTGTCTATTGTAAAACACTTTATCAAAAAACGAAAAACTACATAGTATAGGATGCCCCAAAAAGGCGTTTCTTGTAGCTCAAAGTTTCCAGGTTTGAAAAGTTTGTTTTTCTACATTGTTTTAGTCTTTTCGTCTCATTTCTGTGCGTTGAATTTATACAGGGTTAAAAAAAGTCATGTAAAAATTAAAAATTAAGCCAACTTTTCAGAATAATATAACTATAGCCCTGGCTCATTTAGGTATGTGTGTTGATTTTATACAGGGTTGAAATAAAGTGACGGAAAAAATAAAACCGTTAATCAAAGCGACCGTTATTGACCAACTTCAATGTAGCGGATGCCCTAAAATATGTTTCGAGTTGAGCGAGAGTCATAATTAGACATCTGATTATATGCATATGCATATTTGCATATGCAAACGCATATAACTTGCATTTTGTAATGTTATTGCATATTATCGCATTTTGCAATGTTATTGCATATTTTAATACTTTTTCGCTTTATAATGCATAATCTTTTTTGTGGAAAGAGAGCCCCCACTCTATTGTTGTGCTTACGTCACACCAGACACGGCGCGCGGCGGACGGCGTTCAGCCACTCCAGTGCCAGTCGTTCAGACGTCTTTCGACCGTTGCCTGTGATTGAACTTCTGCTCGCGAATTGTTCTTATGTCGACTTTTGCATCGCCTTTCAACGAAAATGCCGCCCACTAAAAAGAAATCTCAGACTTTGATGAAAAGTTGGATTAAAGGTTACCCTGCTCAATTCACAACGGATGATACAGTTGTATACTGTAAAGTTTGTGACAAGCGAATTCCCTGTTCAAAAAAGTATCAGGTTGATCAACATATAAATACGGCCTCCCATAAGGCAGCAGCAAATATGCCTTCCACCAGCTGTCAACAGCTTTTGACACAAATGAAGCCTTCTACATCATTTTCCTCACAGAAGACTGAATTTTTTAAAGATTTGTGCGAGTTATTTGTTGGTTGCAACATTCCTTTTAATCAGCTAAATAACATGATATTCAAAAAATTCCTAAAGAAATATTGCTCTAATCAAGTTATTCCTGAAGAGTCGACAATACGTAAAAATTACTTGCCGGTAATTTACGAAGATGTGTTTGCAGAAATTCGAGCAGATATTTCAGATAATATGATTTGGATATCAGCTGACGAAACAACCGATTCGTGCGGACGGTACATAGCCAATTTGATAGTTGGGAAATTGACAACTGAACCCTCCAGAGCACATTTGGTTGCATGCAAAGTCCTAGAAAAAACAAATCATTTTACCATTGCCCGGTTTATAAATGATTCTATCAAAGAACTTTTTGGAGATTATTCTATGGACGAAAAAATATGTGTTTTTGTTTCCGATGCTGCACCATATAGGTATGGTAAAAGCTGCTAAAGCCCTTAAAGTGTTTTATCCAAATTTGTTGCACATAACGTGTTTGGCACATGGATTTCACAGACTTGCAGAGGAAATCAGGAAACAATTTGGAAATGTCAATGAATTAATTTCATCAACAAAAAAGGTATTTTTAAAGGCTCCATCACGTACACAGGCTTACAAAGAACAATTGCCTAATTTACCATTGCCTCCAGAACCTGTAATAACTCGATGGGGTACCTGGTTGAAAGCAGTTCTATTTTATGCTGAACATTTTGATGCCATAAAAGGGGTAGTCGATCAGTTTGAGAGTTCCGAAGCATTGGCGATTGCATCATGCTAAAAAGCGTTTGAAGACCCACTTATTAGGAAAAATATTGCACTAATAAAAACGCATTTTAGAGAAATACCTGATCTTATAGAAAAGCTCGAAACTAAGAATATCCTTTTGTCCGACTCACTTGCAATAATAGAGAAAATTGCGGACCTAAATCATGCACTTCCAGACACATTTTCAGAAAGTCTTAGAAACAAGTTGGACACTGTTCTTGCAAAAAATCCAGATCTTGACGCAATTAAGCAAATAAATGCTTACATTAATGGTACTGGCCAAAGTCTCCCTGAGAACGTGTCTGCAAATGTGGCGCCAAATTTTAAATTTTGTCCTATTGTCTCCGTAGATGCTGAGAGGTCATTTTCGGCATATAAGTTATTGTTTACTGAAAAACGTCACAAATTTCAAGTTGAAAATTTTGAAAAGTGTATTGTAATATACTGTCATAAAAACTATAATTAATTTTTATACACTTGTTACTACATTTTAAATGTTCAGCTCTACAGTTTTTTGTAAGACTTACAAATATTTATGTTTATGTTATTGACGTTATTGTATTATTTTATTACTTATATTTTATATTATATTTAAACAATAAAACCTATATGTTGCATAATTTTTGATACTGCATATTTTGTGCATATTTTGCTTAATTCTCGAGCATATTTGCATGCATATTTTAGTACTTTGATACTGCATATAATCCGATGTCTAGTCATAATAAAACACGGAAAATATTAAGAAAAATTACTATTTCCTTGCATATTTATAAAGACAAGGATTATCTATATAAACTTATTGGTAAAGAAAACCAATGTTGTTGCAATACGAAAATTCACGTATAGTTCCAAAAAGTCGATTTTTAATTTATGTGGCTTAAAAGCTACTTTACGATTATATTGATTTTTCTTTAAACCGATAATTATAGATTCAAAAATTATGGAAGATTTTCATCTAAAATATTTCGTATCATTTTCAAGTGACTTTAGTGTACCTGGTGTCCCAAATTATATTGGACTTTGGCACAATTCATCATATAAATCGGAAAACAAATAAAAGACAAAGATAACTTTACAAATTAATTTTTTAATTTTTTCGTTGCTAATAAAGGATTATTTTATTATTTCTTTTAAACCTGTGTTTTTCCTTTAATAATCCAGATATCGGTATGAATCAAAAAGCAAGTTGTTGAGAAGAGATGGAACTTAAAAATGTCGTACAAAGAAATATCAATCAGTTCTTAAATTTTTCCACAGGATGTTCAGAAATTAAGCGTAAAATGCAATTTCTTGTGCTACACTGTATGTCAACAATCAACGTATCCATTTACACTGTTCGTAAAAACGATACCAGAACATGATGAAGACGACAGCATCCGCAACATGTCAAATAATTATTGAACTTGGTAAAAAAACTGAAAAGTTATTTAAGATTGAATTGAGGCAAAATTTTGCAAAAGATTGCGATTGTGCATAAATAGAAACATAAAACAAAAATCGCTCTTTCAGATGAAAAACATATGAGATGCAAACGAAAATAAAAATCTTCATCTAATTATTTAAAAAAAAAATATATAGTTAATAAATTATAAAATAATAATTAAATAAATAATAGACGTCTATACTTTCAAGAAGTGTATTATATTCAAACTGTGCGTGGCTGTTGTAGGTCTGGCAGGATTAAGCAAATACTAAAGAAAAAACAGAAAATATATTTAATTTTAATAACTTAAAAATATTTTATAAATTTGAAGCTCTTGACAATATGAAATATTTATTTTTTACTTTTATCGCCAACTAATTAACAGTGGGCCACGCATTAAAATGACAATCCTTACTTTCCTAAAACCCCGATTGTTTCCAAATCATAGTCAGCAGGAGTATGGCCAAAAAAGAATGACACTTATTCTAGTAATTTTACTAATTTACCGTCTTTATTTTATTTTATTTTCTTTTTTTGTTAAATTAACAATCTGTATTTTATTTTAATACAACCCATGTTTGGCCCCAGAGGGAACCCGATTGCATCTAGCTAGTTGTCTACAAAATATCAATTTTTCTTGATAGTTTACATCAGGGGTCTTCAACCGGCGGCCCGCGGGCCGCTTGCGGCCCGCCTTAAACTTTTTTGTGGCCCGCACGTCGTGAGACGATTGCTGTTAAGAAAGAATACAATTTAAAAAGATATTATGAGACAAAGCATGCTGCCAAATTTGATGATATTAAAGGTCAAATGCGGGTTGATAGAGTGGAAGCTTTGAAGAAACAACTGCAGTTGCAGCAAAGCACTTTTCAGAGATCAAATATAGAAAACGAAGCTTGTGTAAAGGTGAGCTATTTTGGCAATTAAATTACATTATCGACAAAAAATATTGTTTTAGGTGAGCTATATTGTCTCAGAGAAAATTGCTTGCAAGTCAAAGCCATTTGTGGATGGCGAATTTATAAAAGAATGCATGGAATCAGCTGCAGAAATTTTATGTCCATTACAAAAACACATTTTTTCGAAAATTAGTCTATCAGGAGTAACAGTTGCTAGAAGAATTGAAGTGTTATCTGAAGATATTGAAATTCCTGTAAAATGTCGTGCATCTGAATTTGTTTTTTATTCTATAGCAATTGATGAAAGTACGGATATGACGGATACAGCGCAGTTGCCAATTTTTATTGGTGGTATCAATAATAATTTTGAAATTACGGAGGAACTTGCTGCCGTTTATCCTATGAAAGGGACTACGAAGGGATCAGACATTTTTGAATGTGTTATGACGGTTTTAAATCGATACAATCTCGACCTTACAAAATTATCAGGCGTCATAACAAATGGGGCACCAGCCATGGTTGGTAAAAATGAAGCATTTGCAGCATTAATAAAAAGAAGCGAGGCCGACCTAAATTTAATGCAATACCATTGAATTATACATCAACAAAACTTGTGTGCCAAAAAAATTAATTTTGACCACATCATGAAAGAAGTTATTAAGATGGTAAATTTTATTAGGTCTCGGGGACTCAACCACCGAGAATTCCAAAATTTTTTGTCCGATATTGATTCACAGTATGGGGATGTAGTTTACTTCTCAGATGTTCGTTGGCTTAGTAGAGGAAATATGTTGAAGCGGGTGTTTAATCTCAAACAACCAATTAAAACGTTTTTGGCTAGCAAGGGACATCCTGTTGCCTTCTTTGATGATCAAGAATGGCTCAGTGATTTTGGTTTTCTGGTTGATCTTACTTTGCATCTGAATGACTTGAATGTACGGTTACAAGGTAAGGAAACTTTCATAAACAACTTATATGACAGCGTAAAATCCTTTGAAGCTAAACTTAAATTGTGGAATATGCAGCTGCAAAAAAACAATTTGACACACTTTCCGAACTTATCAACTTGAAAGTGGGGTGATCTGAATAAATATATTTCCACAATAACTAATCTACAGGAAGAATTTACTTCGAGATTTAAAGACTTCAGAGAAAATGAAAAATTAAAAAAACTTGTTTGCTACGCCTTTTGCTGTGTCTGTTGAAGATGTTCCAGGAAATCTTCAAATGGAACTGATAGATTTGCAGTGCAATACGGAACTAAAAGAAAAATACAATTGTGGACCCTTTGATTTTTACTCCAGATACATTGATATAATTAAGTTTCCGAACATTCGACTTCATGCTCTTATTATTATATTATATGCAATTATTTTCTCAAATGAAACATGTGAGATCAAAAAATAGGACCAGAATAACGAATTCTCATCTCAAAAATAGCCTTCGTATCGTTACATCCAAAATAAGACCAGATATTGACAAACTTGTAAAAAACAAACAATGCCAACAGTCGCATTAAATATAAATGTGTTTGTATAAATATTGTCTTGAGTTTACTTGTTATATTTCAGCTATATTAACTTTTTCACTTTCTATTTGTTCTGGCCCGGCAATGGATGGGTAACCTAAATATGGCCCTACTATGAAAAAAGGTTGAAGACCCCTGGTTTAGATAGTACAGGTACACCTGTGGTGTAGAGCTATCGGCATCGGGCACAAAAAGTTTTCCTGCGAGATATCCTTTTGATTATTATATTAATTCTGTGCTTTAGGCCACTGTGGTGCCACAAGGGTTAAGTTTATAAGACACTTTTTTTTAAGTACCTGACGCTAAATACATTTTAAGTAGGACTCTCTAGTATCAATAACTTTTATTTCAAGTCTTGACGATATTCCTAAAAAATAATTTAATTTTAGCTTTTCTTTGTAAAACAAATTTAAATTCTAAATTCAAACAAATTCTTTTGGTAAAAATCAAACCTTTGAACAAGGTGAAGCAATCTAATGACACATCACCTCGCCATCCCAAATAGAGAAAAACATCCCTCTGCGAAACTACGTCAACTTCAAGGCGAGATGCTTTTAAAGGGTATAGGAATAAAATTCCAACAAAAAGCAACGAAAATTATTTTAAAGTAAAGTACAAAGATGGATCTGGATTGGTTCCTTTGACGTAGCCCACATTTTTTTCTTCTTACTAAATTAGAGGCTCGAGAATGGTGACCTCAAAGAAAAAAACATATAAATACTTAAGAGCAACAGAAAACAGGGTAGTTCAAGAAGAGCCGAAAATATCAAAACAATTCAGTAACAGTACAGATTTAAAGTTGGCAGTTAGAGCCAGAGATTATAAATTTGATAGTTTAAACGTATTTCTGGTTATAGAGTAGCGCCGCGAAAAGTGTTCCAGTTTTATAATTTATAGATGACTTTGTAAGAAGTAAATATTACCAACTTTTTTTTTTTTGTTTTAACTTGAGCAGTATTCCAAGGAAACTAAGCTGAATCACGTACGGATGGGCTGCAGTGGCTTGTCGTGTATTTCTGCTATGCACCGGTCTGGGTGGAATCAACCTTAGTTGAAACTTGCCATGAAAATATAGAGGCTCAAATCACCAACCTACCTTCGATGTTCTCAGCCTTCAACGTATTTCTTAAATCATGGTCGCCAATCAAGTGAATGACTCTTCTTTGAATGGAATCCAAGAGTCTCAGAAAATGTTTAGGAGCGGAACTCTAAATGTGTGAGTAGTATTCCCGAGATTGTCAAAATTGGGCTTTATAGAGCGCCACAAGATGTTGGAGTATATAGAGGTTCTTAATTCGGAAAAGTATTCCAAGCTTCTGCGAGGCTGCCTTTGCTATGGCCGTAACGTGACTATTCAAATTGACGTTCAATAAATAAATTGATGAAGCCAAGGAAATCGAGTGTCCCGCGGTGACTATATCTGGTTCTTTAAGATTAACCTAAAAAAAACAAACAATCGAGTCGGAAATATTATTGCAAGATCAGCGATTACAGCTTTACAAAAGGTTCTTCTGTAGGTACCCTTCACATTAGCCACACCAAGTTGAAAATGCTGTAAAAGGAACCAATGAAGTGGAAACATTTAATAATCCTGATAATAAAGGCCACAACACTTTAACCAACAAAACGTCAGATGACTTGGCGGCAAAAATAAAAAGCCACATTGAAAAATTCCTACAATGGAATAAAAACTATTGCCTAAAGTTAACTCAGCGCCAATATTCGGATCCATCTCTATTAATATCTAAAATGTGTGAACTGTACGTAAACAATTAAACTAAAAAATACAAGAAATATATTCCAGAGATAATGTATAGAAAAGACTGGACCTTTTAGCTTTAAATGTGACTGGTTGCTGTCATCCCAAGACAAAAGTTTTTACAGGTCTTTGTTGAGACGTGAGACTTCTTGCTGCCTATACAAGTACAAGACGAAATAAGTGTACTGCCGTCAGCGAAGCTATATATCGGATTTTTCCAAAAGATCGTTAATGTATAGTCGAAAAAGGGTAAAGGACAATAATAGAAGCTCAAAGGACTCCGACATTGATGTTAAATGTGTCCGACAGAAATCCGTCCATCGCAAGTCGCAGAGAATGATATTTAAGAAATCTTGACTGCTGAACTAATCAGAAGCTTTCTTTTTGTGTCAAGACCCTTTAAGATTCGTTTTGGGGGACGCTGCCGCAAAACAATCTCAGACATTCTCGATTCTACAGCAGTGGTGTTCTTTCCTGGAAATTAACCGTTGAACATGAAGAGAATACTTCCGCCAGTAAGTTTGCTTTTTCTTAGGCTTTGGTCGCAATAGTACCATCAGGACGTTTTATTGGTAAAGTGGTTGACTTGGTAGAGTTTTGACTGACAGCTTAGCTACTGACCAAAAGTTTTTCTTTGGTCCTTTGGTTGCGAGCTTCTTTGTTTTAGTTTATCATTATTTGCTTGTATTAGTTTCGAGCATTAACAGAGATGGTACAATTTTCAGCGGTAGGGTTTTTACACTATCGTCGGTAGGATGTATTTCGACCTAACAGCTTGTTCCTAATTTTTGTTAAAACAAGGTGTGCCGCTGCAATGGCTCTTGTTTGCGAAAGGGATGAAGGCTTCCATATTATTAAGGATGACATCCGATACTTTGCCAGCACAGGATTAGGATTAGGGATAGGTTATTAGGGGTAAAGCAAATATAATAGCAGGTCTTGCGAGGTTTAATAAGGTTGTACTCAGACGTTCCTAATAGAGGCTTTACAGTAATCATATACAAATCAAGGTATGAAGTTAAAGAAAAAAAATCCAATAAATTAGCAAAATCACCTTCTCGGTCTGGAATTCGATTTGGTTCGCCTAAGAATTGCGTAAGGCTAGGCTGATGGCAAAGGATTCAGTTTCGCGACCTTGCCCGTCTCTTGTATTTGAGTATGTGAGACAACAGCTTCGGAATTGGAATGGTGACAGTATTAGCAAATGATGAGAAGAAGTAATGGGTATCACTTGACGGCAGATAATTTTCATCTTGAACCCATTATCATAATATTTTTGATATTTCCCAGCCTGAAAGCCGGAGATATCGGCAGAGCAACGAAACGTTAACTCAAAGCCACCTAAGCCGCTGCGATGATATTTTACAAAAGTCACCAGACTATTGGGCAAATTTATAAAGCGTTCTTGGCAGTATTAAATTCTTTATAGAACGTTGATAGTTAACAACGCCCTATTGCTCATAACCAACAAAAAAATTAAAGAATAGTTTTTGCCCTTTATTAATTACATTTTGCATAGAACATAAATGACTGTGGGGTGTTATTGGCGACTAGCCAAATGTAAACAAGTGAATGGGATTTACCTATATGTATAAACCTATTAATAATCGCTAAAGAAGTTTACAAATAAACTAAGTATTCCTTACAGTATCCACATTATGGCGCTGAGATTATCTGGTTCTTCTCAATAATTCATACCAGATTTTTTAATTTTTTTTCTGTGCGGAATATTCGAATAAAACAAATATAAAATGTGCTAGTGGAAAGATAAGTTTCTTAGAAAAACAATAAATCGCAAATACTTCAATTTAAATTCCTTGCCAAATATTTTCTTTGTCGTTAGGGCTCAAACTGAACTTGTGGCAAAATAATAAAACCCAGTCTGCGTCTAGTAAAACAGCTTAGTTGTGTAGGTCTTGTAGCAAATGTTTTAAAGTTTGTTGTCACATTGGATTTATCGCAGGAACAAATTTGCTTCGTAAACATGTAAGGGATAAATAAAATATTTTAAAATTACTCTAGATATTAGGTAAAGGATTTTCTTGGCATTGGATTTTGGCAAAACTAGAAAACGAATCATAAATGCGGCTACCAAATTTTACAAAATAGATAAGTTAGTTATCTCTCTTTTATATATTTATATATCTGTTACTTAGTTATTAATAAAAAAGTTGTTGTTCTATCAACAGATATTTTAATAAATTTAATTGAACCATATGGAAAAGCCGAGTATATGTGGAATCCACCGAATTAAAAGTAAAAGGATCATTACTAACACACGATTTATGAGTGGAGATAAGTAATGCGACGAACGTTGGTGTTGATGACGTTAAAACTAATAGATGCAATCGAGTTTTCTCTACGACCAAACATGAGGTGTATTCAAAAAAATTAAATAAAATAAACATTGTTAATTTAATAAATAAACTAAAACATTACTAGCATAAGTGTAAATTGTTCTTGGTCACAATCCAAGGACTATGATCTGGAAACAATCGGGTTTTTAGTCAAGTAAGGATTGGCATTTTTATGCGTAGCCTATTACTTATTTGGAGTAACTGTGCGAGACCTACGGTGAAGCACTTTTTACGTTATCCTCACGTGCGTATCTTTTTCAAATTCTTTTAAACAAAAAAGTGAAAACAAAATGTTTTATCAAGTCAGGGTTTTTAAAATTTTTAAAATATTTTTAATTTATTAACCCATAAGTACCATGGCAAGGTCAAATTTGACCCCTACACATTTTTAATTAGAGATTTTGCTAGTCAAACATAGATGGAGCTACAGGAGCGTCCGTCTAATCTTCGAGCGAGCAATGATTTGTCAAAATATGAAACGGGGGATAGTTTGTCTTGAGTTAAGAGATATTAGCGCGTGGGGTCGAATTTGACCCGCTCATGGTGTAAATGTTATGAAATTGACTTACGTGACAAATAAATAATGGTGGGTTGTGGCGATAGTGCAAGAGCATTAAAACAAAATGAACTTGAAGAAGAAGCGCAGAATATTATGGATTTTGGATTGGACAGTGACACTGACTTTTCAGATCAAGCTAGTGAACATAGCGATCATGAAACGGAATCCGAACAAGAAATAGAGGATGAAAATAATAAAAGAAGCATAGGAGATATGGCTCAAAGTAACGAAAGCAGCAGCGGTATTTCTGATGCTGAGGAAGGTAATTCTAGAAGTTATTTTTATGGAAAAAATAGATACAAGTGGGGCAAAACGCCTCCTGCACCTTTTCGTACTCGAAAGAATAATTTGATAAGTCATTTACCTGGCGTTATGCCTAAAAAGCCTATTGAGGCTTGGGAATGTGTTATTAGTAACGATATGCTGCAAATAATACTCGAAAAAACTAACGAAAGAATCACTACTATGTACGCTAAGTACAGCATGCATAATCTTGCTTGTCAGTACACTAACCCTTTAGATATTATTGAAATGAAAGCATTTTTAGGCCTATTATATCTAGCAGGGGTTTTTAAATCAAATTACGAACATTTGAGATCATTATTTGCAACCAATGGTACAGGCCGTGATATATTTAGAGCTACGATGTCTTTAAATCGTTTCTATTTTTTACTGTCTGTCATGTGCTTTCATGATCCAACTACACGACCAGAACGTTATGTTGAAAGAGTTAAACTTGCTGCGATATCCAATATTTTTTAAATGTTTATTACCAACTGTCAGTCGAACTACAGCTGTGGTAAATATCTTACGATGGATGAAATGCTTATAGAATTTAGAGGGAGGTGTAAATTTAGGATGTACTTAAAGAATTAGGCCGATAAATATGGAATTAAAATGCAGTGCTTAGTGGATGCTCAAACACATTACCTCCCTAATGCCTTCATTTAATTTCTCTTGAATTTTAACCTCATAAAGACAAACCATCTAATTCTGTTACGTTTGGGTTTACCAAAAATAAGACTATTATATCTTTTGTACCAAAAAGAAATCGTGCAGTTTTACTAGTCTCCTCTATTCATCATACAGACACAGTAGAACGCAATGAAAAACCTGAAAGTATTAGCTTTTATAATGACACCAAAGGTGGGGTAGACTCACTGGATCAAAAATGTGCATGCTATAAACACGGCAGAGAACGAGACGATGGCCTCAAGTGATATGATCAAATAAAACAACTTATTATATCAACTCCACTGTAATGGACTACTTCTTCAAGTTCATGTGATATGGTTTCGGATTTTAGATATTGCTGGAGTAAATGCCAACGTAATATTAAATGGACAGGGCTGCAATGCATCAATGGAAAGAAGGTTTTTTTTAACGACTCTAGGCCAAGAATTAATTGAAAATCATTTGCAACGCAGAGCGCAAGGAAAATATTTACCAAGAGAACTTTGAATTATTATACTTAAAATTTCTGGCTTTCAAGAACCAAAGCCTACAGTAGATCGAGAAGAACGGGGCGAGAAAAGAGGACGTTGTCAAATTTGCCCCTATTGGAGAAATCAGAAAGAGGAAAGCACTACATGTAATAAATGCAGAAGATTTACTTGCAAAAATCATGTGATTATAAAGGCGTTATGCCAAAGTTGCGTTGACAGGTTAAAATTAAATACCTATTGTCTTTTGCTTAATCGTGCGAGGTCTATTTTTATTTCCGAGCGCAAATTATATGTTTTTTATCTATTTTAGATAAAGATAGTGATGTTAAAAACTTTCAGGAATATCACTTAAAGTTGTTGAAAACACTCTATAATTTTAAATTGTATGTATTAAAAAGTTAACAAAAAAAAACAGGTATTCATATTTTCTTATTGTTAATAGTAATTAAGCTCATCTCAATTTATATGATATATTTTCCTAAACTCCAATATAATTTGGGATACGCGATACACTATAAACTGGCAAAAACGTTAAAACATATTAACTAGTATCGCTCTACATTGTGAGACCACAAAACATAGTGTTATATTTTTACATGACTCTCCTTTACACCCTGTACGAAATTAACACACAAATGAGTCAAGAAGATTAAAAAAATCTATCAAAAATTTACAACACAAAAAATCTCCATCACATAGTTTCTTATGTAGCAAATCTTATTTTTAACAATCCTGAATTTTAATAAATATTTAATAAGACCGAAAGCGCTCTGCAAAAAATAGACGAATACACACTTAATACAAAATAATTTACTAGTTTCTTCCTTAGTTTCAAGAGGTGTACACAGCTCTACCTCATATATTTAATAATAACCAGAAAAACATGAACTAGGTATCTATACATTAGGTACATTAACACTTTGCCCAAACAAACTAAAAATCCTTAAAACCGCTACAAAATATTAGAGTAACATCGCTATTGCGTTTAATTGTTATGAAAAGTTGGCTAAATTTTTAATTTTTACATGGCTTTTTCTCAACCGTGTATAAAATCAAGACGAAAAGACTAAAATAATGTAAGAAAGACAAGCTTTCCAACCTTGGAAGCCTTCAGCTACAAAAAATTCCTTTTTGGGACACATGCTTTATGTAAATTTTCGTATCTTAACAAAGTTGGCCTTTCCCTACCAATAAATTCTCATTGTTATTTTAAAATGTGTAAAAAAAGACAGTTCTTCATTTGTTTTCCGATTTATATGATGAGTTTTACTAAACTCCAACATAATTTTGGACACCCGGTACACTACAGTCACTCAAAAACGTTACGAAATATTTTAGATAAAAAACCTCCATTACTTTTAATTAATAATTACCTGTTTTTAAGAATCAAAACAATTGAGAAGTGTATTTTGAGCAACATAAATTAAAAAACGACTTTTTGGAACATCTTGTATATGTGAACTTTCCTATTTCAACAACATCGGCTTTTCTCTACTAATAAATTTGCATAGATAATCCTTATCATTATAAATTCAAGGTCAAGAACCGACATAATGTTATGATATACAATTGGCTTGGTTAAAGATTATTAATTTTTCCATTACTTTTTTTAGCTCTGTATACAATCAACATACACACACACACACACATACATACACACACAAATGAGACAAAAAGTGAAAAGACATGTAATAAATACGCATTTTTCATACCTGGAAACTTTGAGTTACAATAAAGCCATTCTGTATATGCAGATTTTTGTATTTCAACAGAATTGACCCTTCTCTACTAATACATTTCCATAGATAATCCTTTTTATTATTAATATGCAAAAGTTTTTTTCTGACTTATTTTTAATCCTGTATAAAATAAACATATAAAAATCCGCCTAAAAGACTAAAGACGTCTAAGAAAAACGCACTTTTCATATTCGGAAAAATCATTAATTTCAATTAATTATTTACGCTATTTAAATTAAACATCTACAAAGCAACATAAATACATATACGAATATCAATTTCATCCATTTTTACAGATTTCCGTGCGACTAAATAAATATCTTAAAACTCATACGAAATTACTAAAAGCAAAATGTAATCACCCTTTAGGTATATAATCACTAGAGACATAATATTACAATGACGTTTGCATGTTAAATTTTTTAAAATAAATACGCCTATTTGTAGAAAAATTAGTATCCCCACAGAAAGAAAATTTTTTTAACACACATATACAACGTGTCCAAGATAAGGAGGGCCAGTACAGGGATCTCGGAAACCGTAAGAGATACGAAGTCGGTTAAATAGAGGTAAAGTTGCGCATTTACGTGCCTAATAATATGCCGTTTAGAAAGTTTTAAAATTCCGAGTAGTTCCGGAAATATGCGGAAAAAACCGAAATTTTGAAAAATCGTTTTATTTTTTCCTGAGTTTTTTTTTAGACCGAATTCTAAAATAAATTGCACTTTTACATTGCCACTTTTTCCGCTCTATCTAACAACGTTAGTTGTTTTGTAATCCGACGAGTTGTCTTCGAGGGGCCATTATCAACTTTATTTTCTTAAATACGGTCCTGTTTTCCTGATATTGGAATTTGAGAGCTTTTTTCTTCCGAATGCAACGATGTATGACACATTGTGGTTTAATGACGTTTCGAGGGTTTTTTAAACAACATCAGGAGATTTTGGGATACGGTCCTGTATTTCTCCTAATTTTATAAATAATATCTCATAAGTAAGCTCTAAATTTTTACTTATGTTGGACTAGTTCAATAAATAACAAATAATTTAATTATAAACCACAAATAAGTTAACAAAAAATATACAGAATAGTTATTATCCTAACAAGTGCGGAAAGAGCCACTTTCCCGCACGCGACTGCCGTTACCCGAACGACGCGAAGCGGAGTTCGGGTAAGCAGTCGAGTGCGGGAAAGTGTCTTTCCGCACAAGTTAGGATCAAAATTTTTCCTACAGGCGTTGGAAAAACTACAACAAAATATTTCTAAAAATTTAATTTTACTGAAAAACAAACACAGATTTAATTTCTAATTATAACTAATATTTACATTAAAAGTACAATTTGATGCATTATGCAAATTGATTGCGGATGAAGCCATTGAAGCCAACTGATCCTGATGAGCGGATGGTTGCAAAGAAAGAGGTATCGAGCTGTTGTTAGCGCTGCTGGGAAACTGTGGAGTTTTTGCTTCTAAATTATAGCTCAAACTTGATGGACTATTGAGATTGAGAATTTTGTTAGACATGTTTTTTTTGTGTGTGATGGATTCCTCCAGGTAGCCTTCGGCAACAGACGTGGATTTCCATCCTCCTAAACGTTTAATGTTTGTTATTTCTTCGCCAGAATTAGCAAGTAGAGTGGCCGAGGAACGTCTAAAACTGTGGCCTGTGTATAATTCTGGATTTTTGAGTCCTATATAAGCTGCAATGTTGGAGGGCATTTTTCCTATGGTATTAATTCCAACACATTGGGTACTGCATTTTCCATGTTTGTAGTTCAAAAAGAATCGGCGGTGTGGAGTTTGCTGTGGACGTAAGTTTGCATATTTTCTGTATAGATTTAGAAAAATTTCATTATTGACTGCCTTAGTTATTACAAAGGATCTAGCAGAATGGTTTTTGGAGTCGTTTATTGTGACAATTATAACGTCTCCTTTGTCGTCTATGTCGTCAATGGTAAATTTAGTTAGCTCCTCACGGCGGCAGGCACCAGCCAGTCCAAAAATCGTTACCACTTTAATTAGAAGGAAAATTTCATCAGGTGCTTCTTTCATAAATTTCGCAATCTCTTCTTGTGTAAAAACTTTTGCTTTTTTTGCTCGAAAACCTACATTTTGTCTCTTGATGTACGCAGTAACTTTATAGTATTTACTGATATCTAAATCTTTCTTAACCTTAAGTACACTTTTCAACATGGAATATCGAGACCATAAAGTATTTGGCTTCCAAAGTTTAGACATTTCCAAGAAATATGCCAAAAGTACTTCTTCTCTTGGTGCTTTTACATTTTTCGCTTCACACCAAGTAACAAAATTATCGTATTGTTTTTCATACCTGACTATTGACTTTTTTGGTAGCAAATCCAAATTTGCGACACTTGCAGCTTCTAGAATATCTTCTGGAAGCTCATCGTCCGAGAAATTATCTATGGAAGACATCTGTATCAGAATCTGAACGAAATTATAAATCAAAGCCACGCTCCGGTGAAATGTTGTAAGGTGTCACTTTGACAATTAAATTTTATGTGTGTGTCGTGGTTACCATGTTAACATCTATGTACGGGGTTTTTGAAATAAACCGTTTTAAATCAGCTTTTTTAAAAATGTTTAAAATAAACGGCAAAAATTAGTGTTTCTGTAATATACCTCATTTACTTTCAATAAAAATTTATATTTTATTTATTAAAGTGTCTTTCCGCATGAGTTAGAATCAAAATTGTTTCTACAAGCGTTAGAAAAACTACTTCAAAGTATTTCTAAAAATTTAATTTTCCGTGCGGGAAAAATTTTCCCGCACCGTGCCGGAAAAATTTTCCCGCACCGTGCGGGAAAATGGGTCTTTCAGAACCAAAACGAGTGCGGGAAAACGGTATATCGCGCACGCTTGTAGGAAAACATTATTTCAAACTTCTGTTGATTTGAGATTTAAAAGAAAAGTAGGCGTTTGAAACAAAAAAATTAAGATGGTGACGCGTTATTTGTTTCACTTGACATTCTCATTGTGATCGTTGTCAACATTTGAAAGCGTTTTAAGAAGTTTTGTATTTTCCAGAAAATATGGTACATAATTTTACAAAAGCTGAAAAGTTTGATATTCTATCGTGTTTTATTTTATCTCAAAAAAACTGTTATGTGGCAGAGCGCATGCATTTGGAGAAGTATCCAGAAAGGAGACAACCAAATAAAAGAACATTTAGTAAGTTAGTGACTAATCTTAAACAATACGGTTCATTTAGAAAACCAGTGCTATCTCGAAAAAAGCCCAGCAACATAGAAAAAGTCAACAACGTATTGTTAGCTGTTGTTGAAAACCCCGGAATATCAACTCGACAAATTGAAAAAAGTTTAGGTGTAGCGAAATCCACAGCAGAATTTATTTTACAGAAAGAAAGTTTTCATCCATACAAATACAGAATTTGCCAAGGATTAAGACCAGGTGATGCAGAAAGACGGCGAATATTTTGCGAGTGGTACACCAGAAAATGTCAGGAGACCCACAATTTTCCCTACAAGGTAATATGGTCCGATGAGAGCATGGTTACTAAGAATGGAATTTTTAATAAAAGAAATGTTCATTATTGGTCGAAAGAAAATCTTTATTTATACAAAGAGTCCAGACACCAACATCGGTTTGGATTTAATATGTGGGCTGGAATTTTAGGTACAAAAATATTAGGCCCATTTTTTTATCATCAAAATTTAACTTCTGAGCATTACCTAAACTTACTCCAAATCGATTTGGAGGAAGCTCTGGATAATCTGCCTCTAATGGAATCTTACGGGTGTTGGTTTCAACAAGATGGTGCGCCTGCACATAATTCTAGAGCAGTTAGAGAGTACCTTTCTGTGCGCTTTCCTGGAAAACTGATTGGCACGTATTCTAAAACACCGTGGCCAGCACGTTCGCCTGATATGACACCGTTAGATTTTTTCCTCTGGGGGTATGTCGAAAATTATGTTTATAAACACAACTTCGAAACAGAAGACGAACTTAGGAGGTTGGTGCTTGAAGCCTTTCAAAGTATTACGCCAGAAATGTTGTCAAATGTTTTAGAATCGACAGTGAGACGATGTTATTTGTGCTTAGAAAATAACGGAAATAATTCTTTCTACTAGCGTGCGGAAAAACGCATTTTCCGCACATGTTTTAGTGCGGAAAATCCACTTTTCCGCACCGTGCGGCAAAGATTTTTCCGCACTGTTATATTTTGAAATTAAATTTAATTAAATTAAATGCTGTACGATTTGAAGTCACTGTTCATCATATTACCTTTGAAATATCTTAGTTGCTATGGTGTATATAACCAGTTGTTGATTTGTATGTCACTGTCAACAGAATATTATAAATTTAAACTAGTTTATTAGTTTTTCTACTGGAGTTTTGCTGAATTCTTCGGCACGCAAAATGATTTCCGATGAAGAGATGAACGAAAATTTTATAGAAGAAGTACCGGAGGAGATTCTTTTGGCGGCTGAAAATCTCAAAGAAGATTTATTGCCAGAAAAATCAAGAAAACGGTATGAAAAAGAATACACCCTTTTTTGCAAATGGAGTAAGGAGAAGAAAAATGTGAATTTTGAAAGAGAAGAAGTTTTTTTGGCCTACTTTTACGAATTATCGAAATCGTACCAGCCGTCCACACTCTGGTCAAGATACTCAATGTTGAAAACTATGCTCAAGCTGAAAAAAAATGTGGATATTGGTATGCATTTTAAGTTAATTTCTTTTCTCAAGAAAAAAATGGTTGGCTTCAGACCAAAAAAGTCGAAAATTTTAACCACAAGTGACATGGAAAAATTTATAGACAGCGCTCCTGATGACACATACCTCCTAATTAAAGTGGCAACAATTTTTGGCCTAGCAGGGGCGTGCAGACGGGAAGAATTGACAAATTTGTTGTTTGAAAACGTACAGCTGGAAAAATGTTTCGTTTTAGTGAAAATAGCCGACAATAAAACGCACACAAGCCGAAGTTTTGTGGTCACTGGGGAGAAAAACTTGGCGTTGATAAGAAAATATGTATCACTTAGACCAAAAAATACTTCACACCAACGTTTTTTCGTACAATATCGCAAAGGCGAATGTACCATCCAATGCGTTGGCATAAATAAATTTGGAAAAATGCCATCTGAGGTAGCAGCCTATTTACGATTGCCGAATCCAGAAGAGTACACTGGCCACTGTTATAGAAGGTCTTCTGCCACTGCCCTTGCAAATGCCGGAGTGGGCATAACCAACCTGAAACGTCATGGGGGGTGGCAATCCACAAAAGTCGCCGAAGGTTATCTAAACGAATCCTTGGAAAATAAAAAACTAATAGCAAGTAAAATATTGAAATCAACCCCAGCCAGTGCTTTCACCAGCAGCTGTGTAGCCCTTTCTTACTCCCATCCAGCAACAAGTACACAACATGAACAAACTGATGGGCTTCAGGACTCAGAAAACGAGCTGCAACCTACTGAAATATCAATTATTCCTGCACCCCAATCTTTACTGGAGAACCGCAACCAACTGGCTTCTGCTATTAATTTAAATAGTGCTAGTAATTGTACGTTTACAATTAATTACAATATAAATAAGTAAATTAATATTGTAAAATTTTCTTCATTGTAATAAAAATTAAAAAAAAAACTCCGTTTTTTAAATTATTTTCAATTTGTTTCCTCACGCTAGTAGAAAAACTATTGTTCCTAACACGTGCAGAAACCTATTTTTCCGCACTTAAATGCTTGACACCACTCCGCTACGCGTCGTGCTGTCAACGGCATTTGCGTGCGGAAAAATCGATTTTCTGCACTTGTTAGGAAAATAGCTATTGAACACCTGATTATGTAGTTCCTAACTTTTTTCGTTGCTCGTTTTATTAGGTGCTGTTTTGATGTGTTTTTGTTCACTTATTGTTGTTTATTATTAAATTATTTGTTTAATGTCAAATTATTTGTTATTTATTGGACTAGTCCAACATAAGTAAAAATTTAGAGCTTACTTATGAGATATTATTTATAAAATTATAAGAAATACAGGACCGTATCCCAAAATCTCCTGATGTTGTTCAAAAAACCGTCGAAACGTCATTAAACAACAATGTGTCATACATCGTTGCATTCGGAAGAAAAAAAGCTCTCAAATTCCAATATCAGGAAAACAGGACCGTATTTAAAAAAAGAAAGTTGATAATGGCCCCTCGAAGACGACTCGTCGGATTACAAAACAACTAACGTTGTTAGATAGAGCGGAAAAAGTGGCAACGTAAAAGTGCAATTTAGTTTAGAATTCGGTCTCAAAAAAACCCAGGAAAAAATAAAACGATTTTTCAAAATTTCGGTTTTTTTCCGGATATTTCCGGAACTACTCGGAATTTTAAAACTTTCTAAACGGCATATTATTAGGCACGTAAATGCGCAACTTTACCTCCATTTAACCGACTTCCGACTTCGTATCTCTTACGGTTTCCGAGATCCCTGTACTGGCCCTCCTTATCTTGGACACGTTGTATACAGTAAAATCTCTCAATAGCGACCACCCTCGGATAATCAAATGTTGGTCGGTTAACAAGAATGATCGGTTAATAGAGAAAAACTAAAACAACTGGTCTGCATTTTACAGTGTTTGTTAATTAATAAGTATCTACATATTATATGTACCGGGTGTCCCACTAAGAATGGCTGTCGGCCGTATTTCAGAAAGTGTTAGTCGTATGGCTTGCGGAAAAAAAATATATCGGGTAAAGTGGTCATGAGAAATTGCTGGAAATTATTTTCAAGTTTTTCAGACTGGCGCTAGAGGGCGCAACAGTAACGGTAAATATGAATCACGAAGTTTCCTCAAAAGTCGCCTAGTTAAGGTATCCCGAAAATAACCTTTTTGTATATTTCGAAGATTTATTAATAAAATTCACCTATAGAACGTGTTCGTCACTTTTCAAATAAAGTGGTGGGGGAAGGTTGAACATTATTTGTAATAAATGCTGATAACTCCGGTCTGGCTTAACATAATTTAGTAAACTTAGCTTTGTTAAAGAGGGCTTTTCTCACTCTATATATCATCTTATGAACTACGGCAATATGTGTTTTACACTAGGCGCTAGGGGGCGCTGTCTCACAACTTCACAAACATTGCGCATTTTTTCCATAATTGTAAATATAATAGTATATTCAATTTCATCTGATTACAAGGATGATTAAAAGTCTAAGAAGTCAGCGAAAACCGCAAGTTAATATTTATTTTCAATCCGGAGATATCAACAACAATAATCATAATTACGGAACAATATGATTTTATTTTCAAGTTTCAATTGTAAAGGTCTTTTTAAGAGTCAAATAGGCATTGGAAAAACAAAATATTAATTGAAACTGTGCACGCGTGTCACCTTTCATTATTACGTCAAAATTTTTGTCGTGCCAACAGTGTTGTGTCGTATTTCATTTTCAAAATGCCTCTGTTCCTTGAAGAAGCGGTTGACATCATTGCGGTGTATTTTGAATGTTTGGGAAATGCAACAATTGCTGAACGGGTTTACGCAGTACGATGCCCTCAAAGTCGCCGATACGACAGTAGAATGTTTAATCGTTTAGCTAGCCGTTTTTGTACTACTGGAAGTATTCGTCGCCCTGTATATCGCAGACGCCGCCGAGGTCGAACCGAGGAAAACATTGTAAATGTTTTGGCATATGTGGAATATAATCCACAAATTAGTATTAGATTAATTGTTAGAGACTTGGGCGTTACTCGCTCTACTGTGCATAGGATTTTATTAGAAGAAAGGTAAGTAATTATATCTATATGTTATAACTCTTAAATAGTTTAGAATAATGCCAATATTTCTCTTAATAATTTTCAAGTCAATGTAATAAGTATTTTGTTTTTCTTTAGGCTACGTCCCCACCATATTGTGCTCCACCAGGCTTTGACCCCGCAAGATTATGATAGAAGATAGGATCATTGCTATTGGTTGCTCAATATGATATTGGAAGATAGAAATCTCCTCTTCAGAATTTTGTGGACTGATGAAGCTACTTTCCATAGTAATGGAGGAGTAAACCGCCATAATATGCATTATTGGTCGCGGGATAATCCCCATTGGATGCGGGAGGTGCAGCATCAAGGAAGATGGAGTGTCAATGTCTGGTGCGGCATTTTGGGTGGCAGAATAATTGGACCGTTTGTATTTAATGAGTCGCTTACTGGGCAAAGATATTTATATTTTTTAAATTATGAACTCCCAAGGCTTCTCGAAGATGTTCCCTTGGATATTCGCAGAACTATGGTTTTTCAACACGATGGATTTCCTGCACATTTTGCGGCAAACGTTCGTCAATTTCTTGACGACACATTTCCTGCAAGGTGGATAGGAAGAGGGAGTATATTTCCGTGGCCTGCCAGGTAATATTATAGGATGTATTGTGATACTGGTAATGCAAGTGGTAATTTTTATTTTAGATCACCTGACTTAAAATGCCTAGATTTTTATCCATGGGGGAGATTGAAGGATCTTGTTTTCGTTACCAGACCCACCGCAAGGGAAAACATGATAGAAAGGATAATGGACAGCAGCCGCCGTATCCCTATGGCAGAGGTAGAAACTGCAGTATTGTCAACCAGGGAGAGATTGGAGTCGTGTATACAGAACGATGGGCGACAATTTGAACATTTAGGGCGCCACTGAGAATTATTGTCGTAACGATATATTTGCTTGAAACATACGTACCTTCATATTTTGTTTTTCCAAGGCCTATTTGACTCTTAAAAAAACCTTTACAATGGCAACTTGAAAACAAAATCATAATGTTCCGTAATTATGATTATTGTTGTTGATGTCTCCGGATTGAAAATAGATATTAACTTGCGGTTTTCACTGACTTCTTAGACTTTTAATAATCCTTATAATCAGGTAAAACTGAATATACTATTATATTTACAATTATGGAAAAAACGCGCAATGTTTGTGAAGTTGTAAGACAGCGCCCCCTAGCGCCTAGTGTAAATCACATATTGCCGTAGTTCATAAGGTGATATATAGAGTGAGAAAAGCCCTTTTTAACAAAACTAAGGTTACTAAATTATGTTAAGCCAAACCGGAGTTATCAGCATACAAATAATGTTCAACCTTCCCCCACCATTTTATTTGAAAAGTGACGAACACGTTCTATAAATGAATTTTATCAATAAATCTTCGAAATATACAAAAATGTTATTTTCGGGATACCTTAACAAGGAGGAAACCTCGTGTTTCATATTTACCTTTACTGTTGCGCCCACTAGCGCCAGTCTGAGAAACTTGAAAATAATTTCCAGCAATTTCTCATGACCACTTTACCCAACATATTTTTTTTTCGCAAGCCATACGACTAACACTTTCTGAGATACGGCCGACAGCCATTCTTAGTGGGACACCCGGTACCTAACTTTAAAGTTTGTTTAAATTTATCAGAACTAAAATTAAATGAGATGAATCCAGTTTACCAATATGTATATACTGCACGTGTCTACTAACATATATATTATACAATGTACAGGGTGTCCAGTTTTCGTATGTTTTACGGGTTATCTGCGTTATTAGTAAAGATAGAAGGTTGCGGTTTTCGCGGCACTGTGTTACTTTTTTGAGAAACAAACGATGCCATAAACAGAATTTTTATAGCCCCCTTAGTTTTTTAGATACGGGGAGATTTTTAAAATTTTGCATTTTGGGACACCCCCCCCCCCCGTATATCGGTTACGCTGCAACTTATCAAAAAGGTAAAAAATGAAATTATTAGTTTTTTTCACGTAGAATCCAGTGGATTGGTCAGATTTTTTCTATGTTTAATTGTTTTCGAGAAAAAGAGCAAACTTGCATTGTTTTAAATGGGACACCCTATATATTTTTAGCTATTATGATTCAGTTTATCACAAGCTTTTCAAAAATATATGTATAACACTTTATAGCTGTTTTCAATGTGAAGCTCAAAATTTTAATTTTTCAACAAATTACATTTTTTTAAACGGCACACCGTATAAATTTTAAGATTAAACAATTGTCACAAGCTTCTTACAAATATAAAACACTAATTTTAAAAATATATACCTATAACAATAACTTTTATAAATATAAATAACAATTAACTCAGTTGTGTTATACGTTCAAAAATTAAAAACTACAATTATTTGATGATTTAGAAAACTGTCTCATAAATATTGCTCAAACTGTTCTCCATTATGCCTAAGACATGTTTCACACATTGTTCTGATTCGCCTCAGTGCATTTAAAATAATAAACTGTCTGTAACTCCCTAAAGGCTCTTTCAGTGGCTGCTCTTAAATCTGCCATCGTTTGGTACTGGACGGTATAAATTTTATTTTTTAGGTAGCCCCAGAAAAAAAATCCGAAACCGTTAAATCGGGTGACCTGGCTGGCCATCTTACAGGTCAATGTATTCCAATTTAGCGGCCAGGAAAATTATTGTTAAGATATGCTCTTACAATTTGAGCATTGTGAGTGGGAGCTCCGTCCTGTTGCAAATATAAGCTATTAAGATGAGCTAGGGGCATATTCTCTACTATTTCGGGCACAATGTTTTCCAAAATTTCTAAATATTTATTTGCAGTAAGACCGCCTTCAAATATAATATATAAAATTTTACTTCCCAGTATGAAGCATGAAACGCTAAACCTAAATCTGCCTTGCCGTTCCTGTGGAAATATAACATGTTGATTTTCCTGGCACCAAAACCTAGTATTTTGCCGATTAAATATACCGGCACTGGTAAAATGACTCTCATTAGACCATATAATCGTTCTTTCAAAATGATTTTCTCTATTTAAATTTCGTAAGTATCAATTACAAAACTCTACGCGGCGCTCTGCGTCACCGAGATGTAAGTTTTGTACGACATGAAATTTGTATGGCTTAAACTTGTGTTTTTTTAGAATAGTTTGAACAGAACCTTCCACTGTTCTACAAGAACTACTTTGATTTGTTTCAATTGAAGCCAAAACGTTTACTTCATCAATGACCTGGTTTTCCTTATTGTAAATACTAGGTCGGGGTTTGGAAAATGAACCGACTTCAATTAAGATTTTATTTTTAAAAATATTCTTTAATCCGGCTGTCTTATTCCTGGGAATCTGCGAATATTACGTTTTTATAAATTTTAAAATATTATGATGAAAAATATATAGAGATGCTCATACCTGTTAAAATAAACTTCTTGCTTTATCCGAATTTTCGCTACACTGAATATAACAAACGAACATATCGTACTTTTCATAATTCTCGAATTTTGCATTCGCAGCCATATTTAAGAAAAAACTGCTATTTATCGAAACTGAAGAGAAATAAAGAACAAAAAATGGATAACCTATTCTGACAGTAAATAAAGATTTTTTCAGATAACAAGCCTGTCATCTTTTGTTTTCCTAAATACCCGTCATGGCCTACCAAAAAAAAAAATTTTAATTTGTTGAAAAATGTAAATTTTGAGCTTTACATTAAAAACAGCTATAAAGAATTATATATTTTTGAAAAACTTGTGATAAACTGAATCATAATAGCTAAAAATATATAGTGTGTCCTATTTAAAAAAATGCAAGTTTGCTCTTTTTCTCGGAAACAATTAAACATAGAATAAATTATAATAATCTTAATAACCTGCTGAAAAATGAAAAATGGGTAAGTGTTCTGCATACTGATAACACCGAACAAGCTTATCTGCTCTTCATAAATAAATTAAAAAACTATATTGAGGAATCTACTCATATGCAAAGATTAAATAGCTCAAATAAAAAACGAAAACAATGGATCACTGATGGGATAATCAATTCTATTAGGAGGAGGGATCGGTTAAAGAAAGACTTAATTAGGGAATTTTCTCTAGAATTACATGCACAGTATAAATATTTTAGAAATATGCTAAATAAAACTATAAAATTGGCAAAAAATAACTACTACAAAACTAAAATAACTTCAGTTAAGAACAACTATAAAAAGATTTGGAATCTAATAAATGAAGCTACTGGCGCACAGAAATGTAATACACAACAAAATTTCTCCATAATGAAAGACAATAATGTGGTTCGGGATAGCGGGGAGGTTGCTGATATCTTTAATGACTTTTTTATTAATGTTGGGGCTGACACACAGAAAAATATTACTATACGGAATGAAGGTCCAGATCCTGAGAGTAGAAATCTTAATTCTTTTTATCTACGCCCGATAACAAAAAATGAACTTATTGAACAAATTAATTCTTTAAAAAATAACTCTTGTCCGGGCGAAGATACAATAACTTCTGAAACTATTAAAAACATACATTTAAATATTTTAACCCCACTTCAATATATTATAAATCTCAGTTTTACAACTCATATTTTGCCCCAGGAATGGAAAGCGTCTATTGTCACTCCTGTTTTTAAAAACGGTGATTCACGGTTGACTACTAACTACAGGCCCATCTCTATTATAAACAACTTTAGTAAAATCTTTGAAAAGTGTCTTAAAAAACGAATTGTAGATTTCTTGGAAAGATACAATCTTTTATATAGTCAACAGTTTGGTTTTAGAAATCAAAAAAACACGGAGGATGCCGTCTTCCAGTTTGTTAGAAATATAAACGAAAATCTTCAGAACAAAACAAAAAACTTAGCAATATTTCTTGACTTAAAAAAAGCTTTTGACACCGTCCCACATAATATTTTGTTTGACAGATTGGAAGAGATTGGCATTAGAGGCGGACCTTTAAATTTACTACAAAATTACTTAACTAACAGAAAACAAAAAACTAAAATTAATAATGTTTTAAGTAATGCTAAGACTATAACAACGGGCGTGCCTCAGGGTACCGTTCTGGGTCCTGTACTTTTTTTAATATATATTAATAAAATAGGTAAAATATTGCAAAATTGCAATGTCATTTCATATGCGGACGATACCGTTCTACTTTTTAATGGCAAAACATGGCACGATGTCTATAAGGAAGCAGAGATGGGGGCAGAGGTAGTGAACCGATGATTGGGAAGGAGTCTCCTGAGTCTGAATATCTCGAAGACATTTTTTATGGCTTTTTCTGCAACATGTGCTGACCAGCCAACCATAAATAAAATATACATGCATAATAAAGGCTGTAAAAAAACCACACAAGTCTGTGATTGTCCATTTATCAAAAAAACAAATAAAACCAAATATTTAGGTGTAATGATAGACCAGCACTTGAAGTGGGATTCTCATATATCCTATTTGAGCACCAAAATTAGAAAATTATTTTATTAATTCTATCAACTTAGAGACATTTTAACCAATCAACTCCTTATCATCTTATACACCCCACTAGTAGAGTCAATTCTGAGATATTGTATTGTCATCTGGGGAGGTGCCTATGACAGGGCGTTAACTACTCTGCAGGTTTGTCAAAATACTGTACTTAAGATTATCTTCAGTAAGCCTCGACTGCATCCCACTGCATTATTGTACTCAAACTATAAAATTCTTAATTTAAGAAACCTTTACGTTTATTCTAGTCTGTCATATTTGCCTAAAATAAAGGATGCATTCCCGGCTATTACACACTCACATCAAACTAGAGCTAATTTAAATAAAAACTTGGACCTACCTTTACTACATAGCTCGGTCTGCCAGAGATTCCTAATGTATAATATTCCTAAAATGTATAACATATTGCCTATTTCCATTAGAAATAAAATTTATAAACGAGAATTGAGAATATTTATTGTAGATAACCAACAGGTATTTATTCCTATATTTACAGTATAAAGAATAAATATCCTCTTAAGAGTATTAACTTGAATCATTCTAAATAAAACTACAATAGAAAATAAAAACCTTCGCTCGTGACACATGGTCCACTGTTGTCTACAGCACGGTATGATAAATTTTCTGTACTCTATCCACAGCGTAGTTAATATCAATCGATGATGACGAATGGGGAGAAGTAGCACACAAGATGCATCTTAATGCAGCTTAGGCGAAATTTCCTATTTGCAATCATAGTTTATACATTTTTATTTATTTTTTCTCATAAAATATATAAGAAATAAATTAATTATTTCGTTACTAAATAGTTGTAATATCCTATGACTAAACTTATTTTGTAAAAAAATATTTTATGTAATATATTTGATTTGATAGAAAAAACTGACTAAGCCACTGGATTCTACGTGAAAAAAACTAATAAGTTCATTTTTTACCTTTTTGATAAGTTGCAGCGTAACCGTGATACGGAAGGTGTCCCAAAATGGAATATTTTCAAAATCTAAAAAACTAAGGGAGCTATGAAAATTCTGTTGATGACATCGTTTGTTTCTCAAAAAAGTAACACGGTGCCGCGAAAACCGCAACCTTCTATCTTTACTAATAACGCAGATAACCCGTAAAACATACCAAAACTGAACACCCTGTACTGCTTTAAAATTCTTATTCTTTATAACAATAAGAAATTAATGGTTGTTTCATATTTTTTATTTTATTTCTTTCAAACTTGCGCAGGCTTCACACATTTTCGACACTGGAGCAAGTTCAGGTTCCTCTTCCTTTGTCTCAGAGTTGGTAGTAGTTTCATCCGTTTCTTGGCTCTCTTCAATACACTCGATAAGAGTCAATTCAGCACTTTCTATTTGCAAATGGTTATCAATAGAAGCAAATTGTTTCAAGTTCACAGATGTGCCCTTAATGTTAGGAAACAGTTGTGCAAGTGGAATATTATATTCTCCTTCGAAGTCGTCAATATTATGTGTATTACACATAAATCGGGTTTTCATAAAGCATTTTTTGATTGTCACTGGGTATAAATTGCGTCAGGCCACCGAAACCCATAGCAAGGCATTGGTTAGGTAATATTATTTTCGATTCCTTAAAGAGGAAAACCACAGATACATGTTAAAAGCCTCTTAATAGTGTAGCTCCTGTAGAGACTTTTAAAATTCTGAATAACGCCTTGGTCCAAAGGTTGGCGACGCACAGAGGTCATTTTGTTTGTTTTAGGAATTAATAAATAAATGAAAAAATGTTCTAAAAAATTTATTTTATGTTATAATATTAAAAAAAAACATTCCAAAGAATAATAATTTTGAACGTACTGTTTTTTTTTTAATTCGAATTAGCCATGAAAACAGTTGAAATATTAGTAAATAAGTCTTGACAACTTGGCGTTTAGTTTTTGGACATTATGTTGTGTTGTTTGCAAGGTGTATTTCTGTTTTCTACTTGCAGTCTTTTAATTTTGAATTTTGTTATCTTAGAGAGCAAGGTAAGAGCTTTAATATTTGATATATAGTTACTTGAAAAATATGCGCATACGTAAAAAAGATAATTGAATGTAACTGCATCACTTTTTTACCATTTTTTAAAATTATATGAATTTTTAAAAGCTGCAAATTGTAATATTAGAAAATATTTGTCATAAAAATATTTTTTATACATAAATTACTTTATTACCTTCTTACTAATTACACATTTGGGTGCCAAGAAGTGCCAAGCGCTTTAAAAAATATTTTTTTAGGGACTATGTCAATAACTATGTCACATTACAAGCAAAAGTTTAGCGGGCAACATGATGAATTAAATTCGGATTTAAATTTATTTTCGGTTTGTCTCGTTCCTCTGCAGATGACATCCGACAATGGCACTATACTCTGGCAGAATCTACGGCCATCCTCAACGAGATTCTGCAGACCTATAAAACTGATTTTTCAAAAGGAAACACCTGAATTGTGTAGAAGTGAAATTAAAAATATTGAAGATCAAATATCAGAAATTAAACCTACAGTTGTTGATGATTACCAATTAACTATTACTCATACATTTCAACTAACAATGATTGATGGAAAGATGTTTTCTGTTATTAGCAATTCTTCAACGCAAACCTGTGGGATCTGTGGAGCAACGCCTAAAATTATGAACAACTTGGAAATGTTAATGACACTGCCAATAGATCAAACCTTATATGATTACGGGATTTCCACTTTACATGCATGGGTAAGATGCTTGGAATGCTGTCTCCACATTTCCTACAGGCTTGATTTAAAGAAATGGCAGATACGAGACGAAAACGAAAAACAAATTATGAAAGAAAGAAAGAACCATATAATTAAAAGGTTAAAACAAGACTTAAGTTTGTTGGTTGACATCCCTAAACAAGGATATGGCTCAACAAATGACGGAAATACTGCCCGTAGGTTTTTTCAAAACCATTGCCAGGCTGCTTTAATAACAGGTAATTCTTAGCTCATCTTTGTAAACTGTATATCCTTACAAATGGGTTGATTTTGTTGTAGGACTCGACGAAGATTTTCTAAAGCACTTATTTATACTACTAAGTACAATGTCATCTGGCTATGAAATTAATAAAGAAGCGTTTGCAGAGTACTGCAAAAGCACTGCGACACTATACATAGATCTGTATTCATGGTACTATATGCCAGCGAGTCTTCACAGGATACTTATTCACGGGCCAGAAATTATTAAGGCTGTGCCTCTTCCGATAGGCATGTTTTCAGAGGAGGCCCTTGAATCTAGAAACAAAGACTTTCGGAAATATCGAGAATTATACTCCAGAAAATTTTCAAGGGAGGAAACTATGAAAGATGTATTTTGTAGGTTACTGCTTTCGTCTGACCCTCTCATATCATCGTTATCCAAGTGTATAGGTACTCGCTCCAATAAGCAACCCTTAAACAAAGAAGTTTTAAAATTGCTTCAAGAGCCTAATTTGTCACATAAAATGTATAAAAATGAAAACATTAGTGACTCCGAAAATTCTAATTAATAGATTGTGCGATAAAATGTGATTTTTTGGTTAGTTTAAGTATAATTATTACCTAGTTAATGTTGCGGTTCTTTATATTAATTTGTTAATATACTTATATTGAATTTAAATAAATAATATTATAGTTAAAAAAAAACTAAAAAACACACTATTACCACGCACTAAAACTTAAAAAAATAATTTGCTATTTAGTTATTAGTAAACTTATTACCTCTTTTATGTCCTGTGGTTAAATCAAAAAGCGTGGGGTGCTTTTTGATTATGTTTACTTTTAATTAATTTATACAAAGGGCTCCACACTTTTTGAATTAGTCATTGGACATAAAAGGGGTGATAAGTTTACTAATAACTACCTAGCAAATTATTTTTCAATTTTTAGTACGTGATAAACGCGTATTATTTAGTTTTTTTTAAACTATAATACTTAATTTTATACTTTCTCGTATTCTTCTCTTCATTTGATACCCATATCATGATGGTAGATAGGAAAATTTTGTCCGCCATCTTGGGGCGTCCGCCATATTGAATTTAGTGGGACGCCGTTTTATTTTTCGTATTCTTCTTAGCAAACCCTTTTATTTGATACCCATATCATGGGAGTGCATAAAAAATAATTACTCCGCCATCTTTGGAAGTCCGCCATATTGAATTTAAAATGACGTCACTTAGCTAACCATGCTTTGTCATCCAAACTAAACGTGTATGCAAAATTTTAGCTCAATCGGAAACCGCGAAGTGGGCCAAATTTACCTTCCAAGATTTTTTTACATAGTTAGTTACAGGTGAAGCTAATAAAAGCGTGATAATTAACAAAACACGCTGTTTATCAAATCTGATTAAAAATAATGGATAACGTCATTTGATTTACACACAAATTTAAATCTTTTTAATTACGTTTATCAACTAGAAACATTTTAGCGGATTACTTACTTAATATATTATAATTAATAATAATACTGAACTATTTATAAACACTCTGTATATAGGCAAGACCTAAAATAGAACAACTTTAAAAAATTAGTTAATTAACGTATTTAAAGCTATTTACATAACTTAAGCACAGCTAAAACCTAATATTTTTATATTTGTATTTATTACCGCCTAATTTACCACAAATGACCTCTGTGCGACGTGAGGTAGTATTGGGTGGAAGAAAAATAAGTTTAACATTATCCAGTGTAATTTTGGGATGAAACGTTGCATCATCCAGAAACAATACAACTCTTCTATTCTGCTTCTTCATCTTGGTATCAAATCTGTGAAGCAATGTTCTCATGATGTCTGCTGTTATCCACGCTATATTTTTCGAAGCCTCTTGGAGAGCTAACCTATCGATATGTGCCTATATTTCTTAAGAATTTTAGGGTCGGGGTTTACTGCCCCTAATAGAGGGTGTTTTTAGCATTATTGTTTACTAAAAATTCGGATGATGAGTGCCCGCGGTCGTTTAACAGATGGGTCGGTGAAGAAGAGTATAAAATAGTGGAATTTCCATTTTTAAATATGGGGAATTCATAATCGGTCGTTAACGGAGGTGGTTACTTTAAAGAAGCGCACACAAACAGAAGTTTTACTGTATCACATTTTTTAAGCCAAATATTATGTTACAACACGAAAATTTAATTAAAACTTTCTGACAATGACGTTTGCTGTTCAGATAATATTTTTCAATTTACAAGCACATGGCTATTTTTCGAAATGATAATGTTAATAATCCGAGATTTTTGGGCAGATTTCGTGGAATAAAAACCTATATATCTGTTTTAATTTTTCACTCATTTATTTTTTTTTAGTGATAATTCTTAAAACGTGACGGCATTAAATGAACCCAATATGAAAGTAAAATAATATGTTTTTCCTTAGTTAAATGTTTTATTAGAGAGATATGTGCCGAGTGTGTGAGTAGATGCACAGCTCTTGCTCCTTATTTGTTTGTAAAAATATATGGTGTACCTGTTGATATTAATATTTTATGTATGGCCTAGCTCTTCGTCTATAGATCATCCACCTACTGAGTAAGTCCTTACACCACTAATTAGCACTGTTTGGTAATTAGAGCAATTTAAAGTTAAAACCAATCAAGTCGCCGCTAAATATCTTACAATATTAGAGAGTACTTGCGGTATGGCAGGCGGTACGACAACCCGAAGCGGTTCCCGTTTAGACGAGGGCGCAATGGAGAAGCTAATTCAGAGAATCGGCAGTAACTTTGTACAGCAACTAGAGGAGAGCTTCAACGCAAAAATTGATAGGATTGACAGCAAGCTGAAGAAGGTATGCGATTCGTTATCTAAAATCAACGAATCCGTGACGGCCAATAAAAAAGAATTAGATGATTCGCATGTACGACTCGATAGTTTGGAACAACAATAAAAAATAAGACCCTTTACGAATTTGCGGGTTTAAAGAAAATGAAGAAGAACTTCTCGCGGAAGCAATACCTCGTTTGATAACTCAAACCATAAAAGTTAGCTGCACCAAGAATGATATAAACTATATATTTCGTTTACAAAGCAGAAATGATGGAAGCACTTCGAGGCCTATAATCGCTAACTTTATTAGTAATGTAAAGAGAAATGAAATCTTCATGGCAAAAAAAAATGTTAAAAAATACTTCTGTTACCATTTTTGAAGACTTAAGGTTATCGCGGTTTCAGTTATTGCGAGAAGCAAAGAAAAAGTATGGATGTTTGGTCATCAGCTGGAAAAGTTTACTATTGGGACCCTACTGTTAAGAAAAAGATTTGTCTTAAATCGAAATCTGAAATAGAGTAATATATCTACTTGCAATAGGTCTCTATCAAATATTTTGTTAGAAAGGAATGTATTCCATTCATTGTATTTCTATACCTTTACTGATGTTTTGATAAAGCTGGAACTATAACGACTTATCGGTTGTGTGTTGTATTCTTTTTTTTTTCTTTTTTTTATACACATGTAGAATGAACACATTATTATTAGATTAAGAGTTAAAAGGATTTTTATTATCTATTCTACTATTTTCTTTTTCTTTTTGTTTTCTTTATATATTTTAATAAAATATAGGTAGGTAGGTAGGTACTCATTATTATATGTTTAAAATAATGCACCTTTTTATTAATATTATGGTTTATTTTTTAATGAGGGGCACATGTGTGCATATTGATTTGATCTTGTTTATGGCGAATGCGAGAAGTAAATTTCATTTTGTGCATCTAAATATTCGATCACTCTGTTCACATTTTAATGAATTTTGCGAGTTTGTTGCGGCGGAGGGATATGATATTGTCGGTTTGTCTGAGACTTGGTTGCACGAGGGCTTGCCGATCGATATTTCGGGTCTCTTTATCGCCCCCCTAATATAAACTTAAACAGTTGCCTGGACGACCTGGAAAATTCTTTAATAAGTTTCATACCTTCTTCGAATCACATTTTATTTGGAGGTGATCTTAATGTAGATGTATCAGTTGCGGCCAACCCTGAAAATAATCATATTGGTAGATTACTTAATAAGTATAAACTTTCTCAATTGGTGACTTCACCTACTAGAATTACTCAGAACAGTAGTACACTTATTGATTTGATTGTAACGTCAGCTTCAGAGCTTTCCATGGACGTGCAAGTAGTTAATATGGACAATATTTCAAATCATTGCTTAGTATATACACAATTACATTTCCAAAAAATAACTGTGCCCATATCATATCGCACTTATAGGGATTATTCTACATTCTCGTTTATTGACCTTTTCAATGACTTGTTTCATGTCAATTAAAATTTATTATTCACTATGACTAATGTTGATGATATGATCAGTTTTTTTAATAAAAATATTAAAAAAGTATTTGATCTGCATGCTCCTCTAAAGACTTCTAGGTTTACGAAGGCTCCTGCCCCTTGGGTCACGAATAATATTAAGTTCCTGATGAATTTACGTCGAAAAGCATTAACTAAGTACAAAAAACTTAAGACTGAACCGGCCTTGTTAGAGTATTAACAAATTCGTAATTTAGTAACTAAAGCTGTTCGTAACGAGAAAGAGCGTATCTTCACCACAACTTTTGGTAGACTTTGAGAACACTCAACATAGGCATAACTTCTCCAGCGAATGGTCAGTTGGGCGATGTTGTGACGGCTCCTTAATTAAATGCATTTTTTATTGATTGTGTTCCGAATGTCACGGTGAACTCTAGCACTTTTATAAATGATAATTATAGTAACCGACGACAACCCAATGTTATCAATGAATTTAAGTTTTCTAAGGTTAGTGAAGAGTACATAGAAAAAATTATTTTAAATATAAAAAGTACTGCTATGGGTACTGACGGTATTGATCTTAAAATGCTCTCTTTAATTGTACCATATCTGACACCAAATTTAACTTTTATAATTAGCTATTCTTTACAAACGGCTAAGTTTCAAACTGAATGAAAAAGTGCCAATATTACTCCGATACCGAAAATCAATTCTTCAATGGAAATGTCACATTATCGTCCAATCAGTATTTTGCCTACTCTGTCCAAGGTCCTTGAAAGGGTCTTGAATGATCAGCTAAACGAATATGTTACAGTCAATCATCGTATACTGCCTGCAACCCAGTCCGGTTTTCGTGCTCAGCATAGTACCTCGACAGCACTACTGCATGTTTGTGATGATATATTTGGAGCTTTGGACCAAAATAGGATTACTGCTTTAGTGCTGTTGGACTACAGCAGGGCATTTGATACCCTGGATCACTTAATTCTTTCCTCCAAACTTAAATATTTTGGTATGCATGTTACATCTCTTGACCTTATAAATAATTACTTAATGGGTGGAAGGCAAAGGGTCTCACTAGGTTCGGATGTCTCAGAATGTTTGCAGACTAACAGGGGAGATCCGCAAGGTAGTATTTTGGGGCCCCTTTTGTTTTCCTTATATACCTGCGATTTTTCTACTTTTCTTAAAGTATGCTCCTCTCATCAATATGCGGATGATATGCAGGTTTATTTTTTATTTTCGCGTTCGAAAGCATTCATGTATAGGGAGGCAATTAATGCTGATTTGGCAACTATATCTAAGATATCGGGTTTTCATAGACTGGTACTGAACAGTTCGAAGTCTAAATTGTTGATTTTTGGTTCACCTTCATTAGATAACTTTGAGATCAAAATTGAAGGTTCTGCCTTGGTATCTACAGTCTGTGAAAAAAATTTAGGAATATTCTTGGATACTCAACTTAGATTTGAGACCCACATATCGAAATAATTGCAAAGAGCCTATTATAAATTAAAATTACTTTACATGCATAAAGACATTTTGACAACTGAGGTAAAGCTTCGACTTAACGAGTCTTTAATATTGTCTCTAATTTCATATGGTGATGTTCTCTACTGGCCGGCTCTTACCCAGAGGGATAAAAATAGTTTGCAAAAACTTCAAAATTCTTGCCTAAGATTTTGTTTCAGTGCTAGTAATTTGATCATGTGACTCCTCTATATCAGGCTTCTGGATGGTTGAAACTGGATGAGAGATTTTTTGTTCATTTATCTACACTTGTCCATAAAATTATAAACAGCAGAGCCCCTGCATATCTTTTTGATAAACTGATTTTTTCTTCTTAAGTTTACCATCACTACCCATCACACGTTTCATATTAATTTTATAATTAAAATATTATTTTTGTATCTGAAATTATATAACTTTATAGATAAGATAACTATAGGTATTTATTTAGGTTGGACGGTTAGATGGAGTAGCAGTTGCTAGATCTCGCCGTCATATTCATTAATTTTGTATAAAAATGTATTTTCTTTTTTTTTCTGAAATAAAAGACATTTATTATTATTATTATTATTATTTGAAAAAAATAAAAACAGAAATTTCAATTTTTTGCACACTTGAGGAGACCTTTCCGATAAGGTATTTCAAATTTTGATCAACATTTTTTTAACCTAAAAGAAAATTAAAACCCGTTTTAAAAAATAGTCATTTTTAATTTCTACAATTTTTTAATTTTTTTATGTATAGGAAGATGTATTGTAAAAATAATGTATTTGAGAAGGTCTATCCGACGGTCTAATTAGCATTTTGATTCGACTTCTTGTTTGCAAGTTATTAATTTTTAAAAATGGACACTTTTGAACTTTCAAAAAATAAAAAATAAAATACTTGCCATCTTCCGATCTTGCCCCAAAACTATACAGTCCCGAAGACAAAAGTTCTCTATATGATCAAAAAGTTTCAATCGATTTAATCGACTTTTGCGACCTGTATCGAGTGACATTAGGTCATTGTTAAAGGTCGAATTTGACGTTTTAAATCCTTTAACCGGAACATCCTCTATATTCCAATTTTATCGCTTCACATACTTTAAAAAGTTCTCGAATGGAAAATATGTCGAATCTACACGACGACACTAGTTTTATAGCGGAGAGCATATATGCGAAGATTATGCAATGACACGACTTATAACGATCGAGGTTAAACTCCGATTGTAACAAAATAAGTAACTTACTAGCACCGCACTATAGGGAAAAGAACAAATACCGTACTCACCCATCAGAAATCTGGTATCCATTCCAAATCAGTGCTATTCATACGACATATAATATCACTACAGTGCTTTATATGGACAAAATACAATGACAACAAGCTGATTTCTACTGGCAAAATATACATTGGTAACTACCTGGATTCACCTTGACAAAATTAACAATCACAGCGACAATACTTTGTTGGGTTAGGTATCACTGTCAAACGAATCATTTTGAAAATAATAAAGAAATGTAGTGCATGTTTGTTGTTCATTTTTCTCGTGATCGACTCTCGAATATCATTCATGAGAAAATTGTGTCTGGCAAAAATGTTTATACTGTTTTTGTTCAAGTTCATAACAATCGAAAATACAATACAATACAATCCAACACAAACACATTTAAAGATAGAACATCTCAAAAGAACAAATAAAATTTTTGAGATATAAAAACAAAATACTCAAAAACAATCAATGCAAACATATAAGAGTATATTATCGTTACCTTAATTCTAATATGGCGAATTCCACAAAAATTTAAAAATGATGTTTTGGCGTATAACACATTGTAAGCATCAGCCGAACCTAGTTTTAATATGTCGTAAAACACAGACAACGCCAAATATTTCTTTTTGGTGCGTTCTAATAGGACGTATATAAATCACCTGATTTATATATTTCTAATAGGACCTATCCCGCAGTTTCTTATGGACAGTGCTGCTGTACACATCGCATGGTTATTATTTCATTTTGTTTCGTGTATGTTAAGTTAATTAATTAAATGTAAGTATTATAAATAATTTAAAGAAATGGCGGGCATGCTGTAGATGCAGTAGATTTGTGCGAAGAATAATAGTTTATTTAAAAAATGCTTTTTAAATTCGTCGTTGTATACGACCTATTGTAAGGATGTGGCTTAAGATATTTAACTTTTTAACATTTATTGTGTTGTTGAATAAGTCTTATTGTGCAAATTACATGGTGTGGTTTATGACACATTCTTTAAGAAATTGTATTGTTTTAGATGTCAGGAAGAGGATCAAGAATGATAGCAATGGTTCTTGAAGCCAAAAGTAAAGAATTAAAATCAGAATTAAATGTTAATAATCTAAAAGTTAATGTGCCATATGACATTTTATTAGAAAGCACCGACAATGACAATTATAATATTTTAATGCCCAATAAAATTAATCATTCGCGGCAAGATCATCACTTTCAAAAAGAATGCGAAATACCACAACATAAAAAAATACTTGATCCGAATGAATATTACAAGCAGATTGACGAAATACATGACTATTATGACAACGCTCATGACATTCCCATTGAAATAGAGGTTGTTTCAGAAATCACCACGGAAGATAATAACGAAAAAGTGTCCATTGCAACAACTCCGTATGTCCCTAATGATTTACCCTTTCAACAAATAGAATCAGATATTAATATCGTAAACAATAATCTTGACTACATAACCACCGAAGTAGAAGATTTTCAGGAGATTTCTGACCCTAAAGAAAACTCTGAAAATATAATATTACAAAATACAGCTGTCCATAATTTTCTGCTTGAAAAAAATGATAACAGTAATAATGATCCCGACTACATTCTGATCAAACAAAATGCAATAGATAGTAGTAATGAAGAACGGCCTGAAGAAACTGAAAACGCACCTGACAAAAATGAAAATAAAAGGAACAAGCGAAAAAAAATGGCAGATCCAAAAACATGGGAAAAGAATGTAAACAAGAAAAAGAGAATGTTGGGCAAAGATTATGTTGGGTACACAAGAACAAAGGATGGTGTTGTGAAACATGATATGAAAAGGTCTGAACGGATAATGGGTCCAGCCTGCATTTCCACGTTCTGTAAAAGAGCCACAAATCGATTCTGCCATTTGTTTTCTGATGGGATGCGACAAAATATATTTGATAAATTTTGGGCAATGAATTGGGAGCAAAAGAAACTTTATGTATTACACATGACTTCCTATCATGCCCCAAAACGATGTTATACAAAAAATCCCTCCAGGAAAACTGGTTCGTTCGACTATTTTTTAAAAATTGAAGTAGGAAAACATCAAGTGTGTAAAAAATTATTTCTAAGCACTCTCGGAATAAAAGAAAAGATGGTAAGACAGTGGATTAATGAAGGAAACAAGTTTGGAATGATGAATAGACAGGAAACTAAAAATGATGAAAGAGTACAAAGAAGAAGCGGTTCAGCATTATCATTAGAACAGCAAAAAAGAAGGAGGCACCTAGAAAATTTTTTGACTGATTTACCCAAAATGGAAAGTCACTATTGTCGTAAAAGAACTAAAAAATTATACTTAGATCAGAATTATAAGGCGAAAGCTGAAGTTTACGATGTTTACAAAAAAGTGTGTTTAGAAGCAGATGTTTGCCCATTATCACTTTGTACATTTTTAAAAGGATTTGACGACATGAATATTGGACTTTTTAAACCTCGTAAGGACCAATGTGACCTTTGCTGTGCCTTTAAAATGAAACAACTGGATGAAATTGTATACAATGCACACATATTAGCAAAAGATCATGCCCGAGAAGAGAAAAGTCAGGACAAAAAAAGAAGTGAGGAAAAACTGATTCACTGCTTCACAATGGATGTTCAAGCCGTAAAATTGTGTCCTCAACTTCAAGCAAGTTCGCTGTATTACAAAACAAAGTTGCAGGTACATAATTTTACTATTTATAATTTGGAAACACAAGATTGTAGCAATTTTGTTTGGAATGAATCCGAGGGCGAACTGTGTTCATCAGTATTTGCGACGTGCATATTTAAATTTCTACAATCAGTTGTTGAGAAAGAAATGAGACCGATAGTCATTTACTCAGACAGCTGCGGATATCAAAATAAGAACCATTATCTGGCCAATGCTTTGTCACTCTGGTCATCAAGATATAACATCATAATTGAGCAAAAGTACCTAGAGAAGGGCCACACTCAAATGGAGTGTGACTCTTCTCACAGTCTAATAGAAAGGCATCTCAAAGGACGGGACATATTTTTACCGACTGACTATATATCTGTGATTAGAAATGCCAGACAAAAACCAAAGCCATTGGATGTACAATACCTAGATCATAGTTTCTTTCTGAATTTCGATGATCCAGATATCTCAAGATATATTTCTTTAAGGCATAGAAAACAAAAAAATGATTTAAAAGTTGCCGACATTAAATGTCTGAAATATGTTCCAAGCGGTGAAATTTTTTATAAGACAAATTATAAAGACGAGTACGAGTCAATTCCACAAAGAAAGAAAACAATACATGTAAATACAAACCTAAAGCCACTGTATGAACAAAGACTTCAAATACCAAAAAAAAAGTGGGTACACCTACAGGAAATGAAAAAGTCCTACCAGGAGACACCCATTTTTTTTATGATAATTTAAAATATAAACAAGAAGACCCTACAAAGACAAAATATTCTAAAGAAAATCCAGATAAGAATCTTAACATAGGAAAAGAATCCAATAGCACCTCAAGGAATGTTACCAAAAAACAAATAAACAAAAAGCCCCCAAAAAAGACTGACGAAGATAAGAAGACTCTTGCTACCAAAAATTTTAAAAATAAGAATAAAAAGAACAAAAAATAATAGACAATAAGACACTAGCATTAAAAATTTTTTTACTAATATTTCTTTAAAAGAGATTTTTTTTATATAATAATATATAGTTTTGAATAAAGGTTTTTCAACTTAATTTTATTTTTCTTATAATATGAAAATCATTCAGGGATAAAAATGATAAACTCACTAGACATCTACAAAAATTGAATAAATAGGTTTTATTCAACAGGGAGCCACATGAGTAATAGGTCGTATGCCACCCTATAATTTGATTTTTAACTTTAATGGTGCAAAACATAGGTAATAATGAAAAACACAAAAAAACACTCTTAGTATAACCACTATGTGCTTTTGAAATATACCCAAATCTACAATAAATCATTTTTTTATCACCCTGTAAAATTTCGTTTTTTGGGATACGCCCTGTTAGAATTAAGGTAACGATATACAATAATGTTACAATATCACATCGTTTTATTCACAATTCAACAAATCATCTGAAGCACTTCATATACCGGTGTAGAAATCCGCTGACCGCCTATATCCTAGTAATAAGTTCGAAGGGTAAAAATATGAAGTATTACAAAGTAAACAGAAACAGGTAGATTATATTTCCCCCACTCCATCCTATCGCATCACTGATTTAATAATAACAGAGATATTTTATATACAAAAGAAAACTGATAATTCATAACAAAAGGACAAATACCTAACAAACTTAAATTCCTCTCAAAAACCTTTTGATCGTAGAAACCGAAAATAAAATAACATACAGGGCACTTCATTTAAAATAATACAACTTTGATGCATTTCGTGTTTTTGGGACAATCTGTATGTTATGAAAATAATTTTAAAATATACCCTTAACCGGCCCCTATCCACCCCGAAAACTTTTTTTATCCAAATAAGTAATTTAGCTATAATATGGCGTGTCGAATAACGTGAATAACCATGTAGGAGAGAGTTCTCTAGTACCGGACATCCCCCAGTACTGGACATAGTCAGTTTCTTCACTTTGCCGATAGGTGCCGCCCAACATATTTAGGTTTGAAGTCGCGTCTATTACTAATGTTACCTCTCCGAAGCGTTGTAACCTGTGGTCAGTTTGACAGAAGTTATGGAAGGAAAGGTTGATTTATGGTGTTGTGCTTTGACTATTGCTTAAGTTTAAGCGCGTGTGCAGTGATTTTGGGTAAGTACAACGAGTTTTTTTGTTACCTTTTGGTTTAGCTATAATATGTGTACATACAATTTTACAGGAATACGGTTTGGTTAAAGTTGAAGTGTTTGTAAAAAATATTTTTTTTTTATTTCTAACTGTCAGTTGTCCAAAACCGGGCACTAATGAGTTTCCCAGTATCGGACAATAAATTAGGTGCCTACATTTTTAAATAATTTTTTTTTTGGAAAAATAAGGTTTTATGTGTTTATTAGTTCGCGTGTGATATGGTTTGTGTGGGTGTTTGTGATGGTATGTGTGTGTCTATGTGCGCGCGCGCGTTAATTTGCATTTAAAAGGTTTTGGTATTTAATTTTTTTTATTTTTTATTCTAGGCACGATTTTTCAAGATGGCTGCCAATAAAATTAAAGGGAAATGGTCAGAAAATGGCATGAAAGATGTAATAAAACGAGTTATGGAGGATGGAATGTTCATAGGGGAGGCCGCATTAAACTTTTCTGTACCGAAAAGCACGTTGGCAGACAGAATAAAACAGTTAAAGCGTGGCGCTGAGATGAGCTTGACTTCTCAAATGGGGAGATTCAAGAACTAATAAAATTAAACAAACAGCAGGAAAAAAATTTAATTACGCATTTATGTCTCGTCACCCCGAATTTTCCCTTCGCCTTTCACAGTCTACTAGCATCCAACGAGCTATTGGATTTAATAAGGAACAGGTTGACTGTTTTTTTTCAAAATATGAAGAGCTGCTATTAAAATTTAATTTTCCTGCTTTAAGAATCTTCAATTGTGATAAGACCGGTATTTCAGTAGTGCATGCAAATGCTGCAAAGGTCCTGTCTTTGAAAGGAAAGAAACAAGTTAGTAAATACCTCAGGCGAAAGAGGAAAAAACGTTACGAATTTGTTGTGTATCAATGCCAGTGGTGACCAGTTTCTTCCCCCTTTATTTGTTTTCTCCCCCCTTTATTTGTTTTCTCCCGAAAAAAAATGGCAGGAGTTACAGAAGGACGCGAGTTGTTTTATTGCAGAAGAAAGCGAGTGAATAAATGCCAACGGATTTTTACCATGGCTTAAGATGTTTAATTCTCGAGTTAACCCCACTAAAGAAAGCCCTGCTTTAATTGTTTTAGATGAACATAGTAGCCATAAAGGCTTGCAGGTAATTTTGTACGCCAAAGAACATGACATTCATATGATAAGCCAACCGCCGCATACCACCCACAGGTTGCAGCCTTTGGATCGTGCCGTGATGAAGCCGTTTAAAGCTACTTATAATGAGGCTTGCTTCCATTGGATGAAAAGGTATCGCCCTCTTAAAATAACAATAAGGGACATCGCTGGTTTGGTAAATATTGCTTTTACTGCTATCTGCAGAATGGAGCTTGCACAATCCGCGTTTCGCTGTACTGGGTTTTTTCCTTTAAAAAAGGACATCTTCACGGATCTAGACTTTCTTGCAGCATTTCAGTTCACGTCGCTGACATCTTTAGAAAACAAAACAGAAATTGTAGAAGAGATAGTAAGACAGGCCGATTCTTCTGTTGCAGGTCCTAGCACTTCTATGGCTGCAAACTTTAAGAAAACAGTTGAATAAATTTCTCCTGCTCCAGAAGAAGCTTGTCAAAAGGTAGCTATGAGAAAAAGAAGATCGGGAAAAAGTGAAATTTTAACCTCAACACCCTACAAAGACTCATTAGAAAAAAAAAGCCAAATTAATTGACGTAAAGAAAGAACAAAAATTAAAAAAGTATTAAAAGAAAAAAGATCAACTGGAAAAAAAAAATGTCAAAAATTTTAAGACAACAAAAAGATGCGGCAAAAAAAATGTTGGAATTTGACAATGGTCTCACAAAAAAGCTTTGTAATGAAGTGAATGTGAACGTTAAATGGTAGAGTGTAACCCCTCAAAAACGAAATAACACAGAATGCATCATATGTGGCGAGTCCTGTGATGAAGACTGGGTGTACTGTATGCAGGGGGTGGGCGCATGTAGCCTGTACGAATCAGGAAAATATTACTTTTTTCAAATGTGATTATTGTGTTTGATTAATTACAACCCCTTTTGTATTTTTTATTATGTTTATAATAATTTTATTATGGTTAAAAGGAATTCTGTTTAGTTTTTCTTTGTGTCCGGTACTGGATGGCCATTTTTTGAATCATCGAAATGTAACAGTTTCTTGTTTTATTTTTTTAAATAAAAAAACAATAAATATTTTAAAAATTGTAGTGCGAAGTTATTTTATTTTTTTCATTTTTAAAGTGACCAGTTCAAAAAAAGCTAAGGTGTCCGGTACTAGGAGACTCTCCCCTAAATCTAACGAAATCTAGGTTAAAACTGTGTCGAATTAATATTATGACATTATATGCCAAACTGATGAGTGTTAAAATAAGTAAACAAATACAAATTTATTTTGGTTGTTTACAAAATTAACAAAATAGAAATATAGAGAGAGGAAAATAAAAATTATAGAACTTGCTGAAATTGACCACCGCCAACGCACCAAGCATTAATTCACAAATCTGTTCAAATTTTCTAAAGGGTTGACCAGCGTCTCTGGAGAAATGTTATCACATTTTTGGATAATCCTTTGTTGTAACTGTTCAAAATTTTTAACTAGTGTCTCAAAAATATTGTTCTTTAAATAAGGAAAAATGACGTAATCCATAAACGTCAAACAAGGTGATCTAGGTGAGAATTCAATATCTGTTCTAAAACTGATCAATAAGTCGTCGAAAAATTTCATAAGTAGTTAATAGTTTCGGCGAATGTATGGGCGGTTGCACCGTCCTGTTGAAAATAATCGAAACGTAGTTCATTGTCAAGTAATTGCTTTATAAATGAATTCACAATACTGTCCCTTTACTGCTGTGCTGTAACTGTGTAATGGAAACAAATAGGATTAACAACTCTTCTTCGGGTAACAGCCAACCAGAGACCAATTTCTTGGGGTGCAATGTGGACTCTACAAAAAAAAGGAGATTTTCACTATTTCGCATGCGTGTATTCTGAGAGTTCACATAACCGGTGAGCCAGAACCAGGCTCCATCAGAAGAAAATGAAAGGTCTAATAAATCATTTCTTACCAATAAATTTTTGAGTAAACATTGACAGTAATTTCTGCGTCTTTTAAAATCTGCAGCTCGTATTTCTTGGAATACTTGCACTTTATAAGCAAACAAATTTAACTGTTATTTAAGAATAGTCCTGTATGTTCTATAAGGTGTCTCCATCTTAAGGCAGGCGTCTTACATATTTTATTGGCATATTTTGCATTATTTTGTGAACATTTACAACAAGTTCTTCTGTTTTTATAGATGGTCTTCTAGCTCCTTTTTTATGTTGTATAGAACCTGTTTCCTTAAAGAGAGCCACGGTTCTTCTCAGGCAATGATAAAAATCCCCAGCAGTAAAAGCGCCAATAGGAGAATTTTCGCAAATCGTCCATGTACAAACGCTGATTGTATTGCCACTCACCATTTATTCTAACCCCGTTTCAAAAATACGCTTCAACCATGAATTTTTTGTGCTGTTCCGTAAAACCTATTGCGTGAAATATTTAAAAAATTGGATAAATTAACTTTTAACCTTAAACTCATTTCCTAGTCCACTGTAAAAAATGCTGATTTAAGGGTTGCTTTTAGAACATTCTATTTCCCTTTATGTATAAAATGTATAATTTGTACGTTTTGCTATTTAGTAAACAAAACATTGTTTATTAAATAATGATAATACTTAATGCTAACTACATTATGTTAATAATAACTGAAGAAGCGCCTCGAATAACGTTGTAACCGACATTTTCTCAATATCGAGGTTATAGTGGAATAACGTTGTATATAAAGGAACAAAAACGATGCCAGAGTCAGTTTGGTTAGTTTCTGTACTGTAGAGGGATACGATGGCAAGCGGGTACGTGAGTGGAAAAACGTTGTATATTCGTTTAACATGGCCGACCAACAGAGCGTTGTTCTTACGCCAAGTGCGATAAAATCATTATATAAGACTAAAAGACGTAAAATAAAGCCCGAAAATTGGACGGACAACAAACGAAAATTATTAAAACAAAGTGGTAGGCAATATACAAGTCGCAACGGTATGCAGAAACCCGCTAAACCGCTGCCAAAAGAGGTAATGGAACAACGTTGTAAGTGATTTTAATTGTTTTATTACTTTATTTCTTTATTTTATGGGAGAGTATGTCGATGCAAGACAACAAAATGTAACTCATTACAGCAAGATGCAATTCTTGAACTTAATAATAAGTTTTACAAGTTCAATCATTACAACTAACTGAGTATTTAATAAGGGAATGTATTGTTTTGTGTGACGTCAATCGTCGAGTGGTAGCTGAAGACGTATCACGCCGACATTGCACGTTCACGTACTGGGTAAAATCAGGTTCAGACGTGTTCAAATGGTGCAAGGAAAAATGAAGCAAAATGATGTTTACACAAGCGATTTAAGAGGTAAGCATACGAATCGTCCTCACAAAATTCCAAATGATATAAAAGACCTAATTCGCGAGCATATTAGGTCTGTGCCTGCTCAATAAAGTCATTATAGTCGACAAAAAAATGGAAATATCAAATACCTCTCTGCTGTTCTAAGTATCCAAAGTTGTATGAATTGTTTGAAATGAAATATCCGAACCAAAGAGCCACTCTACACCTCTATAGAGAAATATTAAATACAGAATTTAAGCTTCAATTTAGTGCCCCCGAAGCGACACCTGTGCTAGGTGTGATTCGTTTCACGTGCAGCTAGTAAATGCCCAGAATGAGAAGGAATTGATAAGGATCCATAATGAAAGTGAGTTGCATCACAGGAAAGCTGAAGCTGCTTATAGGTCAATAAAAGACGATACAGACTGTGCTAAAATCGATTCTAGTATCATAGTCTTATGTGTTGACTTACAACAAGTTTTGTTCTGCCCAACGCTGACGCATTCCAATGTATTTTATCAAAGACAGCGATCAAATTACAACTTTTGCATTTATGATGTTGGGACAAATGAAACCACAATGCATTTGTGGGATGAAACAGTAGCGAGACGTGGATCAGCTAAAACTGCTTCATGTTTATTAGCCTATATCATGAACAAGTTAACACCTTTGCAAATTGGTTTAAGAAGAATCCTAATAATTTGGTCTGATTGGTGTGTGGGCCAAAATAATAACTTTAAAATATTAACTTTATTACAACGTCTTGTCATATGGGGATACTTTACTGAAGTCGAACAAAAGTTTTTGTGTAGCGGGCACAGCTTTCTCCCATGTGACCGAAATTTCGCTCTAATAGAGAAAAAGAAGAAAACTGCTAGAGTCCTGCATCCTTTTCAATGGGTTGAAATAACAGCCAATGCGCGATCAAGTAAACCTTTTTTTGTTAAAGTTATGAAACAAACTGACTTCCGGGACATCTCCGAGCTAGAGAAACACAACCAGAAACCGAGCACTTTCAAGATTAAGGAAGCAATGGTGATTCTTATCAAAAAAGATGATTTTACATCAGTTCACGTAAGAAAATCACACAATGTACTCCAACCCTGGGCTATACACTCCATTAGGAAAAAAAGGTCTATTACCCGTGTTCCTGTGATACCAACAATGTTGCCATTATTATATCAGAAGACAATCCCTCTGAAAAAGGCAAAGAAAGATAATCTTGTTCACGTGGCAAAATATATAGAGGATAAAGAAATACAAAATTTTTGCATAAACTCCGTCGAAAATGTATAATAAATTTCTATAAATATATTCTTTAAAAGAGAACTATTTTACTACTGTTTTTAGTAAAGTAGAAACAAGAAACAGGCAATTTACAAAATGGAATAACGCTGTAAGTGCAAATTATACAAGGTTATTCCATTTACCATAAAAAAAAATGCAATAACTACCCAGCCTGTAGAATAAAATATTCGTTCTACTCATTTTATTTTAAATTTATATAATTGTGTCACAACTAAATCATAAAAAAATTTAATCCTATTTTAAGCATGTCATTAAACGTTTTTTTCTTCCCCTGTAAAAATGTGCTTCGGCACTTACAACGTTATTCGAGGCGATTCTTCAACTAGGTTAGTACTTACTAAATATATCCTATCCGTAACCTAAATACCCAAAATAACAAAACTTATGTATGTTCGTTTACCATACAATTATAATTTTCCCTATTCCCTAACATTTTCCATTACCTTACACACGAGCCGTGTAGATGAAACGAACTAACGGATTTATGTATACAACAATACTTATAATATGCTTGTGAGAATAATTTAAGACCCGCATTGTAAATCTGCTGGAAAGTATTTTATTTTTGTATTAATTTATCGCATTTCGAAACAAAAATAATTTATTTATTAAGTCAAAACTCCGAAACAAACATAATTTATTAACTAAGCCAATTGGAAGAAGATATAAAACTGACACATTCGAATATAGAAAAACGCAAGATAATACATTTTTAGGACATCTGTTTGTAAAGAAAAGAATAATTTAAAAGTTTAAATGTTTGAATATCTCTTTTGTGTTTGCTTATTTTAGTCTTAATTTTAAAAGTAGGTATCTATGTATGATTTATAAAAGTATATCTTAAGAATATCAATTGTGATCCATGTACAGGGACATTTTTGTCTCACTCGATTGACGATTTTCCTGCTGACTATAATACAAAACAAATTACATATTTCTCAATGACTTTCGACAAGGAGCCAAACTTAATGTCAAAAAAATATATAGGTTCACAAATCTGACAGATACGACGCCATTTTGAATTTCTTTAAATAGCAACCCTCATATATGACCACAGGAATACATTACATTTCGCGGTTCGCTCTTAAAACATATAGTTGTTGATACTTATTTTCAGCCGTTTACCCTCCCCCCCTGTTTTGTCTTATCACTCGTAGATGCTACCGGAATTCTTCAGAGATTATCTACATGGTTTTGCCCCATTTTCTTCTAGCTTAGTTTTGTAATTATTATTTTGTAGTGTCTAAATATATTTAAATTTACATATTTATTATTTAACCTCTACAGGGTATCCGCTAAGTACTTCCTAATTTCTGGGGAGCATACAAGGGAGGTCAAAATAAATTTGATTTGTCATAGAAAAAAAACTCCTAAAGTTTTCCCTAACGTAGATACAGAGCCTCAAAGGGTACCCAGCGATTTACTTTTTTGGCTCTAATTTTTGAACCGGAAGTATATTAAATTACATTATCTGTTGATGACGGTTTTCTATAAGTTTCAAAGTTGATTCTATTAGCAAGTCTTATTAATAGTAGGTCTAGGAAAGGCAATCTACTTTCTTTCTCCAATTCTATAGTGAAGGATATTTTTTGGATGTAAATCATTAACATATTTAAGGAAATTACTGAGTTTAAGATAATCACCGTTCCAGATGATAAAAATATCATCTACCTACGTATCTTTTCTAAGTTACAAGGCAGTTTGAAAACTCGCTCTCCATAATTGACCTAACACCCAAATTCGTATGAATGAAGTGCAAATCTAGGACCAATTCTTCAAGAATTGCCTTGGAAAGAGCCAAAACAACATGGACGAGAGAAGAAATCAAGCAACACTACTAGTTAAGTAGTTTGAAAAAACGTTGCCATTACTCCACTGAACACCCTGGTGCTTGAAGTTTTGCTTTTACCCATCAACTTTAAGATTTATTGGCAATAATGACATAGGGCGATTGGCCATAGTGAGGAGCCCGTCAGTCAGGTTGAAAATTAGGTTCTGTAGGTTGCCAAGATCATGTATCTAAAATTTCGTTGCGATCTAACCACTAGATCGTGAATTAGGCCAAATGGAAGATTATAATTAGTTTTTTGACCGCCATTTTGTTGGCCATAGTAAGGAGCCCCTCCAAAACTTGTTTCTACCTCTTCGTTTGGATAAAATAACAGCAAAAATGCACTTGACTGACAAATCGAATCACGACGTTCTTCCCTGGGTGACCTACAAAATCTCGAAAAATCCAATTTTTCAGTCTTTAGCATGGCTTTTTCAGAAATTCAACCAAAATCATCAGTCAATTATTTTTCCTGATTTTTAGACATCCAATTAAGTAGAAATCACAAACGACTGACATTTTCCTCGAATATTTTCAATTTGGCCATACTTTGAAAATTTTCTGATTTTGGACTTTTTTATAATGGCTCAATAATGCTGTTCCAAATGGACTTAAAAGTAAAACAATGTATGACGATGATGTTTGATGACCTAAAAACCGTTTCAATACATAACTATCACCTATTTACCCCTTCCTCCACCCCTCTGCTACCCTCCACCCCTATTCATTCGTTGAATTTATGTTATATTATATTGGATTCAATAATCAAAAAATATAGAATTTTTGCCACAAAAAGATACGATAACCAATTTCAGCAGTAAGAAATGAATAATTACTGAAGAAAATCGAAAATTAAATGGTTATTATTTATTGAATGAAATTGTTGGCATATTTGGGTTGAGCAATCTGGGTTGTGTTAGTAACATTTCAATTTCAATATAGAAAAAAACAGATATTTAATTGTTGATTATATTGTAACTATTACTTTTACTTAATATAATCATTATATATTATACATATATTATATATATATATACAGGGTCTTTCACTTAAAACTCCGCACGACCATATCTCGAAAACGAATAGAAATATTTGATTTCTGTAAGAAGTAGTCAATGTATGGGGTCAAGTAGATATTTTTCAAAGTTTAAAAAATTCAACGCGACGCGTCGAAAATATAAATCGATTGCATTAACTTTGAAATTACGCGCATGCGAAAATACATGATATTTATAAACTTTTTTTTCATTTACTCGAACTCATTTTTTTTACTCATTTCTGAGTTATACCGGTTTATAGTAAAGATTTCATGATTGACAAAAAATGCAATTACGGATGATTTTTACAAGAATGCCATGAATTAGTTACTATGGCAATGGCAACCAATGTTATCGCAATTGTTTTAAGTGCAATTATATACAATTCCAATTCATTGGAGTTTAGATTTTCCAGGATTATAAAATTTAATTAAAGTTGAAGTTCGTTCTAGTTACGTCAAGTTAATAAATAAAGTGAAATATAAAAAAGCAGTGAATGTGGACAATTTTCAAATTATATTTGAAAATTATTGAAGTTAATTGCATCAGACTATTTCTGTGTTATTTTCCAAATATAAAACTCCAAACAACCACGTAAGTACATTTTTTTGTATTAAAAACAATGCATTTTTGAATGATTGTACTATATTCCACGTGAGGATGAAAAAAAAACGCGCGCGAGAGTATATGGACCACGTGTACGCAGCGTCGGTAATTAATTTTTTTTTTATTTTTATTTTCATACATATGCATATTATGTGTATACACATTAATTTTTAAACATCTGCAGGTAGCCCTGTATTTTACTTTTTTGTCGGTGTTTCTTTTTGTATTTTTGTTTTTATTCATATCAATTAACTTTTATCTATATTTTGTGGTAATGAAGCTTTATCAGAGTTAAGTTGTCAAATTTAATTATATTGAACTAATAGAGTTCTACTTGTAAAATATTAACTTTTCGTCATTTATGTAGGTAAAAAATATCAAGGACATCATCCAATCATGAGTGAAAATCGTTGCTTCAAGTGCCAAAAACCGGATGAAATTGGCAAAAAGTTGAAAGTATGGACCAATACTATCCGTGATAAATTAATCTTAATTGAAGAGGCAAAATTTTATAACTTCGAAGAGCGAAAAACCTATGAATTTGAGGAGAGAATAATTGATGATAAAATTTATTATCATTCATCATGTTACAGATATTATACAAGCGTTAAAAAATGTTACATCGATAAATATCTTCATAAAAATGATTCTAAGGATGACTCACCAAAGGGTCTTGAAGCGCACAGGTATAATACATTATTAAAACTAACTTTAACACAAAAAAGTACAATTTTTAATTTTTTATGGTTTTCATTAGGATCAAGAAAGATACAGCAAATGATTCCCAGGAGCATTCGATTTCAAATAATGATGCGATGCCCAGCACTTCAAGTAAAAGGTACCTATTTGAACTCTACATTTAATTGTTTTCCTCATAATATAATAATAATAATAATAATAACGAAATGTAATATGTTTTCTGTCAGTGCTGCTTTTCATGATGATGTTCGCCCAAGTACAAGTTCAGACGACAATCAAATCAACCACTCTGCTATTGATGATGTTGTTCTACCAAGTATGAGTGCAGATGATAATCCAACCAACAATCCTCAAGTTAACAGGTAATAAGATTTGTATTTTAATGTCTCAAAAATTGAAAATACTGTAATTTTTATTAGTTATTGTGTAATATTACCATAAATCTTTACCGCAATTATCAAGTATAAAAACAATTTTTTGAATAAAACGATTTTTTAAATTTTCTATGTATAGAGGTGTTATCTTTTTCCACAAGAATTTTTTTATTTTATATAGCAAAAAAAGTTGCGCGAAACTCAAATATACAGTTGATGTGACCCTTATTATATTTTAAACTGATTCTGCCTATATTCTTAAAAATTGGAAAACTGCTATTAATTTTGTTTATTTGACGTGTTATTTTTTATTATTCCTTAGATCTTCCTTAGACGACATAGGCATCGATAAGGAAGTTTGTTTTTTTTGTTCCAAAAAAAAATATTCACAAGGAAAAGTATTACCTCTCAAACAATCGAAAGATTTGCGAATTACTAATTTCATTGAGTCAGCAGCTAAGCATATTGGTGATGAAGAAAATCTCATTAACCCTTTATAGTCCTTTGGGTAATATAATTCCCACCAGCGCTGCACCAAACGCTCTTTGGTTTACGTATTTCCCAACCGTGCAAAATCGCGTCGGTGTCCCTTATAAGGAATTTACGTTTTCCTATTGGTCCGCGTGACTTATAGTTTTGGCAGTGGTGCGATCGGTGGGAAGTATTTCTCCCAAAGGCAGTTTTAATGCAGTCATTTGTATTGTACATGTGGTTGTGCTTGGAACATTTAAAAAAAGTGTCTCTATTTTTTTTGTGTTGTTATATTGTACGTAATAGGTAAGTACTTAAATTTAACAACATTTCTGCTTGTCTTTTAGTGTAATTGGAAATTGACCATGTCTTTATTTGCGGCTGTTATTTGTTCTATCCTAGAAAAATGTTAATATTACCTAAAAATAGCTTCTTTTGTTATTGAAGGGGAAGAGTTACTAGACATAAAAGTAGCAATATAATATTAAAAAACTTATAATAAATATATATTCTAGATATACACAAATAAAACTTAGGCCAATATGATTCGGCTAAGAAGATATTATCCAAGCTAGAAAACGTTTCTCCAATATTTTAGTGCCAAAAATTTATTTTTTATCGTTTGTTCAATATTTGAGTGCAAAAATGTTTTTCTCTCCTTTGCAGAAAATGAAGAAACTTTCCGATAAAGATATTGAGATGATGGCAAATCAAGTAGCTTTGGAGCTTGAAGCCATTACGGACGAGCAGGCCGTAGACTCAGATTTGGGAGGAGATTCGGATGCAGAAGATAAATGCTTAGACCCAAAATCAGGAACTAATGTAACACCAGGCCCTTCTACGTCATCAAACACTAATCAACAAGATAACTTTGAAGAAGACAGTGATGGTTCTTCTGATTTTATTCCCACTATTAGTTCCAGTGACAGTGATGGTAGTAATTCCCGCCAAGTCAAGAAGCCTCGCTTTGTCAGTGGTTTAGTTGAAAGTGAAGAAAGTGATCAAGATATCCAGTATGTGACTTTTACTCAAAAAGAGTTTAATTGGAGTAAGGAAGCAAGTGACCCTAAATTGTATAAGGAAATCTTTTTTTCGGAACCATTTGGCCCAAAAGTCATCCCGATAGAAGATACAAAATCGCCCATTCATTATTTTAGTCTATTTTTTACAGAGTTCTTCTTGTTAGAAATGGTGGCACAATCGAACTTATATGCCACACAGAATAGGCATAATCTAAAATTATCAATGGAGGAATTAAGAGCTTGGTTGGGAGTAATAATTTATATGGGGTTTCATTCTTTACCGAGTTTGAGACTTTATTGGTCAAGGGATGAAAATTTTCACTGTGAGAGAATAGCGCGAGTAATGTCCATCAAACGTTTCCTAAAGATACTGCGTTATTTACATCTTGTTGACAATACCCAAATGCCTGCAAGAGGTGACCCAGACTTTGACCGATTGTATAAAATCAGACCTATCCTAGATTACTTAGGGGAAAAATTTAAAATTAGTTTTCTCCATCGCGGTATGTTTCTATTGACGAAAGTATGGTGGCGTTCAAAGGACGATCTTCAATGAAACAATATATGCCTCAAAAACCTATAAAAAGAGGATTTAAAATATGGGTCATGTGTTGCGCTGTGACTGGGTATATGTTATCTTTTGACGTTTATACTGGAAAAGATTCCTCAGCAGCTTCCAGCGACACCCTTGGGGAGAGAGTAGTTCTGAAACTAATTCAAGCATTAGAAGGCATAGGCTACTGCGTTTTTTTCGATAATTTTTTTACTTCAATGAAACTTGTCTTTGAACTTCTGAAAAAAAGGCTGTTTTCATGCGGCACTTTTCGAACAAATAGGAAACATTTTCCCCATGAATTCTTAAAGTCGAACAAGTCTATGAAGAGGAGTGATATGGATTTCGCAATGTAAGAAGATATAAGTTTATCAAAATGGATGGATCGTGGTAGCAAACCTGTTGCAATGTTGAGCTCTATGCATAATCCTACAAAACATACCAAAGTTAAAAGAACAAATACCAAAGGTGAACGCGAGGAAGTGCAATGTCCGGAGTCTATATCTGATTATAACAAATTTATGGTAGGCGTAGACCGAATGGACCAAATGTTGTCAGCTTATAGCGTTGCACAAAAATCCAGACGATGGTGGATAAAACTATTTTATTATTTTCTTGATTGTTCCATTGTAAACAGTTTTATATTGTATAAGGAAACAACAAGGAAAAAAAACCATAAAGCAATGAGTCATCTTCAATTTAGGTCTTCATTGGTAAATGAACTTATAAACAAATATTGTTCGAAATCAAAACCGGGCTATGCCCCGATGAAGGGTTTTGCTAGAAAGAGAAAGAGTGGTGCAACAACTATAGAGAATACCGTCCGTTACTCCAATGTAGGTATTCATTTGCCGGAAAAAATTAATGGATGGAGAAGATGTCCTGGTTGTAGTACCAAAGAGAAAGAAAAACGAAGCAATGTAATTTGCAAAACATGTAATGTCGCCCTGTGTAAAAACTGCTTCGCATCGTTTCATTCATAGTGTAGAAACTTACTTCTGAATATAATTTGTTTAGTTTAATTCATTTATTATTAAAAGTAAAAATTAGTTGTTTATAAGTGAGGTGGGAAATTATTTTCCCTATGTTTATTACAAAAAGTTGTTGTACTTAACAATCTGTGGGCAAAATACTTCCCACCTCCGTTTGTCTAAAAAAAACATGTTTTTTGAAAAAAACACTTCAAATTCCCTTTTAAGCGGTTCAAACCATCCCAACGCCAAAATCTTATATTAAAATATTAATTGGAAGCCTTTTGCCCTATAAAGGGTTAAAATAGAAATATTTAGAATTTTTAAAGTTTTGCCCGTTTATCACAAAAATTGTTATTTTTCGTACATTAGCCCCGTCTTGAAATATGATTCCAAAAAAAAGAAAGAAAGCGAATTTAGTTTCAAAATCGATTTCGGAAAACAAGCTTTCAAAGTTATATCGGAATACATTGAATTATATGTTTTTAATAGGAACGGTTATCTCATGCTCGACTTTGTCGTTGAAAAATATCGTGATGCACTAATTGTGATATATAGTAAACACGAATTGGTACCCTTGAAAAAATCATATGCGCCAAATCACATACGCGCCAAAATAGCTTCCATTTATGGGAAGTTAATTAGAATATACTTGTTAAAAGATAATGTAACTTACGTGATTGCTAGGAAAAACCGCGAGGAAGTAATTATTATGGTCAAAGAAACCTGTGAAAGCACGCGATATAATATTCAATCCGCTTTGGCTATGCACCAATTGGCTAAAAAAGTTTATTATGAAAAACTACCATGCCACATTGGTTATAAAGATATAATTAAAGGCAAATGTCCAATACTACCACAAGAAATGGTTCACTATTTTGAAACACTTCTAAGTGGAACAGGTAATCTTGATAAAATTTCCCCTGAAATCACTCGGAAAGCTGAGTTTCTTACTCAAAATGTAATTTTTGATGTTCACCGAGGTCGGGTGAAACCATCCAAACATCTGACTCTCGGTTTTACTGTAAAAGCTTTATCTGGGAGTAGAAAAATAATTGATATTTTGAATAAATACGGTGTATCTCCCAGTTACCATGTTTTGGAGGAATTAGAAACTCGGGCAGCAAATTCAGCTATTAAAACGTCTGCAATTTTGCCACCCGAAGTTGTGAGATTGGCAAATTACATTACGGTGCTTGCATTCAATAATTTTGATCGATTCACCGATAGCAAAAGGAACTTCGGTCAAGATAGTTTGCATGATACCGTTGGTTTTGTTTCACAAATTCAATTGCCCGCCGTTATTCCTGATTGTCAAGATTCTTCTGGGACCAATGAATTATCCCAAAATATAGAAGTCGGCGAAATAAGTAAACCATCGAAAACATTTCTGTTGAATCCATCATTGACTTGGATGAAATAAATTTTATCGTAGGGAAAAGAAAGTTTGTTTCTCAGCAAGTTGAAAAACAACCTTTCTGTAAGAAATTAAAAATGACTGAAAATTTATTATCGTTAGAGGAACATGATGAATGTTTTGGCCAAATGCATGTAAATCTAGACGAATACATATATTTGGACCTCGCTTGGATGTTTAGTCACGTAGCCAATATACCAAATACCCCAATGTGGGTCGGGTTCAATAACGAAATAATTATAGATAATTCGCCAAAACAAAAAGTTTTTATCTCCAAAATTGAAATGCTTCACCAACTAACCATTCGGTTGTAAAAGAGACCCTAAATATTTGTTTGAAAGCCAAAGAAGAATTAGGCAAGGATTATATTGAAGTTACTTATGACCTCAATATCGCTTGTATTGCGATGAAAATTCAGTCAATGTACATTCCCCAATATGATTCTATTTTTGTACATCTAGGTATGTTCCACGTTCAAATGGCGTATTTTCATGCCATCGGGAAATTTATCGACAATTGCGGATTGACAAATCTTTTGGTTGATGCTGGAATTTTGGCAAGCGGTTCCGTAAGTGGATTCACTGCTGGCAAACATTTTAATAGATGCAAAAAATACACCCTATGATGGCATTATGCCTTCGAATGTTGCTGTGTGATCGATTTTTTTCTGAAAAATCCACAGGTATATCGGGTGATGTACATCAATATCTTACGGAAATGCAACATGAAAAGCTTGTGAATGGTAAAACATCCGATGACTGTGTTCGAAAATTTATTATAGCTTATAAAAAATTTGAAGATGAAGCATACGATGGAGAATTAGGTAAAACCGCGCAATTTTTTTGCATATTCATAAGACTTGTAGATTATTATCATTTGTTGTCAAGAGCCGTGCGTAGCGGAGATTTTGAGCTTCTTGTCAATATTTTACCGTTCATCAACAACATATTTTTCGCTTTCAATCAACCAAATTATAGTCGTTGGTTGGCCAGATATGTTCATAGTTTATTGAAAATCGGCGAAAATTACCCTCTACGAGAAAATTTCAAGCATGGTTCTTTTGGTATCAAAAGAACCACGATTGATTTTTCTCGTCAACCAACTGATTTGGTTTTAGAAGAAACTATCAATGCTGATGCAGCTGGCCCAGCTGGTTTGAGGCATATGACAGACAACATAGCTGCAAGACAGCGATGGTGTATTACACATGGCCTCAGGACTTATATCATAAGTTACGTGTGTGATTTTGTTGGTTTAAAAAAAAAACAGGACGTAACTTACGATTTAGTACCGTCAAATATGTTGAATAGCATCAAGCAGATAAAACTTCTGAAGCAAACTTTGAAAACAACATTAATCCTTTCGATGACACACTCGATGAATCGCTTCTTTTTAATATTGCCACTGGGAAAGCTGCATCTAATGAAGCTCTAAATTTCCTCACCAATGTTGAGAAACTTGGACAAAAAGCTCGCCAATCTTTTATTGATGAATGTGCGTCTAATGTAGATAGATTTGATCAACCTATCAAACAATTGAAAGTTGCAACTTTTGTCCCAAAAAAAATAAAAAAAAAGACACCAAAGTAGTTCAGATACAACAACGCGACATTTTCGGAAAGCTATTAGCGATTTCGTTAACGAAAAATTTAGATATGCGAACGGTTTTGACAGATCCATTGTCACATCTACCAGCTGCACTTTGTCATTCGGACGGGTCCATAAATACCACGGTAAAATCGAAATTAGAGAAAATTCTTGAAGAATGTGCAGTACACGGTAACGAACCACCCAAATATGATGTAGAAATAATTGATGGACTTTTCTCTTTAACAAATTTAACAATAATACATTACCAGATACCTATGGTGCAATTTCGAAATATATTCTAAGATATATATATTCTAAGATACATTTTCCATCTTCATTCCGCTGAAGAAATTCATCTTATTTTTGATACATACCCAGACGTACCTACTATCAAAGATTATCAACATAAACTTCGACAGTGTAATGATGAACGCGGATTTGTCATAACTCAGCGAGAACAAATCCGCAGTAAAAATTTCATCAAAGATTTGAAAAATGTTAATTTTAAAAAATCTTTGGTGGAATTTCTACTTGATGATTGGAATAAGGAGGATATGGGTAAAGAATATGCTGACAAAACAAATGGCACAATTAAAAAATTATATGTTAATTATGTCAAATGTTATAGGTATACTTCTTATCATTTTGGATCTTCTCAGGGCTATGTAACAGTGAGAGAAAAACTTGACCATTTCTCATTAACCAATCATATAGAGGCAGACACTAAAATACCATTTCACGTGTGTAATTTAGAGTCTGATGACATAAAAACTATTCTCATGAAAGCTAATGATACCGATGTCGTTGTTTTGATGATTTATCATATGAAGAATTTAAAGAAAAACCATTTTGTATTTATGCAAGTCGGTAGCGCGAAAAATCCTCGTATAATTAACATCAACGAAATATATCGAGCTTTACAAAAAAAAGCAGTAAATGCAATCACTGGTAATGATTATAATCCGTGTTTTTACAGAAAAGCCAAATTACTTCCTTTCCGTATGCTGACAAATAAAAAATTTAAAAATGCGAATCTATTTCGAGCTGGTCTATATAAATTAGGCGGTCTCCCGAACTTAAATACTTCATCGGTTTTTGAAGATATAGAGAAGTTTGTTTGTAGTCTATATGCTTATGCTGGAGATGTCTCAATAAATGACGTAAGATTAAACATATTCGATGGTACGTTTGATCGTAATGCAACGACCTTAAAAAATGATATAAAATCATACGATGCAGCTAAATTACCACCAAGTCAAGCCGAGTTGAAAGAACAAATATTAAGATCGGCTTATATTACACATATGTGGCAGAACGCACATCAGCAAATTATTCCTTATTACGATACACAAAACTACGGTTAGAAAGAAGAAATCACTGAAATTCATGGAGAAATAAAAACAACGCTTGGTTTTAAATGGTTTTCTGGACCACAGTATCCAGAATGCATTGACGACATTTTACTTCTGGAGGATGAACAGAATGCTGATAAAGAAACATTTAGCAGTGAAGGTATATATATATTTAATCATAAAAAGTCTCTCTCTCTCACACACACACACACACCAACACACCCTTACACCCTTACACCCTTACGTGCATCTACTCAAATACCAATATATATATATACATATAATATATAATATAATTTTATAATAGAGAAAAAATTTTATTGTCTTTACAGATTTCACGGAAAATATGAATAGATTGACAGGAGGAGAAATAAATTTTGAAAATCTGCCCCTATCTTATTCAATCGGTAGAGACCTTACAATTCCTGAAGTTATGATCAATGATCCTGACTTATATGACGAGGAAGATGAAATAGAGAGTAATGTGACTTACCAAAGTGATAATGACGATGATAATGATGAATGAATATTAAGTTTATGAATGTTTTCCCAATAAGATAAACATATATATATATAATGATTAAATTAATGTAAATTAAGTAAAAGTAATAGTTACAATATAATCAACAATTAAATATCTGTTTTTTTTCTATATTGAAATTGAAATGTTACTAACACAACCCAGCTTGCTCAACCCAAATATGCCAACAATTTCATTCAATAAATAATAACCATTTAATTTTCGATTTTCTTCAGTAATTATTCATTTCTTACTGCTGAAATTGGTTACCGTATCTTTTTGTGGCAAAAATTCTATATTTTTTGATTATTGAATCCAATATAATATAACATAAATTCAACGAATGAATAGGGGTGGAGGGTAGCAGAGGGGTGGATGAAGGGGTAAATAGGTGATAGTTATGTATTAAAACGTTTTTTAGGTCATCAAACATCATCGTCATACATTGTTTTACTTTTAAGTCCATTTGGAACAGCATTATTGAGCCATTATAAAAAAGTCCAAAATCAGAAAATTTTCAAAGTATGGCCAAATTGAAAATATTCGAGGAAAATGTCAGTCGTTTGTGATTGCTACTTAATTGGATGTCTAAGAATCAGGAAAAATGATTGACTGATGATTTTGGTTGAATTTCTGAAAAAGCCATGCTAAAGACTGAAAAATTGGATTTTTCGAGATTTTGTAGGTCACCCAGGGAAGAACGTCGTGATTCGATTTGTCAGTCAAGTGCATTTTTGCTGTTATTTTATCCAAACGAAGAGGTAGAAACAAGTTTTGGAGGGGCTCCTTACTATGGCCAACAAAATGGCGGTCAAAAAACAAATTATAATCTTCCATTTGGCCTAATTCACGATCTAGTGGTTAGATCGCAACGAAATTTTAGATACATGATCTTGGCAACCTACAGAACCTAATTTTCAAACTCGACTGACGGGCAGCCAACTATGGCGTTTTTTGCACGCTAGCTCCTTAACTATACAGGGACCTCAACAAGATCAATTCTCTTTTTAAATATTTGTATCTGACTTTGACTTATGTGTGTTCTTATGTAGAATTTTTGACTTTTGACAGTTATTTTAGAGATAAAGTGGAATTATTCGCCGAAAAAATCTTTTAGAGGTTAGGTAAGAAATTATATAACCCAAAAACTAAACGCAAAAACCAATTTTCAATCAATGATCCCTTTTAATACAAAACGGGACCAGGTTACTTACACTTCAACTTCCACAAGAGGTTGTTGAATTTATCTAATATTACGTTCTCACAATCAGTAGAAACAGTTACTGAATCTAAATATAACTTTTCGTGCAAAACTGCGAACGTCAAGGAAATACTAGCCATTGATAACATAATGCAAACATTAGATACCTCCAATAAAAATATTCTAAGGGCTAAAATTGTCACTTTCTTGAATTCCTGTTCAACTAACCTAAAAACTCCCAATAATTATAATAACACACACATTAAGTCTCTAAAAAGCAAGATCAAGGCAAGCGATTTAATTGTTACAAGGGCAGATAAAGGCTCATGTCTAGTGATAATAAAAAGAACAGATTACATTGATAAAATTATGGATCTTCTGGGCTCAGGTGATTTCCAACCTCTGAATAGGGACCCAACCAACACATTTTTTACTCGACTCAAACACGTTTTGGATAAAACACTGGTTACCATAGAATGTTGTGGTTCCTCTAAACAAGAACTCTACCCAATGAATCCCAAAACCCCTTTATTGTATGAACTTCAGGTTCACAAGGATGGTATTTCAGTTAGACCAGTCGTCCCCTTCGTTGACTCCCCTTGCTACCGTCTCTCGTCTTGGCTTGGTGAGGTTTTAAGGGAGGTCACAGGATTCGCCAGTGCTTACTCCACTAAGAACTCCATAGAATTCGCTTATTCTTTGAAGGACTTACATGTACCTCCCAATTCAAAAGTAATTTCTTTAGACGTAAAAAGTTTGTTCCCAAGAATTTCTCCTAGGGACTGCGTTAATTTAGTCGCGAATTTACTGAGGGAGAAGATAATCACGAGTCTGTTAGTCTCCGATCTTGTGCTGCTGTAGGAAACCGTTTTAGACTAGAACGTTTTTCAATTTAATAACCGCTTTTTCAGACAGACCGAGGGCTTGGCGATGGGTTCTTGTCTCTCCCCTTTCCTTAGTGAAGTCTTTATGAACAATCTGGAGAGGTTAATTATGGAGAGCGAGTTTTCAAACTGCCTTGTAACATATAAAAGATACTTAGAAGATATTTTTATGATCCGGAACGGTGATGATCTTAAACTTAGTAATTTCCTTAAATTTGTTAATGATTTACATCCAAAAATGTCCTTCACTATAGAATTGGAGAAAGGAGGTAGATTGCCTTTCCTAGACCTACTATTAATAAGACTTGACAATAGAATCAACTTTGAAATTTATAGAAAACCGTCATCAACAGATAACGGAATTAAATATACTTCCAACTCACCATATTCACACAAGTTCGCAACTTTTAATTCATTTTTCAACAGTCTATTCAATTTACCATTATCCAGGAGTGCATTTAATAAAGACATCAATATAATTAAACAAATTTGGGGATGTATCTCTTCAAATGGTTAAATTTTTCAAGCCCTTTGACGTTTCATTAGTCTTTGAAACAGCGAATACACTTAAGCAACACCTCGTCAAAGTCAAGGACAAGGCGGAATACTTTTTGAATTCAGGAGTTTACTCCCTTCAGTGTGATGAATGCCAGTTCATCTACGTGGGCCTATCGGGTAGAAAAATATCTACGAGAATCCAAGGGCATTTGAGTTTGGTTTGAAAATATCGTAACACCGACATATGTAACACACAATCAGCCTTCGCAGAACCACCTTTTAGAATCAGGCCACCAATTTTCCCCATCTAAAAATGCAAAAATTTTACATGAATGCCAAAATGGTAAAAATTTGGATTTATTGGAGAAACTTGAAATTACAAAAGCAAAAAAGAGCCCAATACTCACCTGCGTTAACGAAGTCTTTAATTTCGAGCCATATCTGATTTTTAACAATTTAGTTGATTGGCTTGGTTGTTTACAAATACTGCAGTTAGAGTTTATTACAACCTATTATTTTCCCGCCCCCCTTTTTTGACGTTTTACTTCAGATATTCTTTTTCTTTTTTCTACTGTACAGGCAATTAACATATGGGTTGACCACTCCATCCTTGATTATTGAATTGTATACATATAGGGTATGTCGTTTGCATCATGCAGGGTGTGGTTATTTTGTTGTTGTTTTTTATTTGTATTTTTGACTTTATTTTAAGGGTGTTTTAATGGGTAAGTTAGTAATCGTAAATTTTCTGATAGGTGTTTTGCACTCTCATTGAATTATTTAAGGCCTGATGATGCCAGAAATGGTGAAAAATGTAACCTGCTAAGGTAATGAATAAAAATTTAATATTGAGACCGTGACATTGAGTTACAATTTCCCTATTTTTAACTTAAAAATGGGTCTCTTCGAGAATATGGACAATTTCTTTGAATTTTAACGGCATATTATTTGCTGTGCAGCGGGAAAATATTCGACAATGTATTGAAGTACGTGGAGCACATATTGAACTTTAGCCAAAATAACAATTAAACGTTTTTATTATTTTTGTGCTTTAATAAAATTGTAAATTAATTAGGTTACGATCAACCCTTTGAAAGGTTTTTGGACTTGACTATGTCTCAACTGGAAATCTTTCAGCATAAAGTCTTCTTACGTTCGAAAAGTTGGAAAGCGCTTCCCAATTGTGTAATTCGCATAAAAATAGATTTATCTCGAACACCGCCAGTTTTATCGAAATAAACTAAGAGTACGTTTTTTGAAGAGGGGTGAACAGTTCATTCCTGACTTCCCTGACGATGTGAAACATCTACTGTAGTATGGCTTAATGACTCTTTATGGCCTCTGTAAAATATTAACATTTCATTAAATTATATAAGTCAAAAGTTAGAGGCAAAAAGAGGTGACGGCCTGATCGCGTGGCAGCATTATCGCTTCCCATGCTACAGGTACCTGGTTCAAGCCCGGGCTGGCCCAGCAGACTTTTTCAGTTTGCAGGGCCCAGGTCACCATACTACGTAGTGCTGCGTATGCAGCACACACCGACAAATTCTCAACGGCACTTTAGTCTAGTAGGTACTCTAGAAACGGCATGTTGTCGGAGGAGGGACCCTTGAGCCAAATGAAGGATGATCAGTGGTGCGGATGGTGTATCTCGGACACTGCCTGATATTCGTATGGTTGAGGTAAGAACCTTGACCAGAGAATTGGCGGTGGAGTCTCGAGTGCACCGGTCTGATGCTGTCCCAGATGGTTCGAGGGTCCCTGCGACATACATAACTCTCTTAAGACAAGGACGTTTAAGGGCCGGCTCGTCGAGGTTTGTGGTGAGCAAAGAGACGTTAATAATACCAAGACCGTAAAATACTGTGCCGAGAATAACATCTGTCGGTAATATTGTGGTTCGAAACCCACATTAAACTGTAGGTCCCGTCTGGCTGACATTACCCAGACGTTAAAACGGGGTTGGCAAAAAGGATCAAAACTGGCCTACTTGCTTGGCGTCAAAGCCCGTCCACTACCACTTCTAGAAGCAAAAAGTACGCTGGGCACCCCTTTGGTGTTCTGTATCTCCGTTAAGGGGCAGTTTAGGAATTTTTCCCTATAACAAATAAGGGTTATTTTGACCTCCTCTGGATGCTCCCAAGAAATTAGGAGGTATTTACCGGACATCCTGTAAAATGAAACATTTTTAATAGAGTATGAGAAAATATCCATATTTATGAAAAGCAGATACGGAGAATTATAAAAACAACGAATTTAAAGAAGCAGCCTGGAGAAATCCTTAATTTGCATGCGATATAACAGATGGTATGTAATACGTTGTATATATTTGTATTTACTTAATTATTAGGTAAATATGCCATTTTAAAAACTATGCAAGACTACACACTACACTATTAATTTATAGATCAGTTCTACTGAAAAATATAAAAATGTTTATATCCTAGTCCACTGCACTTATAATATAATATTATTATATTAGCTGTTCATTGGCGGTTTAAAACTAACTAAAATTTCGACTTCACGACGGTTTCAATAACCTTCTATACCATAACTCTAACGCCCGCACTCGACACGAACACACAAGGACGTGATCGGGCATATCGAACAAGCAAATTCACTATAGCCAAGATTGAATTCTGCTCACTACGCGGTACTTGCCGAGTTACTTGACTTGGAATAAACTTGGCAAGTACACTTTCCAGTTCAAGTAAACTGTACACATTACATGCCTATTTAAAAGTTGCAATTTACTAATATTTGGCAAGTATCGCGTAGTGAGTAGCCGGCTTAAAAATGATAGGGTTGAACCGCGGAATGTTTAAGAATCTTGTTAGGTACCATTAATTTGTGAAATATGAATCTAAATACTAGTTAAGGGATCTTTCCTTCTACGCGACAGCCGCATGCGTAATGGTAGACTTTCGATGGACGCGGCTGCGACTAAGTGCGGCTGCGGCTGGCGACCAATGCGATCTGTCGCATCTCTACCCCATTTCCGAGATGTGCGACTTTGTGCGGTCAGGACCTGCACAATTATGGTTTATTATCTGTTGTTCCGCGATTTTGATTTTTAAAAGTGTATAATAATGCATTCTAAAAAGTTAAGGTACTGCAAGTTATTACTGGAGAAGGAATGAGATGATGATAATTTAATTTTACATAAGTGACTGAAACAAAGAAAACAGCAATTAAGGAACTATACCACGTACTCGAAAAGGTTCATATAACATTACAATTGAAAATTAATTTGTTTTCGTCTTTGCTCGTAAACCGGGTCATTTTAAATTCAATTATATATAAATAGTATAAAACCACGTGCGATCAACAAAACCAACACGACCGGCCGCATAGCCGCATCAGTCGCAAGGGTCGCATGGGCCGCAACCATCGAAAGTCTGCCTTTTGCCGTAAACGACTGCGATCGTTGCGACTCGACTGCTTCGATAGCAGAATAGTCGCAGCCGCAAGCGCATCTTGGTGTATGTATAAATGTATTTTTATTTTCTAACTAAAAATGAATTGTACTAAAGCCAAAGTGATAATTACATAGAGGGTAATTTATTGATATTGTGGCAAAGCATCCTTCCTTGTACGATTTGCATAATTCACGTTATAAGGATTAAATAGTAAAAGATAACATATTAATAATCATACTAATATATAAGAGCAAATTTAATAAAATTATTGAGTTTAATATTTAGTACTTTTTATAGGGTCTTTTACAATTTTTTTTGGTGAAAGTTTGCTTTACCTTATCTTTTTGGGTGGTTTATTTGTGGTTCGTATTTCTTTCGAAAGTACTTACAATTTGATACTGTCTGCAAAAAAGTGTTTGGGACCTGTATAAAGTAATTTATTTTATATTTTCTCAAGAGTTTGCTATTATGAACACCTAATTCAAGTTTTAGAGAATTTAGTTATAAGAAAAATAGAACTCAACTTCACAAACTATAGTCTGCAATCGAACTTCTCTAAAACAATTTTAAAGTTTACAATTTTATTAGATGGTGCGTCTGTTTTTCGTACTTATAAAGAAGTTAAAAGATGCATTTTGTTGATCTTATTAAGCTGATGGCACTGAAAAATATAAAAACTAAAAAGGTACAGAAAGTCTTAATTTATTTAGGTTAGTTAAATATTTTACTGTAGCTTGGTAATATGTATTGGTACAGTCGTTTTGTAATAACAATATTTTTTGCATTAACTTGCAATATTTTAAAACATTATTCCGAAAAGGTATTTCTGTACTTCTTAGAGTTACAGTTCGAAATAGTATCAAGTATCATAGTAAAAATATCCACCTGGTAAAAATCATTTCAGGAGTGGTAAAAAAAGCAGTGTTAATGTTAACACCCGGATCAACATAATTTATGACATTTTTACACTCATATGGGACCAAAGTTGTTGTATTAAATTTGCCTATGAATTTAACTCTCTAAAAAGTTAATTTCGTAGAATGGGTGTTATTTATTCGATTTTACACTCTATCAGGAAAATTAAATACAATGACAATTAATAACACCATATTAGCGTGTAAATCAGCCATGTCAAACATGCGGCCCGCGGGCCGCATGCGGCCCACTGAGCATTTTCCTGCGGCCCCGAATCAATTTTGAAAACAGCCATGTAATGCGGCCCGCGAGCCTGTTAAAAACCGAAAATAAAGTACTGTTACGATTGGTAAAAAATGGCCCAAATAGTGCCATCTATGTTTAGGAGCATGAACTAAGATGCGCGCTCAACCTAAAAGCCTGGCTTGTTCCGGAAAGTTCTATCGCGCGAGAATACAGATGACGCTACCTGAACATTCTGGAAAGAACTGTCGAGATATCACAATCCGTATATAAGCCAATACCGCTCGATTGAGTTCAGTTGTTCAGTTAGTTATGAGTCAGTTGCGATAGAATTGCGAGTTTAGTTGCGTACTTATTGTTACAACACGTAACAGTACTTATTGTTATTTATTTCGGATAAAGTTTTTAACATGTCTGTTTCAAAACCAAGTGGAAGTAAGAGGAAACTTGGAGATGAGCATCGTATCTTTCAAGAAAAGTGGGAATTAGAGTTTTTTTGCTGTGAAGTGAAAGACAAAATTATTTGCTTGATTTGTAACAGTACAGTCGGTGTCCCAAAATTATATAATATAAAACGTCACTATGATAGTCATAAAACTAAGTTTGACAAGTATACAGGCATGATTAGAAACGAAAAGTTAAAAGAGTTAAAATCACGGTTAAAAGATCAACAGCTTATGTTTACACGTCCAAAGCAAGAAAATGAATCTGCCGTTCAAGCGAGCTACGTACTGTCGGAGTTGATCGCAAAACACTCAAAACCATTTGTTGAAGGTGAATTTATAAAAGAGTGCCTTGTAAAGGCCGCGGAAATTGTAAGTCCCGGGAGCGTGAAGGCTTTTCAAAATATATCCTTGTCCCGGTATACTGTCGCTAAAAGAGTTACCGAGTTGGCTGCCAATATAAGCGAACAGATAAAAACAAAATCAGACTCTTTCATTGCATTTTCTATTGCCTGTGACGAAAGTACAGATGTGTGTGGTGTGGCGCAACTCGCTATTTTTCTTCGTGCTGTTGATAGAGATATCAACGTTTATGAAGAATTACTGGAATTAGTACCATTGCATGATACAACAACTGGGGAGGATATTTTCAATGCTGTTTATGGACTTCTGCAAAAGTACAATTTAGATTTGTCAAAACTGTGTTCCGTTGCAACAGACGGAGCTCCTTCAATGACTGGAGTAAATAATGGCCTCATTAAAATATTACAAACAAAGATCAGAGAAACGGGCAGTGACAAACCAGATTTTCATCATGTTCATTGCATAATCCACCAAGAAGTTTTATGCTCAAAAGTGATCAAGTTGGAAAGCGTTTTAAAGTCAGTGAAAAAAATGATAAACTTCATAAGGTCACGTGGCTTGAATCAGCGACAGTTTTCTGCGTTTTTACGTGATTTAGAAAGTGAGTACACTGGTTTACCTTATTATGCAGAAGTGCGATGGCTTTCGTGTTCTATGGTTCTCGATCGGTTTTGGAAACTCAAAGAAGAAATACGCCTTTTCATGGAAGTGAAAGAACAAGATGTCAGCTTATTATCCGACGTACCTTTTTTACAAGATCTTTCATTTATGGTAGACATCACAAAACACTTGTCGGACTTAAATACGAAATTGCAAGGACCACGTCAAGTTATAACAGATATGCATGATCATGTTAAAGCTTTCAAGTGTAAGATGATGCTGTGGAAAAACCAGTTAGCGGTGGATAATCTGTCACATTTTCCGACTTGCAAGGCGTATCAGGAAAGTACAAGTGGCCCAATATCATACAAAATGTATACAGAGAAAATGGGAAGCCTTCTGTCAGAATTTGAAAAGCGTTTTCAGGATTTTAAGTCCCAAGAAAACAATTTTTCTTTATTTACTGGTCTTTTCACTATCGATATTGATAAAGTTCCCCCTCACTTGCAGATGGAAGTGATTGAGATTCAGTGTCAAACCCATTTAAAAGAAAAATTTGATAGTGTTGGTACATTCGAATTTTATAAGTACTTGCCTTTTCAATACCAAGAAATGAGAAAATTTGCCTGTAAAATCCTGTCAATGTTTGGAAGTACCTATAAGTGTGAACAATTATTTTCTTTGATGAAAGGAAACAAATCTCCCGCAAGATCGCGATTGACGGACGCACACTTGGACGCAGTTTTAAAAGTTATTTCCGCCGATAAATTCACGCCACAAATAGACAACTTAATTAAAGACAAAATATGTCAAATATCTGGCAAAAGAAGTTAATGTTTGTAAGTTTTTGTAATGTCCCTTTTATTGGAAATTTAATAAATATACTTCTAATCTAACATAATAGTACTTTTTTTCGTTAAGATTTTCAGTAGTTTGTCTTCTTTAAGATTAGGTTTTGCGGCCCACCTAGTCTATGGTCTTCATGCTTTTGGCCAACCAGTGATTTTGAGTTTGACATGGCTGGTGTAAATAAACCCCGCTAGAAGGTTATTTTAACACATTGAGTGTAAAACTTATTTTTTAATCGTTTTTTTACACGGCCCCGGGTAAAAATACCTAAAACCGAAAAGACAGGCGGCAACAAGTGGTGTGAAATTCTAGGAATTGACACATGATGCCGACGCTACATGCAAATTCGACTTTCAGGTCAGTCTGATTGTGCTCTTTGAACGTGATATAGAATAATGTTATATTTAAATTAAAACATAGGAGCAAAGCAAAGTTCTGTAAAGTGCCAAATGGGAGTGCATCTTGTTAAATTGGGTAAGCATATTAACGAAATTTAATAGAAACCTTACTAATAAGTACGCTGTTTTTAAGAAACTAAGTAGGTATTTACATTGTTACAGTTCTGGTTATTCTGATATAAGCTTATAATATAAATGTATTCCTTTTTTATATGTAAAAATACTTAGGTACCTACCTACATGTTTTACTTCATAGATCTCTAAATAAATATACGATTAATATAATACTCGTCATTTTCATTTTTTTATATTGTTCCAAAGCATACTTTTATTTAGTTGTTTAGTGTTCTAAGTATACATATATTAATTATGTTATTTGTTTGTTAAGCTTAACAAATAGGTATATCAAACGTAGATATATATATGTTTAATTTACTAAATTGTTATACTATATAATAGGTGTGTCATTTTGTTCAACTACTTATAATAATAAGTGTAAAGAATCACAGGGTTTTCCAGTTCTGTTGTAACCATCATTTTGTTTATAAATAAACAATAAATAATACTCAATAATTTCATTCATTTAACAAACCTTTTCCAAGCGATCTGAAAATTTATATATATTAAGGGCTACTACTTTCGGCTTTGATCAAGTCATTCAATCATGTATCAAACTAAGCAGAGGTTAATAATGTAAAATATCTTGAATGCATAATTTTTTACATTTTAGTTATAAACGCCCGGTTAGTTTGATACGGGATTAAATGACTTAAACAAAGTGGAAAGTATTCTAGCCCTGGGTGGATTATTTTATTATACTCACTATAGTAAAGTCACATCCAAATAAAATAAAATTTACACTACAAAAATATGATATTTACACTAATTAATCACAAATTACCATTAAAAAATGGTTTACAATCTGTGAGTTTAATTTACACACGATAGTGTAAATGTACCTACCCATAAATTAGAAGAATTAACACCCATCAAAAAGTAAAAAAAAAACATTCAAAAATGTATTTTTTACGAGATATACTGATTGGTTAATATACCCTATTGAGTGTGGTCCTATATGTACCACCATTGAGTGTTAAATTTAATTTTTTACTATGTAGGATAAGCCTAGAATTATGAAAACAGCTCAAAAAAAGATGAGAAATACATTTTCACAACTTGGGGTTGTGTTGTCTTATAAGGGTTACCTTAGGGTGGTGAACAAAAACTCGGGAACTGTAGAAAACACAACATATTATAACAACGGTTTGTGATGGACGATTAGCTGTTGTATAGTGCCCTACACTATCAGTTATGTTATGCATAGTATCACGTGTCATTGTTATAATTCCTATTAGAGTATTAATATATCAACTAGGTTATTATGTAAACTTTAATGGTAACTGTTATATATGATATTTATATATATTTTTATATTACATAAATAATAAAGACTAATTATGAGAGAGAATATACAAGACTGATTTCATAGAAGCAAGATTATTTTAAAACGAGCAATTTCTGAGGTGACCTAATTGTCAGAAAACTATAAATCACGATAGGTCAAGTTCCTAATACACTTGCAAACAGGTTTTTTCGATGTTTTTCTGTATAACTCAATCCGTAAACTTTGAAATATGCTGGGCAATCGCAAACAGTGTTTCTTCACGTTATCGAGCAGAATTAAATTTCAAAATTTTATTCGGTAATGACCAAACTGCGTTATGGCCACACCGACTTCTATAAATCCAAGGGCCAGATTCAGCCCCAACCGCTCTGACTGTGCTTATTCATGGGATTGCTCTTGCGCCTCCGTACCAGACTAAATATCTACCTTACTTTGTAAGTTTGTTGTTCTTTAATGGACATAATAAGTTGTTACTGTGAAAATAATATAAAGTTAAATTGACGTAAACATCAAGAAGTTACCAAATCGTGGAATAAACATGTTAAAGTAATAATGTGTTTTAATAAATCAGACAATATTTCATCAACCATCCGCTATACTGTAGGAAACACAAGAATATATGAAAGCAGGTCAGAACACCTCGCCCCATCAAAAATATCCACGATTAAAGAGATACAGGATGATTTAGGTAAAAATGTATGATTTGCAATGGTTACGCGGATATGAATCAAATCTGGTGTAGTTATATTTTTGAGGACAAAAGAAGATTTCATAATTAGTTTTCTTGGAGGACGCTAGTTACACAATAAGCGTTTGGTAAATTCTCGCATACATTTTTTGTCTCTTACATTTCTGACCGCTTCATCTCAAATTATGAAAGACGTGCCTTATTCACTGATTATTTCAATAACGTGTTAAACAAAAATATTATTTTCTTCAAGAACAGCTAATTTTATCGAAGCAAATTAATGTAAATTAGCTTTTCTAAGGAGAAATGACCAGAGCATTTAATAGGCCAGTTTTCAGGTCAGTAAATATTTTGGCCTAACGAGTGTGGTGGCCAGTCCTTTTCTGACTGCCCTGAGGATGTAAAACATCTACTGTAGTATGTTTTTATGGGTCTTTATGGCCTACAGAAGATATTAAAATTTCGTTAAATTATACATGTCGGTTCTAAAGGTAAAACCGAAAAGGTAAGGCACTGGGTACCTCTTTGAAGCTCTGGATCTCTGTTAAGGGCAATTTAGTAATTTTTTCCTATGACAAATTAGGGTTACCTTAATCTTCCCTATAATATGCTCCCAAGAGTATGCCATATATTAACCAGGTATAAAAGCGAAAAAAGTAAAAAGCATTTAAAATAATTTCAAATTGTACCAACAAATTTCCATTGTCTTCTTAACTTTCTACTTATAAAACATTATAAGCACTCAACTTCCGCCCATTGCACTGAAAACAAAATGTAATCCACTTAAGTACAGACTTTCGAATCAAAATTATTTATCGAACCGGCCATCCAAAAGTAAATATACATCTACCACGTTTTGATATAGCGAACAGCAATGAAATAAATTCCACCAAAATTATATTTTTGCAAATAAAACAATAAATCGCAAACACTTCAATTTGCATGCCGTGCCGAACATTTTCTTTTTCCAATTGAAAAGTTTAAGCCTGACTGTAAGGCTAAATAATATAAAATACGATCTTTATTTTCTAAATGAGCGGAGTTGTTTATATTATACAGTAAATTTTGCTTTCTTGCGATTTCGAAGGGTATAAGAGAAATTTTGTAATCATGTCTGAAAGTCGAAAAATGTTTGTTCTTCAATTTCCCGAGTTTCACTTGATAACTTCACTTTTCATTTTATATCGAAACAATCGCTTTTTGATCAGCGTATTTTTTTCCCCTGGTTAATGTAAAAGCTAAATATTTCAGATTTCAATAGAAGAGGCCTAAAAAAACTTTATAAAAAAATGATTTTAATAAAGTGAATTCACTGGTGGCCGATATACAGTATGTCCGCGGATTAACAAGAGGACAAATAGATCAAAAATTGGAAGATACGAGAAAAGTCATTCTTAATAAAAAAATTTGCCTGTCGAAAAAATAGGAATTACGATGAGAAAATTCATTCTTATTATACAGGGCAGGGCGTCTTAAAAATGCAAAAACATAAAATCAAACAATAGGAAACAGTCATTTTTTAGACTTTTAACGTGAAATGATAGATAATAAACTTGCTCCAAATTTAGTCCCAACCCTGATTTGGAACATACTAAAGGAAATTGAAATTTGTGAAATTAAAAAAAAAAAAAAACATTTTTGCAAGTTCGCATTTTACTAGGTACTACTTTCATATTAGGACTTTTATACTTGTACATTATTACGTGTTGTTGTAGTTGTTAGTGTCAGTGTCAAAATAAATATTCTAGAAAATGCTGACCGTAGAACAAAGAGTTTTTATAGTGCAATGCTATGGAAATGGTCAGTGCTCTTATCGCTACGTAGTGAAGGAATTTCAACGCAATATTTCTGGCGTGTACAAACTGGTGAAAAAATTTCCAAGAACAGGATCAGTTATTGACATTAAAAAAGAGAAGAAGCAATATAATGAGGAAGATGCCTGTACAGTTTTGATATTGCAATCAGTAAATGAAAATCCATAGCTTTCCTTGAGAAACAGGGCTAAACATTTAGAGGTGGTACAAAAATCTAGCATTCAAAAAGTTTTAAAAGATAATAAACTTTACCCTAACAAACCTCCTTTCAGCCAAACCTTGGTGGCTGGGGATGGAGCTAAAAGCTAGATTTTTGTTTATGGGTTGGAAATGAGATTTGTAACGTCAATAGAAATTGTCAAAAGCTTATAATGTTTTCTGATAGATCAACATTTTCAACCAACGGAACTGTTGCTTCTCAACATGTCAGATATTGGAGTGAAGAGAATCCTAAATTTAGGATTCCCGCAAGACATTAGTACTTTAAAAAAGTCAATGTGTGGTGTGCTATTTCATATTACGGTATCATTGGGCCTTATTTTTTTGAAGGTTCTTGTAACTCGTATCTTTCAATTTTTGGTCCATTTGTCCTCTTGCTAACCGCACCCGTGGACATACTGTATATTAGCATTACACTTTAAGATTTTCTGAACCATAACTAAACACAAAATATCTCTTAAAAAACTCAAGGTCTATTAATACCTACGAAAATTATATAAATTTTAAAAAGTCCTTTAAACAAAAACAAAAAAAAAGACTGGATCGTAATAAACTTAAAAATAACCTGAAAACGTATCCTCAAAAATATCAGAATATGAAGTTTGGCCAAATAGGCTAAAGACAGTGATCAATTTAGCAAAAAATAAATTTTACAAGAATAAAACTGACCAACACACAGATAATATTTAAAAAAATGTATAAACTATAGTTACTGTAATAATAAAGAAGCCTAACTAAAATAAAAACTGATATGGTTATTTTAGGTACTCACTGAAGAGAGAATGCAGAGTTTTGTAACAATAATTATTTTGTGATAATCAGAATGAAAATGTCTAAAGCGCGGATGATCCTTGTGTGCCATTCGGAATTCAAAACAACTTCTTAATAGTAGTTAATGTAGTTAAAAGGTCAACCAATAATATTAAATAAGCAAGGCTATCCAGGGTTAATTCAGGTTAGTTGGCAGTACTGTCCATAATAGTGCACAATTGCATTGTTGAAGCGTCTTAAAGACTTTAAAGGCATAAACTGATAAATGCAAAAGTTTTGTATGCAGTTGGAAAATCATGAGGTGGCGAAAAAGATGACAGAACGAATATATTATGGAAATTATATTATGACAAGAGTATATTTTGCAGTAAACCTAAAGAGCACGAAAACTAAATAAGTATTTTTAGTTAAATTACAGACCAATAAATACCCTGTTATCACGTATATAAAATTCTGATCCCGGATATGTTCTTTAAGTGCTTTGCGAAGACAAGTCGAAATAAGTCGATCGCGCGTCATAATTGCCGGTTTTCAAGTACCTTTGCAGTCAAGTAGTAAAGAAAGCAGGTGTGCTGTATCCAATTTATCCTATGCGGTCCCTTTTAATGTAGTTTTTCTGATCAAGTGGGTTAGTTCAGGTTAGTTGTCTATCAATAGATATCGAAATCGCTTGAAGCAAACAAAAAGTAAAAAAGGGGTAAGTTACAAGGACGCAGGGGAGCTATTAAATGTAAGTTAACAAACTTTAAAAAATTTGTAGATATTTTAAAAGACAAGGAACTTTCTGATCTAGACAAAATTGAACTTTCGAATAGGATCGAGGCAATTTTCTGAAATACAAGATAAAACTGAAGACTCATGTACGGACGATGAGATTGATATAAAAATATCCAAACAGAAATAAGTTTGACAATAGCTTTCACTTAATTTTGACGTTAACAAAGCAAATCATTAAGATTCTATAAGATACGAGTACGCGAATCCTTTTAAAGGCATTAAGTTGCCAATAATATATTTACCGAAGTTTGATGATCAGTTACAGAATTCGCTGAAATTATGAAAATAAAGCTCTTAGTGACATACAGAGGTTTCATTATCTAGGGGCTTGTTTAAAAAGTTCATCCGCCAGCGAGATAATAAAGTATCTTGAGTCTTCTGCTAATAATTTTAACATTGAGTGGAATGCGTTGTTGGAAAGATTTAGCAATAACAAATTACTAGGGCGTTACGCAGTAAGTACATTGACTTTGAGTCAAACGCTGAATTAAAAAAAACAGTTACTAGACGCTCGCTCAAGAAAGGGCAGGATAACGTTTAAAAATACTGGTTTGGGTGAAACATCTACGCCAATATACCTGGATGACGAGCTTACAAGGCAAACTTATGGCCTTTTCAAAAAAAGAGGCAGAATGGTTTTAAATACCTCTGGCACAAGAATGGTAATGTACTGGCTCGTAAGGATGATGGTGAACCTGTGTGATAGTATACTAATACTATACCCTGTATATGGTTGTCAGGGAACAGATGTTTGAAAAGGTAGATTAAACAGTTTATATTAGTAACGTAAAACCAAAGTTGTTTTATTTAAGTATAAGGAAATACATACTTTACAATAACTGTAAAGAATCACTATGCTGGAGAGTCTAGGTGGTTAAATCGCTACTTCATATATTGACATTTTCTTACTTGTTTTACAGCTGGTATAACTTTTCTAAATGGCTAATCAAAGCTATAATAATCTTAAAATTTGTCACTTGAATGTACGCTCGTTAGTACCGAGTAAGATGGATGTTAAAGAATGCACTGTGAATCTGAAATTAGGATATTTTAGCTGTTTCTGAAAGTTGGCTGTCAGAAAGCATCTCCGATGCCCAAGTACATATAGCGGGGTTCAATTTTTGTAGGGTGTGTGTGTTGTGCGCAACCGAGATTGACGTTGGTGAACGGAATGAGGCTTTCGAACAACATTGGCTTACTTTGAAACTGGCAGGGATTATTTTGGGCCTGGGTATTTTCTATCCCCACCAAAATATAATGTGCTCTTAATGCCCTAAATATACTTGAAAGTTCGGTGGCTACCGTAATGCCACTTTGTGATGAGTTAATTTTATTGGGAGATATCAATATTAATTTGCTAGAACATACTAACATAAAAAATAATTTTGAAATTTTTCTTGATTCGTTTAATTTTAAGCAAATTGTATTAAACCCTACCAGATTTTCTGCGCAAGAGGCTAGCTTAATAATTGACGTGATCATTCTTTCAAATGAAAAATTACAACGCGGGCAGTTATATCATCATGATATGCATGATGTTTCTGAGCATCAGTTAATTTATTGTTCTATATGTGTTAAGGTACCAATTTTGACCCCAAAGTTTATTGAATTTCGCAACTTTAAAGCTTTCGATCAGGTTAATTTTGACACTGATTTACGTAATTTAAATTGGGGATTAATATTTGATCAGGACTGTCTGGATGACAAGGTTTGCTCTTTCACCAATCACATTCTAGAACTGTTCGATTTGCATGCTCCAAAACGCGTAATTCGTGTAACTAAACCTAAAGCACCCTGGTTTACCGATGTCTTGAGGTTATTGAAAAACCATAGAAATCGTCTCTTCTCTAAGTATAAAAAATCAAAAAAGAATGAAGATTGGGAAGAATATAAGGCGGTAAGAAACATGTTCACTCAGGCAGTCCGCAACGAAAAGAGGGCTTATCTGGACTTTGTCAGTAGAAGTCAGATTAGTGGAGTAATTTGGCAAACTTTGAATGACATAAATGTTTACAATGAACTGATATTAACGTATATTTTGTGGAGTCTGTTAGTAGATAAGGCTATAAGAGTTCGAGCATCAAATCCCATAAGAAATAACATGGGACTTAAAACCTGCATTTTTATCGCCATATTAGGGCGTGGCACTTTTCCTGGAAGCCGCCATCCTCTCTTAACCCAAGGGGAACCCTAAAATGGCGATAAAAATGCAGGTTTTAGGTCCCATGTTATTTCTTATGGGATTTGATGCTCGAACTCTTATAGCCTTATCTACTTCTGTTCGTCAAGTGTGCCCCGACATGAATCCTGACACTATTCGCATCTACCAGAACGGTAGTGCCACGGACAGTGTGTTTGAGTTTTCCTTAGTAGATGATAACGACGTAGTCTGGGCACTTTCCCAGCTCAAATCTAATGCTGCCGGTTCTGACCAGCTCACGTTGTAAATGCTACAACTGTGTTGTCCTTTAATTATACCATTGCTTACCCACATTTTTAATACATCTAAAAGCAACTGTAAATTTTCTTCAGATTGGAAATTGGCATCCATCCTCCCATTGCCCAAGGTATGCAATCCCAAAGAGTTTTCCGATATGCGGCCAATCAGTCTCTTGAGCACCTTGTCAAAGATATTTGAAAAAATTTTGTACAGACAAATAGTAGGTTATCTAAACGACAATAATCTTTTCTTCGTTGGTCATTCGGGATTCAGGAAGAGATACAGCACAGCGACTGCTTTGTTAAATGTGTTGGATGGCATTCTTAGGGCGGCCGATGTAGAGGATTCATCCTCGCTGGTTCTTCTCGATTACAGCAAGGCTTTCGACACTCTCGATCCTTATCTGTGGTGTGCCAAGCTTTATTACTATGGTTTTCAGGAAGGCTCAATTAATCTGTGTAGAGACTACCTGGTTGGTAGATCACAGTATGTGATTTGCAACCGGAAAATTTCTCAAAATCTAGCATTGAATAGAGGAGTTCCCCAGGGGTAAATTTTGGGGCCTTTGCTGTGTGTATATATATATACACCGATGACAGTCAGATCTTTGCAACTTTTAACAAGACAAATGGTCTTCAGGCCGAACAACTAATTAATAATTGCTTAAATTCTATTTGCAAATATTCTAATAATAATGGACTGCAAATTAATCCAAAAAAGTCAGCAGTAATGTTCGTTGGACCTAATAGCGAGTGCTCTAAAACTAACATCAATGTGGCCATGGCACAGGTCAAAATTCCGATTGTCAGCGAATATAAAAACCTAGGAATTATTTTCGATAATAAATTAAAATTTAGAAGTCAAGTCGCACGGGTTGCTCAAATGGCGTACTATTGTTTACGCAATTTATATAAAAATCAATTTATTCTATACTTAAAATTTAAAAAAACAGTTATGTGAGTCTTTAGTGCTTTCTCACTGTAACTATTGCAATTTTGTATATGGTCCCTGCTTAGATGTCAATTCAAAATTTAAACTTCAGAAAATTCAAAACTCCTGCATTCGTTTCATTTTTGGTTTCAGAATTAGGGATCGCGTCAGTCATAAATTAAAAGAATTGAGGTGGCTCAGTTTAAAGGACCGAGAAAAACTGCATCCGGAATACCTTAATTAACATTGACTTTCATTTCAATATTGGAGAAAATTGGCATGCAGTAACCACACTTGATTAAAAATTATTGAAATATAAATTAATTGAAACTAATGTCAAGTTTATATATGGCAACATTGTTTTTCAACCGTCATTAAATAAAATAGAAAAATATTTGTCTTTATAACCTAACAATTTAGTTAATTTTGAATTCATGACTTGTCAGAATAGTGGCCCAATACTGGATACTCTAAAAAAGTCATTTAAAACTAGCTTCTGGTAATAATAAAGGATCACTTATATCTCTTAGCTGTCGTTTTTATAAATTTAAATCACGCCTAATAAAGTACGGTAACGAATACGGTTTTATTTTTATTAGTGTTTTATGACAAAATAGACATAATACTGTCCACAAAGAGAAAGGGGTACAATTCAGCATAATAAACAGAAGTCACACACACAAAAGATCTAGGTATATTTAACTCATATTAAACATAAAAAACTAACAACAAAATATTGTTATCCTTATAGACAGTATTAAGTGTCTATATATAAAGATTCTTTTCTACTACTATCGCCATTATTTACTCCATTTCTCTAATGAGAAGTAAAATTTCTCTCCCCAGGGAAATATCGATACTAAATGATCACCTAGGTAAATAATGAAAAACTTTCTGTGTAATGAAGGTCAATTACACACGATTTTAGCATTCTTACTTTCCGCTTCTTTAACATGTTATTACTTTTGAGCCTTGACTAACCATTTTAAATGAGGAAACTTCTCAAAATAATATCAAATTCTTAATATAACAGAAATTTTCATTATAAATTGAAAGCTATTTCAAAAGCAAGCTGTCATATTCAAAAATATCAACACGGCCAAAAATTTGCTACAAACTGACATTTAAAATCGCATTTCTATGGTTTTATTTTTCTCAGGCTAAGTACCTACTTGATTTTCAAAATATTTTAAAAATTAGGAAGAAATGGTTGATATAAAGATCTAAACGAATTAAATATGTTATATTTTAGTATTAGTTGAAGACAAAAATCTATATATACCTCGCACATTATATTCTGCAGCGCCTCGCGCCTCAGAGCTATGCAATAGCTTCCTTCTCAACTTATATATATATATATATATATATAATGTACTATTATAAATAACTAAAATAAAAATAAACTCGTTAACACATAATTACCAAAAGTAGATTATGTAGTTGTTTTTAACGAGTATTAAAAATATATAATTGATTTGTGATGGGCTACATGCTTGGTGAAATGGATATTCCATGGTAGAGGAAATTTAAGTCTTACTTGTTATATTTCACAATTTAATTTAGTTCCTGACACGAGTTTTAACCCTTGCGGATCATTATCGAATGGAATATAAGACAATACTCAATTCTACATATCATTAAAATAAAATTAGGGAGATGAAGTGAATTGACAGATGATGGGTTATTTTGGTCCTTAATTTACAGGTATTGGCCAAAGGTACAACTAAATAACAGGTGTGATTATAGAGGTATTTACATCTAAGTAATAAAATTAAGAAAATTATATTGTGTATATAATTGTGGGTTTCTTCGTTCGTAATTATTGCATATTTATCCTAACTTATTTACCCCGGTGCACTTATTACTTGGCTGGGAACAAAATCACATAAAGCTATTTTTTTCGGGGATGTTTAGTTTTTGCCGTCCTACTTAACATACTAAAACTCCCCACCCCTCCGGGGTGGGCAACCCCCCCACGGTACATTTTTTTGGTTTTCCTAAATTATCTCCATTATGGTTAATTTTACGAAAAAAAGTGAAGAGGGAAAAAAGATACCCCATAAAATTCTACATAAGTTGACTATATTGAAAAATAATATTTTTAAACAGTAGCGTACCACGGAGGCTTGAAAGGTAACATAATATTTTAAAAAAATTAAATATATATTTTGGACATACTTATTCTATTTTTCAATTCTTAATATTAAAGTAACATTTTAAATATTTCTTAAATATAGATGTTTAATACATTGGCGTACGATTATTTTTGAAAATGGGCTTTAAAATGTATCCATTAATATTAAAAATTTATTAAAAATGCATAGAACATTTATCAGTCTTAGACATTGCTGGAGACATTATCTTCGAATGAAGCATCCTCGTACTCTTCAAAACAGTTACTGCAGGCATTCTGGCCACATAAATTAGAGCAATTTAGGTTTGCTCTTCTGCAGCTGCACATCTTTCTGCAGTCGGTCTTGCAGTTGCAAAAAATGAGTTTCAGGATAAATTCTGGTGCAATTGGCTTATTAGACTGTATAGGCTGTATAGCTTCCCCTTGTTTTTTCCAACCCCAAGTAGTAGGACATATTAAATTACCCATCCATTCTTGAATTTGATGGTAAACTCGTAAACTATGAAAATGTGCAGCATCTGATGTTGGAGGCAGACATGCTAACTCAATATTTTTGTTTAAACTTTGACATGCTGTGTTCATATTAAACTTTATAAAACGAAGTTCATTTAAGTCTTTTGTTGATTTATTTGCGCCGTAAAGGGACAATAAAAATTCTTCACCGGTCTTTATAACAGCATCCTTTTCTGCATTTGGCTCTAAAAATATACTAACTTTTTGTTGTAGGTCTTTATTTTTTTCTAATAATCTAAATGAAGATAATTTTCCTTTTTTATAAAGGGCTGAGTGGTGTCACATCCAGATATTGCGTGACAAAATAATATTGCAGATCTCATTGGACCAAGTTTTTCTTAAAGATCTTTTATGTCAGTTAGTTTATGTGATTTTGATGAGTTACCTGGTCGAAGCATATATACATTGTTCAGTTTTGATTTAAATATTAATAGGACCATCAAATCGGTATCCTCACCTACCAATGTAACAGATGTTTCCAATGTTTTTAATTCAAGAGCCGTGTCCACCATGATTCTGTCTGCGTCGGATTGTGCTTGAACCACCTGAATACCCGCCGATTTCAAAAATTGACTTAGTTGTAAAATAAAAGAACTTTTGTTGGTTTTATTAGAAAAAAATTGAGCCTGGTTTACTGTTGTTGTGGTTTTTTCCGAAAAAATAATTTCTAAGCAGGATATTTTTGAATACCTTCTTAATTATTCATGTTCTTTTGTGGAAAGATCAGTGTTGTATCCATCAAAGACAACAGTGGTATTTTTCCCATAATTATATTTATAATTAACATACTGAATATAAATGTCACCATAAGTTGATCACTTATATTTAACTTTAAATTTAAATCACCAAACACTGTGGTTTACAGTAATTACAGTATTGTTATTATTCTGTTCCAGCTCAAGAATAGTTTCGGATTAAGGCACCATGCAACGCTAAGCGCTGTCTTCAGGTGCATGGCCTACTATGTGTCGTTAAGGGCTAGGTTGTTATAAAAACTATTCATATTTTTTTAAAATTTGAAAAGAAACTGAAAACAAATACATAGTACTGAATCCCAATTTTGTTTTTGTTATTGGATGTAGGTACCGATAAAATTATTTAATAATTTTTTTACAAAAATATTATTTCTACTGCTTAAAGGTCAGGACCATCTAAACTAGGATCGTAAAATATATCCCTTATTTAGTTTTAAGATCTAGGAATTGTAAAAGTTGAAATATTTGCTAGAAAAAATAACTTTAAAATGTTTTTTTTTACATTTTGAATAATTTAATTTTTTTAAAAGAATTATTTTACTTTTCAAGCCTCCGTGGTACGCTGTTTAAAAATATTATTTTTCAATATAGTCAACTTTTGCAGAATTTTATGGGGTATCTTTTTTCCCTCTTCACTTTTTTTCGTAAAATTAACCATACTGGAGATAATTAAAAAAAAAACAAAAAATGTACCGTGGGGGGGAGTTTTGGGGGGGTTGCCCACCCCGGAGGTGTGGGGACTTTTAGTATGTTAAGTAGGACGGCAAAAACTAAACATCCCCAAAAAAAATATCTTTATGTGATTTTGTTCCCAACATACCATGTAAAATTTTATAACTGCACTGGAGTAATTAGGCTATTAAGTGTTAGATTTGCACCTGACGGTATTTCATTTTGATTATTAAGAACATTACATCGATTTTTTAATGCCTTTTTGATTGCTAATGTTTCTAATAGGTTGAGTTTTCTACCCTTGTGTTGAGTATATATCGGTTTTATTTTGTTGAATATTCAGTGGTTATTTATTATACAGTGGTCCGCTATTCCTGTTTTATTTTGTTTTTTTAAAATGGATGTTCTCTAAGCCTAGTTTTAAAGTTTCTTCCTGTTTGACCTATATATATTGCATTACAGTCATTACATTGTATTTGGTAGACCCCGCTATGTGTTAATTTGTCTTTATTTTCAACTTTTGAATTAGCTATGTATTCACCTAGGTTAATTTTATTGACTTGTATGGGGATAAGTTTATCGTTTTTGAGTTTTTTGAAGATTTTTTTATTTGTGTGACCTGTATATCTGATTGAACTGTATTTCGCGTTTGATGGAAGGGGACGTCCTCGGTAGAGTAGTTTTTGTGTTTTATGTCTGAGTTTTTTCTTGTTATTTATACACTCATAAACAAAATACTAAAGAAAAAACTCAGACAATAAACACAAAAACTACTCTGCCGAGGACGTCCCCTTCCATCAAACGCGAAATAGAGTTGAATCAGATATACAGGTCACACAAGTCAAAAAATCTCCAAAAAAATCAAAAACCATAAACTTATCCCCATACAAGCCAATAAAAATAATCTAGGTAAATACATAGTTAATTCAAAAATTGAAAATAAAGACAAAATAACTTAATTTTATTACTTAGATGTAAATACCTCTATTATCACACCTGTAATTTAGTTGTACCTTTGGCCAATATCTGTAAATTAAAGAGCAAAATAACCCATCATCTGTCAATTCGCTTTATCTCCCTAATTTTATTTTAATGGCATGTAGAATTTAGTATTGTCTTATATTCCTTTGATAATGATCCGCAAGGGTGGTTGAAACACGTGTCAGAAAACTGAATTAAATTATGAAATATAACAAGTAAGACTTTAATTTTCTCTACCATGGAGTATAAAAAGAGTCCAAAAATATGTTTTCTTGATACCTACCTGGAGTGACTGTATCTAATTCAATTTGCATTATTGAAATTTATTTATCGTACCTTTGAAAAATCCATTTTTACGAAAACTTGTATTTTAAAAATATTTAAGTTATGTTTCCAATATTGACATCATTTTAAATTCGCTACCGGGCAAGTTTTCGTTGACGTTAAAATTCTTGACTTTTTTTCAGTCTTGACTTAAAATTTGTTTCAATTTTTCTCTTAGTGCATAACAATTATTGAAATTTAGATGGTCACTTGACTTAATTCCGATTTCTTGAAACTATTGTTTCAATTCATTGATTAGAGTACCTTCCTGCATACCAAACTGGTATTTTTTTTAATTTCTGTCAAATGTCGTTTTTATGTCGTAATAACAACCTTGATATTAAGTCAAGGTACTTACTGCATAGGGCTGATTGCTTATATATTTGATAAGCACACAATTTGATAATGTTACTACCAGAACTGATAAACCAAACCTACAGAATTTCAAAATTTCTAAAGTATAGGGCTGATTTATTGGAGAATATTTCTCAAAGCGAAGCCGACAAGTCATTTAATAAGCTGTCTGATAAAAACACAGATAAGTCACAGTACAAAGCACGTGGGTACAATTTGATAAATACTGAGGGTCCTCAAAATGTAGCAAAATGCAATTTCTCCAGAGGCACATATTACATAACAAACTGTTCGGATTTTTTATAGTTACAGGTACCCGAAAGAATACAAAAATGTAAAAATATGAAATTATGTTTTAACTATTTAAGACCTGCTCACTATTGTACCGATTGTCGAAGAATTACGCCTCGGAAATGTTATGGTAAACATCACCCAATGTTACATTGGGATACCGCGTTTCCTAATGAAAAAACAGAAATATCCAAAAATATAGAAAATACCTCGCAAAGTACACAAGAAGTCGATAAATATAAAGAAGCTAGTCTAGAGAGAAGGTTTACAGTTACTATGTTAAAATCTCTGTATTTAGATTACAACAGTTTAACAGAAACATACAAAGGTTGTTGGAATGATAGCGAAAAAACAAACTTTGTAAGCTGCAGAGAGGGGATCTCTCATAACGGTGGTTACGTGCATTAATCCGGCAGGTCATTTCATCCCTCCTTTACTGATCTTTCCACGGAAAAGCATGAAACTGGAACTTATCGATGGAACTCCCTTAGGTTCTATTTATGTATGCCACCCTTCTGGTTGGATCTAGTCAGATATATTTACGGAATGGATTAAACATTTTAATAACATGTTGAGCCTACAGTAGATAATCCGGCAGTTCTTGTATTGAACGGACATTTCACGCATATAAGAAACATTGACGTCATAAACTTAGGTCGAGAAAATTATATAGATATTGCGTGTCTGCCTCCTCATAGTTCTCATAATATGCAGCCACTGGATCTCTCCTTTATGTTGCCGTTCAAGACCTACTATGCACAGGAGATTGAAACGTAGCTTCGCAATCAGGCTGATAGAGGAGTTGTTACTGTCTACCAAATTGGAAATATTTATGGAAATTCTTACAAAAGAGCAGCTACTACCGAGATAGCAGCTAAAGGCTTTGAAAAGGCTGAATTGTTTCCCTGTAATCGTCATAAATTCAGACCTCATGATTTCCTACAAATTGATGCTGAACAACATGATAATCCTACAGTCGAACCCGCTGGTACAGTAAAACTTCCACTAAGACATGACATAGCTTCAACAGATCAAACTGGAGTTTCACTGAATCCACGAGAGACTCAAGATGGTTTATATTCTTGTCAACAATATCCGGTACCATGCTCATCTACTTTTCAGCCAACACAATACTCAGGGCCTTTAACTCAAAAAAAGCAAAAAATTTGTTGTTCTATCACAAATTAGCCCTGTTCCAAGACTGAATCCCGGGAAAAGGAGCAACAATGAAAAAGATGAATACTCTTGAAGACACGGCTAAAATTTACAAAAAAGTTTCGGAAATTTCGGAAAAAAGCTATTCTAATGATCCTGACAAACTGAAGTCAAAAATCGCGACACTCAATCTAAAATACTTGTTTTTAGAGAAAATGAAAATCGTTGGAATTAACTTGATGTCCAAGTTTACCTAATCAACGTGTTGAACCTACGTTACCTGTTGAGATACTAAGGGTTGATTATGCAGGATCCTTTTTATTAAAAAATAAGCCTGGTCGCTAAGACTGCAAAGTGCTATGTTAGTTTATTTATCAATTTTGTGATAAAGGCGGTTTATTCGGAACTCGTAACAGATTTTAGTAAGAAAGCCTTTATATTAGCACTGCGTCGTTTAATAGCTCAGAAAGAAGATCATTCTCGTATCTTTTCTGATAATAGTACTAACTTTGTTTTAGCCAATTCTGGGCTTAATGACTTAATGAGTATTTTTTTTCAAAATAATCACAGAGATCTTACAGGTATTGTTGCTAATCAACGAATTGATTGGTCTTTTATACCACCTCATTCTCCATATTTTGGGGAAGTTTCATTTAATATGTATAATGGCGGAACGTCTCTGAACTTATGAGCAATTTTATACCCTTCTTGCACAGGTAGAAGTCATATTATACTCTCGCCCTCCTTGTGTCCTATCTTCTAACCCTCACGACCTTTTATCCGTTACACTCTCACACCTATTGATCGGTAAGAGCCCTATGTCAAAACCAAATATCGATGTAACAACTTTACCTGAAAATTGTTTATCTCTCTACCAACACTTGGAACAAATGAAGCAGCACTTCTGGAATGGGTGGAGTAAAGAATACATATCAGAATTACAAGAGAGGCAAAAATGGCGATAATCGAATGACACACTCCAAGAAGGAGTATCGGTTTTAATTAAGAAAGACAATCAACCATCCTTACGATGGCGATTAGGCAAGGTGTTAAGTGTATTTCCCAGTCTTGACGATATAAACAGAGTTGCGTCACTTAAGACTGAAAATAGACCGTAAAGCGTTCGTTTTCAAAAATATGTCCTTTACAAGCTAGAGAATGAGTCCTATCAGCTCGCTTACTGTTTTATTTTGATTTTTCGAAAACTAGTAGGGGAGAGGGGGCCACCTTGGGACGGGTGCACCTTGAGACAGTCGCCATATTGTATTGTCGAAATCGCGTGTCATAAATTTTGCTCCTTCCTATGGATCAAAGTGAACCAAACGTTAGTCGGCATTTTGTCACAAAAGAGTGTGTATTACTATGTCGTGTAATTTTCGTTTTATCCTGCTTATTTGGTTTTGCTAGAAGGTAAGTTTTTTATTAGGCCAAGTCTTATCGATGAAAAAAATATTTTAATGATGTACTGTTGTAACCATATAATTTTTTTAACAGCTCTTGAAATGCGTTTCTTCATTTTTCTGTAAATATGAAATGATATCAACAAGTGTTTTGAGGTTATGTGTATAAAAAGCTAATCTTGATTTTGGGCCACCTTGAGACATTTGTTTTGGGCTACCATAAGACATGTCTCAGGTGGCCCAAGATTATTTCATCAATTGAAAATATTATTGCAGATGTCTCGCGGACGAAAAAGAAAGTCAGAAAAGGGGTTGTTTACCCCAGAATCTATAAAGAAGGCAGTAGAAGATGTGCTAGTTAATAAGCTAAGTTGAGAAAGGCTGCTGAAAAAAACAGTGTAAAGTATCAAACCTTAGCTCGTTACGTTAAAATATCAAAAGAAAATCCCAATGGCACTGAGCTGCCTTTTAAACCTTATTATGATACAAGAAGCATATTTTCTGATGAACAGGAGGAAATGCTTAAAGCATATGTGTTAAAATGCAGTCAAATGTGTTACGGTAAATCTACTAAAGACGTGAGGCAATTAGCGTACGAGCTTTGTTTGCAGAATAAAATTAATATGCCCGAGAAATGACAGAAAAATAAAACTGCTGGTATAGACTGGCTTAAGGGATTTTTAAAAAGACATCCTGAACTAAGTGTGAGGCAACCTGAAGGGTGCAGTTTGTCGAGAGCTACGTCATTTAATCGCCATAATGTGGAATTTTTTTTTTAAATCTTGAAGAAGTTTTTTTACGTCCCGACGGTTTTTCAAATGGTACGCGCGTCTTTAACCTGGATGAAACTTCAACAACTACCGTACAAAAATCACTGCGGACAAAGAGACAAAGGCTATAATTGTGCCTAAATCGGTGATGGAAGTCGTACCCAGGATATAAATAGCTGACCGTACTAATCAATGATCTGACCTTTGTTTCGGTTAGTGCGAGTACATGAGGTTTGGTAGATTGTAGATGTTGATGAACTGCATTTATGTTCGAATTTAGTCCTCTTATATTGCAGAAGTCAATTTGGATGCTGCTAATCTCGGGTTTCTTAACAACTTCAGTTGTCGCACCATTTCCATTTTGAATGCTGTTCGAAGGACCCGCCTGCCTATTGGACATGGTGGATGTTTGGATAATTTCACTTGATGAGGCGCCAGGACCCGCCCCACCCGGAGTTCCGATCGGGGGGGCGATTCTAACTTCGGAACATTTCAATTTTGGAACCATCATCATAGCATTTTTCATACATTTCCCACCCTGGAATTAATAATTTTTTTACTAAATCATCATCTTTATTTTCTTTTTTTGTTAAATTGACAATCTACATTTTATTTGAATTTCGAATTTTTGAATGCACACATTTATTAGGAACTATTTGAGGCAGAAATAATAATTATCACAACCAGTTTAAAACTAACTCATCAGCATCCCCCCAGAACTTTGTATTATTATTGTGAGTAAAAGACGCTTCAGTAAAACATAGTTGTCTTTATGTTTTAGGTAGTTTACCTAGCGTAAACGTAAGAGATGTGGAAATACGGGGTATTTCTTTAAATAGCCCGTCACCAGAAATTGAATAACGAAACCAAGACAGCAAGAAAGATGCCAAAGATATGAAACACCATAATTATCAGCAAAGTAAACAGGAATTTCTTCACACTATGTCACGACAGTTCTAATGAAGATTAACTTACTTTAGAAAATTTTATGAAATAAAATGACTCTGCTGATCTCACTTCCAGTGTATTCGTGTTTTTTATTATTATCTTAAAAACGGAATGCCCTAAATAAAAAAAACTTTTGAATCGGTATAAAATTCTTCTAACTTTCCAAATTCTTAATAAAGAACCAAGATTCCAATGATCAATCAAAATTGGAACACACTATATTATTTTAAAAGTATTTGCTAACATTATAATAGAAAATAAGTAATAAAAATATTCGTTTGGTCCGAAAGGCATAATTTTTTATCATTTTACCTGAAATAGAAAATTGTTAATACAGAAGATTAAACTAAACCGCAAAAACCGAGTATTTTCTCCATCAAATCGTGTTTACGCCGACACACAAAGGCTGCTTTAGTTCCGAAAAATAGGAGCCGCTTTAATGAAAACCGCATCTCGGTTAATTCTAGGTTTGCTGTTAATCCGCAAAATAAGACTTTCGGTCAGATTACAAAAAAAACTGAATGAAACAGTTCTTCTAAAAGTACCGTAACAGCTCAATTCATTTTTGTATATTTTGCTGAAAAGAGTAGTAATCTGAGCATAAAAAAATGGTATTAATAATATTTTATTTTATTGAAGTATAGAAGGTGATTCGGTTAGTCGTAACAGAGTTATAGTAACTCCTGATAATAAGAACTGTCATTCGCTCTTGTTCAGAAATAATTTTATGTCATTAAAGTATAATAATAATGACCTAAAAAAAAAGTTAATTTTCTATGATAACAATAAAATACAAGAAATAACCAAAGAACATATTATTATAAAGTACCAATAAATAAACAAACACCCGGCAATACAAGCTTTGTATGCGGGTTATGCCTAAATCCCTACTATACCTACACATACTTTAGCACATATTAGTTAAACCAACATCAAATACAATAATCATTTACTAAGGGTGTTTCAGAAGTACGGTACGTAACTTAAGGGGATGATTCCTTATGATGTTCTAAGGAAAACAGTTCATATGAACATGTGTCCGGAGTTGCATCGTTCTTGATATACAGGGTGTTAAAGTTTAAAAAAAAAAACGTTTTGTTATAATTTTTTTAAATATTCTTTTCTCGATTTTATTGCAACTTGGTACCGTTGTTCAAAATAATAAGGGACTTAATTAGCCCTAACTAGATCTAAGTCTAGTGGCGTCCCGGGGTGCACCTTAACGAATATTATTGACAAAAAATATACGTCACTGCCTTTTTTTCTAATTTTGATATTTTTTTTCGGATTTACCAACTTATAATACAACCTTTTTGTTCCTTGAATTGTTTTCGGATCCTTCTTAGTATTCGAGAAAAAAAATAAAAACCACTTTATTGGATGTATAAAAAAAATACCTATATAAGAAACATAATAAAAATTATTATTGCTAAGTATTATTCGCATAATGGGCAAATAAAAATGTCTTTCATTTCCTTGATTAAACCCACACAATGAATATATTTTTGGCAGACAATGCACAAGCGCATATCAGAAATTTCATTCATCTGACACACTGCATAATACCAATCTTACCCATCAGGTTTTTCTGTGGTATTTTTCTTTGTCGTAGCTTTAGATGTTGTAGCTTTAGGTATTGTAGCATCAGGTGTTGACGTTATAACTTTAGGTGTTGTTGTAATATAATAATGTTGACGTACTTTTAGATGTAACTTCACGTGTTGAAGCTTTAGGTTTTGACGTAGCTTGAGCTGTTGTTTCTAGCTCGTTTTTGTCAAAGACTGCTTTTTTTACTATAAGAGCTCGAATGTTTATGCCTAACATTTGTTACTTATTTGACATTTTTTTCCGGGGTCTCTAGCATTTCTGTTATTGAGTTGTTAAGAAGTTCTTTCGATGTGCACAAATCATCGTTTGAGTAAGAGGAATCCAGGAATAAAGGCATGTTTTCTTCTTCTAAGTTGTCATCAACAGAAGAGCTACTTGAAGTTTTTGGTCTTTTTCGGATAATTGATGACTCTGCTTTAGGAGATGCTGCTTTGGTGGGTTCGACGATGGATTCTTTTGGTTCTTCTCTTATTTGGGTAACTTCACTAGGGGCAAATGCCAATTCCGGTATCGCATCGGGATTAAACGGAAAAATACCGGTTGCCGCAAAGTCTGCTCTTATATTTGCTGGTGTTACGCTTTTATTTTTTTTTCACCAAATCGCTTCTTTGTGATATTTCGATCATTAAATCTTGTCCAATATTGGAGTACCTGATCATCCCAATGGTATTCAAAAGAACGAAATACCGATTTATCCGTTGGTTGCAATTCGTGGATTGTGTTGCTCGGTAAGCAAGAAAGTACAACATTATGTCTTTCTGCTACATCAACGATCGTATGGTCCAGATGGCATCTGGCACCATCAAAAATTAAAAGAAATTTCCTCGGGGCTTTATATTTACCCAAATGCTCAATCCAGGTGCAAAATGTGGTAATGTTTATGCTACCTTTAGGGATCATAAGCATGAGTGGTAATGTGTCCTTCCATTCCAGTTTCAATCTTGTTTCTTATATGCAGGGCTGCCCAGAAGTCCGGAATAAAATTAATATAGCCTTAACCTATAACTTTTGAGGAAAATGCTCGAACACGTCAATTTAGTTTTATATATGCTCACATTTTGACGTTATTCGTTTGTTTTTTTTTATAGACATTTGCCAAAGATATGACGACATCGATCTTTTTTTTAATAATACAGCTTTTGATACATCTTTAAAAGGTAATATCTAGTACAGTATGCTCACACATTTTGACGCGATTCTGTCAAGCTATTTCAAAATTGCGACTGCTAAAAGTTAAAAAAAAAGCCCTATTTAAATAAGCGAAAATGATAAATCATTGATTTTTTTTTTACCTTTCAAGGTAAGAAATCTTCATTGTTTCACGTTCTGACATTTTGTGACATTGTGACTTAACAATAATTATGGTTTATTTGTTATTAATTTTGTCAAAAAAAGTAAAAATGTAACGCATCAAAACAAAACACAACAAATTGGCATGCTCCCAGACGATGATATAATCCGTCGATGGAATTTCGAATGGCTTCAGCCGGTATGTTATGTGCCTCCAATCTAATTTTGTTTTTCAAATCTTCAATATTATTTGGCTTATTTTGGTAAACTTTTTCTTTCAAATATCCCCAAAGAAAATAGTCTAGAGGCGTTAAGTCTGGGGACCTCGGTGGCCATTCAATTGAACCACGTCGTCCAATCCAGCGACCTGGAAATATCTGATCTAAATATCTTCTCACATTTACACCAAAATGCGGGGGAGCACCATCTTTCTGAAACCAATTTGTTTCATTAGGTATATCTGGATCTACATCGTTGGGAAAAATTACAACTAGAGCAGGCCTCAACTCGAAGGTTAAGATATCCAGGTACCGTTCAGCTGTGAGGGTTCCTTCCAAAAAGAATGGCCCTAAAATTTGGTTATTAATGATACCTACCCATACATTTATTTTATGGGGCCGCTGAGTATGGGCTTCAAATATCCATCGTGGATTTTCTTGACTCTAGAAACGATAATTATGTCTGTTAACCACCCCGTTTAAATAGAAAGTAGCTTCATCCGAAAATAATATGTTCTGTGGAAACCTATTATTCTCGTCACACCGTCTCAGTATTTCTTCGCAAAATTGCAAACGCCTATCATAGTCATCTTCTAAAAGCTCTTGGACAAGACATACTTTATAAGAGTGGTATTTTTCTGCTTTCAAAAATCTTCCAATAGTACCTCTAGATGTATCATGATTTTGAGCCAATGAAACTGTTGAAATATGCGGATTATCCTGCAGAGATAATGCAATATCCAATTTTTCAGCATCGCCTAAAACACGTGGCCGTGCATTCCTAGGCAAGTCCTTTACTCCATATGAAATATTCATCAAATTTGTGGAATATTTTACTAACAGTGCCCTGCGAAATTTGATTTTCCGGATATTTAGCATTAAATAAAGTGCACACTTCACTTTGACTTCTTATTTTATCTCCACATCCTAACACTATCAAGACTTCGATACGCTGCCTTTCCGACAAAACCATTTTTGTTTAGAAAATTGTAAAATAATACTTCGGATATACCTAAATTAATTTTACAAGTTCACAATGTCACAAAATGTCAGAACGTGAAACAATGAAGAGTTCTTACCTTGAAAGGTAAAAAAGACATCAATGATTTATCATTTCCGCTTATTTAAACAGGGATATTTAGCATACTGTACGAGATATTAGCTTTTAAATAATGTATCACAAGCTGTATGGTTACTTTAAAAAAAAGATCGATGTCGTCATATCTTTGACAAATGTCTATAGAAAAAAAACAAACGAATAACGTCATAATGTGAGCATAATAATATATAAAACTAATTTGACGTATCCGAGCATTTTCCCCAAAAGTTACAGGTTAAGGCTATATTTATTTTATTCCGAACTTCTGGGCAGCCCTGTATATATAACTGTTGGTGTAATGGAATTACCACAAGCATTGCCACAGGAAACAATTATGACGTTTTCTCCGTACTCCGGAGCTACTAGGGTACACGTTTCGCGTCCTTATTCGCCAGCAAACTTTGCTGATGGTGTAAACTTAGCCTACAGCCTTTTTGATCGACACTGAAAATCTTCTCTGGGCTATCCATGAGATCCAGTTCCAAAAGGACTTTTTTCAATTTTGCAAAATAGTCATTTACGATAAACCTGCTTAGTTTCTGGGCACGCGCCGGGTTTATACTTTGTGCTTTTACTTGTCTTATTGCAGGATTTCGTTTAAGAAATCCATTAAGCCAATACCGGCCAGCCATTCTGGACATGGCGGAAATTTATTTTGTATACCATTTTCGGTGCAGAAATTGACACACATTCGAAGTGTCCTTGATGTTAGCGGGTAACGAACCTCTGCCAATCGGATTATTTTTGCACACAGTTCTCTTTCTTGATCAGCAGTCAGTACTGGCTTCCGCCCCATTGTTGCCTTACTGGTTTGATAACTATCAACATATCTGGATAGAGTTATCTTCGGTATTGAAGATGTTTTTGAAGCACCTTGATGAGGCATTCGACCTTCCTGCACAGCTCTTACTGCATTTTCTAAGTCTTCTCTTCTCCACTTACTCCGAATGTTCTCATTTCTCGCTTTACCAGTCATACCTATAATAATTTACACTAATAAATTGTGTGAAAGTAAGGAGCTGACAATATGCCCATGTGCATATTGTCAACTCCGCATGGTGGGCATATTGCTACACATGAAGCAAAATTAGATTAGGTTATGTTTTGGTCTAAAGTGTTACCTTAAATCGATCGCTTTCCACCACAATCTAAGCTTCAATACCCATGCATGGAACACAAGATATTGCAATTTAATAACACTTTTTTTCACAACTCTATAATAAAAAACTAAACGTGTAAATATTACAACAGCTTAAAAAAACAATTTGTAGCAACACCACTTGATTGAGACTTGCTACTGGCCGGATTTCCGGCTAAATATGACAGTAGGTTAACGGCAAACTGTGCGTAGGATATGTGCTGTCATTTTTCATAAAAGAACGAAACTACGGTCCATGGGCATATTGCCAACATGCGCATATTGTATTCACATACTTTATTTTAAAGTTAATTAAAACATTTAAATTAAAAATAAAATTACTTTTTTAAATAATGATACAAAATAAAATGCAACAGTTAATCAAAGCAAATGTTGAAAATGACCACCTTCTGATAAAATGCGCGATTGCAGTGGTCTCACCATTAATTCTCTAACTTGTTCAAAAATGCCTGTATTATTTCGTATCGCATTGCAACTTTCAATAATCGTTTTCATCTAGTACAGGCATCCTGTATACAAGAGACCTTAGGTGACCCCATAAATAATAATAAATAAATAAATAATTTCCTTTACTTCAAATCATCCTTAACAAATGACAAATGAGATGACGTCAATGTATAAAATTTTACAACATTTCTTGCAATCTATCGCAATTAAAGTAATCAGCTACGGAATATGGTTCTAATTCGATTAATAATTTTTTTATGTTTTTCTTAAACTGGCTCAAGCCACTTAACAATTTTACACAAGTGGGTAACTTATTATATAGTTTCAAACACATGTAATAGGGTCCTTTTTCTGTTAAAGTTAGTGAGTGTATTGAATAAACTAAATTGTATGTCCTTGTGCAATAGTTATAAACACCTTCAGAATAAAACTTATCTCTATGTCTAAATAAGAATAACAAACATTCAAGTATATACAATCCGTAAACAGTCATTTAGTGCATACCCTTAAATACACCTAGACACGAATCTCTGAATTTCATTTTTTTAATAGATCTTTGGTCCGTTTTTGCACGACAAAAAGTGACTGCATGGTGAAGTTGCACCCCCAAAATATTATGCCGAATCTTAAAATTGACTCAAAGTTTGCAAAATAAAGAAATTTTAGAGTTTTAATATTCATGCAGGTTGCCACTACCTTAATTCCATATCCAATATTTCCTACTTTTAAACTACATTGCGAACACGTCTACCTAACATATCCCAAACGTGTTTAATAGCATTTAAATCTGGTCTACGCGGGGGCCACTCCAATCGTTGAATATTCATCTCGTCCAAATACTCTATTACAACCCGTGCAACGTGGGGCCTGGCGTTGTCATGCATTAAAATAAAGTTTTGTCCAACAAAGTGGGCAAAGGGTACCACGTGATCGGCTAAACATTGATGAATATAACGGTCAGCAGTTAAAGAACCATTTTTAATTAATACTAGGTCTGTACGGGCATATAGTGATACCCCAACCCACACCATGACACTACCGCCTTCAAAAGGCGACCTAGGAGATATACAACATTGTGTAAATCGTTCACCCGGTCTCCTCTAGACACGTTCACGTCTTTCAGGTGAGCGCAGACAAAACCGCGATTCATCCGTAAATAACATGCGCCCACATTTCTGCTCTCCAGTTTCTGTGTTCATGTGCAAAATGTAATCTTGCTGTACGATGCGCTGGAAGTAAAGCGGGACATGCAACTGGTATTCTGGACATTAAACCCCCCTCTTGTAACCTACGCTGGATCGTTCGTGCAGAAGCTATGGTACTACGTACATCTTGAAGTCTACGGCTAATAACGGTAGATGGTACGCTACGATCTCCTAATGCAATTAGGTTTATGAAATTGGTATCGCGTTGATTGGTAACACGCGGTCTTCCTGATCCCTCACGTCGTATGTACTCACCAGTCTCGCGAAACCGACTGATCGCATCTTGTACAGTACTTTTTGGTTTGTCTAAGAATTCCGCAATGTACCGTATATTGCGGCCACCGTCATTTAATGCAACAGCTCGTGCAACATCTTCTTGTCTCATTTTTTTAAACGAAAAACTTTAAAGAGTGTTCCAATGGCAGTATAGTGACATTTTGGTATCTTTAAAAATTGGTATCTTTTCTTAGGAAGCAGATAATGACGTGAATCAATAAACATTGTGTTATTAAAAGATCACACTTCAAACGAAAATATAATGAAGCTAAATTTTGCGGCTCAATTATTCCACAGGGCGATTAGAAACTGAGGGTAAAAAAGTATATTTTGTTTCTCCCTGTATAATGATCAAGCCAGCAGTATTTTTTGATTAAAATTGAGGCTAATATTCCAAGACATAAGTCTACACTTCGCTAAAATTTCACCAGAATCGGAAAACGATTAGAACAATTACAGGACTATGAACCTGACTAAAATTATCTTTGTCCGGAATTTATTGTCGGGGAGTGTAGTTCTTTTTATGAGTTTCCCAATCTAAGAATTCATCTATGGGTATTCCCAAAAACGTAGTGCTCGTTACTAGTGTAATAACGTAATCTTCAAAGGTGACCTTATCTATTGGATTAATTTGGGATTGCTTGGTTCGAAATAAAATTAAATTCGAAATTCGAAATTAAGAGATTGTTGTTATCCGCGTAGCTTATTATTGAGTAGTTACTTGATATATTGCTGTATTGATTGATCTACCTCTCAATTATCCATGCTGGGAAGCTGATAATACTTGACCCATATTCATAAAATTTAACAACCTTGAACACATTACTGATTTAAACATTTTTAAAAAAGCCGGTAGTAGACTTATAGGCCTGTAGTTATCAAGATCTTGTGGGTTTCCCTTTTCATATAATGCTTTTGTCAAAGCAAATTTTAGTTGATCTTGAAAAATTGAATATTTTATTGAATTATTAATAATGTAACATAACACTAAAGCAAGTTCCGTTATCCAAAGCTTACCAATACTTGCTTGAATACCATTCTTAACCACTAGAATATTTATTTCTTAGATTTTAACACAGCGCAATTAATTCAATATTTACTGGTTTTAGATACATTGACCTGTTATTCTTCGCTATGCTACATTTAAATGGCCTATGTCCTTGTTGGATCAATCATTTTCATCGAAATCATTATCATTCTTTTTAATCCGTCCTGTCAATTCGTTGCATATTGCACACATAGATTTAATCTTACAGTCTGAGTTCTTAACCCTATTCTCATAGGATCTATTATTTTCTGTTTTTAAAAATTCGTCGAATTCATTTTCTATTTTGTTGTATTAGACTTGAAAGTATCGGTTGTTTTTAGACAACATCAATGTATCCAACCTTTGTTTTTTTTTCTACAATATACTTATTTTACCATATTTTGGTTTTCTACATCTACTCGTATATACCATGGTCAGTGTAAAATATGAACTAAACATATTTATTTATAAAATCGTTAATAAAGACTTGCTCATTCACATCGTCTTGGTCAATTACGGACAAATTGTCCCAAGTTTGAATCCCCAGTTGACCATTAAAATCACTTTTATTTACCTCATGTGCATTTTAAACCTTTCAATGTACGTTATATGGTAAATTTGTACATGAAACTTTGCGAACTTGAAGTTATTCTTGTATTATTGACAATTGTGGCTCTTATTGCATAAAAATTAAGTAAAGTAATAAATCTATTTTTGTTATTTTTTCCTTATAATATTTCGATATTTAGATCCCTGGTAACAAAAGTAGTTTTACTGGGATCAACTTGGTAAAATATTTTCTAAGCTATTAAAAAATAAATAAATATGTCCATTTGGTGAAACATTCAAAATTACCTACTATTGACAAATAACATGTTTTTACACTCCCTTGCTTTAATATAGATGACTGAGCCACCACGCTTCCCTTCCTCTTGACAAACACTTGCGACTAATTTAAATTTTCTTATACCTAATCTGGCGAACTGGTCCTTGGATTTCCAGTGTTCCGTAGTACATAGGATATCAGTTTCTGGATTTTTATTTCAGGGATCTTCCAGTTTATCCACGCTATTTCTCAGAGATTGCACATTTTGATGAATTAAACTGTAGTTGTTAATGTCTTTAAGTATATTATTTTTATACTGGTTTTTTGAGTTGCTTAATGGGATTGTATTATGAACTATAAAAATACGCGGCTATTTTATATTTTTGAAAAAGTGCGTAGTTCAGCCTTCATATTTTCACATTCTGACGCCAGAATGTAGGATCGTAGAGTTCATCCTTTCTTTCTAGATCGACGGTCACAAGAAGATATTTTAATTGTGTGGGTTCACCTGGCAGCTCTTTCACCTGTACTTTCTCCTTTTTAAAACCTGGTTGCTTCGTAATGTGGTTTTAGCTTTTCTCTTGTTACGTAAATTTTGATGCGATAGAAATAAATCCACGCTTTTCTCTCAGCTCCAATATATCCCGTACTTTCTTCTCCAGGGGAAACGTTTGTAGTGCCTAATCGTTTTGGAGCTCTATGCTAGACTATTTGAAATTCTTTATCGGTTTTTACCCCACCACCATTCTTAGCACCAGCATGATTTTTAGAATTTGTAAGGTTGTTTATTACTATCCTTTGCTTCTTTTAAGCTGACTAGAACTGTCTCCCTGCATTACTTTCTGAATCTCTCCTGTTTCCCGCGTGTTGACCGGATTTGTTTGCTTTTGATGGTGTCATTGGGAATAATTTGGTTTGCTTTAATTATGAAGTACAGCATCGAGATAAGTGTTATTTACATTTCTTGCACCAGCCTCAATGTTTTCGATTTTTTCTTCTAAAAGTTTTGTGTTCTTTTCCAATAAGATATTACTTTCTTTTAATCTGTTGTTGTTATTTTCCAACAAGGTATATTTTTCTTAATATCTAGGATGTGTTTTTTCAATTCAACTTCCATCACATATTTGTTCATATCCATATTTTTTGATAACGTCATTTTTTTGTTCTTGTATTACCTTTTTCACATAATAGGTTGCTAAAATCCCTTTCGAAGCACGACTTGCTGACACTATACACAGTCTAGAGGATTCAAGTCGGGACTGCGAGCTGGCTAACCTTGGAGACCTGCGCATCCAATCTAGCAATCAGAAAAGTGTTGTCGAGGTACTGACGAGCAACTAGGCTAAAATGAACTGGGGCGCCGTCACGCCTGAACCACATATTATTTCTTATTTGTAGAGGCACGTCTTCTAGCAGAACGTCAAGTTCTTCAGATAAAAACTAGTAAAAAGTATAGTCCAGTAAGACAGTCGCCAATGATCCCTGCCCATACATTAATCGAAAATTGTTGCTGAAAACGACCTTCTCTAATTTTAAGAAAAAATGATCGTTGTCAAAATTCATAATGGCGTCTCTTAAAAAAGAGGCCTCATCAGTAAATAAAATGTTCGGTAAGAAATTGTTGTTTTATGGCTACTGTATGCAGCAACCACCTACTAAAATGAAATGTTGCCTAAAAATCACGGGGAAGTAGAGCTTGCACACGTTGAATATAGTATGGGTATAGCTGATAAAGATGCAAAACCCTCCAAACAGTTGGTACACTTGTTTGAAGTTGCACTGCTACCTTCCTGGCACTAGTTGAAGGATCATCTTCTATCTCTCGAAGTATAGCCTCTTCTAATTCAGGCGTAGTTACTGTTGCAGGTCTGCCAGGAAATTCCGTGCTACGTTTAAAACTCTCAGTCTTTCTTAACCTTGCATGGAGCTGTCTATATGTGTTGGCACATGGCAACGCTCTGTTTGGATAACGTTCCTGATAAATTCGCCGAGCTTCTTCAGCATTATCATATGTTAGACCATAATTGAAATGCATCCTGGCCATTTCAGCGTTAGTACTGTTATTCATTTTTGACCTGCTATTGACAAGACAGCTAAATTAGACATCAAAGCTTACCTTTACCTTATATTTTAATTAACTTTGAATTACATAGGTATTTTTTTTGTACATGCAATAAAGTGGTTTTTATTCTTTCTCTCGAAAAGGAAGCAAGATACTAAAACAATTCAGGAAGAAAAAAGTTGTACTATTAGTTGCTAAATTCGAAAAAAAATATCAAAATTAGAAAAAAGTCAGTGGCGTACATTTTCTTGTCAATAATATTCGTTAAGGTGCTCCCCGGGATGCCTCTGGACTTAATGAATTTTAATCTAGTTAGGGCTAATTAAGCCCCTTAGCATTATAAATAACGGTACCAAATTTCAATAATATCAGGAAAAGGATATTTAAAAACTTATACAAAACCGATTTAAAAAAAAAACTTTAACACTTAAATACGGGCAACTCCGGACACATGTTAATATAAACTTTTTGTCTTAGAATATCATAAGGAATCACCCTTTTAAGTTACCTACCGTACTTCTGAAACACCCTGTATAGGGTGTCCCAAAATATGTGTGCGGATTCAGATAGAATACATAAAAATAACTTGACAAGTTCCTACACATTTTTTTCCTACGGCCCTCCCTACGGAGATAGGGCCCCATAAAAGACGTCGCTGGAAATCGTTTATTTTTAATTAAATTTTGAAGTACTAAGTGTAATTTAATAATTTTTTAATATGAGGGTTACTAGGTAAGTTTCCTTAAAATTTACCCTTTTTGTATTACATTCAGCTTATTTAGTTTGCCAGGGACGGACTAGCTCCAACAAAGTAGTGCTATTTTTTGTACACCCTGTACGATAAAGGCACGACAATAATGTTTTTAGACAGCTTAAACCTGAAACTGAAAACAAGGTACTATTGATCGACATCGATAAAATGAATTGTTTACGAAAAAAAAATATTGTTCAATGTGGTCTTTATTAAATAAGTTTGTATATTGCTTCAACATGAGCTCCTTCTACTCTTATGCATTCCGTATATAGCTCTAAAAATTGGAATTTGTCGGACCCTCCAGAATACCTCAACATTAGTCCTTATTTCCCGACAATGAAAATTAATAATTTCCAATAGTTCTTCTTGATTGTTTATTTGATTGGCATAGACTAAAGTTTTTAAATAGGCCCACAAAGAAATCTACTGGATTTAGGTCAGGTGATCGAGGAGGCCAAGTCACTAGTCCTCCTCTTCCTATCCATCGATTTTCGAAGTTCCTGTTTAGGTGTTCTCGAACTACTAGACTAAAATGTGGCGGGGTCCCATTATGCATGAACCACATATCACGTCATATTGGCAGATGTAGAACTTCTAAAAGCTTTGGCAAATTGTTTTGAAGATATTCGAAATAAAGTTTTCCAGTTAACCTTCTTGGCAATACAAGTGGTCCAATTAAATGTTGCCCGATGATTCCGGCCCACACGTTGATGGGTTCAGACTGATGCTGATGATGCATTACAATAGAAGTATGGGGACTTTCCTCTGTCCATAAATGCAAATTGTGGGAGTTTAGGTTAGTTACCAATACCAGTTACCAATGAAATTTGCATCGTTTCTGTGCTGATCTGAAACCTAGTTAGAAAACTCCATCCTCCGCGGAATGTCTTCAGGAAGAAGCGCATGAACTTTTTGAAGATGGTACGGATGCCACTCTGCCTCTCTAAGGATACTAGGGACCATCGTTTTTGAGCAATCAAACTCGACAGCTAATACAATTCATAAATTAAGTTGTTTTAATGTTGCTGATTTTTCTAATTCTGTTTGATTAGTTGAACCGCAACGGTATATGATAAACTCTAAGCTATTATTATTGGATCAACAATTACGTTTGATTTGTTGGGATGCAGTATAAACTTATTTTTCTCTCCAAAATGCGGGCTGTGAATCAGTGATTGATTCAACCCTCCGTTGGCAATCCGGGTTGACATTGGACATAGCGTTTCTCACGCTAGTTAATCTAATAGTGCGTTTGCCACCTGCAAACAGAAGAGATACGGTTAATATAATGCATAGTTCCGGTGAACGCCTGAGCCGATTTACTGATACTCCCGCTTTTCTGTTGGCGGAAGTACCGCTGATCTAATGATCTTGGATTGTTCCTGTGTTGCGATATTTGGTGTTTCTGCGGAAGCTCCCTTTCTTTTGTCTGACAACCTGTGTCACATGGTAAGTCATCAACCGCGTAGCATATTGTGTGAATTGCTGGTCGCTCTAATCAATAATGAGTAATAGACCTTTCTCGTCTGGTGCAAAATGTAATCCCCGATTAAATTAACAAAACTACAGTCCACTCAGTTCTTCCTATCTTAACCTTTGGTTTTTATTTGCGAGCTATAACCCGTAAGGCAAAAGCTTTTTTGACCATTATAACCGAATTAGAAATAAAAAAAGTTATAAGACATCGAACTTGGCCAAAATTTTGGGGTGTAAAACAAACAACTTTTATCATTTATAATATAAGAATAAAAATTTTAACTAGTTTGCAAGCCCGGGTCATTTTCCCTGCAAAAAGCCGGTCATTTTCTCTATACATATACCGAGTTGTGTTTAGGCAGACACAAAGAGGCTGCTTTAACGCCGGAAAATAAGAGCCGCTTCGGGAAACGATTCAGGAAAATAGTCGACAGGTTTATTAGGAATCATTGCTTCCTTGTGTCGTATCTTAGCAGATTTATGGCACTGTCTTGCAACGAGCGATATACGAGCCGTTATTGTGGGCAAGAATTGTGAGATTGAGTAAAAGGGGATTTTCAGGTTTTAGGAAATATTAAATAGGCTAGCTTGTCGCATAAACAAATTACATTTAAAATAAAATAACTTTTATAAAACCTCGCAGAAAATCGTACTTTCCAGTCAATTCCAAGGCCGGAAAATCATACTCTATAGGACTATGTCTGAAGCTAAGCAAAAGAGTCCTGTTAAAGATATTTTGTGCACTTGCCCAGAAAACTACTCATTTTAATTTGTTTCTACATCAGAAAATTCATTCATACCTCCGGGTTAATGTATTGAGTTAGTAAGGGGTACGTTGTTGAAGAAAAATATTGATAATCTATTGATCCACAATCTCATATTGGCACTCCCAACAGTTTTGGACCAAAATTACTTTAAAATCGCAAATTCTATAGACAAAAGTCAGGACTTGCTATGGGCTCTTGCCTTTCCCCATTTTTAAGCGAAGTCTTCATGGACAACTTAGAAAACCAACTAATTAATAGCCATTTTTTAGACTGTTTAGTATCATACAAACGATACGTGGATGATATCTGTATCATTTGGAACGGAGGGAAGGAGAGGTTGAGTCAGTTTGTGGAGTTTGCAAGTTCGTTGCATAATAAAATTACTTTCACTTTGGAGAGGGAAATAGAGGGTAGATTACCCTTTTGTACCTTTCGTTAATAAGAGACAATGACCATATTAGTTTTGAAGTATACAGAAAACCGTCAGCGTCAGATAACATTATTCAATTTTCTTCTAACTCTCCTTATCAAGTTTGCAACATTCAATTATTTCTTTTATATGCTATTTAAGCTTCCTCTAAACAAGGAAGCATTTTCAAAGGAGTTGTGTCTAATAAAACAAATCCCGTTAAACAACGGTTTTAAAATGAACGCAATCAACAAACTTTATTATAAATATGTCAGCAAATACAAACTCTCATATAATATCTTATATATTAACTCCAATACAAATAGTCGCAGACGTTTAACATTTTTCGGAAACATCTCATATCAGTTGGCGAAGTTTTTTATGAAATTTAACGACTCTATAGTTTTTAAAACCAAAAACACTTTAAAACATCACTTGGTGAAGATTAAGGACAAAGTTGATCGAATGTCGAAATCGGGAGTTTATGCCTTGAACTGTGGAGAATGCCCTGCGGTGTACGTCGGCCAGACTGGAAGCAAATTTTCCACAAGGTTGAAGGAACATTTAAGTTTCTTTAACAAATATAAAAACTCCTATATAACTGAAACAGCGTTCGCAAATCATTTACTAACCTCAAAGCATCAGTTTTCTCCATCTAAAAATGTAAAAATTTTACACGAATGCCCCAAGGGTGTTAGATTAAATCTGTCAGAGAAGATGGAAATTACGAAAGCAAAGATTCCGGTTTTCAATTGTGTGAGTGATATTTTTGATTTCGAGCCCCATTTAATATTCAACAATATAAACAAATAATTGTGTGGTTAGGTTGTCCCTTCCGGTACTATCGTGTCTTGTTTTATTTTATTGTGTTTAATTCCAAGTGTTTTACAACTTGAGCTAAAGTGCTTGCCCACGTGTTCACTTTAACGTATCTATTGCTCTATGTGATTCAAGTTCGTCCTTACTATCATTTTATGGTTTTGTCCCCCTTTATATAATATGTCACTTTTGTGTGTGTTTTTTGAGCTTGTATGTTTTTATGAAATTTAACGTTTTAGACCTTAAGTTGGGTAATATTGCTTTTGTTAACATCTAATAAGTATTGTTAATTGGGTTACATTGTAGGTCTGATGATGCCTATTAAAAGCGAAACACGTGTCACCTTATAAAAGATAGACACGTAATTTTAACGAGACCGAGACTTTGTGTCATTCTCTATCTTTGTAGTAAATCAAATTAATTATTTTTCTTTTCAAGTCGCCTTTGTAACCAGAACCAGGCCCGGCAAGCCTACCCTGTCATTATAAAAAACTTAAAAATTCTAGGCTTTAGGATAGGCAAACAAACATACACCACTATCTATTTGAAGACTTCAAACTAGTTTATATTCGGTAAAATCGGATTTACTGGTAAATTTAGGGTTTCTTCAACCTGACCAAGAACCGTTCCAGTACAGTCCCTGGATGGTCACACAACTAATTTACTACTGCAACAGATGATAGCCAAGTTAAAGAATTAAATGGTAGGCTGGATTTGATCCTTCGTGCATTGAATAGCGGGTTGGAACAAATCTTAAAAAAAAATGAGGTTAGTTAGCTAGTTATTATTTTTATAATAATTAATTATCGGTTGTTTGTTATTTATCCTTCAACAAAAAGGACTGAATTAGTGTAAAATAAGTTAGAACGAGTGTTGTCTGTTGAAGAACAAAACTTACAGTTTTGCTTATAGATTTGTTAAGAATTAGGACATCAGGTAAGTGTTTTAAGAACAAGAGCAAATTATCTTGTTTGGACGGACGCACCCCGCAACTGCATGAAAAATTAAGTTGAAACATGTAAAAAGTGATCTTGTTTTAAGTTTAAAATGTGAATTTTCGTCTTTTCTTTTAGTTGTTGAACAAAATAAGCTAAAAAAACAATAGTCATGTCCGACGACCTCTAAAATGATAAAACCAAAATTAAACTGTTTTATAAAATAAAAAAATAACACTCAGGTTATAATTTCCACTATATATATTATTATCACTTTTAATTTGTCATAACAATTGTTTCGACACACAGTGTCTTCTTCTAGATGGACTTTACTGACTAAGATTAGTAATTTGCAAGTGTGTTTTCCAAATAAATTAAGGTGTTCAATAAACTAATAAATAATAATCCAATTAAGTAAATTATGAACCATTAAAAGGTTGGGTTAATAGTAGGTGATACCTAAACTTAACAACTAACAAATACAGGGTGTAATCTATGTGTCTATCTTTATAAGGTGACACGTGTTTCGCTTTTAAGGCCGACCAATAGGAGCGAAATTATTAAGCAAATATCATCATTAAAAAACAATTGTGCCCAGGGTTTTGACGGCATAACCTCTAAAATTGTTAAACATCTTCACATGTATATTGCTTCTCCACTTGCCCACATCATTAATTTAATTTTTCGTACAGCTAAAGTGCCAAAATCTCTTACAGTAGCAATTGTTAAACCCATTCACAAATCTGGGGACCGATCAAATATTAACAACAAGCATCATTAATACTTTTTCTAAGATTTTTGAAAAATGTCTCAAGGACCGTTTAATGGACTTTTTTAGTCAAAATAAAATACCATCAGAACGGCAGTTTGGCTTTAGGAGTGGACTTAGTACAACAGACGCGGTTTATGAATTGTGTCAACAAATCACAAACGGTCTGGACAATGGCAAAAATTGTCTCGCTGTCTTTCTTGATCTGGCCAAGGCGTTTGACACGGCGCCCCATGATTTGCTCCTACAGGTGTTAGAATCTTATGGAGTTAGGGGCGCAGTGCTGGATGTCTTCCGTAACCAATTAAATGACAGAACTCAGGCTGTTAAAGTGGGACATATTATAAGCGACCCTCTAAAGATTAGATAGGCATTCCACAGGGTACTGTTCTGGGGCCGATTCTTTTCATAGCATACATCAATTCATTGACTTACATATCAACTCAAAATGGATCAGTGATATCTTATGCTGATGACACTGCTGTTGTTTTTACTGGAGAAACTTGGGACTCGGTGAGGGATTATGCAGTTGATGGCATGAGTAAAATAAAACACTGGTTGGACTCCTTTAAGTTATCATTAAATATTTCAAAAACGAATTACATTGCATTCTCACTTACAGCTAAAAACCGCCCTGATTTCGATAACCTATTTTTAGATAGCCCTGATTGTCACCTGGCTCAGGGTAATAGCACAAAATATTTGGGCATTGCAATTGATAAACATCTGAAATGGGATCAACATATCCTCAGATTAACAAATAATATCAGAAAGTTAATATATAAATTTCACACAATTAGAGAAATTTTAAATAAACAGCTTTTAATCATGGTTTATAAGGGAATTGTTGAGTCTTTGATTAGGTATGGTGTGGTTGTGTGGGGTGGACTGTATCAAAACGCGTTATCCTATCTGAACACTGTGCAGAATTATATATTAAAAATAATTTTCAGAAAAAAATAAACGTTTCTCGACTGCTATGCTCTATTCAAAAGAGATCTTTGACGTGCGTTCATTGTATTGTCTGTATGTGTGCACATATGTCCATAAATCTGTTAAATTTAAAACATTTATAAACCATCCATACCAAACAAGAATAAATGTTAATAACCATTTAGTAACTCCAATTGCTTCTACAACCAAGAAATTAAGATCAATATTTTATCTTGCACCTAAAATGTATAACTTGTTATCACCATTTATAAAGATTCTAAACAATTTGAAAAGATTTTGTATGGAATGCAGAGGTTACATCTACGCAAATCTTCAAACTTTTAAGAACAATTTTGCTTAATTCCTTTACTGGTTTTATTTGGACCTTCATATCTGGGTATATGCACGGATTTCTTTTTTTTTTCATTATTTTCTTTCCTTGTTTTGATTTATCCTTAAATTTTCCCTTAATTGAAAATTCTATCCTTTTGTTTAAAGTTAAATATATATATATATTATTTTTTTTCGTTTTGTCAAGATATTTTCATTAATCTGCACAAACAAATATTAAGTTTCCTAGGTGCAGCATTCATTCATTTAGGAACATACCAATGTGATAATGTGTTATATATGTATATTATTTTTTATTGAATTATAACAAATAATGTGTAGTATTTATTATAGGGATATAATAATGCGTAATATATTAAAATTTATTGTATTGAATTGTAATGTAATAGTGTGCGTAATATAATATAGTAATATAGTATAATATTAAAAGTCAGAAAAGTAAATTATATTCAAAGAAACATAAAGGTAAAGGTGAAGGAAATAGATCAAAAATGACAAGGAAAAACAACTACGAATCCAGCGATTGTGAGTGCCTTATTTGTGGTGTTCTCTATAGCGAAGATAGGACAGGAAATGACTGGGTCCAGTGTCTTGTATATAATAATTGTGCACAGGTTAACTGCATTACAGGTGAAACTACATCATTTATATGCCCTGACTGTGATTTTAAAAAATTGCTTAAAAAGCAGTGCAACTAGACCGCCAAAAGTTATTATTTTTTGTTACAGTAGGTTTAAGTGTCGTTTAAACTCAGATTTCGTACATTCGTTTTGTTAACTTATCATTACAAGATATTTTACATAAGGTGCATTAGAATAATAATAATAATTAATACTGAAGAATAGTTTAATGAATAAAGTTTCTTAGAAAAATTTAAAAAAAAAATCAAACGAAAAGCAAATACAATGAGACTGCTAAAAGTTATTGATTTCTGTTATACTAAATTTAAGTGTCGTTCAAATTCAGATTGTTAACAATAATTTGTTAATTTATCATAAAAAGAGCGTTTATATCATGTGCCTTAGAATTAGTACTTAAAGCTCAAAGATAATATAATGATTAAAGTTCTTGTTCAAGACTGGTTTAGGTATATAATTAGTATAAACCAAAAATAGACCTAATTTTCGTTATTGTTCAAGATACTTAGACTATTACAAATGAATGGTTAGAAGCATACTTTTTATTTGTGAAATAAATAATTATTAAACATTGATTTCGGTTGATTTTCGTTATTCTCCTCAGATTCCTGGTTAAACTCTCAGTCTCCTGTCGCTTGATTTCCTTGAAATGGCTATAAATCTAAAATTTTAAAATATTTTGACTGTTCCACTTAACATAGGCGAAAAGACGTTGTATTCTTGGTAATAGACTGAATTTCGCAACTGGAATGTACAAAAAATGTCGGGCCGAAATCAGACTAATTTTCGTCCTTAGTTTGTAGAACTAGCCATATATTTTACGAACACTCTGTACCAGAAAATAGAATGAAGTAGCCAAATTGAAGATTTTAATAAACTCCTAGATTTAAACATTTTTATATCAATTTGTCAGCTCTTTGGTAAACCAGAAATGAAAATATTGGTTTACATTGCCGGCCGCGCCGTATTATTTTGTTGGATCTAGTAATCCCAACAAGCAGTCTACAGATTCAATTAATAATGCTGAAGACTATAATAATATTATAATGATAACCATTGCTTCACACCCGGCAAAACGACAACACTGGACGTGCACTCGGCAATCGGCTTATCCCCGCCGCTTAACGAAGAAGGATCCCAACTTAGAAAACCGGGATCCAGCGAGAGGTCGAATTATTAACATTATATCGGACTTCTATGGCGTAGCTATAATTTTCTTTGATACCCTGAATTATTAACTTTAAACCGTTATTTTATTATGGCCAGCCCTGTTTACAGTTTTACATAAATTTGTCGGGTTTTATTACAGCAGGCGTGGATAATAGTTTACTGCAGGTAAAAGGCAAATGAAAGAATGTGAAACCGATTTTACCTATTCTGGGTTGCAATTACAAGTGAGCCATTTATCAAGATATCAGCCATATTACAGTGAATTTGACTATTTTTACTTTAACGGTTGATTTATTGCCTTTTTAAAAAGTTCTTTTTCCTTTCTGTTTCGAACCCCCACGGCAAAAATCAAAATTTATCTTTTTTAGTTTTTATTTACGTCTAAAAGTTCTTTAAAAAAAAGGCAATTTATTTAGCTTTAAATCTTGATAAAAATATGGTACATTAAACATTTTGACAAATATCTTCTAAACGATACAAAAAAATGCAAAAATTCACCACAAAGTTTCAAAAACAGAGTTTCGTTTAAATATTAAGCTATAACGCCACTTCCCGACTGAAACAAAAGCATATTAATTTAGTTATCGAAGGAGACGTCTAAAATAATACAGCATAAATTTTGGGTTCACCTTTTTTACCCCAGCTAATTCTACTCTGAGAGTTCAAGTTGCATCTTGTGATAATTAATAATTGTACTACATATAAAAATAATTTATTCCTAAAATTGTCATTGTGTTTAATTAAATTGGGTTAAACTGCCTCCTAAAATACACCAAAAGTATAAAAAAGATAATAATTTTTTAACTTCTTTTTTACTATTCGCAATTAAGTATAAGATTTGAGATATACAGGGTGTTTTAAAAAACAAATGACATCGCTCGCCTGTTGATTCGGTACCCAAAAATAAGATAAATAGTTACTATCAACATAGGTCCGCAGCTGCTATAATTTATAATACAGGGTGTTGAAAAAGATTGTTCATTAATATTTTTGAGACCGCTTTAGATATTATTTTGAACTTTAGTAGGTACTAGCTAGGCATAAAAACATCTATTTAAATATAGATTTGCTCTGCTTCTACCAGTGGCACCCGCGCTAACATGTACAGGGTGGCCAACTAAGAATGCGAGGTATACCTGGGAAATTATTCATCGTAGAGGCTTGCGGCAAAAAAAATTTAGACTAAAACGGCCAAGAGAAAAACCTGGATAATATTTTCCAGTTTCTGAAATGGCCGCTAGGGGGCGTAACTGCAATCTTAAATTTAAAAAAGTGATGCTTCTGTAAATTCCGCTGTATTAACCTAATAAAAAAAATCCTGATCTTTAAAGTCGAGGATAATCTGAACCTTTTTTGTTTGACACTTTTTGCAGTATCTCTAAAAATAAAGTGGTGGGGGGTATTCAAACGGTTCCGTAAATAACATCCTGTATATTCGAAACGGCTAAGCCGATTTGAACAAACTTGGGCTCGTTAAAAGGAGCTATTCTTGGGCTACAAACACTATTATATTTGATGTTTTGTAAGTTTCACATATCGCCGCTAGAGGGCTTTTTTCGACATTCCAAAAGAAATGGTTAATTTTCTCAACAAAATAAAATGCATTGGTATGATTTTTTTTTCATGAAAAAGTAGCTAAATGATGCCTAAACTAGCTCGCCAAAACCGCATCTCGATATCTTGTTCCTAACCCAAAATATCGGCAATAGAAAATTTTATACGAAAATCCCTTAAATTTTCATTTTATTGTAACTATATTTTTCTGGAATTCTTTCTATTATGTAAGTTGTGCCCCTAAAAAGGACCGATTTATAAAAGAAAGATTTTTAATGCCCCCGCTAATGCTCGAAATGCTGACCATCACGTTCTATGCGCAAAAAAGACAATTAATAGAAGCAGGCCATGGAAACAAAACAAATACCTAATCAAAACATAAATAATCCAAATTGTCAATAGTTGTCAAAGTTTGGCGTTAGTTTGAGTAATTTATGTGTTTACAAATTGCATTTTACGAATGATGAAGCTGTTGATATGCTTGCGGTTTATTTTGAATGTCTTCAGAATGCCGCAGTAGCTAAAAGAGTTTACGCCGCTCGATATCCAAATCGGCGTCCTTGCGATGTGAGAGTTTTTTCCCGATTAGTGGCGAGTTTACAAGCCAATGGTTGTTTTCGGCCTAAGATTCAACGGCAAAGAAATGGAAGAATACAAGAAAATATTAAGTACGTACTGGGGTATATTGGAGGAAATCCTCATGTTGGCACAAGAGCATTATCCCTTGAGTTGGACATATCACGAACAACGGTTCAAAATATTTTGAAAGACCATAGGTAAGTTCTAATGGCCATTAGTAGTGACGGGAAAGTCAATCTACATAATATGCACTATTGGTCTGCAGAAAATCCGCACTGGTTGGGTGAAGTTTAGCAGCAAGGACGTTGGAGTTTAAATGTGTGGTGTTATGGGCCATATTTTTTTGAGCAATCCCTAAATGGCAATGTCTTTCTTGACTTTTTGGCCAATCAATTACCGTTGTTGTTGGAAGATGTGCCTTTGGAAACAAGGCAAAACTTGTTTTTGCAGTTGGATGGTTGCCCAGCACATTTTGCCGTTACTGTGCGAGAGCATATTAATGCAGTATTTCAACAGCGGTGGATTGGAAGAGGAAGTCTGTTTCCATGGCCCTCGCGATCACTAGACCTAACTTGCCTGGATTTTTACTTATGGGGGCGGTTAAAGGACATCGTATTTCAGACTCAACCTACGACCAGAGAAGATTTGAAAAACCGGATTCGTTATGCAATACGTAACATACCGAGAGCCGAAATTGAAAGTGCAGTTTTTTCTACCCATGAGAGGCTTTTGCAATGCATAGAACGTGATGGTCAGCATTTCGAGCATTTGCGGGGGCATTAAAAATCTTCCTTTTATAAATCGGTCCTTTTTAGCGCCACAACTTACATAATAGAAAGAATTCCAGAAAAATATAGTTACAATAAAATGAAAATTTAAGGGATTTTCGTCTAAAATTTTCTATTGCCGATATTTCGGGTTAGGAACAAGATATCGAGATGCGGTGTCGGCGAGCTAGTTTAGGCATCATTTAGCTACTTTTTCATGAAAAAAAAATCATACCAATGCATTTTATTTTGTCAAGAAAATTAACCATTTCTCTTGGAGTGTCGAAAAAAGCCCTCTAGCGGCGATATGTGAAACTTACAAAACTTCAAATATAATGATGCTTGTAGCCCAAGAATAGCTCCTTTTAACGAGCCCAAGTTTGTTCAAATCGGCTTAGCCGTTTCGAAGATACAGGATGTTATTTACGGAAACGTTTGAATATCCCCCACCACTTTATTTTTAGAGATACTGCAAAAAATGTCAAACAAAAAAGGTTCAGATTATCCTAGACTTTAAAGATCAGGTTTTTTTTATTAGGTTAATATAGCGGAATTTACAGAAACATCACTTTTTTAGATTTAAGATTGCAGTTACGCCCCCTAGCGCCCATTTCAGAAACTTGAAAATATTTTCCAGATTTTTCTCTTGCCCGTTTTAGTAATAATTTTTTTTGGCCGCAAGCCTCTACGATGGAAAGTTTCCCAGATACAGTACCTCGCATTCTTAGTTGGCCACCTTGTACTTAGATATTTTTAACAAAATAAAAAATGATACGAAACTATTTTTCTTCAAAAAAAATATTATCCTAAAAATTGCGCTTTATCACATAGCAAAACGGTTCCTAGACTTATCTTCGTGTAATCAGCGGTTTTCGATTAAAAAAAAAATTATATTTATTTACATACCGCTATGCCCTCTAGGGATGACGCTTTGGAACAGGATCTGTTTCTTTTTTAAACAGGTTTTAATATGGAACAGGTTGGAACAGGTATGAATCAATAAGTTTTCCTGTTCCGATGAAACAATTGAGCGCGATTTATACTTTGACGCTCACCGCTTGCCGATCACGTTGACGTTGTCGGTTGAAGATTAAAGAATAGGAAATATATACACCCATTTATACTTTGACGTTGACGATGACGTTGACGTTCCAGATAAACCAACTTTAAGTTTTGACGCTCACCGCTCATAGAAATTCCGTAGAATATGACGTAACAGCCAATTTAACGCGACAGTATTTGCACGTGATAGCTAACTGTCAATACTGTCATTTGTCGTTCAGCATTTTTCGAATCTCCATTTTATTATTGTTATTTTCTATGTGTTACTTTGGAGAAAAATAGCTTGTTTTATTTTTTGTTTGCTGATTTTTCGTGTTTTAAAATATATTAATTTAATTATATTATTAATATCAGAAATATTAAATATCAGTGGTATGTTGACTGTTTATTTATTTGTAGCATACGAACTTACAGTATGTTCTGCTTTCTAGTTGAAGATCTGATGAGAATTTGGAAAAATTTGCGAGACAGATTCTTAAAGGAGAAGAATAGAGGCAAATCTGGGTCCGAGGCGCCTGAAAGTGTATGGCCCTTTTTTAAACAAATGTTGTTTTACAACAAGTTTACAAAGCCACGGAAGTAAGTATATACAATATTATTTGCAACTTTAGTGTGAGGGATTTATAGTATTCTTTTTACACCCTGTTTTGCTATAGAAGATACACTATTACAGCCCTATCAGAACCAAGCAGCAGAGCCAACAGCGCAGAAAGACCATGTTCTTCAATGTCTTCGTGGTCTGCTGTGGAAACCGACAGCCTGTTTTCACCAGGAAGTGGCGTCTCAGAAGAGAATGTGATTGATGTGCCTGGAACTTCTACACAACACCAAACTGTTGGAATACGAAAAGGCCAACCTGGGCAGAAAAGGAAGCGGAAGGCTGTAGAGAGTCAGGACCAGGTCACTGAATTGATAAATATTGCAAAAGACCTTGCACAAAAAGTTCCAGAAGCATCAAGTCTTAATGCCAAATTCTCTGAATATGTTTGTGCCAGTTTGGATGAACTGCCTAAAGAAGAGGCCAAGGAAAAAAGGAAGAAAATATTAGAATTTTTAAATGCGTAAAAAAATGTTATTGATATTAATTTTTACTGTATAACATTAAATAAATATATGTTGTTTAAATTTATTTTCCGATTTTGTTTGATTTAAGTATAAAAGGTATAGAAGGGAACTATCACAATGTTCTTTTTTATGGTATAGTAAAACAAATCTGGCACACTATATAGGAACTGTATTTTATTAACATTATATAGGTAAAGTAAGTAAGTAAAAATTTTTGATAGTCAAACTTGCACCACAAGGTATTATTTGTATTCAAAATATTGGGAACTCCTGTATTTACTACCTACTTACTACTCGCTAAACTCTAAATTGGTATTTACAAAAAATATCTAACCTACAACTAAACTTTTGGCTTCCGAACAATGTCCGAATTACACTAGAGGTCCTAATTCGTTTTAAAAACGTGTACCTCTATTTATTATATTATTTTGCCATGGAACTTCTCCTGCTGCAGAAGTAAAATAATTTGCTAAGAACTCCCTGATATTGTATACAGCCCTTTGTGCCACATTACTGGACAGTCTTCCTACAGATGGTAATGGTGCTTGCTCTTCCCGCCACAACCCATTTTGTTCACCCTGGGAATCTACATATCCCGGAGGACAATAAAGATTTGACTCCTCTCCATTTCTGACCAACTCAATAAGGCAAAAATTATAGAGAGCTATTTTATTTTACAATTATATCTATGTTTTCTGCCTTGGCATTAATTATTATTTTTAATATTCGCCACCTTGCCACTAAAATGCCGAATGAGTTTTCAATCACTTGTCCCTTGACAACCGGTAGTTAAATATTCTTTGCTTTGTAGCAATTTTAAAATTGCCACTATTTATTTTGTGGGGTATCATCTTTGGTTGCATAACGCTAGCCAAAATATGGGGCGAACGCACTACTTCTGTTTTCTGTGGCTGATGGCATCAGGCGCCGCACATAGGTGAACCATGTAATTCCGTTTCCGCGTCTCGGTCAAGTCGCAGACCGTCCATTTCTACTTTTGGCGATTTTATGTTTAGACGGGGTTGTTTAGAATTACTTTCTTCGTTTCCTTATGTAATTTAGGTTCTGGTAAAAGCCCAGACCCTTATTCGTTCTGATCGTTTGGATCCTTTATGTTGTCACTCTGTTCTCTTATTCTTCTTATTTTCTTTGTTGGGGTTTATGTCCAGCTGGCAGCCTTGAGTCAGCCGATTTTGCTAGAGAAGGGGGTCTGTCTTACTTGAGAGATCTTGCGGCCTCCATTTTGGCTTTCTGAAAATACCTTGGGCCATTTTTTTTTAAAAAGACCACGAGGTCTCACCCCCCTTTTATAGGTAAGCTATTTTCTTTTCTTTTGTTCTTGGTTATCGTTTTGTGGGTATTCAGTGGGTTAATTTTCCTTTCTATTCTTTTTTAGGGGTTGTGTGTTTTGTTGCTTTCGGCTGACATGCCGTTTTACCTGCCGTTCGGCATTTGAATAGGTTAAGAAACCACATGGGACTCTAACATTCACATAAATAATAGCCCTTGAGCTACCAGGTTCCAGTTGGCCCACGTAAGAACAGATTGAATTGGTTACAAACTATATAAATATATGGACTAAATTTCACCCGGAAGTCATGAGCAGCTTTCAGGAGCCACATGGTCCATGCCCAGTATAGCTGCCTCAGCAGAAGCGAGGGATTAAAAGGCTTGTATAAAGCAAATCTCAATTAAATACATTTTGCCTTTTAATTTAATTAGTACATATCAACATTTAAATTAACTGCTCGTTAATCAATAATTTTTTGAAGCGAGGGATTAAAAGGCTTGTATAAAGCAAATCTCAATTAAATACATTTTGCCTTTTAATTTAATTAGTACATATCAACATTTAAATTAACTGCTCGTTAATCAATAATTTTTTATTAATGTAAAGCCATCTTGACAAAGGTAACCTTTTTTAACCACACACCACCAAAAGATTTAAAAGGTTCTAGAATCTTCCCCGAGGTTATACATAATTTTGGCTTAAATCCTTGCGTCCAGAAAGGCTGTTTTTTCATTCATTTCTTTTTCATATTTCAAACTCGACTAGATTTTTAAACAATTTAATACCATATAAAATTAACCTAGCGAAACCCCCTTTTATTCAATAAAAACTTTATTATTTGTGTGGGAAAGCTTTAGTTTTATTTATTGCATAGAGTTTCCAATAGAGCTGATATTCGGTATATCTTTTCTGGTTTGGACATCGATCAAACCAGGTGGCGCCCAAGACAACCAAAGACGAAGGGAAGGTGTAAGTATTGGACCACGACCTAGTGCCTCCACATACAGAGCTACCGTCAGCAGATAGTGACAACCTGTTGTCCAAGACAACAGATTGCCATGGTCATAAAAATGGCGCCCAACGTGGGGCTTTGATTCTCATTTTTTTTCAACTTTCCTTCGTCTTGGCCTACGTTTATTAATTAATATTTATATTGGAAAACTATGCAATACATTTCATGCGGTTTGAATTTTAACTTTCTTTAGTAGGGCAACTTCTTACAAACTTGAACCTTAAAAAATATAGTGTGGTTACCTACGCATATCTTTATCTTATCTTATCTGTATCTAGTTTGGGTTAAAAACTCAAATTTTAAAGAATATATTTGAGGAATGTTAAACCTGTATTTTTTACCTTGCATAATGGAAGTACCTAATATTTTGGTGTAAGGAAGACAGCGGTTCAATGATATTTGGTATATTTTTATGGTTTTACACTTTGAGTGTGTATTGAACTATTTCTGTCGCTTCTAGGTCCTTTTGGTAACTTCTATTAGTGGCTTTTGATTACATTTTTGGTACTCGTACCTTATACTGCATATTTTACAGAAAATATAAGGTTCGATACTTTTTTGGTGAATTTTTCAGTATTGGCTTCTTTGAACATTGAGTGTTTCTAGTTTTGATGTCCGTAAGCAGTACATTGTGATTTTGATAACTGACTTTTACTTGATCACCAATTTAATTAACAATCACTATACAGAGTGTCTAAAATGTTGAAATTTTACTTACACTGTTCCTAATATTATTTAATTCACTTTAATTAAGTCCAATTAACTTAGTTGCGGGAAAATAATTACTTTTCAACATAGTTGGATAATTCACTATACAGGGTGTCCCAATTATAGTAATTTTTTTCATTGAGATTTAATTTTTTTAAATTTTATTTTAATATCTCCGGATAAGTCTAAAGGAGTATAACACGTTTTTTAAGCTCTGCTGTTATCATTCAGTGTACAGAGTGGCACAAATGTAATTTAAATTAAAAATTTAATTTCTTGATTATTTCTCGATTTTGAGTTTTATCTTATAGACACTTGGATAATTTTCCGAAATCTTTTTAGTATACAGGGTGAACTTAAGTAATATTTGGACTTGTAAAATATCTTAAATTTTTTTTGAATTTCAAATTTTTTTATACAGCCGCCTACAGGTATAGCTTTGATTTGTTTTTTTTTACAGGGTGGTCAAAGTATTATATTAATTTACTGCTTTAAGCTTACTTAGTAGTATTTATTCTTGAAGACTTGTGATTGAGAACACTCGATTTCATTGTGCTTATCTGATTTTTTTGATTTGTAAAATTTTTTTTGAGCTTTCACATTTACTTACAATCATGGCAGAGTCAATGCAGCCTAATCATTTATTAGATTCTGAATTAAGCTACGAGTTAGCAATTCGCGCGGTTACATCTACTTGACCTGTTGCAGACAGGCGAAAAATTTTGAGACGACTTTTAGCTAAAGAGACTAGCAGTAATAGATCCGAAATTGTGACTGCTCCTGTAAGGAATCGCGAGTTTAGGTTAGAGGCAATTGCAATCGAGGAAACAATGCAATCAATTAAAGAGATTATTGCTGATTTTGAAGGTAGTGCAACAGACTCTACATTTTTATGAATGACTTCCAGGTTAATTCACCTCTCGGGTAGAATTGGCAGATTATACTGTCCAGAGGATAATGCTGATGCTAGTAATTTTAAAACCGAAGCTCATGCGTCTTGCTTAGTTCTTGAAGCAGATTTATACGACAGCATTTTACCTACATCTTCTGGTACTAGTACTGCTAACTATTCAGCTCCTCAAGCACCAATCGTTAACGTTGCACCACCCATTGTTAATTGTTCCGGCAATATTCCAGCTATAGGTGATTGGCAGAATAAATTTAATGGTGATTCTAAAAATCTTTATAACTTTTTGGAAAGAGTAACCGAACTTGCTGAATCTCGTAAGGTGAAGCAAGATGACTTGTTTATTTCTGCAGCCGAATTATTTGTCGGTGATGCTTTTGTTTGGTTTAGGAGTGTAAAGGGCTCAGTAAACAATTGGGATTCCTTGGTGGCTAGATTAAAAGCAGACTTTTTGCATTCAGATGTAGAGGATGATTTGTGGAATCAGATAAAGCATCGCAAACAGAGGCGAAATGAAACAGTAGCTGTATTCATCGCACATTTGGAAATTCTATTCTTTCGTTTAGTTCATCCACCTGCAGAAGTAACCAAGGTTAAACATATTCGGAACAATTTATTGCCAGACTATATTACTCAGTTAGCCTTAGTAGATATCTCTACAGTTTCACAGTTAGCAAATCTTTGTAGGAAACTTGAAAAAGCTTCTTATATTAGAAATAAAAATAATACAGTTAGCGAACTGTCCAATTTAGATATTTCTGGTCCTTCGAATTCTAATAAATCTAATACTGGTTTTGGTAGGGGGAAATTTCATAATTCTTCCAGTAGAACTAATTCTGGAAATTTTTCTAATAACCATGCTAGTAGGAATAATCGAAATATCTCAAGTGAAACAGTCAACTTAAATTCTAATGCTGCTCCAACTTCTTCAAATTCCGGATTCAAAAATAAAGTAAATACTAGTAATCGTTTAAGTAATAAAAATAGTAAACCTCAAAGTAATATAGTCTGTTTCAATTGTAATACGCCAAATCATACCTATCAATTTTGTAGACAAACTCGTAAACTCTTTTGCTTTAAATGTGAATTGCCAGATGTTAAAGTGACTTCTTGCCCTAATTGTTCAAAAAACTAGTAAAGGAAGTGTGTCCTCGAGGCAGGTATACTACTTCTAAATTTAATGTCTCAAGTAAAGTCAAAATTAGTAAATTTAATAAACATGATTGGAGTAAATGGCTTAAAACAGTTTCAAATTTTTATCAGAGTTTTAAAAATGAAGTTTCTCCTTTATTTGTAAAGAAACCGATGGATAATAGACCTTATATTTCTGTAAAATTATTTGATCAAGATATTACCGTTTTACTAGATTCTGGTGCTACAGCTTCTGTTGTAGGCACGAAAGGTCTAGACATTTTACGTCGTTTTAATTTAGAAATCTATCCAGCCAAGTTAAGAAATATATGCACTGCAGATGGAACTCAGAAAAATGTCGATGGTTTAGTTGATTTGCCTATTGTTATAGGAGACATTTGTCAAGTTATTACAGTTTTGGTGGTTCCGACATTACCACATAGTTTTATCTTTGGATGCGACTTTGCCAAACAGTTTAAAATTTCTGTTAATTTTAAGAATGATTCTTGGCAAGTACACGCTAACTTAGCAAATTCTTATGTACCTACTGTTAAGAATTATTCTGATTTTGTTTTTGAGCCGCTATGTTCTTTAGATGATCTTTCTAATTCAGAGCATTTTAAAGCTGAAAAGGTTATTGCTTCTTTTAATTTAATTAATAGTAAAAATCGTTTAGGTAGGACCGATAAATTAACTTTAACAATTGACACAGGTAATGCTTTGCCATTTCATAAAAAACAGTATCCAATGTCACCATACATGTCTCAAATTTTGAATAAAGAGTTGGATGAAATGTTAAAGTTGTGTGTTGTCGAACCTTCACAAAGTCCATGGTCTTTTCCAGTACTTTTAGTTAAAAAATCAAGCGGAGAATTTAGATTTGTTTTTGATGGACGATTTTTAAATAATATTACTAAATTTGATTCTTATGCTCTTCCTAGTATAGACAAAATTCTTAGTTCATTACGTAATGCTAAATTTATTTCGTCTATTGATTTACGTAAAGCATTTTGGCAGATACCGTTGGATGAAAATTCTAAAGACAAAGCTACTTTTAATGTTCCTGGGCGTGGTTCTTTTAGATTCAATACAGTACCCTTTGATTTATGTAATGCAGCACAAGCTCAGCAGCGCTTGGTTGATGCAATTTTTGGTGCAAAGTATGAACCGTTTATTTTCACGTACCTGGATGATATTTTAATTTGTAGTCCTGATTTTGAGCATCATGTAAAATTATTAGGCGAAGTTAGAGAAAAATTAAGAGAAGCAAACCTTACTATTAATTTAGAAAAATGCGATTTTTTTAAGACAAGCTTGAAATTTTTGGGTTACATAGTTGGGTCAAATAGTTTGTGCACGGATCCTGACAAAATTATTTCAATGGTTAATTATCCGAGACCAACAACTGGGGCCCAATCCTCGAAGTAATTCGAATAAAGTCCGTATACGATCATTTTTCGTTTATCATTTTCGCATACGAACGCCAAATATCATTATCGAGCATCCTTCGAAATAGATTTCGATTGCGGATGTCTTATTCGAATGGAAAGCATTGGCAACAACGCGTTTGACCAAGTGCCAGTAGCCCACATAGTTAAAGACAGAAAATTTTAACTGAACGGCAAAAGGAAGAAGAAAACGGCGGTTAACTAACATTATAAATATTTATATTTTTCATGTCAGTCAAGCGTATGTTTTTCTGTTATTAAAATACCTAATATGGAGTCAAGAACATGCAGCAGTTTAACGAAAGAACAAAAAAGGACGTTAGTTTAATTTATTAAGGACCATCCTAAGCTTTAAAGTTCTAAATTTACTAAGGATTTTACCTATAAAAAAGGTCAGCATTTATGGAAAGAGATTGCGTCAAATTTAAATTCTATGCCGGTAGCAAATAAAAACTGGGAGAAATAGCGCAAGGTTAGTAAAAATAAACTATTGTATCCAGGTTTAAATTACCATGCAACTAGTCTACTTTTAATCTAATTTATTGCGATGTTATCAGTGACTTCAAATTAACTTGTCACTACTATTTTCGATCTAAATTTCAACTACAGCTTACGCAAAGAGAAACATAAATTAAAGTCAACAAAATCTTGAAATGTCCGAGATTTCCGACCGAGAACGTCACCAATGTAACTTTTGTGAGGTTAAAAACGATCATCCGTATGCGAAATTTCAGTTTCGCAAGGCTTGAGGCAGACGATCGAAATCCGTCTGAAAAACTTGCATACGACAGAAACTGGCATGCTCGAGAATGCAATTTTTTGTTTTCGTTCGAATAATTGAAGATTTCGGCAAATTTTCGTATGCGAATACATTCGAGAATAGCGCCCCTGCTACGGAAGTTAAACGTTTTGTAGGTTTATGTTCGTGGTATAGGCGTTTTATAAATAATTTTTCCTCATTAATGTCTCCGATCAATGATCTTTTCAAAGGTCGCAGGAAAAGCCAACCTATTACCTGGACGGAAGCCGCAGAATCTTCCTTTGTTAAAATCAAGGAACTTCTAGTCTCGTCGCCAATTTTGTCTCATCCCGATTTCAGCAAACCGTTTATTATAACGTCAGATGCCAGTTTGACAGGTGTTGGAGGCGCACTGTCACAAACTATCGATGGAAAGGAGCACGTGATAGCATACGCCAGTAGGTCACTTTCAAGTGCCGAAAGGAATTATTCTGTTGTGGAACGGGAATGTCTTGGAGTTTTATTTTGTTTAGATAAATTTCGTACGTATATTGAAGGCGCTCCGAAATTCCAGATCATAACAGACTGTTATTCTCTTTTGTGGTTAAACAACATGAAGAACCCTACAGGCAAATTAGCTCGCTGGAGTGTGCGATTGCGTCAGCATAATTTCGATCTTGTTCACAGGCGCGGAGTAGATAATGTTGTGGCAGATGCATTAAGTAGAATTCCACCTCCTAATGACAGTCAAGAAGTCTCACCTATTGTTTCTCTTATAAATCCATTTAATGTAGATATTGATCGTATTGACCCTTGGTATAATGACCTACGCGAAAAAATTATTCAGTCTCCTGATAAGTATACTCAGTGGAAGGTTGAGGACGATTTTATTCTAAAGTTTATACCTAATAAATTTCCAATGAGTGTAAATATTCCTGAGTGGAAAATTCTTGTTCCAAATCCCCAAATTTCTGATGTCATTCAACAGTGTCATTGTCCGCCAACTTCAGGTCACTTTGGTTTTTTTAAGACTCTTAATAGAGTACAGGATTTTTATTATTGGCCTAAGATGCGGCGTGATGTTTTGAAATTTGTCAAGTCATGTTTAGTTTGTGGTGCTCAAAAGGTGTCAAACACTTCTCGCATGGGACTTATGGGAAAAGAGAAGAAAGTCGACCTGCCGTTACAATGCATAGCTGCAGATCTTAAGGGACCCTTTCCCAGATCTAAGAAAGGGCACAAATGGCTATTAGTTGTAGCGGCTTGGTTTTCAAAGTACACTCTTTTATGTCCATTACTTAGTTCCAAGTCCTCTCATATCGAGAATATTCTAGAAAATCAAATATTTTTAGTATTTGGGTGCCCCGAAACTCTTATCTGTGACAATGGACCTCAGTTTATTTATAAAAGCTTCAAAGATTTATGTTCAAACTATAATGTAAACATTCGGTATAATCCTCTATATTCTGCACAGTGTAACTTCGTAGAACGGAATAATAGAGTAGTCGGTACAGCTATTCGCAGTTATGTTAGTGATCACGATGGTTGGGATAGAGACATTTCGAAAATTCAGCAGGCTATAAATACCTCTAAGCATGAAGTTACTCACTTCACCCCTGCTTTTTTAGCTTTTGGTAGACATCCGCCTTTATCGGGAAAGTTTTATTCTCAATCATCTGAACGCAAAAGCCAAGATATCGAAATTATTCCAGGAAATAGGGATTCATATGCTGAAAACTTGCATGGTCTTAGGGAAATTTTTGTAGCAGTTAAGAAACGACTTCATGAGGCATATGAACGAAATTCAAAAGCATATAATCTTAGGAAGCGGGACATTTCATTTAATCAGGGTGATCGCGTGTGGCGAAAAAATCAAGTTTTATCTAGTGCGGCAAATCATTTCATGGCAAAGTTGGCTCCAAAGTATACTCTCTCGATTGTGCATAAAAAGATTTCAAATTTGGTTTATGAACTTAAAAATGTTAATGGTTCTAAGGCTGGTAGATGGCATATCAAAGATCTTAAAAAGTATGATGGTACTGATCTGGATAATTCAGATCAGGATTCTCAATTTTCAGATTAAATTTTGGAATTTGGGGCGTATGTTAAAATTTCAGGGGCAAAGTTTGCCTGACCACGTATTCTGTTGGCAAAATCGTTACGATTTGTATCCCTGATTTAGTAGCATTCACTATTCCTAAAAACCTTTATTTCTGTTTAGTATCTTATCTATTTTGCAGTCAGATATATATTTTATTTTGATGCATAATTTGGTTATTTGGTAAGCGAATAAATTCGCTGATTTTTCTCTCTTCACTTACCTCTATTTTTGGTATATATTTTGGTTGAGTTGAAGTTTTATGAATTGCTTCGGGCAATTTTGGCATTTACCTTTCTGGTTTTTATCTTCTTGCATATCACTGAAAGTGATTATGTATTGTTGGGTTATTGGTGTAGACGTACACTAATAATTTCTTATTTTGGAAGTCGACTTATTAAGTCGAAGAGAAAAATAGTTCCTGTATTTTTCTGTGTGCTTTGACATTTTTAGTAATGCGTAGGAAGCAATTCTATTGATTGATATATGATCTAGATATTCTCTGAAATTATTTTTTTGTTTCTTCCTTAGTCTAGTACTAAAGGTCTTATTTTGAATTTTGCTATTACACTTGGTGTGTATATTGTACAGTGTTTTGTCTGGAAATTCCAGAATAATTTCCCTTGGGATTAATTCCCTTAATCTGCATTCTTTTATTCCTTAGTAGGCTAGATCCTACAGGGGATTTACTTACCGTTTTGTTGTGATTACATGACGTATGATGTTGGGTAAATATTTTTCATATTGATATTATCACGCTATTTACCATATCTCCATTTCTGTTAGTTTTAGATAGACTTTTCCCTATTATGACTTACCCGATTGTGACCTTACCGATTTAGTCCCTTTTAAGGCGAGTGATACACGCAGCTATCAAACTAAAACTACCCAGAAATCTTTACTTTTATTATATCCTTGATTATTGTTGGCTATTATTATATTCATTGCGTATTTTTTTATTTTTTATTTTTGGAAAATAGTCTATTTCATAGCCTATTTTATTTTCGTTGGGGGATAATGTAGCAATTTTAAAATTGCCACTAGTTATTTTGTGGGGTATCATCTTTGGTTACATAACGCTAACCAAAATATGGGGCGAACGCACTACTTCTGTTTTCTGTGGCTGATGACATCAGGAGCCGCACATAGGTGAACCATGTAATTCCGTTTTCGCGTCTCGGTTAAGTCGCAGACCGTCCATTTCTACTTTTGGCGATTTTATGTTTAGACGGGGTTGTTTAGAATTACTTTCTTCATTTCCTTATGTAATTTAGGTTCTGGTAAAAGCCCAGACCCTTGTTCGTTCTGATCGTTTGGATCCTTTATGTTGTCACTCTGTTCTCTTCTTCTTCTTATTTTCTTTGTTGGGGTTTATGTCCAGCTGGCAGCCTTCAGTCACCCGATTTTGCTAGAGAAGGGGGTCCGTCTTACTTGAGAGATCTTGCGGCCTCCATTTTGGCTTTCTGAAAATACCTTCAGAGAAGAAGGTCGCCGTTGGGCCATTTTTTTTAAAAAAGACCACGAGGTCTCACCTCCCTTTTAGAGGTAAGCTACTTTCTTCTCTTTTGTTCTTGGTTATCGTTTCTGTCTCTCGGCAGTTAGTGGGTTAATTTTCCTTTCTATTCTTTTTTAGGGGTTGTGTGTTTTGTTGATTTCGGCTGACATGCCGTTTTACCTGCCGTTCAGCATTTGAATAGGTTAAGAAACCACATGGGACTCTAACATCCACATAAATAATAGCCCTTGAGCTACCAGGTTCCGGTTGGCCCACGTAAGAACAGATTGAATTGGTTACAACCTATATAAATATATGGACTAAATTTCACCCGGAAGTCATGAGCAGCTTTCAGGAGCCACATGGTCCATGCCCAGTATAGCTGCCTCAGCAGAAGCGAGGGATTAAAAGGCTTGTATAAAGCAAATCTCAATTAAATACATTTTGCCTTTTAATTTAATTAGTACATATCAACATTTAAATTAACTGCTCGTTAATCAATAATTTTTTATTAATGTAAAGCCATCTTGACAAAGGTAACCTTTTTTACCCACACACCACCAAAAGATTTAAAAGGTTCTAGAATCTTCCCCGAGGTTATACATAATTTTGACTTAAATCCTTGCGTCCAGAAAGGCTGTTTTTTTATTCATTTCTTTTTCATATTTCAAACTCGACTAGATTTTTAAACAAATTAATACCATATAAAATTAACCTAGCGAAACCCCCTTTTATTCAATAAAAACTGTATGGGGCAGTAGTAACATAAACAAAAGAGGTGAGTACTTTCTAGATTATATTATAGCTAGGGACTTGGTTCTGGTAAATCGGGGTAATGAACCCACTTTTGTTACACGCGCTCGTAAAGAGGTAATTAATATAACCCTGGCATCCCCTCGTATAATCTCACAGATAACTCGGTGGTATGTGTCTGATGATCCATCGCTTTCGGATCACAGATACATCTGTATGGATCTCTCGAATTTTGAGAGATCAATATCAACTTTCAGGAATCCCAAAACCACAAACTGGGAGAAATATAAGGAAGATCTAACGATCAGCACAAGGGATATCAAGAAAAACATTTGAAATGCCAGTGATATAGAGCTAACTTCCCACCCATTACAGGAAGCAATGTTAAACTCATATCAGAACAACTGTCCTCTAAAATGGAAAACCATCAGCAAGGACACAAGCTGGTGGAACAAAGATCTTGCACACATGAGGAAAAAAACACGGCAACTATTTAACCTGGCGAAGATCACCGGTAAATGGGATGAATATCACTCCGCGCAAACGGAGTATAGCAACCATATACGGAAAGCCAAACGAAACTCGTGGAGAAAGCTCTGCCAGGAGGTTGAAAACACCCCCGAAGCAGCCAGACTACACAGAATCTTGGCAACGGATCCCATAAACCCAATCGGGACTCTCCTTAAACCGGATGGAACACACAGAAACGGGAAGGGAGACTTAGGAAATTTTGCTCCAAACACATCTTCCAGATTCAAGTGTGATATAGTTAAATGAACAACTTCCTGATATCTTAAACCCAAATCTAAGGGCCACTGATAGGGATTGGAAAATTGCAAAGGAAGTCGTAACCCATGAACGACTTGATTGGGCAATTGACACATTTGAAGCGTACAAAGCACCCGGACCTGATGAATTGATCCCAGCACTAATACAGCAGGGCAAACAAATCATCATTCCTATAATTTGTAGGATAATAAGGGCTAGCATTGCAACTGGCTACATTTCACATACGTGGAAACAAGCCAGAATGGTCTTTATTCCAAAACCTGGAAGAGATTATTCTCAACCCAAGGCATTTAGACCGATCACACTGTCGTCTTTCTTAATGAAGACGGTAGAAAGACTTATTGAGAAGCATGTAAGGGAAACCTCTCTAAGTGAGAGGAAACTACACGCAAACCAACATGCTTATCAATCTGGAAAATCGTGTGAGTCGGCACTTCATCAATTAGTATCAAAGATAGAACCGGCACTCGCAAACAAGGAAATTGCCCTAGCGGCATTCCTTGATATTGAAGGAGCCTTTGATCATACCTCCTTCGATTCAATGACAACAGCACTAGTTGAACGCGGCGTGAGCGAGACCATCTATAGGTGGGTAGATAACATGCTGCACGGTAGACAGGTCAGCGCAACACTGTTTGGTGAAAAAGTGGAGGTATTGGCAGCAAAAAACTGCCCGCAGGGAGGTGTTCTGTCCCCACTACTGTGAGACCTGGTAGTCGATAACCTTCTTTCTGAACTTAATAACTCAATCCACGCATGGTACACTGGTTGTACACGACAGTGGCTAGACCAATGATCACATACGGATCAGTGGTTTGGTGGACCAAAACCGACCAAAGAAAAGCAGAACTGGAGTTGACACAAATCCAGAGACTTGCATGCATTTGTATTACAAGTGCTATGAGAAGCACTCCAACAGCGGCTATGGAAACCCTACTAAATCTTCCACCCCTTGGCATACTTATCAAGGCGGAAGCTAGGATGGGGGCGTATAGACTGACCTGTAATAGCACCTGGCAATCCGGTCCTGTAATCGGACATGCCAGGATTACAAACATAATCGCGAACTCATTATTGGAGATGAGCAGTGATTTAATGACCCCAACCATTAACTTCCACAAACCACACAAAACCCAGATACACTGGAGCATTAGGTCAAAGGAAGAAGCAGAACAGTCGGGTGGACTAGTATGGTACACCGACGGATCCAAGATGAAAGGAGGTGCGGGCGCGGGAATTCATGGGGCTGTTCCTAAGCATAACACTAGCGTGCCACTGGGGATATATGCCACAGTCTTCCAAGCAGAAGTTCATGCTATTGAGGTATGCCTGCGTGAAAACCTGAGGAGGGGCTACAGAGGTAGAAACATCTCAATTTTCACGGATAGTCAGGCAGCAATAAAAGCTCTAGCATGCTATCAGATCACAAAGCTGGCCAGTTGGTTTAAACCAGTGCCAATAAACTCAGATACACACACACACGCTATCAGATCAATTCAAAGTTGGTCTGGAACTGTCTTCAATGTCTTCAAAACCTGGCTAGCAGCAATATAGTAACACTTGCTTGGGTGCCGGGGTACAAGGGCATAGAGGGCAATGAAAGAGCAGACGCTTTGGCCAGGCAGGGATCAATTACTGCCTTCATGGGGCCGGAACCGGTTTTTGGGGCTCCAAAAGCCTCGGCAAGAGGATGCGTGACTGGGTGGGTGAAGCGACAACATCGGTCATATTGGAACCACATTTCGGGGCTAAGACACAGCAAATCAATGCTGGATAACCCCTCAGAGGCAATGACCTCTGAAATCCTAAAACTAAACCAAAACAAGCTTAGAATCGTGACAGGCCTCTTAACCGGTCATAGTACTCTAAGGAAACACATGCACACCATGAGCATATATAACGACGAACCCATATGCAGGCTTTGCAATGAGGAGGAGGAAACAGCCTACCACATTATCAAAGAGTGCTACGCACTGACACGCTGGAGAACAACCCACCTGGAGAGTCAAATCCCCCAGGGGGTATCCCCTGAAAAAACTCTGATAAGGGGGCTGCTCAGCCTAATAAGGGTGACTAACCTCTTTTAATGAGATATCGAGTAACAAGCGTCACAATAAGTCTCTTTAGGCTGCGGTGTAGAGGTAGTAATAACCTTGGCTTGCTGCCTGTATTAATCATCATCATCATCATCAAACCCCTTTGCAATCTCTATTCATTCTCGTTCTGATAAAGGAGGTTTGAGATATTCCCCGGAAAAGGTATTCCAAAGGACAATACAAGCTTCATGTATTATCTTATGCATCGTCGTCAGCCCTACTTCGAAGTTCCAAGTCAAGGACTGCATAGAAGTACCCTGAGACAGATATCTAAGAAACAAATTTTAAAAATTTGATTTAAATTTTTTTCTTGGGTATTAGGTCCCTTGATAAATCAATCAATAATTAAAATGAAACCATGTAAAATCTCGAAAGTTCTTTAATTCTAATTAAAATAACGTTTCGGCCGTAGCGTGGGCCTTCATCAGATTTTGAACATCTGTAACAATAGAAACCTGTATGTTTTAATTTTAAGTTGTCATATGTGAAACAATTTTTTCATTTTGGATAAAATTGAGACAAAATGTTAATTACTTAGTGTATAGGCGTTCAATACGTTATAGACAAGAGTTATTACCTTGATATGAAAGATTTTCGTCATCTCACAACACAAGTTGGACAATTACATGAACGTCACAAACATTTTGTTTAAAATTACGGAAATTAAAACTTTACACACTTAAGCGTGGCCATGCTGTTATCAACTGAAGAAATTCTTTTAACTTTGGAATTTCTTTTTATTATTATTAATTTAATTTAACAAATGGTGGTAAGTGTTACTATCTTATGGGCATGTACGAAAGTAGGTGAAAAGACCAACAGTTTAGGTCAAGAAGAAAACAATTTTTTAGTGTTGATATAAAGAGATCTGTAATAATATGTGGTTCTGTGTTAAAAGAAATCCATCTATATGAAGATATATGATTTTGTATGTTTGTTTTGATTAAGGAGGCTCGGTGGTAAAACAGAGAGTATAATTTTTTAAGTTTTTGTTATTTTTTTAATTTTAAAAAAGATAATAATAAAGTTACTTAATGAGGTTGAAATATATTTTGCTTAAATTTTTTGTGTCGGTCTTTAGGTTTACACAGTTTTTGTTTTTTTATATATACAGGGTGTTATGGAAATGACTTATTATTTTTTAACCCGTAAATATATAGGTCGAGACGAATTGGGGAAAATTGCTATAAATGGCGCTCGAAGCTAGAAATTCGAGAAAAATGCCTTCAAAAATTTAGGTCCAAAACACCTACGCGCCAATGACCCAAACAGCTGATTTGGGTAATTGTTTACTTTAGTGCAAATGTTGAATTTTTCGCTAAAATTTCGTATGTAGGCTAATTAAGGGTAGCTGATCACAATTTTCCTTTTGCGTTTAGGCGGCAAATGCACTGGTTTTGAGAAAAAAAATGTTAAAGTTTTTCTAACTCACCGGTATGTTATTTTGCATGTAATCCTAAAATGTTGCTATTTCCAATAAAATATTACTTGTCGGAGTCATAGTATACACTTCTGAGTTGAAATAAACGAAATATGCCACAAGGAAACTCTGAAAAACGGGATAACTTGTAAGCGAACAGAAAACTCTACGTTATCTGAAAAAAGACGGGAGACAGCTCACTGACAGCTGGCCAAAAAAGCAGAAGCAAACTGCACGGTACAAGGAGCCTGTTTGCAGGTTCACTGCACCCATGTTGTCAGATTGTTAGTGTATTATAAATTGCCTATACTTTTCAATTCATTTTTATTAATTGAATGAATCCTATTGGCTCGAGCTAGCATATCATTCTCCTGGATGGAAGCCATTAATAATTACAAGAAAAAGAAGAACAATCTGGCAACGTGAGTGCAATGAATCTGAAAAGAGACGCTTCTACTTTGTCGGCGTATTAACAACGAATTTAATTAAATTTGTGCCTTTTCCGTTGTTTTTTTGCTAAAATGTTGTTCTTATTTTATGAACAGATAGTTTGGTGAAAGTTTTATCACATATTTTGAAGGGAAAACCATAAAATCTAGGAAATTGAAAGGAAAGTGAATACCCTAACCTGTAAGTGAAAAACTTTAACATTTTTTTTTCTCAAAACCAGTGCATTTGCCGTAAAAACGCAAAAGGAAAATTGTGATCAGCTACCCTCAATTAGTCTATATGCGAAATTTTAGCACAAAATTCAACATTAATTGCACTAAACTAAACAATTACCATTCCAGCAGTTTGTCTTGTCAAAAACACATGTGTTCAGGGGCATTGAACTATCATGGAAGGCGCACATAGTCCGGTTTTAAGGTATTTTACAAAATTCAAAATACTTCCGATTTTAGAAAAAAAAACTATCAAGTGTAACTCTAGACCACCTCAGGAGTGGCCCCTTAAAATATAATAAGTCATTTATATAACACCCTGTATATCATCTCCAAGAATTCCCTTTTTTTGGTGTTTTTTTCGGTTTTTAGAATTTTTGTGTTTTCGAAATCAAAGTTGTGTTGGGAAAGGGGAAAAAAAGTCAAAAAGTCTTTCTCCACTAATTTAATAGTGAGCTATTAAAGGCTCAATTTTAAAATTAAATTGTCTCTACATGTTTCGAAGGTAGTAACCTTCATCTTCAGGAGACCAAAGTAGTGCTGCAGTTATTATTAGCAGTAGAGAAAAAGCTGTTGGTGGAAAATGACGTTGATGGAGCTTTTTTTTATTTAAAAATATTTTGACAAGATATTAATAATTGAATGTAATCAGCATGCTAACATTGAAATTGAAAGTGGAATGTTATATTTAATTCAAAATTTCTGAAAAGACACTGTCAATCTGTGGTCGAATTTAAAAAGGGAAGATATTCGTTATTTGAAAATCATACGTCAGGATATATAAAAAGGATCTTTTGGACATTCTAGATCTTGTTAGAGAAAGATTTTTGTTTGTGATTTGTTTTATGAGAAATTATAATGTTGAAATTTCATTTGTAAAATTAGTTATTGGAGACCTAAGGTCCCGTCACCTTGCGTTATGTTCGTCCCATTATGTATGGAAAACAATAGAATTTGATTTTGTAGCACCCCTTAGTTCCGCCGCGCTCCGCACTACCGCTCTCGATGGCGCCACCCGTATTCATCGAAGAGTGCCGCGCCGTACTACCCTTAGCAGCTTCACCCCCACCTGTGACGTCAGCCGCCAGCGCCTTGATAAGCAGCCACCAGCCCTTAGGACGGCAGTTCTTCTCGAGCTCGCTCTCTCGCCTCTACCTTGGCATCCTGGTTGGGATCCTTGACGTGCAGAAGCTACGCTTGAAAGACAACGCGACGCTGCTACTCGAGCGCTCTAGGTGTGAGCCTTGATAGTGGTACTCTGACGGATTATAGACATTCGTGCGGAAATTCTCAACAGTGCTATTTACTTGTTATCATACCTTTGTACATATATTCTTGTTTTAATAAACTATTAAAACCAATCCGTGTCTTAAATAAAATACATAACACTCCCATCGGTGTTAAAGTGGCCTCCCAACGTGTGGCACGAGAAAGTGAATACCTATGTACGTGTATATGATATTAAGCGCGCTCGTGATAATCATTCTGATAGTGTTTACGTGCAAATATATCTGCAGTTCCACACACCAGGAGAGAGGAAATCACCCACAGATCCAAGAAGTATTCGATCCCGTCATCATTTACAGTCCATATTAGCATCATTCCCGTTACACGACGTCAAGCAGCTATGGCAATTACCGCTGAAAATTTGCAACAACTCATCCAGCAATTACAACCACCGCCGTTGCCAGCAAAACATTTTACGCACTGCCCCGCTCGATTCAATGGGACCCGCAGCAAAGATGCAGTAGATGACTTCCTTGACAGCATCGAGTTCTACAAACAAAGTGAAGGAATATCGGACGAAAACGCGCTTCGAGGCCTAGCACTTTTACTAGAAGGTTTCGCACACCTTTGGTGGACCGAAATAAAAAATTCAGCAACGACATGGGAGAATGCCAAGCTACTGCTCCGCAACGAATTTGCTCCAAGACCTCCGGCCTATAAAATATATCAGGATGTTTTTGCTTCTAGACAGGACGAAAATACACCAACAGGCCAATTAATCGCTGAAAAACGATCATTATTAGCACAGCTCGAAACTCCGCTTGAAGAAATCATGCAGCTTGACATGCTCTACGGCTTACTCACCCTCGCAGTTCGTGACAGAGTTCCACGAGAATCAGTTAACAGTTTTGCAGATCTGTTGACCAAAGCCAGACTAGTCAACACAGCCCGTACTAGTCCAGTTATTCAAGAAATCACTCCGCATCAGACTACCATCTCTACCATCTACTACGACAAAGAGGTTACAAGTTCAACACCCGAACCATGGACGTCACCTTAGCCGACGGCAAACCCCGAAAACAGCTCGTACAAATAGTCACCGTACCAGTCACCCTCCAAGGTCGCATAGTGCCAACTACCTTCTGTGCTTTTCCTGATGCTCATTTTGCACAAACTCTGCTAGGGATTGATTTTATATTCGCCGCAGGACTTGTCCTCAACTTTAGCAGCAACCAATGGCATTTTGACAATGACGCCAGCACTCAGCACCCCTTCTCTCCAAAGGACGAAGATTCGTCACCACCTGTTCTCCAAAGCATGGATACCGATGACTGCATAACCCTAGACAGTATCGCCAACGAATATAGGCTTCCTGCCATGCTGTCGCCCCTACCCGCTACACCAGCTCGTCCAGTTACGCCAGTTCCCATAATGCTGTCACCTATGACAGTTACACCAACTCGTCCGATCACGCCAGGTCTAGCAAGCGCGCCGCCTCCGCCGCCCACTTACCTAGCAGAGCTAGATACTATGTTTATCAGCGACCATCAGTCCGGTCTAGCCGACCACTATGGCCCCTGCATACAACCAACCGCCGCCAGTCAGCCCTTAGCTACTACCGTTTCCGCCCTTCAGCAGAATCCCTTCTCGCGCCATGGTTATATGCTTTAAGATGCTTACGATACCATCAACGCCATGTGGGACGACTCAATTGCAGATACCTCACTTATCTTCGCATCCTTGGACCTTCGCGAAGATGAAGCCAGCGAATTCACCTCCAAACAACGTCAGACAATGACGCAACTCCTTCATGACTACAGCTCCGTGTTCGCCCTCCATGGACCAGCCACGCCGTTTGCTGAGCACCGGATCGCCACTGGAGACCACGCTCCACTCAGTGCTCCGCCTTACCGAGTAACGCCCCAGAAGAGTGAACGCTTGAGACAAGCCATTCAAGAATTACTGGACCACGACATCATCGAAGAATGCGAGAGCGCTTGGGCAGCTCCGACCGTCCTGGTGCCCAAACCTGGAGGAGGGATCCGTCTATGCATTGATTTCCGCCGGTTGAACGCCGTCACCATTGCTGACCAGTATCCCCTACCCAACCTAGACGACCTGCTCCATTCAACTGGCAACATCGGATGCATTAGCACCATGGACCTTCGCGCCGGCTACCACCAAATCCGAATAAAGGAAGAAGACAAGGACAAGACCTGTTTCGTCACCCCTTTTTGCACTTACCGGTTCAACCGCATGCCATTTGGACTCCGCAACGCCCCCGCTACGTTCCAGAGACTAATGGATCGTTTCCGACGACGACTCCCAGACCTACGGCCCGCTGACCATGGACAACCGTTCACACTCCGCACAGATGCCAGCGCTTACGCAATTGGTGCAGCATTACTCCAGGGGGAGGGAGTGGATGAACGACCCGTTGAATACGCCAGTCGCCTGTTGACCGCCCCGGAACGGAATTACTCAACAACCGAGCGAGAAGCCTTAGCTATCGTTTGGACTGTCAATCGTTTCCGAGGATACCTAGAGGAAACTTCTGTCATCATAATTACTGATCACCAGCCGTTGAAGTGGCTGATGTCCCTACGATCTCCCAGTGGACGACTCGCCCGATGGGCCTTGCAGCTCCAGCCTTACAACCTACAGATACACTGCACGCCCGGAAACGCTAACGTCGTAGCGGATACGCTATCCAGACCTCCCCAGGCAAACAGTGAAAACCCCGCAACAGACTTTAAGTTCATCAGTCTAGACTTGCCAACAATCGACGCCTCCTCCCTAAGGGAAGCTCAACAAGCCGACCCCGAACTAAAGAAAATACTAGATGCTTTCGACGCAGGAGACCAGGAGATTACCGCTCCCTGGACCTCCCGAGGCTACCATTGCTCCCAAGGAATCCTGTATCGGTACTCCCCCGATGACGACGTCGCAGAAGCCCAGCTCGTCATTCCTAACGACCTGAAAACTAAGATACTCCACGATCATCACGATGCCTCTACCGCAGGACATTATGGTGCCGAACGAACTCTTCATAAGATACTACAAAAATTCTATTGGCCCGGAATCAGACGCGATGTTACCAAGTATGTAAAAACTTGCCCTGAATGCCAGAAATATAAACCCTCCAACCAAGTGCCCGCTGGCCTGTTACAAACCCCAGTGATGAACCAGCGATTCGAAGTTCTCGCCATAGATCTGTTCGGACCCCTACCAGAAAGCATCAACCAGAAGAAATGGATACTAACCCTAGAAGATACCGCCTCCAGGTGGATAGAGCTTTTTCCCCTGTCCAAAGCCACTTCCGAAGAATGCGCTTGGACCCTGGTTAACGAGGTATGCTTACGATATGGTTTACCACGCCGTGTAATCAGTGACAATGGACCCCAGTTTATCAGCTCGGTCATGCAATGTCTTACTTACTGCCTAGGAATTGACCAGTGCCTAACCCCCGTATATCACCCTGCTGCCAACCCTATAGAGCGCAGACACCGAGACCTAAAAACTCAACTAGCCATCCAAGTAGGAACCGATCAGACTTCATGGGATGAGAAGCTACCAGCCATCCGTTTCGCCATGAACACCGCTCGCTGCCAGTCAACCGGTTACTCTCCCGCCGACTTAACCTTTGGTCGTGAAATACGGACCCCAACCGGTGTCAATCACGACCTACGCACCATCGTAACTCAGGAGAACTTCGTACCAGAAGTTACCCCCCGCTTGTTACGTCTGGCCGACACTCTAGACCAAGCCCGAGAAACACACGAAAAAGAGCAGAACCGACGTAAGGCCCAAGCCGACTCTTGTCGCCGCCCTTCACCAGGACTCAGCCCCGGAGATTACGTATACGTCACCTCTCATACGTTGAGCAGCTCTGCACACCATCGTTCCTCAAAACTGACCCCCAAGCGCGATGGACTGTACCTGATCCTCCGTCAGCAAGGACCCTGTAGCTACCAGATTGCCCACTCCAACCAACCAACCGAGCCTATTGGTGTATACCATGTGTCAGCCCTCACTCCATACCGACCTCCCGAGGATTCCAGCGACGTACCAGCCCCACTTCCCGCGCCGCTGTTACCTATTAGACGTCGAGGACGCCCCAGGAAGGTGACCACTCCTACGACTACAGAGCCTAGTACGAGGACGACTCCCAGGCTCTGAGGGGGAGAATTGTAGCACCCCTTAGTTCCGCCGCGCTCCGCACTACCGCTCTCGATGGCGCCACCCGTATTCATCGCCGAGTGCCGCGCCGTACTACCCTTAGCAGCTTCACCCCCACCTGTGACGTCAGCCGCCAGCGCCTTGATAAGCAGCCACCAGCCCTTAGGACGGCAGTTCTTCTCGAGCTCGCTCTCTCGCCTCTACCTTGGCATCCTGGTTGGGATCCTTGACGTGCAGAAGCTACGCTTGAAAGACAACGCGACGCTGCTACTCGAGCGCTCTAGGTGTGAGCCTTGATAGTGGTACTCTGACGGATTATAGACATTCGTGCGGAAATTCTCAACAGTGCTATTTACTTGTTATCATACCTTTGTACATATATTCTTGTTTTAATAAACTATTAAAACCAATCCGTGTCTTAAATAAAATACATAACACTCCCATCGGTGTTAAAATTTAAAATAAAATTATTAAAAAAACAGATCTTATATTTTATATACCCTTAAAGATTAAAATAGGGAGACGAACACAGTTAAAATGAAAAACGTGTAAAAATTTATGTAGAATATATTTATTTATTCAACTGTATTGTTAAGTATATGTATTTTCATATTATTAAATTAAAGATGTTTTTAAACCATTCAGTTTTGTGTTTAATTACCATAAAATAAATAAAAAGCTTTAATAAAAATGTAAGATAACATTTTTTGAATGAGCCGGTCTCGCGCATGCGCATATCGCAGCTACACTGATCTACACTGCAAAATGGCCGCTAATTTTGACATTCAATTAGACATGCGTGCAGCGGTCCAATAACATGGCTTTCTTTAACCTTAGTCTTCATTGATAGAGAATTTATTTTCAATTCTCGGACTGCGACGCTCGGTTCATAAACGAGAACCCGTGTCTTGACCTGCGCGGTGCTGTCGATGTTCATTATTTTTTTGAAAATACAGAAAAATAGAAACATATTTATTTATTTTTATAACAAGAATATTAAATAAATATAAAATAAAAACTCTTTGGATAAGGCCATCATTATTAGTACACATTAGTACCTACATAATAGAAATTTGAATATAAAGAACATACAACAGAAAAAAAAAATCCTTGTAACAATGAAACTATTAAGTACATTAGGTTGTACCATAATGATAAAAGCACATATTTATAAACCAAGTGGAGTGAACAACGAAAACTAGCAAGTATAGGAATTTAAATTTCTCAAAATTTATAATAAATTACTAAATACAGTATACCTAATTACCCAATAATAGTGTTTTTTTAATATTGTTATCGAAGATTTATAAGACATTTGAAATTTGCACATATTACTCTGTGCATATGTCTTATCGATTACTGTAAAAAAATTCCACACTGGGCTACTTTTATTTCGCATTGTTAAACTTTTTATTAAACTCATTATAAATTTTAATTAAGGAAAAAACTGTTGTACTTACTTAGTTACTTAAATCGGCGACATCAATATAGACAGTTGACACAACACGATTTACTACGCAGGACGTATAAAACATAACTAGTAAATACAAAAAAAAGAAAACAAATAGAAAACAGCGGGGAAGTCCCTAAACGCGATTATCTTAATTCTACTCTAAACGCTTCTCTGCTATTAAAGCGACAACCGGCAACCTTGCATTGAGCAATGAACACCGCGTGATCGAAATGCATCGCAACAGGATCCGAGCAGCATCAGCCGCCAGCGCGAAACAAGAAACAAGTAAGTAAAGCCTGTCCAGAGATATAAGAAAGTTACGCTTTGCCTTTGAATGGGATTATCCAAGGGTGGCCATAAACAAACAATGATAAATATATGATAATAAAAATTATGTTCCGTACTTAAAAATATCTTAAAGTAAACTGCAAATCCGGAAAACGTAATTTCATTATTAAAGTAATAGTTTGGTGATTTTAAACCGATTTTTACCTGGTTTAAAATGAGAGGGTTAATCCCATAAAACAAATTATGTTCTAAAGAATGTATACATAGCCACTCTAGTTAGTTTTAAGCTTAGTAATTATTCTTACTTCGTGTGTAATACAGCGTTTGCTTAATCGTGTGTGAGTCATGGAAAAAATGTGAATCTCAGGAGATAACCCCGTCAAAAACCAAAAAAACACTTTTCTGTGAAAACTAAGGAAGTTATAAACAATGTTTATTCAACTCTCAATGAACGTGCGGTCACCAACCAAGCAGCGTTAAAAGAAACGGCAACATTAACAAAATTCCAACATCAACTGTATTGTAATTGTGAGTAATTCCATTTTAGCGATGAAAAAAAAAACCGATACTGGAATTTTCTCGAAGGTAGATAATAATTAGAACAGATGATAGCGATATTGATATTAATATATTAGGTGAATAATTATTATAAGTACCGAATATAATTTGTATATTTTTGTAATCATAAATATAATTTTTAATAATAAAATAACATATAATTTTACATTTAAACATAAATAAAATATTATTTAATGTATTTGCAATCGAAAAATAAATACCGAAGGCGGTAAAGTAAATTGGCTTCAAATAAAATGGTTAAGAGACTGTAAAAATAAACCAATGTTTCTTTGAGATCAACGCTTCTAAACCATCATTCAAAGGGCGACCTGTAAATTTATGCAATGTCGTTAAAAATCCACTGTATTCAGAAAGAAGGCCAGTGAAAGAAATTAAGAAAAAACACATGTCAGATTTACTCCCATTCATTCCGCCGCACTGTCACCGTTTTTACAAACATTTGCCTACGATAAACCAGCAAACTTGAGCCTCCACTTCAAAGATGAATTAAATATCTAATAACATAGAAGGGAACAGAAGTGAAAGTGATGATTTAGAGGAATATATCGACTAAATTATTCAAACCTTTCAGTGGTCATTACACTTGAGCCATTTTTTTAATTTTTTTTTATGTCAGATTAAAAAAAAAATAGTAATGTATATTGTTTTTCTGGTATAAATTAATATTTTTTATAGGATTTTTCGAATAAAAGTGTTTTTTTGGAACTTTGTTACTGTTCGTATTTTTTTACAGAGAATTTTAGCAAAAATCCTTAAATCTCGTTTTGAAGTTTTATTGACTTGCGCGGATTGGCCTCTGAGCCCTCCATATTATCCTGCATATATGCACTCGTGGGAGGCCAGCCGAGATCCTTAAAAGATTAAATCCATTATACAAAACCCTATTATCTATAACTGAGAAAAAAAATTGGCATCCTGCCTGAAACTAGTAGCGAGCAATGATATTATTTTAAAATATCACCAGTTCTACAAATATTTGCTTGATGATAATAGAAAACAGAACAACGCTCCATATCCAACTGTGCCCAAATTGGACTCTGATAATAAATAAACATTTTTTTACCACGTCTACTTAAAAGACATCTAAACAAAATTGTATGTTTTGAGTAACTGCATTTTAAGTACCTATTGGGATTTTAGAGAATTAACTTAATGTGTCCTTACCATATTGAAAACTATCATTTTTGACAAAGTGATGTAGCATAAGACGACATCTCTCGGCGATCATGCTACATTCTCACTTTGTTATCGTACTAGTGCAGTTAAAGCACTTTGAGGTCTTGTCCCTTTCGTTGAACTTTAGCTCCACTGACGAAAGAGAGAAGACAAACCATTGGAAATTACAGTTCCTAAACTACTTGTTATTATCATTTTTGACTTTGGTACTTTTTCGCAGTTTACCCACCTAAAGATAATTTTTAAACCGGTTTGAGAAATCCATAGATACATCAGACCGGAAAAAGAAAGAACCAGATAATAAATCGTTATTGCAATAGGAACTGTTTTTCTTCTATTTTCGACGAGATTTTGGATTATGTACTCATAACTTCGATTTAGTGAGCCGCAGAGACGACAATAAAACACAAATAAATATTTTATACAAATTTTTATTTAATGCAGTACATTTCTTTAAATTTAACAATAAACATTTAGATAAATATATATATTCTAAATATTGACGAAATTCTGTATATAATTACATAAATGTTTCTAACACGAAATTATATAAAACTTTTGCAACCTTTAACAGTATAGTATATAATTTCGTAAAAGCAACCTTAATTTTGAGCCATTAGTGATAACCGTTATATTTAAGCTTTTTATTTTGAACCGTTTTAAACAAAAAATAAAATAATCTTATATTACATTGAAGATGCACTATTTAATTTAAATTTATAAAGGCAAACCATTTGGACAAATGTTACTTAACACGTAAATTATATTTAGCGTTGTTGCGTAGTGTCTAATCTACAAATAAAATATCAGAGGCAACAGTTAATGATAATTAAAAGTTTCACCATTTTACCTATTAGCAAAATTTTTATATTAAACAATAGACAAGGGTTAATTCATTAATCAATAAAAATAATAATTTACCATGCAACAATTATTAAAACAAAGATGTCAAATCAGTGCCTTACCTGTTTAAAATAAAACACTAAATGTTTACACTAACGAATCCAAATATAAATCCCTCTACGGGAGAGTGTACCAGTATAAGTAATATTATATATAAAATGAAAATACAAAAACATAGAAGAATGCTTTTTTAGGTATAGACATCTTCAAAGAAACGCAACCTGTTTTTTTAGACCCCGAAAAAACCAGATGCATATGGCCTAAAGTTGTTTCTTAGAGGAATTATTTAGCTTCGTGATGCAGGTTATATTGAATAAGGTGATCCAGTAAGGGTGGCGTGCGGTTATATCTCAAAAAGTATTGGTCATAAATTTTCAGAAAAAAATTTTTAATAGGCAAATTCGCAAAGAGTTTTCTTTAGAAATTAATTTTAAAGTTGTACGATTGCCGCTAGAGGGCGTAACTATTGAGACAAAATTAAAAATTCAAATTATTTAAAAATTTTCCCTAATATGGTACTGTCTTAGTAATGTGAATGGAGAGCGTTTCCATTTTTGCGGCAGTTATTTTTTATAATATCTCTGATATTAAAGACGGAAGCTGGTGAACACCCTAACTTTTAACGTACCGTTTCCATGACAACAACCGAAATAAGCCTACTGGTTAATTTTTCACTGTGGTTGAAAATTGGTAATTTTGAAGTTAGCGTCTAAATTTAACTTTTGTGTTTGATCATAGGGCTAAATGGCTTTTACCGAAGTGTTGCATGTTTTTAAATAGAAACCTTAAAATCCTACATAAACAGCATTTGTAAAGTCTTTTGTAAGTCTTTAAGTCTTCTTTTTTAAATTCGATTATGATACTTTGTTTTTTTTCAGCGATTTATTTAAAAAATTGCAACAATAATCCAAATGTTACATTATTGCCAACGCAGCCATGGGAACCTTTACATCTGTCGGTTTCTGTTATTTCTGTGAGATAAGTGATATTTTTTAAAGGAAAAATACTCTTTATGGAGAAGTCTGTGATATGTTAGTCACTTATTTTAAATTGTCAACAGAGGTTTAACTTCAAGAGAATACGCGTTAACCTCATAGGGTTCATCACTCGAGAAAAGTTTTTTAGCATTTAGTTCTCCGCTTGATAAGATGCCGTCCTGAAAGAAAGGACAATAATTAGATACATAGATTATTTATTTCAGACGATAGGCAATAAAAACACCAAGTCTCAAATTTGTTTTATGTTTTTATTGCTTCTTGTCTTATTTACATATGTCTCTTTCAGAATTATAGACGCTTTTTCCATTTAATTATTTATTTATTTTCTTTAAAAAAATTATTCAACATTTGGATTATTGACGCAATTTCCAGATATATCGCTAAAATAAAAAAACATACTAATTAATGTAATTTAAGAAAGATAATTTAAATTTCCACTATTTAATAAGAAAAAAAAACTGTAAGACTTCGGTAAAAGTCAATATGAATTAATTTTTTTCCGGAAAAAATAAGTTATTTGCAAATAACTCAAAAACTAATAGAGATATTGGGACGCGCTATGTAGCTATTTTGATGCTCTTTCTTCCAAACTTTATACAAAAAGTACATTGTACTATTCAATTTTCTTTGATTGAGTAAAACTGAATCTTTTATACAAAGCGCCCCCTGGGAAGCAAACTTTGAATTGGCGATTACATAAAAATTAGTCTTTAAATTAGCGGGGAAGTCTCTTTTAAATGAGCCTAAGTTTCTTAGTATCAGATATAAGGTGTAAAAGATACAGCAATTTTAAATTTAAGGGGATCAACAGCTTCCCCCACCTTTATTAGCGGAGATGCGGCGAAAAAACGTGCTACCGGACTACCGCTAAAGTGAATTAGCTTTTCATTCACATTACCAAGAACCAAAATGGGGCATTTCTTTAAAATATTTTGAATTTTGAATTCCATGTCAACAGTTACGCCCTCTATCGGCAATCGTACTTTAAATTAATTCCGAGCATTTTCTAGAGATATAGCCGCTTGCCACCATTACTGGATCACCCCGTAATAAGTACTTCGTTTGTAAGACAAACTGAATTTCTTGGAAATAGAGGTATTATTTTTACTAAAATAAATATTTTAATTAACCTAAACCTAATTTTACGTTCGTTGCAATTTTTGACAAATATGCCTAAAAGTATTCTAATCTACATGTTTACAACTTTAACACCTAAATATTTACATTATTACATTAACCTGTAACTTTCGTAAATTAGTTTATAATAGTTTTTAATACAATTATCTCATTATATCTCGAAAAAAGTTGCAGGATCCTAAGAGAATATTTTAGATATTATGTTATCGAGGTACCTACTTCTGGAGTCCAGTTGGTTCACATATATTATGACCATCAACTATTACATATTTTACATGGAAACACCTATATTTTTATAATGCCAGGTGAAAATAGAAAAAAATATATCCAAGATGATTATTATCACAACCGTACTAAACATTTTACACCTTTTATTTTAGGCCAATTAAATTGTCGTAGTTTAAAACGTTGTCGTGGCAACGGAAATTTTTCTCCTTGCTTACTTAGGCTATATTTTCATTTGGAAATAATTCCTAAAGGAATCGCAACTTCTTTTAATCTAAAAATGAAGGTGTTTAATGTAAGTTGTAAAAGGACCTGTAAATCTAATCAGGTAGACCCAGTTAACGAGGTAGTGTTAATGCTGACTGATTTTAGGGCACAGAAATATACAATGCCATTACCATTATAGATTCTCCTGTGTTTTCATTTAATTAATGTAAAGAAAAGTAGGTCTTCCTATTTAAATAATTAAAGTTATATCATCATTTCGGAAACAAGACCGTAAAAGCATGATTAGATAAACCCTTTAGAACCATGCAACTATTATATACAAAGCTCTTTTCTCTCTTAATTATTTCCAGGGTCATTCGAAAAGTCCCTTTAGCATGGGACAACCTGTATACAACTTTTATTGGTAGTTGAACCCATAAAAAATCATTTTCATCTTTGGCAAGATTTCGTTCCCTTCAGGGGCGTACTTACCGTCCATATTATTGCACACTTATTTTTTCTCATTACAATTTTTTGACCCCGTCATCTCGGTACGCCACTGGATGCCTTACAGGGTAATAGGTGCATGTAGTTTTTTAATTAACCTCAATATAGCATAACTGCGCGTAGCGGTAACAACCTCAACTTAAAGATAAGAATAAGAAAGTGTAAAATTATGTCAGTTGCGGAAACGTGAGTATTATGCAAACAGGGAGCATTGCTTTCATTAAATAACTACCGTCAAATACTAAATAATAATAATAAATTAATAACAATAATTTAAACCGATTTATTAAACCCCCGATTTTATTATAATTTTTAAATAGTATATATGACAGCCTTGACATTGGTATTGCAAATCCAGTTTCTATTTGTGCAGAGGTGGACACACTTTTTTTGTTCCTATTTTAGTTTAAACGGTAAGCAGTCATCATGTTGAGAATTTACTACAGGGAATTTTAAGTCTTCAAAAAATATTTTTTGGGCTCATAAGATAAAGTAGCCTAATAAAAAGAGCACCCTAATAATAGACCTTGTGCAATCTCGTTTCTTTTACAGTCCTGGATCTTTTGGGTAGTTATCTACAGAATAGGAGAAAGGTGACCGAGTTTGGAAATCTAAGGTCGGGCGAGGCTGAGATGGGGTTCGGGGTACTACAGGGCTCAGTGCTGGGCCCGTTGCTATTTCTCATAAACGTCAACGATATAAACGTCTCGGTTCCATCCTCGCAGGTTTTTCTGTTCTCGGATGATACATCCATTATAGAGTCGTGCACTTGCAGAGATAGGTTAAGCGAACATATGGGGATATCGGAGGAAGGTTAAAAGGACTGGTTTAGGGCAAATAGGTTGGCCTTAAATGAGGCAAAGACTAAGCGTATCCTGTTTGAGCTGAGAGACACAGAGGGGGAAACTGCTGATGCTGTGAAATTCTTGGGAATCTACTTGGATCCAACCCTAAAATTCGATAAGCATATAGACCATATGGTAGATCGCCTTTCAAAAAGCATATTTCTCCTGAAAAATCTCAAAAAAGTGCTACCTGAACTCAGCCTGTTACAGGCATTTCATAGTGTATTTCAGTCTGTGGCTTTCTATTAGTTCCTATATATGGCATCCTAGGTTGGGGACACTCAGCACGCGTTGCGCGGATTTTCGGATTGCAGAGGAGAGCGGTCAGGGTCATTGCCGGATTGCAATATAGAGCCGATACTAAAGACTCCTTTAGATATTTAAATATAATGACTATACCCTGCCGCTACGTTTTTGAATGTGTTATCTATTGTCACAAAAATACCTTTGCCTATAATACTAACAATTTTTACCATTACTATTCTACTAGGCAGGGGAACCTCTTAAGGGTGGATGATCATAGGCTCGAGAGGTCTAGAATATCAATAAATTATTACAGCCCAAAGCTTTTCAATAAATTTTCTATGCATTTGAAAAGTCTACCTATGGATAGTTCTATTAGAAACATAAAAAAGTTCACAAGGTGCTTTCTTTAGCATACAAGAATTCCTTGAACTGCAATAGCATAATGCCTGTGCCATAAGGGACTAAGCGTAAGTTACTCTCTGTAAGGTGTAATTTTAACTTGATCTGTAGATAGTTCCATTGCCATCTTGTTATGCTGTAGTATATTAAATCAAATAAAAAGGCATGTAGTTTGTTTAGTATTTAATTGATGTCATTTTTACTTTGTTCTAAATTAGCTTTATTTATTGTCATTGTTAACAGTGTTTTAATTTATTGACGTCGGAAAGATATTTCTTTTGTATTATATATCCGTAATATACTTAAATTTGAATTTGAATTTGAATAACCACCTGGCTTGACCGTTATGGACTGTACAGTACGTCAATTGGTCGCTAGGTGTCAGGTGCTAGATGTATATGTAGAGGGTGGCCAAATAAGAACGGTCCTCGGCCGTATCATAGAGACCGTTAACCTTACAGCTTTAGGAAAAAAGTATCTGGAGTAAATATGGTCAAGAGAAATCGCTGGAAATTATTTTTAAGTTCGTAAGAGGTCCGCTAGGGGGCATGAAAGACATGGTCAGACAGAATGGTGGGGGAGTGTCAAACTTTGTTCGATATAAAAACCGGTCACTTCGCTTGGGCTAAACGGATTTTAACAAACTTAGTCTCTTTCGATAGAGTTTTTATTTCTCTATCTATTATATTTAAGCTTGTTTTTTACGTAAACTTTACTTTTCCCGCTAGAGGGCGCTAACCGAAATCTAAACATAAAAATAGCTTTTTCTGCAAAAAAGCAAATGGAATAATACATTTATTTTTTGATGAAAAAATTGAGAATTCAATGCTCTAAATGTCAGTGAAAACCGCAACTGTCTAACGTTTTTCTAACCAAAGATATTGACGAGAAATGTTTGAAAAATAAATAAGCGTGCCAAAGCGACTTTGATTATTAGAATACTGATTACAATAAAGTCTTTTAACCATTAACTAATCATTCTACTTGTCCAAAGTGTCAGTATTTAACAATTAAGTGATAAATTAAACTTATAATTGCTGATGTACAGTAAAAAAATACGTTAAAATGAAATCTACTAACACGCAAAATTTTAAAAAAGTAGGCTTTGGAAAAAAAGACAGAATATTAAATAAACTGACATGTCAAATAAATAATTATTCGTCCCTGATGTTATTACTTAATTAATGATCTTAGAAAAGTTGATATTTATATTGAAAAATATTTAAAATGCGATTCACCAATGAAGAGGCATTTGATTTGATTACGGTCTACTTTAAATGCATAAGAAATGCTATCATTGCTACCAGATTATACGCGCTTCATTTTCCCAATAGAAGGCACCCTAACAGACGGACCATTGTTCGGCTGGTGCATCGTTTTCGAACAACGGGAATTGTTAATCTTCCTGTGTTTCGAATGCAAAGCAGAGGTGGCACCGAAGAAAATATTATTAATGTTTTAGCATATGTGGAGTTTAATCCACAAGTAAGCACCAGAATACTTGCCGTGGAATTAGGCAAATGTCGAACAACAGTTCAAAATATTCTCAAAGATTTTCGGTAAGTATTAAATAATTCTTATAATAAAGTATTTTTATATTCCATATGTTCTTCGTAAACTGTAAATTGTGAAGCTAGTTAGTTGGCTTAGATATACTTTATAAGGGACCTTTTATTGATATAAAACAAAATCATCAATCTAGGAAATTTCCTTTTAGTTTGCATCCGTACCACGTAGTCCTTCATTAGGCCCTAAATGATAAAGATTTTGATAGGAGGCTTGACTATTCTTATTGTCTAACCAGTATGTTAGAAGACCTGAAATACTTCACAACATCTTATGGACGGACGAAGCAACCTTCTGCAGTAATGGAAATGTCAATCTTCATAACACGCACTACTGGTCTAGAACCAATCCTTACTGGATGAGGGAAGTCCAGTACCAAGGGCGCTGGTCAGTAAACGTATGGTGTGGAATTCTTAATGGACAAATTATCGGGCCATTTATTTTTAACCAAAGTGTAAATGGGGAAGTCTATCTAAATTTCTTGAAGTGGAAGTATATTTCCATGGCCACCTAGGTATCCAGACTTGACTTGTTTAGATTTTTATTTATGGGGTAGAATTAAATATTTAGTTTTTGCCACCAGACCTACTACTCGACAAGATATGATTGAAAGAATAAGAGGCGCAGCGAGAAACATCTCAGTAACAGAGGTCGAGACTACTTGCTCTTCTACTCGAAGGAGATTACAGTCCTGCATCGAAAATGATGGAAGACACTTCGAACATTTAGAGCCCAATTTTTAATCATATTTTTTCCAATATAGAAGTTTTCTTATTTAATAAAAAATAATTTATCACTAAATTGTTAACTACTGACACTCTGGACAAGTAGAATTATTAGTTAATAGTTAAAATACTTTATTGTAATCAGTATTCTAATAATCGCTTTGGCACGCTTATTTATTTTTCAAATATTTTTTGTCAATATCTTTGGTTAGAAAAACGTTAGACAGTTGCGATTTTCACTGACATTCAGAGCTTTGAATTCTCAATTTTTTTCATCAAAAAATAAATGTATCATTATATTTGTTTTTTTGCAGAAAAAGCTATTTTTATGATTAGATTTCGGAAAGCGCCCTCTAGCGGGAAAAATAAAGTTTACGTAAAAAACAGCCAAATCGCAGTAGATAGAGAAATAAAAACTCTATCGAACGAGACTAAGTTTGTTAAAATCCGTTTAGCCCAAGCGAAGTGACCGGTCTTTATATCAAACAAAGTTTGACACCATTTTGTTTTAGAAGTTGGACTAAAATATTTGAAACAAAAAGGATCCGACATACAATAAGGATCAAGACGTATATATTTTCAGTACCCCTTAATTTGGTAAGATAAAGAGAAACACCTAATTTTCTGATTGACCATGTCTTTTATGCCCCCTAGCGGACATCTAACGAACTTAAAAATAATTTCCAGCGATTTTTCTTGCCCATATTTACTACAGATATTTTTTTCCTAAAGCTGTAAGGTTAACGGTCTCTATGATACGGCCGAGGGCCGTTTTTATTTGGCCACCCTGTACAACTGTAAAGTTGTTTAACCTAAAAATATATTTTATTTATAATGTTACTGTTCCCTAATAAGAGACCCTTAAAGGTTCCTATTATGAAAAGGGTCTCTTATTGGGAATCCTATGAAGCTGAAAAGTCTCGATTTACAAATTTAAATAATTAAACTATTGTTTTAGGCGAAATCACCTAAATGACGAAAAACTTGAAATACAGAACAAATGGTTTTGGCAATTAAAGCAGTTATGCAACATGACATAAAGTACTAAACAGCATCAAGGCATCTCGGTGCACCAAAAGGCACTCACGAACGCTATGTAAAACAAACTAACCTAAATCCGGAAGACGTAGTAAGCTTAAGCTCTGGTCGAAAACCTGCGTTAAGCAAAGAAATAGAGGCTGAATTAGTTCAGTATTGTCTCAATATGTGTTGCTTTCTCGTAGTGGACTGTATCTTTGGGTCGCCTGGTTCGGCCTTTTCTATCGTTGAGGTTGCTGGTTGAACACATTCATTTGGGCACAACTAAGGTTAATTAAAGTAAGAGCACTGGTAATTTATAGATTTATATTGACTACATTATTATACAAGTCAAAAGTATTGATCGACGATGGCTGATGGCTCTTCTCTCTCGTACAGCTGTTCTGGTAGTCGTCTCTGGTTGGCTGGCGTCACTCAGGCGTGGTCGGATGTTCTCCGCCGTGCGACGGCGCCACTGAAGGTGCGTTGCCTGGCAACGGTAGGTTTTGCATTTGGTGGAGTTTAATTATTACCACGCTAAATTAAATGTACGTAACAATATGGATAATAGATCTTTTGGTTTGCGAAGGTCAGATGTGAAACATATGGCTATCGAATTAGAACTAGCTCATAATATTCGACATCCTTTCTCAAATACCAAAGGTAACGCAGAGAAAAAAATGACTGAAACGCTTTTTAAAACGTTACCCTCAGTTGTCAGCTAGATCACCGCAAAGTATGTCCAATGCCCGAATACGAGGTTTTAACAAAGATAATGTTGCTGTCTTTTTTTTACGCTATATGAGTTGGAGAAAAGTAATTAAAACCACACTTGCAACATAAAAGGAGTAAAATTATTTCTGTCAGATGAAAGAAACAAGTACCCAGGAGAAAGGGGTGGTTTAATTACATGAGTTAACGGATTGCGCATCAGCCCGCTCCATGTATGCTTGTCATCCATCAGGGTGGACGCAGGCAGATATTTTTACATAGTTTAATAATTTTATAAAGACTACCAAACCGAGAGCATCTCAACCCGTGTTACTAGTACTCGATGGTCACTACTCACGCATATTTTCATTGTTTGCTTGCTACCCCATAGTACCCATCGCAGCCGTTGGATGTGGGCTTTATGAATCTGATAAAAACCTACTCCGCTTAGAAGGTTGCGAAATCATCCTGATAGAATTGTCACGCCTTTTATCATTGCAGGATTGTTTTCTGTAGCTTATAATCGAGCAGCTACGATGGAGCAGTTAACTCTTTTAGAAAGGCGCCCAACAATAAACATATATTTCGGGATCATAACTTTACCTTTCTAACTTTGAATAATGTAGATGAAGCCCCTTTTATAGTAACTTCAAAAGATTCTCTTGACATGGAACAACCTCGTCCAGGAACTTCACTGGATTCTTCTGAAGTTAAACAGGCTCTTCCAAGGTTCTTAGCGGAACCATTTTGTCCGAAGACTGCTACCAATTTTATAAGCCCAGTGCTAATAAATATTGGCAAAAAAACTCAGGGCACGAGCTGGAAGTGCAGCTTTAATCTTAATACAAAGATAAGCTTATCGCAAGTTTGGATAAAAAGGGAAAACGTAAGTCTACCTATAGTAATTCATGAAAGTCATCAGAACAGTAAAACTTGACGAGACCAAAAACCTTCCAAGCAGTAATAAGGCAATGAGGAGAAATGAGAAAGAAATAAGTGATTCCCCAAGTAATGAAAATAATTCGAAACTTGTTTACAACGACGATAGTGATGAAAAAGGCTATGATACACAGTGTCTGCTTTGGACAAACTTGTGTTCTGCAGACAAACAGGGTGAACAGTGGGTAAACTGCGGAAAATGTTACCGATGGGCGCACATAGATTGCGATGCAGAAGATGCAAGCTTCATTTGCCCAATTTATGAAAAAAGGAAATAATATTTGGTTTAAAACCCCGTACCGCATACTGTCCCATATTTGGCACGTGAAATCTATTTCATTTTCTCCAGACTGTTCAAACAGCTTATGATAACTTAAATTTTCCCATATCTGGCAGGTTCACTTTTATGATACTGACAATATAAAGTGAGGACCAGAAGTCCTGCATAAATTCGATAAAAAATTAGTGATGCATTTTTCGAAAAAATGCTTGAATACGTAAATTTTTATTTTCATTTGCGCATTTTTTGACGTGAAAGTTTAGTATACAGTGTGACACATGTTAAAGATATGACGTAATTTATTATTTTTTCATACGGAACACCCCGTATATTTTTCGATTTTTCAATTCTAGTAAACATTCTAAACATATCTGGTATAGCATACCCTAGGCCTAAAGTGAAAGATTATCGAGAAATTTTCGATTCAATAAAAAAAAAGAAAAAAAGAAGTTATAAAAATATTTATTAAATTGGGGGTATCAAAGCTTAAAATAATAAAAAGTACTCTAATCATTAATTTAGTAAATGTTCGAACTGTGCCCCATTGACTTCCTGACAGCAAGCAAGCCGCAATTCAAACTCTTCAAAAATGTTATGAATCATTTCACGGGTTATTAATTGAATTTCATATCTGATCTTATTTTTTAATTCTTCCAAATTGTTGGGTTTGTTCATATATACTTTATGTTTAAGATAGCCCCATATAGAGAAGTCCATTGGAGTTAGGTCCGGCGACCTAGCAGGCCACTCTATTTGCCCCCTTCGCCCTATCCAGCGACCCGGAAATACGTAATTTAAATATTCGCGCACTTCCCTACTAAAGTGCGGAGGCGCGCCATCTTGTTGAAACCGAACAAAATCTCCAGGAATATTAGGGTTGTTCGCATTTGGAAACAAACGGCATAAGGCGGGGATCAAATCATTTCTTAAAAACTCCAAGTAACGTTGACCTGTTAGCGTGCCATCGAAGAAATACGGTACTCTGTCGCCCACAATACTCGCCCAAACATTAACAGACTGTTTATACTGGGTGTGAGCTTCAACAGCCCAGTGTGGATTAGTAGAAGACCAGTAGCGACAGTTTTGTCTGTTCATCACCCCATTCAGACAGAAGGTCGACTCGTCAGAAAATATAATCCTACGTGCAAAAAAATTATCATTATTGCAAATATTCATTAGAGTTTCGCAAAACTCTAAGCGACGATCTGGATCATCTTCGCTAAGCTCGTGGATTAATTTTATTTTTTATGGATGATATTTCTCTTTTTTTTTAATTCTTTTTACAGATGATTTTCCAATTTCGTTATCCAATGCTAGCTCTTGAGCAGGTTTATGTGGATTTTCTTCAATGGATAATATAACGTTTAATTGTTTATCTTCTGAAATTGAGGGCCGACCGGACCTAGGAAGATCTCGTACCTGTCCCGTTTCGTTTCTCTAAATCTCTTCTCGATTCTGCTTACGTTGGACTGAGATATCTGAATGTCTTGATATTTTATATTAAATAGTTCACAAATTTCCCTTTGAGTCCTAATACGATCACCACATCCTATCATAATTAAAACATCTATTCTCTGAGTTTCAGTCAATTTAACCATTTTCTTTTGTGAATTTTCAATTTTATTTAATTAAGTAGTACGAAATGCTGCATGAGACAAGATTACCTAAATGCTACTTGAAAGCTGTCAGCTATAAACTGACAACTAATGACAACACATTTGAAGGACTGGTCTATACCTATTTAAATAATAAAACTCAAGGTGACTTTAAAAATACCATAATTCAATCGAAAATGTCTCGATAATCTTTCATTTTAGACATAGGGTATGCTATACCAGATATGTTTAGAATGTTTACTAGAATTGAAAAATCGAAAAATATACTATTCCATAAGAAAAAATAACAAATTACGTCATACCTTTAACATGTGTCACCCTGTATACTAAACTTTCACGTCAAAAAATGCGCAAATAAAAATAAAAATTTACGTATTCAAGCATTTTTTCGAAAAATGCATCACTAATTTTTTATCGAATTTATGCAGGACTTCTGGTCCTCACTGTATATACAAGATAATATATCCCCCCTACAAGCGAATCTCGTGCGTCTGCTGCACCATTTGCATTTTGTTGACTGGAACCGTGTAAACCCCTGTCCAATACGTTTTTTCGGTGACATTCTTTGGTTTATTTTTGCACATTTTGTTGTAAAGGTGTGCATTTAGTGTTATTTCTTAAATAATATAAATATAATATTTCCACGTAAAGATGACAAAAACGAAAAATAAATTTTAAAAACGCTCGGATCCGTCAGTCTCTATTTCTAATTGCCCATTTTTTGATATAAGAAAATAATATACAGTGCAACTAATGAAGACGTCATCGACCATTTTTTTAAAATGGAACAGCCCTTTTTTTATTCGATTTTTGTATTATACGGGAAGTTCTAAACTCATTCCATGTTACATTCTCTATACCGATTTTCAGCCGCTTTTGAAATATTAACGTTTAAGCTTCTTGCGTTACAATTAATATTTTAAATCTATAGAGTATGGTATTATAATCAGGTGCTAATGAAATAAGGTATTTTATTGTTGGCAAGTAAGTCAATATAACAACTTAAGTCACCATTAAAGTAGTTTTAATAATTTTGCTAGAAATATAATTTGTATAAATTAAGTTAGTAATCACTGAACATGGTTAAACTGAGTGAGATGCAAATAATCGAAATCTTAATGATGATAGAATATGTAGTTAAAATGCGAACACAAATTGAGGTTTGTCAGCTTTTTAATCATAAATACCCAAATTAACACATTTTTGAATCTACAGCAAGTAGGGTCGAACAGAACTTTAAAGATATTGGACATGTAAGAGACCTTCCAAGATCAGGCAGAGCCAAAAATTCGGAAAAAACGAAACTAAATATTCGTCTTTCGATAGAAGACACTCCTCAAAAACAGGCACAGAATTATTAGCTCTCGATAGCAACGTTGGACCATCTTCTGTAAGAAGAATTTTACGAACAAATAAATATTTCCCTACAAAGTTAAGCTGATACATGCATTAAACGAAGACGACCTTGATCGATGATTAGAATAATTGTGAAACAATGATGAACATATTATGTCGAAATGATGGAGAGTTTATTTACAAAATAGTTTTTTCTCATGAATCAACTTTCTGTCTAAATGGTGTAGTAAACAGACAAAACTATGAAAACTGGTTATCCTTATTGGACGACTGGAGTCTATAAACAGTACCAACAAAAAGTTAACGTCTCGGCCTGTATTGTGGGAAATCGAATAATTGGCCCATATTTTTTTGAAGAGACCTTGACTGGCCAAAGATGTTGGGTGTTTCTTAAAAATGATCTTATACTTATATTATATAATCTCGTGTTTAGATTCTTAAGGAGCACTATAATTATTTTTGGTAAAACCATTATCATGTAAAATTATTCTTTATTCAAAGTCGCAATAATAATCAATTTACCAGAATTGCTTATCTCATCAGTTGAGACCCAATCCTGGCAAAATAAAACTTGACACTGTTAACAAGATACTTTTATTTTCCCGCCCTTGGGTTACAAAAAAGAGAATAATAATAAGAATTTAATATTTATCATTTTTATAAACAACGATCTGGTGACAGAAACAAACATATTTTCTTATTTTGTGTCTCTTTGCCCACTTTCTTGGATAAAAGAATTCCATGGCGTAATACGTATTTATGTATATCAAGGTCGTATTGTAGGCATTTAGCGCCTGCGGCGTCAATATAATTGCCCCGAGGCTTTCGCAATGGGCTATTAAAGGCTGTGGCTGATCGAAAAGAATAACTTTTTAATACGATACATTATGTTTTACCTTAATCAGACACATATTGTTATTATTATTATTATTAGATTACATAGACGAAACCTTTGCATTAATTTAAAATATAAAGGAGGATAGAATTCAAAAAGGATTCTTTACTAATATACCCCCATACCTACTACTCTTGTACCGACAATACTTCTTGAAACTGACGTGAAACTGTAAATCAAACACGCCAATGCTTGTGTGTTACTTTTATGACAAATGCTTATTAAGCTGGTTCTCCCCTAACAATTATTTTTTTAGTTTTAATTATATAATATAGTACTGAGAAATCTAGCATAAAAAAATCTCATGGATCCGATACCTACAGGTAAGTCCTTTTATTTAAAATAAAGGTTCTTCATAAACTTGATATGAACTATTAACCAAAGGATTCCAAAGTAAGTTGTAGGACTCTGGATCATTTCGGTACTGAAGAACAAAGGTCAGGCTACGTTAATGTAAGCTTATGTCAGTTTAGTTAGCTGGTTCCTAAAGGATACCCAATAACTAAGACGAAACAGTAGTAGAGGAAAAGAAAATGTATACCACTGAGGAAGCACAAAATATTGTCCCCGGCTCAAAGGAAAGCCTAAAAGCCTCGATACAGCTTGTGTTAGGAAGATACATTTTGAAAAACCACCAGTACCTAAAGGAGGAAAACGAATATTGGAACTTCCACCACACCGTAATTTGTAGACATCTACGCCACAACGTAATGAGTCAATCATTAGCGACGCAATATTTGTAGTAGAAGTAGACACAAGGCGCCTCGGCCAGTATCCTCCAGAACATCTTTCCTGGACCTAGAATATCACGCGGGTCCTTTTTAGGTCCACAAATTGTTTTAAAAAAATTTACTTCATTTCGTACATCCATATTCTTTAGTTTTTTTTTTAATGTAGACACGCAATCCGCTCGTCTAACCAGCCAAAGTTCTATTCAAATGATGATGTCGTCAACTCTGTGGGAAAAAGATATTTCTGCAAATTCCGACTTGGTTACGCAAGTTTTAAGAAATGGAAATGTTAATATTTTCCCTTCGTCAGCTCCATCCCCAGATGCGTTTCGCTGTATCACAAGCACAAGGCAATGAAGAGCACCTATAGCACAAATGCAAGAAACCAACGGCAACGTCGCTTTGTGCTGTATGTCACCTTTGGTCCTTCATTATTATTATTTTTTTTACTTTTAAAAGATTAGACAAACAGGAGGTAGTAGAGAAAATCATATACAAGCATTCTACTTTAGTGAAGTATTATTTTCTTCCTTGAATTTTATTGTCAAGAACAACGACATTAAAAGATATAAAAGAAATGGAAGTAAAAGATATCTGAAACCCATTGCTCATAACTTTTGATTAGATAATCACACGTATGAAAAAAAAATCAAATCATTTCCATTCTAGAAGAAATTTTACAGGTGTTACTAATTCCGTCCAATACAACGTAGAAATGAAAAAAGTAACCGATTAACCTAGAACCTCTTCTACCTTTTTCTCGTTTTCTGTTTCGGGATCACACTACATTACTTTATTAGCTACTTTTGCATTAAACAAATAAGAAGGCACTCATGCTTGCAGTAATTGTAACAAAATATTTATGAATAAATAGTCGGTTTTAATGAAAATATTACAAAATTTAGCTCAATAGATCTAGCAGGTAACTTTTAATTTGATGCCACGTTAAAGGGTTCCCTGCTTCTCTGTAGGATGCCTTGGCGGAACTCCATCAAAACGACATTTGTCGAAATTGTCGGCGACAACGTCGGCAATTTTTGTTTATCTTTTTCATTGCTGAGAAAACTTTATCCGACTCCATCAAAGCAACAATGCCTCTTTTTCGTGTTTCAACTTGAACAGCAAAGCCATGCAATAGGCATGGACAAAACTAGATCATTTCCTTGGGGGGTGGGGGGCAGGCCCTTGGTGTCTGAAATGCAAAGTAGATAGGCTTTTTTCTGAGAGGGCGGTAATCTAAGAGGGCCTGGTCCACTCTGCCCCCCCGCCATAAGTTATGACTATGGAAGCAGTTGACAACGACATGCAGAACTAGGATGATAAGCTTATTTTGGCAACCGATTCCTTTTGTTATTTCGAGTTTGCGTCGCCAACACCGATACTAGGTACGCCAAAGTTTACAAAAGAAAAACAATTATAGTACCAGTGATTTACTGGAATACCTGCAGTCACCCACTTTCAAATGAATTGCGGCGTGATGGAAGGGTCAAAAATTTTATTCGAATGTCAGTATCCGATTTTAAAATAGGTACTATTACAAATGGTGGGACACAAAACTGCAAAACGAACACGAATTAGTATTTTGTTACTGTGTTCAATTTTAATACAACAAGAGTTAAAACAAAGTCGCAAGTTTTGTCGCCAACATTGGTTTCCTTTGATGTACCAGCTCCCGTCAACATTGTCCCCGACTCTGGTTGTCGACCTGCAAAGTCGGCGGTTTTTTATGTTATCTGGTAACTTGTTGGAAACATGTGTCAATGACCCTGTCGCCGACAAATGTCGTTCTGGTGGAGTTCCGCCTTTATACAGGTTGAATGTCGTTAAAGTTTTTTTGAATATAGGTATTCGTTCTTACTAAATTATTTTTCAGTTATACAGGGTGACTCGGATCTAAATGTACATACATCACCAGGAGATAGTGGACATCTTGGGGGTTCTAAATAATCTATCTTTAGTCGGTCCATCTTTCCTCGTTACTTAGATACAGAGTGTTTTATAAGGTTTGGCTCAATTTTGTTTTTGCCATAATTCTTTTAGCACCCGGTATAAAATGTTCATATTCGGTGGAAATATTTTGAGTAGCTATCGCTTCAAAATGCCGTATGAAAATTTTTTGAAATTCAGGTTCGGACTTTAAAAACAAGACTGATTTCATTTTTTTAAATTCAACACCCTGTATATCATATTTTTGTCAATTTTATTTTTTATTTGAAAAACACATAAAAAACTAATTCTAATGACATACTTATCAAAATCCCCGCACTCGCCGCTCAGCCATAATAAATTGCTCTTCTTTAGATGTTGAAACATATACAAAATAATAACTGTTTTTATAACGACAATAATACCAATAAAAAGAAATAAACCAAAGTAATAAAATAGCGGCGTGTTAAAATTTGAAAATTTTCAATTCAATTTGACTCCATGGCTCGGCACCTCAGAATAACGAAATATTGGGGGGCAACAAAACATAATAAGTCATTGTCAGTTGTAACCTGTCAGATTTTTGGGCATTACGAGAATATTTTTGTTAAACATTTACTTCTCGTTTAAAATGCCCCATCAATTTTCAAACCAAGAATACGCTGATATAATATTTGTATTTGGATTTTGCGATGGTAACGGGCGAGCCGCTTCTCGAGAGTATGAATTAAGGTTTCCTGGAAGAAGATGTCCAAACCATCAAACATTTTCAAATGTGTTTTCTTTTGTTCGTGAACAAGGACATTTTTCGACACAAAATAATATTGATCAGCCTGTAAGACACCCAGTTCAACAGGAAGAAGACATTATAAATTTGATTGAAGAAAATCCAAAAACATCCACAAGGAAAATTGCTAGACGTCTGCATATAACGCAAAAATTAACCCATTCAACAATAAAAAATGAAGGCTTATATCCTTATCATATCCAAGAGGTACAAAGGTTGGAACTAGGTGATTATGCTAACCGTTTGGTTTTTTGTCAGTGGATTAGGAGGCACCAAAGAGATATCCACCGGACTTTGTCGACCGATGAAGAGATGGAGTCAACAATTCCAGAAATTGTCATCTATGGTCTCTAGAAAATCCAAATGCTATTAGGCAGTCGCACTCGCAACATAGATTTTCCATAAATGTTTGGGCAGTTATAATCAATGGTAAATTGATTGGCCCACACATCTTTAAAGAAAGATTAGATGGAAACCAATATTTACACTTTTTGGAAAACATTTTGCCAAATCTTCTCCAAAATGAGAATGTTAATTTAAGAGGAATGTATTTCCAACACGATGGAGCCCCTCCACATTATGCAAGAATTGTTTTCGAACTTTTAAACAATAGATATCCCAACAGATGGATAGGTCGTGGGGGGCCCCATTCTTGGCCAGCAAGATCTCCCGACTTTAACCCGCTGGACTTCTTTTTTTGGGGGTATATAAAAAATTTAGTTTACGAGGAAGAAATTAATACACGGGACCAGCTCTTGCAACGCATTATCACTTCATTTCAGGAAATAAAAAATAGACCAGGTGTAATCAGAAGTGCAGTTTCAAATTTAAATATCAGAGGAACAAAATGTGAAGAAGCTAATGGTGGGCATTTTGAAAATATTCTCAAATAATTATGTTTTTGTTATTTTTGTTATTATTGGTATTATTGTCGTTATAAAAACAGTTATTATTTTGTATGTGTTTAAACATCTAAAGAAGAGCAATTTATTATGGCTGACGGCGAGTGCGGGGATTGACAAAAATATGATATACAGGGTGTTGAATTTCAAAAAATTAAATCAGTCTTGTTTTTAAAGTCCGGACCTGAATTTCAAAAAATTTTCATGCGGCATTTTGAAGCGATAGCTACTCAAAATATTTCCACTGAATATGAACATTTTATACCGGGTGCTAAAAGAATTATGGCAAAAACAAAAATGAGCCAAACCTTATAAAACACTCTGTATCTAAGTAACAAGGAAAGATGGACCCACTAAAGATATATTATTTAAAACCCCCAAGATGTCCACTATCTCCTGGTGATGTATGTACATTTAGATCCGAGTCACCCTGTATTTAGAGAAACATAAGTGCCGGATGTACCTCGACCAGATTTGACCCATAATGCTCACCCGAGTTTGGTCTCACACCCACTCATTTATCCCAGTTCCTTGCACTAGTTTTGGAAGGTCAAGTGGGTAGTGACGGAATATCCTCTGGTTCTAGTCTTGGTTGCCCGAGTATTTGTTGCCTTTTTCGATCCAATGACTTTCAGTGGCAGATAATATGCCGTTTCACTTTCTCGTTCGACTAATCTGCAGCTTAGGTCTCCGTGGTACAGTTGCATACGGTGCAGGTGTTTCTTCACGGCTATGTGTCCTATTAGAATTCCTGTGGTAATTCTCAGGGCTGTCTCACTAGTTTCTGGTCTGGGTTCCAGTAAAAGAAATATTTACTATGGTTTAATCCCTGTCCGTTGTTCCAGTAGATTTTGTGTTCATTCCTTGTCCATCGTTTTATGACATCTCGTACCGTAAACGTTGGGTCTTTATCTGCCGGTATAAATATTTTTTCCGAACCCTTTCTTGCAAGTTTCGACAAGCCTTTGCCAGGGCCACTAGTAATAGGTTTTACGGTATATTATTCTAATATCTTAAATAATATTTATCGCTGAAAATACCACCTGCTCTCTCTCCGTATATAATAACTGATTATTGACAAGAAGCCGACCTTAACCCCCATTATTCCAACAAAGCCAAAAGCTTAAAGATAAATATTTCAGATCCATTAAATTATTTATTTTTATGACATTAAAATATCTTAAACCCAGCCTTGCTAAAGGTACTGTCAACATAACATATTTCTGGTTACACACAAGGGCTATGCCGTGCCTCTAACTAGTCTCCCAGATCCCGAAGGAACAAGTAATGGCGCCACCGCAACGCTCCTCGTATATTATCTGATAAGCTGCTCTAAGTTTAAGGTAATGGCACAAGGGCCGTTCATACTGCCTTTCTACGTGTTTATCGGCTGACGACGTTGATAAACTCTGTAAATCTTTTACGCTATGAACTGGATGACCTTAATAAGTTTTGCAAAGTTAAAGGTTAATTTAAAAGGATTACTTTAAAAGCCACAAAGCGCTTTTGCGGAAAGTATGTAAAACGCTTTTTTGCATTTTGTTAATATATTTTTGCTTTTAAAACTGTGAAAGCGTTCGGTGTAACTTTTATAAACGCAAAAAATGCTGCTCATACAAAAATATAAATCCTAAGTTGGACTAGTATTTTAGGTGGTAGAGGAGAGCGATATTCCCTGAAGAAAAAAGGATGTTCTTGTTACTTTAACAAGGAAAATCGTTTACTGTTACAAAAAAATTGACATAAAAACTTGATAATTAATTTGTTATATTTTAAAATTGTATTGTCTGCTTCTCTCAACTTGCCTCACAGACAACTGCGTCACTTAACACAAAAATATGGAAAATATATATATCGTGCATCCGAAAGAAGCGAGTTACAACACAAAATTTGTCACTTTTTAGTTTTTTACATACATCAACTAAAAATGATGTCTAACTATATGGGAAATAATGTTACATGTAAGCTTCTCTTTGCGATCGAGAGATAACAGTATGTATCTCTTTGGAATTGGTGCAGCTTTTGCAGCGCTTACTGAGAAGACCATGCCATTTTAGCTTGAACATGATTTTCAACAGTAATACACCGATAGAGGAGGCGTCTTATCGGTAATACCGATGTTTTTAACAAGAAATCGATTTTCTGACAAATTTTTACGAAATGTAATTTTTACTTATAATCTGATATGATCCCGAGAGCTTTAGCTCGAGGGTCTTATCTTTGATTATAAGTAAAAATTACATTGAGTGAAAATTTTCTTGGAAAATCGATTTTCGAGTGAAAAACGAAGGTATGAAGATAAGAAACCGCCTCTAGAGGTGTATTTTATTGGATAATTTAATGAACATAAAAATGAAGGCCGTCTGATAAAGGTAAATATACAAGTTAGAGGTGTTACTAATTTTTTATTTAAGTAAAAAAGCTACAAGCGTCTTTTCGAAAGCGTCTTTTCGAGCTAGCGGTAGTCTTATCGGGTAAGACGACCGTTACCAAGGTGGTTGCTATGAAAATGAGCGTTTTGATTGGTTCAATAAAAGTGTGGTGAATTATCATGGGAAGATGTTCCTAATTGTCGCGAAAACCGTAACATTTAGTTACAGTACAACCAGTTTGTGTAACCGCGCTGAAGAAAACTGAGACATTCACGATTATATCTGTATATTTGCAAAGGTAAGTACGATTTGGGAACTACGATTATCTTCAATAAAGTGACAAGTCAAGTCAAAATGTTACACTATTTCTTTATAGAATAATACTATAAACCATTTTTAATAATTTAGAATAGGGCATTATCTTTAATTGTAGCTATTTTTGAGAAACTTTTTAACCCTATTACATTCATAACAAAAATTAAAGTTAAATATGTTTCATTTTTAGATGCTACTTTATTCTTTTAAAAATAATATGCGTTTATGGGATAATATTATTAGAAAGAAATAAGAATACTCGTATTGTTGAGATCAGACATGGCCATAATACAGTCATATTAATTTTACTCATGTAGAATTTTTGTATCTATTTAATTCTTGTGGAAATACATCATATTATTATATTTTTTGGGAGTGTACGTGCTTAATATGTGTACTTTTTGAGAAGCCGCCCCTGTCCTATACACAATTAAAATAAAATTATTCTCATAATTTAAATAAAACCAAAATTGCTTTCTTTTAGCCCTTACAATGTCATAAAAAATCGAACTATGCTGCTGCTAAATAAAGCACTTGAAAATGTGGCGCATGTAGACCAAAATATAGGACAGCATGCTCCGCCAATTTAGAAAAAAACTGAAATTAAGAAGTTAGAAAATGATACTCAGCAGGAAAGAATGAGAATTGTATTGGTAAATTATTTAATATATTAATCGGAAACATTAAACAATTTTTAAAAAATAATGTTTTATAATATTTCTCACTCACTATTTTTTAGACGCTCAACATAAAGAATCTACAGGATTAAGTTATAGGGCAGAAAATTTAAATTGTTTAATTTCGATATTTTAAAAATAAATAGTCAATGGGATTTTTTTTAGGTAACGACACTCAGAATAGAAGAACAAGAAGTTCATCCTCCTCGAGTAGAACATCATTGTCTTCATCATCTTCTACCAAAAGTAAACCTTACAGTTCAGATGATAGCATAAAAGACCCTACTTACCAATTCCCGGATACTGAAATTGAAGACCCTGTTGAAATTCAAGTTAAATCAAGACAAACAAAGAATCCACGTACCAAGGAGCAGTAAAAAACGGAAACTAAATCCCAAATCTTGGCGAAAGAACTAAAAACATAATACAAAAACAGCGCCCACCCAAAACACTATTACCTCCATTTGGTAATAAATGTAAGCTAAAATATTCGGAAAAATTACCTCAAGAAAAAAGAATGACAATATTTAAAGATTACTGGCAACTAAATAGCATCGACAAGAAAAGGGAGTTTATTTCTTCAAATATGAAAACAGTCGAGCGAAGATATAAATATAGTAATGCCGAAAATCCACGGCAACCTAATAATGCTTACTATTTTTTCATTTGATAATAAAGAAATATGAGAGGGAAGGAAAGTCGTTTTTTGTTTCTATTAAGTGTATAATCTTGAAAATATTTAAATTTGCAGAGCGCTTTCGATGTCTATTCTTTTTTAATGTCGTTCAATTTTTTTTTTGCACATCTCCCGTAATAATTTTTGGCGTCTTCTGCCGGTCTATGTGGGTTCTCTTAGAACACATAATCTTATTTTTAGACTTGCAATGAAATATACTAGGTACCTATCTTACTTACCCTCAAAATATAATAAAATGTTTATTTCTTCCTTTTCATTAACAATCACAGTTCGCTTCTTCTTTTTAAAATCTATTTATTTCCTCAATCCCTTTAATCCCTTTCAACGTTTTTAACAGTATTTCATGCCGGTACTGCTCTAAGCGGAGTAGTACACATTCAACTTACTGAACATGTTAACTCCCATAACTTAATGCCCAATAATCAATCCGGTTTTCGATAGGGATATAGTACCACTACTGCTTTATTAAAAATACTGGATGATGTTACAGATGTTACTAGATTACAGTTTGTTGGATCTGTCGAAAGAGTTCGATTCTGTGAATCATGAATTGTTGATCGCAAAGTTGAAATATTTTGGTCTGAATAATATTCCGCTTCAATTTTTCTACACATACTTAAATACTCGATCTGAGAGTGTTAATATTGGTAATGCTATGTCGGGATTCCAGTTGGTCATCTCCGGAGTGCTCCGAGGCTCAATCTTAAACCCGCTTTTGCTCCTGATATATAATATGGACTTGAATAGCCAGGTAAACTTGTATAGCCAGTTAAACAATGTATATATTCACTCAGGTTTACTTTAGTATTAAGCCTGATGACACCGACATTGCCAGTATTAACATAAATCAAAGTTTGGAGAGAAAAGGTAAATTTTCTCAGAGTCACAATCTTAGGCTTAATTCACAGAAAACTGAACTAATGTTATTCTGTCCTAAAAAAGATTATTACCCCTTTATTGCCGACCTCAACATAACTTTTAATAATCGAAAATTAGTTTTTGTTAAAAAGGTCAAAAATTTGGGGGCTGTGTCTGATAGCCGATTAAGGTTCAATGAGCATGTTAATGGGTTGTTTAGAAGGGCATATTTAGTATTTAAAAACTCTACAGTAATAAATATATACTAAACTTTAAAACACGAAAAAAGATATGTGAGCATATTCTTTTGCCTTTATTTTATTATGGCTTATTACTTTATTACCCACGCTTAGACACGGTTATGAAAAAGAGACTTCAAGTTTTACAAAATAATTGTGTCAGATTGATGTATGATCTTAGAAAGTATGATCACATCGGATTGTACTTTCGAAATTTAAAATAGCTTAATACGGAAAATACATTTAAATATCATCTTGTTAGTTTTACCCACAGGATGCTTATGTTGCATGCTGCTCTTTATTTGCGTCATAAACTTCCTATAGAACAGATCAGCAGTAGAAAACAGTTTGTAGTAGTAAGTTGACCCTGACTTTACACCGTCATAAAACTGCATTTATTCAAAGAGGCATTTCTTACCATACTGTCCATTATTATTATTCTTTAGGCACTAATTTGAGTCTCGTTTGAAAGCTTTTAAAAGGGGGCTAAATAGTATTTTTTGGATCATCAGATATGAAATACATTTTAAGGTACATAATAAATCTATCATGCTGTAAAATGGTCGTGATGTTTTTAATATTGTAAATACAAAAAGAAAATGACACATGTATCTCTTTTGAATAAAAAATATTGGTACTTTTATTTAAATCTGCTATGTTGCAAAATTAAATTTCGAGTAATAATTGGGTTAAATTAAGAAATAGTTCAAAAATATTGTAAATATTTATAGATATAATAAGTATTTACTAAACAACGTAACACTTCCCGTTGGCGTATTTTGGTCTTCAGATATTTTTCTATAATCGCGATGTTAATCTGCCAATGCTTCGTCAACTTTGTGGTGCTTTCCATGTATTCCCCGCTGGTCACTCTCTACAACTTTTCCACCTTCACAATGCTTTTGTTTTCTAATAACGGTTTGTATATTTTGGTTGTTTATGGCCAAAGTGGTAACATTTTTTTACAAACTCATATTTCTTTGATCAGGTAGGGCTGTGTACACTTTTTTGAAATAAGAGGGAAGGAAAGTCGTTTTTTGTTTGTATTAAGTGTATAATCTTGAAAATATTTAAATTTGCAGACCGCTTTCGGCCATCTTCAGTGCTTCTTTGTCAGGAAACAGGAAACTTCATTGACACAATTAAATAAGTGGGAATTCATCAGCACAATGTAAAAAACTTATTAAGTAAAAAAAAAATTAACATGTAAATTTGTAAAAAGACGAACTACTGAAACGAACCACTTTTAAATTTAGTTAATTAACCATCGTTTCTTATTTTCTTTTTAATAATTAAATTTTTACTACACGTGGAACGTGTTCTTGAGTCGAAATTTGATGGCTATTTAATTTGTAAGACCAACCAACCACAACAACAACTAAATAACCATCAAATTTCGACTCAAGAAGACGTTCCACGTGTAGTAAGAATTTAATTATGAAATAGAAAATAAGAAACGATGGTTAATTAACTAAATTTAAAAGTGGTTCGTCCCAGTAGTTCGTCCTTTTACAAATTTACATGTTAATTGTTTTTTTACCTAATAAGTTTTGTACATTGTGCTGATGAAGGCCCACTTATTTAATTGTGTCAATGAAGTTTCCTGTTTCCTGACAAAGAAGCACTGAAGATGGCCGAAAACGGTCTGCAAATTTAAATATTTTCAAGATTATACACTTAATACAAACAAAAAACGACTTTCCTTCCCTCTTATTTCAAAAAAGTGTACACAGGCCTACCTGATCAAAGAAATATGAGTTTGTAAAAAAATGTTACCACTTTGGCCATAAACAACCAAAATATACAAACCGTTATTAGAAAACAAAAGCATTGTGAAGGTGGAAAAGTTGTAGAAAGTGACCAGCGGGGAATACATGGAAAGCACCACAAAGTTGACGAAGCATTGGCAGATTAACATCGCGATTATAAAAAAATATCTGAAGACCAAAATACGCCAACGGGAAGTGTTACGTTGTTTAGTAAATACTTATTATATCTATAAATATTTACAATATTTTTGAACTATTTCTTAATTTAACCCAATTATTACTCGAAATTTAATTTTGCAACATAGCAGATTTAAATAAAGTACCAATATTTTTTATTCAAAAGAGATACATGTGTCATTTTCTTTTTGTATTTACAATATTAAAAACATCACGACCATTTTACAGCATGATAGATTTATTATGTACCTTAAAATGTATTTCATATCTGATGATCCAAAAAATACTATTTAGCCCCCTTTTAAAAGCTTTCACACGAGACTCAAATTAGTGCCTAAAGAATAATAATAATGGACAGTATGGTAAGAAATGCCTCTTTGAATAAATGCAGTTTTATGACGGTGTAAAGTCAGGGTCAACTTACTACTACAAACTGTTTTCTACTGCTGATCTGTTCTATAGGAAGTTTATGACGCAAATAAAGAGAAGCATGCAACATAAGCATCCTGTGGGTAAAACTAACAAGATGATATTTAAATGTATTTTCCGTATTAAGCTATTTTAAATTTCGAAAGTACAATCCGATGTGATCATACTTTCTAAGATCATACATCAATCTGACACAATTATTTTGTAAAACTTGAAGTCTCTTTTTCATAACCGTGTCTAAGCGTGGGTAATAAAGTAATAAGCCATAATAAAATAGAGGCAAAAGAATATGCTCACATATCTTTTTTCGTGTTTTAAAGTTTAGTATATATTTATTACTGTAGAGTTTTTAAATACTAAATATGCCCTTCTAAACAACACATTAACATGCTCATTGAACCTTAATCGGCTATCAGACACAGCCCCCAAATTTTTGACCTTTTTAACAAAAACTAATTTTCGATTATTAAGAGTTATGTTGAGGTCGGCAATAAAGGGGTAATAATCTTTTTTAGGACAGAATAACATTAGTTCAGCTTTCTGTGAATTAAGCCTAAGATTGTGACTCTGAGAAAATTTACCTTTTCTCTCCAAACTTTGATTTATGTTAATACTGGCAATGTCGGTGTCATCAGGCTTAATACTAAAGTAAACCTGAGTGAATATATACATTGTTTAACTGGCTATACAAGTTTACCTGGCTATTCAAGTCCATATTATATATCAGGAGCAAAAGCGGGTTTAAGATTGAGCCTCGTAGCACTCCGGAGATGACCAACTGGAATCCCGACATAGCATTACCAATATTAACACTCTCAGATCGAGTATTTAAGTATGTGTAGAAAAATTGAAGCGGAATATTATTCAGACCAAAATATTTCAACTTTGCGATCAACAATTCATGATTCACAGAATCGAACTCTTTCGACAGATCCAACAAACTGTAATCTAGTAACATCTGTAACATCATCCAGTATTTTTAATAAAGCAGTAGTGGTACTATATCCCTATCGAAAACCGGATTGATTATTGGGCATTAAGTTATGGGAGTTAACATGTTCAGTAAGTTGAATGTGTACTACTCCGCTAAGAGCAGTACCGGCGTGAAATACTGTTAAAAACGTTGAAAGGGATTATAGGGATTGAGGAAATGAATAGATTTTAAAAAGAAGAAGCGGCCTGTGATTGTTAATGAAAAGGAAGAAATAAACATTTTATTATATTTTGAGGGTAAGTAAGATAGGTACCTAGTATATTTCATTGCAAGTCTAAAAATAAGATTATGTGTTCTAAGAGAACCCACATAGACCGGCAGAAGACGCCAAAAATTATTACGGGAGATGTGCAAAAAAAAAATTGAACGACATTAAAAAAGAATAGACATTGTCCATATAAAATATTACCATTAACAGAGGCTCAGAAAAATAGCAATATGATGCTTTGTCTGAAAATGTTATAAAGTAAGAGGAAGACAATATGCTTTTTCAGAAAATATATGATAAGTGTATAATAAAAAAAAATGTTTGGTTTTGGGCAACCCAGAACCCTAGCGCATTTAGAGAAATTCAGTTTTAAGTCTAAAGATTATTAAATGTGTGGTGTGGCATCATCAATAATACAATTATTGGCCTAATCATTTGTGATGGGAACTTGACTGGCGCAAGATATGAAAATGAAGCTGAAAATGTATTTAAAAACGTAGAACCTACCTTGCATCAGGATGGATGAAACATAGATTGGCTGTAATGAACCCATTGGATGGCCTCCAAACAGCCCCGATTTGGCACCCCTTGTTTCATTTTTGTGAGGATTTATGAACGTTTATGAACATGGTAGTGAAAATATTAATATTCTCGCAATCAGAGAAATGTGATTTTAAAATACGTGAATTCATATATAGGGCGTTTTATTTAAAAACACGATAGTAATGTAGAAATATTACATTTCCGTTGCTCAGTTGTTTTTTCTAATAACGAATTTTAAAAATATAGAGTAAAACATAATTCTTTTGCCTCTAGTAGAATTTTCTCGACAAGTAACTGCTGTTAGAGGGGTGCCAATATATGAGGAATCACCCTGTACAGTATACAGGGTTTTCCTAAAAAGTGATTTTTAAATTTATAAGCAGATTGGTCGATTCAAAATAAGACAAATATTTCATTTTAACAAAGGTCTGCAAATGTTTTATGATGATCACAGATAAGTTTTGGGGATAATTTACCACCCTTTAAAGATAATAGTAATCCGGATTATAGCCACTGGTGTGTGAAATAGGGAGGGGTGATCACATTTTTGGTGACTATTAGGCTGCATGGCAGACCAATATTTATATGAAATTTTTATCTTATTAAAAGCCGACCTGCCGGACTTAAAACACGAATAAATAACCCGCTAGGTCGCCTTGATGTGTAAAAAAAAACAACATTGCCTTTACTTAATGTCTAACGTCATTAATAATGACAGTAGCAAATAAGTGCGTTAAGATCGTGGCTACACCTGTGTTTAATATGAAATAATGTGACAATTTACTGCCTAAGACGTTAGAGAGGACCCTGCATAAGTTTAGAGCAGAAAACCTTATATTATTATTTAATTAAATACATCATGTATAGAGTATACACAATTTAAAAATAAACTAATCTGAATCGCTACTTTCAAATAAATTTTATAACTTGGAGATCGTTTATAAATTGCAAAACCTATCAAATGAGTTGTAACTCAACCCCACTTATCAGTACATTCTTTAAAAATAATATACTGCTTTCCGTCTTTCCCCAAAAAAATTAACACTCAAAAACAATATTTTTGGTGTCATTATAAAGACGTGTTTTTACTGACCCTGCAAAAGTCGATAGAAAAAGCTTTCATTTGCACAAGTCGATTCGTCTAAAAAGGTGCTCGACATGTCAAATTAAAATCTAATGGAAGTCGGTCCAGATCAAAGAAATTTCAACTGAACTAAGGGGTCATAACGACGCAATTTAAAATAAAAGTTTGGGCAACAATTTTCTTAATTTTTTTGGTGAGTTTCACTTATATTATTATTATTATAATTAAAATTATCATTAAAAAAATTTGGGTATCCCAAGAATGTATCAGTTTTCTTTTTCTCTATATTTTCCCACCAAATAACAAAAGGGTAACCTCCAGATCTTTGCCACATTAAAATGTTTTTTTACAAATAATAATTACAAAAAGGTATTTGCATGCGTTCTTCAAACATTTGTCAAAGTAAATTTAAGTAATGACCTCAGATCGTTTTGGAAGCATTTCCGCGAATATTCAGAGTATAGAAATGAGTCGTTAAGCAAATGTGAAACGAAACAGATCTTGTGCAATTTAGCCTGTATAATGTAATATTCGACCTATCACACATATATCAGAAGAACATTTCTTCCAGCCGATCTAGAAAATATTGGTCTTGTACACAGGGAATTGAAGAAAATAGTCAAACTATGAAACAAGCCACCCCAAACAAATCTACGCAGATCGATTTTCCAATGGTAGGTATGCTCGCTTGTCATGCTTGCCCCGTACTGACGAGAACCAAAGAGTTCGCAACCGGTCTACAGGTAGCAGCAGTGTAGCATCCTATCATTGGAAATAAAGATTCATTCAATTCTTTCCGGTAATTCCTGCAATCTGAGATTGTATTTTAGCACTAACAGTGTCAGAAAAAATACGCCGAATCTTGCTATATAATTCAGCGCTCGTTAGGGCATATAGCCCAGAGAATAGCTGTTTTACCATAATTTGGTTAATCCTTGTTGTATAAGGTCTCAGCAAGAAGTGGCTAGTGAACAAAGTTCTCACATATACAGGGTGTTTGCTAACTACGGTACGAAACTTCAGAGGGTGATACGTAAGGTCGTTTTAAGAAAAAAAGTTCCTATGAAGATATGTCCGGAAATGCTTCGTTTTGGAGATACAGGGTGTTACAATTTTCAAGCGAAACAAAAATATGTACACCACTACCGTTTTCTCTTTTGATAACACTATTATGTAGGCAGTATAATGGCTAATGCGAAGTATCTTTCGATAATTTTTTGAATTTGATTTTGTTTAGGAGATAAACGCAATTTTATCAAACTCTGATATGAACATAGCGACATGCAAATAAATGTAATTTATTCTTTTATTATTCTTTTTCTCAAAAATGGTTGCTCGTAGCGACTTCTACCAAGTATATCTTTTTCACATAAAAATGATAGAGAAACCTTTTTTTTGCCTAGAAATGTAATAAAATAAGCATAAAAATGTTCTGACTCCTCAAAACAGTAAAGGGAAATGCAGGTGACGCTCTCTGCAAGTGGGAGCCATACCAACATCAAATTCGAATTTCGCATTTCAAAAAACCCCTAGATACCAATTTTAGTTCAAATTTCGACATTATTTCAAAAAATATTTAGAAAAAACTAAAATTAGAATAAAACTTTAACAGAAACGAAGCAACTCCGGACATATGTTCGTAGGAAACTTCTTTTCTTAAAACGACCTTACTTATCACCCTCTGAAGTCTCGTATCGTAGTTAGGAAACACCCTGTATATATATTTATGTCATATTATGATTACCAAACCACTAGTCAAGTAGAATTATTTTGCTATTAAGATCATTATAGTTAAAACAAAGTGAATATCCGCGAAAGGTGTAAACTGGCCAGAAATATCTATATTTTTAAGGTCATTATAAACATTAAAAACAAAATTGGACTCAACACTGAACCTTGAGGTTAGTTAACGGGCAAAGCCCCATTCACAATTTTTACAAAGTAAATAACATAAAAAGATTTTAATCAATCAAATCTATTGGTAGGATAAGTTGAGATACATTGCCCCTAAAGGACGCAAAAGAAGAATTAAAAAGTAATCTTCATCTTGTTACCATTATTGAGCATCCAGACCTTTCGTAATTATACCTATGATATTATGTTACCAAAGACAAAGTTGATCATGGTTGCATCAAACCAAAATGTAATCAAACAGGCTTATTCAATGTAAAAAGTGGACTTGAAAATGTGTGTAAGGGATTAAAAATATCGTGATATAAAAAGTGATCTAAGAAGTTTTTTTAAAATATCTGAAAAGCCAGAAGAATTAAAATCGATCCACAAGCGCCAATGAACATATTTGTTTAATAGAGCTACTCCTATTTAAATGCCTTTACATATCTTATAGGGTTGGAGATCTCAAAACTGTTATCGATATATTGTTAAAAAATATTGAAGTTTATTAAATGTTTTCTGTTAAAAAATGTATTTTCTGAAAGAAATGTTTCTTTATATTAGCAAAGAAGAGTCACCTGTAAATTTCCACATATTTCGTCAGCAATCCCAAACATGTAAGATTAAGATACGTTCATTTATTTTGATAAGGACTAAAATGCTGTCATTTTCACAAAGGATGTTGTTGGGTTTCCCAGAAGGAAAACATCATTACAGCGGAAGCGCGGATAATTGTATAAATCTTGTGCTGTATTTGCCATGTTCATTTGCCAGTTATTAGAATAAATCTGAGAAGAAAAAGAATATTAGAGCTGCACAGCAGGTAATAAAATCATATAGCATTATAAATATTAAAAAATATAAAAGAAAACGAGTCTATTATTTATAGGGCACCAATGTTCTGTTTTAGCTAAATTCATAATTGCAAAAAGCCAAAGTTGTTACTCTTAATTCAAAACTCACTACATGCATGGGAAAATGTTGCGATTTTTAATTTAAGTGATATTACCGTCTATGTCTATCTCTTATTATTCCATAACAAACAATGCCCTTCTTGGTTTAATCCTAACATATAAAGAAATACACAAATGAAAATGTGTTGCCATCTTACTCTCCTACAAATTTATAAAAAAAACACAGTATTTTAGTATGTGCCTACTATGCTCATTGTTAAAATTGATATAATAATTGGCAAAGCACAACTAGAAGTTTAAACTTCCGTGGCAATTGAAACTGTACTAAATAAAAATAAACTATTTAACGAATTATATCGTGCTATTAATTTATATTGAATTCTCGATACTCCCCTTCTATGACACCACAAATTGATAAATTGTTGATTTACTGATTTCCATGGTTGGTTATGTGACTTATCTTTATGTTTGGCTATTTTGTTGTGTTTTATTATTATTATTATTATTATTTTCATATTATTTTAAGTATTATAATTAGTTGATATAGTTAATAAGTTAGGGCAGTATAGTAAGAAGAGACAGTCAAAAAGCCATAAAATCTGTGACTTGTGGTTTACTGTGATGATGATATGATTGTCTATAAATTTAAGTTTGTTAAGGCCATTCTTGAAATCGACTTTATTCAAGATTACTTTAACTTTTTGTTTCTTTCAATTATTAAACAGTTGCTTTCTCTTGGTTACAGATGTCTCAAGGAAGTGACTATTATCCAAGAAAAACAGCTCGTGAGTGATGGTCAGATGGTGATATATCAGAAGCTGTAAAAAAAGTTGGAAACCACGAATTATAAGGTCGACAGGCAGCAGAACCATAGAATGTTTCGAGAAGTACATTGCAAAGAAGAGTGACAAACAAAAGTTGGGACTGTAGGAGAAATCGAGAAACATCATGGACGTGTTAGAAAAATATTTTTGGATGAAGAAGGAAATGGAGTGGTGGAATATATTCTCGAAATGGAAAAGCGTTTTTTCGGTTTAACTTCGCCAGTTGGAATTCGATTTCATCCCTGTTAATAATATACTCAACAACTTTAACAGAGACATCCGTATGACTTCCAAGAATTGGCTATATGCCTTTTTGCGAAAACAGAAAAATAGCATTCGCTGAGGCAACGCCACTGCTCCCGGTTTTAATCCTAATGCGGTTCAAAGGTTTGGGGCCTTGAAGGCCAGTACAAACTGTCACCTAATTAAGCCTTAAACGTGGATGAAACCGGCGTATCAACTATTTAGAAATTACCCAAAATACATGCTCAGGAAGGTAAAAAATAGGTGGGTTAATTCACGAACGCTTAAATAGGAGTGAATGTTAAAATTGTAGCTTCTATGAGTCCAAGCGGAAAACTTTTGGCTCCCGCTTTCATTTTTTCCCCGAAAGAGAACTAAACCTAAATTGATGGATAATGCTCCTCATGGAAGTCCAGCGTTGTTTCAGGACACGATAGATCGAGACGTCTTTATAAAATTTAATAAATATTTTGTTGACTAAACTAGACCTTCGAAGGATCGTCCAATTCTTCTTGTCTTGGACGGCTACACACAAGAAGTTAAGCGTCATACATTTTTGTCGGGAAAGGTGCCATTCTATTCTACCGCCATATTGAACTGACAAAATGCCACCATTGGATGTTTCGTATTTTAAATCGTTTATGACTTACTACGACATGTGTCTAACTAGGTAGTTGAAAAATAATAGTGGTCCCACGTTCGGTTTGAACCAAATCGCAGAAGAAAAAGCCGCCGAAAATGGATTCCAAAAAGCAGGGAACTAGCCATTTAACAAGCTTGTATTTAGGACTGAAGGTTTGCTGTACCAAAATCAATAAAACCGGATTCTAATTCTGAAACTATTAATCCAGTAGACAGAAACGGAAAACCAGTACAGCCTTTCGCATTCGTGGATCTATATGAAAATTCTATTCTTTCTACTTCTGCTTTGTTGGAACAGGAAGCCTTTCTGCTGTAATCGAACTTCGAGTGACTTAGAAAGAAGATCTTTCCTTCCGTAACGTTGAGTCATTTTCTTCTAAGGTGAGAATAATCGATATTAGCACTCTACCAATAGCAAGGAAATGCCAAAATGAAAAGTCCACTGAAAGGTCGCCGAAACCTACAATTATTACAGAATCATCATACAAGACACAGTTATAGTCTTTGAATATTATCCATTCACTAAGAGAACCGATTGTGGTAGAAAGCGTACCACTAGGGATGTAGATATAGAAGAGCAGGTTTTAGCGAGACCAGGAGATTCGGTTTAATAGAAAATGTACCTAAGAGGGTATGGGAAATTTTCAATGACCAGTTGCTGAAGCCGTATCACTTACAACGTGTACAAGCTATTAAACTGCAAGATTAGAGTTTTGTCAATGGATGAAATCAAGATCCAGCAAGATGGGAGTTTTGTTTACCGAAGAAGCCGGTTTCACGCGATAAGTAATTAAGAACTTCCACAACAATCACGTTGGGCAGACAAAAGCCCTCATATATATTTTGAAAGTAAATTTCAAGACAAGTCTTCAATTAATGTATGGGCAGAGCTAGAGACAGAGAGTTCATTTAATGGGACCGTATTTAATGCCTCTTCGCTTGAATGGTGAACGATACTTGGAATATTTTTAACACGATCTTACAGATGTCCTAGATAATGTGCCATGCGCAGTTCAATTAGCATGTTGGTTTATGTATTATGGAGCACCGCCCAATTTTAATGTCCAGGGAAAAGGACGAACCGGTAAAAAAAGTTTTTTTTTGAAGATAAGGCTAACCATTTTGGGCAATAATACTATGAATCATTCAAATTATGTCATTTGTAGGGAAAACTACTTTGAGAGTAAAGACGCGTTGAATCAATGCCAGGTATGTTCGGGATGGGCTCACGAGTCTTGTGGAATCGTAGGTGACCCATATTTTAACGGTGCGAGTTGTCCAATATTACGCGTCCCTTCTTTGGAAACTTCTGGACCCAACTTCAGAAACTGGGGTCCTAAAATTGGACAGATACATTTTTATTTTTTTTTATCCTGATAATAACACTTAAGGTTTAGTTCGCCACCAAAAAATGTTAAGCTTTGAATAAAGGTATATTTTGATAGATAAGAAATAACGGTGCTTTATTTTAATTATTTCATTAAAAAAAATCGTATAATCTTAGTTGACTCTCTCCTATTACATGTGCCGTGATTAAAAGTCAGATTTTAGATATGTATATATTTTTAATACTTAAAAGTAATGTCAACGATAGATGGAAGACGTTAATATTATTCCAAATATATATTATAAAAGGAAAAGACGTTTCGCAGGGGGTCGACCTTCGTAAGATTCATCAAAATAAAAGACAATTCAAAAGATCTGGGAATTTATAGCTTAATGTTAACAACAATGTCCCAAACACAACAGGAAAGTAATTTGTATTAACTTACTACAAGTTATTCATGTTTTGTTTGTGTTTAGTGAATCTTGCCATTCTTTATGTAAGTGTCTTACTTACTCAAATGGTGTTAATTAAACATTGCGTGTAGTTACTATTTCCATAGAAAATCGTTTTTAGCAGGGTTTTAGTTCCGTCTTTGATCTCAGCACTTCGGAGTCATTTCCTACCGCGATCTCGACACCCAGCTAGATAACGCAATGCAACCAATCAGATCATCTTATTTTGACTATGAGCTTCGTTAGATGACGGAATTTAAACATGCTTATGAACACTTATGGTTGTGGGAAGCATGGGATCGGTGCGATATCACGTATATTATATTTGGTTGCCTACTCGACAGATAGCATCGTGCCAGTCGATTATCCGATGTTTGTTTAGAATTGACTTTCATTGATTACATTTCTGGCCCCGTGGGTCAACTTTAAGTGCTAACTGCAATATTAAGCGCTGAAAATGTGAGTGGCTTAAAAAAATTCTTTAAAGGTGCGTTCAGACCGGAGCTTCGAACTGCGCTGAACGTTCGCGAAAGTTGCAGAAATATCAGTTAGAACGTTGTCCGTACGTGAACGCGACACGTTCCGGTAAAAACGCTTGCTGCAACAAATTTAGTTTCGACGTGTTCTGTCCATGTGGTTTGAGCGCCGAGTGTTCAGATTATTTACTATTCATTTCAAGGTAACTATGGTAAGTAATGTTGCTAATTGTTTTAAAAATAGAGTGGAACCACGAAACCATATTACATTTAATAGGTTTATATGAGAACAAACCAGGATCATGGGATGCCGCCAGCAGTTCTATTCTCTTTCTTTTTTGACAATGCATCACACAAAATTAATAAAGCAGCACGCGAGATTTTTATATTACCATCTTTCAAGATAACAACGGTAATCAACAATAATTTTAACATATGAGAACATGAACTACTCTTGAACGTTTCAGCGGTCTAAATGTAGATGATCGCTAACGTTCTCGAATGTTAAGCGCAGTTTAGAGTACCGGTCTGGAAGCACCTTAATATCGCTTGCTCGAAACACTACTGTACATCTTTACCGTTTAGAAATGAAACGAATACTTTGATGTAGAATAAGCACCTAAAGTTTACTATTTATTTTAAAATTTCAACTTGCCACTCGGAACTGTTTCGCTTATATAATTAAAGACGACGATCTTAGGCGGCATATGTCGATATATGTTTATAAAGAAAAAATAATTATTTTGGGACGTAAATTAAGTATGTCATCTTAATTTCAGGGCACCCTGTATAGCAAAAAAACACATCGTTATTAGTTTTTCATAAACTTCCAATGTACCTGCCGTTCAGTTTCGAATTCCCTACGAGTTTATTGTAATAATAACACAAAAAAAATCTGATTGAAAGAAATGTAATTTGCTGCTTTTCTCAACAAGCTTGACAGATAAAATTGCCGAAGCATTTCCCCCATAGAATAAGATTTCAGGGTCTAAAAAACATCGTGGGTAGATAAATATGTAGAAGGTAGAACACAATAATAATCCTTATGCATATTAGGCTTCCTTGCCGCGGCTAAATGTTATGAAAAAAAATCACAGCTGGTTAATGCGGATAAATTATGAAAAATGGTAGTTTAATAAGAATATTTACAAGGGATTTAGTTCTTCATGTCATATTAAATTTAAAATGAACGGGCTATAAATCAAAAGGATGATAATCCCAAATAATTTAATCACATTCATGTAAGCTAGTGCTATGTAGTATGTTGCTGCTGCATATTTTATATTTATATACTGGGTGAGTCGGGAGGGACGGACCAAACTCCAGGAGTGTATTATACACACGAAAACAATATGAAAAAAGATGAGGTAGGGCTGTGTACACTTTTTTGAAATAAGAGGAAACAACAGTCGTTTTTTGTATTAAGTGTATAATCTTGAAATTTATTTAAATTATCAGAGCGCTTTCGGCCTTAGGCCATCTTCAGTGCTTCCATGCAGTAAAAATTTAATTATGAAAAAGAAAAATAAAAACGATGGTTAATTAACAAAATTTAAAAGTGGTTCGTCCCAGTTGTTCGTCTTTTTACAAATTTACGTGTTAATTGTTTTTTACATACCTAATAAGTTTTATATTGTGCTGTTGATGGCCCACTCAAAAAAAGTTAATTTTGTCAATTAAGTTTCCTGTTTCCTGACAAAGTGAGTAAAAACTAAAAAATACATTTCATCTTATTTCTCAGAACAAATTTTCAACAAATAAAATAGGTAAATAACTGATTTCACACAAATTTACATCAACTTTCTAACAACGCCCTACAACACGATGATTAATATTTATCCACCGACAAAATTCCATACGTTTACCATAATTTTCCAGTTGTAGGTGCTGTACTCTCTATACATGGTATGGATATAAGCCTTGCTCGTGGAGTGTGTTTATTACTCTTTTTTGTGGAATGCCCAATTGAGTTCCAATTCTTCGTAAGCTGGTCGTTGCCTCTTCTTCTACTAAATCCAGAAAATCTTCTGCTTCTTCTAAACCATATCGATTAGCTCGTTGAGATGTTATGTTAGCACTAGGAAGTTTACCCGTCTCGCAAAATTTGTTGCAAACTCTGCTAAATACGTTTCTATTAGGATGTCTCTGATCTGGGAACCGTTGAGGATATTCTTCAAAAACAGCTGTAGCACTTCCGTTATAGAAACCATAAACAAGCACCATATTTGCATATTCTAAATTTGAATAGGTGTTTGGCATTTTGTAACATTTAAATCATTCAAACTTGAAAACAAATGAAAATCGGATAAGAACATATGGGTCTTTTCATATTGTTTTCACGCGTATAAAATACTCCTGGAACTTGGTCCGTTCCTACCGACTCACTCTGTAAAGTTATATGTTACCGTATAAACTCAAAAACTGACGAAATCAAAGATTAACCAGCTAGACCTAAGATTTGAAAAAAGTTCGAAAACTAAGTTGTCTCTTGTTGTGCTTTAACTAACGTGACTAAAATGATAAATCGTGAATTCTAACAATTAATGACTTTAGCTTTCAATCCATATCAAAATTTACTAATATGCTTTTAAAAAAACATTAGCTTGTAGTAAGATATTATTTTTCTTTCGCATATTTATGATAAATAATGTCTAAAACTATTTTTCTTAAATGAAAGATCATGTATATTATTACTTGTTTAAAACTTGTTTTTTATTTATGTTGCCATACATATACCTAACAAGTCAAGTTTCTAACTTCTAAGAATTTATTTGAAATAGTTATTCCTATTCGGCTTTTGTCAGCGTACCATGCAGTGTCATGTGTCATGCATATCACTGTTATTAGCGGAATTGGCCTCCGAGATTACCCGATCTTGATCTATCAGATTTTTACCAGTGGGTTATATTTACAGAAACAAATTACCAAATCACCGGTAAATTCAAGAGAAGAGTTGCTACATAAAATTAACGAAGCATTTCAAGATCTTGATTCAAATGAATTTAGATCTGCCACAGCGAGTGAAGTCAGGAAGCGTATTTCGTTCCATTATATTCTACTTTAAAAGCGCAAAAAAAAGGAATAATTTAAACTGCCAAAGAAATTAATCACAATATTAAAATATATGCTTAACACACGCATACAGCGACTATTTCCTCGAATTTGCTTGTGATTTGTATTTGTTTTTCTTTAAACGTACCTCGCAGATAAAAAGAAAAACCTAATGAATTAAGATTGGGTGGCCTCGGAGGCCAATTCTCATAATAACAGTGACATGACACTAAACCTAACCTGACTCAAGAAAAATTAATCAGAAAGATGTTAAGAAACTAATAAATATTGCAAATGATATGCTTATATACCGGGTAATCTATTTAAAATATTATAGCTGGTTCGCATGCTTGTTTTACGGCCCTTGAATGGTTCGTCATAAGCGTCTAATCACATTTATAGAGCTGAATTAATGTTTAACAAAGTATTCATATTAGACATGCAAAACATAAAAATCGCTATAACTATACGTAATTTGTTAGTATGACATGAAAATAATCACAGGCAAATTACACCTAAGGTTAAATATCCAAGGCAAAAGAAATAAATTCTATGGTAAGTAATATATTAAACAAATGTAACACCGACAAATACGCTTACAAAGTCTACTATTAATGGCATTCGCACAAAAAATAATTTAAAGACCTTTCGCGGTAAACATTGGACTCGTGTCGTACCATTAAATGGGTCATTAATTCAGAAGCCAAATCTCAAAATAGTATGCAATTATTTTACTACAACGCTTCTCGTAATTCTCTGACGAGCATTTGCTCCCTACAGTTTCAAGTTAATGGCGTAGAGGCTCTTTTAGGCTGCTGCTGTACGTGTTTATCGGGCAATGATGTAGCTTAGCCTAGCAAATCCTGTAAAGTATTAACGGGACGATGAGTTGTTCTAGCAACATCGATGGATCTTATTGTAAGGTAATTTTGAAGTTGATGTATTTATCAATTATTTTTGTTTTTATTTATATCTATTGTTGAACTGTTTGATCTTGGCACTTCAACCATATGGATGTAAGAATTGGACAATAAAAGGAAAAAATTAAGGACATTGAAATGTTCCGTGGAGAATAATCCTAAATGGGAAATATTTAAAACGCAGAAAATTTGTGTATATAAATTGATTAATGGATAAGTGTGGGCGGTTTGTCATGAAACAAACAAACACAAATACGTCAAAGATATTATACTAGGTCCGGCAAAATTTATTACTCATTTTATTTCCATGGCAAAGAAACAACTATTAAATCTTCCACCACATCTATATTTTTGTATGTAAGAGTATGTTTTGGAAATTGCGTCACATAGGTGTCAAAATGGAGCGCTGGTCAGTGGAACATCTTGTCTTTTGTGTTGAAACACTTAATTAGAGCAGTTCAGTTGTTGTTAAAAGATGGTTTCGCCACAATTTTGACGTACCCGATCCGCTTAACGCCATAATCACAAACTGAAAGTCTGGTCAGTATTAGACAAAAAATAAAGTGAAAAACCAAGACCTGCTTGCAATGAACGTAACCAGGAAAGAGCAGGAGCAGCTGTTACTACTAGCCTAACAAGATGCGTTGTTCAACATGTTGCATCCCTTAATTTGACAGACAGGAGTATGAGAGGAATGTTGAAAAAACTGAAGTTTCACCCATATAAAATTGCAACCGTTCAGGAATTAAGCCAATCAGATATAATAGTCTTAAATTTTGCAGCAATTTTATGACCTTGCGGGAAAATCATCAAGGTATAGAAAATTACCTTCCATGAGCGACAAAGTACATTTTTTTTTATCTGAACGGTGATGTAAACAGACACAATTGCCATTATTGGGATGAAGATAACCCCCGTGAAATTCACCAGTGACCTTTACATAGTCCAAGGGTAACCGTCTGTTGTACCATTTCCTCATCCAAGATTGTCGGTCCTTTTTTTTCCTAGAAAATGGTTCAACCGTAACCCTTACTGCTTTGCGCTATCTAGGCATGCTTCAAACATTCTTCTCACCATCAATTCAAGATAAGCTGAGAGCATGTTAATTTTAGCAAGATGGAGCAACAAGTTATACTGCGAGAATGAACATAACAATTTTAAGGGAGGCTTTCCAAAATAGACTAATTTCAAGGAATGAAAATTTTCCTTGGTCTGCAAGGTCCCCGGATATCTCAGTCCAGGAATTTCTCCCTTGGGGTTTATTAAGAAGTAAAAGTATGTCAATAAATCAAGAAATCTTTAGGAACTGAAAGCCAATATAAAAAGTGAAGTTAACGATATTCCAAGGCACATCCTTCGAGCAGCAGTACACAGATTTATCAAGAATTTAGAATAATGCATTGGTCAGGAAGGCGGCCATTTTTAAGACACTATTCTTTAGAGTTGTTTGTAAGGGTTGATAGCTACCTGTCTGATGTGTCATGACATGCAAAGGTGTGAGACAGGGGTGCATTCTTTCACCGCTTCTTTTTATTATCTACAGCGAATTCATTATGAGACAGGTACTGGAGGACTGGCACGGCGGAGTAAATATTGGTGGAAGAGTGTCTAGCTTGAGATTAGCTGACGATCCGACCTTGATGCTGCTTCACAGCCTGAAATACTCGATCTACTGACGAGACTTGAGGATACTAGTGCTCTATATGGTCTGGATATAAACTACAACAAGACCCAAATTATGATATTTTCTGGGATTCTTGCGTCTTTCGGTCATATCAATCGGAGTAAGCACATGGAGAAGTTTATCGTGCACCGGAGGAAAGTAGAAAATGCGGGCGATCACGAAATTGCTTGGTGTGACCAAGGATCTGTTAGATGTTACTTTCCCATAAGCAACCCACATGTCCGTCAATCGAGATAGATGGCGGGATGTAATCAAGAGAGCTATCCGGAATATTGAACCTCATTAAGATGGGTCACAACATCTGCCAAGATGTTATGAATGAGAACAAGATTCTAAAGATACGACTACCTTTTGTTCCTTTAGTTTTAAAATATGTATTGACATTTCCTCTTGTTAACATATTGCTGATAACAAAAATAAAATACAATATTAAAATTATTTATTTTATTATGCTTTAAAGATCAGTGAAAACTTTTATTTGCTATTGGTTGTGCATTGTTTATGGAGCTCTTGAAGGTTTGTTTACGCTTTCAGGAATTACAATATTTAGAGCACTATTATCTTCATAATTTCAGGTAGGAGATTAAAGTATACACAAGTATAAATATAAAACATGTACACGCGACCCAGAGGTATCGAAAATCGATTTGGTGTACCTACGCCAGTGTAAATCCTCGCGGAATACCGGAGCGTGTATGCACACTTATCTGTACCGGTTCTCAGTTTGTGTTTAAACGCACTGGTAGTAGGGCGTTCATTAGCCTATCTTTGCCAACGAGTCATCATCTTTCGATGCCATCGAACTGAACTGAGAGAATCGTTCGAATTTTACCGTAGCATATGTCGATTGTTCAGATCTCCGGTCTACCTGCACAGTTTTACCTGCATAGTTTTACCTACACAGGTGTACCTCACAGGTCCACCGCAACGTGAGTGGCCGCCTTAACATTGCGCAATTATTAAGACTTAGGCGGCTCATCAATTAATGCAACCGATTGTATGTGACTAGTTTCATTAAACTAGTCGTGCTATTTAACGTCAATTTGAGAAACATTTTGGAGATATAGTGTACAACAGAAGGTTCTCTATAATTGCAGATAAACTGCAAGACTTCGCAAAATTTCAACAAATGTACAGAATGAGTGCGGAAAGTTTCAATGAATTGGCGAGGTTAGTTGGTCGAATAACCGAAAAGAAAATCACCAGGTTTATGAGGGCTATTTCATACTTACTCAGTTTATAATTATATAGGAATAGATATTTTTCTATTTCCTGCACTATAGCAATATTCCAAGTTTGCTCGTGAGCAGGCAAAGTTCTGGGCATTCTTTTATAAACGTATTACAGAAAAACGTAAAATGCACCACCTGTTATTATAGATGGCACGAAACGCAACTGCTCAATATGCGGCCGACAGATTTGGTTTCATTTTATCGGTTTCTAGGTTTAGTCGAAAATGGGTTTCAGTCTCGCTAGTGGACGGAGGTACATTGCGTCAATAGTTAAAATTTAGTTCGCGGTTGGACGAGCCGCCTTAGTATTTCCAAATCGGTACATTGGTAAATACTAAAAGTCCAATAGCTCGCCCCCACGTTCCCCGGATTGCGCCCCCTTGGACTTTTGTTTTTATGGGGGTAGGTATGTGAGAGGCCAAGTTTATGATACAAGGTCGAGGTTAGTTTCTTCCCATCAACGTATCATTGATGCTTTCCAAGTTGTAAGAAACGATCTTAGAATTTTAGAGCGCGCACGGTATTCTATGTGGAGAAGAATGAATGTCTATATCGCAGCATTTCCAGCACTTTCTATGAAAAAATCAAATTGGTATTTTGTAGCGTTAAATCAAATTTTTTAAGGACAAACGCTATTTATTTGACACGTCAAAAAAGTTAATTAACAGAATCAAAAAAGCAGTCACAGCCCACTATATTTTTTTTTGTTTCATATTTTAATAATTCTCCCGTTTCGTTTACCAGCGATTTACACCAAAACGGTTAGTTGTATAAAAAAATGTATGAGACCAAAATTTTAGATTCTTTTATGCCCGAGTGGATGGCGTTGTTTAATTTTTAAATTTATCGGCGGTAACATAAAATTCAAAGAGAAGATCCTCTCACAATCACCCCCAAAATTTCTGAGGAACAAAATTAATAGAGCGCCTAAAGTAACAGGGGTATGCAAGTTTCCAGGAGGCTCCATGAATAGTCTAAAATATTTTATTTTTTTTGCTCAACTTACGATGGCTACAGCTTTGAGGAGGTACATTTTACGAAACGCCCTGTACATATATTCACTTAAATAATTATTTATTAAATTATACAATGCATCTTTTTCATCCAGGTCATGAAATTCCACGTATTAGACGTTCAACCCTATTCTATACCCTGTTTACGGAATCTTAGAAAACGTAAAGTTTGCGTGTCGGATTTAGATTGATAATATGACAAGATAAATATCTCTAGACATGGGAGCATTAGGCAGATGGATGAGCATAGAGGCAGATCAACCCCTTCATTTGCTAAATAAAAAATTAAAGATATAGGTATAAGTAGTAATAGGAAAGTCTTAGAACCAGCCCACTTGAGGAGCTGTAAAGTAACCTATGTAAACATTGAAAATAATGAAAAATACGACATGTTCGTTTGTTATATCCATTGTAGTGAAAATGCAGATGAAGCATTAGAAGTGTATTTCAATAGACAAATATAAGCTTTTTGTGGTATTTCTATCAAAATTTATAAAACAACTTAAATTATTATTAGATATCCCGAAAGATGACAGTCGGATAAAAGAATTTTTCCGAAGATAAAATCAAATTTAAATGAACACGGTTCGTTTTCTAAACCTCGATCAAAAATCTACCCCAAGAAAAACCCCGAAATTGATTAAACAAATGTATTAGCTTCAGTTGGAACAAATCTAAGTAGTTCTTGTAGAAAAATTGAAGGTTCTGTCGGAGTAATTAAATCAAGAGTTCAAATAATCGTAAGAAAACAACAATTTTAAGCTAAATAAATCCCATCAGGAACAAAACTCACATCCTGGTGATGCACAGCGCCGTATAGAGCTTCGTAATTGGTATTTACAAAATCTCAATAGGAAAGAACCGGTATATTATTATGGTCTGATGAGGCTCATTTTACCAGGGCTGGTATATTTAGTCGGCAGAATACGAGGTTTCGGTCTCAGGAAAATTAGCATGTAAAGTTTTCAATCGAACAGCAAGGCAGGTCTGGCTTTAGCGTTTCAGGCTTTATACTAAGAAGCAAGATAATTTACAATATATTTAAAGGGCGCCTACATAGCAGATATTTGAAAATTCTGGAAAACCTTGTGCTGGAAATAATAGAAGATGTGCTCTTAGCGGGTCTCAATAACTTGCGTCTGCAACAGTATGGAGTGCCTGCACACAATGCGTTATTGTAAGGGCCTACCTAAACAATAATTTCCCGAATCGCTGAATTAGAACTAATGGCCCTGTAAGATGGTCACCAAGGGCACCCGACTAGGATTTCTTCTTGTGGAGATACCATCAATTAAAATTTATTCCATTCAGTACCAGACATTGGCAAATTTAAGAAATAACACTGAAAAAGCCTTTACGTAGTTTCAAACGCGACCTTTTATTATTCTAAATGTATCAAGGCGAATAAGCACTATGTGTGAAACATGTCCAAGGCATTATGGAGAATAATTTGTGCAATATTTATGAGAAAGTTCCATAAATTATTAATTTCTGCTTTTAATATTTCAAATATTATTTTGATAACACAAGTCGATCTATCCATTGTTTCTATTTTAATTGAATTATAACTGCTAATTAGATTAAGGAGTACAAAATATATTTCTTCTGTGGTAATTATTAAACCCACTTTCGAGTAATTGTTTTTTTAAATACTCGTCATGTTACACTAACAAAAAAATGTATATTTTTTTCAAAAACGTAAATTTCTGGCTTCATATTAAAAATAAAAGTAAATTACTATATACTTCTGAGACGCTTCTTACAGACTAAACTATATTATTTGAAATTATATGGGGCGACCCACTTAAAAAAAAAGTGATTTGGTTTCTTTCTCGAGAATTATAAGCTGTAAAAAGAATATTTTTTTTCTTTTTGGTAAGTTACAGGGTAACCGAAATATGGTGGGTGTCACAGAATGTAAAATTTTACCGCATCCCGTATAACAAAAATAAGGAGAACTAGAAATATTCTGATTAGGGCATCTTTCGTTCTCCTAAAAAGTATCATAGTAGTATTCTTCTACCTTTACTAATAACGGAGATACCCCGTAAAATCATCTACAAATGGACATCCTGTACCTCACTTAAATTCCCTTCAAATCAAAAATTAAAAATTTTGGTATGCATTTTTCTTGGACCTGGTAGGCTAAAAACAATGAAGAATTAATCAGTTATATCGGACAAGCAGGCGAAAACTCTCTGAATTCCTTAAAAAACTTAATATCAATATTGCATTTGAGACCAACAATACGACAGGTAATTTCATAAAAAATTGTAAAACTAGACTAGAAAATGATGAAAAGTCTGGAGTCTACTAATTAAATTATAACAACTGGCCGAAAACCTAATATATAGGCAATATTGAGAGAACTTTTTTTAAGAAAATAAAAAACATTATACAAGTTACATCAAGTAAAAAAACAATTCCAATTATGCTAATCATTTAATAGAAACCAACCATAATTTTGAACCATTCGTTAAAATATTACACACAGAGAAGAAAGGAGCCGAACTAGACCTGTTGGAATCCTTTCAAATTAATAAACTTAAAAATTCCCACCATTTATTGGATTGCCAAACAAACCTAAATAGATCCCCATTGTTAAATTTATTTTAATACCATATTTACAATAATTACCAAAAAGCCAGAACTTCCCATTGTAATTTGGATATAATCATTCATTCTTGAAAAAGCTACCGTGCTAGCGAAACAAGTTGAATTTTATAAATTTTGTAAGTTTTCGATATATTGGAATTAGTAAACAGTGTGTTTTATTTTTCTTATCACGAAATTCCACCAAGTAACAGCAGACACAGTGAAATTGAAGTTATTTTAGTTGGCGAAATTAAATTATGTGGCAAATATAATTAATTATATTACTGTGCACTACGTTCTTGTAGAAAAAAGTTAATCATTTTTAACATATATTTTAAAAAATATTACAAGGAAGCCGTAAGTTACTTCTCAATTCAATCAGGATTATTACGACATTATAATATTATTTTTATTCAGAGAGAAAATCCCGAAATACTAAGCAAAATTACTACTACAATGCTTTTTCTAACTTTTTGGTAAGTTCTTGCTGTCTATAAATTTAAGCGAATGGTCCTTTTACGTCGCTGCTGTACGTGTTTATCGGGCAGCGATGTAGCTTAACCCAGCAAAGCCTTTAATGTATTGACTGGATGATGATGTAGTCTATCAACTTTGATGGATGCTGGATTAGGTTTAAGAAAAGCGCAGTATTTATCTAATGGTTTCCTTTCGTTGTCAAGTAGGTCGATTTAAGCCAACTTTTTATTTTAATTTCTAATTTATAAATAGTGTATTACTTTAATATAACTATAAATTTAAGTTATTCGTTTGTTTGTCCTTCATCAGTCAGTATCAGTATTCAGTATGAAATGCAAAAATAGACAACAAGTAGTCTTGGTGTCAATAACAAATCATTTTATTTGATTAGGTTACAAGTTTCGCCAATATGATGGCATCATCAGACCTGTAAATATGTATATTTAAAATCAGTAGTGTAGCCTAATAACTAACGTTTCTTACAAACAATAAAATTATATATATAAAGTATATAACACATTACAGTAGCACGCTAACAATATAATAAAAATAGTAAACGTCAAATATTAGACATCGAAACCATCCAATTAATTCAAATAAAACTATGTTTCTTATCAGCCCAAGTTACAAAGGCCATTACCATAAGTGATAAGGAAAGTCACAAAGACAAAACTGCCAGTAATGTCGATTAGAAAAATGTAGAAATACACAGTCTGAGAAGCAAGGACTTTTAATTCAAAATTAAAGACAAGGCACGTGAGAACAGGACTATTTTTCGCTTTTGTGATTTCAAGTTTCTCTAATAAATCGGGGTTTATACCTTTATTATATTCATATATGATATCAATGTTTTAAGATGGTAAAAAATGATGTCTAGATTTCAGTAAATGAATAGCAAACACTGATTTAGTATTCGTTATATTTTTATTTAAGTACTTTTTGACTAAGCTGAGATGTTCGTGAACCCTGCATTTTTTCTTTCCTGACTGATCTACCTACACCGCTGGACAATCTCCATAATGTAGAGAGCAAATTCCCAATTTAGAAAGTGGGTCCATTCTATCCTTAGCGTTGACCAGATATGACTTGAGAGTGTTGATCGTTTTAAAAGCTATTAAAATATTATATGATTTAATAAATCTTGCTATTTGTAACGAAGTATTACAAAAGTAAGTTAAAGATCTGTAATTTTTTTTTTATATTTGCTTAAAAATTTTTAATGTCTATTTATTATTCTTCATCACTATAATTTAAACAATCGAAAGAAAAAAGAGTTAAATGCTGCAAACTTCTGAGAAAACGGAGAGTTAGGATTAAACTGAATTATGTTATCAGTCGATGAGGATAAAATGAACCCACTATCTAAATCGGGAGTTGCCTCCTTACATTGTGAAGACTGTTCAGCGGTGTAAAAAGGACAGTCAGGAAGAAAAATTGCGAGCAGGATTCACGAACATTTCAGCTTAGACAAAAAGTGCTAATAACTAATACTAAATCAGACTTTGCCAATCATTTACTGGAATATAAACATTATTTCTCACCATCTAAAAACAATGGTATTTTACATGAATGTAATAAAGGTATAAAACTCGATTTAGTAGAAATACTTCAAGTCACAAGATCGAAAAAAAGCCCAGTTCTCACGTGAGTTAATGAAGTCTTTAATTCTGAATTAAAAATCCTTGCTCCTCAGACTGTGTATTTCCACATTTTTCTGATTGACACTATTGGCAGTTGGGTTTGTCCATTTCCTTTTCATCAGACCCAATCCTAGGATGCGTTTCGCCATATTACGGTTCATCGGTAAGTCTATAGAGTCTGACATAAAGGAAAGAGACCTTACAGTGCATTTCAACACATAATGTAACGATACATATGCGAGATGTTGCACGTGGCGACATCTCGTAGCAATCGAGATATCCACCCAACAATACCAGCGAGAACTTAGAGAAGACTAAACGCTTCTGGAATGGAACCCGCATAATCAGGTATTTATTGTCAGGTTACGCTGAAAGTCAACTGTCGGTTTCTGCGAACCGAGGACGCAATGTAAAAGAAATAAGTTTGTTCCATTTCTTTTCTACCCAATTCTTGGAGGCGTTTCGACATATTACGGCTCATCGGCAATGCTATAGAGTCTGATGAAAAGGAAAGAGACCTTACAGTGCATTTTAACACATAATGTACTGATACAAATGCGAAATGTTGCACGTGGTGCCACCTGACATTAGATACCTGCTTATGCGGGTTCCATTCCAGCGTTTGGTCTTCTCTAAGTTCTCGCTAGTCTGGTTGGGTGAATTGCTCGATTGCCACGAGATCTCACTACGTGCAACATCTCGCGTATGTATAGTTGGATCTTTGTGTTCTCTTTATCTTTTATGTTAATGGCCGTTGCAATTTAGGCTGATAAAGGACACTCTAAACGACTACCTTCTGGTCCTTAATTTATGCATAGTTTTATTTGAATTAATTGGTTGGTTTCGATATCTGTTATTTGACGTTTGCTATTTGTATGTATTGTTAGCGGGCTAGTGTAATGTAATACTTTTTAATTTTATTTTTTGTGAGGTACGTTAGTTATAATGTTACCCTATTGTTTTTATATATACAGGGTCGTTGGTATGTATGGAAACGGTCGATTATTTCTTAAAGTAAAACAGCTAGCAAAAAATATTTAAGACAAAAGTTTTATGGTTTTGTTGTTACCTTTTTTTTAATAGAACACTTTTTATTAGGTGCATTATAATTCTAAACCTAATAGCTTCAGAGATATCGACTTTTGAAAAGTGACATTTTTGACCTTTGACAGCTTCTAGCTTTCTAACGGTACGCTATATATTTAATATTATATATAAGTACTATATTTCCGGCTCTTGAGCGACATCTGGTTTAGCCGGAAGTTGACACTTTTAGAAAGAGACTTAAAAACTAAGATAGGGACATGTAAGCCGTTTTACGCTAAGACGTACCGTTAGATAGCTCGAAACTGTCAAAATTCAAAAATGCCATTTTTCAAAACTCAATTTTTCGGAAACTATTAGGTTTAGACCTATAATGCACTTAATAAAAAATAATTGTAATTTTATGCAAAATCCAAAAATATTCTAAGATATAGTAGGGTAATCCATTGAAAAAAAAGTAACTTTATTTCTTTACGGCTTTCTGACTCATCCTGTATACCTTACTTTTTAAAGTTCTAATAGACTATAAAAAAACCCTAAAACTTTTGTTTGAAATATTCTTTGCTAGCTGTTGTACTTTAAGAAATAATCGACCGTTTCCATACATACCACTGTATATATTTATAAGTCTGATGATGCCAGGCAAAAGATAAAATAAACAATAATTTTGTTAAGACCGAGACCTCATGCTGTCTATTTTTGTATTTGAAAAATGCAGGTCCCTTAGAGAAATATGGGCACCTTTTTTGTTCAATATGCAAGGTTCTACGATAAAGGGTCTAAAGTTAAAGTTTGTAAATATTGATTTCAATTTTTTTCATATTATTCACGATGGATTAAATATACTTTTTTTTGCACCTAGTCACTGTTTTCTTGGGGAAGTACGCCAGTATAAATACGATCCTTTGGTTGAATTGAAGTGGTTGAACTTCTGGAGGTAAATCCTAATTATGCACTAATTCGACATTAAAATAATAACAGGACAAAAAAAATAAGTAAAAATTTCACTCCTGTAGGAGATATTAATTTGTTAAATCAAAACAAGAAACCAGGGATCCAATCAAATATTGTTATTGTAAACACTGACTATGGTATTAGTCATACCTATATAATACATCATGATATGATGATATGAACTATGCCATAAAATATCCTTGATGATATTTAATTAATTACTAAACCAACCTCTTGATTTCTCGGGCAAATGGGAATCTGCAATTTAATTTTAATTAGAATATTATTGGAAATCATAATTCACAAGTTATGGGAAAGCTTTGTTTACTCGATCTAAAATCAAAACGAAATTAATATTTTTGCTTTGAAATTGGCACCATCTGAGAGCTTATTCTTTACTTTATACGTTTTTAAAAAGTTTCGTGTGACAAGCGTTCACAAAAAACGAATGGCACGCTTGACTGGCATTTTTCAGTCTCCTTCGCTTTTAGATCATTAGGTGCGAGTAAAAAGACGTGGAAACCTTGTAAATTTCGAGTATTTCCCCTTGTTATGTTCTCATTCTGTGGCACAAGTGGACATGTCCTAACCTGTAAAGCTTATTTAAATCCTATTTTGCATTTAGAAAGCCTCAAGTTAATGGCAAATTTTTAACCGTACTTTCACCAAAAGGAATGTCTAAGGATTCTTTTAAGAGTTAAAATTTGCACCATTTGCCTAAATACAAATTTCTTTAGTCTAAACATTCTGGTGAATTCAGGATCCGATAAGTCCTCCAGTGCACTTTCCTTAGCACCATGGATTATCATATGAAAGCTATCATATTCCACCTCTGCATCATCTAAATCATTATTCAGGTTAATATGTAGTAGACCCTCCATGCTTTATTAAATAAATGAGAAAGATTTAATTGCTTTTATCAAATTACTGACTTTTTAAACAGCAAAATTATTGGTGTCCTTATTAAGACATAAAACATAAAATTTTTGTTTTTGACATTGGTACGAATTTTAAATTGATTATCTTCTTTAAGTTAAATATGAGTCAAAACGTTTTATTCAAGTACAGGAAACATGATAGTAACTTGCCTTAATCTGCCCCTTAAAATTAAAAGATGGTAAACCCTGGTTAACAAAAATAAACGCAGTGGAATTAATATTATATTTAGATTTTTTAACTGGCCTAATCATGTCATGCACTTTTCATATGTTATTTAGTTTAAACTGAGAGTTTAGTTAACTGCATTTCTTCTTCTTTTGCATTTTTTAACGTTTACTCTTTTAGTTTAAGATAATTGTCGGATCCATTCTTTACTAGGACGGCTTAACCATACAATTTATATTTGTGTTTTGATAAAACCTAACCTATTTGTTGCTGTTTGTGGTTTTGGTTCTCATCCAAGTTAGTAGGTCAATAAGTACAGTCGATAAAACCAGTCATTTTAATTTAAAGAGGCTCTAAGCTTAGTTCATTATAATATATTAAATAGAAGATCATTTTGGTTTAAACCCGAAATTTAAACCACAAAGTTTAAACCCAACCTATAATACCGGGCGGTTGTATTCTTCACCAACTTAAACGGTTTACGAAATAACAGCACAATCCCTGAAAATAACGTGTATATACATGGTAACAAAGATTTATTGAGATTGAGAAGAAAATCTTACCAATATTTTCGAGTTTAAAGTTGTATACCAGGTTGCACAAAAATATTGACGTAAACAAAATATATAACTATATTTTGCTTTCTGGATTTCAGAAATTATCAATTTTTCTTGCCTAGATGACCAGATAAGAGAACATTTAAAGATATATAGATGATCCCTTTAGGGTGGCGAGTAATCGGTAGGAGGGCACAACTGTTGAGACAAAACTACAAATTTAAATTATTAAAAAAAAATTGTCCTAGTAAGGTACACTCTTGATAACCGGAGTAGAAAGCTGGTACATTTCTGTGGCAGTTTGGTCATAGGTCTCTTTTTGTATCTCCGATAATAAAGGTAGGGTAAGCTGGTGAAGAACTTATCTTGACTTAGGCTCGTTTAACAGATAATGCCATGCTTATCAAAAAATTTTCTTAATAATTTCCCATAGAGGGCGCTTTGTATAAATGTTTCAATCTTTCCCAATATTCTTAAAAAAAACTGAATGATACGCTGTATTTTTAATATAACATTTTAAAGACCATAAGAATAGCTACATTCTACCAAAAACCGCGTTTTTATATCTTAATTGATTTTTGAGTGATGAATTCCCCCAAAAAGAAAACTTGAAAATAATTCTTTGAATCGTAATCGTAGATGTTCAATAGCGTTACATCATTCAAATTTACTCTTTTAGCAGTCATAGTTAGTAGGCTACGAGTTTTTTAGGATCAAATTGGCCCTGACATTTTCATGCGATTTTATGTCAAACCGGTTGTTATGTCAAACCGGCGGGCGCGCGTATGACAAAATCGCATTATTGGTCCGATGACGTCACAAAATTACTATGAGTTTTAAATTTTATATATTTTATTCTCGAGAGCGAATCTCTCTGGTGATGTACGTAAAGGTGCATCCAGATATGACAAACAAGTGCAAATGAACAGCGAATATGAAACGAGCATTAACAAACACAAACGATCATTGGAGAACAATATATCTTTTCCTTCCTTGAATTTTTTCTTTACAGTTTCTACAGGTGTATTTATAAATCAGCAACTTTACTACACGCATATATTTTTTTTTGCCTAATTTAGATAAAGGACTCTTCCTTTAATCCAATAATATAGGGAATTTTCCACATCCCTGTGAAAGACAACAGAATATCGTGAGACTATTACATTTTTCTTTAAATAATCAACTAATTTCCTATGCTACCACTGATCTCGAATTTTAACTATCATCTGTCCAAACACTACGCGCACAAATGCATACGAACGAACAAAATCCATTGATGTACCGACAGGCGATGGAAGCCTGCTCGCCTCGTATTTCGGCGCTCGTCAGTGCTCGTTCGTGATCGTTTCGCCGTCCAGACTATTGCATGATGTCTTGTCTTTTTGTACTCGTTCGTGCTCATTCGTCATATATCTGGGCGCACCTTAAATGAACTAGTATACTGTTCGCCATGGGAGTCAACCACTCTTTTCGATGTTTCACACATATGAAAGATGAAGATAGATTGGCTGACTAATTGGTTCAGTTTCGTAAACGTACTGTAAAGTACGTTGTGGATAAAGTAAGCTCAACAAATAAATATAACATTATTGCTTACATTTCTGACTTTTTTATAAAAACTCCAACAAAAAATGTCGCCTCGATGCGGCATGTATTGACCCTTAAAATGTGAGGTTTTGGCGAGTGCGTTACTTGAAACTTAAAAGCCAGATGCCGCCGAATACGATTTCGTGCGGACATGAGCTGTCCTCGCATTTATCTCTTGTTAACGTAATATAGATAAGAACAGAGCACAGCCGTATCGGCGCTTCGCTACTAAAGATCAAAATTACTGTCAATTGGTCGAGTTTTACATGGTGATATCAAATTCTAGCTGATTCAGTAAATGAGAAGCGGAAAGTGGGCTTTGAAGGTCAATAGAATATTCATAAAAGAAAATTTTATATAACTTTCTTCGCATCCACGTTGAGTCTTAAAGTATTAACGGAGGTATTGTCGCTTCCTTTGATACATTTCTTGCTAGAGTTCGTATATTTAATTGGGAACAATAAAATTCTACTTGTGGAAATTAATGTCCCAAGTATTGAAAAACAAACATATTTTTTGCAGTTTTATTTTGGCAAGCAGTCACCTGGATATGTGAATAGATGAATGGGGCAAGTGAAATTCGAATAATTTACTGTAGTTTTATGATTCGCACATTTACATACGAATATCAGGTGGTTCAGATATTGGAGTTTTTTTCGTATTAAAAACTTACCTCGTAAGTGTTTTTAGGAAAAAAAAATACCACTGTTGTGTGTGTCATTCCTTTCTTGATTAATCCCCTAAATTTAAAATAACAATTTTCATTTTTATTCGATTCATTGGTACCTAAAGGTGGGCATGTTTATACTATTTATTTAGGTCTAATTTTAATATGGTGGGCATGTAAAATGCCAACTCAAATAAATAAATGCTGCAATATCATTAGTTATGGTTTTATGTTTATTATCATTGCTGTCCTTTTAATGTATTTATTTTATTTTTTATTTTGCTGAGAGTACGCTTTGCGTTGAAAAATAAAATAAGAATTAGCGATCATCACCAAAATCACTTTTAAAATAGGCATAACATAAGTATTTCTTTTTAAAACGAGCTTAAGTTCAATTACATCGGGTACAAAGTGTACAAGATACAGTACTTTTAAAGATAAGTTATTCACAAGCTTCCCGCTTTCTAATATCGAATATATAAGGCCAAATTAAAAGCCAAACTGCCGCAAACATGAATAAGCTTTCCATTCTCGTTATCAAGATAGTACTTTAATAGGGCAATATTTTAAACAATTTAAATTATTAATTAAGGCTCATCAATAATGCAATAGCAGCAATTGTACACCTTTAAAAAAAATTGCAATAATGATAATGTTCATGAAAATTTATCACTAATACTTTTTAATTTTGGTCTTTCGCCACCCTTAGTGGAACATCCTGCAAAACGGGTCTTATCTCTATTTCTGAGCAGCACATGCTTACTTTAAAAATCTGTTAAGTATATCATAAAACTAAAACCTACCTCATGTTGAGTGGGACATTAGGAGTAATATACATATATACAGCTATCACATTTTAAATCCTAACACTTAATATGATACAGAATTTAAACAATACATGTATCTTTAAATATTGTAATGAATTGGCTGGTGTAGGTCTAGAATATATCGTTTGTTAAAACAGCAAAATACTTTGCATCAGAAATATTATATTTAATTGATTTTATTATATAACGTGCCATTTAATATTTGCCATAAGTACCAATTTATTAATTTAAATAATGCGCATTTTTTATTGCATGCTAATATTACTAACGTCAATTTAAGAAAACCATGACGAAAATATTTATTACCTTTGAGCAGTTTTTTGCAAACCAAATATATTTTTTTTGCAATTCAATCCCGTTTTTCTTTAGGTACAGATGTATTCTAGGCCCAATTATAATAAACAGTTACTTATATGGTTTCCTGCTTTTTACAAAATACTTATTATATTACGTTATTGTAAATATCTATCTATTTTGGAATGTAATTATTTATTTACTGAATAATAACATACTATAAAGGAAAATAGTGCGCTTTTACTAACATTTCAAAAAAATTATAATAAATTAGGATATAATGAGTGTTTGTTATTTAGATAAATGTACGTAAAAACATCAATTAGAATTTTCTAACGATAGAATTACTAGTTCCAAAATGACCAGGCAAATGACTGGGGACAGATTCCTTAAATAAAAATAAGATTAAAATCAAATTTGTGTTATTAAAAACTTAGACGCTATCTGAGATATTAATTGGCTGAATGTAATTTACAGGACCGCACTTACAGTTGAGGTTAATTAAATAAAAAAAAAAACGGTTCGCCACTGTTTTTTTCAATTTCTTAAGGTAGACGTTAAATACTGGTTCAATTTTAATTAAAAAAACGTTTTCTTTACACTTTCTCATTTTTGTTAGATTTCTTAAATCTATTATTTTATCATAGATTGCCATATAATTAAAAAAGCGCATTATTTCGAAAATGGAATCAGCATAAACGAAAAAGTGCTAAAAATTTTTTTTTTATTTCAATTGATGCGAAGTGATCTGATTTTAACCTGTATACTAAGAAATTCAAAAAAGCAGCGGCGTACCAATTTCCCTTTAAATAAAAGTATATAACGTAACTCTCAATCCGATTCTGTGAAGTACATTTATCCGATGAATATCTGAGAAAGCATCTACAGTTGCAGGTTTCTAATAACCGATTTAAATCTAACCAATACTAGCCAACAGACGTAGCTTTTGAGCGACATCTCATGGCAATCAAATGCATCACCTCGCCCATCCGATAATAATCAGTCAGAAACGGAGAAGGAAACCCTGCAAAGACCAGAAGAGGCGGTCATTATTCGCCGCCAGGAGCGCAGCATTAACTTCCATCCACTTTTCAGGGTCAAGTAGGTGTTGCTTCCTTTCGTCAGATTCTATAGCCTTACTGACGAGCCATTATACGGCAAAATCCATCTGGGGATAAATCCGGTGGAAATAAGCAACTAACCTCTAGATACCCTATATTTTGGTATTTAGAAACAATTAAGTCTACCATATTTGTTAACATTTTTAAACTGACAGGCAGTGTTTATAAGTAAAGGACCTAAAATTATGAGATCATGAAAATTTATTTATACGGGGTTCTAGAGAAAGTTGAAGTTTTTGTAATATTGTGAGGTAGGTTTTTGTACCGAATGATCTGTTATATTTTGTCCCACCCCCCATCTCATTCATTTGAGGAGATCTCAAAAAAACTTTAAACACTAAAGTTGTAAGGCCTAGAATGAAATTAGGAGACGATATTACAAGAAACAAATGAACATCGAAAATGGCAAATATTGTACAATTTAATATTTTCTTTAATGGAACACCCACCCTGTATATAATACACAATTCTGGTAGGAAATTTTATTCTGATTTCAAATATGCTTGGTGATTTTTTAACCTGAAACTTTCAACTATCTCGAGTAATAAGCACTCTACGAACAAAGTGACTAATATTAGACTAATTTTAGCATTAATGTATTTCCTCCGCGGAATGATTAAATTTTGATTATCGAAATTCTTTTCGTAGAGTGCTTACTACTCGAGATATTTGAAAGTTTCGGGTTAGAAAATCACCCGGTATATATGGCTTATATGGTCTACATTAAAGTTTGTGTTAACAATAACAATTTTAATAAATAACGTAGGTAGATGTAGATAAACTACGTCTAGTTTTCCAAAGAATCCGTCCATGGTTCACAAAGAGACCTGAATTTAGTATTGTAGTGTAATTCAAAAAGACCGTGACTTTGATTTTTGAGTTACATTACAATACGTCTAGTTTGCCTACTACATATAAATTAATGCCCACATGCGAATTATTCTTGTTAAAAGTAATAGGCACTAAAAAATAAAATTACTAAAATGTAATATAAATATCAACAAAATATAAAAACCGACCCACCAACAGTAAATAAATTCAAAATGTTAGAAATTACCCTCGCTTGCATCTATATATTTGTGATGCCTCGTTCCTAATTTGTTGTTAGTGATACGTGCTTGTATTTCTAACATATTATCGCTGTTTTTAAAATATATTTTGTTTCTCAAAGTTTCCCAAAGAAACGTGTCAAGTAGTGTTAAATCGGGACTGTAAGGTCATCAATCCAAACGTTCAGTAACCTGGATACCGTTATGCGGGAAAGCACCATCTTGCTGTCAAATTATGGAGTTAACACGTTAAAGGATAACTTATCTAAATGGCTTGCCACAGCATCTATAAGATCCATCTATCAGGTTCTTCCTAAGAAACATTGGACCGATAATTTAGTTACTTGATATACCGCACCATCCATATAAGGAACACCTTCCAGATCTCTTTAATTCCAGGATTTTGTGTGAATTCACATTGGCTTAAAAATGCAAAGTTTTTCTATCCGGTGATCCCAAGGTGAAAACAGTGAATTCATCGGTCAACAAATTTCGTCAAAATTACTCTGCATCTTGTTCTAGTCTGGCTAAAATATTCCTACAGAAATTAAGCCTTGTCATTTCTTTGTCACTTTCACTTAATTTTTGGTGTCTATGGAATTTATATGGATGCATAGTATATTTGCTAAAAGTTTTAAATAATTTTACATATGATTTATCTAATCACCATGGTTTCCCCTATAGAATTCAGTGGAGTTTCTAAAAACATTAAAATATGAGTTACAAAATTAACCTAGTCATAATTAACGACTTTATGTTACCATGAAAATTTACAATTCTTCTTACTCATTTATAATCACCTTTCTGTTTCTTCTTTTCATTGTCCTTTCGTGCGCATAAAATTATACAGAGTGTCCCACTACGGTCGGCAAGGCACGATATTATGAAAGCCATAAACCTTACTGCTTCGGAAAAAAAAATTATTGACTAAATCGACGAAAAGTAATTGCTGAAAAATATTTTTCAAGTTTTCAAAATGACCGTTAAGGGCAAAAGTTGCTAGAATATATCTATAAAGTCAAATTTTACCAGGTAGTCGCTATGTTAAGGTACCGTTTTAATGACGAAAATAAAAGTTTGTTGACTTAATAACTTGTTTTTAAGACTTTTTTTGTATCTTCGAAAGTATGAGTGGGGGAAGCTTGTGGAAAAAAACACTTTTTAGATTGTTGTATCTTCCATATGCTTCACCCAAATTTAATTAGCTTAGTCTCGTTTAATAGATACTTTTACAATTATTAAAAAACCTACTTTGGCCGTGATCGCCAGTACATATCGCGTATTCTAGGTGGCGCTATTTAAATAAGATTTACTTTTTTAAAATTTTCTAACTAAATTAAATAGCATGATACATTTTTTATTACTTAACTTAAAGAAGATAACAGTTACATTTTGGCGAAAACCGTGATTCGATACCTTTATTTGTTTTCGAGTTGTTTACAAATAACTATTTTAATATAAAACATTATTGTTAACCTTAATATTTATGGTTAAACGAAAGGAATGTAAAGATTCTGGTATCATAACAATTCATTAATTTAGTATGAACAATAATTATTAAGAAAGAATTTCTTTAATTTTGTACTTAGTGCAAGTTTATTGAATAAAATCCGTAGAGCGCTTTCGGCAGTTACGCCATCATCAGTACTACCTACAAAGCAAGAAAGGAAAAAAATAAATCAACAATTGTGAAATTTTACGAATCTTTGATAGTTAAAGGTAATTGAAAATCTTAGATAAAAGTCAATGTAAAATTCTCACCAATTTTTCGTTACTTACTTTGTCAAAATATAACCAACCACAAAACACAACATACAAGTATATGTATAAACTTAAAACATTAAAAATTTGGGGCCTAAAGGCCGATGTAAATTACATGATGATTTTAAAAACTTTTGTAAGCGTCCATTTTACTAAAGGGAACTAACCTTGATGATGCAAAAAACATGTACCACGCATGCTATTGTGTGCAGGGAGTACCATTGACGTATTGTTGGTATTATTTCCTGGCGGTAAAATTTGAAATTTAAATTTGAACATTTTGTATGATATATTGAAGAAAACAATATAGGCATCATCGTTACAAGTGATGCAAAGATGGTGGTATAACTTACAGGCGTAATTTTAATTTTAATTATATGTATGAAAATCTTTTTTGTATGTGAGGTTGAATTCATCAAAAACGTCAGATGTTAAGGAAAAGAGAGAAAGATAGATAATTCAAAGAACTCGCAAATGTTATATAAGGATAAGGTTCTAAGACAAAACAAAAGGTTTTGTGTTAGTAATACAGTTACAGAGAGAGATAGAAGTCAAAATAGACGACAGAATGGTGGGGGCATAACAAAACAATTAAACTTTAAAAAATTTGTTATTCTGCTCTGCGATAACTTCGGTCATATCAGTAGCTTTCCCTAATGAGTAATTAAGGAATAAACATGATGTGGTGGAGAGTTAGTTGGATTAATGTAATTATTGTGTGGAAATGAAGTGTGCAAAGAATATTGGTCAGTCGGAAAAAAGAAAGCAAAGTATGAATATAAAAGTTAATCAGTAAAAAGGGGGGGGGGGGTTTGCAACTGATATGGATGTGAAAATAATTGTTAGATGCCACCGTCAAACTAATCGTCTATGTAGAGGTATAAAGTTTCTGTTTAAATTAACCTGTGTGTTGAGGCAAAGGTCGTTACTCTTAAGCTCTTGTGAAATGGCTATGTCCTCGAGAAAATCTAGTCTATTGAAGTTTTTTGACGAAACATTGTAAATAATTTTAGAATTGGAATGAGGACTGAAATTATGTTGGCAAGTTTTGAGGTGTTCCCCAAAGGCTGAAGATGACCTGCTTAAATTTTTTTTTATTTTTTAAATTGCTAATGTAAGGGATGGATATATATTTAGAATCAAGTTTTATATTAGGATAAATTGTTTTCTTTAATTTATTGACTTTAGTTTTATTGATTAATTTGTCAATAATATTAGGGTCATAACTATTGTTAAAGGCAATTTGTTTAAGAATATTTACTTCTGTATTATAATTTACTATATCCATAGGAATATTAAGTAAGCGATTTACATAGCAATGAAAAGCAGCCATTTTGTGTTGATAAGGGTGATTAGAAAAATTAGAGATTACGTGATCTGTTTGAGTTGGTTTTCGATAAATGGAAAATTCTAAGCTGTTATTGACAGTTTTGTGTATGGAAAGGTCTAAGAAATTTATAGTATTAAGATTTTCTATTTCTAGGGTGAATGAAATTTGTGAGTGTATTGTGTTAAGTTTGTTAAGTAAAAGTTCTGCACCTGGGGAGTCACAATTCAAAAAACACAGACAATCATCTACATACCTGTACCAATATATTATTTCTTCATTGTTAGGAATAATGAAATTGTTTTCCAAAAAATCCATAAAAACGTCGGCTAGAAATGGAGAAAGGCAACTTCCCATCGCCAGACCATCAGGTTGTTGGTAAGTCTTATTGTTGAAAATGAAAAAATTCTGTGAAAGGCAAAAATTAAGTAGTGACAAAATATCGACAACAATATTCTCATCAACCCTCTTGGACCGAAGTAGGTTACCAACTATTGTCACAGTTTCAGCTTTTGGAACTGTAGTAAAAAGATTAGTTACATCGAAAGAAACTAACAGGTAATTATCTGGTAATTGAAGGTCACTCAGCCTGTTAACGAGATCCACAGAATTACTTACCCCATGTTTTGGACGGAAACCAGTCAACCCTTTTCAAGTGATATACAAAATTTGCTAAGTGTGACACAGGAGTGTTGGTGAAACTTACGACTGATCTAATAGGTGTGCCATCTTTGTGTATTTTAGGTAAGCCGTAGAGTCGAGGTATTGTAGGATTGCTAGAAATTAAAATCTTAGGTGCTTCGAATTCTTCAAAAAATGTGCTAAAATGCTTAATCAATCAATTGGTTTTTCTTACAAAGGTATTAAAAGGATTATTAGGTAATATGGTAAAGTTGTTTTGTGATAAAAAGGTTTCAACTTTATCGATATAATCAGATCTCTTAAGCACAACCAAACACTGGCCCTTATCTGCCTTTGAAATTACTAAATTGTTCTTATTAATCTTAGCTTTAAGGATTTTTAAAATTTTTGATGAATGATTAGAAATTGAGAAGTTTATTTTTTTAATGTTTTTCTTAAAGTTGTATAGAACATTATGTAAGTCATCTCTTAGTTGTTTTTTAATTTTATAAGTATTTGAAATTTGCTCAACAAGAACGTCCAATTCAACGGCATATTCAAGGATGCCACCTTCAGTTATGGGGGTAGACACACAATGTTTCAAGCCTAGACGCAGAATATCAACCTCCTCATCACTGAACTCAACATCTGAGAGATTTTTTATACGGTCATGAAATTTGAAATGTGAATATTTAGAAGAGTTTCTCAATCTATATCTACAATTGGTAATTTTTTGAGTAATAAGAAATTTAAGTTTATTTTGAACTTTTTGAAATTTAGTTTTTTTAATATGGGTGAGAATATCTGAAGTATTATTTAAAACAAAGGATAGTTGTTCATCATCAAGATTGTTTAACAGTTCCTCATATGTCAATTTTAACTGACAATTTAATAAATCTAATCTAGCATAATGTTTATAAATTTCGGATCTAACGAGTTTAAGTTGTAAATCATCCTTATAACTTTGAGGGATATTCCCAGAAATCCTGATTTTAGCAAAATTTGGTGTGACTTGCTCGCGAATGCAGCTATGTAAAAACCATATGTCTATATGTGCTGTTGCTCTCTTTGTGGAAAGTTTCCTGTATTTATCAGCCAAATCTGCCATACTGCAGTGAGAGTATAAATTAGGAAAGGGCTGAGTGCACCATCAAAGATTAAGAAAGAATTTCTTTAATTTTGTACTTAGTGCAAGTTTATTGAATAAAATCCGTAGAGCGCTTTAGGCAGTTACGCCATCATCAGTACTACTTTGTCAAAAAATAACCAACCGTTGGTCAGGATTTCTGGGAATGTCCCTCAAAGTTATAAGGATGATTTACAACTTAAACTCGTTAGATCCGAAATTTGTAAACATTATGCTAGATTAGATTTATTAAATTGTCAGTTAAAATTGACATATGAGGAACTGTTAAACAATCTTGATGATGAACAACTATCCTTTGTTTTAAATAATACTTCAGATATTCTCACCCATATTAAAAAAACTAAATTTCAAAAAGTTCAAAATAAACTTAAATTTCTTATTACTCAAAAAATTAACAATTATAGATATAGATTGAGAAACTCTTCTAAATATTCACATTTCAAATTTCATGACCGTATAAAAAATCTCTCAGATGTTGAGTTCAGTGATGAGGAGGTTGATATTCTGCGTCTAGGCTTGAAACATTGTGTGTCTACCCCCATAACTGAAGGTGGCATCCTTGAATATGCCGTTGAATTGGACGTTCTTGTCGAGCAAATTTCAAATACTTATAAAATTAAAAAACAACTAAGAGATGACTTACATAATGTTCTATACAACTTTAAGAAAAACATTAAAAAAATAAACTTCCCAATTTCTAATCATTCATCAAAAATTTTAAAAATCCTTAAAGCTAAGATTAATAAGAACAATTTAGTAATTTCAAAGGCAGATAAGGGCCAGTGTTTGGTTGTGCTTATAAGATCTGATTATATCGATAAAGTTGAAACCTTTTTATCACAAAACAACTTTACCATATTACCTAATAATCCTTTTAATACCTTTGTAAGAAAAACCAATTGATTGATTAAGCATTTTAGCACATTTTTTAAAGAATTCGAAGCACCTAAGATTTTAATTTCCAGCAATCCTACAATACCTCGACTCTACGGCTTACCTAAAATACACAAAGATGGCACACCTATTAGACCAGTTGTAAGTTTCACCAACACTCCTGTGTCACACTTAGCAAATTTTGTATATCACTTGATTAAAGGGTTGACTGGTTTCCGTCCAAAACATGGGGTAAGTAATTCTGTGGATCTCGTTAACAGGCTGAGTGACCTTCAATTACCAGATAATTACCTGTTAGTTTCTTTCGATGTAACTAATCTTTTTACTACAGTTCCAAAAGCTGAAACTCTGACAATAGTTGGTAACCTACTTCGGTCCAAGAGGGTTGATGAGAATATTGTTGTCGATATTTTGTCACTACTTAATTTTTGCCTTTCACAGAATTTTTTCATTTTCAACAATAAGACTTACCAACAACCTGATGGTCTGGCGATGGGAAGTTGCCTTTCTCCATTTCTAGCAGACGTTTTTATGGATTTTTTGGAAAACAATTTCATTATTCCTAACAATGAAGAAATAATATATTGGTACAGGTATGTAGATGATTGTCTGTGTTTTTTGAATTGTGACTCTCCAGGTGCAGAACTTTTACTTAACAAACTTAACACAATACACTCACAAATTTCATTCACCCTAGAAATAGAAAATCTTAATACTATAAATTTCTTAGACCTTTCCATACACAAAACTGTCAATAACAGCTTAGAATTTTCCATTTATCGAAAACCAACTCAAACAGATCACGTAATCTCTAATTTTTCTAATCACCCTTATCAACACAAAATGGCTGCTTTTCATTGCTATGTAAATCGCTTACTTAATATTCCTATGGATATAGTAAATTATAATACAGAAGTAAATATTCTTAAACAAATTGCCTTTAACAATAGTTATGACCCTAATATTATTGACAAATTAATTAATAAAACTAAAGTCAATAAATTAAAGAAAACAATTTATCCTAATATAAAACTTGACTCTAAATATATATCCATCCCTTACATTAGCAATGATTTGTCAGAAAAAATTTCCAAAGCTTTTAAGGACTCCTTTAATGATATTAGAATTTCTCACAAAACAAAAAATAGTTTAGGCTCACTTTTAACCAATTCAAAAGATAAAATCGATACTCTTTCAAAAAGTGGTATTTATAAGTTGGAATGCAATTCTTGTAACAGCACATATATTGGTCGAACCTGTAGACCCTTAAATACACGTATAAAAGAACATTTAAGCAGGTCATCTTCAGCCTTTGGGGAACACCTCAAAACTTGCCAACATAATTTCAGTCCTCATTCCAATTCTAAAATTATTTACAATATTTCGTCAAAAAACTTCAATAGACTAGATTTTCTCGATGACATAGCCATTTCACAAGAGCTTAAGAGTAACGACCTTTGCCTCAACACACAGGTTAATTTAAACAGAAACTTTATACCTCTACATAGACGATTAGTTTGACGGTGGCATCTAACAATTATTTTCACATCCATATCAGTTGCAACCCCCCCCCCCCCCTTTTACTACTCCTGAAATAATCTTCCTGATTAACTTTAATATTCATACTTTGCTTTCTTTTTTCCGACTGACCAATATTCTTTGCACACTTCATTTCCACACAATAATTACATTAATCCAACTAACTCTCCACCACATCATGTTTATTCCTTAATTACTCATTAGGGAAAGCTACTGATATGACCGAAGTTATCGCAGAGCAGAATAACAAATTTTTTAAAGTTTAATTGTTTTGTTATGCCCCCACCATTCTGTCGGCTATTTTGACTTCTATCTCTCTCTGTAACTCTATTACTAACACAAAACCTTTTGTTTTGTCTTAGAACCTTATCCTTATATAACATTTGCGAGTTCTTTGAATTATCTATCTTTGTCTCTTTTCCTTAACATCTGACGTTTTTGATGAATTCAACCTCACATACAAAAAAGATTTTCATACATATTATTAAAATTAAAATTTACGCCTGTAAGTTATACCACCATCTTTGCATCACTTGTAACGATGATGCATATATTGTTTTCTTCAATATATCATACAAAATGTTCAAATTTAAATTTCAAATTTTACCGCCAGGAAATAATACCAACAATACGTCAATGGTGCTCCCTGCACACAATAGCATGCGTGGTACATGTTTTTTGCATCATTAAGGTTAGTTCCCTTTAGTAAAATGGACGCTTATAAAAGTTTTTAAAATCATCATGTAATTTACATCGGCCTTTTGGCCCCAAATTTTTAATGTTTTAAGTTTATACATATACTTGTATGTTGTGTTTTGTGGTTGGTTATATTTTGACAAAGTAAGTAACGAAAAATTGGTGAGAATTTTACATTGACTTTTATCTAAGATTTTCAATTAACTTTAACTATCAAAGATTCGTAAAATTTCACAATTGTGGATTTCTTTTTTCCTTCCTTGCTTTGTAGGTAGTACTGATGATGGCGTAACTGCCGAAAGCGCTCTACGGATTTTATTCAATAAACTTGCACTAAGTACAAAATTAAAGAAATTCTTTCTTAATCTTTGATGGTGCACTCAGCCCTTTCCTAATTTATAATAATTATTACATTAAATTATTAAAATGTTGTTTTATTGCATTTATTTTGTGTCTATTCTCGCCTAAAATAAAAAAAAAAAATCAAAGCCAAAAACAAAAATGTCAGGATTGTTTTTTGACAACTAAACTAAATAGTAATAGTAATATGAAGTAAGTTTTATTCTTAAAATTAGAGAGGCCAATAGACTTGAACAACGACAATGAAACAAAAACTAATAAAGTTACGAAAAAAATACTTAAGTTCAAAAAGGCAAAACGAAACGAAAAAATGAAAAAAACAAAAAGTCATCATAAATGTGTAAAATACATTCCATAATTTCCAATACAACGATTTAATCTGCGTTGCGTGCTTAATACTGCTGCTTCAATTTCAGCTCTTGGAATGCTAGCAATACCATCGTGAATAATTTGCTTCATCTCTTCAACAGAACAAGTTTGAAAGACAATGTCTTTTAGCCTGCTCCATAAATAAAAATCAAACACAGTGAAATCTGGAGATCTAGGCGGCCAAGGAAACAAGCTTCCTCGTTTAATCTAGCGGTTCGGGTATCTTTGGTTCAAAAAGTCACAAACTATCAAAGAAAAGTGCGCAGAATACCCATTATGCTGAAACCACATTTCCGTTTTCATTACTAATGGAAACTCTTCTAATAGTTGCGAAAATTGGTTACTTAAAATGCTCAAATAAATATTGGCAATGCTCATTAAAAAAAACGATCCAAAAATTCGATTGTCCAAAATGACCCACCACACATTCACACATCATCGATTGATGGTCTACTTCACGCATCCAGTGAGGATTATTCACTGATCAGAAATGAATCTTGTGCAAATTGATCCCTCCGTTACCCTGAAGAAGTAGCTTCGTCACTCCCCATTATGCAAGATAAAGGAATTCGACTCTTCACCAACCATATGTCTCAGCAAGTAGCAGTAATTTAGTCTACGTTCAAAATCTGTTACCGATAAGGCCTGGTGTAGTCCCACGTGATATGGATAAAGAAAATGATCCATACAAATTCTATGCACCGACGACGTTATGCTATAGTCAGCAGGTATGATTCTTGTACTTAAATGGAGACTCACCTGAATATAGACAAGAACATTAATAATATTATTTTCATTCATAATGTGCCTATTTCTTTTAGGTGCTTGAATAGGATGCAACCGCCTATACTATAAAATTAATGACAAATTAATGTAATATCAAAGTTGCCCAGCAATCAGCAGGGTTGGCAAATATTTGTTTATTTTACTTTTGTTTAAGCCGTTTTGTTTTACGCTATTACAGTTTAGTTCTTAACTAATTTTTACATTTTTCTTTTTTGCACATTGGTTGCAACATTTGCACCAACTTATTTTTTTTCGGAATTTAGGCGAGAATAGACACAAAACAAAGACATTATAACTAATAGACCAAATTGTTTACATTTTTATGTAAAAAATTATCATTTCCTCTTTATTATTCATCTCTGCCGCTTAAAATTGGACCTTAGCCGGCTTTATCTGTCTGTTAGAAATATTAGAAAAGATTGAGTTAGTAATTGCAGTAATGTCCATAACCTAACATACAAAAAATTTAAGGTGTGCGTATCAAATTATGCATTCATGCTTGTAATGATATGCGGATATTTAATTGAAAACTGTTAAAAACTTTAAAAAGTATTAACATTATATTTATATATCTCAGGCACTTCGGCAACACTGTAATACGATTTTACAACCGGAGAGATTTTAAGAACGACGATAGCGATTGCGATGTTGCCAGTCTGTCATAACAGCTAGTTCGTGTTTTTGTGCCCTTTTTGTAGTTTATTCTTGATTTATTTGTGTATTTGTCTAAACATTAGTGTAGAAATAAACAATCATGGTTCATGCCTGGGTGGTGTGTAAAAAAGTGGATCATTTTAATCCAAATTTATCATTTCATCGGTAAGTATGGTTAGGCTCTTGTTTTATAGAAAGCATTCGTGTAGTGTAAGAGTCCGTTTAGTAATGCTGTGGTAACACCATTTTTATAAAAACTTAATGCACAATGAAAAAAGTTTTGTTATACCTAGAAACAATTAATTAATTAATTAAATTAATTTAATTTAATTAACAACAATTAACAGAAAAAGAATTATTGTATTATTTTCATACATTGTTGTTAGGTTTTAACCTCTACACCACTGGCGAGTAAAACCAAGGGACGGTTTACAATGTTGCCGATCGGGTCTAAGAGATCTGCCTTTCTCTCTCGCACTCGCCAATTATTTTAAAACACTAATAGTCGAAACCCGAGAAGAGCCAACAAACGAGAAACGACAATATGACATTTGGCAAAATCAATGTAGTGGGAGGTAAACGGGACAACTGTCATAAGATTAAGCCGACCCGTTAGTCCGCTAGTCGATGAGTTATCGTTATCGAGTTTAGTTGTCTTTTTTGTTGAAATAAGTGTATTGTTTAACTGTTTATTTTTGTTAGTGCTGTGCTATTATAAAACTATGACTGGTAATACCTGTGCGCTTCGAGGGTGTCACTCAAAAAAAGGTCAAGGAATAAGCATGTTTTCATTTCCAAAGGATCCTGAACAGTAAGTACATTTGCACCGCTATGATACATTTGTTTATATTTGTTTTGTTGAATTTATCTGCTGTATTTTATTACGTGAAAGGTATATGGAAAAGACCTACCATTATTTATTATGTTATTTCAGTGAAGTTGATATTAAATGTATAAAAACAAGAACTTTTTAAGAAAAGTGTAATGGCTAAATGGCGCCACCAAGTTCACTAGGCAATTGACCATCAGTGAGTCAATGCCGAAGGTGCCATTGATCCATTTATGTTTAGATTAGGAATGTGTTGTTTAATGTATAGTATTATATTATTGATAACATGAACGGTAATTGACCGAGGACAACTACTTGAAAGGTTGTTCCTCGTACATTGTAACATTGTATATATATGAGAATTGAAGACTGATTAAAATATAGTATTTATTATGTAGAACTAGATACTGTCGTTTTCTTATCGTATCCTGACTACATTGTCACACAACGAACCAAGAACATTACAAAAGAACAAGTTTTTATTTTCTTAACAGATCTTGTGTTTTTTTGAAAAATATTCCTGAAAGCACAAGTACTTATTTTCATTTAGCAGTTATCGAATAATATCATATTTCTACGCGTAGATCAGGTAAAATAAGTAAAGAGTAAGTAGTAATAGATACATTATAAAAAAATCATATGGGTTTCCGAAATTTACAACTTATTTTGTATAACAAAATAAAATATCATATTATCTACCTACCGTTTAAATTCTAAGTACCTACAATTATTGTCCATGTACGATCGAATAATGGAAAAATAGCAGATTTACCTGTAAAAAATATCCAACATACTCTTTACAAAAAGAAAATGGTTTGTAGCATTATAGGAGTAATTTTCGAAATCGTGTATAATAGACTTCTTACCACTCTTGGTATTTAATATACTATTTCATTTCATTTCTAAAATGTACTATCAGTAAGTAACGCATAATTAATAAAACATTTCAAAAATATTTTTATTTTATTTTATTTTTTTTTTATTTTACGAAATTTGCTGGAAAGCAATTACACGAAACACAGAGGATAATCATGAAAAAATTACTTCTTACTGGATACCCACATTTTTTATTTCAGTGTAAAGTCTTTTAGCGTAATAACTCGGGCAACTGTCAAAATTTCAAGCCGAAGGTCATAGAATTTGGTCCCCATTTAATCAATGCTAAACTCGGGATTTTGTCGCTTCTCGTTTGTTGGCTCTTTTCGGGTCGAAACTTTTATGAGAATTATGAATGAATCGTTTCATCTATTAGTTCTAATGTCTTTGACACAAAATAAATACACCAAGAGGTTAAACATTTTAATAATTTAATCTAATAGTTATTTTTAATATTAAATGGATAAATTATTAAACAGAATCTTTACAACCTTTCGATAAACGGTAAACATTAATTTTTTTAATTAAAATAGTCAGTTGTAAATAACTCGAAAACAAATAAAGACACGGTTTCCGCCAAAATGTAGCTATTTTTATGCTGTTTAAGTTAGGTTATAAAAAATGTATAACGCAATTGTATTTAATTAAGAAAATTTAAAAAAACTAAATCTTGAGCGCCACCTAGAAGACGCGGTATATACCAGCGACCACGACTAAAGTAGGTTTCTTAATAAGTATATTAGACAAGCCTAAGCTGATTAAATCATCTGTTTAAGTAGATAATACAGCAGTTTAAAAAGTATTTTTTCCACAAGCTTCCCCACCCATATTTTCGAAGATAGACTTAAAAGCAAATTCCCGCAAAAATTAACGAACTTCTTATTTCCCTCATTAAAACAGTACCTTAATATAGTGATTTTCTGATCAAATTTGACTTTTTAGATATATTTCAGTAACTGTGCCCCCTGGCGGTCATTTTCTTTTGGTCGATTTAGTCACTATATTTTTTTCCCGAAACCATAAGGTTTATGGCTTCCATAATATCGTGCCTTGCCGACCTTAGTGGGACACCCTGTGTATACTTTTAAACGTATTTAGACTTGATATTCTATTTACATTATCACCATATAAATTAATATACTCTTGGTGCGCCCTGTATTTATTATTTTTAAGTAAATTTCAACGATTTTTACTTCTTCTTCGCAATAATTCATCTTTGTGAAGATATTAAAGGGTTTGACAGATGCGTAAAATACTTACAATTGCAGCACATTCGATAGGCCATTATTATTATTTTGTCTTCGCCTACTTATGTTATTTATTAAAATTTCAAACGTAAATAAATTGTATTAAACACTTAAAAACGTCCATGTCCAAGCCGGGATTCGAACCCGAGACCTTTAGATTGCCGGGCAAAATCGCTCCCACCCGACCACCGAGGTCGACAACCGTTATATTTGAAATGAGAATAAAATTGATAAAAGGCCCCACCAATTTAGTACTTAATATTTATGTGATATCGCTTCAAATGAACGAGATAGGTGGACGGGGGCAAAATAAAACAGATCACCCGGTACGACAGGAGCACCTGCTATTTTCATTTAAAGTAAAATCTTATTACGTATACTGTATTTCATCTGCAATTACCGTATGCTATAGGTTAATATATATTTATCAGGTTGCCGCTTAGAGGTTACTTTGTATTTTCTATTTTAATTTACTCTCATTGTGGTTTTACTACTTTTACACAAGTTAAGCTGCCCCAACGACCTATACGAACCTCATACCGCTTACTTTCTGACATGTTAAATATACTACACCTATGTGTAAAATATTGATGCAACATTTTAACTCGATGCAACTTTACGAACCAAATAAAAGTTAACACTTCCAACAACTGCAAAAAATCGAATAGAAAGCATAGAAGAAAATGCAGAGGAAAGAAATATATCTTTGACGAAATTTATCTTTTACAGACCGACGCAGAACAAATTTATTTATTTATTTTTTAAAACTAGTAATTTTTATAATTATTTTTACATTTTTAACCTTTAAGTTTAATAATGGATTTTATTGTTAAAATTGGCATGGTATTTTGTAACAAGAAAATGAGTTCTGGTGAGTGTCTCTCTACTCCTAACAAAATTAAAAACTTTCGACACCACTTTATTCATACAGAGCGAGTCTGCGGTCACCCCTTAACTTTTGATCAACAATATTTAGAAATAAAAACTCTTGCATGTTACATAACAATAAAAGTACTACCTGTCGAGTATCAGTTCATTACATAACATTTAAGGAGGGCGACCTGAAGCCATCTTTAAAGTTTTCTTAAATAATAAATGGGGTCCAAGTTCTTGCTCATTTAATAAATCTTTTAATTCTTCATATGATTACCAAGTTGTAGAGTAATTCACTCTGGGTCATCCTGTTTAAATAAGTAACCAGATGCAAAAGTGCAGGATCCCAATGGCGCAACCAGAATTTCGACTAGGGTGGGGGCTGAGTGGATATAACCCTATCAATTTTAAAGGCAAGTCGTAAAATATATATACTAAAAATATTAGTGTATATATAAGCATAGATACTAGGCGGGAAAGTTTAATTTTTATTAATTTAAAGATTTTGATTGATTAAGATTCTCCATAAACTTGTCTATTTCTTTATAAAAAAATTGTTTCTGCAACTTTCCTTTTCTATTTTATTTTTATAAAAAAAAAGTGCTAAAATTGTTTGCAGTAAGTTTGCCATGTCATACAATTACTTACAGAAAATGCAGTAACATCACAATGCTAACAAACACTATAGTATATTATTTAAAGACACTACATTTAAGAAGTGGTGCCCACCGGTCAGCCGCGCAGGAGGCGGTTCCCTACTTTTCAGGGCAAATTATTGCATTTAATCAATTATGAGCCTATATCTCTGGAAGAAATCGTCCGAGAACGAAAATGTGAACTAACCATTGGAGTCGGCAGTCGCAGGGCAACCTTTATGGACCAGAACTTTTCTTCTACCCCCATCCCTGGTGGGTCTCCCGGCTAGTGGGACTCCGTAAGTGCTGGATCATACATTGCGTTTTAGCCGCAGCGTTTTAGCCCCTGCGATTAAAGTATAGTTCATATAGATGCGAATCATGAATTGCGAATTGCGAATAATGCTCTGATTGGCCAATTTCAAATATTTCAAAGAAAAATTCATAGGACTAATGTCATATATTCGAACGCCATTGCCAACACGAATTTAAGATTAATGTTTCGTGTGGTCTTATTGATAAATTATTTATTACGTCCACTCGAACTTCCACCTAATTTAAACGGCGAACTGTACCTTAACTTTCAAGAGACTCAGTTATCCGATTATTTAGATGACCTTCCTGTACAACTAAGACAAAATATGCTGTTCATGCACAATGGAGTATCGCCACACTTATCTAGACCTGTCAGAGTCTATTTAAATACTCAATTTCTTGACCGCTGGCATAGAAAGAGGCAGTACCTACTTGAGAATAATTATGGCAGAAAACGAAACAATTATTATTTAGAATTAGGCGGTCGTTCAGTAAACAGGTACTCAAATATATTGGAGTCAATGAAAACCACCTTAAACAATTACTGTGAAAAACTGACATCTTTTTATATTAAATGTTTCTGTTACTTTTATCATTAAAATAGAATATGTATTTAGGTAAAAATATTTCAACTAACTGGCGCACTGAACAACTTTAATGCTAATATCTCGAAAACGCTTCCTCGGAGCGACATCTACAAAGTATACCTTTATTACGTAATAAAGATAGAGAAATTCATTTTTTGGTTGAGTACGTGCATAGCCTAAGGCGCAAGAGATTGTGATCTTTTAAACGTAAAAAAGAGTCGCAGGCAGCGCCATATCTACAATCTATTTCAAAATTTTTAATAATTTGAATTTCTCACCCTTAAAAACCCCAAATACCGAATTTTGTGTTTTCCAAAGTTATTTAAAAAAAATTTTAAAATAATTTGAAACTTTGACACCTTGTATCATGGTTGTTGTGAACTTTAGGACTAAGATAAGTTTCGGTAAATATTTTTACATAAGGAATCTGTGGTTTTTCTGTGTCTCATTAATTAGAGGGCACTTTGTATATGTATTAATTATTATGTTATAATGAATCGATATTACCTGTGCTTTGATTTCTGGAAAATTGACTATGTATACAGAATAGTTCAGTTTTTATTCTGGGCTAAACAGTTATCGAGACACAATGTAATATTTCTAGTATCCCTTTTTTTCCAGAAAAATGAACAGCGCTTTTTCCAGGAAAATGAACAGCGCTAATTAAGTCGTCTTTTGCCAACTGAAACATATCACCCGCTAGATGCCACAATTCTCGGTTGTTGTGGACTTTAGGACTAAGATGAGTTTCGGTACATATTAATATTTTTAAATAAGGAATGTGGTTTTGCTGTGTCCCATTAATTAGTGGACACGCTGTAGAAGCGCGGATAGTTTTTATAACGAGGTGGGATCGTCCCTAAAATATACAGATGACGTTTGTGATTCTAAGATTTAAAAAATGTTGTAAACTCTGGAAAAGTAAAGTGGTTAAAATGGAGGCAAGCTAATTTTGGGTAGACAGATCATTCATCTAAATTAAAAATTCGAAAAACACAACCTCCTGTTTTCTGGACATACATTACGAGTAAAAGGTATTCAAAGAAGAAAGGCTTTATTGTTGAACACAAAGAATTATGAATCGTCAGATTAAGTCAGAACAAATCAGATAAGGAAGGAGTCACCTCTCCAGCAGCACCCCGAAATACCGCCAGGGGTATGTCAACAACAAAAGAGATGGTATTTAAAAAAAATTGGGAGGAGCTGTAATTCTTTAGGCCCCCCCCCTCCCCATCTGATTGCTCCACTGTGGGTTCCTAATTATTCTTAAAACCAATATATTTGAGCTACACCGTTTTTCTCTTTTAATAAGAAATAAATCTTAGTTAATTTGTCAAAATACCCATCCTTTGAAAACACACTCAACTTTCTTTGCAGCGCCCTAATTACTCCAGTCCATTCTTTTTAAAAGTATTTTTGTTCAGTCGTAAATAGAGCTGCTAAAAATGCACTATTTTCCGGAACGCCGTCGGTAACAAAACAATTATTAACAAACTTTTAAAGACCTCAAGTTTTCTTTGTCTATTTCTTATTTAATCACTAACATTAACTGCACTAAACTTAAGTCATCGAAACACGGCTTTAGAAATGGATGAAAGCAAACAAATGAAAAAGTTGACGTTGGAAATGCTCGACGTCCATCTGGCGCTGTTTCCATGTTCTGAAACAAAAGTTTTGTGTTACACAAACGACAATTTCTGGTTCGACGTTTTGATGTTAATTAGATGTTTTAATGGTAGTTTAACTTGGCAAACATCTGTACATTTTGTATTAAAAGGTATACAGCTTTTATTAAAAAACTTCTTAAGTCAAAAATATTAAATAAAAAAATATAATATTTCATTTGGTCTACAAAACATATAATTATTATTGGAAACTATCATTTTAATGGCTGCTGACTGCTGACAAGGTCAACTTTGTTAAACGAAACAAACTGCTTAGGTTCATCAGCGAATTACGCTAAATAGGGATACTTATTTTAAAAGTCATCGTTTTGAAGTCGCAACATCACCGCGTTTTATTTGTTGTCAATTCTCTGTCACATCCCAGAAAAGGAAATACTTTAGAGGCAAGTACACAGTTCTCACATGTCATCGCGGCGTTCAGCTTTAGTATAGGATTGTCGGTTTTATTAAAATATTTCTTCTTTAGTTATGAAATGGGTGCAAGAAAATTTTATATGTCTCATTCAGATGCACAAAGGGAAAGAACAGAGTAGGATACAAAATATCCATCAATTATTTATATAGTTTTAATTTATTGCTCATAAACGACTAAAACAAATCAAATAAAATTATGGAAAATTGGAAGGAACACTAAAAAGAACACAAATATGTAAAAAAAATACAGGGTGTACCATTTAAAAATATTTTTTTTGTCGTTATACTTTTTTGGGCCATTCTGTATATACAAAAATATTTTCCCGAAATATACTCATATATACAATGTAAGTCTGCGTTCGAACGAAATACCTAACTTAATTGGTATAGAAGCTATGGATGCCTGACGCACTATTGCAGGACCCGGTATAGACCCGATATGTGGTTTCAGCAAGATGGAGCTACAAACCCCATTGCTGTGGATTTTAGGGGATAATTTTGAAGAACGATTTTCTAGATTTCGAGGAGATCTGCAATCAACTGGCCTCCTAAGTCTCCCGATTTGACGGCGCCCGACTTCTTTTTATGGGATTATATCAAAAGCCACAGACCATAATCCAACTGGCGGCGAACATTCGGACAGTAATAAGACAGTAGTCTTCAATGTTAACAGAGGTGTTTCAAAATACCTTAGAATGAGCTCGACTTTGCGAAGCCGCTAATGAACACCATTTAACGGATATAATAAAAACTAATCTCCCATTACTTCTTGTCTTTAATGTGTACAAGTTTCAGTTAAATAGATTAAGAATTAAAAAAGTTATGGACCATTTACGTTGCGTTGTGAGCCATGATTTTGAAATCAAACCGCCAAATGCAATTCATTGGTGTGGTTATCAATGAGGGTTGCCATTTAAGGAAAATTAAGGAAATCAAAATGGCATCGTATGTCAATTTTTGACATCTGCCATATTTTATTATAGCGTAAATAGCTCGGTCAAGAAAAATTATGTAACTGTGAAAAAAATGGGTTTAAAATCTCAAAATATCTATTTTTTAACGGGGTGATATTTGCAGAATAACATCAACACAACAAAACTATATATTTTTAAAGTTGGAATAATGAATATATAATGTAAAGCAGGGTTGCCATTTAAAAAAATTCAATATGCATCCTATCTGTTAAATTTGTGAACCCATGTATTTTTTGACATCAGATTTGGCTTCTGTGCGGAAAACCATTGAGAAATGTCTCATTTGTTTTTTTATTATAGGCAGTATGATAATCGCCAATCTGGTGAAGCACTTAAAAAATGTCCATGTATGCTGCCGAGGTTTGAACAGTCAATGAAACAATACTTAAGAAAATAAACGACTTTAAAATGTAGTTATATATTGCCGTGTATAGAAAATTTCCAATGAAGAATTGTTCAGGCGAATGTACTCTGAAAAAACACAAACAATGCTACTTTGAATTTAATATAATGAGACACAACAAATATAGACTCTTGACTGAAAAACTTACTAGACTGGATCGATCTGGAGAGACCTATTTCACACTGCCGCTAATGAATTAGGAATTGAAATACTAATCGCCAATTCACGAAACTGAAAAGGCACTATTTGAGCAAGAAGAGAAAGTCACAAATAATGACTCATTCCCCAAATGTATATTATCAGGATCAACAATAAAAATTTGTAATGAAAAGTTTATCACAACCATAAATAAATTTAGATACTGCAACATTTTTTTTAAATCGAAAATGAAAGGGTCAATTCAAGTTTTAACATTGCGCTGAGAGGGGGAAAAAAAATGTGGTGTATCTTTGTAATTTTTAAAATATCAGATAAAAGCCACGAATAAATTTGTCAGTATAAAGAAATTGAAATTTCTTATATTTCTGGTAACAAATAGTTTTATCTAATGATAACGAGTGATTTTTAATTATTTTGCTCAAGGGAGGCCATGCATTTTAAAAGCATCATGGCCGTACTGCGTAGATAAGATGACATGATTGTTTTATGACATTTACGTCTTATTTGAATTTGTGTATTTGTAAAGTTTAAAAAATGGAGAAATTTTGTAATTTTTGCAGTTATTTGAAGGTAGGTTACTATTGCTTTAACTAATATTTCTCCGGGGAGTCGTCTTTTGACTATTATAAAGTGCTATTTGCAGGATACGATTTATTTTTTTTTTTATTTTTCAACGTATCAAGTTTTGGTGAAGCTTTGTTGCCGGATTGAAAGTTCTACAGTAAAAATGTTTAGTGAAGCACAAAAAATTTTTATTGTTGAAAGTTTTTTTAGAAATGGAAACAAAATAGGCGGTGTGTGGAATTACTCTATGCATGACTGCTTTGATGAATTTCGAACCGAGTTTCCTGATGTTGCGGTGACCTTTCATAATTTTCGTACTGGGTCACAATACCTAATTGATAAATTTCGTCAGACTGGTTCTGTTCAACATAAAAAAGGGGCTGGAAGACCAACGAAACGATCGAATGAGGTTATTGAAGAAGCAGGACAAATTATGGAAAATAATCCTTCAACTTCTATTAGGCATTTATCTCAACAAATTCAGCAAACGGATTTATGCTACAGTACATGTCAAACACTTTTGAAAAAGGATCTGCATCTATACCCTTATCGTGTTACGGCTATTCATGAACTCCTTTCCAATGACGTTCCCCAAAGACTTAATTTTCGTGAATGGTTTTTAAACAATTTTCAAGAAGAGAATAGTGGTGCTTTTGAAAAAACATTTTTTACCGATGAGGCTTATTTTTATTTATCAGGCTATGTTAATTCACAAAATATGCGAATGTGGAATACGCAAAATCCGCATGTTTTTGTAGAAAGACCTCTTCATCCTCAAAAAGTTGGTGTGTGGGCAGCAATTGGTTCTAGAAGAATAGTAGGCCCAATTTACTTTGATGGCACAATTACAGCTGAGAGATATCGGATCGAAATTCTGACAACATTTATTAATGAGCTTCACGATGATGAATTGCGGGAAGGTTACTTCCAACAAGATAGCGCTACACCTCATGTAAGCAGAGAAAATTTAAATTTTTTAAGTGAATTTTTTGAAAACAGAGTTATAAGCCGAAATACGCAACAAATATGGCCACCTCGTTCCTGCGATTTAACACCCTGCGATTTCTTCTTGTGGCCTTTTATAAAAAACTCCATTTATCGAACACCAATTGAGGATATAAATGATCTTAAACGAAGGATTTCAGAAAAAATTGCCGAAATTAATAATTCTCCAAACGTATTGGTTAATGTGTCTCTGAGGGTAAGAAGAAACATCAGAAGTTGTCTAGAAGTAGGAGGCGGCCATATAAAGTAGGCTTTCAAAGTAAGATAGCTCAGGATTTTATATTACATACCGTCAAAAAACATTATTTTAGGTTTTCAACGTGACAACGCTGCTTTCTTGCAAATTCGCCCTATGATTTAATCTACGCGCTACTGCCACACTATGTATACTGGGTCACAGCCGCCCTTGAGCAAAATAATTAATAATCACTCGTTACTTATTATTAAACTTACCAAATGTGGGATCCATTTGACTCTGAGATAAAGTTGATCCTAAAACTTGAGCGAGCTTGGGAGAATCATCTCTAATAAAGTTTTCGGCCGTACCATTCCAAAGATTGTAAATTGACGCATCGCATCGTACAGTCATTACACCCTGTATAAAGTGGGACTTGTTTGTCAGTATGGAAATCTTCAATCTTGAAGATTTAAGATCTAGTGTAGGATCTAGATCTATTTGAGTGGGATAGATTGTGATGAAATCAGAATTATCTTGCACCTGCAAGAGAAATAGCGTGATAAGTTTAAGGTCCCAATAAGGTAAAGGTATAGCTTGACACACTTAACTGTAGCTACCCAAAGAATGCGAACAAAAAACATCATAAGTTTACGCTGTTGCCACATACCGTTACATATTAATAATTTAATTAAATAAATTTGCTCGCAAGGAAACCCTGGATTTAAATGTATTCGTTGAAAATAAATAATAATAGGTATATTTAAAAAACTAGAGTATTATATTATAATTTCAACATTATTTAAGTTTTTTTCCTATTTTGTTATTGTTGATAAAGAAATGGGATGGAAATATGGCAACATAACGTACAATTAAAGGAGACACGTGTTAGTTGTTAATTTTGATTGACTGACTAGCGCCGCGTGCTACAAATCAATGGCTACAACCGATCGATATTTGTGTGTGACAGCATGTGTCAGGGAAGTAGTAATAAAATGGGCGAAAGCTATTCAGCTTTAATAAATAGGTCGGCGCCGTGTCGCAAAACTTTAATTCATGCGTCTTTGACATTAGCAAGACCAAAACTAAAGAATCATTATCGCTGAATCAATCAAAGGGCTTCTTCTCATACCGAAATATAATTTGTTAATTTATTGCATTTATTGATTCCCCGTAGCCACAGACTGGTGTGTCGACCTGTATCTGCTAGTTACGACTGAAACAGTTATATTAATAATACACTTTAATTTTATAAAATCTTTGGATATAGTGCCACTAGGTTGGTCAAGGGTGCTTACAGCTTAGATATAACTGAGAGTAAATGTTGGAATTTCCATTAAGGTAAAAGTATATGCGAAGAGAATTTGTCAAAAGTCGGACCCATTTTCTAAGTTAAAGTAAACTACAATGTTGACCATATCTGATCATATTGGTAATTACAGAATTTAAATGTATTAGTTAACTTACTATGGTTAAAGTTACGTTACCAATTTGTGCTAAGTCCAGTTAGTTATATTATGTTACAGTGCGATATTTCTAGCTAGGCAAGTACTATAACATGACTTAGTTGATGCGAAGTGCTACATTTTTATTTTATAATGTCTAAACATTTAAAATAATGATCCCGGATCAGTAAGTATGAATATGGATACCAAGGAAAGAAAATGTAGCAGAAAGTTGTACAAAATAAACCGTAGGTAGATCCAAAAGTAGAATAAACGAAGGTATAGTGTATACGAAGCCAAATGAAATAACTACCTCATCAGCTTATAGGTGACATCTTCTATATAAAACATGGGCGTACTTCGAAGAACAACAGCAACAACAAAGTTAATAAAAACAAAGTTGCACGCAACAACAAAAAAGTAAAAAGTAAAACATGTCAACCGAGCTAAGTCTGAGTTAAACACTCCATAAACTTCCCAAGAACGAGAATTTAAGTGTAACTATTTTCAATATTTTATTTTTAATCAAGCTAAAGGAGAAAGAAACAGGACTTCAATCATTCTTTTAGTAGCAACGGCATATGGAACTTTTAAAGTCAGGGTTGGATAAGAGAAAAATTAACTTATACGACGCTAAAACTCGAGTTAAATTTCCTAAAACCTGCTTGCTAATAAAAACTCCAGGATTATTTGGGTGAAAATATTAAATTTCTGGGTCTCTGCTTTGAGAGACGGATGGATAGGAATGCTGACCAGCGCTTGAAAGAAGAAAACGGTTAACTCGGTTTGATCTGCTCACTCTATAACAGACGAAGCAGAATCGACTTACGTATAAACACTAACATATATAAAACTATAGTTCGACCAGCACTGGCCTACTAAGTCCCTACCTGGTGTACTCTTAACAAGATACATTTCAAGAAACTACAGACACTTGAGACCAAATCAGTGGCGGCTCGCGACCTAACCCTCCAGTCCCTCGCTCTGAAGTCTAAGAAAGTTCTAAAATTTGATTTAATTTCTATAAACCTTTTCTTTCATATAGCTCCACAAAACGAAGCCGAGCGGGGTTAAATCGAGTGACTTCGCCGGCTATTATTTTTCATCACGTCGACCCATCCAGCGGCAAGGAAACATTTGATCGAGGTATCGATGCACGTTGGCGAATAGTGTGGTAGTTTTCCATCTTGCTGAAACCAAAAACCGAAAATTGTAAATATCCTTGTCTGGTTAAACCTTCCCTAAAAATGTATGGACCAATATCAACATTGCTAATCATGCTCGTCCGAACATTAACCTGCGGAAGAATTTCTTCACTTTGCTTCATCTGAAAAATATGTTTTGTATTACCCAATGTAGACTTTCACCTTAGACATTTAATAATTTAATTACCTGTTGATAGTCAATAGTTTCACTTAAATCAGTTTGAAACCTTTGTTGATGTTTATATTCTAGGAATGTTTTGTACCTTAAAAGACATAGCCAAGTGGATTGATTTCTCCTATTTTTTGTTTCATTCTACCTGCAGACAGGTCTTATTTCAAATCCTTGTTTTAATTGATTAGTAATTAGTGAATTTTCAAGTTATCAATAGAAATAACTTCTTAGCCTTGTATCTAAGATGTAGGTCAAATGTTTTGACTGCTGTGATTCAGTGTCAGACTGACAGTTCTGTGGATTTTCACGGCCACGTCTGGGTAACTGTGGTGTATTTTTGCGGTTGCGCTGGTTGACGCGGGTTGTCAAGGTTTTGTTACTAAAATGGATTACAGTTTTCATGGATCGGCATGACTAATTTGTTGACGATTGCTTTTGTAACTATGAAGACAAAACAATATCCGGCCCTTTGGACGATAGACGCTTAAAGTGAAAAGCACGTTTGTGGAAGTAGCTCCCGAATCTTAGTTTTCTTGGGCAGGGAAGGCCATGTGGTGCCGATAAAACATCCACAAATGTATTAAAAAAAGATATGGCTTTGTAGTTTGCCTATTCTTTGGGCGGGATGCCGATTAAAAATGCTTTTCCATCAACTGGTCCTAGGCGCCATTTTGTAGATTGGAACCCTTGTTAGCTTTTTGAGGTAAGTTTAAACTTTAGTATCTAATTACCCTCGATGGGTGTTATGAAAGTTTTCTCTTTAATGTTGTACATCTAAAATTCGATTTTAGGGTTTTTGGTAGGGTCTAAAAGTTCGAGTTCAAACTGGAGTACTAGTTTTCTTTTATTGGAGCTGCCTGGACGCGGGACGTGCCAGTTGCCATGTACTATTTGAATTTTTGGAGACTAGTAGTGTAGCAGTATCCACGTTAGCTATTTCAGGGACCATGTGTGTGTGTTGTATTGAGGATCGAGTCTTCATGAGCGTTAAGACGTCACAAGAGTCTCTAGTAGTTCAAAACGTTAGGTGGTCTGTTAAAGCTAATCTCGTTGCAAATAAAGTTACAATTTAATATTATAAAGTAAATATTTTTGTTTCCCGGCTAGAGGCCATTTGTTTTTTCAAACTTTAACGCTTGTAAGTTTAACATTTTAACATATCTACGCCCGAGTGGCTAGTATACTTGTCGAGTAATCACAGGTACTCGTAAGATTTTGTATTGTACTTTAGCAATGCTCTTATGGTAAATTTAGTTAGTTGTGAGAGGCTCTTGCACAGACCGTGTGGAAATTCCAAGTCTGAGGCAATGTCCTGGATGTAGGTCTATGTAGCTGCCAGATCAGACTAAACAGTCATTTTTACAGTCTAGGCCTGACAGTCGCCGTCTTGTGCAAGGCCCTGTCAAACAGGGTTTGACTTTTACTCATTTTTTTATTGTTAACTTGAAATTTAAACCTACAAATCTCTTATGTCAAACCGAATACTACCACTTTGCTATTACATTTCACTTATTTATTTTTAACTTTAAGTACCTATTGTCCACCAAAGTAAGAGGAGCTTGCATTTATAAATCTAAGTAGCCAAGGGCCTAACACGACATAAGAAATAAATATATGTATAGGCCTGCTTAAATTTGGCTTCTATTTGAAACACAGCGACTTTGAGGGACTTGAGTGAATGAGAGCTCGTAAGAAGCTATTGTAAACCGATTGTGACATAAGTGTTTTTTTTTCCTAGTTTTTTTTTTTTTCTGAGGCCAAACACTAGAACATTTAAAGGCTTTTAAATAAAATAAAACTGAGGTGGCGCCTTTAAGATTTGACTTTAACTTACATATATAAGAGTGCCAAACCTCTCAATCTAGAAAGAAAATAGCGAACCTACCCTGAGTTGAGCTAGCTAAGGGGTGAGTTTTCAGGCAAAACAACATAAGTCATTTTTAGGGACTGCTGTGTGAAGTACATCCTCCAGGCCTTAGGGTTGTCAGAGTAAGGGTGGATAGGTTGCCCTTTGGCAGTATATTTTAGGTTATCCTAAGGTGAATTCTGGCACCCAAGAATTATGCTGATAATATAGCACTGCGGATTTGTGGAAACGTTACACTGGCGCCCATTTTGAAAAAGGATAACACTAGTTACTGTCAAATTATTAATATTTTCTAAATTAGTATAAATTTCTCTTTTACTGGAATAATGTCTATCTTGCATCGAAACCAGATTATCAAATTCTCTTATTCTCGGAAATTCCAGGGTGTCGATTAATCTCTGATATGACCCAATTTGCTGAACTTTATTTTTTAATATTACTTTGAGTTCCTTTGTTTACAGAAAATCTGAAAAAAACAAGTGAGATTGGCGGTACTGTTTCTTAGCGTATCCTGTCCGTGCGTTTTTTTGAGCCATTATTCTAAACGTTACCAGCACCCTGTATATATACTTATATACCTAGGTAAATCTATATTTTCATTAATTACTATGAATTAATTTTATTCATGAAACTGTACTAAAATCAGATATTAAATTGAAATGAATTATCGGAATGTGAAATTTCACGCCTGTAAGTGATAACATTTATGATTTATTTTAGCACTAAACCAAGGTAATATTGGTCAATAAGTTATTTTTACGGCTCTGAAAATTCCATGAACAGAGATTTCTGATATTTACCACTAAATGTAATTTACAATTTCGGTGTTCGATTTTACGGTATGATAGCTTGATGAATTCCATGCAAAATTGTTTGTTTACGCAACTTGTTATTTATAACTATTGGAATACTGGATTTTAAATGTTATTGATGATAATGAATGGAATAATAATAAGTCTTGTTTACACCACTAAAGCAGCAAACAATATTTGAGTTACCCCGAGTTATTAAAATTATTAAATCTATTCATTATACCTAAACAAATTCATATTCACACAGAACATATTACATTCTGCATAAAACGATGTTGTTTGGTTTAAAGAATGGATTTCCTGCAGAAGTGCACTTTTGATCAAAATTGCCATAAGCCCTTTCTGCATAAAGCGATTCAAATATTTATAAGATGATTACTGCGTTCTCCAAAGTTCAACAAGTGAGACTCCTGTTCGTAAGGTGCTATTGAAATAGAAGTTTACACGACTTCGTTAACTTCTTGCCATAATTTAAAATCATAAGAAAAGTTTGCACATTCCTACAGACATCAAGAAATCTTATCAGGGTGTCAGTTTTAAAACGAACAGCATGTAAGGAAGAGCGCCTACCAAAGATGCGCACTTCAAGTGAAGAGGTATGCGATGCGCAAGAGGTTGGTGTGAAGTGCAGCGTACCATGTTTTTATATGCAATGACGCATACAGAAGCCGAGCGGCGGCCGTGCAGAAGAAGTGAGTCGCTTCACTATGCAGTGCCGCACAGTATGCGTGCTGTAAAATAGGACATCTTCTATTTTCACTTAAAGCGCGCCAAATTATAGCTTTTCACTCCACCTCAAGCAATTCACTGCTCTGGTGGGGGCTCTCCCTTATACTTCACTCTAAAAATTTGGTGAACCTTTTCAATTTGGATCTAAAGGGGGGCAACTATAGAGGTATTTGTTATTGTATTAAGTTCAACTTCCTGATGCCCAGGGCACCTACCTCTAAAACGTAAAACCTCCACTTGTTTGGTAATTTTTGAATTCCTTATGTAATTTTAGACAAGCATTATCTGTTTTTATTTTTCTTGTCAAGAGTCCTGCTCACCTACTGTTATAATGATAAATCGGGGTACACTTTGATAGTCAAACCAAAAGAAAAAATTAATATATCTTTTTGGGAATAGATTAGGATTTTTAAACCCTAGGGAGGAAAGTCAATTAAAATAAAAAAAAAAAATAAAAAAGATTTAAAAAAGACAACTTTTTTAAAATATTTTTTTTAATTATTACAAAAATAACTTTCCCCCCTGTGGAATATTTTTTCTGACAACTTTTCTTTATGAAATTTTTCAATATTAGTTTCGGTTTCTGGTCCAAACTTAACCTACTTTCAAACTGACTTCATATACCGTTATTTTGGTCAAATTATTCATATCTTCGAGGTTTTGTTACCGTTGGCAACAGCGCTAGCGCCAGGTAACTTGGTGATTCAGTCGAACGTTTGGAAGCGGTGAGTATTTTTATCAATGCAAAAAGATTTTTTGGATATTATTGCGCTTGTTGGTTGTCATATTCGTACAAGTTTTAAATTAATTATTTTTGTGGAAAATTAAAATGGGGCGTCGAAGAGTATTAGAAAATCATGGAGTAAGAAAGAAATTATGCTTATTAACGCATCGTAAAAGTCGACGAAGGAAATAACTTAAGTTGCAAAAGGTAACGGTCGTGTGTTTACCACGATAAAAAGGTTTAATAATTTTTTTAACGATTTTAATATATTTATATATACCTATAGGACTTTTGCTTTGTTCCAGAAAAGACAATATAAAGGAAAATTGCATCAATTCTGCCTGTGGCAACGGAACAATGCGTGTTTCAAAACAGAGTGAAACTTTTTTAAAATCTTACTAGGGGTCTGTAACTTATTTCTTACTCCCTCTCGTGTTTTTTTAGTGATAAACAGAAGTCTCTTGAAGAATGGGTTACTTCTGAGAAGATGTCGTATTCCAGCGGTAGCGAAACTGCATGACGATATTTTGGAAAAATAAATATTTCTGTTTTTATCATTACAAGTACAAGTCAACATTTGTTCAAATTACTTTAAATCAAACATATACATTTATACAGGGTGTTCATTTGAAAACTTCCAACCACGGATTTACCGAAAACCACTGATTAAAAGAAAAAACGCCGAGACACGTCAAAAGATCTGCCAAAGGGGACAACTTTTTATCCAAAAACTACTTCACCCCCTTTTACCCTCTGCCCCCCGGGGTCATCCCCTTAAAAATTTTAAATGACAAGGGGTATCAAGTAATAGCTTGTTTGAAAGGTCTTTCAAAGTGCTTTATTTTGACGTTTGATTTTTTTAAATCGGTCGATTCGTTTTCGAGAAAATTAGAAAAATCTTTATTTATCTTAATTTGTTCAGATAGAAAAAAAAACACACGAAAATATCACTTTTTATTTCAATAAGTATTCAAAAACCAACATAAACAGCAATTCGGAAGATTAGACGTGGCAGCAACCAAATAACAACCCGACTTTTTTTCAGCCATCTATTTATAAACACAGATGACATCGGCGAACTGTATTAAATTCTTATACCTGTATAGTTTTTTATAGTTGCTAAGGAAAAGAAAGAATTTAATTTGCTGTCAGTTACCTTTGTGACAATAATCTTGGAGTAGTGAAAATTAATTTATTGACTCAGATTTTACTTCCAAAATGGTTTACACACTAGCCGAAAGAGTGGAAATGATTCTAATTTATGGTGCCCAAAATCAATGTGCTCGGCAAACTGCCATCACATTTAACGCCAGACATTCGGAAAAGATAACTTCGCATAGGTATGTTTTGGACCTTGTTACTAAATTTACTTAAACTGGATCTGTTGCAAATAAAAAACGTAATCATCGTAGAGTTTTGGATGAAGCCGCTCAAGTTATAGTTTTGGGTCATTTTGGCATAAATCCTAATACTTCATTACGCAAAATTGTTGATGCGACTGGTATTCCATTAGGCTCTGTACACACAGTTAGGTACTAAATTACATAAATTTCATCCATCCAAAATGAAAATATTGCAAGAGTTAACCGAAGCTGATTTCGATAGGCGAGTTGAGTTTGTGAACAAATGACTGCAGCGATTAATGATAATATCATTCATGTAAAGAATATCTTCTTCAGTGATAAATGCACATTTTATCTAAATGGATTTGTTAATAAGCATAACTGCAGGTATTGGAGCAATGAAAATCCTCATGCTTTTGTAGAAGGGCATACTCAGTACCCCAAAAAAATTAATGTATGGGCATGCATTTTAGGAAACAAAGTGATTGGGCCATTGTTTATTAATGGGAATTTAAATATAGGCATTTATTTAGATATGTTGGAAAATATCATCAATCCGCTTATCACTGAAACCATTGAAAACCAAATCGAAGACGATGGAAACCCTATACTTGATGAGGCTGAAATATATTTTCAGCAAGACGGCGCTCCTCCTCACTATGTTCTTCCGGTTCGGCAATGGCTAAACGACGAGTTTCCAGATAAATGGATAGGGCGAAGAGGGCCTGCTAGGTCTCCTGACTTGACGCCATTAGACTTTTTTCTATGGAGCCATTTGAAATCTATTGTGTTCACTTCCCAACCTGAAAGTTTGGATGAACTTCGTCAACGCATCATCGAAAGCTGCCATGATCTCCCTCAACATTTTTTGAAAATGTCCGTCAGGAATTTGAACATCGCCTATATCATTGTTTAGCCAATAACGGGCAACATTTTGAACACTTATTGAAATAAAAAGTGATATTTTCGTGTGTTTTTTTTTCTATCTGAACAAATTAAGATAAATAAAGATTTTTCTAATTTTCTCGAAACCGAATCGACCGATTTTAAAAAACCAAACGTCAAAATAGGCACTTTGAAAGACCTTTCAAACAAGCTATTACTTGATACCCCTTGTCATTTAAAATTTTTAAGGGGATGACCCCGGGGGGCAGAGGGTAAAAGGGGGTGAAGTAGTTTTTAGTTAAAAAGCTGGCCCCTTTGGCAAATCTTTTGACGTGTCTCGCCGTTTTTTCTTTTAATCAGTGGTTTTCGATAAATCTGTGGTGGGAAGTTTTCAAATGAACACCCGGTATATAAAAAGGAGGGTATTGGCTGTGTGCACGTAGAAATATAAGTGAAATAAGAAATAATTTAGTGGTGTATTGCGTGCATAATTTATTCAAAAAGAATTTGATATAATCGTAGCAAAGCGCTTTCGGCTTTCGCCATCTTCAGTGCTATTCGTCAGTACTTAATACACACTATCTTCAAAATTGGCATACTCTATCTTTACAACTTAAAACTTGGAAACTCTGCAGTCAGTCTCTTACATGTGAGTAAAAATTCGTTAAAACTAATTAAAAGTGCACTTTGAAATCGCGATCAAAAAATGTAAAGTGCTGTCCAAATATTTTAATTGTTTTTTCGTCCATTTATGTCTTTTGATTAGTTTTAATGAATTTTGACTCACATGTAAGAGACTTACTGCAGAGTTCGCAAGTTTTAAGTGTAAAGATAGAGTATGCAAATTTTGAAGATATTGTGTATTAAGTACTGACGAATCGCACTGAAGATGGCGAAAGCCAAAAGCGCTCTGTAACAAATTTTTTTTTTAATAAATTATGCATGCAATACACCACTAAATTATTTCACATATATACATTTAAAGTTACTTAAAAGTTGTCGAGCGGGGTACGAATAGCCCTTTTCTGTCAGAAAGAATGCCGCTAAAAAATATTTCTAGTAAACATGCTGTAAATGTGCATATAGTATTATTGGTCTCGTATTTGGTTGATGAATTCGGAACTAACGTAAATTTTTACGGAAACAAATTGCTTTGTTTTAGAAAAGGCAACATTAAAGGGAATTGTGTTCTGTCGTTGTTATTGAACAACAAAAAACTTCCAATATAAAAATCTACGGCAAAAGTATGTAATATATACGTTCTTAAAGTCAACAACGTAATTTTTAGCGATTTTAAATTCCGGATTCCAAATTATATCACTGTTCTCCAAACTTATGGCCCGGGCGCACTCTACATTCCCTTGGATTTGACTAGTGACACATATATTCAGAGAGCAAACGAGTTCATGGAAAAATTTAAAAAAATTCTTAAAGAAATAAAGGCGATTGAAAGAAACACTATCGGTCAAGGGTCAAATCCAAAGTGGGTACAAGAAGAAGCCATAAGAATTACGGCTTCAAATTTCGGGCAGATTTGTAAAATGCGCCCCAAAACATCTCCAGTAAATGCAATAAAAACTTGCTTTATGGTAACTTCTCTGGCACGATTGCAACAAGATACGGAAGCGAGAGTGAAATCCGTGCAATTACCAATTTCCAGAAGTCTGTTAATTTAAAAGTTTCGCAATGTGGCCTGTTTATCCACCCCGACTACTGTTATTTAGGCGCCAGTCCGAATGGTGTCATCGGTGAACAATTAATAGAAGCTAAATCCTAATCTCAAAAATAATTCCTACTGAAGTAATTTTAGAAGGCAAAATCAAATTTGCCAAACTCATTGATGTTAAAACGCATCTAAATAGAAACCATAATTATTACTATCAAGTACAGGGCCAACAGGCCGTGTGTAACAAGATATCGTGTCATTTTGTTGTTTGGAGTCCTCATGAGTTTGATGCTTTCTTTGTTCTTTTATCTGATAAACCGTAGAAGCGCTGGATTCCTTTAACATGGTAATGTGTGCTTTTGAGGAAAGAGATAAGAGGATACGTTCCATATTTTTAAATGTCCCTTACTCTTTTTTTTTAATTTTCAAGAAAGAACACTTTTGGGAGGTAAGATGGTATCAAGACTGACGAATTTCTACACTATTTGTATGTCACCAGATATAGTGAATCCATTATTCCCCAAAGGACTTCCGATAAGAGATATTACCCTTAAAACAATCTAATTTTTAATGTGTTTTCTTTAATCGTAAATAACAGTGACGTTGGAATTCGTAACGTTCAAGTTTGTAGGTAATGACGGCACAAGATCAGTTTTACAGTGGCAATTATCTACAGACAAACCACACAGTAATGACACTTGTATACGGTTGTGTAAATAAATAGGTGTGTGTTGTTGTTGTTGCAGAGTATATAAACGCTGCATAAGGCATTATAAATAATAATACCGATAAAAATGAGAAATTTTCTGATAACATTTCTCAAAAAAGTGACAGGAAATTGTACACACTGTTTCATCAATGATGGTATCCAATGAACGTTATAATACAGTACAATTTAACATTTGCTTACACAATAATATAAACTTCTGTCCAATAGTCAAATATTGGCAAAATCATAAAATACGGGCAGTTTTTTTCGTTATTTTATCTTTTTTAATTTACTAAATAACATTTCCTTGTTTATCAACGTTCCTTTTTATCATTACAAAATAAAAACAAACGCGGTAATCCCCTTATTACAATGCGTCAATGCGAAGAGACATGCTTTTAACGGCAGCTAGGCGAAAACTCTCCGGGTTAGCAAAAAATTACTGCCTCATGATAACGAGCGGCGTTGCAACCTCATCGCATCGCTTTCATGACGCGATGTGAATCGCTAAAAATCGAAGTCGATGAGATCAGCTGGTGATTACCGCTCTTAAGCAGCAGAAAAGCTCAACAGCAGAAATGTAGTTAATTTAAAATTGAAATAACATAACTTTTAAGGAGGTTTATACTTCAGACGCGCGTTTGATTCTGTTTCCATGAAATGCTGTTGAAAGAGCTACATATTACTGGGATTAGTCACACATTTATTACTATTGCAAAAGCTTGTTCGAACAGGCACTTGTAAAAGTCAACTCTATCAATGGTTTCACTAAGAACTAACCTGAACTAACTGTAAGTGTTTTACAAGGGGAATCACTTTATTCAGTTCCTTCTCAATATTTATTGCTGATATCGATGCATACTTTTCAGCAAATGAAGTAAATGGCATCAACGTTGATGGAACTTTATCACTCCTTCTTTATGCCGATGGCCTGGTCTTGCTTGCCACCTCCCGTATTGAGCTTCCTTTCTTTGATCTGGAATTTTATACTGCCATTAACACACTCTCAGTCAATATTTCCAAAACAAAATTCATGTGCTTTAAACGTGCATCTTCTGCAGCACTAAACTTTATATTTACCCTGTATCCATCTCCCTTAGATGACGTAAAGCAGTTTACATAATTTTGTGGCCCTCCCCTTTTGAGCTTAAAAGAAAGGTTCTAGAATTTTATACTGCCATCAACTCACTCTCAGTTAATATTTCCAAAACAAAAGTCATGTGCTTTATATGTGTAACTTCTTCATCACTAAAGTTTAAATTTACCCTAGGGAACGTAAAGCAGTCTACATGCTTGGGAGTTCTTTTCTCATCCTCGTCATTCTTTAGAATGATGTCTGAACAAACAGTAGACAGGGTGAGTCAGGTCATTGGCTCAATAATGTTAATGTCAAAAACTAAAACTACATCGTGGGAGTTTAGAACAAAACTCTACGAGTCAATAGTTATTAAGGATTTGTCTGGTTGTCGTCCGATCTGGGGACTGAGAACCAAACTTTTTTTCTGAAGAAACTTTTTTACTGCCTACAATCAACTCGTTTGCAATTTTAAGACTTGAAGTCGGGTGTACTTACATTTCCTACCTAATTTTTAAGTTGCTCAAACTTTAAAAATGCCTAACACACGTGTTCTCAAATAATGCTTCTTAGGCTAAATGCAGCTCGTTAATATTTCTGACATAACAGATAATTGGGTCTCGCAAATCAAAAGTTCAACTCATTTTGAAGACGTAGTCCGTAGCTTAAAGTGGAATGAATATTTAAGAATAAAAAAAAAAACACAAGGTCTGCTCCACTAATTTAATGAATGTCACTATAGCTTTGGTATTGTGAAAAGGACATGTTTCGAGATCAGTGGCTCTCATCTTCAGCATTGCTAATATACAGTAGGTAACAATAAGGTGAAATGAATTTAAATCTGTAATTGAAAATAATGTGGAATAATATACATAAATAACAATTGTTAAAAAATATTACCGTGAAAAGAAAAAATTGAGAAAAGTGAGTGCACAATATCAAAATTTGATTGTAAAGATCGACCATGTGACTGGCTTACCATAGAACAGAAAAAGTTATAGGCAGAATATTTTTAATTTAGGTCCTTAACATTATAAAAGTATTGTGGTAAATTTAAAATTTAAATAATATGTATTAATATTGGGTGAAGTCAGTTAATGTTCTGTTTTTAGAAAGAAAAAAACTGTTACATCATATGTGTGCTTGCTAAAGAGTAAAAAAATGGAAGGTATGTTAAAATGCGATAGTCCTGTCAGAATCACGGGTGTCGCCCACTGGCAATTATTCAAAGAGTGTTGGGAAGTGAATAAAGCTGAGATATAACAACAAATAGGATATAAACATATAGTAAAATGTTAAAAGGTAGACATTTTATGAACAGATAGGCAGATGAACTTGACCGCTTAAAGTAGATATATCAGTGTTAAAGGTGAAAGTTAAAAGAATAAAAGTATATAAATAATTAAAGTCATAATTGTTATAGAAAAAATTTAATGAATCGAAAAAGGAGAGGCATGAGAACCTCATTTGATCATTAATATAGTTTAGGTTAGGGTTTTTAGAGCTTTCTGTATTTCTAAAATCTTTAGTAAATTCAGAGTAGTGCCCTTATTACAGCAGTGAAAAACTGTTGTGCCAGATATAGGGTCAGAGGAGAAAATTAAAATCGGTTATAGTTTGGTTTATATGCTTTTCAATGATTTTTGTTTATTCAGTCAGTCTGATAGAGATTTTTTCAATCAGGTTTTGATATTCTGAACCCATCTTTCTCAATTTTCTCTTTTCACTGTAATATTTTATAATAATTTTTATTATTTTGATTTGTTCTTTATTTATTTATATCATTCCATATTTTTTCTAATTACAGATTTAAACTCATTTCACCTTAATGCCACGCACTGTATATTAGCAAGGCTAAAGATGAGAGCCCTTGCTCTCGAAACATGTCCCTTTTAACAATAACAAAGCTATGGTGACATTCATTAAATTAGTGGAAGAGGCTTTCTGTTTACTTTATTCTTAGTTGAACTAATGTTTCCCGCTTCATTCTAGCCAGAGCAGTACATGGTAGCAGTACACGACGAACCCCGATTGTCCATTGAACAATTTAAAAGGTAAGGGAATTACGTTTAAAATGTAAGATAACAATCACAATACAGATGAAACTTGGGCTGTATACATTAAGGATAAAAGGCTTAGCATTAGCACAGCGTTTTGGTAGAAGATATGGAAAATGAAAAACATATAAAAAATGAAAATGTTTGAAGAACCTATACAAACAAATTAAAACATTGTAACGAAACCTCATACCTACGCCCATGGTGGCGCCGTGGACCGTTGTAGTCCTGCGTCGACTCTAAATGACCTATTTGCCTAGCGATATGTTTGGGTTATTTTGTATTTACGGCGAGTAAAACCCTACCTTTTTCTGCGAGGAACTTCACGAACCTCAAGGTTTTATCCGCGCTTGTTATTTTTAAATCAGAGTTGCGATGCACCTGTTCGTGCATAGGTAAGACATATTTCTGTATGTATTCTACTTTATTTTTATTCCTTAAAACTTGAAACATATTAAGGCCATGTGCCCTATTTACTCCAACCTAAGTTCTTCTTTTTCTCCTTTGTATAGTTCTATGGTAAAGATACCAGAAGAAAGGATAATAAAGGTCGATAAACACTCCCAACCTTGTGTTTTTGTTTAACATAAACCAGCCCAACTTAGCTGTCGAGAGCCCCGTAACAACATTCAAATTGATTTGAAATATACCAGGCATATCTCTAAATTTTTGTTATTAACTAAAATCATAAACCAGCAAAGAAAAAGGAAAAATGTATGAAATCAATAGAAACAGAGTATAATTCCCATAAAAAATATACCTCAATTTGGTAAGACCGTTGTCATTTGTGGCATATTCGAGTAATATATATTTGGCACCAGCGACAAGAAGACAAACATTTCATATCAAAATTAATAATTGGATATTGGTCCATGTCTTTATTTCCCAAAATTAGGTACCTCATCTGTTAAATTTTGAAATATTCTTTATTTTGTCGTATTTTCAAGGAGTATAATATAGTACATAAGATGAGACAAAAAAGTTACTAGTGTCTCTCACCAGCACAAGAATGAGGTGCTTAAAGCTAGTACTTATCTATAACTTCAAGTTATGAAAGTTATTTTGCATTTTCCAACTAACCTGAAAGCTGTTGTTAGGAAACGCGAGCTAAAAAGATGGTTTCAGAGGGATGTCATTTTCCGGATGAGAAATCTGTTTCAAAGATATTTCTTTAATTAGAACTGTACACCCAATTGCTGGGAATTCCATGCAACAAATCCAAGAGCACTTTATTCAACCAAGTTAATTTATTTTGCCTTTATAGTTTAACTCTTGTAAAGTGTTTCCTAAGTTACAAAACAATTATATTTATTAGAGGGCATAATTGTAATATACTATTGCACCATGTGGAAAACTCAATGCAGTATATTTACGAAACAATTTTAACCCTTTATAAATGAGTGCTGCGTTTGCGGTTGAGTTCTGTAATCTAGTGTTCAGTTTTATTGGATACTATTCGCAATTTCAGGAAATTCGTTGTATTCGCCAATCCGGCATTTCATAAATTATTAAACAGCGTTTGGGGCCTGGACGCACTTTGGTTTGGCAGATATCCCAATAAATTTAAATAATAATATTTCGAAATCTGCTTAACTATGACCGTTTTGCAAAAATATAAAAATTGTAAATTGCCAATTTGAGACAGCGGGCAGGACAAAAATTCATATAAGGACATGAATTCTCTGGATTCAAAACTGATCAAATTTGTTAACAAAATGGATTCGTCTCCTAGTCCTGTTCAGTCTGATCAGTATTACAGTACCAAAAACCTACAAATCCAATCTACAGTTGCGTTCGAAACATAAGGTTTGTTTCGAAATTCGACATCTTCGAAAGGCGTAGAAATCCAATGCCGATAAATCGTAATCAACCAATTACAGCAATCTTTGAAATCACTTGGCCACTACGAATGCATTTTCGTTTAGTGACACAACTTGGATTTATTCCAACGGTGTCCGAGTTGGAATATAATTCAAACAATAATTGAAAATAATTCAATAATGATGAGCATCTGCACCAAATGTCTTAGTGTAGATGCAAAATCTTGTTATATTCCCTGTGCCTGGACATGTAACTATTCCCCGGTCTTTGTACGGTGTATCAGCCAAATGGAATAAATTCGATAATAAATACATGGGGGCGTATCCGAAAAAACGCTCGGACACGTCGATTGGTATTTCTAGTTGCCCATTTTTTTCAATAAAAACTTTTTATACAGGGTGTGTCATGTAACAGAGGGCAATACTAACTTTCTTATTTTAAATACAACACCCTATATGTTATTCAATTTTTGAATTCTTCAGAAAATTATAGACATATTTTATGTACAATATCCTATACCTATCTTCAACTGTTTCGGAAATATTAAGTGTTTTCAGATTTATTGCAACAACACACTAAAACTAATAAGTAATACTGTTTATTTCTTGATAATGTAGAAAACAAAAAAAAACATTAATGTAGGAGATGTTGAAAATTGATGTTAAAATATTTTTACTGATATGAAATAAAAAAAAGGTATAAATAGTTTTGTTTACTTTTGTTTAAAACGCCTGACCTTAGCAAATTGTTGTCTGTCTGCATGACAGTAGTTGTCAGTGTTACAGTCGTTTGAATTTCGTTAACTGCATATCAGAAAAACGGTTTATTTAACAGAAATGCACAAAATAACCATGCTACAGATGATTGGTTATGGAGATAAACACGGACACTAGTGGAAGTTGCTCGCTTATTTCATGAAAAATTTCCAAATTTGCCGCCTATTGGTCTAAGGAAGGTCCTCACTGGATGAGAGAAGAACATACGCAATATCCTGAAAAGGTTAATGTTTGGGCAGAAATTGTTGGAGATCATATCATAGGTCCCTTAGATAACAAAGTGATCCAATTAGAACATGCTTGGTTTTCTGATGAGTGTACCTTAACACTTCACGGTCATGCTAATCGTCAGAATTGCCGCTATTGGTCTAGGGAAAATCCTCACTGGATGAGAGAAGAACATACGCAATATTCTAAGAAGGTTAATGTTTGGGCAGGAATTGTTGGAGATCATATCATAGGTCCCTTTTTTATTAATGGCAATTTTAATGGCGATTATTATTTGGCACTGCTCCAAAATAATGTCTTGCCAACTTTGACAAACTTATATCCTGATCCAGCAAACCCAGAACTTTCAGCGAATATGATTTGGTTTCAGCAAGATAGAACACCGCTCCATTACCAAATCAATGTCCTGCAGTACCTTAACGGAAGATTTCCAAATCGGTGGATAGGGAGGCGTGGATCAATGGAATGGCCAGCACGATCCCCTGATCGATTAGATCGGTCACGCCTGAGATGTTCAGTAACGTTAGAAGAAATTTCTATTTAAGATTAGGATGTTGCCAAGACGCTCGCGGCGAGCATTTTCAACATCTCCTTTATTAATGTTTTTTTTTTGTTTTTTATATCATCATGAAATAAACAGTATTGATTATTAGTTTTTAGTGTGTTGTTAATTTTGGCAATAAATCTGAAAACACTGAATATTTCCGAAACAGTTGATGATAGGTATAGGATATTATACGTAAAATATGTCTATAATTCTCTGAAGAATCCAAAAATTGAATAATATACAGGGTGTTATAATTAAAATAAGAAAGTTAGTATTGACCACTGTTACATGACACACCCTGTGTAAAAAGTTTTTATTGAAAAAAATGCGTAACTAGAAATACCAATCGACGTGTCCGAGAGTTTTTCGGACACGCCCACATGTATTTATTATCAAATTTATTTATTTAGCTGATACACACTGTATGAATGAAAAGCTTATAAAGAGAAAAAATGCCATTGTTCGTCGTTTCAGAACAGAAAATAGTTACTCCATCCAAATATTTAGTGCCATTTTATGACTGGAAGAGTAGTATCCGTGCAAGAAAAGGAAAAATGAAAATATGTAAAGATTCTACTGGAAGAATATTGGGGTGAAAATTTGTTTAAAAATTAAACATTGCAAATAATACACTGATGTTGATGGGGCCGGAGCAGTAGGTATATGGTAGTGTATTTCTACCACTGCAACCCATCCGTACGTGATTCAGCTTAGTGCTCCTTAAACGGCACTGTAAAAAATTCCTTCATCTGAAGAACGTCATCACTCTGAAACGACTTGCTAAGTAAGCCAAGTGTTGTTATTTAACTTGCGTCAACAGTTCATGAGGCTTTTATGTTCCTCGATTGTAGGTTAATTTCACTGATTCTTTTATTTACTGAGCGAAGGAATTAAACGAGCTTTTCACTGTGGTAATTCGGCGTTTATTTCTCCAAATCACACAAAACGTCTTTAGTACATGATTTTACAATAACATACTACAACATAAACATTCACTACTGACTTCACAACCACATAACTAGTCACTACATTTGTTTAGTACATTTGCTGGGTGCCTTTTTTTAGGCAATGCTATTTGTTTCAATCCGACGGAAAGAAACCACGTGCGTTTGTTGACATACAAGCTTGCTCTATCGCAGCCAAAAGTGTAGTAATATACAAAACGGAAAACTATACCATCCGACAGCAAGGTCACGCCCCTGTTGTCATGACGACCAACTAACAATGGATTCTGATAGGCTACACAGCCGCCATGTTAAATATACTCTTAACATCTAAATGTAGAACATTGCGTTTTCCTGGAATAACGGTCGACTAGCCGATTATTATTTAAGAAATAATACATGTGTTTTTAAAGATGATATTTGCAAGTTTTATGTTTATCCCGGTGATAACACTATTCGTTCCGCAAACATTGATATATTTTGCTCCTTTATTAAAATAATATTGAAATCAGATATTTAACAGTATTATTGATTCTAAAAACATGTGTTGCATAAAATATATTATTTTTAATACATTTGGATGATCGTTTCCCCAACACGACTTCCATAAGGTCGTGTTGCCCAATGCGTATAATCTCCAAAGATTCAAGACCAACGTGGATCGCTAGCTGCGCACACGCAACGCTCGTGGAGCGCCATACAAGCCTGATTATTAAAAAGATGTGTGGACTTGCTAGTTTCATTTTAAAAAAATAATGGATTTTTGTTGAATTATTTAACAAATCCAAAGTTTAATTACAAAACCGACAAATTTATTTAATTTCTTTTGACTATTGTAACAAGCATTTGGACATGATCGTCAAAATGTCATAATTGGCGTATATCTTAAAATTGCAAACGGTTTTTTAATTTGATATTTATGAAGATCCCTATTCCATTGGAGGTTGGGGAATTAAATACGGTAATCAAACGCAAGCCACTGGAGTTCGTTCACTGGATCATCAGCGTGGATTTGTTAAAATTAATATTCGATTGATTGAGGTTATGCAATCAAAGATACTTTTTTTGTTTGGTATTCATTTTTCAGTAGACTAATTTAATATTATGTAAGATTCGGGGTCTTGCCGATAATAGGTCGATGTAGCCTCAAATTTTCTTGTGTTTTTGCCAATCTGATGATCATAAAGGTTAAGATTTTTGTGGTTTATGGCTAGACGATGTATTTGAAATAGCCTCCATTTTTGTGATGGTATGACTGCTAAAAGTTATTGGAATGGAAGTGATTTTTTATAAACCGTGTCTATAAAAAGCAGGTGTGAACGTTGCTCGAATCCCTTTTGATACTTGAACCTTGTCCTGGGCAATCGTTGTGATGAACCGATCCTGAAAGCAGTGAATGTGATCGTTGGTCTTAAATAAACTAGAAGCGGCCAGTCCGAATTTGATTTAACTTCTTTGCCTAAAGTCTCTAGAGACAATGGTCTAAACAACGAGATAATTGATGTCAACAACATCAGGTAAAATTTGTTTTATTAATAATTATGTCAAGCTAATACGTTGTCGTCATTTTGGAGTTTATTCACAGAGTGAATTTTTTCAGGCCCCAAGTTTGGAATTTGCAACTCCAAGTTTGGAATCTCCAACTCCAAGTCTGGGATTAACGACTCCAAGTTTAGAACTTACAACCCTATGGTCTGGATGTAGACGCTTCTATTTCCAAATGTTCCTCCAAATGTTTAACATTCGTCAATCATGAAATAGTTTCTTCCTCAACCAAAATTTTAACCTTCTAAGTTCAAATGATTTTCTATTGTGAATCACGGATGGCTGAGAAGATAGGAGGTTATAAGTGAGTAGCAGTTTGTAAAAAGTTACGAGCATTCCTTGCACTCAATCCTTTCGGATAGGCCCATGATAGTGGTTGGTGGGAAAATGTTATGGTCGGAGTCTCCATGGTTGGTAACACCATTGCTGTGCAGCGTTTAAGGAGCTCTGAGCGTTTGGCGCTCGTGATGGATACTGTTACAGGTAAGTTCATATTTTATTACTTCTCAAACCAAAACTTATACCAACGTTTTTAAATCTTATCTATCTATATTTTACCTATCATATCTTACCTATCTCTACCTTGCCTATTTCATTTAATTTACTTAAATAACTTTTGGTCTGATCAACCAAAAATTATTTTATCACCTAGATATAGGATGTCCCAATAAATTTTGAATTTCATTTTGGTAATTTATTCAAATGTCCAAGATTGAATAGTACCTATATATATAAAATTTCTTATCTTATAAAAATATTAAAAACTGAAGTATCTGGTAAATTGATTATTAATCAATTTTTTAAAAAGCATATTGTAAATTTTAATTGATTATTCCTTCTGAAATTATCCTGTAAATTGGTTGTAAATTCTAATTTAAAGATTAGCTCATTAGTTAGGAATTATTATTCGTTGAGGCCTATCAGTGCTAATCAACCAAGATTCTCTATATTATGTATATATTATTAATATATAGGTGTTTACCTTTCGAAAAACTGCTGTGAGCAATAATTTCAGGTTATGTCTTTAAATTCATTTGATTATTAAACAGACTCTTGCTGACTTATTATTGAGGCTTATCATAGAGGGCCGTGTAATTATTGACAGTACTAATGATTTTAGAGCGACTCATAAATGATTTGACTGTTGAAGGGTTTTCATATTTCCTGATTTCAATTAAAACAATACTTTTCGATTACTTTTAAAATAATTTAATGATACAGGCTAATGCAGACTAATTATTGGCTTATCATAGACTGGCTTGTAATTGTTTAAGAGCGAATCATAAATGAATTGTCTGTTAAAGGATGTTTTCATAGTCTTGATTTAACTTTAAATAATAATTTCTTGATTGAGGATTTTCTTGTATCAAAATAATTTTTATTGAATTTTTTTAATTGAATCTAGCAATTTTTGTACATTTTAAATAGGTTTGTACTTGAACAAGGGTACTTTCAAGGTAGACGTAAGGCTTCATTGTTTAACGGAACAATCTGAATTTTAAGGTGAATTATATGATTCCATATGTGTTCCTTTGTAAAATAATTAATTTTAATTATCTTATAGCCTTACAAGAGATCAATCAAAATATAATTAACTCGCAGTAAGTGTTACACTATATGGATATCTTTTGGAAAAAACTAAGTGAGAATTTCAGTAAATAGACTTGATTCACAGTGTGCACAGAAGATCTTTATATACTAATTAATAAATGGTAACACCCTAGAACAGTTTTTGTCTATCTTCCAACATTTGACTTAAGTAGAACTGTCCAGTGATCAATTTGAACCGTTTAACGCTAAATGCAAACAAAACTACCAATGTTTCTCTCATTGAACAAAAATGGTTTATCGGATATGAATCTGAACAGAAGTCTCTCAGCTAAATGTAACTTTTCTTACGACTGCGCCTCGTCTGGTGTCATTAGTCCCGTTTCATGTCTTGACTATTTTTATTAAAGTGAGCGGAACCCATTTACGTTCGCGACGATGATACGCAACGATGTCACGCGACATACAGGTCTGGACGCACCTTAACAAGAACAAGCCAGTAGTATGCCGAGGAGTAATTTAAAACATTTAAAGGGCCAAGTCAGATATTGGGCATTCCATTTAAAACAATAAAATACATTAAAGTTATTTCATTTTATGGTTAGGCACAGCACTGCGGGACCAATTCTCTATAGTGCTCCGCTAGCGGTGCATATGCGCAGAAAGTGATTCACGTTAGTCTTGAAACTTTGGAGATTATACTCTTTGAGAACACGACCTCACGGAAGGTCGTTCCAGAGGAACGGCGTTCTCCAGATGAAGGTATTTTGAACAGTGTTCTTCAAGGGACCCTAAGCTGAACCACGTACGAGTGAGATGCAGTAGTTCGTCGTATATTTCTACCATGTACTGTTCACGGTGAAATCAAGCGGGAAACTTGCCATGAAAATATTTATAAAAGAGGCTTAAGTCACCAACATGTCTTCGATATTCTAGGCATTGAAGGTTTGTTTGTCTGTCGTTCAGTACTACACTCTTCCTATTTTTTTTTTGAGTAAATATTCCGTATGACCAAGGCAGAGTGGGAGCTACTTACTGATGTTGGCATGATTCATTTTTTTAAGAAAAAAAATCGGGGTGGTATAAGTCAATGTTCGGAAAGGAAACATATTGCCAATTATATCTATTTCCCGAATTATGATGCTTCAAAGCTTTGCTCATTCATTACTTATCTAGATGCCACTAATTTGTATAGTTATGCCACAAGCGTTACCATTTGGCGGAATTAGAGGGCTATCATAATGCGAAATTTTAGATTTGAATATCATGGATATTGACGACAACAGCCCAGAAGGCTCTGTTTTGGAAGTGGAGATGCATTATCCTCAGGATTTGCACGATGCACATTCTGACGTTCCATTTCTTGTTGAGAATATAATACCATCAACGAAAGCAAAATTGTCAACGTTAATACCAAATTTAAACGATAAAAGAAAATGTATTGTACATTATCGGATACTAAAGCAGGCAATTTACCGATCGCCGATCGCTTTTTTTTAAATAGCATCCAGAAGTCTCAAGGTATATTTAGGAGCAGAGCCTCAAATATCTGGGTTATAGACCGTCAAAAGATGTTGGGATGTATAGAGGTTCGTAGTTCGGAAAAGTATCCCAAGCTTATGCAAGGCTGCAATGTTACTATGCCAAGACAAGTGACTGTCCAAATTGACGCTTAATAAATGAATTGATAAATTCAAGGGAATCGAGTATCCAGCCAGTACCATATCTGGTTCTTTAACGTTCACTTTTTTAGAAAAAAAGTGCCGAGTTGTTTTTAAAGATTCGACTCGATTACTGTCACCCTAGGATAGAAATTCTTCCAGGTCTTTGTTGATATGTGAGACTTCTTGCCGTCGATAGAGATGTGCATCGGCAGTCGATGTAAAAAAAGTAAAAGTAAAATTTAAAAAGAGACCCAATTATTTGGCTGCACATTGAAAACGTAGACGTAGACGAATTGCAAATGTCGAAATATTTGGGGTCTTCCGCTTTAAAGAAAAAGCGCTTTCCTAATTTTTTCTGAAACATTATGTACAATTAATTATTTTTCTACATTCCCCGTCATAACCAGCAGACAAACCTACTTCGTATCTCCAATAATAAGATAGTTAGCAATAGTACGCACTTTATAACTTTCATAGAAGGCGTCAGATATACTAGAAGTATATCGCAAATCGATAATATTGGGGATAAATGTTTATTGCATAGTATTATTGCGCTTACACAGACATTGCTTCTACCTGTACTCACTCTTAATATTTTATATACAGGGTGTTTTAGAAGTACGGTACATAACTTAAGGCAGTGATTCCCTATGATATTCTAAGAGAAAAAGTTCATATGAACATGTGTCCGGAGTTGCCCCATTTTTGATATACAGGGTGTCAAAGTCTTTTTAAAAAAATCGGTTTTTTATAATCTTTTTAAATATTCTATTCTCGATTTTATTGACATTTCGTACCGTTATTCATAATGAGAAGGGGTTTAATTAGCCCTAACTGGATTAAATGTATTAAGTCCAGTGGCGTCCCGGGGAACACCTATTATTGAGAAAAAAATGTACGGCACTGACTTTTCTCCAATTTTGATTTACCAACTAATAAATTGTTTTCGAGAGAAAAAATAAAAACCACTTTATTGCATGTACAAAAAAAATGCCTGTGTATTTCAAAGTTAATTAAAACATTTAAATCAAAAATAGAATTTATTTTTTTAAATATGATTATTACCAAATTTCAATAAAATCGGGAAAAGGATATTTAAAAAAAATATAAACAACCGATTTTCTTTTAAACTTTAACACCCTGGATATCAAAAACGAGGCAACTCCCGACATATGTTCAAATCAACTTTTCTCTTAGAATATCATAAGGACTCACCCCCTTAAGTTACGTGCCGTACTTCTGAAACACCTAGAAGAAAATCTAGAATATGATTTCTGACATCATTTGAAGACGAAAAGTCCATATGGACATATGCCATAAAATGCTTACCCTCTAAAATAGGTGTTAAAATAATAAAAAAAAATATTTTTTTTTTATTTTCGAAAGTCCTTGAAGATACGGTATTGACAATTGGTGTCAACTGATTTTGTATTAAACTGCACTTTCTTGTAACTTGTCTGTGTCGTAACTTTTAAAGTTATGGCTGATTTACAAAACAGTGCTCATTTGGCAGATAAGCATTTTGTTTATGTTCTTGCTGATGGAAATGCATACGAAGCAAGACGCATTTACCAGGCAAGATATCCGTATTGTGTAGCACCGTGTGCTCAGACCTTTGTAAGTTTCCATCGCCGTTTATCAGAAACAGGAAGTTTTGCAAGAGTTTCTGATATTCCCGGCAGGCCAAGGACGGTTAGAACACCACAATTAGAAGAAGCAGTACTAAATAGAATAAAGGAAGATCCAGAAACCAGTACTCGAAAAATTGCGCATGAGGTAAACGGTAGTCAGCAAACCGTTTTAAAGATTCTTCACGATCATCAAATGTATCCTTACCACATACAATGGGTTCAGGCCCTTTTAGCACGTAATTGTCCTCAACGCGTTAATTTTTGTCAATGGCGTTTGGAAAGGTTGACCAGAAATCCACAATTTTTAGATAATTTCTTTTTTACCTATAAAGCTAATTTTTCTAATAATGCCATAACAAGCTTTCATAACAATCACGTTCAAGTTCAAGAGTTGTCTTTAAAACTACTGCTTTTTTCAAAAACATAGAAAATACAACTTTTGTTCAGCTTGTGTCAATAATGCATAAAAATGCATTAAGGTTTAAAAAAATCAGTGGCGTATCAAATACTTTCACAAAAAAAATATTGATGATATCTTCACGCACACCACTGATGAAAATAACAAAACCTCTTTAACGAAAAAGTGCAGTTTAATACAAAATCAGTTGACACCAATTCTCACTACCGTATCTTCAACGACTTTCGAAAGTTTAAAAAAACAATTATTTTTTAAAATTATTTTAAAATTGATCTAAAAGATTTATTTCATTAATTATCTAGCTACATAACCTAGCAAACAATGCCGTGCTTTTAAAAGGTCAGTGGTATAATGGGGAGCATTTTTTTTTTAGGTATTGGAAAAAGCCGTTAATTTTAAATGAACTATTGGAAGAGGCAGAGCATATAGATGATGGTGCCAACCTACCAGATGCCCTAGTTGTTTTTCCACCAGCCAACGCTAACGATGATGTGACAGATGAGGACTCGGGTGACGATGAAAATGTAATTATGGACAATCTTCCTGGAAGTTTATTGAATTCCCAAGCCGAACCAGTTTTTTATGCAGATGTGGTTAATATTGGTTGAAGGAGACAGCGAAGATAGTGATGATGACATTCCGTTGTCAACTTTTATGAAATATAAGAAAAAGCGAAAAAATAATGATTGGGTCCAAGAAGACATGAGAAGTAAGTTGCCTAGCTGGACGGACGAAAGCGTGGCAAATATAAATTTCTTACCATTGGATATTTTCTATATGTTTTTTGATGAAGAGTTGTGGCAAACGATTACTACATTTACAAACCTCTATGCAGTACGACACAATAGAAATGGGGATCTGTCTGTCGATGAAATTAAATGTTTTTTAGCGTACTAATTTATAGTGGATACTGCAACGTTTCCAGGCGTTCCTTGTATTGGGAAAACAGTGTCGACGCTAATCACAAAATCGTATACGAGGCTATTTCGAGAAATCGTTTTAATTTTATAATGCAAAACTTGCACTGTAATGACTACACGAAATTGAATTCGAATAATAAATTTTCTAAAATTGGTCCCTTGTTAGACCACCTTAGTCAAAAGTTTATCGAATATGCCCCTTTACAAGAAAACCACAGTGTCAACGAGTCGATGATACCTCATTTTGGCAGGCATGGCTCAAAACAATTTTTTAGGGGTAAACCCATTAGGTTATAAATTTTGGATGGCCACCACCACAAAAGGGTATATTGAATGGTTTGAGCCATATCAAGGATCGAGCACAAATCTTGAAGTAAGATACAAGGACTTAGGTTTGGGCGCAAGTGTTGTTTTAACTTTTGTTGACAAAATCATACTAGAAAAAGGTCATCTCCCCTTCTACATATATGTTGACAACTTTTTTAGTTCTTGGGATTTGCTTTTGGTACTGAGAGACAAAGGTATAAAAGCAACCGGTACTTTTAGAGAGAATAGAATACCTGTTCCTATAATAACATCTGGTTCAGCTTTTAAAAAAACAGAAAGAGGGAGCTTCGAGTATGCCTGTGAAAAAACAGTGAATATTATTGTTTGTCGTTGGAACGATAATAATATCGTGTCTATGTGTTCAAACTATGAGTCTGTATTACCAACCAATAATGTATCGAGATTTTCCAAGAAAGAAAAAAGCAAATATCTGTGTCTAAACCAAAGATAATAAGAAAATATAACCGAAACATGGGGGGAGTTGACAGAGCAGACCAAAACATAAGCCTCTACCGAGTAAATATTAGAGGGAAGAAGTAGTATTTTCCGCTAATTAGCCATTGTCTGGATATGGCAATTCATAATGCCTGGCAACTTCATCGTCTTTATGGTGGAAAAATGGACCAATACAACTTTCGAAAGTCTCTGGCAACCGGTATTTTAGAAACTCACAAAAAATATCCAAACGAGGGCCAGTGCGATCTAATGCTCACGATAGAGAGTTTACACGATTTGATGGTAGAGATCATATTGTTGTTTACACCATGGGGAGTCCCGGGCGGTAGCACTGGATATTTCCAAGGCTTTTGACCGAGTATGGCATGAGGGGCTCCTAACTAAAGTGAGAGCATACGGAATGCCGGTTCAATTTTGTTCATGGCTGTCGAGCTTTCTTAAAGACCGTTCTCTGCGAGTGGCGATGGACGGATTTCTTTCAGACACATTTAACATCAACGCCGGAGTCCCTCAAGGTTCTATATTGTCGCCCACCCTTTTCTTACTATACATTAACGATCTTTTGGAACAAACTAAAAATCCTATATATAGCTTCGCTGATGACAGCACACTTGTTTCAACTTTTACTTTGGATGCTCGGACATCGGCTGCTAATGCACATCTCTATAGGCAGCAAGAGGTCTCACATCTCAACAAAGACCTGGAAGAAATTTTGTCTTGGGGTGACAGTAACCAAGTAGAATTTAACGCTAAAAAGACCCAGGCGGCAGTTTTTTCTAAAAAAGTTAATGTTGAAGAACCAGATATAGTTATGGCGGGACACTCAATTCCCTTGGCTTCATCAATTCATTTATTGGGCGTTAATCTGGATAGTCATATGTCTTGGCATGGCCACGTTGCGGCCATTGCTAGGGCAGCCTCGCAAAAGCTTGGAGTACTTTTCCGAACAAAGAACCTCTATACACCCCAACAACTTTTGATGCTCTATAAAGCCCAAATTCGACCATCACTGGAGTACTGTTCGCATATTTGGGGCTCTGCTCCTAAACATACCCTGAGATTGCTAGATTCCATTCAAAGAAGAGCCATTCGCTTGATCGGTGACCATAGTCTGACAAACAACCTGGAAAGCCTTGAACATCGAAGGCAGGTTGGCGACTTGAGTCTATTTTACAAATATTTTCATGGCAAGTGTTCAACTGAGGTTGCCCGCTTAATACCACCCAGAGCGGTGCATGGTAGAAATACACGACGAGCCACTGCAGCCCACCAGTACGTGGTTCAGCTTAGTGTCCCTCGAACGACACTGTTTTAAAATTCTTTCATCTGGAGAACGTCATCACTCTGGAACGACCTTCCTGAGATCGTCTTCCCCAACGAGTATAGTCTCCAAAGATTCAAGACCAACGTGAATCGTTTCCTGCGCACGCGGACCGCTCCTAGAGCGCCATAAAGGATTTATCCTGTAGTGCTGTGCCTTATCATAAAAAAAAAAAAAAAAAAAATCAAGAAAACCAAATAAAATGCCACCATTACCACAAAAAATTACAATTTAGGTGCAATAAGGGCAACATAGGTTTGCATCCCAAAAATTGCTTTTTGAAGTTTCATACACAATAGATATTTAGTTGTTTCGACAATAAAATTTTAATTTTGTAAATCCATTTGTTTGTTTCTCCAATAAAATAGTTTGATCTTGTTACATGTATTGTGAAACGTATTTAAATAAATCTGTTTTGTATCCATTAGTAGTTATATTTATTAGCACCTATTATACCATAAGAATCTGTTGCATCATCACAACAATTTCATTTTTTTAAAGAAAAAATAAATTTATAAAAAAAATAGTTTCGGTGGTATCTGGGTTAAAATGATCTCAGGAATCATAACCTAGATTTTCTTCGTGTACTTAAGGATCACCCTATTACGTATATTGTCTTGATCATTATTTTTAAATTTTTTTTTAATAAAAATTGTATAAAAAATTAAAACTTGACAATTTATATGTTTTTAGTTACTATTTAGTCCATTTGCCACCAGAAAAAATGAAGCACATAAAATGCTAGCTTCATCAACCAACTGGCGAAGGTCAATATATAAATTATTTGATATTGTCTCGCCGTTTAAATTCAATATTATTTCAGACCCGACTTAGTCGCAGTTTAGTTAGTTTAACTTGCCTGTTTGTTATATTATTTATCTATGTCAAAAACACTGCAATTTACTGGGACTTACCCGAGACGGAAAACAAACTTTTCCAGTCTTGGGTTATCACGTTTCTAAATTAAGTTGAAAATAAATAGTCAGGCAGAGATAGCAAAGTAATTTGTACAGAGGTTCAATAACAACAAACCTAAATCCATAATACAAATTTAACTTATTCCTCTTAAATATTATATAAATAAATAGCAAAATTCTTCTATAAATTATTTATATCTATTTTTCCAGTTGATCTCGTTGTTTACTATTTCATGCCATTAAATATGTTGTTCATTTTTCCAATAATATTTTATCTTGAGTAATTCCTGATCGCAAAAATTCGGGCTTTGCCGAATATCTTCGGAAATATTCGGAAGTTTGTAGCATTCATTTTTGCTATAGATGTATATTAAGAGGATGCTACATGGTTTTGTGTAAGATATTTGTTTACATTACCTTTCTATATTTTCTGTGGATTTTAAGTTTGGTGCTTTGGTGCAGATGTTCATGTTTTACAGCCCACGGTCCTATCATGAATATTTTTTTGTACATCCTTCATTCCTTTTATTATTAATTAACTCGAACGAAGTAGATGTCTGAATATTTAAATATTTTTATTGTCAAAATTTGGGGTTATGTTCATTTATGATAACCGGTCAGTAGTTCAATTGGCTTATAGTATGTTCATTGAGTTGTTCCATTTGAACTTTGGTTAGTTCACTCTAGAACATTGATTGCACTTTTCACCATTCGATAAATTGGTATGCCATTATTTGTTTTTAAATTGCATATTATGCATGGTAAACTGCTATTAGTTTTCCACATGTCAAGTTGGTTTGGTTTTGTCATTTTATCGGACTGAGATCACTTTCATCAATTGTCTGAACGTACCAATATTTTTGACATGACAGTTAAGGAACACCTGTCATTTGATCTTTACCTTTTTCGAAGGATTTTGACTTTAGGCCACTTCATTTAAGATCATCCGTGAAGGTGTTACGGTAAATCTCACATTCACCCTACCATCTTTAAATTTAAATATAAATTTCAAATTCAGTAATACTATCGCCACCTGTTGATACAGGATTGAATTTCAATTAGGGTATCTGCAACCTGGCTACGGCAGATATGGCGGTACCGGTTTTATTTCTTTTTTAATTAAGATGGCACTGGTCAACCAGGGTGATCTTATTTTTAGTCCGGGTCATGACTGTCTCTTTCTAACATTAAAAGTATTCATGTTTAGCATTTTTCGCCTCTTTTTTGGCACTGTTAAAATTTATACAGTTTATCGTGCCTTTAGTGGGTTTTATAACCACGTTTACATGTACATAACCTGTTTTAATTTAATGAAATGTCTATCTAATGTGAAGATTGAGTCTTAATTATTTTTGATTAATGAATTAATAATTAAAATGGATGTTTTACCAGCGAGCGAATCGAGCAAGGTGTAGACTTTTTTGTGATGAGTGCGTGACCTATAAAGTGATCTGTAATTGGTCCACGTGAGGTCGCAGGGATATGTAGAGGGGATTTTTCTTCAGCAGGAGGACGGAAAGGTAATTTTTCTGGAGTCTCTAGTTGACAAGCTTTTGCACAGGCAAGTACTAAAATTCTTCTTTCTTAATTTTTTTATTTTTTTTGAGTTTCATCATAGAACCCCGAGCTCAGTTGTTTTATTTATTTTAAAAAAATCTTTTAATTTTACCCTAAAGATTGATTAGTCATTTTATCTACTTATCTTGTCTTAAAGGGCATAAATTGTCTCTTTAAACATTCACCTGGTCGCCATTTTGTGCATAGGCACATGGGCACCCCTATCTTAGGTTTTGAATCCTAGAGGTTCATTACTTATTCTATATTTTGGACAACTTAAAAAAAAAACTTCACTGCCTTGGTTTTTTATTTTTTTTATACTTTGGAAAAGAGACTAATTGCTCTAATATAGAGTCGGCTTAGGCCATTTTTGTAGTTTATTTCCGATGAGTTTAATTAAGAGAACCGAGCATAAGTTTTAAGTTGCCACTATACATAGATTGATTAATAATTTTTCCTACTTATCTCTTAAAGGACATAAATTGTTCATTATTATTTCATATTTTGGATTACTTAAAGAAAAGCTTCACTGCCCTGGTTTTTACTTTTTATAGATTTTGGAAAAGAGACTAATTGCTCTAATATAGAGTCGGCGTATGCCACTTTTGTAGTTTCTGCCCAAGAAGTCTAATTTAGAGAACCGAGCATAAGTTTTAAGTTGCCATTATACATTACGCTATCTTTGGTGATTGATCACTGGGTACTGAGTTTTTTCTGATGTGTTAATATCTGAAGATTTGTCTCGGGGGTTCTATGATGAAATCTCACTGCATATCTCTTTAAATTTTCATTTATCTCTTGCTAATTTAGTACCTATTACCTGCCTTGCCTGTGCAGAAGCCTCTCCTAGAGCACCATTTAATTTTATGGTCGCATAACTGTTATTTTTTTTTTATAAATTACTATTGATTATTTTTATCTAAACCTGGTTCTGTGCAGAAGCCTCTCCTAGAGCACCATTTAATTTTATGGTCTTATAACTGTTATTTTTTTTTTATAAATTACTATTGATTATTTTTATCTAAACCTGGTTCTGTGCAGGGCTTTCTCCTAGAGCAGAATTTCATTTTGTGTTTCTATAAATTGTATAGCTACTATATCTGTTTTTATAAAATTACGATTGATTATTTTCGAAATAGTTTGCACCAGAAAATTATTTTATTTTATGCTCTTCTAGCTTTTATTTTTTTTATAAAATAACTATCAATGTCAAGTTATTGATCATTTTATTTAAACCTAGTTCTGTTGAAAAGGAGTATCACTGCAATTTCACAATTCAGTTTATTATTACATTAATTAATTAATTAAAATTAAAATATATTTCTTTTTTTTGGGTTCTGTAAATATTCCTTTTCAAGCAGAGCAAGGAAATTTATAAGGTTTTATTTGGTGAGTCTTAACACCTGGTCTTTTCTCGGTACCCAACTTCGGAACTTCATTATTGGAGCCGGACAACGCAGCTGACGTGACGTCACGACAGGGCCCAAAGTCTGTTGAGCTCTACTCTCCTATACCTGTAGAGAGTCGATTCCTAAGCTTCACCCGAAGCTCTGACATAAACTGGTTATATCTCTACAGGGATCCGAAAACCACCATTGAAGAAAAGGGTAAAGGTAACTGACGCCTTGTGTGTGATTCACCATAAAATAAATAAAAAAAAAACCTGTCAAAAATCTTTATTTCACTTTTGTTATTTTTTTTATCTGATTGGATAATAATATATCATCATTGAAACTATTATTTTATTTTTTTCTTTGCAAAAATAATTGTTAATTGATTCAAACTATCTTTAAAATTTTCTTTTTGTCAAAATCTTTGTCATACAAATACTTATGTAAATAGACTAATTGTTAAGTTGAACTGAATGTGTTTTTATTTCATACTGGAAGGGACTGTTAAAATTTAAACTCGAACTTACCACGCCCTGCCTGAGCTAGCAAAGCAACAAAAGGTAAGAAATTGGCACTCAACGATTAAATAAATTTTCATTACAATTACAACAATAAATTTTCATTACAACTTTTCTGGTTTGAGAGCCAAATTTTGATTACAATTGGCGTCCCAACGTCATTAAATTAAATATTCATTACAAAGGTTGAAGTCGGCGGTTTTTAAAAGGGGGCCACTATTATGTGATTTGAAAAGGTCCGCCGCCCCAACTTTAGTTGGCACCTCAGGGGTAGTAGAGCATCCTCATCTCTTTGATGGTAAGATTTCTTTAAGTCTTTTTTTGTGTCTCCTTAATTTTTTGATAACCTCCAATTTTCTACAACATGTGCAATTTAATTTTTAGATTTGCACATGAGGCCTCATTTCTTTGTATTTTTTTGAGATGGTAGCACCGGACAACCAATGAGGTAGGGTATATTTTCGATTTAATTTAACCAGGTATCTAATTCGCTGTTTCGATTTTAGGGTGTTATGTTTTAGTTAAAATTTTCCTTTTGCTTCTATCGAAGCGTTTATTGTTGAATACGTAACACACGTTATATATTCATATTCCTTCTGACCACGTGTTGGGATTGGCTCTTGATTGAAAGACCACATGGCCTGTAACCAGTAAATATGTGCTGTCTAGTACTGTTCGGGTCCACCAGACTGGAGGCAGGGTGCCTATTAATTTGAAACAAAGCCACATGGGATTTGGAACATCTGGGAAATAAGGCCAGTGTATTGTGATAATTTTAAATTTCTATATAACCTTAACACCATAAATTTCACTCTAAAATTAACTTTAATTTGTAATACCACCTTGGTAACATTTAGAAATAATCTAGGTATTATGACCATACAAGTATGAAGGTTCTAGAACGTTCTCTTTTCCCCTTTTAATAAACTATAGGTGATAACCAGTTACCAGGTGAGTAAAAACCCTTCAGGTCTTCCCGTGAGAGTATAATTTTTTAACTTTAATATTTAATTTAGTTATTGATTTCAATATTTAATCTCTTTGTGGAATCCAGTTATTATTAGTGATCCTAATAAATTAACCCCAATTGTTGTTTTACATATCTGTGTTTTATTGTTTCTCACTGTACTGCAAGACGAACTATTACCATCTTTAGAAGCAAGCGGTTTTCCTGTTTTAAAACGCTTTGTAAGTATTAAGTTTTTTTAACCATTTCAAATAGGTGGCGTCCAAGACATCAAAAAAGTGTACAACTACTTAAGGCAAGGACTCCGAGCCTGCGACTCAAGAGCTGCCGTTCGCACCATGGTACGTAAAGTTGCCTTGTAAAGGTAATTTTACGGCACAAGTTTTGAAATTAAAAACATGACGTTTCAGAGTTCAGTAATGCGAATCTTTTCTCTAATTAAATCATATCTGTATGTCCCATGGTTCACAAGATCCCTGATGGCGCACCGGGTTAATTCCCTAGTGGTTACATTAATTTATACTGCGTGGCCAATAGGGGTGCTCACTGATTCGTTATTTTTTGCTATATACCTTTGATTAAAACAACTATTTACTTAAACACTAGTGTTTTAATTCCTAATATACTATTATTCAAGAAATAAAAAAAAATGTAAACGAAGAAAGCCAAAGACTGAAAATTTGGTCCAAAGTGTGAAAATGAAAATACGAAATGTAATTTATTATTCACGTAGATTAAAAATAAATGTGACTCTCCCAGTTTAAAAGTATATCTTATAAAAAATCGAGGTAAACTTGGGTTTTCGGTCTAAGAAAGGTTGTAACAAATGGTATTTATATGAACAGCCTGTATAGTTTCAAAGACTCCAGATTTTAAAAATAATAAAAAATTGCAGGTCGAAATTTAGAAAAGTGGCATTTTTAGATGAAACGCTGATAAGAATGTTGTAGTCAAATATATCGTAATTCGTTCAGTTTTAATTTTGATGGTTAGAGAGATGGATAGAGACTTAATCATTATTGCTGAAAGGAAGAAAGTACTATTTAATTAGTAAAATTAGATTTAATATTAAGAATCAATTTCTCAACTAAACAAAACTGTCCACTCAATCCTAAGTAACGCCTTCATATCTTGGTTTTCTCCTAAAACTTTTAAAGTTTAAATTCAGGCCACATTTTCACGTTTCGTTAACTTTTAGGAAGTAGAAACTTTTAATCAGTTGCTTTAAGAGCGTGGGAGGATGATTAAATATGAAAGACGTTTAATCTCATGGTTGGAATGGCATTGGTTTTACCATTAATGACCGGAAACCAAAATTAGTTTCACTTAGGCCTAAACTTGCCTTTTAGCTACTGCATGTTCTGGATAAGCCTGTATGTCTGTAATCAAAAAATACCAGACGATATACAAATGAATGAATAAAATTAGCGATAATGTTAAACGGATATTTAAAAAATTCATAAAGATGTGCTTTATAAGACAATTTAAGTTATTTGATGTTTATTCTATTGTCGTCCTGTAAATGTGATGTAAAGGCCTCGGTATCTTCATGTTTTTGAAAGGCAGCCTATTCATGGTCTTCTTATTTCTGGTTTGCCAACGCCGAATTATGTTTTTAACACACTTTGTGCGCAATAAATATTATCATCTTTCATATCAGTTTCTATGAAAGACCATCATGGTATACCATTTTAGTATATACATCTTTGAGTGATTCGATGTTTAGTTTTTTTTATGGATCGAATTAGGTTTTTTCTTTAGCTGTACTAATATCACGTAGTCATCAAGTTTACAAAGTACTAGCAAGTAGTGGGAACCGGGGTGTTTTTGAAAACGGACAGCTTGTAATATTTCTTCGGCTGATGGCACTATGAAAATTTGGCGAAACACGTCAATTAACATCTGAAGGGGGGCACTTTAGAGGTATTTGTTGTTATATTAAATTCAACCCCAGGACACCTACCCCTAATATCCTAAATGGCAACTCCCACTTGTGTGGTCATTTTGAATTCTTTATGTAATTTTAGACAAATATCACCTTTTTTATTTTTTTTATTAAACAATTGGATACCTAATCACACAGTTCCACAAAACGCTTAAAAGCGAAAATGTAGTAAATTTAAAATGGAAATATCGTAACTTTTAAGGGGGACGCATCCCCTAAGTGCTCACAACTACCCCCTTAAAAGTATGAGGATGAAAAAAGTTAAATTTTGGAATCCTACCCGCATGTTACTTTATGAATTGTTCAAAATGGTTACAATTGTTTTGTATTGATTTTCTATCGGATGAATTATAAGAGGCTCGAATGAACAAGGTTCGTTGACCTTGCCGTCATTCGTTACTGTATCGCCATAGTACAAGGCTGGTTCGTTTTAGTATGCGTGGATGCAATTTATCACCTGTCGACAAACTTTAGAAAGCGTTTTACTTAGAGTTTTTGTATAAATTTATAAAATATTATCAGGATTTATACACATATTAGTGAGAAACCCATCTTTGTGTAAGAATACGACAATCGCCATAAACTAAAGAGATAAACAAAACAACGCGCCAAATATTTTAGTGTTTACAAACATATCGTCGACATTATTCTCATACCTCATCAGTGTTTGCCACAAAACTTTTAAGGAGACCAAAAAGCGTCATATTTAATTATTTTTCTATTAAATTTAAAATGAAGTGATTATACAGTGTGTATCAGCCAAATGGAATAAATTCGATAATAAATACATGGGGCGTGTCCGAAAAAACGCTCGGACACGTCGATTGGTATTTCTACTTGCACATTGTTTTCAACAAAAACTTTCTATACAGGGTGTGTCATGTAACAGTGGCCAATACTAACTTTTTTATTTTAAATGCAACACCCTATATATTAGAATTCTAAAGGAATACCGGCTCGCCGGATTTTTGCAGGAGTTTGCTTCTCCGTTTCTGACTGATTTTTGTTAGACGGGCCAGGTTGATGCATTTGATTGCCACTAGATGTCGCTTAAAGGCTACATCTGCCATTATTCACCCTATATATTATTATTCAATTTTTGGATTCCTCAGAAAATTGTAGACATATTTCATGTACAATATTCTATATGTACCTATCTTCAACTGTTTTAGAAATATTAAGTGCTTTCAGATTTATTGCAAAAATTAACAACACACTAAAACTAATAAGTAATACTGTATATTTCTTGATTAAAATAAATGTAAAATAAATTAGGAAAACATTATTTGGTAATATTTTAAATTTTTGTAAAACAAATGGTGGTTTACTTAAGAACTTTCTCTAATTCCTGCAGGTGGTCATACTTGTATTTTTGAATGCCAGGAGCTGTGGTATATAAACCAATCGGCTTTTCTGCAGAATGTTCTCCAGGTCTTTGTGGAATATACTGACAGTAATCTGTCATTTTAAGTTTATAGTCGATGGTAAGATCTGACCCATTATAATTTAGGGCTCTCAAATCTGTAACAACCTGTTCATCTGCCTTTTTTCCCAGGACGAATAGAGCCGTAATATTTTAAATTTGAGTAAGTCTTAAAAAAATGTGTGGTCTATATCAATGACGTCGTAAGGCATAATATTTTTTCGTGCGGTTTCAATGGTATTTACATAATCCGCTGGAACGCTCTTAGTTCATAAAAGTATCTACTTTATTTGCTCATTACAGTTTTTCTCGATACAGTCTACAATGCAGGAGCAGAATTCATTAGCCGTGACATTTCCTTCACCCCCATGCCAAGCGTAACAAGTAACTATATGTGTAACATGGTTAAATATAGTGAAATGTATGCACTAATCTAATTAAGCTCCATCTGTATCTGCTTTCATTTCAGTTCTAGCGTCTTCTTTCTTCTGTTGATATTCTAACCATTTCTCTTTACATGGTTATTTACTTACTGCGCATGCATCGCATTAATCCTTTTTGGGCTAAGATAAACCAATGTTCATATGGGCATACTTTTTTAAAGTGAATAAGAGATAATGGCTTTTGCTTGGCTTCAGCACAGTTTTTGACATATAGATCATACACTTATTTTTTGGAATTAAAGATTGATTCTAAATATAGTTTACTAGACGGAGACTTGCAATAATTCGAAGGCATCTTAGACAATCGATTTAAAAATGATTCTAAATATTTGTTTTGTTCAGGTTTTAGTGGAATTTTGACGAATTTAGTAAAATGTTGCGCTCTTTTAAATTTTGGTTCCTTGCAGTCCATTTACCGATTCCCCAGGTATGCAAAAACATCAGTTTACATACCCCTAACCTTTCATGACTTTTTCTTAAGTTATACATTAATGTATAGAATTTTTTTGAATACTCAGAGTTAGACTTCTTTCTTGATTTGGGTGGAAAAACATGTATTAGTCCTGATAAAATACTTTTCTTTGACCTCAAGCCCCCCAAAAGTTCTTAAAAATTGGCAAACGATCCTCGTGGGTAAACTTATTACAGTGTTTACTTCAGGTCTTAATACATGAGTGGCTAGTACAGGGTGTTCCAACGAAAACTTAACACCCCGATTTTCCTGCTTTAAAATGAAAATGTGGAAAATCGCTCGGACACGTCGATTTCTGATTCGAGGGGGAATAACTTTTCCGTTTTTTTTCGTCTCCGTAACTTCAACCCCCTAACGGGGGTGAGCACAACCCCCTGATTTTGAATAGGGATTAGGGGTATTGCGATACCTTATTTTGAAGACCTTATCGAGTACTATCTGACCCTAAAATTTCGCTTCAAAATTTTCATCTTTAACGAAATGACAGCTAAAATAGTGGAAGACTACTTACTTTTGTGATTAGTTTATTAATTGCTGAAAATGGCCACCATTCACTTGCATGCAATAAAGAACGCTGGTGTATGAGTAGAGAATGTCAGACGCATTTGAATTATTTATTTATTTGTTAATTCTTTTGTCCAAAAAAGTAGACGGACCATGTTTTTGATTTACCTTAGTCTATCGTGAATTTTTGAGAACGTTAAAACTGTGTCAAAGCGATTGTAACTTTGTAGTAGAATTAAAATGGTGTATTCCTTAGAAGAAAGGGTGGAAATGATAAAATTATTTTTTAGAAATAACGACTCTGCGCGAGTAAGAGCGGCTTTATTTAATGAACAACATCCTGAAAAAAATGTTTCTGCTGCTTACGTTGTGCAACTGGTTGCCAAATTTGACGCTACTGGTTCAGTCGGAAACAAAAAGAGGGTGTATGAAAGAGACGAAGCGAGGGAAGTGGCTGTCTTAGGTCAAGTAGCAATGGATCCGCCCTTAGTACTAGAAAATTGTCCGATGTATCTGGTGTTTCACGCGCAACAATCATGAGAATCCTTAAACAACATAAGTTCCATCCTTTTAAGATACGACTGGTTCAGGAACTGAATGAGGATGATTCCGATCGCCGACTCCAGTTCTGTGAAGTCGTCAGTGGAATTATTAACAATAATCCTAACTACATGATCAATATCTGTTTCTCGGATGATTGTTCATTTTACCTTAATGGCATTGTAAACAGGCATAACTGTCGGTATTGGTCAGATGAAAATCCAAGATTATTTCGTGAAGTGCATACTCAGCATCCCCAAAAGTTAAATGTTTGGGCGGGTATTTATGGAAATCACATAATCGGCCCTTTTTTTATACCCGGTAATCTTACTGGCCAAATTTATTTAGAACTATTAGAGAACGCCATTTATCCAGCCCTCGTTCAAGTATTGGAGAATGAAGAAGACCATGTAACGATCATTTTTCAACAAGATGGCGCACCACCTCATTTCGCTCAATCAGTGCGAGTAAGAGCGGCTTTATTTAATGAACGACATCCTGAAAAAAATGTTTCCGCTGCTTACGTTGTGCAACTGGTTGCCAAATTTGACGCTACTGGTTCAGTCGGAAACAAAAAGAGGGTGTATGAAAAAGACGAAGCGAGGGAAGTGGCTGTCTTAGGTCAAGTAGCAATGGATCCGACCCTTAGTACTAGAAAATTGTCCGATGTATCTGGTGTTTCACGCGCAACAATCATGAGAATCCTTAAACAACATAAGTTCCATCCTTTTAAGATACGACTGGTTCAGGAACTGAATGAGGATGATTCCGATCGCCGACTCCAGTTCTGTGAAGTCGTCAGTGGAATTATTAACAATAATCCTAACTACATGATCAATATCTGTTTCTCGGATGATTGTTCATTTTATCTTAATGGCATTGTAAACAGGCAAAACTGTCGGTATTGGTCAGATGAAAATCCAAGATTATTTCGTGAAGTGCATACTCAGCATCCCCAAAAGTTAAATGTTTGGGCGGGTATTTATGGAAATCACATAATCGGCCCTTTTTTTACACCCGGTAATCTCACTGGCCAAATTTATTTAGAACTATTAGAGAACGCCATTTATCCAGCCCTCGTTCAAGTATTGGAGAATGAAGAAGACCATGTAACGATCATTTTTCAACAAGATGGCGCACCACCTCATTTCGCTCAATCTGTGCGTCAGTTCTTAGATGAAAATTTTCCTCAGGCCTGGATTGGAAGAAGGGGGCATATTGAGTGGCCACCCAGATCACCTGATCTGGCTCCACTGGACTTTTTTCTATGGGGTCACCTGAAATCTAAGATTTACGCTACCCAGCCTGAGTCACTGGATGATTTGCGAATTCGGATCATTAATGAATGCCGTCAAATTACACCAGAAATGTTGAGTAATGTACGTGAACGTTTTGAGCAAAATTTATTTTACTGCATGGAAGTGAATGGTGGCCATTTTCAGCATTTAATAAACTAATCACAAAAGTAAATAGTCTTCCACTATTTTAGCTGTCATTTCGTTAAAGATGAAAATTTAGAAGCGAAATTTTAGGGTCAGATAGTACTCGATGAGATCTTCAAAATGAGGTATCGCAACACCCCTCATCCCTATTCAAAATCAGGAGGGTTGTGCTCACCCCCGTTAGGGGGTTGAAGTTACGGAGACGAAAAAAGCGGAAAAGTTATTTCCCCTCGGATCAGAAATCGACGGGTCCGAGCGATTTTCCACATTTTCATTTTAAAGCAGGAAAATCGAGGTGTTAAGTTTTCGTTGGACCACCCTGTATATGCTGGACCAATCTCTTGAACCCATTTTATTATATTTTAATACAAAATATTAACATCTTACACTACAGGTGCTAAAAACGACTGTAAATAAATGAGACATGCGAGGATTGAGAATATCCTTTTCTGAAAAGCGCACGAAATTGAAAGGCGCGTACGTATGACAATCCAAACCTCTTATGATCGTCATTATAGCACAATATGGGTATATGGTATATGAGCAACAATATAACAACATAGGTAAGAGGTTTGATTTTTACAGATTTTCAGGGTCAAAACATTGTTTGTTTCATACCAGGTTTTGTCGTTTATTACGTAAAAACATTAATTTGTTAAAAAAATCGACTTTTGAGAATATTATCGACGATATCACTTAGTCTACTGTTCTACTCAATATTTTAGAATAAGTAATTGTGGCGGGTTCTTGCGTTTCGTCGAAATGTGCGGTTAGGTTCTCAATTGTTTGACATGAAAAATAAAAAAATGATAAAATGCTTGTCATCAGCCAAAGAAATATTACACGCAGTCCTTTTCAAATTGATACCCTGTATGTGTTAAAAGCAAGTATGTGCAAGTCGCTTAGCTCTAAACTGTACTACGAATATAGCGTATGAATTTACTGGCGTCAATGAATACTTGCTCGCAACTTCTTAAGCCCCTTAACTTCCAACTTTCCGACAGTTATTATTTGTATGCAAGCAAAATACAACAAAGTCACCTATAAAATTGTACTTTTGCGCCATTTGGCAAACTGAAAATAAGAGGAAAATATATTTTTGTTATTGTGTTGTCAAAATTAGCAAGAAGAGTTTAGAAGACGCTAGTACTAAATGAAAAGTAAGTTTTTAAAGACTTGTAGGGGGAATGCTTGTCTCTTGCCTCCGTTTGAGGTAGATAATTTGTGTAGTCTCTTGAATTCTGTCATCACAGTTTTCAACAACTCTCACTCAACAAGCGGCCTATCATTTAACTCATTCCAGACTTTTTCTTTTATCTTTTTCTCTTTTTTCTAAATTGTCGGTCACATCATTTAACAAACTTTTTGCAACTATTTGTCTGGGTAAATAAAAGTTCAATCCACATGTTCTGTAAAACTTAGTAATTAATGACTCTGGCGTCTAAACATTAATAACTCTTGTCAGAGATATACTTGCAAGCTCACGTACCTGGTGACAATGAAATCGTTGGACAAAACCCCACTTTATAATCGTTTCATATTGAAGTAAATATGGTTCAGGGAGATGCAAATTTTCCATTAAAAATACTATGCATATCCCTTCCGGTACAACCAAAATTGGTTAGGTCGTGTATTTTAAATAACACCCTGTGTACTTTTTAAATTCCCTATCCAATGCCGTATACAAGTTGATATTTGGTTTTACAGTGGTAGCGTAGGACATGATTTCCTGAAATTCAAAATGACGACGTGTTACAGTGCGTCCAGACATGGCAAACGAGCAAGAACGAACAGCGAATGTGAAACGAGCATTAACGAACACGAACAATCATCGGAGAACATATTTTTAGTCGTTCGTCAAGGCCTCAGTTTTTGTACTAGCCCTTTATATTCCAAATGAGGCCGAAAAACATTATAGAAAGATGTCTCTAATTGTTTTTCTGGTATATTGACATTGACACCAAAATTCTCTTAAAAGTACCATCCCTTAACAGGTGATAGTTTTTCTTTGTCTAGTATCGTGTTGTTTCGACTAAACATACCCGTATTAGTAAATCTTAGACGCCTGCATGAATAATATTTTGCTGTGAAAAATTTTCATCGTTATTAGGATTCGGCAAAAACCAATTATTGCAATAATTTTATTTGCTTAGAAAGTCATTATCATAGGGGCGATGATGAACTTCGTATTTAAATTACTTGAAACCATGTTTCTCCAAAACTTGTTTTGCAACTTTCTATGCTTCTAGTTCTCAACTTGTATAGCTGTATTCTACATGCGCCAAAACGGTTATTTAAGTTTCTTTACTTACTATCAAACCTTGGATATTGTCATTATTAATGATATTGCCTTCGCTCTTTAAGTAATCTCCAATATTCACAATTTCAGACCTGTCAACAAATAATTCTTGATAATTTTTGAATATATTATTCTCTGGAGTATCATTTTGCTGTCAAATCGTTTTGCGGAACTGTAAATACAACTTAACATTGTTAATAACAATCTTCGAAACAATAATTTTTTTTACTTTTACCGTTATTGTTATAATAGACATTTAAGATTCATACCAATTAATTGTTTAGTGTTTTCTTCATTTCAACCCCGCGAACTACATTTCCTTGCTCCCATTTTCCATAATATAAAACTCCTATAAATCATTATTATTGGATGCGTATAAGCCTTGACTAAATACGCGTAAACTGGATATGTCTTCGTACTTTTGGAATTTTATTGTGTCTATACCCAAAGTCCAAAAATTTTGAAAGTGACTCATTTAATACCAAGCACCAAATCTAGGAAGCGGCAGAATAAAGATATTGTACAAGTAAATGTTATAATAAATAATAAATGTAAAAATTATTATATGCTTGAATATAATAATTTTTGCCGCTAAAATAATCGTGGAGAAAATAAATCTGGCAACACACAGAGACCACAACTTGAAATATTTGAAAATAAGTGTATCGGCAGGGTTTTCACACTACTTGATTAATTTGTGTTTTATTATTAATAAATTGTGCTTTAGTCTCAGGTTCCCACAGTGTTTTTTACTTAAAGGGTTATCTACATATTATCTCAATTAGAATTTTTAAAAAATCGATTTTTTCTTCATTACACTACAAACAAGGCATCTCTGAAAGGTCCGCGCAAAACGCTAGCACAAATTCCTAAGACTAAAATATAGCGATCTAGCCCAATTTACCTTAAAACAAAAGTTCATAGTTTTCGAGATACAAGGACATCACAGTTAATAATTGTTTAAAACATTTTTCAAAATATTTATCTTAATAATATGGCATTGGGATCTAAAGATTTTTGGGATGCAAGATTTAGATTCGATAATGGATTTAATGTACCTACCTTGCAGAAGGACTAAAGTCACTTCGAATACATCCAAAGCTTGGTACTTTTTTATTCCTCGGTATATTTTTATATATTTATGGGTAGGTTTTGTCACTTTTTTGTAGTTTTTATAATCGTTTACATAGATATTGTTTTGTGTAAATATATAGTTACTAAACTTCATTTAGTGTTATTAACCCACTTATGCCTGACCTTAATATAGAAAGTTGTTTTAATTTTGGCGCCCAAAACGACCACGCCGCGTATGACCTTGTCTGACGCGATGAGTGCTTCACGAATAGACCGGTTTGTAAATTATTAGTGTCGCGTGGCAGTTATTTCTATGTTTTTAGTGGTAAATTGTTAGTTTACTTTGGGGAAAAATGACTCACTGTGATGTAAATTTTACGGGGTAAGTTTTGAGACACTACCTATTGAAATTTAAGTCTAGATTACATGAGATTTGGTAAAAAAACAGTGTATGTAGGCTCTGCTTTTATAACTAGCATTAAGTATTTGAACCGGGGCCCTCCAGAGGGTAGTGACTTTAGGAGTCCTTTATGTAGGACGTTAGGAATTTAGGTATCTACAACAGTTTAAAATATTTTTTGGTTGATTTTTAGAGGGCTTACTCTCAACGAAACGCTATCTGTGTTATATGATAATGACAACGATGATAGTGTTGACGCCAATACTGAAATAGTTCTACTACATGTTTACATGTTTGTATTGGATAATTTGCCAGCAAGTCAGCTAAGAGCACCTGCAGAAATCACTAGAGCTCATGAAAGGCCGGATGATGATTCCGACTCTGATGAAGAAATGAACTGCCCCCTTGCTCGTCTAGTGGAAAAACCACTGGAAAATAAAAACAGAACTCAGAAAATAAAAAAAAAAACATATTGCCTTGAAAACTGGCGATTTTGATGACCCTAAGACAGATGAAGACGAGGAAGTCGATTTGCCCAGTACAAAGAACCTCACACCTTAGAGTATAAATCAAAGTATTTTTAATGGAAAATTTTTACCTTCTAGAACCATACTTACTGCTAATGATGCAAGTGCGTACACAGGGTGGACGTAAAGTAAGGAATAAATTCTATATTTTTAAAACTTCTAATTCTCTGACCTGTCAATTTTGTTTTTTGCTGTGCATTTTTGAGAATAGTTTTTACTGTATGTATATTTTTTAAATAGATACCTTATTTTTTTTATACTTTTCTAAACATTCCTTATGTAACATGTCATATACCTAAATTCAATTGTTTTTAAGTTATTGAATAATAAAAGTCCATTGTAGCTTTTGTATTTTTAATGGTTAAATGAATAATAATATGATTGTCATAAAAATGGTTTTAACAAATGTTCAAAATGTTTTCCATTTGTTAATTGGCAGTACCCTAAGCTATTAATAAATTTATTGTGCACATTACAAATAATTTCTGATCGAATTAACCGTATTTGATGTATAATGTGGATTTTTAAGTCACCTAAATCCGCAGGTTTTGTCTTAAGTTCGGGGGATTAAGTCAGGTGATCTTGGTGCTCATTCGATTGATACCAAATGTCTGAATTAAGTAAGTCTGGATTTTCTTCTCCTGAAAATAGTGCAACAAGAGCTGGAGTCAGATCTTCTTGTAAAAATCGCAAACATCTATCTCAGTTAAACTTTTTTCAAAAAATATTGGCTCTATAACAATATTACCCACAATGCCGGGGCATACGTTTATTTCTTGTTTGTTCTGAGTGTGCCGTTCACTTATCCAATGCCGATCTATGACCAATAACGATAGTTCTGTACTCAGAACTATCGTTATTGGTCATAGGTCGGCATTGGATAAGTGAACGGCACACTCAGAACAAACAAGAAATAAACGTATGCCCCGGCATTGTGGGTAATATTGTTATAGAGCCAATATTTTTTGAAAAAAGTTTAACTGAGATAGATGTTTGCGATTTTTACAAGAAGATCTGACTCCAGCTCTTGTTGCACTATTTTCAGGAGAAGAAAATCCAGACTTACTTAATTCAGACATTTGGTATCAATCGAATGAGCACCAAGATCACCTGACTTAATCCCCCGAACTTAAGACAAAACTTGCGGATTTAGGTGACTTAAAAATCCACATTATACATCAAATACGGTTAATTCGATCAGAAATTATTTGTAATTACCCCTCCAGTTAAATATGAAGTGGATTAATCAAAAGACATAATGTATTTGATAAAATTGGAATCACTACAGAAATACCTTGTAACCGCTAACAAAATTCAAGGCGCCTGTCATAATCGTGTTCCTAAAGTTCTTGAGGAACTCGCATTTTATATGGATGATATTCATGTGTATGCAATTTTAGCACTAATGCTTTGCTGTTGCTATATATTTAGATGTCACATGATGTTGTTCTTGTACAATTAGTAAGATATCTACTTGCATATCTTGCCGAAATCTCTGTTCAATCTTACTAACTGTAGATTGCGATCACGATAGATTTAATGAAATAACTCGTGCACTTCTTGCTGTGTCCTTACCTTATCGCCATTACCTATCATCATTTAGTACTTCCATTCTTTGCGTCTCAGTAAGTCGCATTATATAATTTAAATATAATCACAGGACTAACACTATCCAAATATTACCTACTTAAAAATATTGAAGTAGGAAACTTAGGTGACAATATTAACGAGACATTAGAATAATATGATTATCTATTTTGGTTATTGTAAAAAATCAAAGCCTACTAAATGTTTAGAGAAATTCGCCATCATAGCCTACCTTTAATTATGGCGATTTTAATTACGTTCACCTTTGAATTTAGGTTAGGATATGTTACATAAAAAATGTTTTAGAAAGGTGCAAACATTAAAAAAAAAAGGAAAAAAGATAAGGTATCCGTTAAGAAAAATTTACTTTATTTATCTATTTTTAGGGCCACCTCTATACGATAATAAAGTGACGTTCTATAGAACGTTTTCATTGCCACCAGGTATAGGTTTACTGCGATAGGTTTGGGGTGTCCTATATTTAGAATTTCATTAAATGAAACAATTTACTATTAAATGAGTTATACAACCTGTCAGATCGAGAACCCACAGGTATAGTCTAGATCTTCCGAAATATATTCGTGACCTTTTTTACCTTTAACCTTTTGACCCTTACGACTTGTTATTTAAATATTTTCCGCAGACAGTCTGGACGTTTAAGCTTATCACCCGAAAATTAAGTGGAAAAGTTTGTTTCCAAATTTTGCTTAGGTAAAAGGTAGTGGTAAATTGTTTTTGATAAAGCTGAAGGGCATAAATACTAAAATGAATATGCTCCTACTTAATGGTTAATACCTGTGCCTTTATCAAAACGAGAATTATTGTGAAACGTTAAATACCTAAATGTGTTGGCTTAACAATGACATATTAATTACTGAAATATTTTTCTATTCATGGCCTTATTACAAAAAGATGGAAGAAGCTCCACTTTGTTTATGATATAATGATTGTTTCTGGGTTTCGTAAGTCGATAGTTCTTGTAGTCCGTCAATTTTCTTTTGGATTATCTGGTTGGCCAACTGTACTAGATATTTATATCCATCCAGCTATCAAAATAATCGATATACTTTAAATGTATCCTATGCAAGCAAATTCCGATATTCTATCTAGATTAATTACTTCATTTTCAGATTTTTGCTTAACTTTGAAAATACACAGGTGAATTAAACGTCAATATTTTAGATATTTTGTGAAATGAAGTAACTCAAATTAACTTTTTGTTACAGTCTGTAAGAATCACCCAATAAATTTTTAATCCGACTAAAATCTTATCTACTTTTGTCTCACTTATTGATCTTTTTCTAATCTCCAAACCTGATTTTGTAAAATATTGTGATACCTTGCCTGCCCCACCTATTTCGTACCATGAGCCCATTGACTGCAAACTTACCTTACCCTCCAAAACAAAAAACTCTTAAGGAGTACAGAAATATATAAATAATATATACAGGGTGTTACAAATTCGACATACGAGCATTGGAATCTCGGCAACCATAGTAGTTAGAGAAACGGTTAAATGGGGGCAAAGTTGTGCAATTCGGTGCTGATTAAAATGCCACTTTAAAAGTTTTAAAATTCCGAATACTTCCGATATTATTCGAAAAAAACCGAAATTTTGCAAAATCGTTTTTATTTTTTCCTGAGTTCATTTGAATAGCTATTTAAAAATAAATGACACTTTCTCGTCGCAACTTTTTCTTCTCTACAAAATGACGTTATTGAACTAAAGATCCGACGTTTCGTCTCCGAGCGGCCAACATCAGCTTTATTTTTTTAAATACTGACCTGGAATTTTTTTTACCGATTTTTAAACCCCCCTACCCTCAAAATGTAATGGCGGTATTACTTTCTAATAATTAATTGTTTTTGCTTATTTCCTTTTAAATTCGTATTTTACATTTGTCAGTCCGATCCTGGCAACGAATTACAATTATAATTAAAAACGTTATTTTTATAAAAACCTTTACAAATGGGTTTCATGAAAATTTGAGTTTATTAGGAAAGCTCTAATTTCCAAAATGTTCAAAAATATTTCCTTTCACCCTTGCACAGATCGATGTGTCTTATGATCCTTGCTATACTACCCCCTTTCAATTGACCTTTATAGCTTACGAACTGTATGTTGTATTATTCTTCCAATTCTTCAAAGTTTGTGTAAAGTTGATCTTACTGATAGGTCGCCAGATATTTCGCCTCTGGATTTCTTTTATGGGGGGCATTAAAAATTTTTATTTATAATAATGACTTAGATACCATGGAGGAACTGGAAGAACGCATACAGTTTGCAGTTGGTAGGATAAGGAGAAGATCGGTTGAAAGGGCTGTCGCCAAAATTGGAAGAAGAATCGATCGTTGCATTGAGCAAAACGGCAATATTTTTGAACATCAGAAAATTAGGTTTTATAATTAAGAAATTTATAATTAGTAGAAAATTTTAATAAAATAAATTATGTTACTTATGTATGAATGTTTTAAATAAAATAGAGTGTTTAATTAATATTGTGATTCGTTGCCAGGACCGGACTGACAAATGTAAAATACGAATTTAAAAGGAAATAAGCAAAAACAATTCATTATTAGAAAGTAATACCGCCATTACATTTTGAGGGTAGGGGGGTTCAAAAATCGGTAAAAAAAAAATCCAGGTCCGTATTTAAAAAAACACAGTTGATGTTGGCCGCTCGGAGACGAAACGTCGGATCTTTAGTTTAATAACGTCATTTTGTAGAGGAGAAAAACGACAAAGTGTATTTTTTTTAAATAGCTATTCAAATGAGCTCAGGAAAAAATAAAAACGATTTTGAAAATTTCGGTTTTTTTCGAATAATATCGGAAGTATTCGGAATTTTAAAACTTTTAAAGCGGCATTTTAATCAGCACCTAATTGCACAACTTTGCCCCCATTTAACCGTTTCTCTAACTACTATGGTTGCCGAGATTCCAATGCTCGTATGTCGAATTTGTAACACCCTGTATATACAGAGCTGCCAAGAAGTCCGGAATAAAATTATATAACCTGAACTAACCTGTAACTTTTGGAGGAAATGCCCGGACACGTTAATTTAGTTTAATATATGCTCACATTTTGACGTTATTCGTTTGTTTTTTCATTGACATTTGTCAAAGATATGACGACATCGATATTTTTTTTTAAATAGAAACATGCAGCTTGTGATACATCATTTGAAAGCTAATATCTCGTACCGTATGCTCATAAATTTTGACGCGATTCTGTCAAGCTATTTCAAAATTGCGACTGTTAAAAGTTTTAAAAAAATCCCTATTTAAATAAGCGGAAATGATAAATCATTGATGTTTTTTTTACGTTCCAAGGTAAGAAATCTTCATTGTTTCACGTTCTGACATTTTGTTACATTGTGACTTAACAATAGTTATGGTTTATTTGTTATTTATTTTGTCAAATAAAGTAAAAATGTAACGAAGCAAAACAAAACACAACAAAAAGGTGATGAGGGTGCTGGAAACGTCCTCCACCCTCTACTTGGCATGCTCCCAGACGATGGTAAAATCCATCGACGGAATTTCAAATGGCTTCAGCCGGTATGTTATGTGTCTCCAATCTAATTTTGTTTTTCAAATCTTCAATATTATTTGGCCTATTTTGGTAAACTTTTTCTTTTAAATATCCCCAAAGAAAATAGTCTAGAGGCATTAAGTCTGGGAACCTCGGTGGATAATTTAATTATACCACGTCGTCCAATCCAGCGACCTGGAAATATCTGATCTAAATATCTTCTAACATTGACACCAAAATGCGGGGAGCACCATCTTGCTGAAACCAAGTTGTTTCATTAGGTATCTCTGGATCTACTTCGTTGGGAAAAATTATAGCTAGAGCAGGCCTCATCCAGGTACAGTTCAACTGTAAGGTTCCCTTTTAAAAAGAATGGCCCTAAAATTCGGTTATTAATGATACCTGCCCATACATTTACTTTCTGGGGCCGCTGAGTGTGCGCTTTAGATATCCATCGTGGATTTTCTTGACTCCAGAAACGATAATTATGTCTGTTAACCACCCCGTTGAAATAGAAAGTAGCTTCATCCGAAAATAATATGTTCTGTGGAAACCTATTATTCTCGTCATACTGTCTCATCATTTCTTCGCAAAATTGCAAACGCCTATCATAGTCATCTTCTAAAAGCTCTTGGACAAAACATATTTTATAAGGGTGGTATTTTTCTGCTTTCAAAAATCTTCCAATAGTACCTCTAGATGTATCATGATTTTGAGCCAATGAAACTGTTGAAACATGCGGATTATCCTGCAGAGATAATGCAATATCCAATTTTTCATCGTCGCCTAAAACACGTGGCCGTCCATTCCTAGGCAAGTTCCTTTACTGTGCCATGTTCATCAAATTTGTGGAATATTTTGCTAACAGTGCCCTGTGAAATTTGATTTTCCGGATATTCAGCATTAAATAGAGTGCACACTTTACTTTGACTTCTTATTTTATCTCCACATTCCAACAATATCAAGACTTCGATACGCTGCCTTTCCGACAAAACCATTTTTGTTTAGAAAACTGTAAAATAATACTTCGGAAATACCTAAATTAATTTTACAAGTTCACAATGTCACAAAATGTCAGAACGTGAAACAATGAAGATTTCTTACCTTGAAAGGTAAAAAAAACATCAATGATTTATCACTTTCGCTTATTTACATAGGGATCTTTCTTAAACTTTTAACATTAGCCATTTTGAAATAGCTTGACAGAATCGCGTCAGAATTTATGAGCATACTGTACGAGGAGATATTAACTATGAAATGATGTATCACAAGCTGTATGTTTCCATTAAACAAAAAGATCGATGTCGTCATATCTTTGACAAATATCTATAAAAAAACAAAAGAATAACGTCAAAATGTGAGCATATATAAAACCAAATTGACCTGTCCGAGCATTTTCTCCAAAAGTTACAGGTTAAGGCTATATTAATTTTGTTCCGGACTTCTGGGCAGCCATAAATAATATATAATATATAAAATATATAATATATAAAATATATAAAATATATAAAATATATAAAATATATAATATATAAAATAGTTTTAACGTTCAACACTTCATGGCAGATTTACGATCCATTCCATGGAAAAATATATTTGACCTTGATGATATTAATGATTAAGTTGAATTTATTAATCGGAAAATTATTGTTCTGCTGGACCTGCATTCTTTAATAGGACCAGCAAGATTTACAAAAACAATTATCCATAGATAACCAATAATGCTAAAAATTTAATTAAATTAAGAGAGAATCACTATTGGCTGGTTGTTTTTGTTATTATTGGATACCTATTTAATGTAAATACTGATTCCTTGTAGTTTTTACGTATAATTCAATGGTTCGCTAAGTTCTCGAGTATGGTCCCCATCTTTTTGAAATTAACCAAACTTATATGTTTTTTTCTTTAATAGGGCATCTTATATAAGGTGTTTCAGAATTCGTGGGCAGAATCTCGGATTCATATAGGTCACGTGAAAATAACGCAGCTAGTTCATATTTTTTCCCACAAGCCCATACGATTAGTATGCTTAAGTCATAGAATCTCAGTTGAAAAATTTTATGTTTGGTCTTTACCGCCGCTATTACTCGTATATTGTTAGAGAAAAGGTCCACGAAGATGCTCTTCTAATTTGGGGAATATCCATATACCTGATTACTGATGGGTACATCGGAAAAATAAGTATGTAAATAGTTCGAAAATGTTAAAACCTGCTGTTTGAATCACATCCATGGAAACACAACTTTTGAGGGCGTTGTCCTGATGGAAAAAGAAACCTTACCTACATTTTTCTGTCCTTTTTTCTTTAATGACCTGTCGTAATTTTGGTATTAATTTTGAAAAATATTGGTCTGTTATCGTATGCCGACGTGGCAACTTGTCGATAACGTTATACCTTCATATTGCCAGAAACTTGTTGAAGGCAAGCCGGGGTGCGCCCCTATGGCGTCTTTCCATACGTTACCCTTTTGACTTTGGGCCATAGGGATGGTTTCATCAACTATTTAACTGTTGGTATTTTTTAAGACCCAGTTCATCGTACGAGGATTTTTTAAATGATATGCCTATAGAAACATCATATTTTTCTGCTATTAATTCTTAATTCCTCTGTTATTTAATACCAAATTATAAACCTAATCGATAGCTCTCCTGATAACCACTGTTTTTAGTCAACCTGCACTAGGTGCATGGATAGATGATTCTCTCCTTAGCTTAAATTCTCGAGGCCAATTTTTAATTATCTTAAATACTTTCTGCACGTGTTTATAAATTTCGTTAAATGATGAACCCTTTTTATACAGTAATTTATCACGATGTTAATTTAACAGTTATTCATTTATTGCTCAACGTCTATGTCAGGGAAAATAAAGGATGAACCCCCCTTGTTGTTATTATACGCATGCAAACCCTATTAATTTTCTATCTTATTCATGTAAAATTTTATATTTCAACATTAATTCTAAACAACAGTTATTTCTAAGTAATATTTTTTTCAGTTTTTGTCCCTATACCCTGTTTACTGTAGCCGTGGAAAAAAATATGTGGCACTTCGCACCAGAACACACTGGAGATAATGATATAATTCTATTGATATTATTATATGTAAAAATAACGTTTTTATTATTTAACCTTTAACCTTTTGAGTCGTTTGACCTGCTAACTTGTTATTCAAATATTTTCCCTAGGCGTTTATTCTGACAACCCGACGCTTGTAAGTGGAAAAGTTTGTTTCTGAGTTTTGGTTTAAAGGGTATTGTTTTGAATCCAGGTGAAGAAAATTCATGGACAGAATTAATGGACATTTAATTAACTTTAGGTTGAAAATTAGTAGGATAAATCAAGAATTCAAATTTATGTAATTGCTTATTAAATTATTTTACCCGGGAATTATTCACTCTAAACATTTAGTGTTTAAATAATAAAAGTTCTTTAATTGCACATTTCCTTAGGTCATCAATCACAAGGAAGACTACTATTTAGTCTTATCCGAGACACATTCTTTTATGTTGTCTTCAGCGCTTAGTGGTGGGTTTACACACACTAGATGTTTACAAACGTAAAGTTTTGGCACGCCACTTTCGCTTTTAATGTACTTGTAAAGTAGACAACATTTCAACCGAACTTCGCAAAGCTTGAAAATTAGTAGCTTGAATCTATGTAAAAAAAAATAGAAGCTTTAGGGAAGAATGCATTTAATGTGATAAACGAGAAGGCAGTATCTGATTTAAAAATTGGATTAGTCGGCGGACCGATTTAGGTGTTTCTGCGACACTTTTAGCAGAATACTCAGCGCAAGATCCCATAAACTACACCATATTTAAATAACAAAACAAGAAATTATGTCTATATTAAGGGTCAGTTTATACCTACACAGGAGTGGCATTAGTGCCGTATCAATAATGTCAGAGGTGACTATTAGAAATTAAAGAACGATGTAACTTTAATCGACATCTCGTGATGCTCGAACCCATCTGAACTTTTACATGTTTCTGTCAGGTTGGACTAGGTGATGCGTGCAAGCGCTACGGGATGTCACTTTAAGCTGCATCGTTCGTCCGCCACTAGCTTCACTGACGATCCATTATACGGCGAAACGCGTCTGGAGATAGTCCTTTTTATACATTGTTATTAGATACCAGGCAACAAACCTGAACTAACCTGCCCCTTTCCCATATTCTTATTAATATTACCCTTTGAACAAAGAAATAAGGTCAGTAACGCTTCACGCAGTAAACGGGCCATTTTATTGTATTAATACTTAATAGAACATGTCACTGCGGATAGGATAAGCACCTCGAAGTAAGATGGCGTCCAAAATCCCACCACCTCTTCCTATAAAAGTTACGGGGCAGCTAGATGAAAATTAGGGGGTGTTCAAGCAAAAATCCGACTTATACCCAAAAGTCACCGAAGCCACCAAAAAATCCACAGAGTACAGAGCATCACAACTCGCCACAATCGGTGATTATGGATTACGAATAAACAACAATTTTAAAGTCAAGAAGACAAATCAAAATTGAACTTACGAAAAAGTTGAGTTATTTGAAGATCACTTCAAATTAGATAAGAGTGTCCCGTATGAACGCCGCACTTTTTTCTTAAGATATCAGCGAGAAGATCAAAACCATAACGTTACCGAACTTCAGCAATTAAGTTTCCCTTGCGAATTTGAAGACCTATGGGATAGCCCAATTAAGGATCGTTTAATTGTAGGCATCGATGACATGGCTGTGAAAGACAGACTTCTTTAATTTGGACCTACTTTAGGCAATTTCCATTTGCAAGGCGGCGTAATAAGCAAAAACTCACTGGTGAAATGTCTACTGTTTCCATTGAATCAGTAAACGTGGTTTATTCAAGATGGCTACACTACCTTATAGCCATTGATTAATATTTAAAAATTGCTAAAGTCTCTGCTACAGGAAGTCGTCATGATGCCGGCGATAATAGATCAACTCACATGGGCTCTAGTTCCCTTGGTGGCCACTACCAGCGACACTATCACAACGTCATCAACAAAATATCAGATCATAAAAGGCAGGCAGAAAAAATACCTTCGAAGGGTAGGGAGAGGCCATTTTTATGCCGCAACTGTACAACACAACACGGACTAAATAGATGCTCACAAAACTGTTAAAGCTACGGTAAATAAAATCATCTTGCCAAATGTAGGTGTTAAATTACCGAAATAAATGCATATTCAAATTCCAATTGTTCACACTTCTCTGAAAATTCCAATAATGTCTGTAACTCATCTCTAAAATGATAACTGAAATGTTACTTTAAAAGTGCAGCCCAATACTAAAATTAATTTCAAGTTGGACACTGGTGTTTAAATAAATGTCATTCCAATCAGATTTTTGTACGCTTTACAAATTCATGAAAATAATTTATTGGCTTCGAATTAAAAAATACCTATACCGGGTCAAAATTGACATATTGGGCAAATGGAATTTGATGGTTAGATATAAGAATTTTAATGACTAAGTAAATTTTACATAAATGCTTCTTCCCCTGCTATTTTGGGTAACAGTAACTGTTAAAGGCTCAGGTCACTCAGATGTATTGACTCAGTGAAGAGAAAAACAGTAATAATAATTATAATCATATAATTTCAGAATTCATATTCCCAGAAAGATGCGATCTTTCACTTCAAGATGATCTTAAAAAACTGCTAAACGATCTTTAAAAATAGCATTATCGCAAAACTAAATGAACTTACCGAGAGGCTGTTAACTCCCAAAAAAAGTGTACCCAGATTTTAAATCAGTATCTATTTACAGGATTTAACTTGTTTTAAATAAGGATTTATGATTAAATGTGATTTAATATAGCAGCAAATCGGTTCGCCACCCGTGTGGTTATTGATGAGTGTTGGCATTCAAAAAAAATCAAAATGACGTCGTATCTGTCAAATTTGTGAACCTATATATTTTTTGACATTAAATTTGACTTCCTTGCGAAAAGTCATTGCGAGATGTGCAATTTGTTTTTTTTTTATTATGGCAGGAAAATCGCAAATCGTACACAGATTTAATGTAAAGAAACTAAACGAGGATTTAAGAATTTGCATTGATCTAAGAAACCTGAATAAAGCTATCACTCGTGAATTGTTTCCATTGCCAACTAGGTATTGATGAAATTACCTTAAAATTAGTAAATGCAAAATATTTTTCCAAATTGGACGTCTGGCATTTAACAAGTAAAACTAGACAATGGAAGATCTTTAAAACTGCACATTTAATACTCCATCTGACACTCGCTATAAGTTTCTTAGAATGCCATATCGAATTACTCTGGCATCTCAAGTTTTTCAAAGAATCATAAAACAAAACTTTGCTCATTTGGAGGGCATAGCTTCGATGATTTTCTGATTTGCGGTCGTACCAAAAAGGAGCTCGCTTTATGACTAAAAAATGTATTAGAGAGTGCGCGAAAAATCAATCTTAAATTAAACTTTGATAAATGCGAATACAGACTGGAATAAGTAAAGTCTATAGAGCACAATATTTGAAACGACGGTGACGAGTCAAAATTTTAATCGACTAAAAAATAGTCTGGCACAAAATTCGATTTTACAGTTTATCGACAGCAATAAGCCACTTACTTTATCAGTAGCTTCTTTCTCAAATGCTGTTAATGCGCTCTTACAAAACAATATGCCAGTTTAAAATCACCCACTAATACGCCAAAAATAGAAAACGAATTGTATACAATTACTTAGTCTTGTTTGTGTCTCCATCATTACTTTTGCAGAAAAAATAACGTCACAGTAAAAGCGGAACACAAATTGTTAATCTCAATAATTAAATATCTTTCAATTTATGTCCAATGCGGTTGCAAAGAACTCTTCTCCAAATTCAGTCGTACAACAACAATTTAATTTACCAAGCTGGTGCACAAATACTGATGCAATATCAAGAGCCCACAACTTAAAATTAAAAAATACTGAAATTAACGACGTATTAAATAAGAACATTGAAGAGCAAGAATTTTATTACTTGGGACTAATCTTTCGGTATTACATATGAAGACCACAGGGGAAAAACCTGATAAGTCCATATTTATAAATTTTCTGTTTTTAACGGCATTCGATAGCTAAGAAGTAGTAATTTATTGTGGCAAAACAAACATGCAAAATACATGACGAGTCCAGAGATATATGGAGTTTAAATTACGATGAAAAGGGAAATAACATGATAAGTCACAGAGAGTCCGGCAAATAACTTGATTAGTCCAAATCTAACACGTTTTAACGGGCGATTCCATTATTTCGTTGTTTAGTATACGTTGCTTGCGTTAGGTTGTCGGGTGGTTTTTAATATTTTTAAGGTTTAGATAAGTCTAGTCGTCAGATAAATTAGGTTTGCCAGTGTTGTGTATCGTATTAAACGACGAAATAAGTTACAATGAGTGTTGTAGAAAATTTTCAGCAAGAAACATTGCCTAATTTAAGCCCTGATGAGCAAAAGCCTTTATCAACGAGAAAAAGAAAACGGTACGGTAGAGTTACAGATGTGCTAAAAAAAATTAGACTTCAGTCTCATGAGACAGGGGAGCCTTGTGAATGCAAAAAAAAATGTTTTGAACACGTAGACGAAGGAAATAGAAGAAAAATCATAAATAAAATAAATAGCCTGAGTAACAATGACGAAGTTAACCTTTTCCTAAGTGGATCCATTGCTTTGGTTCCTGTAGAAAGAAGAAGAAATAGAAAACCCGAGGAAGAAGCCCAATTTCGCGAATGTAGCGTTTTGTATAGAGTCAAAATAATACGGGATGATGAAAATGTAGAAATTGAGGTATGTAAAAAGGCATTTCAATCTTTATATGGTATAAGTAGGGGAAAAGTAGACTATCTTGTTAGTTCGTTGAAGATTGGGCATGCACCAAAAGATTTAAGAGGGAAACATAGAAACCGACCTCATAAGAAACCTGAAGCGACCATGTATGCAATTCGTGAACACATAGGCTCTTTTAAAAGTCGGCATAGTCACTATAGCCTTAAGAAAACTGACAGAGTTTATCTACCTGAAAACCTAAACATCAAACAAATGTTTAATTTGTTCAAGGAAAAATTTTCAATGCTTGAAGTTTCCTACGAGACGTACAGGTCGGTGTTTAATAATGATTTTAATATCAGTTTTGGCTACCCAAGGTGTGACACTTGCAGCTCTTGTGACAAATATTCAGCTGATAAAAAGAAACTGGAGCAAGATCTTTGTCAAGTAAAAGGAACTGATGCTAAAAATAAAATTTTGGAAGATATCAGAAAGCTAGATACTGAACATAAAGTGCATCTTAAAAGACAACAGACATTTTATGACCGCAAAAGAAAGGCTAGAGAAGAAGCAACAAGAAGTAGTTTAAAAGAAGCCATTGCTATCGATTTTTGCAAAAACTTTCCATGCCCGAACATAAAAACAAACGATGTTTATTATAAACGGCAACTTTCGGTGTACATGTTCAACATTAGTGTTTTATCTACAGGACAAAGTTTTTTTTACGTCTACGATGAAACTGTTGCAAAAAAAGGTAGCGATGAAGTCTGCTCATTTCTATATCATTTCGTCAGCAATTATCTTAGCCCGGAGGTAACTGATTTGTCCATATTCTGCGACTCGTGTGGAGGGCAAAATAAAAACTCAACTGTTATACGTTTTTTACATAATTTGTTTATTAAGGAAAAATTATTAACTTCCATTCAAGTAACATTTCCAGTCCGTGGTCACTCGTATCTTGAATGCGATAGAAATACTGCTTTAATCAAGAAAGGACCAGAGTGTGAGATCCCGGAGGCTTGGTGTCAAGAAATAGAATCTGCAAGATGCAAGCCATCTCCTTTTGTTGCTATACGAGTTGATAGAACTATGATTAAAGGTTGGACGAAACATCTGGACAGAACCTACCTAAAAAAAGTCCCATTTGCAACACGACCCATTAAAGTCTTGTCCTTTTCTGCTCAACATACCCTTCTAGTCTCTTGTCGGACAACTTATAATGGAGCCTGGGTGCAAGAACCACTAAAGCAAGTTCGTCGCAGAACCACAAATATCGCAGTTGATGCTCAGCCCGACGAACCGGATATTGCTTATGAAGGTAAAACTGTGGATTTATTGAACAATTAAGTAATTAAGTTGGATGTTACGGGCAATACGGGCATGTTAGATAAGGGTCGAATATTCAGGAAAAAAGTCAACCGTCCAACGGGACTCGAATCTGCAATTTCTGGTAATTCAGACCAGTGTAGCCCACTTGTCTGGAGAACCAGAGGTTGCAGGTTCGAGTGCTGTTCGAGGGCTGACTTTTTTCAGAATATTCTACCCTTGTCTATGATGCCACTAACATCCAACTTAATTTTAATATTTCAAACGCAAAAGTCACTTGTTTATATGTGGTAATTTTTCATTTTTTTACAGGACGTTTAAAGCTCAAGGAAGAGAAGTTCAAAGATCTGCAGGATCTTAAGGTTTTTTGCTCCCCAGAGGCCAAAACATTTTTCGATCAGTTGCCACATTAATGAATTTATGTAGTGTGTATATAATTTTTTTCAATAAAATGTATTAAAAAATAAACTATAATAGCAAAAAAGGGAAAAAACTTGATAAGTCCATTTATTTTTTCTTATACCAAAGGAGTTTAAGAATTTTACAAATTTTTCTATAATTAAGCAACTAATAATTAATCTGAATTAAACGAATTAATACCAAAAATGGACACAGTTTTTTTATAAACTAATAAAAAGGACGTTATAAACTTAAAAAACACCATACTGTAAAAAATGCAAAATGTGACTTATCAGGTTTTTCCCCTGTGGTCTTCATATAAAATTGAAGAGCTTAAAAATTGAAACAAAAAAGGTCCAAACTCAACAATCCTAATTTTTACATAAAAAACGGTTAGCCTTCAAATAATCAAAACATATGCAATGATCGTAACTCTATTTTCAAGCTTTCTATTTACAACAATATACTATGTAAAAATATCGACCTCATAATTCCTTATACCTGACAAAGTAACATTTGATCAAAATTGCATAGAAGTCAATTACGTCTCGGTCTCTTTTTATTGGTCAAGCAGGTGACAAGACGTTGAGAATTTCATTTCGAACTGTGCGTAATTTTTTTTCAAGTTCTTCTAAGGAGCCTTTAACCTGTCACGGAATCTCAAAACGGGAATGAATAAAGGTAGGTTAGTGTCTGGAAACTAAATATCCAAAAATATAATTTCTGACCTCAAACACATTTTCTCACTATTTGGTATACCCAACATATTTTCCAAAGGGATTTTGAACACAATGCCGGTAACCCTTACTCTCCACAATCAAATAGTCAGGTCGAATAAGCTGTCGGCAATGTTAAATCAATATTAAAAAATGTGTATATTTCAAAATAACAGTCCCATATATTGCTCTGCTGGAGTTACGTAATTCAACAACTCAACTATTACTCTCTCGCTCAGCTACTCTTACATAAATATCCAAAAAGTATTTTGCTATTTGAGAGAAACAATTAAAACCGAAGATTGTTTATTCTCAAACTTAAATTTAGAACCCTTAGAACAAACAAATAACTCGAGAAAATACTATGCCCAAAAGCAAGAACATAGTCCTGCCAACATAATAACAAAAAATCGTCATCAAATTAGAATTGATCCCAAATGCTTAAACAATAAATCGGATACTTCATTGAAATACACGGATTATTTCGTTGTTACGCGATATGAACGAACCTCAATACAACCAAGTAAATTTAAATTTTAGGTATACTCCATCCCACAATAATTCGTTGATTTCCCGACCGCAATAAAATTTAAACCCAGCCATAAATAAGTGCCTTCTGAAAGGGCACAGGTCCTGATTACCTAATAATTTCAATAGTTTAGGTTAGCTATTTTCAACAAAACAACAAATATTAAATAATAGGTAAGTATCTTTATTTTAATCATGTAATTAAATAGCTATTAATATTTATACAAAAATACTAATTTACAATATTATAATATCATAATATATGCCTAAACTATTTATTAAGGGCCTTACGTGACTATTAATTATGTTATTATATTGGTATATTAGGTAGGTTAAGGGCAAATTGCAGGTGTTTAATATAAAGCAGAGTCTTTTCATCTTAGTTCATCAGCCGTTTGGTGTTTGTTAAGCTGTGCGTTAAAGGTATTTTCGTGTGTGTTATCGAGCATCCAAAATATGTCAGATCTGTGTGAAACTTCAGATAATATTGCTTCCGGAAGTTATGGTGTAACGAAGAAAAACCATTTATCACTTGATGCCAAAAACATCATAAAGAACGTTTATTGTACCCTTTTAGGAAAAGGGTATGACCGGAGTGCAAGTTTTAGTGAAACGAGTATTTTGACCAAAGTTGCATTAACGACAGTAAAAGATATAGTGACCAAACCCATCCAGCCAAGGAAAAAACGGTGTGACAGCGGAAAATTGAGAAGCATCGAAGAAGGCATTTTAACAACAAAGTTTAGTCGAACCAATCGCAAACTATGTACTAAATTCCTATTTAAAATAAGTACGAGACATTCCCTTCTTATTTTTCTTCAAGAAACAACTTTTCTTGCCACAAAAAACGCTCCAATCGCTATTTTCAACACCAAAATGATAAACAAACCATGGGCGTAGTCAAGAAAAGCATCTACTTATTAAATAAATGCTTTTACTCAAATTTCTTCTGAAAGTAGTACAAACTAATCTGATCTACCTATTAAAGTCTACTTTAAGCTTTAAATCAATAAATCTCCAAAACTACTGAACTGAAGTACATGAATTTTACATCATTATAAAGGGAATTGAGAGGCCTTTAAAGTAAGGTATCACTCGACCCCCACTATTTAAGATTTTAGGGGTGGTGCCACCCCCACCCAGGGGGCTACACGTGTTAACGTGATTTTTTGCCAATTTTAAGTCCCCCTTGAAAACAAAATCGACGGGTCTGAGCGTTTTTCCAAAACAGAACTGAGCTGCCAGTAAATTTCTCTGTTTCGTTTTTGATGCGCCACCCTGTAAAGAAAATCACATAATGTTTACCATAGACTAACCTAACCCATCTACGAATAGCACTAAAATACTGCTACCCTACTTTGAAACTATTTTTGTGATCATGTCACCTAAATTCCGCGATGAAGCAAAAACCAAAATAAATAGCGAAATGCCAACCTACAGCATATACCAGCGTGTCACAAATGGTGGGTCGCGACCCGGTACCGGATCACCAAAATAAAATACCGGGTCACAGTATTGCCTTCTTCAAATGCTTAGGCTGCACAAATCGCCTCCCAAGACTGGCTGCAAATGCTCGGGCTGTACAAAATCAAACCGATACGATTTTGACAAACTTTTATTAACTTAATCTACATTTAGGAGAACCAATGCAGTAATTTTTGTGTAATCACTAACCTAAAACCCAAATTTTAATGCAGGCAAGTTTAATTGTTTCTGCAACTTTGAAACGCGATTATTCGGAAACCTCTGGACAAAAAGCAAGAAAGTAGGATACCACTGAAAAGAGAATTAAACGCCCTTTAAAACGATGTGCCACTTGACCCCCATTCCCATTTAAGATTCTAAGGGTGACATCTACCCCTCCTAAGGAGTTAAAACAAGAAGGCTAAAACTATTCATTTAAAGTGTCCCCCTTATAAATGAAATTGACGTGTCTTTCCGATTTTTCATATTTTTAACTGCAAGAAAGATAGTAAGGGTGGGAAGTTTTCAAATTGACACCCTGTATGTATTAATTGCTAAATTAATTTTAATTAACTTTAGTTTTGTGCGTGGTGTTTGATATACATTGCTTAAAAACATGTCTAGCCGGTGTTGCAAAAACAAACCAGATGATTTTTGTTATATTTGTGAATATTTTTTCGTCTTGAAAAAGTTTAAGAGACCAATTGGTGAATTTGTGAAAAATGCATATCATGCTTATTTTAAAATCAAACTAGGAAATCAATATAAAGATTGGGCACCGCACGTTGTTTGAAAGGTATGTGAAGAAGATTTAAGACATTGGGGGGCCACAGGGAATAGAAAAGTCTTCCTTTTGGAATACCGATGGTTTGGAGTGAACCGCAAAATCATCATGATGATTGCTACTTTTGTCTTTGCGATATTAAGGGGCATAATAGAAAAACTCTGAAACATATTTCGTACCCAAACAATATTAAATGAGCTATCAGACCAGTTCCTCACAGTAATGATGCACCTATACCTATACCCCTGTAATTACTAAAAGAAGATACTGAAAACTCCTCAACTTCCGGCTCCCTACAGGCTATAAATAGTGATTTGTGTCTAATGCAATTGCAAAAGTGACAATAAATGATTTTGATTTGATTGATTTGATTGATTTTAAACCATCACCCTCAGGTCAAAAACAACCTTGACTATTGTTGAAAGCCGAACTGAATGATTTAGTAAGAGATTTGGGACTTTCAAAAGACCTACCTAAAGTACTGGGTCTAGGTTGAAAAAAAAAATTTTGCTTGCTCCAGAAACTACCTTCTCTTAGTATAGAAATCGTCTAATGTAAAATATTTTGCACAAAGCGAACCACCTGTGTACTGCCAAGCAATTGCTGATCTAGTTACTTGCCTCGGAGCTCCTAAGTACACACCTTCTGACTGAAGACTTTTCATCGACTCTTCAAAAAGGAGCCTTAAAGCTGTTCTGTTACATAATGGCAATGTTTTTGCTTCTGTTCCGGTCGGCCAATCAGTTCATTTAAAGGAAAACTATGAAAATTTAGAGGAATTACTTTTAAAAATACAATATGAAAATCACAACTGGGAAGTGTGTGGAGATCTAAAAAGTTTAGGCGTTCTCTTGGGTCAGCAGTCTGGATTTACTAAATTTTCATTTGTAAAGGCATTAAACAAAGAAGGAAATTGTTTTAAATATTTGTGTAAAACATTTCTGGCTCTGTCAGAGGTAAAATTGAAGGAGGGAATCTTTGGAGGGCCGCAGATTGGGAGTTTGATGAAAGATACAGAATTTAAAAATGTTATGGAATATAAGGAAAAACATGCATTAAAGAAGTTGTACATAAATTTCTAGGGAATTATAAAGACCGAAACTCTTTTGAGATCGTTGAAAATATGCTGGAAGAATTCAGGATTTTTTGTTGCAAATTTGGACTATTCCCGGAAAATCTTGCGGACGTGAGTAAAGAGCAAGGTGAAAGATTTCATTAAGGTATTAAAGAAATGAGAAAAAGATACCAGGGGCGCTGGGACACAAAAATGATGGCCGATTACTGTTGGACATTGAGTAGAGATCTTCCTTTAGCTAAATATGACAGAAAAACAAGCAAGAGAAACTTTTCTGAAAAACGAAAACGTTTTTTTCTAAAAAGCGTAAAGAATGAATAACGATTTCTAATAGTTTCTATGTGTATATTTTGTATAGTTTTGTATTTTTTTCTTTAATATATTTTAAAACTAGCTTATAAATGAAATAAATCGTGTTTTTTCTTTATTTTTGGATTTTACTTACGTGATACAAAAAAATTAAAAGCAGATTTGAAATCAGCGCTACCCAATTACTAGAAAACAGTTAAAATATTTAAATCAACTGTCAAAGTGTTAAAAAATGCAGGCCTGTGTTATCTAAGAATGTGGTAACATTTCTCCAGAGATGCTGGTCAACTCTTTCGATGGTCAATTTCAGCGATTTCTATAATTTTTATTGTCCTTCCTCTATATTCTGACTTTGTTAATTTCTTAAACAACCAAAATAAGTTGGTATTTGTTTACTTATTTTAATATTTATCAGTTTGGCATATCATGTCAACCATGAATTTGCCTTCACCTAGGGTAGTTATAATGGCTTTAATACTATTGACAATAGAAATATCAGAGTTTTTTACTTTTATTATAATATGTTCCACTGAATTTTTTCAGCGTTGCCTCAAACAATATTTAAAACCGAATTAAAATTAAATCGGGGCGCGATCGAAAAAAATGAGAAAGAAATATTTTTAAAAAATTTATATCATTTACTGAAAGAATTGTATCAGTACTGCACAATGTATTTATTTAATAATTAACTTATTACTGACTACCTTAGGCCTATCTTGCAGAGCAAAGTTTTTAAAAGGAGGTTTAATAGGGTAAAATCGGGTTAGATGGCGCAGCGGGTCAGACGGCGTAGTTTAATAATTTCATTGCAACGGCAAACAGTATTCAACTGGCAACGCTGGTGACTGACAACGTGTATACATAAGTGGGTGTTTACCAAATAGTTTTTTTTTTCATCAAAAGGTAAAAAATAAATGTAAGTATGAATTTTATTTTGCCTGAAAAACATTCAAGCATGTCATATTTAGGCCTGTAAAAGTTATTTTTTTGAACTGAATATCTTTAATTTGATCATTTAGCTTGACAAACGCTTGACTATCACTCATAACCTCAAATTTCGTTGATCGGATTCTATTAGGCGGGAGATAATGTATGCGCCATCTAACTCGAAGAAGTCGGGTTACTTGGCGAAAGCCGTCTAACCCGACTGTTAGGGTTAGTTGGAGCGAACCATCTCACCCGACTTAAATATAACAAGAATTTTAAAAAGAGATTACTTATCAATTTATAGATATCTACTCAGTATAAAAGAAAAGGGAGCAGTGCGAGAGGTTCCTGGTCAGAAGATCAGTTAAAATCCGCTATTGAACCCATAAGAAACGGGATGGGGATAAATGAATCTTCAAGGCCATATAATGTACCATGCACTACATTACGTCGCGGATTAAAGCAAGGTAAATACCTACCTATTATTTTATTCTCCCGCCCGGCGTGGGTTTTTAAGTTTACCTACTTTATAAGCCGTGTTTATATGAATCATGAAGCATTTCGATTTTTAGGTAACGTGAAGAACGGCGCTCACTAGGTGAAGAAACTGAAAGAAAACTTGTTGCACACATAAAGAAATTACAAGAAAATGGTTTTTCTTCAAACGTCATATAAGTGATAACTTATGTGACGTTTCTTAATAACATTAAATGTCATTTATATGACTATATAAGTACTTATACTCCTAGGCGTATAAATACATTATAGTACTATAATTTTTTTTTTCGTTTTATTTATTGTCTTTTAGCTTTGAGCATTGCTCATTTAGCCACGAAATTTAAATTTATTTTAATTTATCAGTTTTAATACGAACATTTACACAATACACAACGATTATTGGTATTCACAGTGGTATTTATTATTTATTGGTAATATTTATAGTAAAAGTACATGCTCATAACAATTTTACCAGGGTGAACTGCTTTTGAAAATCCATTAGAGGGTCCATTAATTGGAGGTTATTCGAGATTTTACGCAGAGCTAGGTTGAAGAATTCTCTTAGCAATTTTTGTTTTACTTTGCACAGAATTTTCAATGTACCTTTAGGCAACTGCATCAGATTTCCAACCCCCATGCCTTTTCAGCGTAGTAATATCCCCCCCACTATCAACAAGCATTGTTGCGGAAGTTCGTCTTAAACAATGCCCTGTATATTCTTTCCAATTTGGAATCTTCAGATATAATGCCACATCTTTTGCTACACTACCAATTTTATGGATACCCATGACAGCTTTATAACATTTCCCATTTTGATATGTCAAAAAAAAAGTCGTTCCTTAAAATCGGCAGGACGCAAATTAACGTAGTTTCTATATTTGCTTAAATATTCATCCCCCAGGACGTTGAAAGTTCTACTCTTATTAGTTTTAGTGTTGGGAATTTTTATTAGCAGCAAAGAACCCATATCTCAACTGTCATAATAACTAATTCATCGCAACGACATGCCCCAGATATTCCAAATATCAAAACTACCTAAAAAATTAAGGGTTGGTTAGCACAATGTGAAACAAACAAAATGTAATTTTATCACCGATTCGAAGGGCAACAATATCATTTGATAGAGGTATGGACTGCAATTGTTTGGCAAAATTATCTCCAAACATAGTTTGTACAATCTCAATTGCAGCAGGCAGAATAAGTTCTTCACCAATGGTGTGAGGCTTTTTATTTCTAGCTATCTAATATGAAACTTTGTAAGATGCACATAAAGCTTTTTTATTCACAAATATAGTTTTTTTTTAAATGATTTTTGCTTTTCATATGGTTTTATTTTAATTCGAAGAATTCTCGGAGATTGCCAACGTACTCACGATGAAGCGTTTCCAAATGTCGTTTAAGTTTATTAGGTTTCATGCTGTCTGCTACCAAAATTTTTAAGTAAATGACACACAGGGGCATTTCTTTCTCAATTACTTTAGTGCTGGTAAACCCAAAATTTAGATATTCTTGAGAATATTTTCTACAATTTATCTTCGGAACCCCTCTCGTCTGTGCACTTGTTAATGCTTCACTATCATCTAAGGCTCGCTTACGCTTACTTAAATATTTATCCATGATTCTGTATAATTCGACGAATTACTCGAATATCGTTAATTGCAGATAATACACATTTATTGCACGCAAGGATCGACTCGAGTGAGACTGGCTGGAACTGAACGAGATGTAGCATTTATACGCGCCGCGCAGACGTTCTAGAATGTTCGATATGGTGGACGTAAGACAGAAAGCAAAAAAGAAGCATCGGTTCTGGTTTTCTTAATGCAGCGGATCGCTGTTGCCGGATATAAATAAATTTTCCTATTTCTGATACTTTTAAACGTTTGCTATTAAGGTCGTATTGTAGCTTCAGCGTCAAAATAGAAATAAATTAAATAGAAACTAATATTACAATAATTATAAAACGATTTCAGTGAAAATTATTATATTAGGGGGAGGGGGGGCGATGAGAATTGTGATTGAAAATTGGGTCACGAATACTAAAGGGTAAGAAACGCTACCTTAAGTCAATGTCTCTTGCCGTCGCTAGATGTGTTTTTTATGAAGGTATGCGTTTCTGCGTTTCTGCGTTTCTGCTAAAACATAACTTGAATTAAGTCCCCGGTTGCGTAAAGGCAAAAGCCTATATAGTACAGAGCGCGCGATCCGCGCGACGCTCTATATCCCTCAGGGCTTTGTTTATAATTACTTTTTGTTGCGTCAGACAAATTTCAGTGCGAGGCAGAGCAGTATTATTTGATTATCTTGAAAAGTTGTGACTCCGTAGAGAAGAATGGTGTATTTCGTACAGAAGTAATATAATAATAATAAAAAGACGTAACAACACTAATATTTACACTGAAGCTTCCATTAGGATTTTCAAAGATAAAGTTTTGCAAAGATGCAAGGTTTTCAACTATTGTGCACTGGTTGATTTTACTGTCAATGTCTTCGAAAACTTTTGAAATTTGCAAATTCAAGAAGATCTAAATTCTCAATTGATTATAAGAACATGTGTTTTAGAGCATGAGAAGTAAGCATTATTTATCAAATTAAAATTTTTCATGTTGCGTCTGCTAAAGACTCGACTTTACTTTATACAATATTATATATATTATATAAAAATATATACTATTTACAAGCAAAAAGTAGCTAAGAATTATTAAATAGTTAATAAACAAATCTATGCCTTACAATTGACAGAACAAGTTTATGCGCTCTGTATCATACTGGGATTTGTTTCCCGCAATACAAAGTAATCATAAGCAAAGCCAGTAGGTCAGTTTTGATTCTTCTTGCCGACCCCGTTATAACGTCTGGGTAATGTCAGCCAGAGCGGACCTACAGTTTAACGTGGATTTCGAACCACAATATAACCGACAGATGTTATTATCGGCACAGTCTTTTTTGCGGTCTTGTTATTATTAGCTTCTCATTGTTCATCACAAACTTCGACGAACCCACCCTTGAACATCCTTGTGTGCTGCCAAGAGAGTTATGTATGTCGCGGGGACCCTCGAACCATCCGGAACAGCATTAGACCCGTGTACTTGAGACTCCGTCGCCAACTCTCTATTCAAGGTTTTTACCTCCACCATACGAATATCAGATAATATCCGAGATCCACCATCGACACCACTGATTAATCCTTTATTTGACTCAAGGGTCCCTTCCTCGACAAGATGTCATTGCTAAAGTACTAGAGTGCTGTTGAAAGCTTGCTGGTGTCTGTTGCATGCACAACACTACGTAGTTTGGTCACCTGGGCCATGCAAACTGAGAAAGTCTGCTGGGCCAGCCTGGGCTTGAACCGGGTACCTTTAGCATGGGAAGCGAGAATACTGCCACGCGACAAGGCAATCACCTAAAATCCAAGTTAAATAAAGCCAGCATGGTCTCTCAAGGAAGATAAAATGAGAGTATGTAACTAAGCTACCAACCGACTGATATAAAATTTCATTTAAAATAGCTACCTATGAAGTTGTTTCTATTAGTTGTTAATAAGGTGTTACGAATGTTGACTTTAGCCAGTCTGTTGATATTTTGCCTGAGTCATATATCCTGTTAAATAGTGATGTCAACAAGTCTAAGCTGTTGCTTTCATTCTCTGCAATTAATTTAAGTAATTTGACGTTGATTCCGACGGGACCGATTGCTTTTCCATTTTTCTATCTTTTTATTGCATGGCTTACTTCTTCGTTAGTTATTTCTGGACCTATTTCATTCACTTGATTGTCTGTGGGTGGTGAAACACAAGGTCTATCGTCGTCCAAAAGTGTTTGGATGTATTCTTTCCATCTCGCGAGTTTGCCTTCTGTCCCCATAATTATTTCGTTATTGTTATCCCTTAGAATTGCTTCTTGTCGTTTTCTGTGTCTGCCTGTCATTTCTTTTACTGTCTTGTGGACGTTAAAGGTGTCATATCTCTTCTGTAGTTCTTCTATTTCTTGACATTTTGTCGACATCCAATGTTCTTTAGCTTCTATGCACTTTCTTCTAATGATCCTATTGTAATGGCAGTGCATGGACCCCACATTTTAGAATAATGAAACTCAAACAACTCGACTGATCTTTACACCAGAAGAACATATACTAATTATATCTATCTAATAACCGAAAGTTAATAAAAAATCATTATTTGAGTGCCTGCTGCCCTCGATTAGGGTACTTGTCTTATAATATATATTAGGTCATTATACCATTAAAAGAAACGAAAGTATTTTCTAATTAACTGTTATATAATCTACCTCTATCTCTCTCATCTAAGATGTTTTAGAAAGAAATATATAATCTAGAAAAGAAATGTAAATATAATGCATGCATAATGATCCGACCCTTTCTAGTACTCTCATAAGTTTACCGTATTTAACAATAGCGACCGCTTATCATCGAATAGTTATTAGGGCAACGGTAAAATGTTGGACATAATACACTTGAATTAAACTTCCAGCAAAGGAAAAGTGCTAACCAGATTCCAATTCGGCTTCCCTATTTAAATATGCGGAAAATACCGTTGGTTGGCAAGAAGACCTTGCCAAACAACTGTCGTCCAATCGTCTTGCTTTCGGTTATATTAAAAGTTATGAAGAAGGCCATCAACGAAAAGTTATTAAAGTACCTGGAAGGCGTCAACATTATTAGTGATTAGATTAGATTAACAGTAACCAAGTAGAATTTAACACTAAAAACAAACATGCGGCAGTTTTTTCTAAAAAAGTTAATATTGAAGATCCGGGTATAGTCATGGTGGGACACTCGTTCCCTTGGCTTCATCAATTCATTTATTGGGCGTCAATTGGAATAGTCATATGTCTTGGCATAGTCATGTTGCGGCCACTGCTAAGGCAGCCTCGCAGAAGCTTGGAATACTTTTCCGAACTAAGAACCTCTATACACCCCAACAACTTTTGATGCTCTATAAAGTCCAAATTCGACCATCGCTGGAGTACTGTTCGCATAATTGGGGCTCTGCTCCTAAACATACCCTGAGATTGCTAAATTCTATTCAAAAAAGAGTCAGTCAAAAAAGATCTGACAAACAACCTGGAAAGCCTTAAACATCCGTAGAGTATTTATAGGGTCGCTGGCTAAGTCCAAATCCGAAGTCCAAATAAAGTCCAAACAAAGTCCAAATTCAAAGTCCAAATCCAAATAACCCCCTTCTACTCACACTACTCCCTCTCATAGCACTATTCCTACCAAAATTCTCTCTCTCTCCACTCTACCCCCCATGAATTCTTCTTCCTCTGAACAAATAAAATAACCTATCCATCAGTTGAGACCTACAGATGTTAGTTGGGACAAAGAGACCAATAGTGCAAGTTCAAACCCTTTAACATAAGTGTTAAAAGCGAAATTACCACCACCGAAACTAACCAAAGCAGCAAAGAAAAAAGATTCCAAAAGATTATTAGTGAAGTACTAAAATTTGTGTATACCTAAAATGTCCTGTCCATCAACCATCAACTTATTAAGACTGATAAATAGAGATAAAAAACTTTTTGAATTTTCAACTGAAGAAATTGGCATGTTACCCATCAATTATTTATTAAAATATGTAACCCCATTTGAACTTTTAAAATCCTGGGGAAAATTACCGATTGAATTCCAATCAAATTTTCGTTTACAAATTAAACTTCCATGTTTCATACATTATAATATATATAGAACACAGGTAGACGGTCCACCATCTTCCCAAGAAAACTGTTTAACATGTAAAAATATATATGTATAAAACTTATTATTTAATAGTAGTAATACTATATTATATGTAAAACTTATTACAGTTAATAAAAAGAAATATTAATAAAATATTATTTTCTAATAATTACATTTCTATTCTTACTCTAATCCCCACCAAAATTTTCCACTCATCATGAATCCTTTCAAGCAATAGCAATAGTTTTCCTACCGTAACACAATCCCACTCTTATCCCCGCACACTCTAACATGTATTTAAGACAATACAAAATGCTTTAGCTCTTATTTCTGTTATCAAAATGTCAATCATTACTACTAGGCAGGTTGGCGACTTGAGTCTATTTTTTTTTTTAATTTATTTTTTTTCTCAAATATTTTCATGGCAAATATTTAACTGAGGTTCCCCGCTTGATTCCACCTAGAGCGGTACATGGTAGAAATACACGATAAGCCACTGCAGCCCATCCCTACGTGGTTCAGCTTAGTGTCCTTCAAACTAAACTTTTTAAAAATTGTTTCATCTGGAGAACGTCATCACTCTGGAACGTCCTCCCTGAGGCCGTGTTCCCCAACGAGTATAATCTCCAAAGATTCAAGACCAACGTGAATAGTATCCTGCGCACACACACCGCTTGCAGAGCGCCATAAAGGATCAATCCTACAGTGCTGCATAAAAAAAAGTTAACACTTTAGTGTACTTAAGTAAGACATACGTCAAAGAGAAGGTGCTAAGTTTTAATATTCACCTTTCAGTTATAAGTAAAAGTAGAATTCGCACGCTCGTATTTTTTAAGGTAGCACGGTCGCAGATAACACTAAGGCCATTTTGCAGATAAGCGGGTCCAAACTGTTAAACCCCAGAATGTTATTCATTATCTTTGATATCCTACAAGATATCAATATTCTTTGATATCTTGTAGGATATCAAAGAATTATACACTAAATGGAAACCCCAGGATGTATTTGGCTGCGGTTTATGCCAGCTTTCTTTTATTTACGAGAACATCGAATTTTGTTGGGGAAACGTATATCAACAGTCATAGGGAATAGGTTGGTAAATGCTGCGTGCGTACGATTTCCATCTCGGCTATTTTTGGGTTGTAAATCACAAGAGTGTTATAATTTATTCACGCAGTTATTTGCATTCAGTTACGTAGCTAGTCAAAAGCGCTTCACGACAATACTTATAGAACGTCAACATTGGGACGCGAGCTCTTGATTGAACAAAAAATAGGTTGGGTCGTATCGCACGCCGGCTGAAAGAGACAAGAAGCACGGCCCAAAGGTGAAGCCAGCAGTCTTCCAAGATGGCTAGGTGAAGCAAGGTGCTCTTATGCACGCTTCACGTTTTTAAGGCCTTCTTGGGCAATTAATCGTTTCTTTCTAAGTGAAACTAAGCAACTAGCGATTCGGCGTTATCTGACGTACAAAATTGAACTCCCTACGATAATGGGGGTTTTTGTGATGTACATACAAGTGATAGTAAAAAACAGGTAAAAAAAGCGGTTAGTAATGTGTAGCTTCATATCGACCAGTGTATTTGTCGTGAATCCTTGTAACATGCTACCATGACCTGCATTAAAGAATAAAAACGCAAGTGTTTAAGTAAACAATTGTTTTAATCAAAGATAGCAGTAAATTAACGAACCAGTGAACAACGCTATTGGACACGCAGTAAAAATTAATGTAACCACTAGGGAATTAACACAATTCACCATCAAATTTATTTTTACATTTTTGATTCGTCACGTGTTTCTAAGAAATTTTTCTTTCTACATAATAATACGTAACTAACCTGACTGTTTTCCAAGAACTTCAGGAAAATCTCTGAAAATAGTTTGTAATTTATAAAAAAATCCGCCGCCGGAAAAGACGCTCAGGCTGTATTCAAGTTGGTAGATTCTCTGGAGTGAACGATGATCTAGCCTACACAGACGCACGGCTCGTTTTGTATGGTAAAATCGAAAAAACACATTGACCAGATGATTTCTAGGTATATTGAGACTGAAACTTCCTTGCGATGACGGTATTACCATTTAACAAATCTGTGTACTATTCTACGAAACTGGACAAATGCCATAAAACTGGTTATACTGAGTCTTTAAAACCATTGCAAAAAAGCAAACTCCAACAAACTTCTAATAGGTATGCGTATTGAGCCACAAGCTGCCTATAAAAAGTATTTAAACATGAGTCTGTCTTAAATGTGTATCAGTTAATATCAGTTTGTAATCCAACAAGCTAACTGACGAACGGCGTTTTACCGTGAAATCATGAAAAACGTTTACGATTTTAAAAGGCCAGATGAAAATTATATCGATATCATAAAGAACCCCTACAAAGATCAAATTGCCCTTGTGAGCCTTAAAAGCAATGAATGATAATACTGATAACATACAAATTGAACGTTGCGTCCGAACGCATTCCATGCTGTCGGCACTTCTATTTTATTTGTATATGTTTTCTCACAAGCACTACACAAACGGTATTATAGACTAGGAGATGGTAAACGATTTGTTTACTGGTTCAAATTCCTTATAAAGACATGATGCATTTGTATAAAACAGATACCGACCGCGACAGTCTGGCAGAGTAACCGCATACCCAATAATTGTAAAAGACGTGAAAGAAAAGTGCGACAAGTACATTATGATGATCCGGATGCTGCTCTGTCTCGCGTTCGCAGCTTTCCAAAGAGAGCGCTTCAAAGGATTTTTTACAGTATTTAATCTCACAACCATGTTAATATAAAACGTCTTAGAAATTGAATCGCTTATATTTATGGGTTTATAATATTCTCTTTATTACATTGGTATATACTTTTTCTCTTGATAGACCCTGTTTTAATTAACAATTATACCATTTTCTAAACAAATTAATGAACGGCGAAAGTAGGTATGCTCTTTTTGATAACATAATAGGGTAATTTATTATGGAAAGCTTTTCTAATGTTATGTTCAGCCTATCAAAACGTTTATTATGATTTTAGATAGCAAATTTACACATAATTGATGAAGTACTTATTGTCCTTAACTGTAGGTAAAGAATTGTCCTTAACTGTAGGTAAAGAAACCACATTTTCTAGATTTTACTGTCAAAATATTCACCAACCATTTACTAAATAATAGAAATTATTTCTTGAGATACAATTTCTAATATGAATTTATTATTTATATTTCTGATGAAACTATTTTCAAATGATTGCAATTTAAAAAAATCCCAATATTCCTTGGTTAAGAAAAAAAAATGTTCACTTGAGTTAAAATACTAATGATGATAAAAATATATTTCGGTATGATATACAGGGTGGCCCAATACTGCTTGTAAGAAAGACACTTCGAATTAACGCTATATTCAGGGTATCCGGTAAGTGTATGGCATACTATCGGGAGCGTATAGGTAGGTCAAAATAGCCCTAATTTGTCATAAAAAAAAATCCTAAAGTGCCCTTAATTGAGATACAGAGTCCCAAAGGGGTACCTAGCGCGTTACCTTTTTGTCTTTTAAATCAACATGCATAATTTAATGAAATTTTCATTTTTTATGTAGGACATAACTCCATACTACAGTAGATGTTTTACATCGTCAGGGAAGTGAGGAACGGACACTACAGTCGTTGGACCAAAATTTTGACAAGTATATTCCATATTTGTTTTATTAAAATTAGCTGTAGGGCCATCACTAATTACATTTAGAAATCTCTTCATGTCAATTTAAAATATTTTTTTTCTTGCTTACGAGATAAATTGGTGGAGGGAGGCAAACATTTCTTTGTAAAAATATTAAGAACTTGGCTCAATGAGATTGAACGAATTTGATCTTGTTGTAATGAGCTTTTTTGCTTTATCATCTATGTTATAAATCACGTCATTTAAGTTTTCGCAGTGGAAGGTAGGAGGCGCCATCGCCAGTTGAAATACTAACACTTTTCCGCTTTTTCTTAAAAATTTTAAAGAAAATAGTATAGTTTCTTTTACTTAGTTTAAAAGAATGTTAAAAACAAAAGAATCCAGTGAAAATCGCAAGCTGATATCTTATTTCTAGCCTAAGACATGAGAATTATGTAACTATGTAAACGTAATACTTACGACAAAATATACTCTAGAGAGAATATTATAAGTTTATATCGAAAATTGATTAGTGCTACTAAATGTTTAAGCTATTACAAGACTTAGAACAATGATTATCCTACTGATTTATTTGCCCTTTTTCTAATAAAAATCGCTACGGAGGATATAAACTAAATATATCTAAATAAAGAATGGAAATATTTTAATTAATTAGTTTTCAACCAGGCGTTGGGAAAAAAATCGCAACGTCTATGTTTCAGTGGCATTGTTCAGATTTGGTCCATAACGCAATTTGCGAAATGTCCTCTTCAAATGATGAAGCTTTTAATATGCTGGCTAATTAGTTTTAGCATATGCAAAATACAACCATTGCCGCAAGAAGTTATGCTGTGCGTTACCCCAGAAGGCAGTATTATAACAAATGAGTTTTTAACTGGATGGCGCTACGATTATCAATTATCGAAAGTGTTCATCGCTCTGTACACCGAAAGTGTTCTAGTGGTCGCACAGAAGAAAACGTAATAAATGTTTTGGCCTATATTGAATTTAACCTCCATGTTAGTACCCGAGAAATTTACAGGGACTTGGGAATACTTCGTACTTCGTATGGGGGGAATTGGGAATTTCCGGTCACTTGAACTGTTATGGTGTGAACCTACCCCTTTTGTTCAGCATGGTGCTGCCATCTAATAATCAACGGTCAAAGTTAAATGCACATGGTTTCGCTGTGATCACCCCATTCTAGTAACCATAATTGAACCGCAATGTGTTTGCTTTCTTTTGCTAGAACTTTTTGACGAATTAAAACAAACGAAAGTACCAAAGTAAGTTATTTTTGTACATGCCCTTATATGAAACTTTTGGAGGAGTAATTGGTCTAATGATTCCTGCGGTTGTAGACGTGTAAATCACGACAATTAATTTTACGGTTAGGTTTTTTGTTGAAAGTTTCTTTCGGGTAATGTCGGTCAACACATTTAGGCAAGGTACTTTCACGTCCGAATATCTTTATTCTCAGAATAATTGCTATAGTTTCAATTGTGTCGACAATTATTTCCATAGACATTATTCGACGAATAGCGTTATCCGTAAATAAAAAGATCAAACCTTATTATATTATTATTATTATACGACATAGAAATTATATTTTTATTGCTAACTAGCTACACCTTTGATTTTAACAAAGCTGATTATGCTTTATGATTAGTATTGATTAGAATTTACATGAGAAAAGGAGAAGAAGCTAAGTAGGCTGCAAAACAACTTGAAAATGCACTGCTTTTTATCGACGAAGGTAACTCAATTTGATTAGCAAGTAAGAAATATAATATTCTGTTTAGTACACTATAGGAAAAAAATCAGCAAACAAGCAATTGCTCAATGTATGGGAAGACAAACCACATAACCTTTGGAGGATGAAGCATGATGATCGCATAAAATATATGGCAAGCCTACGCCAAGTTCGGCCAATTGCTTACAAATACTACTGCTAACAATATAAAGCATGGTTGCTAAAACTGCGGTATCATTTTACAATTCATTACCGGTTCCATCTGCTACTACTACTCAAAAATTAAAACACACTAAACCACATTCACAGATACCAACACTGACACCTTTGAAGGAGCAGTTGGTAGAATGGGCTAGTAAAAAAAAGGCGAAATAAGAAAAAGGAAATGTAGGAAAAGGGAAGAGACGGAACGAAAAGAAGAAAAAACATTAAAAAAAAACTTTAAAAAAATGTTCCAAATAAGCGACACTGAAGATGAGGAAATAGACGAACAAATATATGTAAAGGTGATGAATTAAATGATATAGAAAACAGAGACTATGATGAGTTATGATTTATTTGCGATAAATACAGTAAAGGAGGTGAGCTTTGGGAGCGCTGTGCGGTGTTTGGCCATTCAGTTCATTAATTTATGAATGAATGCAGTGGGTGGGACGCTCCTAAAAACTATAAATGCCATATTTGTTTAGGAATGTATGGCTCTTATTGTTTCCTTAATTTCTATATTATTTTTCAGTTTATGTGCTTAATTTTCATATTTTATAAACATAGTAAAAGCTTAACAGAAACCTCAATAATTTGTTACATTATTATACATCTAATATGTGCTTTATTTCTTGTTAAAAAACAGTTATTTATTTTACTAGGCAGAAAAGCGCAAAGCATTAAATCTGCTTTTCTGCCGTGAGAAACATATAATTTTTTCTCCAAATTCGTTCCAATTTCACGCAAAATCGTCCTTTTTATATTTATTACTTACATTTTATTACCAATATCCAAATAATTATAGTTATTTATGTATCTAGGGAATTATAATGGTCTTAACTACCGAGGGCAAAGTTTACGTCCCGAGGGCCTTTGGCCCGAGGGAGAGCAATTGCCCGAGGTAATTGAGACCCTTATATTTCCAGCGATACATAGATAATTTTATTTCTGACCGATTTTAATAAGATTTTGTTCATTTTTAAAACGGAATAAATGTTTCAATTTAGTACCTTTCCGGTATTTTTAAATCAAGGTACCGTGGATTCAATAGTTTTGATTGTTGCCAGGCTGTTGCTATGTTACTTGTTTATAAACAGACGCGGATGTTTTGTGCTCTTTACGTTTCTTATCAATCGCTGTTTTTGTGTTAAAAACGTGTTTGTGTTTATTTCACTAAATTGATAATCGGTATAATGGAAGATATTCTAAAAAAAGCCGAGTTAGCAAGACAATCATTACTTCCATTAAAAAGTGAAGCTGTATATCAAAAAGAATACGAAATTTTTCTAAAGTGGCTGGCAGGGCGAAATGTTATGCCAAAAGATGCCAACGAAACTGTCTTTCTGGCATATTTTCAAGAAATGGTAAGGTATTTTTAATGATTTCCAGTAGATTTGGTAGTAATTGTGTTTATTCGTTGCAGTCAGAAACGTATAGTCCAAATTCTTTATGGACTAAATGGTCAATGCTAAAATTGATGGTGAATATATATGAGAAACGAGATATCACCAAGTTCAATGAACTAGAGGCCTTTTTAAAACGGAAGAGTAAGGGTTATAAGCCGAAAAGTCCGCTGTCTTGTTTCCTAAAGATGTCATCAGATTTCTAAAGTACGCTCCCAATGAAATTCATTTATTGCATAAGGTAATTTTTTCTCATTATTTTTCTTTTTGTGTGTATTTGTTCCCCTTTATTTGTTATAGGTTGTTTTAATTATGGGTTATTTTGGAGAATGCAGAAGTCAGGAACTTCTAAATATGAAGATAGCGGACATAGAGGACCGGGATAATGTTATGGTAGTGAACGTACCGGAAATTAAAACGGGTGCATCAAAGAAATTTACAGTTGTGGATGAAAAAGAGTTCTCTCCTTTTCCTTTATTAAGACTTTATATGTCCTTGCGTCCTGAAGGTATTGAACGATTTTTTTTCAGCTTCCGACAAAATAAATGTACACCTCAACCAACTGGAAAAAACATGTTTGGAAAAATCCCCAGCAAAATTGTAATGTATTTAGGATTGCCAAACCCATCTTCCTATACGGGACACTGTCTTCGTCGCACTTCTGCTACTGCTCTAGCCAATGCAGGAGCAACTATGACCAACTTAAAGAGACATGGAGGTTGGAGAAGCTCCACGGTGGCGGAAGGATATTTGGAGGATAGTATCGAATTAAAAAATAATGTATGTATGTTGTCTACTTTGCCATCAGAAGAGGCAGGCACCTCGACTGTAGTGAACAAAAGCACCAGCCATACACAAGAAGAAATTGTTTCCAGTGGCGGAAGTAATTTTCAGGGAACATTTCAAAATTGCACTTTTCTTATTTGTAATGACAAATGACATTAATAAATAATAGTTATTTTAGAATTTCTTGTTTCATTTTTACCTGTAAAAGATAATAGAATCTATAATTCTATAATCTATCTATAACTCCCTTGCGGGAATTATAGAATCTATAATTCCCGCGAGGGAGTTATAACCCTATTTATTGATAGCGTAACTATGACAATATAAGCTTATAATATCCCGGTCAGAAATAAAATTATTTTTTCTACTAGCGTGCGGAAAAACGCATTTTCCGCACATGTTTTAGTGCGGAAAATCCACTTTTCCGCACCGTGCGGCAAAGATTTTTCCGCACTGTTATATTTTGAAATTAAATTTAATTAAATTAAATGCTGTACGATTTGAAGTCACTGTTCATCATATTACCTTTGAAATATCTTAGTTGCTATGGTGTATATAACCAGTTGTTGATTTGTATGTCACTGTCAACAGAATATTATAAATTTAAACTAGTTTATCAGTTTTTCTACTGGAGTTTTGCTGAATTCTTCGGCACGCAAAATGATTTCCGATGAAGAGATGAACGAATTAATATTGTAAAATTTTGTTCATTGTAATAAAAATTTAAAAAAAAAACTCCGTTTTTTAAATTATTTTCAATTTATTTCCTCACGCTAGTAGAAAAACTATTGTTCCTAACACGTGCAGAAACCTATTTTTCCGCACTTAAATGCTTGACACCACTCCGCTACGCGTCGTGCTGTCAACGGCATTTGCGTGCGGAAAAATCGATTTTCTGCACTTGTTAGGAAAATAGCTATTAACAAAGGCAACTGGCTCTTCGTTACTATGTTTACCGCTGATGACGTTTGTTGTATTGTTTGTGTTTACTTTAATGTCGCTGTCAATTTTAAAAAATTATCAAGTAACAAATGGATCTAATTGAAAGTGAGGATCAGTTATTACCATTAACACAACCTGAGATAAGAGACCAGGCGCGAGATGTAGAATTGAATCTATTACCGGCTAAGTCAACAACTGTATATGAATTCACAAACAGCAGATTCATGGAATATAGACAGAAGAAAAATGTAGGATATTTCTCTGAAAATGTGCTGATTACCTATTTTTCCGATCTTTCAAAGAAAATATAGCCTTCAATTTTATGGTCTACCTATGTTAAAAGCTACTCTGAACATAAGAAATGACATTAATTTGGCAATATATCTAAAGTTCGGAGCTTTTTTGAAACGGCAGTCAGATGGCTTTCATGCAAAAAAATCCCGGGTTTTTCAAAATCAAGAAATTTTTATCAGAAGCCCCAGAAGAAATGTATTTGAGCACGAAGGTAGGAATATACTGCAAGTTATTTATCATAGATTAAAGAACTATTTTCTAATTTATATTTTAAGTTGTACTTATTGTTGCAGTCGCTGGAGCTTGTAGATGTGATGAGCTTTTGCAAATGAAAACGGATGATATAAATGATATGGACGACAAATTGCTAATTATGCTACCAAATACTAAGACCAACAAATTAAGATCTTTTGTAGTAACGGAATATTTAAGCGTTTACAGAAAATATGCAGCGTCCAGACCCTCGAATTTGAATAATCTGCGTTTCTTTTATAAGTATGCGAACGGTAAAGCAGTAAAATGCCAGAAGAAATTGCTACTTTTTTAAAACTAGCCCATGCGAAAGAGTATACTGGGCACTGCTTTCGCAGAACTTCGGCCAGGTTACTGGTGCATTCTGGTGGGGACATAACAATGTTGAAGCAACATGGGGGATGGAAGTATTGCGCGGTCGCGAAGGGCTATATCGAGGACTCGCTAGTCAATAAGTCGAACATGGGCAATAAAATATTTTCAGGCGTTACTGGAGTAGCAAGTAGTGTGTACATTATTATTGTTAATTTTGCAAAAAAGGAGAGAAGTGGAGAGAGTTAAATTTTATTAAATAATTGTTCACATGCAACGAAGTTTTTCTGACTAGGCAGTAAAAATACACCGTTAAAACTTGTCAAGTGTCATCAAAAATCTGCTTTTAATGTCATTTGGAGAAAAAAAAATATTTTGTGCTATTTAAAAACCGTTTAAATTGGACTGACCAAAATTACCCGAGGTGTGGGGAAATACTGGTCAACGGCACCTCAATAGTTAGGTCTTCACTTCTTCTTTGAGGTCAATTACTTTGATTTTACTAGAAAGCCATGAATCAGACTACTTTATTCACTTATGGCATAAGACTAATATTTTATTAACAATACGTAATCTAGCTTAAGTAACTGCCATTATCCCACTCCCCCTACTACAGTTTAACGTATTTTAGAGGAGTATGGGTATGCCAAAATTAAAAATTACTTATAATTTTAGTTTCCTATAAAACCATAAGTACCTCTGATTTAAAATATAGGTTAACAATATTTTTTTTTTTTTTAGAAAGCACTCGTACCTTAATGAGGCTTTAACGATTTCATGCAGACATGAGCCGTCCCCGCATCTATCTCTTTTTAACGAAGTATAGATAAAAACATAGCGAAGCCGTATCGGCGCTTCGCTATTAGTGATTAATAATTAAAAGATCAAACGAACTTACCCTAAGTGATGTTCGATCTTAATTATATCCAGACCTCGACGAAGTAAATAGCAAAATTAGTACCTCTGGAAGAGCGTCGGCCACACACTGCGTAAACTAAAAATCGATAATCTCCCCGGTCCCCGATCGATGCTAGAATCATTCCTTTTAAAGCTAAAATTGTTGTAGGGCATATATAATAGTGTATTATATAAGGGTACGGGAGGGAACCTATTTACTTCGTCGAGGTCTGGATATAATTAAGATCGAACATCACTTAGGGTAAGTTCGTTTGATCTTTTAATTATATTTCAGACCTCGACTCGTAAATAGCAAAATTGTAGATGTTTAAAGCAATAACCAACAATTTTTAATAGATCTTAAAATAATAATCTTTTAAAATGAGTACAGAAATACAAAGAAACCTATGAAAATATAAACATATGACATAAAACGTTACTTAGTAAAGTAAACAAAACGGAAAACTAACACTAGCTCGAATTTCATTCAACTAGCCTAAACATAAACATTACTTATTTGCCTAAAATAACATGGACAAAGTTATTATTCAAAATTGGTCTCTGGTAAAACTTAGCAAACACTTCTGATTTATTTGACCAGCCAGCTGATCGCCTAATCGTATCAATGTTGACGCTGACGTTGCAGCATGTCTTGTGCTATGAGCCGAAAAAATGTTTGTGTCTATTCCGCTCCTTTTTAAGATAATTTTAATCCAGCGGGCAATAGATTGTGTTGAAGCATTTTTATGAGGTTTTTTAAAAGTTAATAATAGATTATTTGTCTCGGTGTTTCTTAATTCTTTGGATCTGTTTAAATAAATATCTATGGTACTGGCTACACAAAGTTGTTTATTTTGATGAAAATAAGGTATCGTGATGTTTGGTTGAATTCGGTTTCGTCCGGACGTCTTTAGCCTTTTTGGTATTTTTATAGATATCCCTTCAGGTGATCTCTCGATATTGCATATTTCGATATTAGCAATAGTTTGGACGCGTTGACCCGTGGCTAAAAGGAGTAAAATTGCTAATTTAAGAGTTAAATCTTTTAGACCGATTTCCTCAGTTGTCATTGTTTGAAGATAATTTAAGACGACAGAGGGGTCCCAAGTATTATCATATTTGGGTTTATCCGGTCTCAGGCCATAAATCCCTTTAAAAAACCGTTTTAATCTCCAGTCATTAAGTAATTGATCACCTGCTATTTGAGCGATCGCCGATCGATAACTATTTAGCGCACCATATGAAGATCCTTTATTAAATTTATGAGTAAGAAATTTAATAACTTGATCTACCGGAACTGAAAAAACGTCAACATTGTGCTCAACACAAAATTTCCACCACAACCGCAACCCACTATTATATTGATTCATCGTAGAGGTGGTAACCGATGCCATACATATATCGAGAGCCTCTTCTGGGACGTTGCCTTTTCTCAGAGCTTGCCTGATAAGAAGCCTGCAACCAGGGTAAGGCGGTTGCAAAGTGGATGCGGTGATCTATCAGAAAAACAAAGCAAATTCTTACTTGGTCCCAAAAATATTGGTCTTTTTGTCAACATAGACATAAAACGTGGATACCAAGGCTGAGTGGTCCAGTTAGGAGCTATAACTATCCCCTCTGCTCTGTCATCCTCTATTTTTTGCAAAACTTTCAATACCAATGAAAAAGGAGGAAACGCATAAAAATTAAGATTGGACCAGTTAAGGGTAAAAGCATCCACGGCAAAACAGTCTGGATCTCTCAGCCATGATATAAATAAATCACATTTTTTATTATCACGACTTGCAAATAAATCAATGTTGGGTTTCCCAAACTCCCTGATGACTCTAGCAAAAGCTCTATGGTGTAATTCAAATTCATATTCATTCTTTAAGGATCGTGACTCCTTATCGGCCTCTGTATTATCTGATGATTTTATATAAGAAGCAAAGATAAAGATATTTCTGCGTTCGCACCACTGCCACAATTTTCTGGTGATCGAATTTAATTTGGAAAACTTAGTGCTCCCCATGCGATTTATACAGGCTATGGCAGTGATGTTATCAATTCTGCACAAAATTGAGCAATTAGCGATCTTATCTGCAAAACATTGCAAGCCGAAAAGGGCGGCCAGGATCTCTAAATAATTTATATGAAAGGACTTTTCGGACTCTGTCCAAAAACCATGGCTCCTTTGACCATTACAAAATACTCCCCAACCTGAACGTGACGCGTCGGAAAAAATTTCTAGTTTAAAACATGGGGGATGTAGAGATTTTTGACTAGTAATATGATCACTCCACCATATATAATCATCAGATAATTTAGATTAAAGGACCATTTTACCATTATAATTGCCTCCGGACCGTAATAATGCTTTATATTTTGCTCTTTCAAATACCTTGGTATAAAGCCATCCATAAGGAATAGCGGGGCAACTAGAAATCAAAGAACCTATAAATTCTGCGAAGCATCTAATTTTGCAAGAGTTCTTAAGCTGAAAACCTTTAATTAAATTTAAAATCCGAGATCTTTTGTTTTCAGGTAAAGAGATTGTATATTCTTGTGAATCGTATTGGAAACCTAAATATAAAATCTTTTGTTGTGGAATAAGACAACTCTTCTCCTGATTTATTAGGAAACCTAGTTCTTCTAAAAATGCCATTGTTCTAACTACATTAGTTTGACAATCATCGAAACTGTCTCCAACTAACAGAAAATCATCTAAGTATAAATTTGAAATCAAACCAGTAACTCTTAAACGAGCCAATACAGGCTTTAATAGTTTTGTAAAGATGAGAGGGGCACAGCTTAACCCAAAAGGTAGACAATTAAACTCGTACAAAATATTCTGAAATCTAAACTTTAAGTATTTTCTATGGAATTTATTTACCGACACCAAAAAATACGCATCTTTAAGGTCAATAGTAGCCATAAAGCAGTCTTGTTTAAGCAATTTAGAAACTGTCTTATGGTCTTCTAATTTAAAATGCTTATTTAGCACAAATTTATTCAGCCCTTTTAAGTTTAGTATCAACCTTTGGGTCCCGTCCTTTTTTGGTGTCAAAAAAATATTAGAAATATATTGGTCCTTGCAGGGAGCAACCCTAGAAATAGCGCCCATATTTAACAGTTTAGTTAAGGATGTTCTAATTTCTATACTTTCTTTATGAGACCATTTAGGTTCTGAAGGGGAAAACTTTTGAAAAGGTTTTGATTGAAAAGGTATTCTAAAACCCTTTATGTAGGACAAAATAATTTTGTCGGACGTTAATTTTAACCATTCACTATAAAAATGGCGTAATCTGCCGGCTGGTCTACTAACCTCACAATCTTTCTTTTGATGCCTCGCCTGTTTATGGATACCGTTGGTTTCCTCGGCTGTCGACGGTAATAAAACGACTTGTTCTGTTGGCTCTGGGACCTGAATGTCGACGGTCCGCCCTGGGGTGTCCCTCGGAAAGATCTGGGCAGACTCCTGAAGTTTAAAGGCACGGTCTTTGGTTTTGTAACCTTTAGTTCCATGCTAGATTTTAAAAGATTCTTAGAAGCTGTAATTCTTTCCTCCAGATTGTTTCTGAAAAGCAACATGGTGATTGGCGATTTACTGAGAGGCTCCTTAAGATCCTTATTCAGGTTGAGCATACTCAATTTCCTTCGAGATTCAGAATTTGTGTGAAACAAATCCACCAACAACCGACCGGCGTCACTTAAATGCTTTATAGATTCCCTGTCTCCCCCCTCCTCTTTTTGCAATAAAGATGTCAAAACCACACCAATTGCCGTGGCGGCTGTTGCTATTTGAGTCTGCAAAAGAGACAGCCGAATGTCTCTACGGGAGGCCGATTCATTTAGCGCCGCCGCGACGATGTCATTTAGCTTGGGAGGGTTAAGTGACTGACAATTCTGAGGAATAGAATATTCGGCAATAATAGTATTGCGTTCTTCAGCACTCAACCCTTGCATTAAAAGGGCCTCCCATCTGTCAACCAAATCGGAATGTAACATTGGACCTGCCACGGAAGTTTGGGAGACATTGGAGCCCAACAATGCCAGGACCTCTTTATTCAGGGGTTGTCTATCCGTTGGCTCGGACGGAAGAGGAGGAATCATCTGTTCCGTTTTATCTGTATAGGGCCAAGAAAAAATGGAATTAGAATAATTAGAGATATCTCCGGCTCTGTAAGGCAACATGACCCTTTCGTTAAGACAAGCCTCCCTCTATTAAATTTTAAATAGGATTAGAATTTAGAGAGGTAGAAGTTTCTACCCTTTGTTCATTAACTATAATAAACAAGATCTCTGGTAATAAGGTGAAAATCACCCTCTGTCCCTACCAAAGGAAGGAACAGGGTATACCTAAAAACCAATTGTGCACGTACCAAACAACTGCACTACCAAAGTTTAAATATGATTAGAATTTAGAGAGGTAGAAATTTCTACCCTTTGTTCATTAACTATAATAAACAAGATCTCTGGTAATGAGGTGAAAATCACCCTCTGTCCTTACAAAAGTAAGAAACAGGGAATACCTAAAAACCTAAAATGTTGCACTTACCAACTGCACTACCACAGCTTGAATCATCATCCGATGAAATAATCCTCCGCCGTTTGGCGGCATGCGGTGCAGGAGAACTTCCCCTTGAAAGTGATGAATCATCAGAAGAGCTAGATGAAAAACTCCGACGGCGTCGATGACGTACTCTTCTCTCATTCTCAAGGGCTGCGATTTTACACTTTAATTTTTCTAGCCTTGCACTATGCCCCTGTTTCTTTGGCATTCTCGTCTAACACAAATATTGTCACAAAATAACACTTTACGAAAGCGCGACGTACAACGCGGTATGGCCGACACACTGCACAGGAATGATTCTAGCATCGATCGGGGACCGGGGAGATTATCGATTTTTAGTTTACGCAGTGTGTGGCCGACGCTCTTCCAGAGGTACTACAATTTTGCTATTTACGAGTCGAGGTCTGAAATATAATACTGTAAATAGGTCGAGTTGTACATGATGATATTAGCTTCTAACTGATTCAGCTAATGAGAAGCGAAAAGTGAGCTTTCAAAGCCAATAGAATATTCATAACAGAAAATTAGATACAACTATCTTGGCATTCACGTTGACTCTTAAAGTAACAACCCCTTTGATACATTTCATACTACAGTTTTTATACATACATCATACATTTAAATGAATACAATAATGTTTGGTATATTTGTGGCGCTTACTTTACCGACGACTGACTCTGCCGAGCCCATGCCGACTGCGTGATATTACCCAGTTCTCGATAACGCGATACACCCATACGTCATAAACTTTCTTTTTGAAAATGGTTAGTGTTTCTGAATTTGTTGCTGAGAAACGGATCAGTAAAGCTGCGCTTTCTAAAAATGAGAAAATTATTATTCTCAATGTGCTCAACGCTCTTTGCCTCTAAAATTCAACAATCGGAGTTGCAAAAATAGTTGAAATGTGTTCGAATATGACTGGAGTCGGACAGTCAACAATATACCGACTTGTGCACGAGGATAAACGAGGCCCCATCAGGTCACCAAAGAGAAGTATAGGAAGAAAAGTAACTGTCATAAATAAGGATGAAAAGACTGTCATTAGAAGAATCATACACCCGTTTTACTTAAAAAAAAAATGATACCTACCTTGGACACAGAAAATTAGGTTAATCTGTGCCTTGGACACAATAATGTCTGAAATGAAAAAGGACGATTTCATTCCACCCATGGGTAAAAAGAAACTATGGAAAATTTTAAAGAAAACGAATTTTTGTTATAAAAAAATTCAAAACAGAAAATCACTTTTAAGACGAAATCATCTGCTGGCGACGACGATATTTGAGGGCAGTTAGACAGTTTCGAAGAGAAAACAGGAATATCTGTTATATGGACGAAATTTGGGTTAATAAAGGATATACTGATGGTAAAATATGGCAGGATAAACATATAAACAGCGCAAGGCAAGCTTTCAAGGAAGGATGGACCACTGGAATAAAAGCACCTTCGGGAAAAGGTAAAAGATCAATGATTACTTACATTGGTAGCAAAAATGGACTTGTCGATGGCGGCTTACTACCATTTAAATCAAAACGGGCTGGAGACTATGAATGAATGAAAACATGAACGCTAATGTCGTTAAAGAATACCAGCTACCACTCAAGAATATCCGAAGAAATACCAGCGTCATCTTGGAAAAAAATTACATTATTCATTGGCTTACTGTAAATAAGAAGTCATTTCATACAGATATGCTAAAAAAGGAGAAACTGGAGATTGTAGAGTTAAATAAACGTCTTTGTACGAAATTTGTTGTCGACGAAATCGCTTCAAAACGAAATTTAACGGTACTTCGCCTTCCGCCATATCACTGTAAATTAAACCCCCTAGAATTGGTGTGGGCGTAAGTAAATGGATTTGTAGCAGGACATAACACTACTTTTAAAATAAACTTCTTGGAAACCTCTTGCAAGAGGAAATAAAGACAGTGGATTGTGAAAAATGGAGTAAGTGCGTCGAACATGTGATTGAAATAGAGAAAAGAATGTGGGAAGTTGATAACATGCTGGAAAACACTGTAAAGCCCCTTATTATTTCTCTGGACCTCAACGACGATAGTTGATCGGACTACTCGGAACATGATTACTAGAATTTAAAAATTAAGTTGTTGTATTGCACATAGTAGATTTTTTTATTAGTATTACTATTTATTCCAATTTATCTATTTTCATATTATTCCTACTTCTATATAAGTTTTTACCTGCTTAATATCTTTATAATTATAATCAAGTACAATTATTACTCTACTTATTATTCTAATAAACTACCTGTAGTAACGCCGTTCTCACATTACTTTCATTCACCAAACTCGTCTTTCTATTAAATGCAAGTTAAGATGACCTTAGTTTAGGACCGATTTGGGGTGTGTAGGTCTTAAATATCTGAATTACGGTATTTTTAAAAACTATCATTGCAATTTACCTAAAATTTACAATGCAACCTTCAAGTCGTCCACCCTGCTTAATGGATCCTGTCATTGCAAACTTACATGTTATTACTCTCTCGCATTAAGCAACAGAATATAAAACTTTTTTCCGAAACACTCTGTATAATCAAATTTGATCGCACCAGATACCTTAAATAGTTGCCGGTTTGTTGGGAAAGTTTAATTATTCCACTATTAACTGTTTATGAGAAAATTAAAAAATTGTCGATTTGATATACTCGTTGACAGTGGAGAGAACAAAATATGTACGTGAAACGACTTATAATAATCGATGTAAAAACCTGATTGTAACAATTGGTTAAATTTATCGAAGAAGAATATTTTGGTATTATTGTTTATATTCGATATATTTTATTTGTGTTACTGTTATGTCAGCAAGAAATAAACGAACTGTCTAATACAACAGTCAAAACGAAAAGAAAATGTAAAATTAAATTAGTGCTGTCACTTTAGAGTTGTGACCCCTTTGCACGTGATGAGCGGTTTCTTTGAATACTCAAAATATAATGCCTACTGTAAATATTTACTGAATAAAGATTTTAAAATTTCCCCTTCATTATTATCTGTGTGGGCAAAGTTTAAAATATCAAATTTAACAATTATCAACTTTCGGACCATTCATATTTGTGGTGTTTATGTATTTTACCCGGTTTATGTGAACATTTATTTTGCAAACTTAATAATTGTCGTTCAGAAAGTTCGTTGTTACCCTTCCTAGTTAAATTTGGTGGAGTATATTGTTGGTGACATAGATGCAGAGGCATATAAATGGGTTTAATTAGTTTGTAACTATAGTTAACGTATGAACCTTAATGCGACAGTTTGATATAATATTACAATTACATTGATTTATGCTATTGGTGATCCAAAATACTACCATAATTGGTGATCTAAAATAGTGTAAAACTACTAGAAGTTGCACATTTTGGGATCGCGTGACCCCAATATGAAAATTGCTGTGTCCACCACATAATTCTATTCATCCATTTGTTTTTCTTTTTTAAACAATAAATTATATTTATTTGCAACTTTAGTAGCAAATCCATCTTATTAATCATTAAACGCCGTCGTGCGGTCACCATGACCGCAGCAGAATCGTGATTCGTGTTTATTTTCTCCCACCTTCAAGATAACGCCGACATCGTCTTGATACCTTCAATCTACAGGATCGTCAGCATTGTGCTATAAGCGGGAGGTGGTGCGTTAGGTAGTTTAATTTATAATACGCGTATAAAATTTGCAAGGGAGCACTGTGACCGCACGACAGCGTTAATGTTACTTTTTCTGGTTCGCATGAACTTTGATTTACGGCAATGATTGATCCACCTGGACCTTGCAAAAAGTTTAAAGTAACAGAAAAAGGACCTAGATCCGAGTTTAAAGGAAACATGTATGAAGTGGTATGAAGAGGATCAAAATTATTTTTCTGACCAAGATGATGTTGATGAGCAAACCAATAAACTTAGTGAACATGATATTTGGGGGGTTCGGCATGTGCACTCCGTTCACTCTTTTAGCTCCAAAGCTACCTAAATCGTTCGGCTAATGTGTTCGGAGTAAATAGTGCATCCTTTAGTTCGTTCCGAATTTGCAAAACAGAGTCAAGAGAGTTGACTCCTAAAGCCCCGCCTCGTAAAGCGGAGTATAGGTGCACGCTTGCGCAATTAGAATTGTTATTTACCATTTTTCTTGTTTTGTGTTATAACATAACCTAAATTTACAATCCCCAAGCCTAATGCTAATTAGTTTTAGTTTAATTTTATAATATATACTAAGGTTCGCTTTCACTAAGGTTAGTTTCAGGTTAGGTTCAGAGATAAAGGAGGGGGGTTAGGTTAGATACAATTCGGAACTGACTGTCAAAATAGAAAAGGTACAACGAACGAACGAACGGCGTTCTGGTTTCTCATTTCAGAACTGTTTGCTCTGTGGTAACGTGAGCAAAACTTGACTCTAACTCCACTCCAACTCGGAGTAGCAGCCCGAACCCAGCAACAGATACAGAAATTTGAAATAGAAGATGATGAATTTAAAAGGGGTACAAGACGAAGAGAAAATTTAGTCATAAGTGATGAAAAAAATTAAATTAATGGTACAAGGAAAAATTACCATGGTAAGAATCGTTCCAAATGATCATCTGAAACTTTTCATTCTCGATCCAGAACCCTAAGACATAATAATGAATTGTAACTGCCTGGATTACGACTTCCTGCAAGATTGGAAAATTCGGCAAAACCTCATGAGGTATGGAGCTTGCTATTTACAGAAGACATTTTGGGTATAATTTTACAATGGACAAATTTTAATATTGAAAATTAATAGGGAAAGGAGAAAATATAAAAGAAGTTCTTGTCCTGCATTATGGAATGTATATATGACTGAACTAAAGACATTTATTGGCCTTCAATTTTACACAGCTGAGAGACACATTTGCAGTTAAAGGTGGCTCAGTGACATTTAACCTTTGCCAATGTATGAGTTCAGTGTAATCTGCAGCATTAAAATTAAAACTAGGTAACACGAATTTGCGAACTGTTCCTCTTTTCTGTTGGGGTCTGGCTTTCAAAATACGACGATAGGCTAGTTCTCTAATTATCTTTCTTTCGTCGGCGAGCATGCACAAGAGAATATTTTCCGGTTGGCCAAACTAACCGTTCCGCTAAATAACGGGATCTACTATTCTTTTTAGATTATCACTGAGATATCGGCTGCGATTGATTGTTAGTCACAGATGTTGTGCTTCTTTGGTGCAAGAAGAATTGCATTTGATTAAAAACCACATTGGTCCGTAGACTTTCATTATAAAAGTTGCTAAAATGATTACATTTTCGCTCGGCCTTTGAAAAAATTTTTGCCAATGACGGAACCGAAAGAGAAATTTTTTGCTGCGTCATAAGTAAAAGTCGATTTGCTTTTTTGCTTGTATGTTTGCGATTTGACAATCCGGAAGACCGAAATGAGAGACAAAAAGAGGATCCTATTTGTGCCATTTCAGATATTTTTGACCAGTTTATGGTCAATTCCCAGGGGGTATTCTGTATGGGAGTTAACCCTTATATAGACGAAATGCTTGTTTCTTCCAGAGGCAGGTGCAAGTTTAAAATGTGCATGCCTCTAAAGCCATGTAAATATGGTCTGAAGATTATGTGCCTAACTAACGCGAGAAATAATTATTTCTACAATGGTTACATATACAGCGGTAAAGATACAGATGGAATTGGTTTATCGGATGAGTTAAAAAAATGTACTAAGCCTACACAAGCGGTTTTAAGGTTGCCACAACCAATTTTTAATACAAATCGCAATATAACCGCGGACAATTGGTTTTCCTCAATTGAATTTGTAAATCAACCTCGGAATAGAGGGCTGACCTACGTAGGAACGATAAAAAAGAAACAAAGAAGATAGAAATTTCTGCAGAGTTTTTAGCCAAAGCCAATAGAGAGGTTGGCTCAGCGCTGTTTGGTTGTATAAACAATTTGTCCTTAGCTTATTTTGTGCCAAAAAGAAACAAAGCAGTGGTTCCTGTTTCATCAATGCATCATACCAACCCCATTGATGAAGACATTAGGCAACCAAAACGTATATCTTTATACAATTGCACAAAAGGATGGGTGAATGGTGGTGAACAGTAGCTAGAAACGGACAGTTCTGGCTCAGGTGGTGCTGGTGGTGCTGGTGGTGCAACTAACCCAGGTGGTTCGGTGGTGCGTTTTACGATCTAACCCAAGTGGTGCGGTGGTGCGTTTTACGATCTAACCCGGGTGGTTCGGTGGTGCGTTTTATAACCTAACCCGGACGGTTCGGTGGTGCGTTTTATAACCTAACCCGGGTGGTTCGGTGGTGCTGTTTACAAAATAACCCGAAATTAAACCCGACTTTTTACGACCTAACCCGGATGCTTTCATGAGGCGGCTTCTTATCTAACCCTAATTTGAACCTGAATATTTATGAACTGACCCGAGATAAAACCCGACTTTTTATGATTTAACCTTAGTGAAACGCCGCTGCTAAAGCGGGATAATTAAATCCCAATTTTTATAAGCCATCCTTAAACCCAACTTTTTACGATGCGACCTAAGCCATCCTTAAACCAGACTTTTTATGATTTAACCTTAGTGAAACGCCGCTGCTAAAGCGGGATAATTAAATCCCAATTTTTATAAGCCATCCTTAAACCCAACTTTTTACGATCCGACCTGAGACATCCTTAAACCAGACTTTTTATTATTTTCCCTTAGTTGAAACGCCGCTGTTAAAGTGGTATAGTAAAAAACATTATTTATATTTTCTAAATTAGTGAAACGCCGCTGGCGGGTAGTAAAGTGAAATAAATCCCTAATTTATATGGTCTAACAAGATAAGTATAATAAAGCGGTACATTTGTCACCCCACAATAATTATTTATACCTAAATAACCCTCTCAAACCCTCTGCCGACTGGATTTAAAAGAAAGGGACATAAACCTTTATTTATTATTCCGAAGGACCCTCATTAAAATTCAGTAGCATATCTAATAATTGATTCCAATTTTTGCACCACTTATATAAAATACAATAAAATAATTACCATCTAGAACCATTAACTAGCGATTTCTTTGTACTTGAAGTGGATAAATTATAGGACTATCTTGTAATGAGAACAGAGTAATAAAAAGTAAATAAAACTTAAATACGTATAAAATACCAAGCAGGTATAGGTACTATACAACTTGTGTTCGCCATCAGGTAGAACCCCCAATAAAATTATGAATATCAGGCGTAGGCAACAATAAGCAAATCACGTTGGTTTTTTAATTTATTATTAATCTGGCTAACTTAAGAAACTCACAATATAACGACCATCCAAAAAAAATCATAATACATTACTGGGTGTGAAAGCAATTGCGCTGCAAAATATAGTGTATACCGACTCTGAGGTAGTTAATTAAAATCCCAATTAGCGCTAAAAAAAAATCAATTAGATATTTACTTTAGATATTTTAATAAAAAAATTCAATATTATTAGCGTCACCTACGCATAGGGTTAAAAAGTATGAGAAACTTTGTGAATATCATTTCCCGTGATTCTCTCGACCACCACATTTCAATATTCTCACCAACATTTAACTTTTGAAATTAGCATAACAAATCCTTTACAATGAATTAAACAAACACAAACATAATTTTAAAATCACATAATAAGAATATAAGCTAAAATCTAACAAGTTCAGACTAGTCAAATGACGTCAGTTTACATCTGTAGAGAATACACAACCCTCGAATCATAAAAAAATGGTCAAACTTTGTCGGCAAATACCCTTCTATGATGTAGGGGAAGGACAGGTAACTCGAGATGTTTATAAAGAACATTATTTGCTTATTTCTAGACTCTTAAAAATTAGATGCAATCGAACAATAAATGTTTTCATCATGTATATTTATCATTAACACATTACTTTCGATATACGTAAATTAAGATTGATAATTACTTGTCTTAGTACTTTTTTTAGAAGTTTGAATCATTGCATATAACCGTCTGAGGATACCCAAACTTCCCCTAACATATTTCTCCGTGACCGGGGAAAAAAGAGGTATAAAAGCGGCTTTGGTCGCATAGAGATTTCAGTTCCAAGTTAAACTTGATACCGAAGCAACTTGTTAAAACTAAACTAACCTTACAAGATTAATAATTTCAAAGTAAATTTTGCTAACTTTTATTTTATTTCATTTACATTAAAATGGAATGTATTACATGCCATAAAAGTTATTCAACGCTGTCAGCTTTAAAAAGACATCAAAAACAGCAGCATTCAAGTAGTCAGAAGCAATTTAGTTGTCATTTATGTCCGCTAACTAGCAATAGAAAGGATACTTTTAAAAAACATCTTAAAACCCATGAAAAAAGCGATGCAAAAAAAGCCGAAAAAGCTGCCACTTTAGCTAATAATGTAAATAGAAAACAGATTAATCAGACAAATGAAAAACAAGCTAAAATAAATGATGGAGCCTCGACATCATCATCTACTGTTAGATGTCAGGAATGCCAGATAGATGTCAATAGAAAAAATATGAGCGCCCACTTAAAAACATTATACCACAAAAAACATTGCAGTGTTAGCATTGGAACAAATGTGCAATTAATTAATTCAGCTTTTAAAAAAAATATTTGTAGCTATAGAATAAACAACGAGGGTGAAACACTACAAAATGTAAACGAGTTTATGACAGTAATTAAAGCAGATGCCCTAAATTTAATAAAAAAAGAGCTTACCGAGCAAGAAAATGGCCTTAAAGTTAATTTTGAGCTTTTTGCCTCATATATGCTATCGACGAAACAAAATGAAGATGGGAATGATGTGCAAAATGAAACAAAATCATTTAATAGCAAATATCGTATTGCAACAGTATCGTCGGATTTGGAAGACATGTATTCTGAATTTACAGAAATATTAAAAGTGAAAAGCGAAGAGTTCCAGGTAAGTTGTACAAATATTATTATTCGATTTCTTATATCTAAAAAAAAAATTTATTTTATTTTAGCAAAAAGATTCCGGATGGTCAATGCTCGCAATTTTATATTTAGAAGTAAATATGCTCAGATTTGAACCATTTCGAGGATCATCTTATATACCACTCCCTAAAGATATAGAAGATAAAAAAGCTGTTATTAATATAAAAAATAGCGATAATAAATGCTTCGCCTATAGTATTCTCTGCCATCTATATCCTGCTGCCGACAATGCCGAAAGAGTTAGCAACTATGAAAAACATTTGGATAAACTAAATTTTAATAATTTATCATTTCCCATGGAATTAAATAATGTTCAAAAATTTGAAAAACAAAACATGGATATAAGCGTCAACGTTTTTGGGCTTAGTAAGAAAAAAGATAAACATATCGTTGTAGGGCCATTATATCATACTAAGCAACGAAAAATTAATCATGTGAATCTCCTATACATTGAAGATCCCGCAACGGGGGCATCACATTTTTGTTACATAAAAAATTTAAGCAGACTAATTTCACAACAAAGAACTAATCATGACGGAAGAGTTTATGTATGCGATGGCTGTTTAGTTACATTTTTAACAGAAGATAAATTAAAAATGCATTTAGATCTAAATGACTGCCTAAAAGTTAGAACAGAGCTTCCAAATGCATTTAATAATATTCTCGAATTTAAGGATCATCATAAGGCATTTCCTATGCCGTTCTGCATATACGCAGATTTTGAAACTTTACTCGAGCCTATCCATATAGCAAATCCAGACCCATCCAAGAAATATACAGTGGATACGCATGTACACAAACCATTCAGTTTTGCCTATTTTGTGAAATGCGAACATGATAATTCACAATCATTTCTGAAACAATATAGAGGCTTGGATTGCGCCGAAGTTTTTGCAGAGTGGCTTATCCAAGATGTCAGAGAAATACATGAAACATATTATGCAAAGCCGAAGCCAATGACAAAACTAACAGCTCGAGAACAAGAAAACTTTTCAAATGCAAAAAACTGCTTTTTATGCCAAGACATATTCCAACCTAATACTGAAGACGTCTCACTAAAAAAAGTGAGAGACCACTGTCATTTTTCAGGTTAGTAGATACTATTAATTTAAATAATTTTTAATTATGACAAACTATTTTAGTTATAAAATTTAATAATACATAGATGCTAATGAAATATTGTTGTTTTAGGTTTGTACAGAGGTGCAGCACATAGCAAGTGCAATTTAAAATATAGAACGCCACAGTTTATACCTATATTTTTCCATAACGGCTCACATTACGACTTTCACATATGTATCGAAGAACTATTAAAAAAATCCGAGTCCATAGAAGTCATCCCACAAAATAAAGAACTTTATATCGCATTTACAGCGAAAATTGCGCTAAGTCCGAGTGATGGCAAAAATTTGAATGCTGAAAGCGAGAAGAAAAGGTATTTTTACTTACGCTTCTTGGATTCGTTCCGCTTTATGCCTTCCAGCTTAGATAGCCTAGCGAAAACTTTAAATGAAAACCAACTAATTGAAACCAGAAGACTATTTACAGATGATGAGCAGTTTAATTTAATGCGACGAAAAGGAGTTTTCCCCTACGAGTTTGTGGATTCATATGATAAACTAGAATCTACACAAGAATTACCAGCAATGGCAGATTTTTACAGCACGTTATGTGAAGAAGCCATTAGCTTGGAAGACTACATGCACGCAGAAAAAGTTTGGCAACTATTTAATTGCGAGAACTTAGGCCAATATTCAGATTTATATTTAAAAACAGACGTGCTTTTATTGGCGGACATATTTGAATCATTCAGAAAGCTATTTCGATCTCTATACAATCTAGAAGCCTGCTTCTATTTCACCCTACCAGCGTTGGCATGGTCATGTATGCTGTCTTATACAAAGGTATGATGATTAACTTTCCATTTTTTCATCACAAGGTTTAATGCTTTATTTTTTTTTTTAATTGCAGGTAAAACTAGAACTTCTTACCGATCCAGATATGTTACACCTAATTAGAAAGGGGATCCGAGGTGGCGTCGTACAATGTGCGCACCGTCATGCGGTAGCAAATAACCGTTACCTACCACATAACTTAGACGATGATTTCAATTATATAAAATATGATGCTTCTAAACCTACCTCATACATCACGTATCTGGATGCCAACAACTTATATGGACAAGCCCTTTCTCAGTACTTGCCTTTTGGAGGCTTCAGATGGCTCAAAGATGAAGAAGTTCAAAATTTTAATGTATTAACACAATGTTCAAACGAAAAAAGCGCAATAGGATTTATTTTAGAAGTAGATTTAATTTATCCGGAAGAACTTCACGACTTACACAATGAGCTTCCTTTCTGTCCTGAAAATATAGTTGCGCCTAATGGTAAAAGTCGTTTAGCTAAGCTAATACCTAATTTAAATGATAAAAAACGTTATGTAATTCATTATAGAAATTTATATCAGGCTCTACAACATGGATTAAAATTGGAAAAAATCCATAGAATTGTTGAATTCAGGCAGTCAGATTGGCTAAAAACATATGTTGATAAAAATACGGCGATGAGGCAAGCGGCTACAAATGATTTCGCTAAAGATATGTATAAATTAGCTAATAACGCAGTTTTTGGTAAATGTATGGAAGCTGTCGAAAACCGAAAAAGCGTCAAGTTGCTAAAACAATGGGAAAATATTCGTGAAAAAAAGGGTGCTCAAACTTTTATTTCACAATCTAAAATAGATAGCGTTAAAGTTTTTAATGAAAATTTTGTTGCCATTCAACTTAAAAAAGATAAAGTTCTTTTCAATAAACCTATATATGTAGGTTTTAGCGTTCTCGATATTTCCAAAACTGTGATGTTTGATTTTCACTATGATTTTGTGAAAGAAAAATATAAAGATAATGCAAAACTCTTATATACTGATACTGACTCATTAATATATAAAATTGATACTAAAGATTTTTATTCAGACATAAAAGAAAATCTCAATAAATTTGATACTTCCAATTATGACTTAAACAATCCGTATTCAATACCATTAGTAAATAAAGCAGTGTTGGGAGTATTTAAAGACGAAGCGAAAGGTCTACCAATTCTTGAATTTGTCGGCCTTAGACCCAAATTATATGATTATGTTGTAGCCAAGCCTAAAAAAAGTAGTGGATACTATGGTGAAGTAATTAAAAAAGGAAAAGGAGTTAAAAAATCTGTTATTAAAAGACTTAAGCATAGTGCTTATAAAAATTGCCTCTTTAGCAAGAATATTGTCTTAGCTAGACAAAATGTATTTCGATCAATAAAACATATCATACATACAGAAACGGTTAATAAAATAGCTTTGTCTGCAAACGATGATAAGAGATACATTTTGCCTGATGGAATAAGTACTCTTGCGTGGGGTCATTATAAAATCGACTTTTTAAATGCTATACATGAAGGTTTTTAATATTTTTTTATTAATTATACTATATTTTCAAAAATATTAACCATATGCTATTTTTCAAGTTGGGTATAATGCTAAAACCTGTCTAAACAAGAATAAACATGTTTCAACAAGTCTAAACCTATTTCAACTCGCCTAAAGCTGAAAGCTGTTTCGATAAGTCGAGGACTGTTTCAACTCATCTAAAGCTGATTCATATTGCTGAAGGCTATTTCCATCGGTTGATATTTGTTTCGACTTGTCGAAACTTATTTGTAAACGAGGGTGGGATGGGTAGGGAGACTGTAACTATAAAAGAACTTAAAGCAGATGGTTTAAGCTATAGTAAGCCAGATGAGCAAGTCACCGCATCTTCAAAGAGAAATAAATAATTTTTCTAAAAAAATCAGAAAACTGAAAAAAGATATTAAACAATACGAACAAAAGAAGCAGGTTATATATCTATTAAAGAAACTAAGATTATAACATGGCTAGTCAATCTTCTATGACTTCATCAGATTTCTGCTATCCTGAATATATGAATATGTTGCTACCAAATTATAGCGAAAAAATAGAGGAAGAAAAATATTTGATTAACGAGAGCATTATACATCTCCTCACAGTTCCCATACAAATTTCTACAGGCTTAAGTACTATGCAGGGCTTTCTACCGACAGTCAAGCTAACATATGTTGCTCCCTGCTCTAAGGATAGCATTTCTATATCATTCATGGATATAGATTGGCATGAACTATTTGAACATATGCTGAATATGTCTCCATTAGTTAATGTTGACGGAACACTGACTGAGAATGTAATGATTTTTCAGCAGTTTAAACTTACAAGTATACCATGTGAAGGGCAAACATTATTAAAATTGGAAAAATATAATAATATTTTATATTTTTGTAAAGAATGGCTTCAGGAAATTAAATTATATTCTCATGTTATTGACTATAAACTAAAAATTTTAAAAGAAATTGATTTCTCAAGTCATTATACTAGTATTTTATTATATGTAACCGATTATGATAGTGATGTAACATATTCCGAAAAAATTAAAAATGTATGTAGTTTACAGTTATCTGTTCAGAATTATTGCATGTTAGAATATTTAGCTTTTAATTATCATAATATATTATGTGATATTACGAAAATTTTGTATATGAAATGAATAACCTAAAAATAAAAAACAAAGTATTTAGTAAAAAAGTTGTTTTATTTACCTCAAAGCTATTACAATAAAAATAATAGGTTAGGCTAGGGAATAATACTATTATAAAACAATAGACTAATTACAATTTAAAAAAATACTACAATAAGTTAGGTTAAGAAATAAAAATACTATAATATAACATCAGTTTCATTAACCCACGTAGGTTTGGGAAATCCTAGCCAGCGAACTAAAACTTGCTTAACGCCATTTTTTGTTCGTTTTCTTATAATTTTCTCCACCAAATAAACATCAGGAAGTTTGGTTTTTTGTAGTTCTTGTTGATAAAAACAACCCTTTATCGGCTGACCATTCATATCTTCTAAAAGAAACGTTGGTGGATTGTTAATATTCACTTTAACTATTTTGAATAACTCTGGAGACCAGTTAATTTCAAATCCTTTACTGAATGCACCTTTATATTTGCTTATCCTGACAATATCGTCTATTTTTAGTATCTTTCTTCTAACAACTATTTTTGGAACATTATATACGTTTAGCCGTGTATTAGGTTTTACATCGCAAGGCTTCATTCCTGTGGTGCGATGCTTGCTATTATTGTAATCGTCCGTAATTTCTTGTAAGATATCGAACCAAATGTGAGTTCCACGTAAAGAGAAATATTTGTATATTCGGTTTTTTAATGTGCGTATAACACGCTCGACAATTGCCGCTTTTTTATTACTATAGATAAAAAAATTATTTATTTTATATTTTTTCATTAAAGAATTAAAGTGTGAATTTTTAAATTCTGAGCCCATATCAGAACCTATATTTTTAGGTGAATATCCTGCCGATTCAAGTATATCTTTCATACTTTTAGTAACTTCGCTTCCAGTTTTTGATTTAAGCGGTCTAGTCCAAACAAATTTAGAAAAACAATTTATAACCACTAATACGTAACGAAAACCTCTATTAAGAAGCGAATATGGTTGAAACTCCATTAGGTCAATTTGAAAATAGTCATAATAATCTCGTATTACAGTTTTACGCCTAGAAAAATTTCGACGTGTGGGTTTATGGAGTTCTTCAACGACTTGTCTTTTTTCTTTAGAGATCATCTTGTAAATTGTTGACGTGACTAGAGTAGCTTGATAACTAGAAAGGTTTCCAATATACAGCGCGTTAAATTCATTTTTTATTTCAACATTATTTTTTAATCACCACTTTTGAATGTTTAGTATCTTTTATTTTTTCATTTATGATTCGCTCCATCTCTTTTGGGATATTACTTTTATCTAATAAATTGTTTATATGTTTATCTATGTATTCTGTAAGTAGTTTCTCCAGAGTCTCATTTTGCTCTTCAATCACCGTTTTATGAACATATGGTATAACATCATTGTTTATTATATTTGCAAGTTGTTTTCTAATCTCCTTTAGCGTTTTAGCTAAATCTTCTTCCATTTTTAAGCCAATATATGTACTTAGATTTTTGTTTATTCGTTCAGTGGTTTCAGATAGTTTATTTCCCATTTTTTCTTCCAATACTTTCATTTTTTCAGTCAAATAATTCATTGTCACAGCATCATTTAAGTCTGTAGGTGGCGAAACATTGGTTAGCCGTATTCCTTGTAAATCATAATTTCCGTCAGAAGTTAGTTTGTAGGCGCTTATAGGGGTTTCTCTAAGTTTAAACTGGAATGAGTCTTTCCATTTACGTTTACGACCAAATTTATCTATTGTGTTAACACTCATCATTTTATGTATAAACTGAGATGAAAATTGGAATGTTACGTATTATAAGGCGTTTAATATATTATATTAGCTTCTCGTAGTTCTTCTAAAATGGATATAATTTCATTATCATGTGCCGTGCTTCCAGCTAATTTAGACGCCCAAAGGAGGCGGAGACGTTCGATCAATTCCTGGGGAGTATTCCAGTAAACAAATTCTTTATTTTTAAAGTTTAGTTGTTTGGTATTTAGCGGTAATCTTGCTATTGATTTTCCTTCTTTAAAAATAAGAGGTCTTATTAAGTATAAATATTTTTTTGATTTACTGCGGTTAAGTCCTTGAGTTGGATTATATTGATTAAAAATTACATTTGTTTTATGTAGAATTTCTTGATATATACCCTTTGTTTGCTCGCTTATAGCATCAGGATTTTCTAACGCTTTTGGATGTTTCAAAAAAAGTATATCCAAAAGTTCTGCAGATGCTGGATATGTTCCAATATTTGTACTACCGCGCCAAAAGGAAATCTCACTAGGAGGAAATCTAACCTCAGTGTTCCCCATGTGAAGTTTATTTTTTGAATCTACGCGAATTCCATATCTTACATCAAACCTGGATATATTACGTTTTATTTTTTCCACATAACTCATTGAAATTGAATGTGGACTAGCATGCGAGGAAAAGTCTATCTTTCTTGTTTTTAGCTGTTTATCATGTTTGATAATAGGAGGTGTATCACTTAAATCCGGTGTTGAGAAAATATCTTCTGCAGGTATTGTACTGATATGCGGTGAAACAGCGTCAGATGTCTCATCAAAGCTGGCATCATGAACATCGACATCATCAGACGAATAAGGCTGGCTAGTTGTTTTTACAATAGTGGTTTGGCTTTTGTTAGCTGAGGGAGGCTGCATATTAGATTTTTTTGATGCAACTTGAACAGCATCAGAAATAGATTTTAAACGAGTTGTAACAGGCTGATAAAATTCTTCAAGTCCACTCTTGTTTTCAAATTGCTTATTTTTAATGCTATAATATTTTTTACGCACAGCATCAGTTGCTTCAATCAGTTTGCGTTTAAGCTCAATTTCTGAAGTATCGTTCATTTTTTTTTTTTTTACTCCTCTCCCTTTACTGCCTCAATGTTAAATGATATAAAATTTTAAAAATAAATGTATTTATCAAATCCTATTCGATATCTGCCTCTCTTTAAATCGCTATCTTTATCAATAACTAGGAAACCATATTTTTCTTTCCAACACTCTGCACACATTTCTAGAAATTCAGAAAATGATATATCTGGAGAAACATGATCTAAATAAATGTGTTTAAGGTTTGTTTGATCTTGATTAAACAGAATAAGAAAATTTGCATTATCACGAATTAATTGTTTTGGTACTTTAGAATATGTCTGAGCTAAGTAGAAACAGTCAATGTTTTTATGTCTCCCCATACTAAAATATAAACGAATAGTATCTTGTCTTTCACAAATTACATCGTCAAATATAAAAACAGAATTAGGTTTAGCATCCGCGGGATTAACTATTGTCTCATTGGAAGCATAAGTATAGAAACCAATTTCCTTAATCGGCTTGAGTACTTTGTGAATATAATCGTATTTTGCTTGATATAAGGACTTTGAATAAATATATATATTTTCAAAACAAAGTCCTTTAGGATGTGTTAGAAGGCTTATCATAGCATTTGTTTTCCCACAATTTGAAGGACCTATTAAAAGCGCTCTTATTGAATTTGGTAATAAAGGTCCATTCCTTTTAGTAGTCGGCAACCCTGCTCCAACGGTCTGATCCAGATTGTCAACTTCCAATTCATAACCTGATTTTTCAATAAACATATTGCTGTAAATATACGTTACTTGCACACTATATTTTATTTTAATGTCAGCCGCCAAACGATTAGGACGTATATCCTCTCGCTCCAGCAGCACCAAGGCGAGTGGTAAAGGCTTAGTTGATACTGTAATAAATAAGCTGCCAATTGAATTACATTTACCTGGATATCAGTATTGCGGACCTGGAACAAAGTTAGAGAAAAGACTCACCCGCGGTGATCCTGGAATAAATTCATTAGATATTGCATGTAAAAAGCATGATATAGCCTATGCAAGACATAAAAAGTTAAGTGAACGACATAAAGCAGATTACGAACTTGAACAAAGTGCTTGGAAACGTGTAAAGTCGGCAAACTCTAGTTTTGGCGAAAAAACTGCAGCTTGGCTAGTAACGACTGGAATGAAAATAAAAAGAAAGCTTGGCATGGGATGTAAAAAAGCATTACCTAAACGTAAAAAGAGTATTAAAATAAATAAAAAACAGAAAAAAATAGTTTTTGGTAGCGGGATTATAAATAAAATTCGTAAAAATTTAAAGAAACGTTTAAATTTAGACCCGAAAAATTCGGATATACAAAAAATGGTAAAAATGGGAATAATAGTGGCGCAAAAAACATTAAAAGTTCACGGAGGTAAAAGAAAAATACAAACTCCGCGCATCATACCATTACCAAAGCAGGGAGGAATTTTACCTCTGATTCCTATATTTGCAGGACTTTCTGCCTTGGGTTCGTTAGCTGGCGGGGCCGCTGGAATTATAAGAGCGATAAAAACAGCTAAAGATGTTTCATCGGGAAAGCGTTATGATAAAAATATAGATGAAGGAAAAAAGGGTAATGGATTATATCTTAAGCCATATCGCAGTGGTTTGGGGCTATATCTAAAACCATATAAAAGTTCAAAAAACTAATAAAATCCCTACCTCCAAAAGCGCTTACAAATTTCGACTTGTCTAAGTATGCATTACAGCTAAATATTCCATATTTTAGAGGTGTATATATGAGAGATGCTATGCCAAAAACAGGTCCTAACAAGTTTGAAAGTGGAATTGTTAATTTGGATGATGCCGAGGGGGTAGGGACGCATTGGGTTGCATATAAGAAGAAAAATGATAAAACATATTATTACGATAGCTTCGGAGATTTACCTCCACCAAGTGAGTTAGTTAGTTATTTGTATACTGGGCGATATAAAACAGAAAATATCTTCTATAACTACATTCGCGAGCAAGATTTTGATACAGTCTGGTGTGGACATTTATGCTTAAAGTTTCTTGCTAAAAAAAGTTAAGAAATGGAGAATGATGCTATAAAAAAGATCTCTCAATCTATGCAAGTGTTTTTCAAATCGAGAAGCTTATTAAATATGACAAAGGAGGAGTTAGTTTATATGCCCAAAGAAGTTATTATAAATTGTGCATTTCGAGAAATCCCGTTTATTTGGTCTAAGCTTCCTAAACACTTACAGGAAGATCCAGATTTAAAAAACTATTTATTTTGTACTGAGCATGAGCAGGATGATAGTGAGGAAGGAGATGTAAATGATGGTCCTCCGAAGCGAAAATTATTCTGTTGTTATTGTAAAATGAAGGATATAAATATAGCAACAGAAAATAAAATCGAGGTTTTACCATCGGATAAACGTTGTATATTACAATAAATATTGAAATACATCTAAATTTTTTGTAGTCATGTCGTACACGTTTACCTTATCAGATCATAGCAGCGTGTTGAGTGCTAATTTTTTTCCCTCGCTTGAGCTTGAGAAGAATTCAATATATGGTTTAGGATTGTTGGGATTTTACACTTATAATTCAATTTTTAACATAGATGAAAATAATAATTTACTTGGATTTGGCGAGCCTGATCAGAAAAAGTTTACTTACTTTAGAATTAAACCAGGTGCATATGAAATTGATGAAATCCATAAAGAAATTCAGAAAGAAATCAAGAAAAAGAAATATTTAGAAAATAATAATGAAATTGATGATATGAATAGAATATTTAGTTTGGAGGCTAATAACAACACTTTAAAGTGTCAGCTTAAATCTACATTGGATTTAGATTTTTCAATAAAATCCTCTTTAGGAAGAACGCTTGGATTTGCAGAGAAAGTGTTTAAAGCCAATAAGCTTCATGAATCCACTCTACCAGTGGATATAATGAAAGTTCGAATGATACGAGTTGACTGTAATATTATTTCTGGAGCATATCTGAATTCAACAAAATCTCATACTTTATTCGAATTTGATATTGACGTTGAACCTGGTTATAAACTTTCTAAGGAGCCCCATAATATAATATATATGCCCATACAACCTTTGGGTCGTCAGTTTATAGATAACATTACGTTGAGAATCTTGGACGATCAAGGAGACTTGGTTAATTTCCAAGGAGAGAAAATTATAATTAAATTAGAATTAAAGAAAATTACATAATGGGATTTCAATATAATTCTCAGATTTATAAATATCAAAAATCGTCTAAGATAATAAAAGATAATAAAAGCAGTAAACCTAAAACTATAGCACGCATTCTAAAAAGAAACGTTGATCTGAAAGGAAGTGATATAAGCATCGAAGATCGCGAATTTTTGAAATCCTTGGGTTTACAACTAAAAATTTAAGAAAATATGGCCACCATTTCAACAAGTGAAAAATTGGAGGTTTTCGATGATCCTGTATTTGATTATTCACTTGTCAGTTTAAATGAGCATACATATAAACCTTATGGGTCACCAACATATAGCAATTCTGATGAAATCCGTATACCAATTCATTTTCAAGATCTAATACTCAATATTGCAGATAGTTACATATATATTGAGGGCACATTTAATTCAAGTGATGCTACAAAAAAATGCTATTTGTCAAATAATTGTTTGGCATTTTTATTTGATGAAATTAGATATGAAATGGGTGGTGAACAAGTATCTATAGTCAGAAAACCTGGAATCACCACAGCGTTAAAGACATTGGTATCATTTAATCCACTGCATAGTAAAAACTTACTTACCACAGGATGGGGTTTAAATGAGGGATGTCAAGTTATTTTGGACAAAACAAGCCATATATTTAGCGGAAAGCTACCCTTAAAATATCTATTGGGTTTTGCAGAAGACTATTTGAAAGGAGTCCTTAATGTAAAGCAGGAATTAATAATGGTTTTATCTAGATCATATGTTAACTGCTACGTCGGCGAAGTAGAAGCAACTATTAATGTAAGCAAAATTGAATGGAAAGTTCGTCATATTGTCCCCCGAAGATCGAGAAAAGCTTAAACTGCTTTCTCGTATAAATAAAGGTGGCAATAATGCTCAAGTAAATATAGCTTATAGAATGTGGGATCTATATGAGCTTCCAACACTACGAGAAACGACTTCAGATATATGGGCTTTAAAAACGAGTACCAATCTTGAAAAACCAAGATATCTTATTCTCAGCTTTATAAGCGCCGATAGTTTGGATAACTACAAAAAGAATGCGATAGATTTTATAAACGCGGGTATTCGAGATATTCGCGTGTATTTAAATAGCAACGTATTTCCTTATGAAAGATGGAACTTGGATTTTAGCAAAAAGCTTTGTGGCCCTGCATACTACGCATACGAAAATTTCCAGCGTAGTTACTATAATCGACAAGATTGTAGCCCCCTACTTGATTTAGATGAATTTTTCGCAAACCCGGTCTTTGTCATTGATTCCAGTCAGCAAGCGGATAATAACATAAAAAATTCGACAGTAGACATAAAAATTGAATTTGAAACGCGTAACAAATTTGCAAAAAACATTAAAGTTTTTGCATTGGTGTTACACGATGCATTTTTAAGCTATAATGCTTTAGATGGTTCTGTTCGAACCGGGTGTAATTTTTTGGGTAGATAAATGTATACTAATTAGTTTAGATTAATAATATAATTAAGAATTATAGTAGTATAGAACATAACATATTATGTAGTTTGTATAATCCTGAATTTTGAATAAATTATGATTAAATTATATTATGGATTTTATTTTACCTTAACTAATCGAATTTTAAATTAAGGTTTGAGCATACCATAAAAGGAAGGGTCATTTAGGTATAAATAATTATTGTGGGGTGACAAATGTACCGCTTTATTATACTTATCTTGTTAGACCATATAAATTAGGGATTTATTTCACTTTACTACCCGCCAGCGGCGTTTCACTAATTTAGAAAATATAAATAATGTTTTTTACTATACCACTTTAACAGCGGCGTTTCAACTAAGGGAAAATAATAAAAAGTCTGGTTTAAGGATGTCTCAGGTCGGATCGTAAAAAGTTGGGTTTAAGGATGGCTTATAAAAATTGGGATTTAATTATCCCGCTTTAGCAGCGGCGTTTCACTAAGGTTAAATCATAAAAAGTCTGGTTTAAGGATGGCTTAGGTCGCATCGTAAAAAGTTGGGTTTAAGGATGGCTTATAAAAATTGGGATTTAATTATCCCGCTTTAGCAGCGGCGTTTCACTAAGGTTAAATCATAAAAAGTCGGGTTTTATCTCGGGTCAGTTCATAAATATTCAGGTTCAAATTAGGGTTAGATAAGAAGCCGCCTCATGAAAGCATCCGGGTTAGGTCGTAAAAAGTCGGGTTTAATTTCGGGTTATTTTGTAAACAGCACCACCGAACCACCCGGGTTAGGTTATAAAACGCACCACCGAACCGTCCGGGTTAGGTTATAAAACGCACCACCGAACCACCCGGGTTAGATCGTAAAACGCACCACCGCACCACTTGGGTTAGATCGTAAAACGCACCACCGAACCACCTGGGTTAGTTGCACCACCAGCACCACCAGCACCACCTGAGCCACCCGGGTTAGATCATAAAACGCACCACCGAACCACCCGGGTTAGATCATAAAACGCACCACCGAACCACCCGGGTTAGTTGCACCACCAGCACCACCAGCACCACCTGATCCAGAACTCTTAGTTTTCCTCTACTGTGAACTTCCTCAAATTACTTGCCAATCAGTTGGTAAGACCAGAGCTCGCAAGAAGAATGCAAAATGTTCATATACCTTCTTAGCTACGGGCAAATATTAGAAGCGTACCAGGAATTTTTGAAAATCCAATACTTGCCAACCAAGAAGAAATATTGAAAAAGCATAAGACATGTTATACGTGTCCTTCTTCATGCTTAGAATGCAGTGCCAAATTGTGCGTATGTAAACACAATCTCTAACTTTCAAGGTGTGTGATTTTCATGATTACGTCGCCTTCTTTAAAGTTTTATGCTTTATAATTATGCTACTATGAACTTCTTAAAATTAGTATTAGATCGTTAATATTTTTTAAGGTTTTTAAAATTATTTATCAATAAAAAAAATGTTTCGTTTTTCTAGCATAAAAGCTTGCCTATGTAAACACACTCTCTTTCGGTTAATAGAACTTTTAATTTTGTCATTGTATATTTTTTCCGTTATTAATATATTAGTTGACTTAACTATTGCATAAAAATAATAAAAATTTGAAATGTGTGTGAATTGCCAAAAAAAGAGAAGGCGATCACTCTGATCGATGGCGATAGTGCGATGAATATTTGACGTCGCTGGTTAAGAGTTAATGTATAAAATGTTCTTTTCTAAAACCAGATATTAGATTTGACCATGATTCAATAATTCTAGCTTTTTAAAAACATTAATTAAAGGAAATGGACGGCCTAATTAGTATAATTAACCCAAAAGGATTATCTAGTCGCTCGGGTGTAAAAGCAAGGAATTGTAATATTCGAGGGTAATCAAATCAATATTGTTTGAAAATGGTTTATGGAAGATGTAGTAAGACATTTTTTTTGGGGGAGCAAAATTTTGCAACATGTCTTTGATTTTATTAGAATTTCACTGCAAAATTGGTCATCTGTGTCGGTAATTCAGATTGCAAAAGCATAGCAGTATAAAAAAAAGCTTTACTTACCTCCTTATTATTAATATACCACGTTATGTTAGCTGGTGGATATGACCCAGACGAAAAGCATTCGACGTTGACCTCCTTGCCAATCTCAACTTTGGTATCTCGGATGTTCATAATTGGGTCCTCTAGAGGAAGCTCTGAAAATATTAACAAAAGTGGAAATGAAATGCTCGGAGACGTAAATTAGTAGTTTAGGTTGACATATTCTTTATATAAAAAAATATTAATAAATTGTGTTCCATTTAATCAGGGATAAATAAATTTTTAAATCGCAACAGTAGTTTTTTCTTGACTGTTTTTAAAGTGTATATCAATACTATATAGAATGCAACTTATATGTAGTTATTTTATGGAGTTATTCCTAGACCAATTCTAAGTCATAAAGTTTAAGTAAACATAGATCCGCAAACGCTTTACATTTAGGATTAAGGGTGGTACAATTTTCAAGCGAAATTCAAAATATGTAGACCTGTCTTTGTCCTTTTTGATAGCATAGCTAAGTGGAGAGTTCAACGTTCAATGCAAAGTACCTTTCAATATTTTTTAATGTCGGCGTCGTATAGGGGGGCGGGGGGTGATGCTCTACAGGGACATTTTTTTAAGTGTCTCACCGGATTGCCGACTATAATAAAAAACAAATTTCACTTTCTCAATAATTTTCCGCAAGGATGCCAAATTTAATGTTAAAAAATATATAGGTTCACAATCGACGTTGGTCAACTCGTTGAAATGTCTTTTGGTTTGGCATAGTAAGATTAGGAAATCTTTCGTGATATAACCTTCTGGCTCCTAAAGCATTGCAAGACGCAAGACCATACATCAGATGCATATCTGCATACTCAATAAACGTGTGTTTCATAGTTCGAATTAATTCACAATTCAATTCACCACAAAATCCAAAAATCAGTAAATTAATATTTAACCCATTAGCGCCTAGCGTAACCGTATGGTTACAGCTGAAGGGTTCTACTCTAAGCTGAAGTATGCCGTTGCTTAAAACATATTATTATCGCCAAATCATTTAATTGTAGCCTATTGTACTGCTAGCAGGACTTTAATTTCAGCCAGTTTTTTTTTGTGTAAAGTGTAATGGAGGCTAGATTTCAGTAAGTATAATTTACTTATTTATTTAGACTTAAACGCTACAATTTGAAAATAACAAGTAAACACCTGAAAGAGTATATTTAGATCCATAGACAACATTTTTAAAGTTTGATGTTTTAATTATAACATTGTTTACGTCAGTGTAACCGTATGGTAACACTAGGCGCTTATGCTATCGAGATTTGACATTTAGCTATTTTGTTTTAGACGAGGTTTTTCTTTACAAGAAGCTCTAGAAATGGCTTATCTTGATGATGCTAATGTGGCTGATATTTTCATAGAGCCACCTGAAGGTGGGGTACTGTCCGATAAAGATTCCGGGAAAGAAGATGGTAGCGGCTTGGTAGACAACTTGCCTGGATCTCAGCTAAGAGATCAAGCTGAACTAAAACTTTCCAATGGAACTAGACTTGGTAGGTGCTGCAAAGCTCAGAGGTACGAAGAAATTGTTTAATTGTCTGATGAAGGGCCCAGAGTCGTAATATCAGGTGAGATTTTCCAACGTCCCAATCTTCAGGAAATTGAATGGGTTTAAGGGGATTTTTTTCAGAATCAACGTATTTTTTGTAAAACTTCGTATAATAATAATTACAACACGCCAATTGAATTATTTGAAAAATTTTTTGATGATATAATCATGGCTTTTTTGATAGAACAATCAAGCAGATATGCTTTATATTTGAATTGTCCAGATCCAAAAAGTAGTATTGAAGAAATAAAATGCTTCTTGGCCATTCTCATTCTTTCTGGTTATAATGCGCTGCCAGGAAAAAAATTCTATTGGGACGAGGGAGCTGATATGAGAAATGAGCTAGTTTATAACTCCATGCGGAGTAATCGTTTCATAGAAATCTGCCGTTTTATCCATTTCGTCGATCATACAGCACCCGATGCCAAAGATAAAATTTGGAAACTGCGTCCACTCATGGATAAAATAAAAAATAACTGTCTTAAAATATTCGAACCTGAAGAACAACTCTGTTATGATGAGAGCATGGTCAAATACTATGGAAGGCATGGGTATTACCGTGTATTAGATTGAAATCTGTATCTCTAATAGTGTAGAATTTAGAGACCAAGGGAGCTGAGTTGCAGGGCCATTAGGTTAGGTTAGGTTAGAGTGGCAGACTTCTGGTCTATCCAGACAGTCTTACGTAGGACCGTTGTGTTACCACACATGTTTTGCGGAACCTATCAGCATCAGCTCCCTGATGGCTAGTGCGACGTATAATGCAGAAGAATCTTGGCAGTTCACTCGAACCAGCCACTACTATTAATAAGTAAGTCGACCCAGTTGTAAGCTGCTTACTTCCTCCAGATTATTGAAGAATGAATCGCCCAAGGAAGTAAATCTTCTTCTTGCTATGCCAGGGCATTCACACAAGAAATGTTGATTACTTTCCTCCTCTTCATCGTCTCTACAACTTCTGCAGAAGTCTATAGCTGTTATTTGCATACGTTCGGCATGTCTACCGAACAGACAGTCTCCGGTACCCACGGCAGTGACATTTCTTAGGTCCTTTCGACTATGTTGTAATAACGCTGCGGTTTTTCTGTTATTTAGTAGGGGCCACAATTGATCGGAGATCTTACAGGTTTTTAGCTGTCCATCTGCTCATTCAAAGTTGTTTGGCTATGCGATCTGTCTCCTATTTGACCGTTCCTAGTGGTCTAGCCACGATATTCTCTGCTAGATCGGCGGGCATGCCCGCACCCTCTCTGGTGAGCTCATCAGCAGACTCACTTCCATCTATATTGTGATGACCAGGAACCCAACATAGAGTGACTCGATGCTCGGCCTCAAGTATGCGTAGATTGTTACGATATCGCCTTACTAGTTTTGATTTAATGTTGTTGGAACAAATTGCCTTTATTACTGCTTGCCTATCTATATATGTAGATAGCTGCTCTCAGGTTTGAATGTTCCTGCAAGATTATTACTGCTTTAACTTCTGCTTAAAAAAAGCTGCAGGAATCTGGAAGTCTATGTGACCTCTGTATTTTCATGCTCCCAGAGAAGATACCAGCTCCCACTTCGACGTCCATTTTTAACCGCAGGACCATGTATTAATGGAAACTTTTTTCATTATTTTGTTCAAGGAATCACCCGGTTAAATTTGTTGGTAAAACCTTATTAAACCTCGTAGCCATTCAGTAATGAAATCTTTAAATTGGGCGTGCATGAATTGCCGACCAAAAACCACAAGCCATGTTCAGATTTTGAAATGTGTTTTAGATGGCTCATGAATTGCGGACCAAAGACGAAAGGGCCATGTGGAATCTACCTTCCCGATAATTGACAAATATTTACTTTTATTATCATTACATATACTCTATTAGTATTTAATCTTTCTGACTGAATATTTAAATGTAATACAATTGGTGCAATATTTTATTATTTTACTCAAGGTATTTGCGCTAACATCAAGTCAATATGTGGGTATTAGGCTTTGAGTGAACGAGGAAAACCCTTAGTATTGTTCAAAAACGCAAAATTCTCTTTCAAGAAAGTAGTGAAAAGTGATTGAGGAGCTTTGGACGTGTACCTTCAAAAATTGTACTCCTAAAATTTTCACGGCTTGAGAGGAGAGCGTTGTTTCAAGGAGTGTACTGAATCACAACCATATTAAGCAGATTAATCGACAAGTGATTTCGAATAGTATTAAACGTAAAGCAGCAGAAGATTTGTCGGAAAAACCTTTAAAGACTTTACATTCAGCCTTCAGACAAAATGCAGGAAATATGTCAACCATCACAGCAAGAGATGTTAACTACATGAGAAATAATATTCACTGCCATAAGCGCAAAAACCAACCACGATTGCCTAAAAGCCTAAGTGAAACAACAGCCGTTTTGGATGAAACCGACATAACTAGTATGGAAGGTGAGCAGTTTTCATTTGTGAACAATTTCGAGAAGAGAATTCTTGTGTTTAGCTACCGAAGCTAACATGAGTGCATCATTCCACGCAGATAAAATGTATTTGGATGGCACGTTTTCTACTGTGTCAAATATTTTCTGCAATTATTTAATTCATATAGAGCAAAATGGTTATTACGTTCCTATAGCGTTTTGCTTTCTTCCAGGCAAAAAATAATGCACGTATAAATATCTGTTTCTCAGCGAAAGGTGCAATAAAATTAATTTGCAACTTAAGCCTAAACTAGTGGCAGCGCAGTGATTGCAATGTGTAGTGAATCAAAAATATAATTGGATGTCAATTTCACTTGGGACAAGCCTGGTCTAGAAAACTGCAAAGCATTGGTTTAACGAAAAAATACAAAGATGAAGGTAGTGTTATAGGGAAATGGTTAATAGTATATTAAAGTACATGTTTTATAAAGCATCATGTTATAGCACGCGTCCATGTTAAAAAACGAGACGCTTGCGGTGACTTTTTTAACGGGACAAGTGCTCTAACTGCTTTATAAAACACGTACTTTATACTATTTTTTTTATTTTGTATTTTTTTCAATAAGAAAATACATACTTAAAAAGAAAATCAACCCTTCAAATTTTGTAAATTTGTATGTCTAAATTCTATGTTGGTAATACTATAAATTTACTTTTATCATAGTAGCCTTGACAATAAATAATATTTTCTTTGTGTCATTGTCACGAAATTTCTGTTTTAATATTTCATAGAGTTGTTCATAATTATAATTAAAAAAATATGGAGTATGATAATCTAAGTTCAACTCCCCCTGAGTTAAGGGATATTGCTAATAAAACTATAAATCAACTTTTACCAGAGAAATCCCGAAAACTTTCTTTTCTCATGGATCACAATAACAGGAAACGTCAGACGGCAAAAGAATAAAACATTTAAATATTACCAATGCCAACCTTTAAAAAATAAAAAAACGGTGCCAAAACAGATCTGTTTCGATACTGAAAACGGTGTCGAAACAGATTTCCTATGAAACAAAATTAGAAAAAATATATTATTGGATTACCATTCTTGAATCCAAGTGAAGTAGAAGATTGCTTCTTATTTGATTTGATGGAAAATATGTCGAACGATGAACGTGTTAGCGTATTCGATGATCACTTGGTAGATTTTTATATTGGCGAAGATGCAAGGTTTCCTCCAGAAATGTAGGCTGAAATGACAGACAGCATACAGAGGACGACGAATGTTTGCGAGAGTTTCTATTCGAAATTTAACCAAATTTTTCATTCTTCTCATCCAACAATATTCAACATTTTAAACGTATTACCACAGTTTCAAAGAGATACGAGTATTAAACTTTGATCTATCTCCAAGAAACCTAGGATACGTGATACGAAAGTGAGAAAGCGACAAAATTTTTAACTACGATATTTTGACAATATCAACGTAAAGAAATTGAAATGTTTGTCTTAATATGTATAAAATGAACAATAAATAAATTTTAGTATAGAACATTATCAAAACTTTTATACATATTTCCTACCCCATGTATTGTAAATAATATTGCAGTTTAGTCGTTTAATGAACATATTCAAAATTACTTTTTGTAAGAACTTACAATTTTCTTATTTAAAATAAAACATAGTAAAATAACAATGATTTGTTATTCCCCAATTTATATTACCCTTATCCTACTTGTATAAAATTAAGCCTAGTCTGCAATTCATTGTTTTTAAAAGAGGGGCCTTCTTGGTTTGGTCCGCAATTCGAGGCCGCCGTCTAAATTATGTCTCCACTAATGACCACCATACCTTAAACCAAAAAATAAACAGGGTTTTGCCTTTCCTAGAATGCAAATACAACGTAACGTTTTATTAACATAACTTTCAAAAAATCATAAAGTCATGCAGAAATAATTATAACATAGTAACTAGGAAAGCTTATTAATGATTCTAGATGTTTCTTAAAAATAACTTGAAGGTTCTCTTGCATTTAAAAAGTACGATCCCGCAAGAGCCATTTCATTTAATAATTAGTACTTATTGTCAAGCCACCTACTTATTTTTCTTTATTAAACTAACTTAAAAAATACGTATCTAAGTAATTCGGCTATAATAATTATAGTTTTTTTTATAAATTTCCCTATAACCACATTTCTTAAAATAAACCTATACTTGCTAAATTATGGCCTTTATTAAAGTGTCATAGCTTAGGAGGTACGAGGAGTTAAAAATTACCCTTTTCTGCCGCTAGACCTTTACCTTAGAAAAATGAGGAATTTAATTTTATGACCTTACATTAAATTAAATCTTCGCGACGTAGTCTTTATCTTAGAAAGGTTATTTTTTGAATAATATACAGGGTAAGTTTTAGTGGCACATCGAAAGGATATAAAATATTTTCATACAATTTTAGTAGGTAATAGGGAGAGGAAGGAGTACATATTTTATCATAATTTTGACACACCCTCTCTCTTTGGAATTTCAAATAGAACGATTTACTTCTGTTCCCAAAATTGAAATTTAAGTAAAACTACGTGTGTATGTGTTATGTGTACAAAAAAAATGTATGTGTGTGCAATGTGTTGTAGATGACATGACGTATAACAATCGGCGTGAAAACCCGATTGCAACAAGAAAGGCATGATCCTTTGGACTATCGATAGTGCGGAGAGAGCCCAAGAACCATACAGACGATTCTTATTTTCGCCTTTACAACATTAAATGTCATAATATCATAACTTTAAAACATATAGTCCAAATATTATGTCAGCAATCAAACCAGTGCCTCATAGTGTTGATATCCCTATACCTGTGGCACCAAAAGTTTTACAAAGTATTAGTGATAATGATAAAGATGACGAACCCTTAGTGCAGAGAGTGTTTTAACCTTCTTCTTCAAGTCCAAATGTATCTTAGCTGTTTTTGCAAGAAGAGCTAAATGGTCTAGTCCGAGATTTAGCATTTCCCAAAGATCTCTTCCAAATACTAGGATCTAGTTTAAAAGAGAAACACCTGCTTGCTCCAGAAACTCCGTCTAATCGCGAGAGTGAATTTGTCGAATATTTCGCAGAGCAAGGTCCACCAAAAATGTAGCTGGCCTAGTTAATTCGCTTGGTGCTTCCGAATATAGACCCACTGACTGAAGACTTTTCATCGACTCGTCAAAAAGGAGCCTAAAGGCAGTTCTTTTACATAATGGCAATTTTTATGCTTCTATTTCTGTGGACCATTCGACCCAATTAAAATAAACTTAAGAAAATCTTAAAAAACCTCTCAAGAGAATAGGCTACAAAAGTCACAACCAGCTACTATGCGGCGACTTAAAAATTTTGGGCCTTCTATTAGATCAGCAACTTGGATTTACGAAATATCCATGTTTTTTTATGTAAGTGGGATAGTACAGCTAGGGACTAAAACTAGGTAAAGAGAAATTGGAAAACAAGAGGACATTTAATACCTGGCAATAAGAATATTCTTCATGAAAGTCTAGTTGATCCTAAAAAATTATTATAACCTCCACTCCATATTAAGCTTAGTTTAATAAAGCAATTTATTAAAGCGTTGGACAAAACAGGTCGATGTTTCCAATTCTTGAATAAAGAAATTTCCTATCTGTCAGAAGCGAAGACTCAAAAAGGTATCTTTGTTGATCCGCAAATAAGAACGCTAATAAAAACTGAAGAGTTTGAAGCGGTCATGAATAGCTTCGGAAAAAGTGCGTGGAAGGCTTAAGGATGTTGGAAGTAAATTTCTGGGAAATATTAAAGACCTGAATTATGTGGACATTATGAAGGACATGCTGGCCAAATTTAAGGAATTATGTTCCAATATGAGCGTAAAAACTTACTTTTTACACGCACATTTGGACTATTTTCCTGCAAACATTAAAAAATGGAGAAGAGGTATCAGGACGATAAGATACAAAAATGATGGCAAACTATTGTTGAATATTGAAGAGGAATGCTCCTATGGCCGAGTATAAGAAAAAAGCACCAAACGTAGTTTTTCGGGCAAAAGAGAAAGATTTTCTGAGAAGGGTAAATAGTAGTTCGTCTTCCTTTTGCTATGTTTCCAGAATTCGTTTATTATTATTTTGTTCTTTTATACTTACCTTATAAATAAAATATTATAAAACTATACCGTTTGTATATACAGGGTGTCCCACCAAGGTCGGCAAGGCACGATATTACGGAAGCCATAAACTTTACGGCTTCGCGAAAAAGATTTTAATGACTAAATCGACCAAAAGAAACTACAGGTGAGCTTGTTAAATTGCTGTATCTTCCATACGCTTCGCCCAAATTTAATCAGCCTAAGCTTGTTTAACAGACAGTTTTATTCTTATTAAAACAGCGACTATGGTCGTGGTCGCTTGTACGTACCGCGTCTTCCAGGTGGCGCTGTTTAAACAAGATTTCGTTTTTTCAAATTTTCTTAAAAAAATTAAATAGCATTATGCATTTTGTCAAAACTTAGCTAAGCGGGCATAAAAATTACTACATTCGATAACGTTGTTTGATTTTGAGTTATTTACAAATTACTCTTATATGTAGTTTAAAAAATTAATGTTTACCGTTAACTAAAAAGACTATTAAAGCTGCAAAAAAAAAGTTTAGAAAGGCAAAACGTAACGAAGAAATGAAAAGAACAAAAAGTTTTTATAAATGTTTAAAACGAATTTCATTATTTTCAATGCAACGATATAATCTGCGTTGCGTGCTTAATACTGCTTCAATTTCAGCTTTTGGAATGCTGGCAAGAGCTTCATGGATGCATTGCTTTATGTTTTCAGCAGTAGTAGGACGCATTTAAAGATATTGTCTTTTAGCCTGCCCCATTAATAAAAATTAAGCACCATGAGATCTGGGGATCTAGGCGGACATGAAAACAAACTTTCTCGTTCGATCCAGCAGTACGAGTATCTTTCGTTTAAAAGGTCACGAATTATCAGAGTAAAGTGTGCAGAACACCCATGCGTCATGCTGAAACCACATGTAAAAATTTTGTCACCAGATTTTTGTAAAAAGAAGTGTGATTCGAGCTGTTTCAGAAAAGGCCTTTCTTGAACTAGCAAAAAAATGAGTTCGAGGTAAGGTTATGTGTTATAATTTTTAAATTCTATTAGTTGTACTAATTTTTAATATGTTTATTTGCTTTATACATATCTATAAAAGGTACAAAATAGATATTCTAGCTATATTTTTATATAATAAAGGAATCTACAGCCAAAATTATCTCACGTATGTTTTATCATACCATAGGCATTTACAGGTATAAGGTATATGTGGTTGCATATTTTCCTTTTCAGGAAGAAATTGTATGATCCGTCAAATCAACGGGATGCGGAAGAACTTTTAAACTATTTGAAGCAGATTGAGTCCGATGATGAGGAATATGCCCCAATAAAAGGCTGTAGTCATATGGTCATGGTTTTACTTCCACCACTAGATGGTCAAGACAGCGAAGAAGATGATGCACCAAGTGATGACGAGCAAATTTACGGTATTCGTTCTATAGGAAAAGGAGTTTTAAAGCAACCAATGAAAGTGTTGGCTGCTAACAAAGTTGGTGAAACCAAAAATGTAGTCCTTGCATCGAGCGGAAAGAATCATATTGAACAAGAAACGTACAAAACCCAAAATGTTGTGCAAAATGAGGACACCAGCGAAGAGATTTAAAATAAGTAAAAAATATTTTAAAAATAGTTTTGGTAAAGATCAAAGTATCAAAAAGAAAATGACCTGGATAGAAAAAGAATTGACAGTCAGGGAAGTAAGAACCAAGGTTAAAAAAACTGCTGAGCCCACAATCGTAAAAAAAAATCGGGACGAAATTTTAAATCCTATAGACTTATTCAAACTATTTTTTCCCGACGAGTTCATGCAATTTGTATGTGATGAAACCAAAAAGTATGCAATATTTAAGGGTAATCATAATTTTTCTGTTTCTACAGAGGAAATGTATGTTTATTTTGGAATTCTTTTGCTCTCAGGATATACAAGGGTGCCATATAGAAGATGCTATTGGGAAACAAAACCCGATACATATAATCCACTTATAAGTAATAGTATGTCCCGAGACGGATTTGAGACTATTTATCGATACCTACATTTTAACGACAACACAAAAATTGATCTAAGCAATCGAACCTATAAAATACAACCTTTAATAGATAGAGTAAACTCTGTTTCACAGGAATTAGGTGAACCACTATCGTCTTCATTTTCGCTAGATGAAGCTATGGAACCATATTTTGGCCGTCACACCATGAAACATTTCATCAAAGGGAAGCCAATCTGCTATGGGTTTAAATTTTGGTGCCTAACCTCTCCTGAAGGATATATCTTTAAATTTAGTCCCTACTGTGGCGCCGGTGATAATACCGAAGGAAAAACTTTAGGGTCCAGTGTAACAGAAAAATTATGTGTCGACTATCTGCCAAATGATTCTACAGTTTACCTAGACAATTTTTTCAACTCTTTGCCTCTCCTTAGACAGCTAGAAACACATCACGTTAACTGTATTGGCACTATAAGATCAGATCGTATAGAAAAAGCACCAATGAAAGATCTTAAAAAGGAGAAACGAGATGCCTATCATGTTTTGCAGGAAACTAATGATGGGATAACTCTTACAAGATGGAATAATAACAATCAGGTAACAAGGGCAACAAATATTGAAAATAACGAGCAGTGCCTCGCCAAAGGAAAATGCAAACGCTGGTCTAAACAGCTTAGGAAACATATTGACGTCGACCAGCCCACAGTATTAGATCTTTATAACCAAGGAATGGGAGGAGTTGATCTTTTTGATAAAATGCGCGGCCTTTATCGAATGCGTATAAGATCCAGAAAATGGTATTGGCCATTTATTCGATTTTGTCTAAACGGCGCAATGGTAAATATGTGACTTCTTTATCGCTTTGTCGATCCAAAAATTGAACTATATGAATTCTACAGGAGAACTGTTCTTGCCCTTCTTACAGCTCCCCAATTTTTAGCTGGTCCAATACCAAAATGCAGCAGAAATGTTTTAAAGGAAATTCGATATGATAAAATTGGCCATCTCATCGATAAACAATCAACTCAAAGACGTTGCGCATACTGCGGAAAATGTACTAAATTTTCTTGTGTTAAATGTAATATTGAATTACATCCTGAAAATTGTTTTCGCATATATGATACCCCTCCCGTTTAACTGCTTGAAACTTGTCACATATTTTTGTTTTGGCTTTGATAAGTTTTATATAATGTAATAAAATGTTAAAATTCAGATGTGATATTTATTTACACCGGAAATAATAACTTATATGCCTAACATATGTTTTATCATACGCAAAAAAACTACATCAAAATATAAAAAACTATCTAAAATTAAATTTTTTTTATGCATTGTATATGAAAATAAGTTCATATAGTAAAATTGAGGTAATTCCTAGAAAAAAAGTTACTCAGGCTTTATTGGGTTAAGATGAAACAAAATTATTAACGAAGTCTTGCCAGAGGAGGCTAGTCCTACTTAACCACTTACCGAGCACGGTTCGCCTTAAAATATTAAATAAAAATTAAAAAAGAAAAAAAGATAGACGATGTCTATGGAAATGCAGAGAACAAGCCCATAAACCAGTTTATGTTATATAGATAAATATATTAAAAATTTTAGTTTTTACAAAATTAATAAGCGCTGGGTCATGAGCCAGTCTAAAGAAAAAACATATTATACTTGATCAGAAACCTTTAAAAAAAAAAAGTAACAATTATTTACTAGTACTTTAGTGGTTATTCAATGTTTATCGCAATCAATATTAAAGAGAACAAAATAAAAAAAATCGTGAGTCGTCCGCGCGGTTCCGACATCAAAAAAACAGCTAACAAAAATTGGCTCTATTGTTCACTTAAAAGATACGCACGAGGCTTGTATTTAAATTTATTAATATAAAGTAACCCAAATTCATCAGGAATTGAATTGTACAACTTTATAGCCTTATATGTGAAACTTCTCTGAAGAAGGGATGCTTTATGTTGCGGCATAGTAAATTTGTATTCAAACCTTATATTTCTTTCATGAACATTACCTCTAGAGACTAATTTATTTTTTAGATTAGGTAATTGAAGTGTTAGGTACGGTAAGAAGTTTATGAATAAAATTGCCTAAATGGTGATTACATCTATTTTTCATATTGAGTCAGTTACATTATTTTACTTTATGTAAAATGTGATCCCGCTTTCTTACTCCGTAAATCAACTTACAGCATGAGTTTTGCATTTTTTGGATTCTGTTTTTTTCAATTTCGTGAAGACAAAGCATATGAACAAAATCGCAATACGAATAATGCCATAGCACAAGACTATCTATCACATAACATTCTTCTAAGTTTTAGGTCTAGAAGATCTTTATTACTGAAAATCAGCTTTAAAGAATAAAATGCTTTTTCATTGATATTTTTCACGTGCTCTTTAAAACGCAACTCTTCGTCGAATAAAATACCTAGATTCTTTGCCGATTGTACTAAAGGAAGAGGAACGTTACCTATTTTAATGTTTACATTACTCTTGGTTATGTTCCTATTAGGTTTATATGCTAAACACAATAGCTTAGATTTTTCGGAGTTTAATTTGAGGTTATGAATTTCGGACAGAGATCTTTATAGTCTCAAGATCGGCATTGATATATTAAACTGCTTCTAAGTAGTTAGAGGTATTGAAGCTGAAATATAGTTGAGTATCGCCTGCATACACAGTTGCCTGACAATATTTTATGGATGTTATGATCTCTGCTGCGTAAACAATAAATAGTAATGGTGACAGAATAGAGCCTTGAGGAACGCCAGAAAGAATTTTTATAGTATTTGAATATATATTATCTACTAAGACCCTTTGCGAACGGTTATTCAAGAAAGAAGCTATTAAGTTGACAGATTCTGTATTAAAACCATAATACTGTAATATCATATAAATATGTATACATGTGAGAACTTTGTTCTCAAGCCACTTGCTGAGACCTTATACAATAAGGATTAACCAAATTATGCTAAAACAGCTATTCTCTGGGCTACATGCCCCAACGAGCGCTGAATTAAATAGCACAATTTGGCGTATTTTGACTAACACTGTTAGTACTAAAATACAGACTCAGATTGCAGAAACTACCGGGAAAGAAAAGAATGAATCTTTATTTCCAATGATAGGTTGCTACGCTGCTGCTACCTGTAGACCGGTTTCGAACTCTTTGGTTCTCGTCAGTACAGGGCAAGCATGACAAGCGAGCACACCTACCATTGGAAAATTAAAACACCCTATAGCCACAATATTGTTCTGCTTAGGCAGTACAATACAGGTGGCGCCATCCTCCAGCAGTTTCTAGCAATCTGATGTAAAAGGTACCGTATGGTACTATAACACAATACTAATTCAGCGCTCGTTGGGGCATGTAGCCCAGAGAATAGCTGTTTTAGCATAATTTGGTTAATCCTTATTGTATAAGGTCTCAGCAAGTGGCTTGAGAACAAAGTTCTCACATGTATACATATTTATATGATATTATAATTACCACTTGCCAAGTAGTATTCTCTTACTATTTATAATACTGTAACTTGGAGCATAAAAGCTTATGATTTATTCTATCAAACGCTTTGGAGAAATCAAGCAAAACAAGCAGGCTGGCTTGACCTTTATCATAAGCTCTCATGACGTCGTCCAAAACGGAAGTTAATGCTGTGGCCGTGTTAAAGTTTTTCCGGAAACCGCAATGATTTTCTGGAAGTAATTTATGTAAATTAAAAAAGAGTACACTTGATCATGTAGCGTTTTTTCTAAAATTTTCGACAATACCGGGAGAATACTAATAATTCTTAAGTCTAAAAAAGTTTTAAGATTATTGTTTTTAGCAAGGGGCTTGGAAGTATTTCTGCTCAATACAACAGTACAATATCAACCGGGTGTCTGTAAAAGGTCCTTACAAAAACCTACCACATATTCTTCAGACCAAAATTACACGATTCAAGTAAACTTACCTTAGTACAAAGTTGCTTAGTTTGGGCGCTAGACGGCGCTGAAGTGACAATTTTTAAATCGTTTTTCTGGATTAATTCAAAAACTGCTCATACTATTTTGCCGAAATTTGGTACGTTGGCATAGCTTTATGGGGCAAAAAAACCCATGCCACAATTCTGTTTAATATCAGTACATGGGCGTTAATTGCTTGTTTTAAATTCCTATGCCAATGGAACAAGAGGGGTTTGGGCACAAAATTCAGATGAACCAACTCATTTGCTACAAAAACGGTACTCTTGATAAGACTCGATTCCTTTGACGGATTTTGAGAAATTTGCATTTTATTACTTAATACGTAGTAGTTTTTACCACGTAGTACTTGGGTTTTATAGAATTTTTCCGTTTTTGACTTCTACGCCAATGGAAGATAAGAGGTTTAAGTTTAAAACTTAGATTAAACCAAATTATTTACTACAAAAAACCTCTTGAACAGTTTTCCTATCATCTGCTTTTTGTTCGCACGGTATTTTTCAGATATGTACAACACGACCTTACATCTCACAAACAATTGTTATTGGTGGTTATTATTAATTTCATCTGACAACATAAGATTATTGTCAAATTTATAACATTTAGTATTGTTGCTAACGTTCAATCATTTTATCTGCTTGTATTAATTATTAGAAAACTTTAATTGTCGTGAATTATCATGGCGGTGCAATACACTAATGCAGAATATACCGATATAATATTGGTATTTGGGTATTGCCAAGGAAATGGTCGAGAATGTGTCAGAGTCTACTCCAAAAGGTTTTCAAATCGTCGTATTCCCGACGTTTGCTGCTGTTGAAAAACACCTGCGGGAAACGGCCAATTTATTCCTAAAGCCATTAATAATGGAAGACAGCGTTTTGAAAGGGTTCCTAAAGTCGAGGAAGACATTTTAGAACGTGTTGCAGAAGATCCAGAAATAAGCACCAGGAGGCTAGGTAGGGAAATAGGAGTCTCCAAAGATATTGTTCATGAAGTACTTCAAGAACAGTTGCTATATCCATACCATAAGATGCCAGTTTAAGATCTTTTACCTGGTGATCCTGAAATGGGTCTGGTTTTTAGTCGGCTTGTTCATAGGCAGAGAGAAGCGAATCCCAACTTTGCCAACAATATTTTGTTTACCGATAAAGCATGTTTCACAAGAAGAGGGATTACAAATTTTCATAATGAACATGTTTATGCGGATGAAAATCCACATGCTATCAAGGTGAAACATTTTCAAAATGAGTTTAGAATTAATGTGTGGGCTGGAATAATTGGTAGTCACATTGTTGATCCTCTCATTATTCTATATCCATACCATAAGATGCCAGTTCGAGATCTTTTACCTGATGATCCTGAAATGGGTCTGGTTTTTAGTCGGCTTGTTCATAGGCAGAGAGAAGCGAATCCCAACTTTGCCAACAATATTTTGTTTACCGATGAAGCATGTTACACAAGAAGAGGGATTACAAATTTTCATAATGAACATGTTTATGCGGATGAAAATCCACATGCTATCAAGGTATTTTCAAAATGAGTTTAGAATTAATGTGTGGGCTGGAATAATTGGTAATTACATTGTTTATCCTCTCATTATTCCACAAAGATTAACCGGGGAAATTTACTTGCAACATCTACAAAATACGCTGCCAGATTTGCTAGAAGATTTACCTTTACAACTTCGGAAAGATATATGGTTTAAGCACGATGGAGCTCCACCACATTTTGCATTAAATGTTAGAAACTTTTTGAATCAGCAGTACCCAAATAAATGGATTGGTGGAGGTAATGCCCCTGTAAATTGGCCACCACGATCTCCGGACTTAAATCCATTGGATTATTTCTTATGGGGGCATCTTAAGACGGTGGTTTTTACAGGACAACTCCAGATAAAGCAGAACAACTATGGCAACGTATATAAGATGCAATAAATATTCTTAAGGGCGATGAACAAGTTCTTCAAAGAGTGTGTTTTAATTTTCTTCGACGTATAAATCTTTGTATTCATGAAAATGGTGGACATTTTGAGCAATTTTTATGATATTTCTATTTATTTCTGTTTATGATTTAGTTATTTTTTTCTTTTTTTGTAAAAACTAATACGTATTAAGTAATAAAATGCAAATTTCTTAAAAACCGTGAGAGGAATCGAGTCTAATCAAGAGTACCTTTTTTGTAGCAAATGAGTTGGTTCATCTGAATTTTGTGTCCAAACCCCTCTTGTTTGATAGGCCTAGAAATCTGAAACAAGCAATTAGTAAAAGACCCAGGTTCTACGCCCATGGACTGATATTAATCAGAATTGTGGCATGGGTTTTTTGCCCCATAAAGCCAACGTACCAAATTTCGGCAAAATAGTATGAGCAGTTTTTGACTTAATCCAGAAAAACGATTTAAAAATTGTCACTTCAGCGCCGTCTAGCGCCCAACCTAAGCAACTTTGTACTAAAGTAAGTTTACTTAAATCGGCTAATTTTGGTCTGAAGAATATGTGGTAGGTCGTTGTAAAGACCTTTTACAGACACCCTGTATATCGGTGTCTATAGGGTGGTCCATTTTAAAAACCATAGGTTTGGCCCTGACGTTTGGAAACTACTCTGTAAATATTACAAGATTTTCGGGTTATACCTCTTAATGAGCCAGACAACTTTGTAAAATAAATTTCCTTTATATCGACTAGAATTAAATATATCTACCTTACACGCACTAAATGCCATTCTGTGTAGCATGTTCATAATGTCGACCTATTGCTACCTATATCTACCAATCAATTCCGTGAAATTGCCGATATTCTCTGGAAATACGTGAATAGTACTTGTGAAATAAAAGATATTTTGTCTAATACTAAAGTAACTTTCTAAGTTAAGTTCTTTACTGTGATCCACCAAGGCTAGTGAAACAAATTAAATTTTACCCTAATGCTCTTTAGGTGTTCAATCTAGACCTTTCCGCAATTCTTCTTATTTTTCTCATCCTACTTTCTCTGCCCACCCGAGCAAAAAGCAAATCTGTCAGGGCTTAAACATAAATTTTCTAATCCATTACGAAATTACATTTCCATACAATTTCCAATTTTCCAGCAAAAATAGAAGCTATTACTTAAATACCCCGACAGCAAGATTACTAACCTGCTACTATCATATGAGCCACCAAGATGTCAGTGTGAAAAAACGGGCCGTCCGCAGACACTTCGCATTTGTAATCCCCCGTCAGCTGTCTGTGAACTCCCCGGAGGGTTACGGCGTTCTCCCCCGACTTCGAAAGCTGCAACAGAGTTTATTGAAAGAATGACAAGGCCAACACACAGTTTAGGGTGTTTCGACTAGAAAACAAGCCCTTTTTCATTTAAACTTTTGTTAATTATTTTTAGTGTTTTTGTTACAGTGTGGATAATAAAATTTAAGGAAATTGAAGGTACCTATAGCAAGTTTATTAACACAAAATATTAGTTTTTCTACTATCATGTAAATATATGAACATTCATACGTTAGCAATATATCACATAAACGGAAGGAAGCATTCAAGCTACCTAATTGCTAAAGGTCCATTTAGATGCTCATGTGATTTGTGTGAAAATATTTATCCATTATCCATTACGTATTACAATATCACATTCACACTACATGATATATATATATATGAGGTAGTAAGAAATACTTTAAATCTTATGTGTGCACTATGGACTAAAGTCTGCGTGTGCACGCAGTTACTGAATTACACCACGGTCATTCGTAATACTTATGTAAAAAGCCATCATCCTAAGCTTATTATTTAATAGTATACCCATTTTTATAATTCTTACGGTTTTGACAATTCATAGAAACGTAACAGCATGTTTAATTATTTGAGTGTTATTCATAATCTATATACTAAGGTCCCTTTTTATGTGCAGAAATATTTTTTCTTCTAAAATCCTCTGGTAATAAGTTCAAAAATTTAGGTTAGTTCGGGTTAGTAGAGCAACATAAGAAATAAATCATAGTCGTAAGTGTAAAATCGGCACAGTTAAGTTACGATTTGCATTTGCTCTCGTCAAGATATTACGACTAACGTAATTGTGAAGTAGTAAGCGAAAATCTAAGCACATTTTTTATATATATCTGGATAATTGTAAAGATACCAGACTGTTGAAATAAAAGTTCAGAGGAAAAACATCTGGATTTAAAATTAATTATTTTTAAAACATATTTTTGGGCAATAGTCATATAGCTCAAGATATTCTTATGAGCAGAGCCCCAACAGATTATTCCATAACTAAGACAAGATTCAGCTAAGCATTTATAGACATTAATTATAACCGCTCTGTTTAGAATGTTCCGCAATTCATAGAATTTACATACAAGCTTTTTTTAATTTCTCTACATATTCTGCGTGAGCAGACCATTTCAAAGACTGATCAAAATAAATGCCTAAATATTTCGTACATTCTACTGATCTAACTATATCATTACAACATTACATGAACATTTCTCAGAGAAGTCACAATTATTTGAGTGTACTGGGATTTTGTTTTTATTATTATTTATTAAACTTTTTTATTGCAAAGCACATAAAATTTGTTTTGTTCACATTAAGAGTTAATCGATTATAATCTAAACTCACCGACAAGAAAAACCGGCACCTAAATTTTTTTAATAATTTCAATTCGGCATAAATTTTTTATTTTTGACTTTATTGCAATGATATTTCGCTGGACGATAGATCTATTCATTAAAATTACGCTGCAGTTTATTCTGATGTAATCTTGGTTGCTTAAATGTTTATATACCAGGGTAAGTCAAAATGATGTTTTTAGTCGGAAGTTTAAAACGTCCTGTGGAAAAAACACGCCAGAGAACCTTGTTTAAACATTATATGCGATAAAGCTGGATATATTCCTAGCATTTTGTTTTTAGACTCATCTGGTTATCTTGTTTCTTGTAGGAGCTACGTATTTTTAATTGAAATTGCATTTAAAAACATTTTTGACTTCAAACATTAAAAGTTGTCATTGGAGCACTTAAAATTAAAATAAAATGTTAATAACGGGTGTGTCCACCTCTAGCCGCAATGACAGCTTGCATTCTTCGTGGCATGGAATCAATTAGAGTGATTATTTTTTGTTTGAGGAATAGCTTCATATTCTTTATTTAATGCTGACCTGAGCTCTGCTAAAGTTGTAGGTTTGTTGGGACGGTGACAAACACTTCTTTTAAATTCATCCCAAAGATGCTCAATTGGGTTGAGATCTGGCCTACAGGGTGGCCATTCCAACCTTCAAATTTCAACTTTATCCAAAAACTCATTTACTACATGTGCAACATGTGGTCTGGCGTTATCTTGCATGAGTATAAACTCTGCTCCAATGAAAGGGGCAAATGGAATAACAGCTTCCTGTAGTATCTCTTCATAATTGTACATTCTTCGCTATCGGAATCGGACTCCTCTGATGATGATGCAAACTAGCGAAATATTATATTAAAAATATTAAAACAATTATTAAATAAAATTTTATTGCACCATTTATAAGAATAATAATTTTGTGGATTTTTTTGTATTAATTCTAACCCAGTGTGCACTGTGGAGATTGCCCAGCGATGTACCGGGTGTCCCATTAAGAATGGATGTCGGTCGTATCTTAGAAAGTGTTAGTTGTATGGCTTGCGGAAAAAAAATATATTGGGTAAAGTGGTCATGAGAAATTGTTTGAAATTATTTTCAAGTTTCTCAGACTGGCGCTAGAGGGCGCAACAGTAACGGTAAATATGAATCACGAAGTTTCCTCAAAAGTCGCCTAGTTAAGGTATCCCGGAAATAACATTTTTGTATATTTCGAAGATTTATTAATAAAATTCACCTATAGAACGTGTTCGTCACTTTTCAAATAAAGTGGTGGGGGAAGGTTGAACATTATTTGTAATAAAGGCTGATAACTCCGGTCTGGCTTAACCTTCCATTGTTAACGCCCGTCAGACCTACTTGGATAACTATGGCGAATAATTATCGAACGCACCACCGTGAGCGCTTGTTCTGCTCAGTAGCTTCATATTTTTAGTCTCCGAATTCAGTGTATTAAAATCATTCACGAGTGGCGCGTCGTTCTTAAATCCTAGGCATTTCGGTCTCTGAGACCGGTGTTATACTTTGTGTAAGTTTTTTTTTAAGGAGTCTGCGACTTTTACCGGTAAGTTTTTTACTCTAAAAAATTTATTTTTTGTCCTAAAAATATTTTTTTATTATTTTTTTTTAGATAACATGAGTTACGAAAAAGAACAAGAGTGGCTTAAGCGTCTACATGAAGAGTTACTCTCTGATGACAAAGTGAACACTGCAATAGAATTCGATGATGAAGATGATCCAACCTTGGGGAATGATATTGTTGAAGTACAGGACATTAACACAGACAGTGAGCAGGATATGGATGAAGATGAAGTTGAAGAGAGCAACGTAAGCATTATGGACATAGACAACAACCAGAACCAGGGTGAGTCTTCCCATTCTATACCGGTTTATATTTCCAAAGATTTATCTAAATGGAGGAAACATGTTACTACCAACAAACGTGTTAGGACACGTGCTGATAATATCGTTGTCACATTACCTGGAGTAAAAGGAGAAGCGCGGGAACTATCTAATGCATTAAAAATTTGGGGTTGTTTTATCACTGAAAGTATGCTAGAGAATATAGTCGAAAATACCAATATCTTTATTGCAATATCAAATATAGGTACCATCAACAGAACTGCCAGACCTACTGACTTACTGGAAATAAGGACATTACTTGGCCTATTGTATATTGCTGGAATAAACAAAGCTAGTCGACTGCATGCTTCTGATCTTTTCAAAACCAATGGGACCTCATTAGGAATTTTTCGTCTAACTATGTCTCAGGCAAGGTTTCGCTTTTTGTTAAGCCATATCCGATTCAATGATAAACGAACCCGTGAAGAACGCAAAACACTTGACAAATTGGCTCCAATTAGAGAGTTTTTCGAAAATTTTAATTCCAACTTACCAAAGCATTTCTCTCTTTCGGCTTACACAACTGTTGATGAAATGTTACCTGCATTTAGAGGTCGCTGTCCTTTCCGGATTTATATGCCAAGTAAACCTAATAGATATGGCATTAAAATGTATTCTCTGGTTGACGCAAAATTATTTTATACTGCAAAAATTGAAATTTATACTGGGACTCAGCCACCAGGGCCATATAAAGTGGACAATTCGAACAATTCGCTTCTTCCAAGAATTTGCCAGCCAATTTGGAGATCCAAAAGAAATGTAACAATGGATATTTTTTTTACGAGTAAGCTCGTGGCTGACAAATTACTAAATGATTACAAAATTACCACCTTAGGGACAATTCGAAAAAATAAAGGGGAAATTCCGGCCGAGTTCAAGATAACACGTCCTGAAAAAACTTCTATGTTTGCATTCCAGGAAGAATGCACACTTGTTTCTTACATCCCTAAGCCAGGAAAAAATGTTCTATTATTATCGACTATGCACAATGATGATGCTTTAGATGAACTAACAGGTAAACCTGAAATGATTATGACTTATAATGAGACGAAAGGAGGAGTAGACGTCGTAGATAAAATGTGCGAAGCTTATAACTGTACCAGAGGTTCCCGTAGATGGCCAATGGTAGTTTTCTACACCGCCATGAATATTGCTGGGATTAACTCTTTTGTTATATATAAATGTAACCAACAGGGCCAAAACATAATTCCACGGAGAATATTCCTGGAAGCTTTGGGAATGGAACTAATAGATCCGCATAACAGGCGGTGATTTTAAAAAACATATATTATACCAGTAGCATACATTTGCAAATTTCAGTTTGACATGAAACTTGTTTAAACAGTTTTCGGTCTCTTAGACCGATGTTAACCTTTTTGTTACAATTGAGCATGTTAACAACGAAAGGTTAACATAATTTAGTAAACTTAGTTTTGTTAAATAGGGCTTTTCTTACTTACTTACTTATCTTATGAACTACGGCAATATGTGTTTTACACTAGGCGCTAGGGGGCGCTGTCTTACAACTTCACATGTTAATATCTATTTTCAATCCGGAGATATCAACAACAATAATCATAATTACGGAACATTATGATTTTATTTTCAAGTTGCCATTGTAAAGGTTTTTTTCTAAGAGTCAAATAGGCCTTATGAAAAAATATGAATTGAAACTGTGCACGCGTCTCACCTTTCATTATTACGTCAAAATTTTTGTCGTGCCAACAGTGTTTCGTCGTATTTGATTTTCAAAATGCCTCTGTTACTTGAAGAAGCGGTTATTAGAAGAAAGGTAAGTAATTATATCTATATGTTATAACTCTTAAATAGTTTAAAATAATGCCAATATTTCTCTTAATAGTTTTCAAGTCAATGTAATAAGTATTTTGTTTTTCTTTAGGCTACATCCCTACCATATTGTGCTCCACCAGGCTTTGACCCCGCAAGATTATGATAGAAGATTAGATCATTGCTATTGGTTGCTCAATATGATATTGGAAGATAGAAATATCCTCTCCAGAATTTTGTGGACTGATGAAGCTACTTTTCATGGTAATGGAGGAGTAAACCGCCATAATATGCATTATTGGTCGCAATGGGGATTATTGGATGCGGGAGGTTCAGCATCAAGGAAGATGGAGTGTCAATGTCTGGTGCGGCATTATGGGTGGCAGAATTATTGAATCGTTTGTATTTAATGAGTCGCTTACTGTGCAAAGGTATTTACATTTTTTAAATTACGAACTCCCAATTCTTCTCGAAGATGTGTCCTTGGATTTTCGCAGAACTATGGTTTTCAAACACGATGGATGTCCTGCACATTTTGCGGCAAGTGTTCGTCAATTTCTTGACGACATATTTCCTGCAAGGTGGATAGGAAGAGGGAGTTTATTTCGGTGGCTTGCCAGGTAATATTATAGGATATATTGAGATACTGTTAATGAAAGTGGTAATTTCTATTTTAGATCACCTGACTTAACATGCCTAGATTTTTATCTATGGGGGAGATTGAAGCATCTTGTTTTCGTTACCAGACCCACCACAAGGGAAAACATGATAGAAAGATAATGGACAGCAGTCGCCGTATCCCTATGGCAAAGGTGGAAACTGCAATATTATCAACCAGGGAGAGATTGGACTCATGTATACAGAACGATCGGCGACAAATTGAACATTTAGGGCGCCACTGAGAATTATAGTCGTAACGATATATTTGCTTGAAACATACGTACCTTCATATTTTGTTTTTCCAAGGCCTATTTGACTCTTAAAAAAACCTTTACAATGGCAACTTGAAAATAAAATCAAAATGTTCCGTAATTATGATTATTGTTGTTGATATCTCCGGATTGAAAATAGATATTAACTTGCGGTTTTCGCTGACTTCTTAAATTTTTAATCATCCTTGTCATCAGGTAAAATTGAATATACTATTATATTTACAATTATGGAAAAAACGCGCAATGTTTGTGAAGTTGTAAGACAGCGCTCCCTAGCGCCTAGTGTAAAACACATATTGCCGTAGTTCATAAGATGATATATAGGGGGAGAAAAGCCTTTTTGTTGTGATTGCTCGCGACTATATTGATGGCCTAATAAAGCACGAATTTAGGTTGGGAACATCTACTGTTGTAAGATCTTTTCCCGCAGTCTTTGCATACCCTAATATAAAAGTCCCAATCAGTGCAAAAAAGATGTTGAATATAAAAAAGTTTGAGAGGTTTATCGTAGGAAAAGATAAAGAAATTGAAAACTTTTATAGGCAAATATTTGAATGGCCAACCGGGTCTCCTGGTATTTTTTATTGTATTTCATTTTATTGTGACCTAATAAAATATTGTTTAAACAAACTTTGTGTGTTTATTCTAGAAACCCCACAAGTCCACCGCCATTTTAATTTCTTTCTCACAAGACCAAAACATTTTTTTTTTCGATTTTGCTAAAAACTTTACAGCAAGTACCCATACTTTATATTGGGGTACTTGCTTTTATAGAGTTTTAAGTCGTTTTGAAATAAAACAGTTTTTTCAGCTTTTCTCAAAATTTCGATTTTTGGACATGTGGGGTTTCTCAAATAAGCGATTCAAATAATGTTTAACCTTCCCCCACCACTTTATTTGAAAAGTGATGAACACGTTCTATAGGTGAATTTTATTAATAAATCTTCGAAATATGCAAAAATTTACAAAATAAGAATAGAACAAATGTCTATAGATTATTACATACATTTCAAAAAGTGCGATTTAATTTAAACAAGCACAGCTACATATGTTTAAATATAACTGTTAGTTATAAATTAAATAATATGAATCTAAACTGCTTTAATACATTTAAAATGTCTGAAGATGCCATAGTGACAAGATCCTTCCCACAAATTTAATATTATATACGGGTGATAATTTTTGGCCCAGGAATCCGCGATTTATTAAACGTAAGTTGCCAAATTTACCAAAATAATTGATTAATTAATATTTTCGGGATACCTTAACTAGGCGACTTTTCAGGAAACTTCGTGATTCATATTTACCGTTACTGTTGCGCCCTCTAGCGCCAGTCTGAGAAACTTGAAAATAATTTCCAACAATTTCTCATGACCACTTTACCTCATATATTTTTTTTCCGCAAGCCATACGACTAACACTTTCTGAGATACGGCCGACAGCCATTCTTAGTGGGATACCTGGTATAGATATAATAAATACTAAATCAGCATTTACTAATCATTTACTGGAATCTAAACATCATTTTGCGCCATCTGAAAACATTAATATCTTACATGAGTGTACCAAAATTAAAAATCTCGAAAGAGAAAGCGAAAAAGAGCCCTGTTCTCATGTGACTTAGTGAAATCTTTAATTTTGGACTGTATATAATATTTAATAATTTAAACAATCAATAACAAATACACAACAGATATATTATATAACCCTAAAACAATTCTGGCTCCTTGTACCTCGTACATTTTTCTGGTTGACGTTATTGGGATTTGGGTGTTTGGCATTTCCCTTATCATAATATGTTAATGTCCTTTGCAACTTGGGCTGATAAGAGGCACTCCAAATGACTGCCTTCTCGTCTTTAACTTTGATTGTAGTATTTATTTGAATTAATTGGTTGTTTTCGATGTTTACTATTTGACATTTATTATTTTCATGGTAGGCGTACTGCTGTAATATGTTATATACTTTTTTTTTAATCGACCGGAATTATTTTTAATTATACATTTTAACGTTAAAGTGGAACTGGGCTGGGCATGTGGCAAGAATGCCAGACGGAAGATGGACAAAGTTGATTCTGAAGTGGAGACCCCGACAAGAAGCCTTTCGGAATATGAGTCGCCCACCAACAAGATAGACCGACGACATTAGGAGAGTGGAGCCAAGTTGGATGAGAGCAGCACATGATAGGGAACGTTGGATTAGACTACGGGAGGCCTATGTTCAGCAGTGGACGCAACCAGGCTGATTGATGATGATGATGATACATTTTTTGGCCTGATGATGCTATCATATTGGCGAAACATGTAACCTGATTAACTAAAATAATTTGTTGTTGAGACCGAGACTTACTAACCTGAACTAACCTATCGGTATCAGCTCCCTGATGGCAAACCTGACAACGCAGAAGGATCTTGACAGAGACCGAGACTTCGTGTTGTCTGTTTTTCTATATTTAAATCAGAAAGTTTCAACTTGAACACAGTCTTTACTTGAAGACACATTTATTGAATTGCCAGAAACTGTGTAAAATTTCCTGTAAAGTTTCAACTTTTTTTGTGAGAACCAGTAGAATATCTCTCTGGTACTGTTGAGGACTTTCAGTTTCCGTGTCTGTTAAGACCCATGATATCACCCGAAACATTTAAGCGCCAAGGTTCTTTTTAACGACTGACCCGTATAAAACTTCTGATCTTCAAGCTTTTAACACTTGACAATTTTTTGTCGAACCTAGGAAATTGTATGTTTTCCTATTACTTGGCTTGCACACCTACCTTGTTCATAGCATTTGTAAGTCTAGGATTTATGTAGCCATTTACCAAGCTTACATACGAAACCTTGCAAGTAACATAATTGAATACAACTTCTTTTTACAACTGTTTTGGTATCCGGCTCATTGACCACTGCTGTTTACACAAATTCTATTACAGACCTTTATTTTGTACAATTGATCTTGGACAGGCTCCAGCTACCCCCATGTTCGTAATAACTTAGTAGCGCCCGCATCAAAAATTAATTGATTGTTCGTTACTTAAAGTCTTTGCCCTTTTGGATTCATATCCATCATTTTGTCTTTTAATTAACGCGACCATTTCTTTCTAATTAGAAATATATTTTTATTCAGGGAAATGCTTAGCTTTAGCATAGAATAAATAGCTGACAGGTGACACAGTCTATGAGTTTTTAAAAATTATGCCAGTATAACGTTCTTTCTAATATTTCGTTTCTAATTTGTCAATTCACATGAATAATTGTACCTTGCTTTTAACGTTTCTGGATAAAGTTAAACACAACGTAATCCTCGTAGCATCCTCTATACCATTTTCTTCATGGTTTATCATTCTTCTCGGAAAACTTTGTAAGATTAATTAAAATTTCACTCAAAGCTAGGATTACTGCAACGTAATATGTAAGTATTAAACTGTTGGTATGGAAACAGCTTTCACAGGTAATACAGCTAAAAATAAAATCATTCAGACCTTATTATTTAAATAACCAATAATAACTTCACTATTTTTTCTTCAACATTGTTACTTTTAGGTTTGTTTTAAATATTTTATTGTGTGTCGCAGAACTGCAAGTTTGTAATTCTACTTTCTTGCGCGAAACCACTCTGTATTTTAGGTTGTGTTGGCTCTAATTTTGATTATTTTCTGTGACCCTTGCTGTGGGTTATTAAGTTTGACGGAAAGCTGTCATATTTGTTATTCGGTCAAACTATACTCTGCAGACTGGTCAAACTTTAGCCCTTGTACAAGAATAGGGAAATCTTTGCCCGTTTTTGGATCTTCCACACTTAATCCTGATTTACAATGTATATCTTCATAGATGCACAGATTAGTAAATTATTAGATTTATTCTGTAATCTGTGCATAGATGATCGATATTTTTGAGAGATTTTTGCCACATAACCTTTCTAACTTCATATCTTTTTTTTCTCTCTCTACCACATTGTAGTATGCTTTTTTTCACCTGCCACTTATTTACGTTGCCGTTCCCCTGTTTCCCAATTATTAAGACTAACTACTTAGACATATAAAGCGGAATGTAAAAGAGTTGCAACTTTTGCGCTATAATAAGTGTATTTAACCTAGCCAAACTCATCATTTTACTACTATTTTGTCTGAGTTGGTAAATCAACTGTCCATTGATATTCATGAACTGTCGAATTAACTGTTAATTTGCCATTTAAGATCATCTTTTTACATCTTTTCAAACTAAATAACTTTTAATTAATTTAGCGTGTTAATTTTGGCACTATGTGTGGGCTCCACTGTTTCACTCAAAGGAATTTGGTACTGTTGTGATAGGTTCGAGCTAAAAGCGTAAGTGGCGCTCAAAACTCAATCATATATTTTGCCTTACACAAAAGCATCCTTTGGGGACCATACACGTGTATATTGTTGTTTTACTGGCAAGGATCCTTCACAAAGGAACCACCCCAGTTACCATTGCCACGAGCTTGAGCTAACTGAGGGAGGTGGTAACCTTAGATTTTATTTATATTAAAAATACCAACAGTTATCTTTTGTTACCACCTCATAAGGTTATAACCTGTTAAAATGTATCAGTACTAGAAAAAATATAATACAATATACCGCCGCGAGAGTTTTTTTTTATATTCTCGGATATCTTTAAGTCCGTGGTTTTGCCTAGGCAAACTTGCGCGGCTAGCAATAAAAATAACTATTTTAGAGTGAATATATCACTAGACTGTTGTATATGGGCAAAATACCATGACAACTAGCTGCTTTCTACTGGCAAAACAGTAACCTAGGCTAACTTTGACATAATCAACATAACATAATTACAGCGAAAATATTTTTTTGGGCTAGATAATCAATCAATGTTGATCTAAGCATTAAAAAAATGTTTTAGTGTTATTGTTCGTTTTTGTCATACAATTAGAGCTGATGATTCTCTAGAGTTTATTTAAGTTTGTCGTCATCTGGCAAGATTGCGAATGGTATTTTTGACGAAATCATTCGCCTGTGGTTCGTGGTTTTGTGTCTGGTGTTTTGTCCTGCCTAATAAGAAACTTTCATGAGAATTGTAAATTTGGCAGACAAAATTTTCTCCTAAAGCCTCACATTCGTAGAGAGGCAACATGTCAGCCGGCATGTGGGCCGACTTGTCTGTTCTAAGGTAAACGATGTATTTAGTATCGGGGCAGCCGGCCGATATGTCGATGTCGCATGCAAAATTCATCCGCACATGTGGTGTCGCCATGCATTTGTCGCTATGTAAACATTACATTTATTTTTTCGTAGTTTTATTCACCATGTATAATGGTAATGGCCTAGTCGCTTGGCAGCATTCTCGTTTCCCATGCTACAGGTACCAGGTTCAAGCCCGAGCTGGTCGTGTTGCGTATGCAACACACACCGGCAAATTCTTACCAGTAATCTATGTAGTAACGGAGAGGCCTTTAAGATACCTGGCCGGTGATCGTTGCCATTGGCCGGTCATCAAAGGCTGTACCTCTAGAAAAGTCATGTTGTCGACGAAGGACCCTTGAGCCAAATGCAGGATTGACAGTGGTGCGATGGTGGATCCCGGTTACTGTCTGATATTCGTATGGTTAAGGTAAACACCTTGATCAGAGAATTGGCGGCGGAGTCTCGAGTGGACGGGTCTGATGCTGTTCCGAATGATTCAAGGGTCCCCGCGACATCCATAGCTCTCTTAGCTGCACACAAGGACGTTTAAGGGTTGGCTCGTCGAGGTTTGTGATGAGCAAAGAGAAGTTAATAATAACAAGGCCGTAAAAATACTGTGCCAAGAATATCATCTGTCGGTTATGTTGTGGTTCAGAACCCACGTTAAACTGTTAGTCCTGTCTAGCTGACATTACCCAGACGTTAACACGGGTCAGCAAAAATGGTCTAAACTTGCCAACCCTTTAAAAAGTTTATTTCTCGAGATAGATTAAAGCGATAAATACAAGAGTTGCAGGATTTTCCTGAATATTTTTTATATGTAACCTGAACCAACCAAGAATCAAAAGACTATCGCAAAATTAAAAAAAAGCTTAATCTATGGTTTGGTTAGTTAATAGAACACAGTAGCTCTTATTTTTAATAATAAGAGGCGCAATTAGATAAAGAAACTGTTCAAACTGGGTGTAAGACATGAGCAAATTTCTTGTGTCCCTTTGAAGCTTCATTAACGAGCTGTATGCGCCTTCCAAACGTTTCTTCGCTATAAAGCTTCTAAGATGCCATCTTTTCATTTTCCGGTTTGACTTATTTTGACTTTCTAATTCTGTTGTAGGGCTTCCTGCCAACACTACGAAAGCTGATATTACTTGTACTATGACTTGATTGTCTACCATTTTAAAGGTAACTTAAGGTTTCGATTTTTCAGAGCTCCTTGCAGACAAGTAATAACATAAATACCCGTCAGTTGATTGAAATTGTCCTTACGACCTTTATGATACTGATAATAATTATCAGAGTAGCACAATAAACTGTTTTCATATTACGTACAAGGTCATTTTTTTAAGTGTCTCACCCAATTGGCGATTTTCCTGATGACTATAATAAAAACCGAATTAGTTATTTCTCAATGATACATAGGTTAATAAATTTGATAGTAATATTGGATTTTTTTAAATAGCAACCCTCATCCATAACTAAACGAGTGATTTGCGTTTGGCGATTCGACTTCAAAAACATATAGTTATTGATATCTATTTTCAACCATTCCGGAAATACGGGGGTTCCTAAATTGCCTTTATCGATTTGATCTTTTAAGTTGTCTTACCCCTTTAATAAATTCTTTTGAGGTGAAACCCCCAATTTTTTTTTACAGCAACATAATTTCCCGTAGCTTAAATAGATAAACAGAGGCAAAATCGTTGAAAGCAATTTAGGACCCCCCGTAGTCCCGGAACGGTTCAAAATAAATGTCAACAACTTTGATTTTGAAATCGGATCGCGACATACGATACACTCGTGTGGGTATGGATATTTGAAAAATCCAATATGGCGTCATATCTGTCAAATTTGTAAACCTATATATTTTTTACGTTATATTTGGCTTCCTGGCAGGAAATGATTCAGAAATGTATTATTTCTTTTATGTTACAGTCAGCAGGAACATCGCCAATCGGGTGAGACACTTAACCAAATGTCCGTTTCAATAGAGATAAAAAAATTTAAATAAGTGTTTGAACCAAAAAAGAACCATTCAATTTATTACTAAGTTTAGGTGCTCTGGATTATTGAAATAGGTTACGTGTATTTTATTATATTAAAATGCCAACATTAATAAACATGCTTTGAAATATACTTGCGCTGCTTGCCCATCATCACTATATAATAATACAACGTCCAAAGTAAAGATATTTTTGAACTTCGGTCGGAAAGTACTAAAAAACGGTGTAAAATTTTAACAGTTACTTGTGTTTTCGAGGTCATATTAACGGTACTAAATTTAATACATATAAGAAATGGTAAGAATTTTTGGAGTTTGATTTCGTGTATTCATTTGATTGGGTGTCCCGTCAATTCATCGTACGACATTTCACCGCGCGACTTTTCATCGCCGACAATTGAGCGCGCGACATTTCATCGCTACGACACTTCATCGCGCGTCAATTCATCGCAAATTCCTCTATATTTTTCATGAGTACCATAATTACATAATCCTCTTCCTTGAAATACCAACATTATAATATTTAAATTAGATACCTGTTAATGATTTTACAGATATAATTTCTATATTTTTCATTTTGGGTCATGTTGAGTACTATAATTACTTAATACTATAATTACCTAATCCTCTTAAGGTTTCCTGAATTAATATTCCCCGGTGAACTTGAAAAAGGCGAATTGGAACCAAAAAGGTGGATTAGATGCCGTGTTAGCGCTGTTTAACCAATATAAGTCTATATATCTTCTGTTTTAATTGTTACAATATATATATAACAATACGGCGATAAATTGTCGCACGATAAATTGTCGTAGCGATGAATTATCTCTGCGATGAATTCAAAAAACACAAACTTATAACAAGTTCGTGCATAGAATTGTCCCTTATCCTTTCCGTCGGCATATCTCGTTATCACGTGTGGTTGCCACGAGATGTAGCCACGTGCTGCAACTCTCATTTGGTTATCTGCGATGAATTGTCGGCGGTGAATTGTCGTTCGATGTATTGTCGCGCGATATGTTGACGCTAAATCATTTAATTGAGGATTAAGGAAAAAGAATATTTATATCATTATTGACTTCAATAAGTCCGCCTCTATATCCATATTCAAGGCAAATTTTCGACAAATGCTATTTGACATGTAAAGTATCAAGTAGTAATTTTTTTGTTGCACTTGAACAACATATTTTGTACTTAAAGCCTAGTAATAATTTTTTTTAAATAAACTTCTTGCTTAATTTAAGATAAAATATTTAACCAATTTAGCATTTGTATAGTAACACACAATTACCAAAGAAAAAGATCTGAAGCTAAAGTCAATAGAAAATCAAAAATACTTTCCATTTTCTGGGGTCAGAGAAAATCCAGCCTGCCCTAAAAGAAGTAAAATTAGCTTTTTGTGACTGAAATCGTTTCCAATTTCTCCAATAGCCGCACGTTTCTACACCCACTTACAATATATCCTATTTATTCGTCATGGTAGTTGCCCTTAGCTAACTTGGTTTTGTCAAGGCCGTTAGAGAAAAAAATGGAAAAATATCGATAAGAAAATCAGATTTTTATGGCCAGGGGAATTAGAATAAATAAAATCTAAATAAAAATGTTGATGTTATAAATCTCAATATGAGCTATGCATTTAAAACGAGATATGCCGACATGAAAGTGCTACATTTACGGGGTGTAACCACGTAACAAAATTACATTTTTTCTCGAAAAATGCCTCTCCTCTGACCTCAAGATCTAGATCCAACAGAAAATAGGCCTGCCACGAGAAGTACAGTCGAGAAGTGCATTGTAACGTGTTTGGAAGTAAAGGGTCTATTGAGTGTCTATTTTAATATAATGTTTAATTGTTTTAGCAGTTTTGATCATTATCCTTTCTCGGCGTTAAACAAACCTCAATAAAATGCGCCTATTAACTTCTCGTCGAGGTAGTTTATCATATCAACTTACTGTTGAGCCCTGTATATTCACATCCTATTTTTCTGCTTTTTGCAACATAAAGTACTATCTCTTGTCAACTGTTATTCTGACCTATACTATCACAATTGCTCTGACCTATGCTATCATAATTACTTTAACCTCTAATATCTTAATCGTTTTCGCACTTTGCTTTGACCTAAGATATCGTAATCATTTTCGCACTTCGAAATCAAAGAAAGCAATTTCTTAATGTTCTGGCTGAACGCCTATCTAACCCAATTAAAATATCAATTACAGATAGCAAATAGTATAAAAATGCTGAATAGCAAATGACAAGACGACACTCGAAATCTCACTTTCTGCTTACAATCTTCTCTCCAGACTTTTTTACTTCTTGTATCCAAATAAAACTACCAGTTTTAATTAAATATACTTTATTTTACTAAAACGAGTGATAAGTTTTCTTCAACCCTTTGGTGTTTCCTGCTTCAAGAACCCTTCCCGCTCGGGACCACGACATAAATTGGCGCAATCGACGAGGATTTGGCCCTTTTTGGAACGTTGCTGAGGAAAATCAACCCTTCGCTCGCCGAAGCTGATCGATAAATCACACGAACCAGAAGGCTGAGTTTCACCTCGAAGACCAAACCAGAACCACAAGAAAACCACCAAAGAAAACCAAAACACCTGCGAGAGTAAGACCTTATCCTTTCCAAACCTATTCTTTATTTTTCTGTTCAATAATTTTGTATTATATTTCTATTTTAATTTCATACCACCAAAATTTTGGGTGTCCACAAACTTCTTTTTCAATTTTTTCTTTATTTCTATTTGAAGTTTGTTACTTTAAAATTACTTTAAATAACTAATCTTTGTAATTGTTACAATTTACAATGGCTGATGAAAATGCCTCGATGTCCAGTAATAACAGTGGTGATAACGATAATGACATTTTGCCTGATGACGTCGTTGATACGACTGAAAATTTAACTATGGCTGATATTTTGCCATTAACCTTTCTTTGTTCATTGATATCTAAACCTTTTGACGGCAATCGCAATCAATTACCTGAATTTATATCAAACTGTGAAAATGCATTTAAATTCGCAAAACCCAATCAAATTGACGCTTTATTAGCCTTCGTTATTTCTAAAATTACGGGCAGTGCAAAAGCACAAATGCGTGATAAATCAATATCTATCTGGAAAAACTTAAAAGACTTATTATTGCAACTTTACTCTGATCGTAAACATTACACACAACTAATGGAAGAATTAAATACCATTAGACAATTTTATAATGAAAATGTTCTAAGCTTTTACAATCGAATTGACAAAATACGGACTAGACTTCTAAATACAATCAGTTTTCAAGACCGTACCGAAATACAGGGACGTTCACAAATGATTAAAGAACTTTCTCTTCAAAGATTTATTCTCCATTCCACTCCAGATATATCTCGATTTCTTCGCAGTAAAGAACCGAAAACTATATCACAAGCTTTAAACGCCGCTCTCGAAGAAGAACGCGCATTACTAATACCTAAAATGAATAAGATTCATATAACTCCTAAATTTTGCTCATTCTGCAAATCTAAAAGTCATTTGATTAAGGATTGTTATAAAAGACAAAACGCGAATAAAAATGTTCACAAATCGTTTAATCAAAGTTCTATAAATAATGTCAACCAACCTGGAACTTCAGGTGTCCAAACTTCTAACTCGTATAATAACACTTCTAACTCGTATAATAGCAAATTCTGCAATTATTGCAAAAGAAAAGGACACGTACTATCAGAATGTTTTAAAAGAAAGAGAGATAATGATAAAAAATTTAATCCTTCTAACAAAAGAGATGGAAATAATCAAAATAATGTCAATGTTCTAAGTACAGATAATACTAATTTAAACTCTATGACTTCTCAAGAAGACGTCGTTTCTTGGGAATGGGCTTAAATAAAACCGACGACTTTTCTAATATTAACATTAATTCTTACACCGTTGAATCAAATCAAGTATTTACAAACAATGCTAACGACAAAAATCCATATTTAGACTATGAACATAATGGTCGAACTTTTAGATTTTTACTAGACACAGGCGCTTCCGTATCTATCATGCGAAGTGATAAAATCGTCTATTTTTCTAAAGATCTAAATCGACAAGAGAAAATTACTATAAACGGTATAAACTTAAATGCCCCTATCTTTTCTCTAGAAAGTTGTTGCATAAATTTAAATATTCAAGATCAATTATTGCCAATAAAATTTCACATTATGTTACAAGATAATAATGCTTTATTTGATGGTATTATCGGAAATGATTTCTTATCGGCACAAGGCGCGATAATTAATCTTAATAAGTCTGAATTAACATTAAATTCTTTATCATCTCCAATAAAAATATTTAAAAATATAACTGATAAAAAACAGAACTATTATAATTCTGATGGCTCGTACTTCTTAAAACCAAGGTCAGAAACGGTCATAGAAATTGAAGTAATAAATAATTTATGTGAAGGAATTATTCCAGAAACTGAATTACCTAACGGTATTTTTCTCGCAAAATCTCTAGTAAGAGTTTATAAAGGCAAAGCCTTGACAACAATTATAAATACTAAAAATCACATTTTGAAAATTAAAAAGATACGTCTTAAACTAGAACCTTTTGATGAGTCCAATTCAAATATTTTCGTTGCTAATGTAAATAAAATTAATTTATCACAACGACTCAAAACATTGCATAGTAATTTACGTTTAGATCATTTAAATGTAGAAGAGAAACATTCTGTTTTAGACATATGTAATGCCTATAACGACATATTTCATTTACCTGACGACAACCTAACACACACTGACGTGCTAAAACATGAAATCAAAGTAACTGATCCTACACCAATAACTACCAAAATATATAGATTTCCCGAAGTTCATAAAAAAGAACTAGATCAACAAATATCTACATTACTAAAAAACGGTATTATTCGTGAATCAGTTTCCCCTTATAACAGTCCACTTTGGATTGTCCCTAAGAAAATGGATGCTTCAGGCGTACGTAAATGGCGGTTAGTAGTTGATTATAGAAAATTAAATGATGTCACTATTTTTGACGCTACACCTCTACCAAATATTGACGATATTCTAGATCAATTAGGTCATTCTAAATATTTCACAACCCTTGATTTAGCATCGGGATTTCACCAAATTTTAATGGAAGAAAAAGACATTCCTAAAACTGCTTTTTCTACCCCCAATGGTCACTATGAATATCTTCGCATGCCCTTTGCATTAAAAAACAGTCCTAGTACATTCACCAGACTAATGCGAGTAGCCCTAACAGGTCTCCATGGTATCCAATGTTTCGTTTACCTCGATGACATAGTCATTTTTGCCAGTTCAATCGCTGAACACTCTTCCAAATTGGAAAATATTTTCAGTAGGCTAAAATCTAATAGACTTTTTTTACAACCAGATAAATGTGAATTAATGAGAACCGAAGTTACTTATCTCGGACATATAATAAATGATAAAGGAATTTCTCCAAATGTCGATAAAGTCGCATCAATCCAAAATTATCCAAGACCTACTACACCGAAACAAATTAAACAATTTTTAGGTTTAATGGGTTATTACCGACGATTCACTCAAGATTTTTCAAAAATCGCAAAACCTTTGACATCACTTTTAAAAAAGGATGCTCCATATTTATGGACCGATGAACACCAACAAGCATTTGAACACTTCAAAAATATCTTATCAAACAGTCCTATTCTTCAATATCCAGATTTCACGAAACCTTTTGTTCTAACAACTGATGCTTCTAATTATGCAATCGGTGCAATTTTATCCCAAGGTGAAATTGGTAAAGACTTACCTATTTCATACGCATCACGTACACTTAATAACGCTAAAAGTAATTACTCTGTAATAGAGAAAGAACTATTAGCAATTGTTTGGGCAGTCAAGCATTTCCGCCCTTATCTCTATGGTCGAAAATTCTTCATTTACACGGATCATCGTCCTTTAGCATGGCTTTTTAACTGTAAAGACCCTAGTAGTCGACTTATCCGTTGGCGATTAAAACTAGAGGAATACTCTTACGAAATTAAATATAAACCTGGAAGAATAAATTCTAACGTGGACGCATTATCTAGAAACCCAGTTAATATTATTAAAACATGCTTCCCCATGCATACCGAGAATTATGCTGAATTTATAAAATATCATTATGAAAATCAAAACATTCCTGATATCGAAAGTATCAAAGATAATATTTTCGCAAAATTTCCAAATGCTTTAATTTATTCAAAAGACTTTGATGAAAATAATCTATATTCTGATAGTTTATCATCTTTATTCGATCTAAATAAAGCAGATCAATCCGAAATAAACCTTTACGATACTATTAAATTCGAAAACAATTTGAAACAAACATTTTTATTAATTGCTAAATTGAATCATTTCGATAAAATTTCTTATAATGACTTATTCTATTCATTACAAAACTTACGAACTACTTTAATAAAAGACAAAATTAAACTCATATACCTCAAGAATCCAATCGAAGCTAATAATAATTTAAAACAAGATATATTTAATGAAATAATAGAATTTTTATTTTCAAAAAACATTACAGTCATTCTAGTAAATAAACCAAAATTTCAACCCTTAAATCGCGATGAAATTTCAAAAATATTTCAAGAAAATCATGAATCCACAATTTCAGGCCATTCAGGCTTCTTTCGAACGTATCGGAAAATCAAAGAAAACTATAAGTGGTCTAATATGAAATCTGACATCAAGAAACTTATAAAACAATGTAAATATTGTCAAACAAATAAACTTACCCGACATGCTAAAGCCCCAATGGAAATTACAACAACCAGCAACCGCCCGTTTCAACGGTTAGCTATAGACATAGTAGGCCCCTTGCCTATTACCGAAAACGGTAATCGATTTATTCTAACAACACAAGACGATTTAACTAAATACTCATACGCTGTACCATTACCAAATCATGAGTCGAAAACTATTGCTGAACAATTATTAAAATTTATTTGCCTTTTTGGTATCCCAGAAACTATTTTATCAGACCAAGGAACTGATTTTACATCAAATATTATTAAAGACTTGAACAAACTTTTTAAAATAAAACATATTTTATCTAACCCATATCATCCTCAAACAAATGGTGCCCTAGAACGGTCTCACCTTACCTTAAAAGAATATCTCAAACATTATATCAATTCACAACAAAACGATTGGGACGAATACGTACCTTTAGCTATGTTTACATACAACACACACTTCCATAAAGCTACAAATTTCAGCCCTTTTGAGCTTACCTTTGGACATAAAGCTTATATCCCTAGCTCATTAACGACAAAACCTGAATTTAAATATTCTTATGATGATTATTATTCACATCTTAAATTAAAATTAAATAAGAGTTTCGAAATAGCTCGAGAAAATATAATAAAATCTAAACAAATATCAAAAAATTACTATGACAATAAAATTAATCAAAACATATATAAAGAAGGTGATCTGGTTTTTCTGCAAAATAAAGTAATTAAACAAGGTTTAACTAAAAAATTCTCACCGCTTTTTAAAGGACCATTTAAGATTTTAAAAATCTATTCTAATCAGACTGTTAAATTACTTTTAAATAATAATAAAACAGCTGTGTATCATCATAATTTATTGAAACCATTCGTTACAGATAATGATGACGCCAACAGTAATAGTAATAATCCTCACCCTGACCCACTTACGATTAATAAAAACTGACCTACCAACACCTTATCACATACAACAATTTAATGACAAATCCGGAATCTTTTATCATCAATTGGGACAAGCACGAATCTCCCATGACAAATTTACGCTATTATCGTTCATTAATATTAGTTTATACGAGGAAAAATTAAAATTAACTGCTAAAATTTATCAATCTTCTTTGCCATTATGTAAAAATTACCGAAAAGTTACTAATATTACAAAAACAAAGAAAATGGAATTTTCTTGCAATGAAACCTTAGGATTGATTTTTAATAACTTTAAAATTTTAAATGAAAAATTTGACTCAATTTGTCACTTAACAGGACATAACGTAGACATTATTTCTAGATCGAAACGCGGATTATTTAATGGAGTTTCATACGCATTTAAATGGCTATTCGGAACCCCTGACGCCGATGATGCAAAATTTTATACAGATGCTATCAATAATATTTCGCAACAAAATCATGATATGCATATGTTAATGAAACAACAAGTTCTTATACTTTCCGACGCTATCAACGATTATAATAAAACGGCTCAAGCATTGATATATAATCAAGAAATTTTAAATAAAAATGTAGCTACTTTTAATAAGTTCGCGAATACTGCCACAAAACGCATAAATTCATTAACTTTCGCGCAAACTGTGACAAATCAATTAAATATATTAACACAGATAACCAATGAGTTGCACGAAGAGTTTGACGTCATTATCTCCGCTATTTTATTTTCTAAACAAAATGTTTTACACCCGACTGTTATTACACCCAGGCATTTAAAAGAAGAACTTTTTAAAATAAAATTAAGTTCTGCACTAGAATTTCCATTCGATTTAGACAATCTCGAAAATGCTTACAAATTTATGGACATTAGTTCCTTATCAGTAATATATTCGAATAAAATCTTAATTTTTGCCATAGGCGTACCATTAGTAACAAAGAATCTTTTTAACATTTATAATTTGATTCCACTTCCTACCCAAGTCCTAAACTCTTCCGTATATTCTTATATAAATCCATCCTTTTCTTACTTACTGTTGAGCACTACAAGAAACTTCTACAGTGAGCTGACGGACTTATCCAATTGTATTCACATCCCACCACAGGAGTATATCTGCAGCCATGCAACTATCTACCTGGTTAAAGAACGACCTACCTGTGAACTGGATTTAAAAACCAAACAACTATCGAAAATCCCAAAAAGCTGTGATACAAAAGTAGTCAAAACCGAAGTTGAGATATGGCATCCGTTAAACAAGAACCAGTGGCTTTTTGTTGTTACCAACCCAGTTATTGGAACTATCTACTGTGACAACATAAACCAAGCAATAGACGTCACTATTCAAAACATTGGAATATTCACCTTACAACCCCAATGCAAATGTTATACCTTATCGACGATGCTTATCGCTACTTCAAATCAAACCGCAAATTACACTAACTACAGACCAACAGTAGACATCACTACTGACGATTGTTGTTTAATCGAACAAGAATATCTTAAAAATGAAGAGATGGAATCAATCAAATTATCCAATATTAACCTCAATGATCTCAACCATGCCCAGAACAAGTTACATCAATTCGACGCAGAATTGCAAAAGCGAATCGATGAACCCTTCAGTGGTTACAGACCCAAATGGTACAACACTCTTGGAGAAATCTTTACCTTAATCTTCTTCATATTGCTAACCCTCTGGTGCTGCTGTAAACGATGCCGTTGGTCAATACTTTCCTGGCTCAAACGACTCTTTACTCGTGGTCCATGCAAACACATGATATGCATAAATAGCCACAACTCCTTGGATAATAGCAGTATCCATAGCTATGAGATACCTCGTCAACTTAGAGTTCGTTTCTCCAAAGAAGATGGTGTCACTAATCCAATCTACTCTAGGCCTCACATGCCATCACCCAAAGAAGAGCGACCTATCTTAGAAGCCGGCAATCCTTCAGACCTTCATGACTACGACCACCTTGAACTCGAAGAAGACGCTTCACCCAGACGAATCACCAGGTCTCTTTCCAAAAAGATTTTTAAACTATAAAGTTAAATTTTTATTACTTTTTGTAAACATAGATTGTGATAGATCGAAAGAAACATATATTTCTTCATTATTAATGAAAATTTTAAAATTTTGGAATTCTAGATTGCTTAAAGTTATCTAATTGATATTATCTCTTTAAACAAAAATATATAAATATATATATATATATATCATTGCTTTACAAGCAACTTTAAATGAAAAAAATAATTTTTCTTTATATGATGTCTTTGGACCATAATTAATAAATGCATTCAGTGCGATTAATTTCAATAGACATTCATTCAAGTATCAGAATAAATATCAATTATTCAAGTCATATGGAATTAAAAGAATCTTAAAACTAAAATTGATATCTGATCATAAAGATCCATTTTGATATTGTACACACTTTTATGTGTAGTATCTTTTAAAATGCACCTCGTTGCATATGATCAATATTTAAATTGATTTTATTTTATTTTTGCACACTTTTACGTGATGCATCTGCATGCAATAAACTACGCAATCAATACATATTAATTGATGCTATGTTTTATTTTCTAGTGCACATTAAATTACATTACATTATATTACATTATCGTACGATATTCTTATACGATGGTTAGAATAAGCTACGCTTTTACACCATCTCAATTTGCGCAAATCCACAAACAAATCCACAAACAAATCTACAAACAAAACTTCTAAGAAATTATAAATTATGGTTAGAATAAGTTAACTAACTTTTACACCATACACATAATATCATTCTCTATAATACAGGGAAATCATAAAAGTTTATGGCCAGAACTTCTTTTCCTTGAGATAGATATACGTATATAATAAAATGCACTTTCGATGCATACTAGTCAATATTTACATTGATTCTTTTATATGCACACTTGGAATGTGTTGCATCTTTTTAAATGCACTTTGTTGCATATTAATCAATAAATAAATTGATTTTTTTTCATAGATACGCTTTGTATGAGTTATATTTTCATTTACTTATTGTATACTTACCTATACATCCATGTCTCATAAACGTTTATAATTATATTATACCACATATACTTACCCATTCAGGTATCATTTATATTATATTATACAATGTAATTAGATAATATAATTACACAATATACCTACATTTATTCTTATGAATAATCCACTTGCAAATGAACTTCTCTCTACTATTAATGTATTCAAATAGGAAAATTTCTATTGGATTGTTCTGCACTTATACTTCAATAGGTGTTTCGATAATCTTAACCTTATCAAAACACTTATCGAGGGAGGATTGTTGAGCCCTGTATATTCACATCCTATTTTTCTGCTTTTTGCAACATAAAGTCCTATCTCTTGTCAACTGTTATTCTGACCTATACTATCACAATTGCTCTGACCTATGCTATCATAATTACTTTAACCTCTAATATCTTAATCGTTTTCGCACTTTGCTTTGACCTAAGATATCGTAATCATTTTCGCACTTCGAAATCAAAGAAAGCAATTTCCAATTAAAATATCAATTACAGATAGCAAATAGTATAAAAACGCTGAATAGCAAATGACAAGACGACACTCGAAATCTCACTTTCTGCTTACAATCTTCTCTCCAGACTTTTTTACTTCTTGTATCCAAATAAAACTACCAGTTTTAATTAAATATACTTTATTTTACTAAAACGAGTGATAAGTTTTCTTCAGCCCTTTGGTGTTTCCTGCTTCAAGAACCCTTCCCGCTCGGGGTCACGACATTACTATCATGAACAATAGGTTGTTACATAGTGCAAACGGCAGCTCATAATTGCAGAAGTACTAGGTCATGGTCCGAAGACAAATCCTTAAACCTTACCTTCGTCGTTGGCCTGCCTTTGGACGACACTTAGTTTATTGAGACCCAACCAAGAAAATAACACCGAATACCTATATTTGTTGACCATACAATAAATAAAGCTACAAAGACTTTCCCACACTTACATATCTATCGTAGGAGTTTATTAAATAATAAAAGGGAATGCCTGATTAAAGCCAGATTTTCGTCAGCGGGTTATTGCGGTTGATCGTATTTACGGCATTTGTACATTTGTGTGCTTTTTTTATTTTGTGAGTGTGAGTGAGCATCGAAACGATGAAGGAAAAATTAATAAATTAAGTAGGAAGTTTTTATATGATGTACAAAATAAGGATTATAGAGATCAAAGGAAACAGCAAGAGGCTTGGGAGAAGATGGGCACGTCAAATTCCTTCTTGGCCATAAAGTATATGTGGGATATAATTGAACTTTATCTTATTATTCGCCATTACTACAGTCACTTCTCGCGGCCAAACTCCACACGTTTTATTTTGCCGCCACTGCAGATCAGATCGCCGCAGTTGTCTGCTCTCAGGCCGCTTGGTCTAGACCTGTCAGCGCTTGGTGTGGTTTCTTTCATTTATTTCTATTTGTTTATATTGGCCGCCACCGCCATCGTGGCCATGGCCGCGTCGGTATGTGTCAGCCTTATCTCCCAAAACCACAGCTATTTCTATTGAATTAAAAGTTGTTGCCAACTTAAACATAGCAACCAAAAAAAAAGGAGAAACTGTGGAGCATCCCACGATTAGAACAATATAAGGGCCTAAAGGGAAAAGAAACTGGAAGGAAAATAGGCCAATGTATTGATGGCACCAACGATTGATAGGGAATGAGGTTTAATGAAACAATAGCAAATATAAGGGCAGAGAAAGATGTAGAACTAGAGCAGATAAGGTCACAGAATAGTAAGCTGCAAGAGATCATTAAAAGGTTAGAGAGTCAGTCAAAATGCTCTATAAGTACTAACAGGACAAAAACAAACACTACAAGACATAATACTGACACCATTATAAATTCCAATCAGATATAAGGATATGAAAACGACACCATTATTAGCGAGACGAGTGAAACGAAGGATATAATTGGCCTGAACAAAAAATCGAAGAGGATCTGGAACGATCAAGTCTCACTCCATCAAGGTAGAAGATGGTTCCGTCATGCCTCTGGTACTCGTTCTCTTGCCGAAAACGCTAGAAAAAATCTTCCGACTGAAAGATATTGATCGTGCTCGTGTTCGCGTAGAAACACAGCGGACCAAACCATAGACTACGCAATGTCACCGATGTCAGCTGTTCGGGCACGCGCAGTTCAAATTCACTGCAAAAAATAAATGTATGAAGTGAGCAACAGAGCATTTCACTGTCGAGTGCCCGAACACTGACGCGTTGAAATACGTCAGTTATAATTGTGGATACTCCGCTAACTCAAAAGAGGGTTTAACATACCTAGATGTGGTCGGTCATGTCAACCAGGCGAATACGTACACGAACACCATAAGCAATCTCCCAAAACCAAATTTCGTTTGGGGGCAATAAAATATTAACGCTCTAAGTAATATTCGAAATAAAAATTCAAACACAACCCGAACTAACCTGAAAAAGTACAGAGGCATGGCAGCACACGATGCAGAAGTCAATGTAACAATTCCTGGAGCAGTTCCAGCAAGAAATACAGCACCAAGTTTCAGTAATAATGACGACACTAATAAACGGTAAACGTTGATGGTCTTGCAGACCGAGATTGCGTTCCTTAGTTAAGTAACAAGTAACATTAACGGGATTAAGGGGAAGAAACTTAAAATTGTTGGCTTTATTAAGATATGTAGCATTGACCTTTTGCTTATACAAGAAACATGGTTAAAAGGCGATCGATTCACGTGCCAAAACTATACTGTTTTTAGAAACGACCGGGAAAATAGACCGATGAGCGGAACAATGATTCTTTCAGTTAGTTAGTAAAAGTAGAAACCATACATGGGTAAATTGGGTTCCGTTTACTGTAGTCCCACAGTAAACTTTAGCGAAGGTTGTCGGCAAAGATTTTTGATAGGAATGACGCGGTTATCATAGTGGGAGACCTCAATGCGAAACACCGCATTTGGGGATGTCGAGGCCAAAACGCACGGGGTCTCACCCTATTTAATGGGTCACTCGATCAAAACTGCCAAATACTACCGCCGCGCGCCGGTGGAACCTACGCACTCTCAAGCGGGTTCTATACCGGAAACTCTGGATGTTTTCGTTATTAAGAACACAAGACAGATTTCACCGCCAGCTGTTGTGTCGGAACTGTCTGATCATAAACCGGTCATAGTGGAGTATGGCAATCCGGCGAAAAAGGGGCAAGTGTGTGTAACAAGGACAAGAAAAAATTGGGTGATTTTTTAAATGACTCATGGAAAGTTTCGAACAACTGCACCCGATCCGCACGAACATTTATATATTTAAATATATATGACAACTAATATCAAATATAAACACTACTGTGGCCGAGTTATCCATAATGACAACATCCAGATTTTCAAGACGAGGCATTTTGGCGAACTTGCTGAGAGAATCAGAAATAAAAATAAAACACTGCGCTTAGCGTACAGAACTAGGGACCAGCGCATAAAAGCACAATCAAATGGGGAAGCAGCGGAAATTAAAGAACGTTTAAAAGAATATGATTGGATTAATCAGAAAATTTACAGATCGAAGACAATTTGGTCTATAAATTTACTACATCATTGACAAGGGATGCCAGAAAACTAATGTCATATGTTAAAGATGTAACAAATAGTAAAGTGGTAGTCAATCCTGAAGGAAAAGTTGAATTGTTTGCTGACAGCCTAATCAAGCAATTCAGTGAGCTTCCAACCATGAATTCTACAAGAGATGCTCGGTTAACTAGAACTATCCAAAGATGTAAGAATATGAGACATGATGCCCAAATAATAGCAAGGGTAATTCTAGAGAAAGTTCGCCCTGTTATGGATTACAAAACTATCATAAGACCAGTATTGACTTACGGTGCACCGATCTGCTGCACCGTAAATAATACAAGACCTTTAAAAGTTCAAGAATTTCAAGATAGAGTAGGCAGGATAATCACAAATGAACCAAGATTTATGTGTATAGGCGTACTACATACAGACATGCAAATGGACACAATAGACGACTATTTTATAAAATTAATAATAAAATATTTTTAAAGAACGGACGTTTTACTCAATCCGCTAAAAGCAAATTCACACTTTCACTCCACTGAAGACCAGCGACATAAATATCCAAAAGACTAGTTCCCACCTTAACTGCACAGAAATAGATACCAATAAAAATCAAAAAAGGGGAAAAAATAATTTATTACAAAATCCAAAAACCTACCCATAAATAACCGCAAAGAAAAAACATAAGTAAACAATAGGAATGAAAGTCTCAATTTGATTAACGCAATGAACTAGTTATATGACGGAAATAAAATAATAAAATAAAAGAAAGATGTCTGGTTGGGTGGATAGCTCGATTGCTACGAGATGTCGCCACGTGTAACATCTCGCATATGTATTACTAAAATAAAGAATATAATTATTATTGTTAATTGTTCTAATCAACTTTGCTGCATAATAAACCTGATAGGAGTGTTCTGCAACTTGGCGGAGATACGAACGGAAACACGTGATTGAATCTATTTATCGCGCCTTAAAGACTGCGGTACAAATATCCAACAGAAAAGCAGAAGTAAAGAAATACGCTAAGAAAAAATAGCACGAATCTCACTTCTTTTTCAGATTTTCTGTAAACAAAGAGACTAAGACGATGCATACTAGTTAAGTAAATAAACAAAATGAACTCTGTGCAAATATGACTTAAGAACAAGGTAAATTTAGTATTCCTACCAAAATCACTAGTAGCAGTTTTGAAATTGCCACAGCGTTAAAAATTAAACAAACCCACAATTTCACTTGGATCTAGATCTTCAAATGACCAGTAGACCGGATCTAGCTACTCGTCTCTAAAATTTACTCGTGATTTGTAAAATGTGTTCTTTAAATATAACACACCATTAATAATGGATGAGTGGTCTCGAAGGTCAATTCCGATAACAATAGGCTTGTTCCAACCAGCAGTCTGGGACTAGTTTCTATTTAGAAATAGAGTCTACCAGATGAATATTGCATGTAGACCCCAGGATGCCTTGTTAAGTCCTACTGTAACCTGAACTAACCTAACTGGTTTATTGTATTTGACAGTTTGAAACTATCATGGACTGATGGTTGGAACATACCTTCTACTGACAGTTTTGAAATAAATGCTTATTATATAAGTCAGAAATTTGATTAGTTAGGAATAATAGGTATGGTATACATAAATGAAACATGAAGTTAAAATATACAGGGTGTTCCATTTCAAAATTATAGTCTTGTACATTGTTTCAAGTAACTAAATCGTCTGAATTTTCAGACAACCCCTGTATATCGCAACTAATGTCTGAGCATGTATTTCCTAACTCCCACTCAAATCTCAGTGCCTTAGTATATCAGAGTTCAAAAACATCCGCATTTATAGAAGGTCTATTTTAGCTGGGCTAAACGTCCAGTATACCATCCACCTTTAATCACCCTGTAATATGACAAAAATTAAATTTAGAGGGTTGAGGTTTGGATATCGAAGTGGACACCAACTCAATCCATGCACAGGGTAATTCTTCATCTATAAGCACAACCTTAGAGAACGACAGTTTATAATGAATAATGATCGGTGATAATAAAAATAAAGTTTAGTAACAGTTTTTTTTTTACGGAGATAATATAGTATTTCACCTTAGCTCGGGTTCGGGTGTGATTGGAGCTTTTTGAGTTTCAGGTCTTATCTAGCGAGTGCATATAGGGTAGGTTCGGTTAGTTCGGGGCTAAACTAATCTACCCTACATGAATTAAATAAAGTGCAATAAGCTTAGTAGTATACCTAGTTAATATTTAAATTTCATGTTTTTATCTTAAACAGTTTCAGCCATAATTAAAGGAAATCATCTTCTAAGTATCCCGCTTGGGGAACTGCACAGGCTACAAACAGCCTCTTTAGTAATTATTTCTAGATTTTATGTTCAAATAGAAAAAAGTGTGATTGTCTTAAAATGTAGATTATGCTCTCTAATGATATCACCTTAATTTCGGTACACCAATTACAGTATTATAAAACTTTAGTATCACAATTATACATTTCAATTATTCAAGACCATGTATAGGTTTCTAATTCCATAATTATTCCTGTATATTTTTAAACATCTTTTAAACATCCAGTTTGTATAACAACAAACAATGTTTAATTAAAAAAATGTATTTTTTCTCTAAATATGAAATACACTTTTTAACCCTACTGTATATTTAGTTATGTTAACGCAAAATTTATGAAATCATAATATACCTACTCTCTTATACAGTTAGTAGTTTCCTTATGTCAATTCCGTCAATAAAACGTAGATTACTGGTCCTGTTTCAAGTTTCATTCATTAGTTCTAAAAGAAAGACTGCTCGTTAAGCTTTACCGAAATTGAATTTGGAAACGGTATTCTACGAATTGAAATACTAAAGTACGAATAATTCGATTGTTCGACTATCCTTTGTAGAACGGAAAATGCATTATTAATGTCTGATATTTTAACGGACCATGGAGAATTTAGCAACGAAATTTTCAAATTTTCATAGTTTTATTAGGGTTGCAATTACCTAAATATGACAATAAAATTCAATTGTCTAATTGGGACTTAAGGTAAATAAGAGGAAAATTAGGTAGGTACAGAAAATAAAATGTTGATATAAGAAAACCTATAATAAAGCTTCAGGACCGCATTTTAGATTTTGTTTTGTGACTGATTTATATTTACCATTGTCGCTCAGGAGTCTACAGGGTAGGGGAGTCTAACGGTATGTTGTCGATAGCGGCCCCCTGAACTGAATGAAGAATCGGTGGTGTATGGAAACAGACACCCAGACCTGACTGATGCCTATCTAAATGGATTGAGGGGATACCGGAAAACCTTTTAGCGATTAAAAATGTAATATAATTAAAAATAATAAAACTGACTTTGAAAGTTATCAACAAGCATTATCGTATACTAATTTTAAAGAATTTCTTATTGTTTTTAATTCGTTTGAGCTACCCGAATGCTGGTTTAAAATTAATATTCTGCAAATAGCTACATTATTTAAATTAAAATATTCTCCTGGACTTGTAATAACATAGGTATTCTATAAAAATAAATTCTGATTTAAAGGTAGAAACATTTTTGTATCGCTGCAAAATACAAATATTCCAAAAAGATACTAAACCTGATTTAAGGACACCGTCTATATCTAGCAAAATGAATGAAGTAAATGATTTGCTATTTAATATAGAAAAAAACTCGGAAAATAAAGAGCCTGAAAAATGCAATAAAAATAAAAAATTTTAAACCATATTTCGAACTTATTAGATTCTTTGGTGCCAAATATGTCCAACGAGAGGGAAGAGACTTTTGAAAATAATTTTGTTTTAGCTTTTGTATCTTAGCAACGAAAAGTACATACATCAAGCAAGGCAAGATATCGTTATACTAATAATACTTTGATTCTAGCATGTACCCTTCAAACAAGTCAGCATGCTGACAAATACTTGAGACATTTTGGTGTACTTATCTGTCTGTCGATCATATATCAATAGTATATTAGTTCGAATAGCAACGATTCTAATAGCATGCCCATTAAACACTCTTATAAAAAATTTCTGACTTCTTCTCAAAAACAAAGTTTCTTGTAGTAAAATGTTTATTACTATTTTATTAACCAAGCGTCAAAAAACTAATTAAATAAGTAGTTATCGCGCTAATAAGAAACCATGCATTGTTAGTATCGCTTCGAACATTGCGCCCCATGCGGCGAATTCGTAAAGCTGAAATACCGATGCTTATTTGAGACCGCAAGCAATGCATTGCTTTCGGCCCTCTAACTCCATATTCATAACTTTGCCGAACCGATCCTGATAATTTGGACATGATTGGGAGCCATGTATTCTAAAGTGACACATTTGACAAATTCTCACGTTATGTTTTTTAAATTAACTTGCGTTCATTTAATCATCATTATTTTAGTTTTATGACTAAATACTCGGTATAACAAGAAACATCCTAACATCCTTTGGATATCAAAGCAAAAAATTTCGAATGAAATTATTTTACATTGGAAACATATCTTACAAAAAAAGAGAGATTTAATACATAAACTTGCAGTGCTATAACAATTAAAGAAACAAATTGTGAATATGACCACCATTATTTGTGACAATGACTTGGAATCATCTTCCCCATTGGTTAATGGCATATTCAATAATCATATTTTTCAATTGTTTGATACTAGCAATATTATTGTCTCTATGAACTATATCTTCCCGTGTCACCCAAATGAAATAGTCAAGCATATTCAAGTCCAGGCTATTTGATAGCCGGGTTGTACAATATCTGGGAAACATCCCTGTAGGTACTTATTGTACTCACAGAGGTGTGGGAGGGGCACCATCTTGTTGAAAGGTCTGATAACTGCTCAATTGCCAGAAGCATGTTGCTCAGAATGTCTCATGATAAACTACTGAGTTTTCAACAAAAATCAATCTTGTTTTTCCTATTTGCGACACGGCCAGCGATACCATTACAGATTTTGAAAAGTGGTCTCTAGAAATAAGAACCCAGTTCAAAGGAATGTTTGATTTTTTTTAGCTGTGTCGCAAAAAAAATTAATTTTCATCCAAAAACCACATTTTCGAAATTTCTTCCCTACATCTAAATCTTCTTAGAAGCCTTTCACACCTTTTTACCCTTTTTACTTTATTAACTACACTTAGTTCTTGGCATTATATTTTTTTAAAGCAGCGCATACTAAGATATTTCCTAATTAACTGACTCTTGTTTTATATTCGTAACTTTCATTATTTTTCTGCTACTTACTATTTCATTATTGTTTGGGGTTTCAAAAATCTCTCTAACATGGGCATTGTTTTGTTTTGTTCTTGCGCTTTTGATTTTAAAAATATTTTATTGTTCACAAACGCCAATTGCGAGCAGGAAACATTTTTAAAAACTTAATAAGAACTTCATCTTCGTATGTCAACAACATTTCTTACAATAATAAAAACTCTTAGATCTGACAGCTTACAATAACCCCATAACAACAAACACAATTGCCAAACAAAATTATTGAAAGCTGGAAAACGTTTAATCAAGTTTCTATTAACAATATCATTAAGCAATGGCCAAGAATGTTCAATATTAAAAGAACGCACGTTAGTTTGAAAACAATTACATTACAATTTTTAAAATGTGATCGTTTTTTGCGCTTTTCGTGAAATTTCCTAAATCCGTCCCTGAATTTAAAAAACAAATAGTAATGCATCAACCACTTTAGGATACATATCTCCTAAACAGATCCAAAAATTATCAAAATCGGTCCAGACTTACAAAAGTTATGAACTATTAAAAAGGGGTGCAAGTCAATTTTGCCCACAGGGTATACTCTCAAAATTACGAATAATATTCTGGACTGTTGTTTTGTTTGAAATGGGGGTGACATGAAACATCGCAAAGAACATTTCGGATCTCCGAAAACTATTTTCCATGTGGTACCACTTAATCATCGTCATTTTTCTAAAATACTGTAAAATATGTTGAAACTAATAAAAAATAAAATGTCTATTAACATTTGACATTAAAGTCTGTGCGTTTTAAGAAGTCCGATATCGGATTAAATCACCAAGGGATGTTATCGCTTTTAAAACAGTAAGTCGGTTAAGTTACAGTATCTTCGCACCTTCGCTATACTTGATCACACCAAACATCCCACTGGCTTACTGTATTCTATTACTGGGCGAAATCAGAGGTTTCAAAACAAAATTATCTTAGAATTACGCGTTGAGCATAAATAATAATTAAATAGATAATTAAATTATTTTGCTATTATTATAGTTAAATCTATATAATAATCGCTATTTTCCAAGAACCAATTAAAATTTGCTCAAGTGCGGGATGGTTAAATATGTTAAAGATTTTGTCAGGTATATACTTTTCCGATAATGACATTATTTTGGGATTATAATAATTACTATTTTCCAAGAAATAATTAAAATTTGCTGAAGTGCGGGATGGTATGTTCTACTTTATTTTAAATAAGTAGTAGTGCTTTTCACTTTTAGTTTGTTTCTCATTGTGTGTGAATTAAAATCAGTTATTAAGCAAAGTTATGGAAAATGTTCAGCAAGGTGGCACATCGCCTAGAAGGCATTTATCTCCAGGTGACCGCCGTTTGGTATTACAAGTGGAACGTTATTTTACTTTAGAAAAAGATAACTCGGGCCCGTTAGAGTCTGTTTTTGCAGTGCAAAAACGTACGTCTGATGCTTGCGGCATTTCAGAGAAGACCTTAAGAAGACTTCGAAAAAAGAGTGAAGAGGATTTGGACAGACCATATAAAAGGGTTCGACTCCATTCAAAAACCTTGGATTTATCCCAAGGGATAAAACTCTCTATTAGGAATATTGTTTATGATATGTATAAAGCCAAGGAATATGTTACCCTCAAAGCTATTCTTGAAAAGATAAAGCAGAAAAAACTTTGCGATATTGGAACTAACAGTTTGTCCAATATCTTAAAACATATGGGTTTCAAATATAAAAAAACGAACAACAGAAAACTGCTTTGCGAGCTGTCCAATGTTGTTTCGAAAAGATGGCAATTTTTAAGGGATTATTTAAACAACAAAAAATCGGAATTGTCAAGACAAGTTGTTTTTCTTGACGAAACATGGGTATTTGCAAACGGAACTTCAACAAAAACGTCTTGGCAGGATGACTCAAAGTATTGTTATTCAAGTACCCGTGCAAGTAATGGAAAAAGGTATATTATATTACATGCTGGTAATGAAGAAGGTTTTGTTTTAAATGCCAGTTTGATATTTTCATCAACAAAAAAAACTGATGATTATCACGGCAATATGGATGCTGAAATTTTGAAGCATGGGTGAAATTTCAAATGCAGAGGAAGACTACTTTTAGTAGTACCTATCTACAAGTAGGTACGTTCTGTCGCAAGACTACAAAATCGGTTCTTTTTAGAACCAAAACTTTATAAAAAAGAATTCGTAAAACTAATTTGTCTGAATACTACAAAAGCTAAAAAATTATTATTTTTCTTTACCTAAACTAATTTTTTATTTACTTTAAATTATTTTATTTAGAAAATGTAATTCATCAACATCCAAAATTACCTTCAATATCATTTATTGTTTGAAAGCCACCGACATAATGCTCAAGAGGTTTTATGGCTATGCGGCGAATTCGTAAAGCTGAAATACCGATGCTTATTTGAGACCGCAAGCAATGCATTGCTTTCGGCCCTCTAACTCCATATTCATAACTTTGCCGAACCGATCCTGATAATTTGGACATGATTGGGAGCCATGTATTCTAAAGTGACACATTTGACAAATTCTCACGTTATGTTTTTTAAATTAACTTGCGTTCATTTAATCATCATTATTTTAGTTTTATGACTAAATACTCGGTATAACAAGAAACATCCTAACATCCTTTGGATATCAAAGCAAAAAATTTCGAATGAAATTATTTTACATTGGAAACATATCTTACAAAAAAAGAGAGATTTAATACATAAACTTGCAGTGCTATAACAATTAAAGAAACAAATTGTGAATATGACCACCATTATTTGTGACAATGACTTGGAATCATCTTCCCCATTGGTTAATGGCATATTCAATAATCATATTTTTCAATTGTTTGATACTAGCAATATTATTGTCTCTATGAACTATATCTTCCCGTGTCACCCAAATGAAATAGTCAAGCATATTCAAGTCCAGGCTATTTGATAGCCGGGTTGTACAATATCTGGGAAACATCCCTGTAGGTACTTATTGTACTCACAGAGGTGTGGGAGGGGCACCATCTTGTTGAAAGGTCTGATAACTGCTCAATTGCCAGAAGCATGTTGCTCAGAATGTCTCATGATAAACTACTGAGTTTTCAACAAAAATCAATCTTGTTTTTCCTATTTGCGACACGGCCAGCGATACCATTACAGATTTTGAAAAGTGGTCTCTAGAAATAAGAACCCAGTTCAAAGGAATGTTTGATTTTTTTTAGCTGTGTCGCAAAAAAAATTAATTTTCATCCAAAAACCACATTTTCGAAATTTCTTCCCTACATCTAAATCTTCTTAGAAGCCTTTCACACCTTTTTACCCTTTTTACTTTATTAACTACACTTAGTTCTTGGCATTATATTTTTTTAAAGCAGCGCATACTAAGATATTTCCTAATTAACTGACTCTTGTTTTATATTCGTAACTTTCATTATTTTTCTGCTACTTACTATTTCATTATTGTTTGGGGTTTCAAAAATCTCTCTAACATGGGCATTGTTTTGTTTTGTTCTTGCGCTTTTGATTTTAAAAATATTTTATTGTTCACAAACGCCAATTGCGAGCAGGAAACATTTTTAAAAACTTAATAAGAACTTCATCTTCGTATGTCAACAACATTTCTTACAATAATAAAAACTCTTAGATCTGACAGCTTACAATAACCCCATAACAACAAACACAATTGCCAAACAAAATTATTGAAAGCTGGAAAACGTTTAATCAAGTTTCTATTAACAATATCATTAAGCAATGGCCAAGAATGTTCAATATTAAAAGAACGCACGTTAGTTTGAAAACAATTACATTACAATTTTTAAAATGTGATCGTTTTTTGCGCTTTTCGTGAAATTTCCTAAATCCGTCCCTGAATTTAAAAAACAAATAGTAATGCATCAACCACTTTAGGATACATATCTCCTAAACAGATCCAAAAATTATCAAAATCGGTCCAGACTTACAAAAGTTATGAACTATTAAAAAGGGGTGCAAGTCAATTTTGCCCACAGGGTATACTCTCAAAATTACGAATAATATTCTGGACTGTTGTTTTGTTTGAAATGGGGGTGACATGAAACATCGCAAAGAACATTTCGGATCTCCGAAAACTATTTTCCATGTGGTACCACTTAATCATCGTCATTTTTCTAAAATACTGTAAAATATGTTGAAACTAATAAAAAATAAAATGTCTATTAACATTTGACATTAAAGTCTGTGCGTTTTAAGAAGTCCGATATCGGATTAAATCACCAAGGGATGTTATCGCTTTTAAAACAGTAAGTCGGTTAAGTTACAGTATCTTCGCACCTTCGCTATACTTGATCACACCAAACATCCCACTGGCTTACTGTATTCTATTACTGGGCGAAATCAGAGGTTTCAAAACAAAATTATCTTAGAATTACGCGTTGAGCATAAATAATAATTAAATAGATAATTAAATTATTTTGCTATTATTATAGTTAAATCTATATAATAATCGCTATTTTCCAAGAACCAATTAAAATTTGCTCAAGTGCGGGATGGTTAAATATGTTAAAGATTTTGTCAGGTATATACTTTTCCGATAATGACATTATTTTGGGATTATAATAATTACTATTTTCCAAGAAATAATTAAAATTTGCTGAAGTGCGGGATGGTATGTTCTACTTTATTTTAAATAAGTAGTAGTGCTTTTCACTTTTAGTTTGTTTCTCATTGTGTGTGAATTAAAATCAGTTATTAAGCAAAGTTATGGAAAATGTTCAGCAAGGTGGCACATCGCCTAGAAGGCATTTATCTCCAGGTGACCGCCGTTTGGTATTACAAGTGGAACGTTATTTTACTTTAGAAAAAGATAACTCGGGCCCGTTAGAGTCTGTTTTTGCAGTGCAAAAACGTACGTCTGATGCTTGCGGCATTTCAGAGAAGACCTTAAGAAGACTTCGAAAAAAGAGTGAAGAGGATTTGGACAGACCATATAAAAGGGTTCGACTCCATTCAAAAACCTTGGATTTATCCCAAGGGATAAAACTCTCTATTAGGAATATTGTTTATGATATGTATAAAGCCAAGGAATATGTTACCCTCAAAGCTATTCTTGAAAAGATAAAGCAGAAAAAACTTTGCGATATTGGAACTAACAGTTTGTCCAATATCTTAAAACATATGGGTTTCAAATATAAAAAAACGAACAACAGAAAACTGCTTTGCGAGCTGTCCAATGTTGTTTCGAAAAGATGGCAATTTTTAAGGGATTATTTAAACAACAAAAAATCGGAATTGTCAAGACAAGTTGTTTTTCTTGACGAAACATGGGTATTTGCAAACGGAACTTCAACAAAAACGTCTTGGCAGGATGACTCAAAGTATTGTTATTCAAGTACCCGTGCAAGTAATGGAAAAAGGTATATTATATTACATGCTGGTAATGAAGAAGGTTTTGTTTTAAATGCCAGTTTGATATTTTCATCAACAAAAAAAACTGATGATTATCACGGCAATATGGATGCTGAAATTTTGAAGCATGGGTGAAATTTCAAATGCAGAGGAAGACTACTTTTAGTAGTACCTATCTACAAGTAGGTACGTTCTGTCGCAAGACTACAAAATCGGTTCTTTTTAGAACCAAAACTTTATAAAAAAGAATTCGTAAAACTAATTTGTCTGAATACTACAAAAGCTAAAAAATTATTATTTTTCTTTACCTAAACTAATTTTTTATTTACTTTAAATTATTTTATTTAGAAAATGTAATTCATCAACATCCAAAATTACCTTCAATATCATTTATTGTTTGAAAGCCACCGACATAATGCTCAAGAGGTTTTATGGCTTAGCGGACTTCTTAAAACGCGCAGACTTTATCATAATTAATTATTACTGGTGGTTTGATTGAGGTATATTTCAGAGTCGTATTTAATTTTTAAAAATTTCACGCAGAGCTATTTCTAAACAACTTTTAATTGGCGTAGTAGAAAATAATAAACTTTGGTGTACGAGTACATTATACAAGGACCTTCAAAAAGTCTAATGCCATTTTAATGTAGAATTAACGGGGGAGCGAATATTTGAGGGTAGCAAAATTTACATGGGTCTGGCGGTGCACCAGCCGGTATATTCAAAACTTTAGTACTCTATGTCAAATCGCCCTTGCACAAGAAACTTTTACGGGATAAGAGACGGGTGGACACACAGGCAGAAACAGACTCACAGAGTTAATTGCAAATCCTACTGTTCTCTTGTTGGAATTTAGGGGAAATGTAGGAGAACTTTTTTTACATTTTTATCGGAAAGTCAATCAGGATGTTTGAGAGTGATGCATGTAGGAGTGAAGGGATTCACGTTAGTTTTAAATATTTGGAGGTCAGGCGAATAACATTCAGTACATTTTTTCTGCCAGGTTGTCAAGGCTCAAAGACTAGGAAGTAGAGCAACTTGACCTGTGTCCTGACCCAACTACACCGACAATACAAGGACTTGGTGCTCTCGCGTGACGTCATCACAGGCAGGTGGCGCGTTGAGTCGGCAGCCCATGTTGAGCGTATACTTTATTATGAATTTTTCTCTGCTTTAGCATAAAAAAATTATATTAAAATATGATATGAAACAAAATGATAAAGGAAAGCCGAAAACAAATCTGTTTTGTGTGTTTAATGGGCATGCTATTAGAATCGTTGCTATTCGAACAATCGTATGAATAGTTGTTCATTTATGATCTACAGGCAGATAAGTACACCAAAATGTCTCAAGTATTTGTAAGCATGCGGGCTTCAAAGTATTATTAGTATAACGATATCTTGACTTGCTTGATGTATGTAATTTTAGTTGCTAAGATTTAAAACCTAAAGCAGAATTATTTTGAATACTCTCTTCCCTCTCATGTGACATGTCTCTTACTTCATTCATATTATTAGAGATAAACGGTGTCCAAAAATCAGGTTTAGCAGCATTTTAGAGTATTTGTATTTTACAGCCATACAAAAATGTTTCTACCTTTAAATCAGAATTTATTATTGCAGAATATTATGTTATTACAGGTCCAGGAGAATATTTTAATTTAAACAGTGTGACTATTTGCAGATCATTAATTTAAAACCAGCATTCGGGTAGCTCAAACGAGTTAAAAACAACACGAAACTCTTTAAAATTGGTATACGAAAATGCGTTCTGATAACCTTCAAAGTCAGTTTTACTATTTTCAATCGCTTTCCCAAAATTTTGATTTTCGGGTTACTGGAAGTTATCTTCACGCAATTTTACAGTTTAAGATAAATAAGAGGAAAAGTTGGGGAATTGAGTAGCTACTTCATTGCGTTTTAGTCTAGTCACAGAGACATAGTTTCGCCAGTTTTCCGTTGCTGTACAACAATATGTTGTCTTTAGCAAGTATAATTCTCGGCACAGTATTTTACGATCTTTAATACCTCTGACTCACCACCAACGTCGTTGTGGTGATGCCGCGGGATTTATGTGTCTCGCAGGGCCATTCAATCCATCCGGTATAGCTTCAGATACGTGTCTGTCAGTTCTTTGGTTGAAGGTTTTTCGGTGTTCCCGTAATTCATCCAAGTAGGCATGAGTCAAGTCTGGGCATCTGTTTCCATATAAAAGTTAGAAAATATCAAAATAGGGTGCAAGTAAATTTGACCTATAGTGCATGGACTGTAATTAATAAACACAACTGCTTTGAGCAAAATAGGTCCAGAAATTCCGATGATAAAGCACAACAAACTACTGCAGACTTAGAACTTTTACTCCATGTAGAAGGTAATAATGGAATTAGCAGGCTTTTGAGCAAAACTGTAGGAAAACCTAATTACACAGCAGTGCGCAAATTTCATAAGTATAAATATCCGTATGAATATCAAAAACATCAGGAATTGAGGGAAGATGATTACATACGAAAAGCAAACTTTTGTTTCATAGTTATGGGAAGGGTAAATAATGATAGGAAATTCTCATGGAATGTTTGTTTTATCAACGAATGCACCTTTACATTCCATAATGAACCAAACATTCAAAATTGTATTTATTGGAGTGAGAAAATGAACACAGATTTATCTATACTCTTAAAAGTAAATGTTTGGGCGGGCATATTTGGACATCGAATTATTGGACCTTTTTTTTTGGAACAAAATTTGGAAAATGAAACTTTTTTACAACTCTTTTACAAAATCAAAAATTGAACCTGTATTAAAAGAAGTTGCGTCTGAGAATGAAAATATCTGGTTTTAAATAGATGGTTGTCTTGGGCACAATGCACGACAACTTAGGGAATATGTCCAAGACGTCTTGACACAAACTATAATTAAACTACACCATAAATTGGTCAGCTAGGTCTCCTGATCGTTCACAAAATGTACGGTCACGTTAAAAGTATTATTTATAAAAATGTGCGGTCTCTTACGTTTTTTCTAAATAACTTTTGATTGGCTCATTAGAAAATTATAAAATTTGGTGTGCCAGTCCATCAAGGACCTTCAAAAAAGTATGTTACAATTTTGATTTAAAATTAATAAGGGAGTCAATATTTGAAGGTATGCTCCATTCCACAATAATTCGTTGATTTCCCGACCGCAATAAAATTTAAACCCAGCCATAAATAAGTGGCTTTTGAAAGGGTACAGGTCCTGATTACCTACTAATTTCAATAGTTCAGGTTAGCTATTTTCAACAAAACAACAAATATAAAATAATAGGTAAGTATCTTTATTTTAATCATGTAATTAAATAGCTATTAATATTTATACAAAAATACTAATCTACAATATTATAATATCATCTATACCTAAACAAATTATTAAGGGCCTTACGTTACTATTAATTATGTTATTATATTAGTATATTAGGTAGGTTAATGGCAAATTGCAGGTGTTCAATATAAAGCAGAGTATTTTCATCTTAGTTCATCAGTCGTTTGGTGTTTGTCAAGCTGTGCGTTAAAGGTATTTCCGTGTGTGTTATCGAGCATCCAAAATATGTCAGATCTGTGTGAAACTTCAGATAACATTGCTTCCGGAAGTTATGGTGTAACGAAGAAAAAACATTTATCACTTGATGCCAAAATATAAAGAACGTATACTGTATCCTTTTAGAAAAAGGGTATGACCGGAGTGCAAGTTTTAATAAAACGAGTATTTTGACCAAAGTTGCATTAACGACAGTAAAAGATATAATGACCAACCCCATTCATCCAATAATTAAGAGTAACGTTAGGCCCTCAATAATTAGTTTAGGCATAGATGCAGACGATAGTGATAGTGAAACAGAGCTAAATATAGAGTAAGTTAAGTTAAATATTGTATTATTATAATATTGTAGATTAGTATTTTTGTATAAATATTAATAGCAATTTAATTACATGATTAAAATAAAGATACTTACCCATTATTTTATATTTGTTGTTTTGTTGAAAATAGCTAACCTAAACTATCGAAATTAGTAGGTAATCAGGACCTGTACCCTTTCAAAAGGTCCGGTGCCTACACAATAGATATTTATTAGGCAACTTATTTATGGTTGGAATTACGACTGAGGGTTGTTATTTAAATTTTATTGCGGTCGAGAAATCAACGAATAATTGTGGAGTGGAGCATAGCAATATTCACATGGGATATCGTATAACCAGTCTGACGGTGCACCACCCGGTATGGTAAAGTACAGTATAAAATATCGTTTCCCCGTCTGTCTTTTCTTAATTTATTAAAATTCCAACAAATTTGTGCGCAAGGAGGAGCTTCAATACAAAACTTACTATACAGTGCGAGTTTGTAATTTGGAATAAACTCAGTTAATTCCAGTGATGGAAAAATGCACGGACACGGGGATTGACATTTTAAGTTGTGGTCTTATTTAAAAAATATTGATACAGTGAGTCCTAAATTAGAGATATTACGTCATAGAGACTTTTTTTAAATGGCAACTCTGTTTTTTTATTTACTATTTTTAAACAGCATATTAAGTTACACATAACCGCGAAATATCAAATTTTGTATCCCTGTCATCATATACGATGTCAACAACAAAATCGTAAATCCAACAAAAATCATATAATATTATATCGTATTCGTTTATTCGTCGGTCGCCGGGTGATAACGTCACAAATGAGCGCTTTGTCCTTGTACTGTAGTAGGAGATATTGATAAAACCCGTTGTTTTTAGCGTAAGCTACTGACGAAGAGGAAGCATCTTTATTTTATTGTCGTAACGTTGTATCCTGGAATTAAATAAGAATCGGATCACAACTTTTTTTAACGGATTATTACGAACCCCTTTTTTCATGACTACTCTAATAGGTACATAACTGTATACAGACGAGTGATTAGAGCGGCCAAGCAAAAATACTATAATGATAGAATAAATAATGCTAGGAAGAGCATTGGACAATTGAGGACTTTGCTGCAAGAAGGATGCAGCTCCATTTTTGGGTCATTTTGAGTTGAAATATACGGTATATGCAAAAAAAATTGGCGGATCGATTGGTACAAAATCGATGCAGCTCCGATAAGAAATGAAGAAATTACACGCATTTACGTATCTGCCTCCTTCGTTGTTTGGTGCAAGAAAGATGCAGCTCCGGAGCTGCATCCCTTTTGCACCAAACGATCGTGTGTGTTCGTTGGGTTTCGTGGAATGCAAGGTCATGTTCTGTCGGCATTGCACCAGAGACTGATTTGTTTCGTCCTGTTGTTAGTCGTTAGTCGCATTAGTGCTTCCGTGCAGTGTTATTGTCAACAGTTTTTTACACGGTTTCGTTGTTCGTTGACGTTTTTTAATCATGAGTGAAACGGAGTCAGAGCCATCAAGCGCTGACGAAAGTTCAGATGTTGATGTGGCAGGACCTTCATCCAGGAAGAAGCGTCCAAACAAAAAACGTATCACGTTGGAAGAACAGCCCACTGAACCTGTTGGTAACAATGAGCCTCCTGTAACGAAAAATAGAATAAGTGCCAATCCTGCTACCTGGAGAAGAAATGTGAAAAAAAAAGCTATTGCAGAAGGAAAAATGTATACGAACTGGAAGGGAGTACAGAAGGGGCCGAGATCAACTGGATCGAACTGCAACTGCAGGTACAAATGTTTTCAGAATGTGGATGAATAAACAAGAAACGCTATCCTAGAAAAGTTTAACAAAATAGGCGACAGAAATTTGCAAAATACTTATCTAGGAGGGTTAATTCAAACTACTGTTGTTTAAAGAACACGTAAAAAAACTAATCAACGACAAGGGCGTACTTGTTCTCACAAGTTTTTTGTAAGGCTGGGACAACTATCAGTGCGAGTTTGTAGACATGCTTTTGGTTCAATCCATGGCATATCAAGGAAACGTGTAGACCTCATTGCCCAAACATTTCGTGGCAAAGATATCTCAGCACCAACTAGTAACAAGGAAAAACACGATAGTAGACCTAACCGAAAATCAAAGGATATATTGCAAAATTTGAGCACGCATATCAAGAGCTTCCCAAGGCGTAAGTCGCATTACAGTAGAAATAAGTCCCGTCGATTCTATTTGTCTCCTGATCTAAATGTAAGGAGAATGCATGAGCTCTATTTGGACCTTTATAAACCGGAAAGTGCCAGTGACCCTGAATATAAAACTAAACCTAAAGTGCCCTATGACTTTTATTATCGCTATTTCAAGGAAAACTTCAACTACAGTTTTGGCTCACCTCGCTCAGATACGTGCAAAAATTATGACATCTGGCAAAATAAACTTAAAGATGTGACCCTGGACGAAAATGAAGGAAAAGAGTTAGAAGTGGAAAAGCAGCGTCATCAAATTAAGGCGGATTCCTTTTTTAAGGAGCTGAATGAGAGAAGTACCTTGTGCAAGGATAACGATGAAGTTGAAGTTTTGACCTTTGACTTCCAGCAAAACCTCCTCTTCCAAAAGTTCCTACTGGGGAAGCTTTCTACAAACGCCAGTTGTGGACATATAATTCCTGCGTTCATTCTGCTACTACAAATCAAGCATACTTTTATATGTACGATGAAACTACGGCTCGAAAGTCGCCAAACGAGGTGGTGTCATTTTTTTTTATACCATTACATAAACAATATCCTCCCTAAAAATGTCAAAGTTTTAAACCTCTTCTCTGATAATGCTGCTGCACAAAACAAAAACTTTGTGATGATTCAGTTTTTGTATTTACTTGTAAAAACTACGTCTATTGACAAGATTAAACATCGCTTTCCTGAGCCGGGACACAGCTTTCTCCCGTGCGATCGGTGCTTCGGAGTTATTGAGAAGTTTTTGAGGAAGAAGGACTACGTTTTTAGCCCCAAACAATATGCTGATTTTATCAAGCAATCATCCAAACATTTCGTCTCTATTCTGGTAAAACAAAATATAATCCTGAACTTCCGTGGTCACTATGAAGGACATTTTAAAAAAGTGATCTCAAATGAGGACAAGCAAAGGTTTCATATTTCAAAATACCGCATTTTTCAATACAGCAAGGAACACTTGGGAGGTATCAAAGTTAGTGTATCTACTGGCCTTCCCATTTTTCAATTATTTAAAATCTTGAAAGACCTTCAGGAAGATCTCTCAGTTTCCTCTGACATCCCAGTCTATGGCCGTCCCATACCTGTTAAAAAAGCCAAGTACCAGGATGTAATAAAGTTGGCAACACAATTCGTTCCAATGGACCAAATGGCTTTCTACAACTGCCTCATAAGTGAAGCAATGGCAGAGATCCAGGGACCCGAAATATCTGGAACAGATGATGTCTTTTATTATCGCTATTTCAAGGAAAACTTCAACTACAGTTTTGGCTCACCTCGCTCAGATACGTGCAAAAATTATGACATCTGGCAAAATAAACTTAAAGATGTGACCCTGGACGAAAATGAAGGAAAAGAGTTAGAAGTGGAAAAGCAGCGTCATCAAATTAAGGCGGATTCCTTTTTTAAGGAGCTGAATGAGAGAAGTACCTTGTGCAAGGATAACGATGAAGTTGAAGTTTTGACCTTTGACTTCCAGCAAAACCTCCTCTTCCAAAAGTTCCTACTGGGGAAGCTTTCTACAAACGCCAGTTGTGGACATATAATTCCTGCGTTCATTCTGCTACTACAAATCAAGCATACTTTTATATGTACGATGAAACTACGGCTCGAAAGTCGCCAAACGAGGTGGTGTCATTTTTTTTTATACCATTACATAAACAATATCCTCCCTAAAAATGTCAAAGTTTTAAACCTCTTCTCTGATAATGCTGCTGCACAAAACAAAAACTTTGTGATGATTCAGTTTTTGTATTTACTTGTAAAAACTACGTCTATTGACAAGATTAAACATCGCTTTCCTGAGCCGGGACACAGCTTTCTCCCGTGCGATCGGTGCTTCGGAGTTATTGAGAAGTTTTTGAGGAAGAAGGACTACGTTTTTAGCCCCAAACAATATGCTGATTTTATCAAGCAATCATCCAAACATTTCGTCTCTATTCTGGTAAAACAAAATATAATCCTGAACTTCCGTGGTCACTATGAAGGACATTTTAAAAAAGTGATCTCAAATGAGGACAAGCAAAGGTTTCATATTTCAAAATACCGCATTTTTCAATACAGCAAGGAACACTTGGGAGGTATCAAAGTTAGTGTATCTACTGGCCTTCCCATTTTTCAATTATTTAAAATCTTGAAAGACCTTCAGGAAGATCTCTCAGTTTCCTCTGACATCCCAGTCTATGGCCGTCCCATACCTGTTAAAAAAGCCAAGTACCAGGATGTAATAAAGTTGGCAACACAATTCGTTCCAATGGACCAAATGGCTTTCTACAACTGCCTCATAAGTGAAGCAATGGCAGAGATCCAGGGACCCGAAATATCTGGAACAGATGATGATGACCAGGCAGATGAATGAAGGGTGAGTTCATTATTTGGATTTTTTTTTCGAATGCTGATTTCACTTTTATTTTCTTGATAAAAACCTGCCTATTTTTTTTTTAGTTTTAGATTTCTTTGTAGTTTATGATCAATACTCTTTTGATTTTTGGTACCTACTTAATAAAAAAGTTTTCACTGGCAACTTTGCTTTTTTTTTCGACAAAGAATGTGGTAAGTACATATTTTTTCACGTGTTTGGTGGAAGAAAGATGCAGCTCCAAATTTTTTGCTAATTTTTTTCTTATTTCTCGAAGAATCGTGAGGTTCAAAATAGTCTGAGATATTGAATAAACCTCTCTATTATCGATTGGCGTTTACTTGTTCAGTTTAAAATAATAACATTTTTTTCTAAACAGTTTTTTTCAATTTCCCAACAAGTACCAAAAATGGAGCTGCATCCTTCTTGCAGCAAAGTCCTCAATTGTGAATTCATTAAGAGGAACATCGGTGTCTCCGCGGGATAATCTTAACATTGATTACAATGCATTAAACTCATTCTATTGCTCAGTGGCAGATGGGTTGATATCTGGCTTTAGGTCCCAGATCGACCCGCATTCTTATCTCAAAGTATCTATAGCGGATTCGTTTTACTTCTATCATACAAACAGTGAGGAACTCAAAACAATAATAAAAAATACCAAAAATTAAAATTCCTCAGGAATTGATGGAATCATACTGAGAATATTTGAAAACCTGCCTTAGTGTTTTATCTGACTCAATCAATATGTCCTTCGATAGAGGTATTTCTCCGGATTGTCTTAAAATGGCAATTATTAATCCAATATATAAGGGTGGCGATCCCGATGACCCAACAAATTTTCGCCCTATCAACTCTGTCTAAAATTATCGAATGTTATGGAAAGAATGCTCAGTTTCGTCCAGCGCCATAACATATAGCTAGGTTGTCAGTTTGGATTTTAGAATAGGACGAATAGAGGGGATGCTGTGTTTCACTTCTCCGAGAGTTTGTTACTGGGACTTAATGAGGGCGGACTTGCTGCAGCAGTATTTCGCGACTTCTCTAAGGCCTTCTATCGCGTAAATCATATATTATGACTTTAGAGGGGTGGCGTTAGACAGGTTTTCATCCTACTTGTCTGACAGACCGCAGATGGTGAGATATCGGGGTTGCAACTCTGGTGTACTCGCTGTTAGACACGGGGTTCCTCAGGGTTCCATGGGACCCCTGTTGTTTCTTCTATACTTAAATGATTTGGCTACAATCAGTATACAAGACAAATTCACTCTGTTTGCCGATGACACTACGATCTTATGGACGGGTGGAGATGCAGGGGTTCCTATTAATACTGTCTTCGCGTGATCTGCGTGCAGTTAGAACCTGGTGTGATGCTAACTACCCTAGTTTTAATACAAATGAAACTAATATATTAACTATTAAATTTAGTCCCTTGAGTATAGACTGTCCGGTTGCTAATAAATCCGGTGTGAAATTTCTTGGTCTGTGCCATCCACATCTCATCCATACAAGAGGCTGATATTTGATACGCATATCCAGGCTCTCAACGCCAAGTTGGCATCTGGTTATTATGCGAGTCTCGATGATGTTATATCTCTAATTTAGGACACACTCTATCAATATTTTTTAAATAGAAGAGATCACACCTTAAAATATCAATACCCGTATCCGAGCATTTTTGCAAAAAGGAAACGATAGGTACTGGACTTACTAAATTTATTTCAAGTTACATACTCGCACTGTATTATATGTGATTTTACGGGACATCAATTTATATAACAACGTAAATGTCGGCAGAATATTTAATGCGATTTCTATAATATTACTAAACTGCCCGTTATACTATAATTTAGAGTAAACCATGTTCAACGCAAACTGTAGTTAATTGGGTTGCTTATATCTATGACCAAAGCTTGATTATATTAAATTACTCGCTAGAGAAGTTATATCAAATTAAACTTTGGGGCATTATTTTACAATAGGGCTCTGTTTTGAATACTTAAAGTGCAATTTACAAAAACGGATTATTAATATAAACGGTGTCATGAAAATGGTGTCATTTATTTTAATCAGCATTTCCTTGCATGGATAAAGAAATCAGAATAATATTCTTAAATGGCGATTGACGATAATAGACTAGCCCTTAAAGGTTTATACCCATATCCGCTAATGGGGATAGGTAATAAATGCTGCGAGATGAAGAAGGGCAAATTCTTGGATATTTGGTATGGTCTGAAGAGGAACTGGATTGTATTAGTCAGTACTTTAGTTTATTTTCCTTCATACTTTTTGCAAGCCAAGAAATAGCTATTTCCAAATGTTCAAAAGAAATAATCATGGTGTGGCGAACACCACGGCCGTTAGACCTTCTTGTATTTTAAAGTGAACTTAAAAATAAATGAAAAATGAATGTATTCGGTTTGTGTATAAATGCAAAACAAAGCTTTTTATTTTGTTAAAGAGGCCAAATTTGAATGCACCAAAGACATGGCCTCATCTAGGTAACCTGATTAAAAACTAAACTACAGATGTTCTGGACCCACCGCGACAAAACACTATTTTATCTGAATATTTTTGTTATTAACTGATCGTCCTTTAATTTGTACAAAAGGCAACTTAAATAAGCTACTAATGAAAGTCAATTTCTGGGACAGTGTGCAGTCTTCGACACACCAAGGTTTATAAATGTCTGCTTTTGCTAAATTCCATATTTAATTTGCATTATAATTATTTACAAAATTACACTTTTTAAAGCTTCCCGAATGGAAAGTGTGGGTTCAATATATTTTTGCTGGCTCTGAACTAGTTTGGACTCCCTTAAAGAGGGAAATTGGAGTTTATCATAATGTGTTCAGTGAATATATTATGTTTGCTTCTGATAGAATATACATTGCGAGCAACCAAGATCCACAGTAAAGTTTCACGGTGAACTAAAAAACATACACGTATAGATATTACAAATTAATATAACATGTGAGATAGTGAAAATTCTAATCTGTTTAGGTTTGATACAAAGATTTATGTGTCCACTGATGCAGCCTTACGATTATTATAATTAGGTAAGCAAACTCGTTTTATACCTGTGGAAACCGATACCGATGACCCATGAGTCACGCAGCCAGACAGAATAACATTAGTTATGAAGGGATTCGGTTTACGACAAGCATAGAGTGAAGAAGGATTGCATGGACTTCTTGGCTATGTATCGTACTTTACCTAGTAGTTTTGATAACATTATTATATTAGCAATTGTTACGAGTAACTAAATATATATTTGGTGAATACCGTGTGTATTATTAAATCGGCGGAGTAGCACAAACTGGCGACGAGGATATTTCGAACCTGTATAAACAAAGAGGTAGGTAAAATGACATAAGAAATAGAAAAAAAAAGAAAAGAAACCATAAAAATAATTAGGAATAATTACTATGCAGGTATCTTATTAGTATCACGTTATATTGATAGTGTTATATCGAAACCTATTGTCATGTAGGTATCGAAATCAGGGCTGTGAGCACCAAAAGAAGGGCTGTAAGCACCAAAAGAAGGGCTGTGAGCACCAGAAGGGCTGTGAGCATCAAAAGAAGGGTCTGTAGACGTCACATAGAGGGGCTGAGAGCACCAAACAAACGTATTTAAAAAGGTGAGTTATTCTGTATTTACAATCAATATTTTCTTTCAATGAGCGAAATTTTGCTCCAGTTGGTTAGTAGTAGTAGTAATTATTGGGATAAATAATTACACCTTGATTTAACGTTCGAACTAAATGTTTATTGTTAAATTTAAAAAAAAATATATACATACAGAATGTCCCTGACTCATTCGCTTCTTATTGAATTGTTTTTAATTTTATGTATAGACATAAACCCTCCCAATGTTTAAAATTGGCGTACGGTTTTATAGTGAGTTTAACGAAGTGATTTGAAGTAAAGTACCTTTAGCAATCATTTCATATAGCTATTATATAACTAATATCAGCAATCGAGTTGATATCCCTTATGTACGAGTCAAATATTTTAAAGTAAAATAGTTTAGACTAACATTATATTATTGGTCTCTCTCGGCAATCAGGCGCCTGGTATTTAAAAATCTATTTGTTTTTGTTTTGCTGCCGATGTGTTGAATCGACGCATAGAGACCCAGATTGTTATAAAAATATGAAATATAATATGTATCGATAACGAGGCTATTTTTAAGAAGGCATTAGGTAGATGGATAAGAGGAATTGGTCACGATTATATTGTGGTATTTAGCAAAGTAAAGTGGAGTAGATTCTCGGTCCTAATAAAATTTAAGTGATTTTATTTTAAAAAACGTTTTTATTTATGTTCTTACACTTAAATCCCTCAAATACAATATATCATAAACTGGACACAACCAGTGGCGTACCTATAATAATTTCTGTTTTTAAATAAAATAATTAATGTCTTCTGTATTTAATTTACAGACCAGCATGGCGGAAAGTGGAATAAGGTCATTTCTGTGCGACAATGTTGATAAAGCCCTAATTAGAGAAGATTGGGAAAAATGGCTCAGATCATTAAAAAACCCAATTTAATAAATTTAAAATAAAACCAAATTCAATTTGAATTCATTTTGTTTTATAAAAATTTTACTTTAATCTAAATAATATGTATTAGTTATCTAATTAAAGTTATATATGTCTTCTTAAAAAGAATTTTTCTGCAACATTAGGTAAGTCTCTCACTTGACTTTATTTTACTGTGGTCGCGGTTTTATATTATCACCATATTTTACAAAATATCTTTTTCTAATCACATAAACCCCTTTTTTTGATGACGCCTTGGCTGTTTTTACATTGTCTAATTTTGTGTTTTTTCCTTCCTTTTTCAGTTTAAATAAATTTAACAATGTCATTGGTCTCTTCATAAATAACATCTTAATAATTACCCACTGAAGATGAAGGTTTATACCTTCGAAACATGTTTGGGATGTTAATCTGAACTTTTTTATTAAATTAGTGGAGCAGACTTTGTGTTTCATTCCTCACTTAAAATATTACTCCACTGTGAGATGGACTACTTCCATAAAATACCATTTTAGATTTTCGTGCACCAGAGACCAAAGAAGAAGTTCGTAGTTTCTTGGGATTAGTAACATATCTTGGTAAATTTCTTCCCGACTTAGGAACAGCTACAGAACCATTACGCCAGTTAACGAAAGCAAGTGTAAAATTTATGTGGACTAAAGATCATCAACGACATTTTAATTGGCTTAAAGAATCCCTAGCAAGACTTCCTACTTTGGCATATTTCGACACACAACGACGTACACGTCTAATTGCGGATGCGAGCCCTGTTGCTCTAGGAGCAGTACTATTGCAGTTTGATAGTCAGGATAACCCTAAAGTAATTTCATTTGCAAGTAAAAGTCTTTCAGACGTCGAAAGACGTTACTCACAGACGGAGAAAGAGAGTTTAGCACTGGTATGGGCTGTAGAGAGATTCTATTTTTACCTAGCTGGACTAGAGTTCGAACTCGTGACAGACCACAATCCATTGGAAGCAATATTTAAACCTACGTCGAAACCTCCTGCTCGTATCGAAAGATGGCTCCTTAGGTTACAAGCTTTCAAGTTCAAGGTCGTATACCAACCAGGAAAGCTTAACATTGCAGATTCGGTATCAAGATTATGCAAATTAAAAGACGAAAAATCATTTGACTCGGAAAGTGAACACCACGTTTTTACGATTGTTGAAATAAATACACCTAAAGCAATGAAAATATCGGAAGTTATCTCAGAAAGCCGATCAGACAAAGACATAACTGAAGCAGTAGACAAAATTAGTAATAACTCATGGAGCACAGTAGACAAAAACATATACTCCCCTTTTAAGGCTGAGCTAACCACCATGGGCTCGGTAATGCTGAGAGGAAGCCGGATTGTAATACCCCAGTCATTAATAAAACGAGCTTTAGAACTGGCTCATGAAGGACACCCTGGGGAAACGGTGATAAAAAGGCGTACTGGCCTTAAGCGAATGGAGAGGTAGAAAATATGAATAAGTCGATTCTAAAACGCCTACAAATAGCACATGCAAACATCAGCAATTATCAAAAAGAAATACAAAAATTTATCCTCATGTATAATGTTACTCCTCATGGGACAACTGGAAAGTCTCCATCACAACTGCTATTTGGAAGGAATATTAGGGACAAAATCCCATCTATAACAGACCTAACAAGTATTGAAGGAGACGAGGAAGCGAGGGACAGCGATATTATTAACAAACAAAAAGGAAAGAACAGAGAAGATAAAGCTAGAAGTTCAAGAGACAGCAATATACAACCTGGAGATAGAGATATAGTACAAAATATGACAACCTCAAACAAACTAGAAAGCAGGTTCCGAAATGAAGAATATGAAGTCACAGAGAGAGAAGGAAATGAAGTTACAGTGATGAGAGATGGAAAAACTTTTAAGCGCCACATCACACATGTGAAGAAGCTACCAGAAGAATCGATCCACTCGTCAACAGTTTCCACTGAACCAACAGAACAGGAAGTTGTGGTATACCCAACACGGGAGAAGCCAATCCAGAATCAGGAAGAGGACAAATCAACAGATCCAAGGGTGTCACCGCTGAAGCTGAAAAAAGAGAAGGGATTGTGGAAACCGATACCGATGACCCATGAGTCACGCAGCCAGACAGAATAACAACATTAGTTATGAAGGGATTCGGTTTACGACAAGCATAGAGTGAAGAAGGATTGAATGGACTTCTTGGCTATGTATCGTACTTTACCTAGTAGTTTTGATAATATTATTATATTAGCAATTGTTACGAGTAACTAAATATATATTTGGTGAATACCGTGTGTATTATTAAATCGGCGGAGTAGCACAATACCCATTAAGAGAACTATTAGTTATTTATTATACTAGGGAAAAAAGTATTAGATGTTAGCTCGACACGAAGCGGAGGGAGACAGGAAAGCGAGAGCTAAAATCTAATATTTTTCCCGTGTATAATACACTATTTTTTTCTGTGACGGGAAAAACGACGATTTAATATTGAAAAAATATAATTTTAACACCAGAAAATTCGACTATTGTACCGAATAGTAAAAGGAACATGTCTTGCAATGTACATTTAATAATTGTACTTTTGATATAAAGAAAATGTAACTTTTTGTATAATAAAATATTCTAAAATTAAATTTATTATGTTTATATATATCCGGGAGAAAAGTAATAATTTTTTTCCCGAGGAAAAAAGTAATTTAATAGAAAGTGTCATTTTGTTATCTGTCAACATAGATAAAATGTCAAACTTTCTTCCCGTCACAGAAAAAAAATATTTTTAAATCGGCAATAGTTGGCAACATTCTAGTAAGTAAATACGTGACAGCGATCTAAAAAGGAGTATACGATCTGGCTTTAGGGTTTTTTTCAGAATTCAAAAGGTGTATCTCACTCATAAAAAGTACTTGGTGCTTTGTAGAATTTAACGGTAGTGGGAATGCTGCAAAAAATAAAGCATAAATTTTTCCGGCATTGCATAAGTCGCGATAATTCCGAACATTCAAAGCAGTTTTTGATACAAACTTGACATTTGTGTTTCAGAAGCCCAAGCCACCAAATATGTTCTTTTATTTTGCGACAGCCATTTGGTTTTTTAAGCACGTATTTATGTACTAACACTTAGGGTTGGCGTTCTAGGGTTAAATTCCAGAACAAGATGCTGGCATAGAAAGTAATCCTTTTTGTAGCTACGAGACATAACTGTGGGAACCGCCACAAATTTAAATATTGATATCCTATAGAGATTCCAGTCAAATATTCTTATTGGGTTAGATAGAGTTTAGTTGATATATTTTTTTGTTAACCATTTACCACTTGTCAACTTTTTACAATTGTCAAATTAATTAATTACTTTTTTTTTACATTTCTTTGATGCTCCAAGTACAGGTTAGAAATTGTAGCATTCATTTTTGCTATAGATGTATATTTATAGGATGTTACATGGTTTTACGTAAGATATTTGTTTACATTACCTTTCTATGTTTTTTCTGTGGATTTTAAGTTTACTGCTTTGATGCAAATGTTCATATTTTACAGGCCACTGTACTATCACGAATATTATTTTTAGTACATTCTTCAGTCAATTTCCTTTTTTTTTAATTAACTCGAACGAAGTAGATATCTGAATATTTAAATCTTGTTGTTGTCAAAATTTGGGGTTATGTTCCTTTATGATAGCCGGTCAGTAGCTCATTTCTCTCATAGTATGTTCGTTGAGTTGTTCTATTTGAACCTTGGTTAGTTCACTCTAGGACCTTGATGATATTCGCCATTCGATAAATTGCCATGCCATTATTTGTTTTTAAATTGTTTATTATGCATTATAATGGAAACTGCTAGTAGTTTTCTACATGTCAAGTTGGTTTGATTTTGTCATTTTATCGAACTGAGATCACTTTCATCATGTGTCGGAACGTACCCATTTTAGCTAGCCCAGTTATGGCCAATCTCGTGATGAATGACTTAATAGAGACTACTATAAAAAAACTACCGTTTCGGATTCCATTTATCAAGTTGTATGTTGATGATACCCTATTGGCTGTACCTATTAATGAGATAAACAATATTCTTCCATTCTTTAATAACTATCATCGCAAATTGCAATTTACTTTAGAATGTGAGTCCAATAATATGATTCCTTTTTTGGATACCATGGTATATCGCACAGACGCCGGAAAATTGGTGACTAATTGGTATATGAAAGACACAAGCTCTGGTAGACTCTTAAACTTCCATTCCAATCACTCATCATCACAAAAAGTTGCAACCATTACTAACTTGTTATATCGATCCTTTAGTTTGTCTCACGAATCCTTTCAAACCGAGAATTTATCAAAAATAAAAATACTCTTAAGGAATAATAATTATCCACTGAATTTTATAAATCGCACAATTACAAGATATACAGATAAATTAAAGAATCAATCAATTAATAAACAATCTAAGAGCGGACGATTTTTTAAGTTCCCTTATATACCAGATATTACAAATAAAATTAAAAATTGTTTACAATCGAATGATTGCAACCTAGCATCTTACAATACAAAAACAACAAATAATTTATTTACTAAACTGAAGGATCGACTACCGATTGAGTACGAATCCAATGTAGTGTATGGAATTCCGTGCAAACAATGCGAAAATACTTTCTATGTGGGTCAAACCAAACAACTTCTCAAAGATAGGCTAAGACAACACAAATATGATTGTAAAAAAGTTGACAAATCGGATACAACTGCGCTTAGTCTTCATCATCATCAAACAGGACATGAATTTGATTTTTCAAATCCAAAAATATTTGACAAAGAAAAGAATTACTCAAAGAAAAACATCAGTGAAATGATCTATATAAATCTAAATGAGTCAGTTAATTTCAGAACAGACACTAATAACTTGAGCGCCTGCTACTCTGGCATTTTGAGCAAATACAAAGATGTACTTAATACAAAGAGACAACAATAGTGTTTTGTGCGTGGTGTATATAAAAGTTAGTGTTCTCTGTTGGTGTAGTCCTTGAATGTTCACCTAATTCTAAATGGCAAAAGAGTAAAATGTAAAACATGTATAGATTGATTGATATAGGTCTTCGTTGTTGTCACCGATACTGTCGGAGTCTTAACGTAGTACATACCAGAACATATTTTAGTAACTCTCTATCCGTTTAACACCAAGTTCATGCGACTTGCAAGTTAATAAAAAATTCGTAAACATCTAAGCAGTCGATATGTCTTGTTCTCCGAAGAATATTAAATAAAATGTATACAATTGGTAATAAACGGCCCTATGAACTCTAAGAGTATCGGTGAGTACCATATCTTTGGGTTTTCTCTGAGTTTGTTTCTGTTGTATGATTAACTTACTTAATTGATAAACCCCCAAATAGTTTTACAATTATTGAGGTTATTATTTCTCGGATTAGGGATCTGTTACACGAAATTATATTTGACTTTTACTGTATTTATAAAAACAAATGTCTTCTTTTTCAGACCCTTGAGAAAGTTTTAATATAAAACGAAACGTTGGGAAACATATAATTGAGTTTCTATTGCCGAGCCCCAATTCCCGCTACACTCTATTTTAAATTAAATAATTTGGGCGCTAAAAGACTAGACTATGTACCCATTTTTTTTGACATAACAGTTAAGGGACACCTGTCATTTGATCTGTACCTTTTTCGAAGAGGTTTTGACTTTGAGTCACTTCACGGAAGTCGGCGGTTTATGTGATTTGAAAAGGTCCACTTTAGTTGGCAAATCACGAGTAGTAGAGCGTCCTTATCTCTTTGATGGTAAGATTTCTTTAATTCTTTTTTTTGTCTCCTTAACTTTGTTAACTTGTTTGTTGTCTAATTTTCTCCAACATGTGCAATTTAATTTTACCAGGTGTATCTAATTCGCTCTCTCGATTTTAGGGTTTTCATTTTAGTTGAAATTTTTTTTCTGCTTCTATCGAGGCGTTTATTTTTGAATATGTAACAGGTCTGCCCATAAGTGCGTGATTTTTTAATTTCAATATTTAATTTACTTGTTGATTTCAATATTTAATTGATTTGGTGGAATCCAGTTTGACAACCTTAATAAAATAATTTCCATTGTTGTTTTATATCTGTGTTTTATAGTTACTTACTGTACTGCAGGACAAACTATTACCATTTAGAAGCAAGCGGTTTTCCTATTTTGAAACGCTTTGTAAGTATTTAGTTTTTTACCCATTTAAAATAGGCGGCGTCCAAGACATCAAAAAAAAGTGTACAACTGCTAAAGGCAAGAACTACTGCCATGGTACGTAAAGTTGCCTTGTGAAGGTAATTTTATGGCACATTATTACGTAAAATAGATGTTAGCAAGACAACTCTAGTACATAGCAGTGAATATCTACAAAAAACTGAGTAAGGAAGATAATTATATTACTCTGGAATACTTAAATATACAATGTATGCGTAGTAAAATAGATGCAATCCAATGTGGTTTTAGAAGTGACATATTGGTACTTGTGGAAATATGGTTATTCGAGTCTGAGACGCCATTTGATAACATTGAAGGTTATTCTGCGGTTCATTCTTGCAGAGATACCAGAGGTGGAGGAGCTGCGATCTATATAAAAAACTGTATTAAGTACAGCAAGTTGGACTACAGTGACTCTGACAAGTTAGTTTTAACTGGGTATGTGTCTCCTTTGGAAAAAATAATTTAAAACTCAGTGTTATTTATAGACCCCCATCATATAATTTGTAATTTATTTTTAAATTATTTAGAGGCAATTTTAAATAAGTATAAAACAAATCATATAATTCCTAGTGATATGACTATTAACTTACTAAATGATAGTTCCTTGTTAACCAAAGAGTACACAGAGTTAAAATCAATAATTACATTTATGATTGTAAATAATTTAGATAAAAGTGATACTACTAGAGTAACATCCTCAATAATTGATCATGTTTTGTGTAATAGGTCAATGAAGTCTAGGTGTAAGGTAAATGTTGGGGATAATCCTCGTTCTGACCATAAAAAGTAATATTAGAAGTAAAAGAAAAACTAGTATTCTCTAAGCAATAAGTGTGTATTCAAAAGAAATATCTTAATATTGAAAACTTTAAACAAAATTTTCTACAAAAAGCTAATAATTTAGAAATAAAAACATTTCAGGAATTAATAGAAGTAATCAATTAAGCTAAGCAAGTTTCACAAATAACAAAACTCATTAAATGTTATGCAAATAATGATTGGGTTACGCCTGATCTAATTAAATTACTTAAATGTAGAGATAATTCATTTAAATGTCATAAAAAAACTCCTAATAATATCCAAGTAAAGGCAAACTTTAGATCATTAAAAAACAGTGTGAATAACGAGATATTAGTATTAAAAAAGAAGTTTTTTCAAATAAGTGGCAACAAGCTGGGGAAAATAAAAAAAAAGACAGTGGAATATTATTAATTTATTTATCAAAAATAGTCCCTGTAAAGACAGTGTAAATAAATTAGAGCTTGATGATACAATAGTTACATATGTACAGATAATTGCGAATACTTGAAACTGAAAAAAATAGTATTGTTTCTGATGTGATATTAAATGAGATTATATGTGATAATAGTATTTACTTAGAACTAACTAATGAATTAGAAATATACTTTGTTGCTTAATGCGAGAGAGTAATAAAATCTAAATTTGCAATGACAGGACCTATTAAGCAGGGTGGACAACTTAAAGCTTGCATTGTAAATTAAAGGTAAATTGGAATGACTTTTTAAAAATTCCATATTTTAGATATTTAGGACCTACACACTCCGAATCGGCCCGAAATTAGGGTCACCCTAATTTGCATAAAATAGAAAGACGAGTTTGGTGAATGAAAGTAAGGTGACAGCGGCGTTATTTAAGGTAGTTTAATAGAATAAAAAGTATAATGATAATTATACTTGATTATAATTATAGAGGTAGGCAGATACTTGAGATATTAATTATTCTAATATTAAGTAGATAAAAACTTATATAGAAGTAAGAATAATATGAAAATAGATCTAAACTAACAACAATATACTACCACCAGAGCAGTTCAGATTCAGGGCTGCTCATTGCACGGTGCGCCAGACGACAAGGCTGGCGACTAACATACTAAGAGGATTTAATCGTCACATGTCAACGGGAGCAATTTTTTTTTATGTTTCAAAGCATTCCATAAGGTCTGGTACGACGGCCTTATACTAAGATTGATAAGGATAGGTATGCCTGATTACTTAATCAGGCTAATAATTTCATTTCTTGAGAACAGATCATTCGCGGTATCATCAGAAAACACAACCTCATCTACTAAAAGAATTAAAGCTGGAGTACCACAAGGTTCACCCCTAGAACGATCCTCTACAACATCTTCACAGCAGACATACCAAAGCATCACCAAACCCAACTATATCCTTTTGCTGATGATACCGCGATAACTGCCGCCTCAGGAGTAGGTACTCTGGATTGTTGTCTCACGTCTGCAGCGCCATGTTGAAATAATTCAAAAACGGCTAGACACTTGGAAACTCAGACTGAATAAGGATAAAACTCAAGCCATTTACTTCTCAAAGTCCAGGCTAAAATTACCTGAGACCAGAGTCAAAGTAAATAAAAAGCCTATAAATTGGAGCAGTAAAATTAAGTATCTGTGGCTCACCTTTGACAAAAAATTGACTTGGAGTTTAAATGCCGATGAAAGAATCAATAAATCACAAAAACAATTAGGGGCAATTTACCCACTTCTATGCTACAATAGTAAAATTGACCTACGGACAAAAAAAACAATATACAAGACGATAATAAGACCTATACTAACATACGGTGTACCAACATGGTGCACCGTCCACAATACAAAACTGAAAAAATTACAAAGACTACAAAACAAAACATTACGCATAATAGCAAACGCCCCAAGATGATTCCCGACAGACACACTTCACAGAGAATTACAAATCGACAAACTAGACGTATTCCACACGAAACTAATAACTAAATACTACGTCAGAACAGACATATCACACAATATATTAATACAAAATTCACACGTAAGATCACCACAACATCACACGCACAAATACCCAAAAGACTGGCTCCCACCCTAACAATGCGATGACTGAGAAAAAAACAGAACTTTAAAAAAAAAGAAAAATAAAATAAAATAAACAACAAGCTCAAAATGATAAATGTGAAACAAATCAAAAACATTGTAAAAAATCAAAACCAAAAAAATCCAAAATATCATCGAAAAGATATATCAAAAAACAAAAGAAGTCAAAGCGAAAGCTAACTTGAAGACCACCATTGCATCGGTCGGATTGATTCATTCAAGATCGAGCTTCGAAGAGAGCAAGATCTTAGAAACCTGATAGGTGAGATCTGTTGATATATTGATCTTTTGTAATGATACGCCGCTGTGTTGTGCTGTGGTCTGTCAAACGTCAAGTTAAAAAAGTCAGTCGTCGTATTTTTATGTTGAGTCATGTTTGTCCAGTTTTGGTTACTTATTAATCTTATTACTTATTAAAAATTATTTAGCCATTAATAAAGTGTGTATTATTAAACATAATCGTAACAAGATCTTTAAGGTTAAAGGTGATACATATTTAAAATTTGTCCACATTCCTGCTGTTGAGTCTACTCGCGGAGACCTGACACGAGAGTAGTACTACAAAACAGCGGAACCCCATTTTTACAAACCTAGCTATAGAGAGTTTATACGCGGTGATCCGACATGAGTATAACTGTCCATAATGGTAAGATTAAAGGTTATAAATATTTAAAATTTGTCCCCATTCCTGCTGTCGAGTCTACACGCGGAGGACCTGACACGAGAGTAGTACCCCAAAACAGCGGAGTCCCCTTTTGCTACAAATCCAGCTAAAGAGAATATACGCGGTGACCTGACCCGAGTATAGTTCTCCTTGGTAATAGAATTATAGAGAATTTTGATTATTGTTGAGATAATATATACAAAATCATTGGCTAGACTTGTCAAAGATTACATTTTAGGTTTTATCCATATTTGAAGTTGACAAAGTCACCAGAAGAGGTTAATCCTATTTGAAGTTGACAGGAGTTGGCAAAGTCACCCGAAGAGGTTGGAAGTTGACAGAAGTTTTAAGAAGAGATCAATCTGTACAAGGAAAATAAGAAAAGAAAGTTTGAGTCAGATTTAATGACGTTATAAAATACTAATATTAAATAAAGAGAAGAATTGTTCATCTCAGTCGTTTATCTAATCCTGATAATCTTCACTGAGTACTACCCAGGTATTATAATAGATAAAGTCATTTACAGATAAATATCTGTTATAATATATAAATGGTGGTACTTGCTAACTATGAGATTAACATAAGCAGTACCTTCGATACCAATGCGTCTTGCATTGTTTTGAAGGTCACCTTAATTTGGATGATATTATTAGTATTATTAGGACTATTATCAATATGGAAACAAAACGTTGTCATATTGTCTAAATAAAGGATTTTTAAAAAAAAAAACTTAACCCCTCAATTTCCAAACACTGCCTTTGAAATTCCGTATTATATTCTTTTAGTACCTTCAATCTCTAATTGATTTATTTCTTGTTAAAACAATTTTGCAGGTTTCTACAGCAAACAAAAAAGGCGCTCAATACACCATATGAAAAACCTTACAAGATTTTTACTTTAAATTACAAATACGACTGCCGGTAATTCTTTTCGGTTAAAAAATGTGCGAGAGTAATTTTTTTGGAAATATTATTTTATAACAGGACGTAAAAAAAGTAAGCTCATAATTTCTTAAAAAAAATTAAAAGCCTTAATTTACTTTTACTTTAATATGGTTAACTTAGTTATTTTGGAAACGGCTATAAAACTCAAGTTTAATAGTTGCAATTTGGGTCTTGGCAGCAAATAGCAAAAGCTAAATTTAAAGTAATTAGGCTGAAGCAAGCTTAACGCTTATTAGTTTCGAACATTGTTAAGTAACTTTATTTTAAGCAAAAAATAAACATTCTTTTAAAATTCACATTAGAACTTAATAAATTAATATAAAATTACTTTAAAAAATAATGTTTTGCTTTTACATCTTTCTGCTAAAAAAAATTTAACCTTTTTTTTGGATATTCTTAAAATGTTTATGTATTAACATTATTTCTTCTATATAAAATTATTTATTTTAATAACAAAGATATAATAAATCAAAATAATATCGTCGTTTCTTCCTTCCTTCTCTCTCCATCGGTTATATAAGCAAAGTGCATATGATTATATTATCGTAAATGTTTCGGTTCATCTCTTTCGATGCCTCAATAAGGTCCCAATAGATACTCTGACCATTCTGGCATCGTTTATCCAGTTTATGTGGTCGTTCCATTCTTTTTTCTTTTCTAGTACTAAGACACTTTAAATATTCTTTTTTTTTCTCCTGTGAGCGTAAGCGAGCATTAGAGGATAGTGAAGCATCAACCAGTACACAGACGAGAGTGGTTCCGAAGATAAAATCAAAAAAATATTCTCAAGAATATTTAAATTTTGGGTTTACCAGCACTAAAGTAAATAAAGAAGAAAGGCCCTTGTGTGTCATTCACTCAAAAATGTTGGAAGCAGACAGCATGAAACCTAATAAACTTAAACAACATTTGGAAACGCTTCATAGTGAGTACGTTGGCAAACTCCGAGAATTATTAATTAAAATTAAAATCATATGAAAAGCAAAAATCATTCTTAAAAAAACTATGTCTGTGAATGAAAATGCCTATAAAATATGTGTTTTTTTTAATTCGCCACTAAGTGTCACTTAAGTAGGCCGTCGTTGTTGCAGCGTTCGCCGCTTGGGTTCTTACCCTCCCCCCCCCTCCTCAGTTAGTATCCGTATCCTGAAATTCCAATACCGAGATATCTCAATTTGTTGGGGAATTGTTTTATTATTAATTATTATCTGAGGAGCCTTTTGAACTTAGGTTAGTTTCGTCTTTGCTGCTGATATGCGTAATTAGTGAAATTTTAAAATATACAATAATACTAAATAGTCAGCGCGGCAGCTTTCCATTCTCGCCTGTAAGCGAAAGCGGCGAAATCAAAATGTAACGGAACGTTTGCGAGATGTTGCACGTGGCGACATCTCGTAACAATCGAGGTTTGGTTGGATGGATGGCTCGATTGCCGCGAGATGTCGCCACGTGCAATATGTCATACACGTCCCAATATTGTCCTTGTTCAATAAATGTGTACCATAGCTTGTTTGTATTGCCTCTGGTCTAATGATCGTGTGACATTTTAGATTTTTTGAAACTTCCATTCTAGTGAAAGAGATTACATACCGTAACAATGTACAAAGCCCAAATATTACAAAGTTCTCTGGAATAAAACTAATTTGCAGGGAAAGATTGTGGTTCCTCAAAAAAAATTTTTACAATACAATCTTTGTGGAGGGTTGATGTTTAATATTAATTTACAGTTGTCCAGAAAACTTTTTGATTTTAGGAAATCTTCTTTAATTATGTAAATACCAATTCTCATCTCCAAAAATCAGTTAATCATCAGCATACGCCACATTTTATCTATGTATAATTGTTGAACCCATGCTTAACAGTAATGCGGGAACTAAGCACATCCCCAATCTTAATATGCTGGATACGTCCGCTGAAGAAGCTCTCTAGAACTATCCACGCGATATTCCTAATGCCACGACATTCGAAGACATCAAGCAGAATGGAGCGGGACACCGCGTCCAATGCCTTCGTCATGTCCAAAAACAAGGCAATACTCTTTCTCCCTTGATCCAAATTTTGGGATGGACATATTGGAAGAAATAATGACGCACTTATAAGTTAGCCATACCTCGTTATCCAGAATTAAATAATACGTATTTTATTTTGGTAGTGCGTTCTTAAAACAGAAGTCTACATACACTACTTCGTTAAATATAATTCTCAGACATTAAATAGAAATATATAGTGTTATTTCTTTAAGTGTTAACAGGGGTATTCAGCAATATTATAATTAAATAACAATATTTATTATTATTATTAAAGCAATTCGTTAATTTTGAGGTGTTGTTATAGTTATTTACGATATAAGTGTTGTAAAGATTCATATTACAACACGAGATGTTAAAGTTGTTAAACGAGGCGTCAGCCGAGTTTAATAAAACATCGAATGTAGTAATATGAATTTACAACAAGAATATTGTACAAAATTTTATCTACTTTCATCTATGAATAAAAATATTTGGCAAAAGGCCTTTTTAAAAATAAAAATGCACCTGTAAAAATGCACCTGCTATTAAAAATCGTTTTGTAAGGGCATATATTACAGCACTAGTGCTGTAATAGATGCCATTACAAAACCATTTACAGAACTGTAAAATTCATATTACTAAATGAAAGTAGATAAAAGCTTTTTATGTGCATAACATTTATTTTTCTTGTAATACGTTCAACTTCTTTCAACTATTAATATATCAAAGAAAATAAAAAGCAAAATTCGGAAATAATCCAGTTGTACTAATTAGTAATCATGACTAGGTATTTAATTAACAAATGTGGGCTAAATAAAAATCGTTGCACTAGAAATTCTGTAATCCAAGAAGTAACCATGATACACGAATGAATTAAAATAGAATATCTAAAGAAAATTTGATACCTTCATTTGACTGTTTTGAATTGTCGGAAAAAAAAAACATTTTTATAACACCCGATATAATACCAAAGTTACTTTTTTAACGAAAACAACAAGAGCGGTGGTATTTTTAAAAAAACCCTACAAGTAGCAAAAAAAGCTAATAAAAACAAAGAACAAGTTTCGAAAATACATACATAAAGTTGAAACATATTTTTGGTTGTGCGTTAAATAATTAGCGCAGTGTACTTAACTAGTAAATGCAATCAAGTTCCCTCTGCGACCAAACATGGAGTGCATTCAAAAATTGAAATAAAATAAACATTGTTAATTTAATAAATAAAATATAACACTACTAATATAAGTGTAATTATTTTTGTTATACTCCTGCAGACTATGATTTGAAAGCAATCGGGTCCTAGTCAAATAAAGATTGTTATTTTTATGCGTAGCTTATTTACTGATTTGGAGTAACTGTGCGAGGCCTACAGCCACCCACTTTTTACGTTATCCTTGCGTGCGGATATCTTTTAAATTTTTTTGAACAAAAATGTGCAAAAAAAATATTTATACGGGGTGCCTCAAAAGTAATGGGACACAGAGCAACAGCAGACTCCTTAAGGCGAAATAATGTGATTTATTTAAACTTGCCTTATCTCAAAATTGATAACAACCAAGATACAGGGTGTCAAAGTTTTAATTTTGTTTCTGTTTTTTTGCGATTATTTCTTAACGAAACGACATAGCAGCACAAAATTAAGGGTTTTGGGGTTTCTTGAGGTGAGGAATTCAAAATTATCCATAGTTTTTGTGTAACCAGTAGAGGGCGCTATTTATGGCATGCCCCACTCATTCTAACTAGCTTAACTTTGTTCAGGCTTCTTATATCGATCCGACTAATAAAAAAATAAGTTACTTACATCACACACACATACTTCTCGCTAGGAGCAACCATTGTCGAAATAATGGCATATTTTTAATGCAAAAATGCTAAAATATTGAAAATAATTTTGTATTCGTATTAGTGTTATTTATCACAGCTGGCCTTGATTAAAAACAACGACGTTTCTAAGGCAACAACATGTTACACAAAGTATCATCTGTCAAAGTTATTAATTTTCTAAGTACAATACGCAGATATTATTTAATTTTTTAGTAATGCCTCGACATAATTTATTTTCCAATGCGGAAATGCATGATATGCTTTGTATTTACTCACAAGAAAATTTTAACGGTCGGAGTGCAGGGCACAGGTACCAAGAAATGTTCCCGAATAGAAGACAACCAAACCGCAAATTATTTTAAAATATTTATGACCGACTAAGAGAGACTGGTTCGTTTCGACAAAAAAAAGTGGTTACGGGCCGTCCAAAAAATATAACACCGATTTTAGTTCGTGTAGCAGAAAATCCAGAAGTGAGTTCCAGGAGATTAAAGGCATCTACAGGTGTAAGTAAATCTTCAATTGCTAGAATATTTCACGATGAGGGCCTGTACCCATACCACTTCACACCCGACCGCCTGATCTTTCAGCCACAGTTTTCTCATTTCTTCCAAAATCTGCAAAATACAGATCCAATGTTCTTAAATCGTGTGTTGTTTACGGACGAAGCGACATTTACTCGACGGGGTGTATTCAATTACCGAAATAGACATGCGTGGGGAAATGAAAACCCGCATTTGGTTGTTAAACGTCACTTCCAACACGAGTTTAAGGTCAACATTTGGTGTGGAATTATCGGAAATCATCTTATTGGCCCCTTTGAATTACCACCAACTCTAAACGGATTCATATTTGAATTTGTTACAAAATGAACTTGGAGGGCTTTTAGAAGATGTGCCACTAAACGTCCGGCGAAATATGTATTTCATGCAAAACCGGGCGCCGGCACACTCCTCCAGACAAGTGCGAAATTATTTAAATGAACGGTTCCCTGAACGTTGGATAGGCCGTGGTGGCCCCTTGACTTGGCCGGCGCGAAGTCCGGATTTTAATCCAATGGACTTCTGCATTTGGGGTTATTTGAAAACCATTGTTTATCACAGTTCAATAAACAACCGTAATGTGTTAAATCAAAAAATTATAAATTTTGTTAATCTGCTCAGAAATAATGAAGATCTTTTGTAAAACGTATAACAAACTGAATCGAGGTCAATGGTGGCCATTTCGAACAATTGCTATCACGGCGTTACCATTTTTATTTCTGACTATTTTGTTACTTTTGAATGTTATTAAACTAAGTATTAAATAAAATTTTTGATTAAAATGAGATTAGTAATTCCGTATAATATGAAAAAACATGCATATTAGAAAAAAATAGTCAACCTTAAGTATCTACATTAACTTTGACACTTAGCTGATTTACAATAATGTTAAGTCAGAAATTCACCGTTGCTCAATTTTCCGTTGCTGTTGGACCACGTTCTTAGTTTAATTGAACATATGAACTGACATTATCTCGAAAATTATTGCTCCTAGTGACTTCAATAAGTTTTACGTTTTTGGTGTAAAAGAAGTATGTGTGTGTGATGTAAGTAACTTATTTTTTTATTAGTCGGATCGATATAAGAAGCCTGAACAAAGTTATGCTAGTTAGAATAGGTGAGGCATGCCGTAAATAGCGCCCTCTACTGGTTACACAAAAACTATGGATAATTTTGGATTCCTCACCTCAAGAAACCCCAAAACCCTTAATTTTGTGCTGCTATGTCGTTTCGTTAAGAAATAATCGCAAAAAAACAAAAACAAAATTAAAACTTTGACTAGCGACTTCAATAAGTTATACGTTTTTGTTGTAAAAGAAGTAAAGTAACTTATTTTTTTATTAGTCGGATCAATATAAGAAGCCTAAACAAAGTTATGCCAGCTAAAATGAGTGGGGCATGCCGTAGATAGCGCCCTCTACTGGTTACACAAGAACCATGGATAATTTTGAATTCTTCACCTCAAGAAACCCCAAAACTCTTAATTTTGTGCTGCTATGTCGTTTCCTTAAGAAATAATCGCAAAAAAACGATAATAAAATTAAAACTTTGACACTCTGTATCTTGGTTGTTATCAATTTTGGGATATGGCAAGTTTGAATAAATCGCATTATTTCGTCTTAAGGAGTCTGCTGTTGCTCTGCGTCCCATCACTTTTGGGACACCCTGTATAGTCAAGGGTTTTAAAATGAATTTAGTAAATTTATTTTATTTCAGAAGAGTTCTGCATATATATCCTCAAACCAAAATAACACTCATCAACTCTGGTAAAAGTCTTTTGGTATACGAGGATGAGTCAAATATTGAAAATTCCGCTAAGACCTAGACGCAAAGGTGCCTCCATTTTACAGAAATATTGTTTCAATTTCAAAGATATTCTCAAATACTCTATTTCACTTATGTTGGCCAATAAATAGGATTTAATCGTGTTTTCTGAATTACCCTGTAGAAAAAGTACATCGCAACCACACAGTAAACAAATGATATTTTCTGTACACTTTTTAAAAGATAACCGTAAATAGTATGTCAGATTAGTTAGTTTTAACACAATATTATGGCCTTTTAAAATAAAACCATAAAAATATTAAATATTTTTGCTGCACACCGTATTTTATTTTTTTAGAAAACGAAATAATTTAATCTAACTGATATTTTGTTATAAGCTTTAATTTAAGGCACCTTCCAAATTATATATTTATACATAAAAACCCAAAGTTTTTTCTTTATTTAGAGTTTAATTGTGATCGTCATAAGAAAAAAATTAAAAATTGAAAATATTATTTGTACGGATTTTATTTGCCACGATAATTAATAATATAATAATAAGAATCAATATAATTTTGTATATTTTAAATCAAGACATTTCAATCTCGTATATTTCATTTATAAAAAAGAATCTTGCTTTATATCCGAATTTGAAGCCTAAATAATGATAAAACAAATCATTTTCCTTGTCATAACCAATACCGCTGTACATAAACAAAAATAAGATCAAAGCAGCCGTGAAAACAACTCAAGTATTGAAATTAAATTAATGACATTTAGTTAGTTCTGTTGTAAAAACGAAAGTTGAAAAGTTGTCTTTATAGGAAAGATAGGAATAGTGACAATAATTATCACAGTTATCGCGAAACAGCAATAATTTTTAGCAAGATGGTGCTTCTATTCATAGTAACGGAATGGCTAAATTAACAATTTCCCCATAAATGGATTGGACGGTTTTCAGGAAATCCCTGGCCTGCAAGATCACCGGACATTACTCCTCTAGACTTCTTTTTTTGGGGTTACGTAAAAAACCAAGTGTATAAATATCGGCCATTTAGAAATTTGGACTGTCTGGAAAATATTATTAGACAGTGTATCGCTAGAATCAATCCTACTTTTTTAAGGAACGTATGCAAATAATTTAACAAAAAAAATTATAAAATGTATAGAAAATGAAAAACCACATGTAGAAACCTAAAATTGTAATTATTGTTTATGTAAACAGACTTAATTATTAATTTGAATTTTAAAGACTTAATCAGCCCTATGATCGAACACACAAGTTATCTTTTAACGTACAGTTTCCATAACAACAACCGAAAAAAGTCTACTTCATCCACTTGTTAATTTTTCACTGTGGTTCAAAAACAGTTAATTTTGAAGTTAGCGTCTAAAGTTAACTTGTGTGTTTGATCATAGGGCTAATAATTAGTTGGATTATCCTCAAAATTTACTTGATGAATAAAAATTATATTGATCCTAATTTTGGGTGGGTTAAAAGTTTTAAATTTTTACCTGACCAATAATTAGTCTAAAGACATCTAAGAAAAACGCACTTTCAAATCAGGAATCCTCATTTCAGTTAAGAAGTAACTTTTGAGCAACATAAACTAAAAGTCTACAATAGACCGGAAGATATACGTATATTTTAAAAAAAAATTATTTCACCCACAAAAGGAAAATATTATTTTAAACACATATTACATTTTTTGAGGTTAACATTATGTATACTTACTGCAAAAATTATATCAAAGCACTCATTTTCTGACAATTTGACGTAAATTAAATTAAGCTTTGCCAAACACCTGTTTCGGTCATGGTCGACCCTGTATAATTTAACAATATTGAAATACCCGGATACGTGAATTTTGTTAGGTATACGAAGATGTATTGTAAAAAAATTATTTAAAATGCTCTATTTAACGGTCTAAACCGCATTTTGATTAGACTTTTCGTTTCGAAGCTATTGATTACCGAACAGGGGCCTGTTCCCATATTGAATCGATCAAAAAAAAAAAATTTTAAAAGTAGTCCATACTTACAGTGGAGTCAATGTAATGTAAATAAAACAATGCAGTCTTCCTCCACAGTTTAGTGTCAAAATAAATTTTTAAGCTCCCAACATGTTTCGAATGCTTAAGCGTTCATCATCAGGGGATACTAAATGGATAGTACATGATTGAGAATGAACAGTGAATATAAAATAAAGTTTTAGGACTTACCTAACATCCAGTTTAAAAGCGATGTAGGTTGTCTCAAATTAATGAATACAACTTATAATGTGATATAATAATATGTATAAGTTGAAGACTTGGTATGAACTAGTTCTTCATATGTCCAGTGATGACAAAAACTAAATGTTAATCGATTTGTATGGCTTTTATAAACCTAATATCCAGTTAGTAAAATCTTCCCATTACATTTCAACAGTCATTTTTATTTTTAATATTTCTAATAGTGGTACCGGGTTCTATACCTATATTGTCAATTTTTCTCTTAATATTAACCTCACTTCAACTTCCACGTTGCAGGCGGGTACTGCGGTCGTGTTGTAGCATAGGTTATATTTAATTTATTTATAACTTATATACAAAAACTGCTAAAAATTTATACACATTTTAAAATATGGGGTATATCCCCATACCATCATGTCAGCTAGACATACCAATATGACCAAAATTTTTTTTAATTTTCTAAATTTTAATTTTTAAATTTGGTTAAACACCTAAGTTTAACAAATTTAATATCAACATAATTTAAAATAAAACGTTTTCCTTCATATGTTTTAAATTAATTTATTATCTTATTAAAATGCTTCTTCATCTATTCAAATTTCACATTTTACTCAAGATTTTATCTATACATTAATTTTAGCACAACCAACTAGTTCATAACAAGTCTTCAACTTTCACATATTATTATATCACATTATAAGTTGTACTCATTAATTTGAGACAACCTACATCGCTTTTAAACTGGATGTTAGGTAAGTCCTAAAACTTTATTTTATATTGACTGTTTATTCTCAATCCTGTACTATCCTTTTAGTATCGCCTGATGATGAATGCTTAAGCATTCGAAACATGTTGGGAATTTAAAAATTTATTTTGACATTACACTGTGGAGGAAGACTGCATTGTTTCATTTACAAAAAAAAAAATACTTGTCATCTTCGGATCTCACCGAAAAACAATAGGCTTCTTGTAAGTCGACGACTTCTACAAAAGCCGAAAATTTCAATCGATTATGCGGAGTAATGTGGCCGCTACAGTGCACGTGTATTTTTTTTTCTTTTGAAGTTGTATAACTTTTTTTCAAAACACCCCGTATATTCGAATGTTACCTCATCAAATACCCTAAATAGCTGTCGTATTGTAAATAAAATTTAATCGTTCCACCGCGTACCATTTTGAAAGAAATTAGAGAAATTTGCCAAACTGTCGATGACCCGGCGACAACAACAACATTAACTGCCACACCACATGAACATTCCAGTACGAGCACGACATATAGTACGAGCACGACATATAACAATCGGGATAAAAACCCGATTGTAACAAATATTTCATAAAATACTCAGAGGGATTCTTCTTTCTAATTAATTTTAATAAATGAACATTGCGTAATAACTGCAGAAACAAACTATTGATACAGTAGCATTTTTTTAAACAAATACCCAGATTTTCACCACATCCTAATTATCTTGGATCTATTTTAACGTCAGGAGTCTCATCAGACGTTGTATACATATTCTCCGGACGCTTTGTATAGCTTTGAGATTTTTACCGCTTTGAGATTTATTTTATTATACATTTTTGAATAAATAATGTAGTCAAAAACACCGTGCCACAAAGATTTTTAAAAATCATTCCGGTTTTTTTCATGCCGTTATGGGAAAATAAAGCTCGTTAGGCTTTATCAAAATTCTACAACAGTATTCTACGATAAAGATAAAACAGTAAGTATTATTCAATTGCATTAGCCTTGCTTTTGAGATAAGGATATTCTGTGATTTTGGAAAGGAAGAAAAAAATTAAATATAAAAAGAAAAAACGATCTACAGCTTATAGAGTTTGGGTCCAAAATTGATCAATGTGAATGGATGCGGGCCCTTGTACGAAAGTATGGGAAAGTGCAAAATAATTGAGAAACCCATATGTTACTTCAACAATAACCACATAAATGGCTACTTTAACCTAAGATCATTGGGTCCCATCTGATATACAGGGATCTGCAATAATGGTGCGTCAAGCTTTTATAGGTATACAATTTCTAATTATTATAGAAGGTTTTGTATATGAAGTCAAAGTTCGAAAAAATTTCTCGGACATGTATAAAGGGTGTTTCTTAGGTACGTATAGAAAATTAAGGGGCATGTTTCTGACGTCAAAACAAGCAGAAAAGTTAGTATAAACCTGTCCGTAAGTTCGCCATTTTCGTAATACAAGGCGGCCCGCCACCGGTCAACTTGTATTACCAGAGGCTTTTTTGTTTAAGTTCAAAACGAAGATCTATAATGGCGTCATCTAGTAAAGGCGTTAAACCAAGTTTTTTTTCGTGGAATTCAAAACAAAGCCCATATGCTTGATATGCAATTAATCTGTTCCTGTTTTAAAAGAGTATAACATTAAACGACAATACGAGACTAATCATGCAACCAAGTTTGATAAGTACAAAGGGCAATTTCGAAAAGATCAAATAAATGATTTAAAAAAAAATTACTTTCTGCGCAACAAGAGATATTTACTAGAGCTGCTTCGGAGTCAACATGCTATGCAAAAGCAAGTTATGTAGTAACCATAATTCTAGAAAAAGAATAAAAGCCATACTTAGATGGTAAAGTGGTTAAGGAATATTTGGAGAGCGTTGACGTACCCAAAAAAGGAAAAGGATATCTCAAAAATAAACCGGTCTCGTCAAACTACCACTAGGCTTGTGGATAACGTTGGAAAACAAATTGAAGCTAATTTCAGAAATCGAGCATCCGAATTTATATTTTATGCTCTAGCCTTGGATGAAAGTACAGATATGATGACACTGCCCAAATAGCGATTTGTACTAGGGGTTTTGATGCCAATTTTAATACAACGGAAGAATTAGCGGCACTGTATCCACTTAAGGATACGACTAAGTCACGAGATTTGTTAAATACAATTACATTCACATTTAATAGAAGGCTTAGTCAAATTGATTAAGGCCAGCAAAATTGATCAAACTTTTATGTTAAATTTTCACTGTATTATTCATCAGGCGAATTTATGTGTCAAGTTCCTCAAAATGGTACAGGTCATGAATGTTGTCGTCAAAAGAGTAAACTTCATTAAGTCGAAGGGGTCAAATCACCGTTAGTTCCAAGAGTTCCCCAAATTTTCAGATTCAGAGTATGGTGACGTTACATTTTATGCCGAAGTAAGATGACTGACCCGTTCCAAAATGTTAAAAAAAAAGTGTTTGATTTGAAGCCAGAAATACAATCATTCCATGCAAGCAAGTCAAAAAGTATAGCAGAGTATGATGACAAAGACTGGGTTTGCGACTTTGCCTTTATGGTCGATATAACTAGCCACCTTAATGACGTTAATACTCATCTGCAAGGAAAACCTCAGTTAATTAATAATATGTGTGATCTTATTTCCGCATTCCAAGTGATGTTGATTTGGAAACAACAGTTGAGCACGAAAAATTTCATTAATTTTCCAACATTTCCTCAACTTCTATTCCATCAATTTCTTTGATTTCTGACTTGAAAATCGAATTTGAAACCAGATTTTAAGATTTTAAAAACCATCATGAACTATTTGCTGCATTTGCAACGCGATTCTCCAGAGACGTTGATTTATTACCGGTAAGTTTACAAATGGAAGGTTCAGAAATTCGTTCTAATGCACAGTTAAAGGAGATACTCAATCAGGCTGGTTTGGAAGGGTTCTACAAAACATACTTGGACAAGAAAAAGTATCCTGCGATTTGCAAATATGCTTTATGATTTAGAAATACTTATGCATGTGAACACCTTTTTAGTCGGATAAAACACATCAAATCATAAATGAGGACACGAATTACTGATGTTTATTTGGAAAACTGTTTGCGTGTGGCAACAACCTCAGTTGAGATCAACACTGATGCAATTAGTTATGATAAACAAAGTCGGACGTCTCACCGATCTTTTTTTGAAAGTTATCAAAAATAAACATGTATAATATTAGTTTTGTTTTATTTTTTCTTGACTAAAAATATTTAGTCTAACGGCCCGGCGGAAAATGATTTTTATAGTTGCCTTCTAAGCATACTTTTTGATCTGATAAAACCATAGCTAAGTTTACTAATATTTGGAAAACGGACGAAGGCATTCATTTCAAAATTGTTGAAAAAAGTGGATGACTATGACACAAAACTTTTTGTACTAGTTAGACATTTGAGGATGCATTAGGGAAGCCCGTATGGGTCCCCTCTAATCTATTAAGTATCAGAAAAGATACGCCACTGCATTTTCTCTTTAACTGAAGGGTCCTCTAAACTATACACTTTAGTCTGTACAAAAAATTAGTCTTGTAGTTTTTTACTAGTGTGGACCATTTGAAGGACTTGAAGAAATATCACCTTCAACTAAAAAACAAACTGTTGAAGATGCGGTCCAGGCGCTGGATCACGTCTTGGGGCTGGAGTGGTTCTGTAATACTGTAGCAGTTGGGTGCTCAAGGCAGAGTGACGTTACGAATTGGGTGGATTATTAACTGTAGGCTGTGCGACTCGGTAAGTGTTCGTTGAAAGCGTCTGGACTGGAAATTGCTTGTGCACACAAAATAAAAAAATTAAAGTATTGCAGATAAATCAATACCGACCGCAACTTTTAATTAATTTGAAAGTATTTATCTTCACAGACACAGAATCATTTTGATTCTTTCCAGAGACAAACCTAAACCAGCCGTTTTTTTGATTCCTTTTTTTTAATCTACTAATGCAAGTTTTAGACAATGGATTAAATTTTACTTTGACCTTTTACTTTTATGACAAAGGCCTTTATAGTTGCCTTCTAAGCATACTTTTTTGCAAATGTATACATAATTATTATGTGAAGCACGAACAAAAGCAAATAAAGCTGTACCGTGGACGTACGTTTGTGCTTTTAAAATAATGCCGGTTTTATGTTAGAGGAATAATTTTCGTAAATTTAGTATCTACACGCCCGTTCGTCTCTGCATACATGTCGCTGCTCATAGATAAGATATATTATATAATAAAATTATTATGTATACTTTGTAATAGCAACGGGTGTAACCACACAAATTTTAATTGTTTTAGGTTTTCGCATCACCATATTATGTCGGCACTTCTTTATTTTGCTACTATTATAGGATACTTATATAAGAAATGCACTAACTAAACTACAACACCCAAACAGGGATGACAATAAAACTCAAAGTAGGAGAACAGGGACTAGAACCGGGTATGGGGGCATAATCGAGTACCCTCAATTTTTCCGAACTGCGGCGGTTAAATTTCATTCACGTTACATACGTTGATATCTCCTATAAGCGCCAGTATTTCATTAAGTTTTGAGGTAAGTGCGTGTTTCTCTATCAGTGTCTTGCAGATCTACGCGAATCTTGGGTATGCAATCTTATTTTGGCTATATTTAATTTTACCTACAGATTGATTTAACTTAATTTTAAAATAATTGTATATGCGTAAAGTGATATGACGGTTATTTTGCTATATGAAACTTTGTGAAAATGCTTAATTTTACTCATACATTTTGTTAAAATTAACGTTGTTTAACACAATACCCTTAAGGCAAAACCGTACAACCCTCGTGGGGCTCAACCGGGTAGTACCCGATAATACCCCATATTAATATTGTTGAATATTCTAAATATTTTTATGTTATGCACTTAAGGAAGAGTTACCGACAAAAATGATCTACGGATGACATGAAAAGCAATTATAGAAGTGATTTCTAAAACAATAAGCTACAAGAAGGCAGTCAATACCTACAATGTTCCTCAATCAACTCTTGAGGATAGGGTTATGTAGTAATTTTAAAATTGTCACTATTGACTTTGTGGGGAATGTTAGCCTTACCTTTGATTCTTATAGTCATATTTCCACAAAGTGCATCTCATATAGGTATTTGGTTCAATAATTGTTTATTTAATTGTGTCATCTTTGTTTACAGAAAATTAGTGAAAATATGTGGGGTTGGAAGTAGTGCGTTCGCTTTTCTGTTGCTTAATTGCATAAGGCGCTGCAAGTAGGTTGATCATGTATTTTCGTTTCAGTCTCCGTCAAGTCGCAGAACGCCTATTTCTTGCTCTTGGCAATTTTATGTAAAAACAAAGTTGTTTGGAATTATTTTCTTTATTTCGTTATTTAATTTATGTTCTGGTAGAAGCCCAGACTTTCTTATTGTTCTGATCGTTTTTAGTGTGTCTCTCTTCTCTTCTTTTTTTTTGGGGGGGTTGGGTTAGGTTGGCAAAACCTTGTGTCAGCTGGTTGTTGGAGGAGAAGAGGGTTTCTTCAGAGTTCTCGGGGCCTTTAATTCGACTTGCTTAAATCCTTCAGACAAGAAGGTCAAGCCTGTCGCCGTTAGCCCATTTGTTGTCAAAAGACCACGAGGTCTCACCCCCCTTTTAGAGGTAAGCTTCCTTTATTCCTTTTTTCTTTTGGTTGTTTTTTGGGATTCAGTGGGTAATTTTATTCTATATTATTTTTAGGGGTTTTGTTTATTTCGGCTGATTTTGCCGTTTTTCCTGCCGCTCGGCAATTGAGTAGGTTAGAAAAAACACATTTTAACAGCTACATGATAGCCCTTAAGCTATCAGGTTCCAGTTGGCCCACGCTGAGTTTAGGTAATTAAACGATAAGCTATATATGAACTAAATTCCAGCTGGCTGGCCATGAGTAGCCTTCAGGAACCACATGGGCCATGCCCATTATAGCTGCCGCAGCAGAAGCGAGGGATTAACAGGCTTGTATAAAGTAAACATCATTAATTTTGCCATATTAATTCAATATTTCGTAACATTTAAATTAACTAATATTTATTTAACAACTTTTTTTAAATGTAAAGCTATTTTGGCAAAAGTTAACACTTGTATAACCATACCTCATTGAAGACAAAACTATTCTAGAATCTTCGTAGGTTAAACCCAATTTTTGGTTTTAAATCCTTGCGCCCGGGACGGCTACATTTCTTTCTTCTAATCATTCCTAAACTTAACTAAGTGATATTTCATACAATTTTAGGGAATATACAACTAACAAACCCTTTTGTTATCAAGTAACCCTTTTTTTTATAATAAAACCTTTATTGTTTGTGTGGGAAACTTTCGTTTTATTTAATATGTAGCTATCCAATAAGTTCATTCGGTATATTTTTCCTAGTTTGGACTTCTGTCAAACCAGGTGGCGCCCAAGGCAAGCCAACGACAAAGGAAAGATGTAAGTATAACGGACCACGACCTAGTGCCTCCACATTAAGAGCTACCGTCATCAGATAGTGACAACCTGTTATCCATGACAAAAGGTTGCCACTGTTATAGTTAGAAAGAGAAGGGATGGAATATCTATGGAAAAGGCTGTATATAGGGGTAGGGGTAATGAAATTAGAATAAATACCTAAAATAAAATAATAAATAAATTAAAACAACTGAATTCTTTTTTTTTAGGTATGAGTAGTTTTAAATGTGTGTTCTCTGCAGCGCAAAAAGCAGAGTTAGTAGATTACATTAAGCACATGGACAGCCGCTTATTTGGGCTGGCAAGTACTGAACTGAGACATGTGGCATTTCAGTTATGACACAAATTTTAATACTGAGAATCAAGAAGCAGGATTGGATTAGCTTAAAGGATTCCTTAAACGGTATCCAGATTTGCTATTAAGATCCTCAGAGCCCACGTCAGCAGCTCGGGCAATGGGACTCAATGAAGTGGCAGTGGGAAAGTTTTTTGATTTTTCGAGAAGTTTAATTGATAGATATAAGTTTCATCCAACTAAAATCTACAATGTAGATGAAACAGGCCTCACTACAGTTCTAAAGAGTTATTCCAAGGTAATAGCTATGAGAAGACGTCAACAAGTGGGAACTTTGGCGTCAGGAGAACGTAGAAATTTACTATCTGCAGCTTTGTCATTTTCCTCTGCAGACCATTACGTGCCTCCTGTTTTGATTTTCCCTCATGTTATGATGAAGGCTGAATTGTTGGACGGTGCACCCACTGAAACAGTAGCTGTCTGCCATCCAAGTGGCTGGATGGAGTCATCTATTATTGTTGAGTGGCTGGAACACTTTATTAAGCATGTCAAGCTCTCAAATGAAGATCCAGTTTTGCTCCTTCTGGATGGTCACGCTACACATACTAAAAATCTTGCGCTCATCGACCTTGCATGCCAAAATGGAATCATTCTACTCTGCTTTCCTCTGCACTGCACTTACAGGCTGCAGCCATTGGATGCGAGTTTCATGCTACCACTAAGTAAGTCCTATAGTCAGGAAGTCAAGACTTAGCTTCTGAGTTATATAGGTAAGTTACATAGGTACACGAATGATGACCATGCGAGTCTCACGCCACATTACACGGAAACCTAGATGCTGCTGACTCCTTATTTCTAACTTACATTATATCTGTTAATATAAATTATAATTATTCTCTATCTTGTCGTTGTTAAAGTCGCAAGGCTTACCTTAAGCTGAAATATTTTTTTTTTAAAAGAACTAAATTATTTATCCGGGCATTACTGGTTTCTCGAACTGAAATTTTATATATAAACTTTGTCATGTTACTATTTTACAAATAAGAATGTTACTTTCATTGGAAAATCTTTGTTAATAATACAATTCATCACTTCTTTCGCCTTTGTTTTTTTTTTATTTTCAAAATATTTTTTGTTATAGTGTACACGAAGTCAATATTTAACATGGACACACTACCACGAACAATAGCAATAATAATAAAAATAAAGCATGCAACAACACAGTAAAAAATAGAACATGTCAACAGAGCAAAAACTAAGTGAAGAAACTGTGGAAACTTCACAAGAACGATAATTTAGACTAGTTATCCCCAATATTTGAATCAAGCTAAAGATGAAAACACGCGGTATCGTACAATCAGGCGCGTAAGTATCATTCGACCTCCCATGTGGTATGCAACCGTTTTACACATTAAATTTCTGCAGTGACCAATTAAATACGCTAGACTTTTAATCCCGCACACAAATTTCGTAACAGACTCGTCAAGTCCACGTTTACTACCTTACGAGCAGCTGTCAATAAGGATTCTGCTTATTTTTCTAATGCAAGGTTATAATAAATTGATCGCAAGGCAACCTTGCCATTTCCATTAGCTTCATATTTATACCGTTGTGGAAATCCGTTGTCCGCCCATGTCCGATACGATGGAGTGGGAGAAACTTAATATACCCGTTTCTGTTCACTTTGCAATACTTGATATTTTTACCCTTTACTTAATACTAAGGTATGGACGGACAACAGATTTCTACACCGGTACAATGATGAAGCAATTTTAAGGGTAGATATACACATACTTAGTAATGCAACTGCATGTAAATACAATTAAATATAGCTAGTAACAGAAACATGACCAATTAATTTGAAATAAAATTGTACCTCAATAATATTTATCCACACTGTTTAATATGTTTAATAAATAACAAAGTAATAAAAAGCATGTACTTACATCAACACTGACGAGCTTAACAGGATACGATTGAAACGGCGGGGATTCTTTTGGAATATACCGATAAAATTCCTCCTCATTCCAATACCATTTTATTGAGTATAATGGAACATTTTCTAAGTCATATTCACACGTCAGCGTAACAGTGTCTCCAGATCTTACCGCTTCCGGAACTTTGATTGCCATTGATTTCAGGGATAATGATTCTGTAACAAAATAATTGCTATTATGTTTTTGTATTTTTTGAAAAATGGAGAATCTGAGTTTTGATTCACAGTGCAGGTATAGTTGTTCCAAGCCTAATTTGATGACCCAAAAAAACATTAAACTCCTGGCCATAGGCATCGCTTCTACCAAATAATTAAAATGCGGTTTGTTGTAAATTTTTAATATGATTAACACTTTCAGTGCCATCGTCCAGTATACTGGACAGACAGAGTTCGCAACTATAGCCCGCGTCCAGTTAACTTGACACCTTTTATATGGGGTTATTTCATAGTTTTATTTATTTCGGGCCACAGTATTGGATTGCAGATATATCCTTAGGGCTATAATTTACATTTCCAATCTTAATTTTGTCTATCTAGCTACAGTATCCAGCTAATTTGGCAACGTGTAGAACAGGTGTTTCGAGGCCGCCGAGGCCAGCGTAGGAATCAGTATCGTTCTGTCTAACGCCATTTTCCAGTTAGTTTGTGGTGTTTGCCAGTTGGAATATTCATTGCGTTCAGTTAATTAGCAGTTTTAGAAATAGAATGTCAAAAAATAATGAATCTGATGAACCTTCACCAGGGTGAGTAATATAAATGTTTTTAGTATTTGTTATATTTCTGTTTATAATCGTGTTTTCTGTGTATGTGTGTTTCTTTCTAAGCTTGGTAGTTTTATATTTGCGCGCAAAGCAAATCATAGGGACGAAACTATAAGCGTTGAAGATGCGACGTTGCCAAGTTTAAGAATTTTTCTTTTTTTCAGATTCAGTGGTCTCCGAAAAAGAAAGAGAGTCTGTGATAATAAGTGGCCTCTAAAGCAGAGCGAACTAGAATTTGAAGCCAGTTTAATAGAAAGTGGGGAAAGCGACGGTTTTGATTTTTCAAGCGACGATGACATCAAAGATCGCACATTTAATCCTGACAGAGAGAGTTCTAGTTCCGAATCATCTGATGACTCGGAGGAAGACTCGCCGGCACTGGTTACCTATCCGCCTGTTGTTCAAATTCAAGATACACAGCCTAACATTGCCGATAATATTTCTGCCGATGATCAAGAAGGTTGGACCGATACTGAGTTGGAGCCCACAGAATTTCCATTTAGTGGTGCTAAGCAATTCACCACTGATCTTTTGCCAAATGCTCATCCAATACAGTATTTTATGACCCTTTTTGATGACGAAAATTTTCAAAGAATTGCCGAAGAAACTAATCGAAGAGCAAATTTTGATCTAGCTTCTAAAATAACAAGATCAAATAGAGAAAAAAAAATGGAAAGATATCGATATTGATGAAATGAAGAAATTTATTGGGTTGTGCTGCTTATCAGGTACTGTTAATTTTCCTCTCTTATCTAAACAATGGAGTCGCCATCCAATTTACTTTCATCCCATTTTTGGACAAACAATGCCTAGAACTCGATTCCAAATGATTTTGAAAAATTTTCGATTTGTTGATCACACTGCAGTTGATGAAAATGATAAGCTGTTTAGAAAATATAAAAAAAGTATTTAGCCCAGGGCAGGATTTGTCAATTGATGAAGCCATGATCGGCTGGAAAGGCAGATTATCTTTCAGGCAATATATTTCCAATAAGAGCCATAAATATGGTATTAAACTTTATGAAATAACAACAGATGATGGTTTTATACTGGATGTAATTGTTTACACTGGAAAAGGTACGTTGGTCGAAGAAAATTCATCGCATGTCCAAAGTGTTGTGAAGAAGCTTATGAAAGCTTTTTTAGACAAGGGCCATTCGGTCTACCTCGATAATTTTTACACCAGCGTACCACTGGCAGAATATCTATATAAAAAGAAAACCACTATGGTAGGAACAATACGTGAAAACAGAAAAGGAAATCATAAAGGTACAATGAAGGCCAAGCCAAAGAAAGGTGAAGCGGTATGGAACCGAAAAGGAGCCGTTTTACTTACTAACTGGAGGGATAAGAGAAACGTCAGAATGATAAGTACAACTCACAAACACTCTATGGTTGAGATACAAGGAAAGAGAGGTGTCATCAAAAGAAAACCCAAATGCGTCCTGGAATACAACCAGCATATGTTAGGAATCGACAAGGCAGACCAAATGATCTCATACTATTCAACGCCTCGTAAAACTGTAAGATGGTATAGAAAAATTTTCTTCCACTTGGTTGACCTTTCGCTATGGAATGCATGTTATCTGTATAATTTTCATCAGAATAAAAATATTCGACTCTTAGAATTTCGCGAAAAAGTCATAATGGATTTATTAGGCAACCCTGATAGGTCACAAAGTGATAATCCAAATAATGTCACATACGATTTTCATTTCCTGGAACCAACCCATCCTACAGAGAAGGATAAAAGTGCAATGAAACGATGCCGCCAATGTACCTCCAAAAAGGATAAAAAGAAAACGAGGTATTATTGCCCAGTTTGTCCAGAAAATCCGGGACTCTGCGTATTTCCTTGTTTCAAGGAATGGCATAACAATATGCTGCAAAAAAATAATAGGGTTGATATGTAAAAAACTTGCTGGCATTTTATTTAATATATAATTAGTCAATTTCTTTGTGTTTCATTAATAATTTCAGTCTTAAACACATAAAAAATATGTGTCCAGTTAACTGAACCGCGGGCTATACAGTCAAAAAGCCATCACATGGCCCATTGTTCAGTATACTGGACTGCCCTTTATGACGCTGACAGCTGTCAAATAATGTTTTTGAGTCAACTTACTCTCAATCTACAATGCCAAAATACTACATTTCATAAAAACTGATGCTGGTTCCCAGCAGAGGATTTCCAGATTTTTCCGTGGCAGTCAAAGTGTTAAATAGTATATTTTTACCTTCTTTATTATAGTTTATATCGATAAAAGGTTTGTACCCGAGACTTCGCCTGAAAAGAACATTTTTAAAATGGGCGTTCTGTAATAAAAAGTGCTTATTTTGCCAAAAGAATTTAAAAATATAGTTAGTATCGATAAGAGGTTTGTACTCGTGATTTCGCCTGCAAATATTTTTTAATATTTTAATATTTTTAAAATGGTATGTCGGTAAAAAAAATGCTCATTTTGCCGAAAAAAATTATTAAAAAATATCGTCTTTGTCCAGCAAGGACCGCGAGAAGGAATGGGTTTTTCTCGCCAAGAGAAAACAGGGGCAGGTATTATGTTAGTTAGAATATACAGTTAGTAGTTAGAATTCACTATATATATGTTAACAACAAATTGACCGCATCAGTAGAATCACAGTAAACGTTCTGTAATATAACAAGTTTTTAAGATACGTGTTAAACGAACATAAGACAATTTAATGACTGGAATCGGCAGAACTTTCAGAAGTAGAATCGTTTCCAGGTTGGATTACAACTGGCGCTATAGGTGGTGAAACAGAATCTCCATTTTCTGTTTTTATAGCATGAGCTACGCAATTTTCCCATACATCGCTACTCATTTCGTTATTACCTGCCAGATATTATCAAGGACAACTGCGCTTAAAGTTCGTAATTGATTATTGAGAACTATTCTTTGCTGACAAGAGTAACAAATAAGGTACCAAGCCATCTTTACTTCCGGCATGAAGAATAACAATGCGTTTTTCCCTTGAGCACGGCGTACTTAAAACATGTTGTACTGTCTACCGAACCATACTTAACAACATCATGAGTATCAGATCAAAATTTCGTCTAATTGAATTATACTTTAATCAGATTCAAGGTACTTCCTTATTTTGCGCAAATAGAGTCCTGCCATAGTTCAATGATACACCGGGATTCCATTATAACCATTAGTTTATATAATTTTTTATGTTTAAAGTCATATAAGAAGGCAATAAACTTGGTCTATCCAACAACCAATAATACACTCGACCAAAGATTTAAATGTATCACGTACACAGGCACCATTTCGAAAAAGATATCTAAAACTCTTTCCAAAAATAAGATAAAGACGGCTTTTAGAACCAATAATAACCTAGGTAAACTTATTAAAAACAACAAAAGTAAATCGAATAAATTAACCAAATCAAGGGTATACGTGCTAAATTGTGGTTCTTGTCCGAAAGTATATATTGGACAAACAGGAAGAGCTTTCAAAACAAGAATTAAAGAACATGAATATAGTTTTATAAAAAATAACAACCTTTCACATTATGCATTACATTTGAATTCAGAAAAACACCAATTTTCCAAAGATTTTAAAATTTTACACATAGAAAACAAATCTAAGAAACTAAATTATTTGGAAAGTTTAGAGATTAATAAAAAGAAAAGGTCGGGTTTATTATTGAACGAACAATTAGACACAAATTACTCACCATTATTAAATTTATATACCTAATTACATAAAAATATTATATCTCTACCATTCCTATTATTCAAATTGTATAGCATAAGTAGGATTTGCCCATTTGTTGTACATAATTATAGTTTGTTAATCCCTTACCATTAATATTGTTTATTACACCTTGTACCTACCTAGAATATTTAAATTCATATTTGACACATCTATATTTAGTCCGTGCGAAGAAGGCACCGTGTGCCGAAACATGTTACGGCATTTTTAAAAAATTAAAATTGTGGAAATTTAAAACTTTGTTTCTGTTCAAAATTTAAACACTAAAGTTCCTAATTTATTAGGATTTTGTATATTTTGATAAATAAACATTGATTAGATATTTCACAATTTTATCCATGAAATTCAACTGATTGAAGTCAAAATGAAGGAATTTATGTAGGATTGACGTGACATCCAGACAGATGCAGTTTACATAATATTGGTATTTCATTTCCAAAGAAGTAGGTAATATTATCTTTATATTTTTCTTAATAAAACTACACCTATATGGGTTTTGTTACTCAAATATTTCCAAGAACGCTTGCTTATTTTCAGGGAAAGCACATACACATACATACAATCATAACAACCTTTGAGAAAACGAATAACACGACGAGCTTTCAAATTACTGAACTCGACTTTTGGGGTTTATATGATGTGTCAGAATTAGATGTCACGTTGTCACCCTTACCTATATCAAATCTTTAATAAGAAGTTTTAGTTTAAAAAATGGAAAATTATAATTTAAAAATACTTGCAGTTACGAATTATATGATTATTTTGCAATTTTAAAAAGTACACAGGGTGTTATTTAATAAGTGTCCTATATTTGAAGAACGATTCTTCAGTTATTTATAAGGTGAAAAGTTCATATAAGCATCGGTCCGCAAGCCCTTCATTTTTGAGATATAGGGTGTTAAAGTGTTATTTTCATTTTAGTTTTTCGTAAATAATTTTTGAAATAATGTCTATATTTGGACGAAAATTGGTATTTGGGGATTCTTTAATATGAAAAATTGAAATTTCATGCCCTTAATTGTAGGGGGCGCCACCTACAGGTCTTTCTCTCTTCGGGAAGTCACAAATTTTTCGTGCATGTATGTATCACATTTTCTAGAAGAAAGAAGATTCCTCTATCATTTTTACGTGAAAATGGTATGCTTGTCAAAAGTCGCTTACAAGCAGCCGTTTTTGATTTAAATAAAATCGATGCATGTGTTTGTCAAAAAGTGAAACAATTTTAAAAACTTTTTCTTTAATCAACATAGAAACATTTCAAACGGTAATTTTTAAACATAAATAAACAAGGAAACACCAGATATAAAACTTAATCAAAATCACAATAAATGTTGGAAATGTCCACTTCCTTGTTGTATGCAATTTTTAACATCCTGTACCTCAAAAATGAAGGGCTTATATGAACTTTTTACCTTATAAATTACTGAGGAATCGTCCTGAAAAATATTGGCCACTTACTAAATAACACCCTGTATATCAAGACCTCGTTTTTTCATAACGACTAAATTTCTCAGCCGTCACAAAAGCTTTTTTGTTTGGAAGTTTTACAAGTTAAATTTGGGCATGTTTATTCTGACTATATCTCGAGAGGGAAGCTCAAAGGATTTAATCTTTAAAATAAACGTACCCAAATTTCAACGAGTAGAATTGCATTAAATAGAAAACACTACGGCCGAGTTATATTTGGCATGAATGGAAATATAGCATTCATATCCATTAAGTACCTAATAATATTTCTACCTAGGTAGTTTGCAGTATCAATTAACTTCAATCTACTTTGCAATGTCATCTACTTTTGTATTATCATAAATACAGAAAAGCCATTTTAAAAAATGAAATTTTAAAAGATTCTAGTTTAAAATAATAATAAGTGTAAACTGTGTATGCAATAAGAACTATTTAGGTGCAGGTTGGCAACTAAACATACAATTATTATAAATTAGAGAGGGCATAAAGGTGACGTAGAGGCAAGCACAAATTTTAAAAATAATTTTATATTATGCATTGATCTGTTTATACTAAGTTAGTAGTTATTAGTAAAGATAGAAGCATACGGTTTTCGCAGCACCGTATCTATGTTTTCTACTATCGGAATCTGAATCTGACAAGCTTAGTTCTGATAAAATAAATGTTGTTGTAAAGCCGTTACTACTACGAAGTGAATTGGTACTATTTCCTTTAAAACTCCTTAAAAGGATGTTTTCTCTTTTTTCCAATTCTTGACAATGGCAAATCTTCACTAGTATACTGGACAACTTTGCTGCGAACTTCAGCCTTAAGCTGCAACACTTGAACACTCATATCACAAAACAAATAAGAGACCGATATCTTTACTATCTTTAGACTTTGGATTGATTTGAATCCCATTTTCCTGCTCGACGTCCTTATTCTCAATATAAATTCCTGAAGTTTCAGAAAGAAAGTTGCAACGCGTCTTTCGCTGACATTTTCCTTAGTAAAAAAAATAAATTAAACAATCAAACAAATTAATTATTTATTTCATCATAAAAAAAAGGAGGAGATGGTACTCTTCAGCGGTGCTATGATGAGCACCGCTGAATAAGCCGAACCGTATTTTTTTTTTTTGATTTTATACAAAAAATTAAGAGTAATTAAATTGAATTAAATTAATTATTAAAAAAAAAAGGAAAAAAACTGATAAGGGGTGGTCAGAGAGCACGAGCAGCACTAGCGGTGGAGCACGAGTGCCAATTGCCCTAGCTCGTGGGAGGGGGTTTAACAAGCGCCACCAGCTTTGCCACAGGAAAAGCTGGAAACCTCCAAGATGGTCGTGGAGCTAGCCCTGACCGTGCAACCTGACACCACGCAAACACAAGTTAAAAAAAAAAACAAAAGAAACAAAGAGAACTAAGGGTAGAGCTGCACAAATAAAACAAAGAGAATTAAAATTATTGCTGGCTTTATTCAAAAATAAAAAAAAATATATGGGGGTTAGTATTAAACCTAAACTTAGCTGTAGAGACGTTGATAGACTTTTTCCGAGGGGAAGGAGATGGTGGTGCATCGAGGGACGTCAACAAGACGTCAGATAGACGAGTAAGTAAATAAAAGGAGAAGATTAAGAGAAGAAGAAGGGGAGACTAGGAGAAGAGAAGAAGACCCTATTAAAAAAGAGAAGAGCATTAGCTGAGGGCTTATTAATATAACTGACCTAGTTCCTTTTCCCTTCGTACAATAAATTTATAATGAAGTAATAAAATTAAAATGGCAAAACCAACTAAGTGAAAATAAACAAAAGGAAAAAGGAACTATATGAAAAAAATTAAAGCAACTATAAAAATGTTAAATTATAAGCAAGAATTAAATTTGAACTAAATCAATTTTGAAAAATGTAAATAAAAATAATTAAAGTCACAAATCAAGTTTTGGTTTGAGATAAAAAAAAATAAATTTATAAAATTATATTCAGGGACGTTAGTATAGTGATCAACTATTTTAATTAAACTTGAAGAGCCAAAAACTTAAAATAAAATTAATTTATCAAGCCAGCACGTACGCCTATGTACTAAGGTTACATCATAAAATAAAAAAAAAATAATTATGTACACACGTAAGGGAAATATACAACTATATAAAATTTAGCACAAGTAATGTCAACATATTAGTTATCAAACAGCAGACCAATCAATAATTTATTTAAGCTAGGACATAATAAAAAAAAATAATTACATAATCAGGATATGCCGCTATTAAAAAGAGAGCTCATCAGACTCTAGTGTTACTATTTAAAATAAACATTACAAACTAAAAATGTTCATTCAAGAACCATCTTGACAAATTGGTGAATTCATAATAATTATAAACAAATAAGGTTCCATTATACAAAATAACTCAAATTTGATCAAATAATTTATTCGATGAGGAGTGAATGCTGTATAACTACATTGTTTAAGTTACTTTACGTCTGTAGACATTAAAAGATTTGCATTGTAATCGGCAATAACCTGAAAGTCTGCCTTGTTAATCTAAACGATAAAGTATATGTGATTTGATTTTGACACACTAAATAATATTGTATATTTCGGGCACACCCTGTACTGTATGAATTAAGATACCATGTCACACTGGCCTTCAAGCAAACTTGTGCTATATATAAAAAAAAAAAAAACGTACCAAAATAAAGCAGTAAGTTGGACCCCTTTATAAAGAAAAAATAATAGAGTTTAAATAAAGTTAATTAAATTTCAAGGTCAAGATTAATTCAATTTAAACCAAATTGACAGTAGACAGGTAACAAAAAAAGAAAATCCTTTAGCATAGGTAAAATGGGGTCCACTTAATCGTAAAACAATAAAGAATATTAATTACTTAGCTAACGAGACCAATTATATTCGGTCATAGGTACAAAAGGCACATTTATCTGACAAAGCATGTGGTGTTAAATTATGGCGATTTGGAAGCAATATACAGGGAAAAATAGGAAAGAAAAATGAATTACGCTTACCTAACGGGAGCTGTAGGGTCTTTAAAATTGAAATTGGGGGTCTCAACGGTGATGTGTGCTCCAGGTGCTCAACCCCTTACGGTTCTGGTGACCCGACTTAACTAAAAGAGAGCCCCAGAAGGAATGTTAGGAGAACAGTTGAAAAATTGACAAAGAAACGGCATGATATATAAAAAAACTCACCTTCGACAGCGAACAACTGTGACAAAAAAATCCCACGATGTGGCTTTCTGCGGCCTCGCAAACCAAATCAAAGCAAAGCAAACTAAAGGGGCACAGAAAATAACGCTTCCAGATCCAAAATCCTGGACAACAGAATAGCCCTGGATCTAGAAACGCTTGTTGCCTCGTCGATCGCTGGAAGTTAAGTGAAGTCACACAAGAATATTAGGTTAAAAGTTAAAAAATGTGCCGAAAGCGAATTTAGGGCGACTCACTTCCGGCCAGATCGATCGTCCGATCCGAAAGGAGAGAGGCCAGTTCACACACTGGCGGCGACACAGAATGAAGTCTTCATTCATCTTCATGCCCATTCAATTGCAGATACTCCAAGCCAAGAGAAATGAAACAGATGTACCCAAATTTAGTTTTACATAAGAAGTCAATTCGTAATCTCTGCAATCCATTATAAATTATTTAAAGAAAACCCAAGTCCCAGAATATCCCTGCCTTTCGAGGGGCAAACGGTCGTTAAAGTTTGGGTTGCTGAATATTTTGGCCCAAACATGCTTCAGAAGAAGAATATTAACCTAGAAAATTCATTAGTCAACCTGACAGGTTATCATAAGAATTAAAAACAAAGAAATATATTTGAATTACATAATGAAACACTTGTATAAGTCTCAGATAGTGTATTCCAGGGAGATATGTGATTTAAGATAGGAGGATAATGTAGCCTGCTTCGTCAAAGACAACGAAAACAGTGGCCGTTGACCTTAGGTATGTATTTAATTTTATACAGGGAACCAAACATCGTTTTAAAAAGGCAAGATACAATTTTTAAAAGACACAATACAAGTCAGACATGTGATATGAGGCATTAGATTATAATAATTTCATTTGTGACAAAATCGGATTGTTACAACTCCCCCTCTCCTACGAAAGGAGGGGAATTGCCTAAAGGAAATTGACCGACGATAATCAAGCACAAAAACCTCATTAGCTAAGTAAAGCAAATCAAACAATAATTTAAGTTTCCATACACAAAAAAAAGAAATCAGCAGGGACCGAAACACTCCCGGAGTGTTTATTAAATATAGTTACAAATAACGTAAGAATAAGTAATAAGTAATAAAAATAATTAATAATAATTTCAAGCACTGTTCCGCAGCTGACAACCCATGGAGACTCCGAGAGAGGAAAGGACGTGACCACGAGCTGTTTGTATGGTATAGAGGTAAAAAAAAAAACTTGATGGATATCGGACTTAAGTTAGTAGCATTGCGTACAACCAAATGTGTCTTGACGAACCTCGTGTACTAGCCTCATACAAACAAACTTGCGGTACAACCTCGCACCCACAAGAAAGACCCAAGGAAGGCAAATACACAGCAGTACATGAAAGGTGGAAAAATAAAGATAATCAATATCAACAAAAAAAGAATAATAGTTGTAACCCAGATGTTCCACCAGTCAAAGGGAGAGTATTTTAGCACACACCAAACTTAAAGATACAAACGTGTCGATGACAACTAAATGTACCACAGCCTTCAACAGGAAAATTTAATTAGGGTGTTCCGAAAGGCGGCACTGCTCCTGGCCTGGCGTATCACATGGGACCTGCGGACAAAGTCATAAGCAGTAGTTTCGCCCTCTCCTGTGCTGCATAGATGTGCAGACTGAATCAGGGGTCAGACAGGCACCCCCCACAATATAACTCTGCCCGCAAATCTGCCTTCAGCAGAACGAACATTCCCCAAAAGACGGCAAAGCGCCACCCAGGGGCACCCACTGCCCCTCAGCCTCTTGTATAACAAAAAAAAAGAAGGCTGTATATAAATAGGACAAAATCGGTAAATATAAAGTAGCTAACAAACACTAAGCTATTAGTTGCCATAAGGGAAAAAAAATGAAGGGAGGCAGAAGAAAGATACAAAGTAAAAAGGAGAAAGGTAAGTCAAGGTAAGTAGGTAAGTATTTGGACAGTAGGTACAAATCCGGTAGCAACCGTATTGGCTAAAGGCATGGAGACTTTGCCAAATGACCTACGCAAAAACAGACCTAAAGGTGACATAAAAGAATAATGAAAAGGCAATGACGTAAGCAAATTAAGGTAAGGTAAGATTTGAGTCCAGGTACAAATCCAGTAACAACCGTAAAGGCCAAAGACATCAAGACTCTGCCTAATGACCTGGACACCCAAAAACAAAACCCAAAAATAAAGCAATAAATCAACCAAACAAATAGGTAAACAAAGGTAAGGTACGGTATGCAATTGGACTTTAGGTACAAATCCGGTGACAACCGTATTGGCAAAAGACATCGAGACTTTTCCAATTGACCTAGGCAAAAAAACCAAAGCAAAGATAATGAAAACAAGGTAAGCAAGGTATTAATCAAGGTAAGGTAAATAATACAATAAAAGCAAAGCAAAGCAAAGGAAAAACATCAAACAAATGGCAACTAAATCAAGTCAAATCAGGTAATAATAGTCTGACTGTAATCAGACTTTCAGCGAAGCTAATAAAGTAAGCAAAGCAAAATAACGTCAAGGTAAGGTATTAAGTCAAATCCGGGTATAGTGGTCTACTGGGGGTAGTAGTAAAAAAAGATCCAAAGTAAATTAAAAAAAAAACTAGAGATAAGTAATGATTTATACGAAAGTATACCAAGGAAATCCATCAAATCCGGTCATGTTGAATGCTCATCTTATTTCACGCTAAGATGATAATTCAAAAGACACTGACATCGAAAACTAAAATGAAATCATGAATAACGGAGAAGTGAAATCAACAAAAAAAAATCGAAGGTGATTAAGAAAATATATAAAAGTAATTATTTATACCAGATTACATAAGAAATCAATTCAATCCGGTCCTGCCGAACGCCCATCTCATTTTACGCTAAGATGATAGCCTACAAGACACCGCCGTCCGAGATTAAAATGCAATCATAGTAACGGAGGAGTAATAAAACAAAATCGAAGGAAATTGAGAATATGTATAAGTGATTACTTATACCAGATTGTGTAAGAAATCAATCAAATCCGGCCCTGCTGAACGCTCAACTCATTTCACGCTAAGATGATAGTCCACAAGACACTGATGCAAGAACCTCAAATTGAATCATGGTATTCGGGGAGAACTATAGAAAAGTGAAACTGAAACTGTGCAACTGGTGCTCAACTCATTTCACGCTAAGATGAGGACCAGTGAGTGAGGAAAAAGATGGAAAATATCAATCGAAAGAAATAATCACACTGAAATACTAGGAATACTCCGTTATCAACAAAATAAAAGATACTCGTGACTAGCAAATAAAAATAGTACAATAGCTGAAGGCTGAAGCAAGAAGTAACTTGAATCTGATAGACTGAAGATCTCAGAACTTCAACAAGCAACCCAACTGAAGGTCATGGTGCTACGCAGAGTTATTCTACGCCCACTGCTGCAGGGCTTAAACAAGCAACCTGACTTAATGTACTAGTGCTTGGGCACTTAACGGGCTTTTACCGTCACTGTGTTCCCAGTGTAGGATTATTCTACGCCCACCCCTGCAGGGCTTGTACAAGCAAGGTAAAACAAGATAAGCAAATTAAGACAAGGTAAGCAAAGTAAATCAAGGTAAGCAAAGTAAAAAGAGGGGACCCCAGTAAGAGCCAGCAAGTCAAATTGGGAAACAAGTCACAATCGGGCAGTAAAACAGCAAATTCAAAGATAAAATGACAAAGCAAAGAGAAAAACGGTATAGTTACGAAATAAATAAAGTAGTCATGAAATATATAAAATGAAGTTATAAGACATATAAGGTAAGTTATAAGATAAAGTGACAGAACAGAAGTAATTATTAGGTAATATATAGAAAAAAAAATGAAACTAACCTGAACTAACCTGAAAGTAAAAAAAAGAGAAGATTAAGAGAAGAAGAAGAAAAGAGGACCCTATTGAAAAAAAAAAAAAAAACATTAGCTGAGGGCTTATTAATATAACCAACCGAGTTCCTTTTCCCTTCGTATAATAAATTTATAATAAAGTAATAAAATTAAAATGGCAAAACCAACTAAGTGAAAATAAACAAAAGGAAAGAGGAACTATATAAAAAAAAATTAAAGCAACTATAAAAATGTTAAATTATAAGCAAGAATTAAATTAATTTTGAAAAATGTAAATAAAAATAATTAAAGTCACAAATCAAGTTTTGGTTTGAGATACAAAAAATTAATTTATAAAATTATATTCAGGGACGATAGGATAGTGATCAACTATTTTAATTAAGCTTGAAGAGCCAAAAACTTAAAATTAAATTAATTTATCAAGCCAGCACTTGTGCTATATAAAACAAAGAAAACGTACCAAAATAAAGCAGTAAGTTGGACCCCTTTATAAAGAAAAAAATATAGAGTTTAAATAACGTTAATTAAATTTCAAGGTCAAGATTAATTGAATTTAAACCAAATTGACAGTAAACAGGTAACAAAAAAAAATCCTTTAGAATAGGTAAAATGGGGTCCACTTAATCGTAAAACAATAAAGAATATTAATTACTTAGCTAACGAGACCAATTATATTCGGTCATAAGTACAAAAGGCACATTTATCTGATAAAGCATGTGGTGTTAAATTATGGCGATTTGGAAGCAATATACAATGAAAAATAGGAAAGAAAAATGAATTACGCTTACCTAACGGGAGCTGTAGGGTCTTAAATCTGTCTAAAATTGAAATTGGGAGTCTCAACGGTGATGTGTGCTCCAGGTGCTCAACCCCTTACGGTTCTGGTGACCCGACTTAACTTAAAGAGAGCCCCAGAAGGAATTTTAGGAGAACAGTTGAAAAATTGACAAAGAAACGGCATGGTATATAAATAAGCTCACCTTCGACAGCGAACAAATCCCACGATGTGGCTTTCTGCGGCCCCGCAACCAAATCAAAGCAAAGCAAACTAAAGGGGCACAGAAAATAACGCTTCCAGATTCAAAATCCTGGACAACAGATGGCTTGAATAGCCCTGGATCCAGAAACGCTTGTTGCCTCGTCGATCGCTGGAAGTTAAGTGAAGTCACTCAAGAATTTTAGGTTAAAAGTTAAAAAATGTGCCGAAAGCGAATTTAGGGCGACTCACTTCCGGTCAGATCTATCGTCCGATCCGAAAGGAGAGAGGCCAGTTCACACACTGGCGGCGACACAGAATGAAGTCTTCAGAGCCATGCCCATTCAATTGCAGATACTCCAAGCCAAGAGAAATGAAACAGATGTACCCAAATTTAGTTTTACATAAGAAGTCAATTCGTAATCTCTGCAATCCATTATAAATTATTTAAAGAAAAATTCATCGGTCCACAAATTCCGGTGAATATCTCTTTGGTGCCTCCTAATCCACTGACAAAAAACCAAAGGGTTAGCATAATCACCTGGTTCCAACCTTTGTACCTCTTGGATATGATAAGGATATAAGCCTTCATTTTTTATTGTTGAATGGGTTAATTTTTGCGTTATATGCAGACGTCTAGCAATTTTTCTTGTGGATATTTTTGGATTTTCTTCAATTAAATTTAAAATGTCTTCTTCCTGTTGAACTGGGTGTCTTACATGCTGATCAATATTATTTTGTGTCGGAAAATGTCCTTGTTTGCGAACAAAAGAAAATACATTTGAAAATGTTTAATGGTTTGGACATCTTCTTCCAGGAAACCTTAATTCATACTCTCGAGAAGCGGCTCGCCCGTTACCATCGCAAAATCTATATACAAATATTATATCAGCGTATTCTTGGTTTGAAAATTGATGGGGCATTTTAAACGAGAAGTAAATGTTTAACAAAAATATCCTCGTAATGCCCAAAAATCTGACAGGTTACAACTGACAATGACTTATTACGTTTTGTTGCCCCCCAATATTTCGTTGTTCTGAGGTGCCGGCCATGGAGTCAAATTGAATTGAAAATTTTCAAATTTTAACACGCCGCTATTTTATTACTTTGGTTTATTTCTTATTATTGGTATTATTGTCGTTATAAAAACAGTTATTATTTTGTATGTGTTTCAACATCTAAAGAAGAGCAATTTATTATGGCTGAGCGGCGAGTGCGGGAATTTTGATAAGTATGTCATTAGAATTAGTTTTTTATGTGTTTTTCAAATAAAAAATAAAATTGACAAAATCAGTCTTGTTTTTACAGTGCGGACCTGAATTTCAAAAAATTTTCAAAGGGCATATTGAAGCGATATCTACTCAAAATATTTCCACCGAATATGAACATTTTATACCGGGTGCTAAAAGAATTATGGCAAAAACAAAAATGAGCCAAACCTTATAAAACACTCTGTATCTAAGTAACGAGGAAACATGGACCCACTAAAGATAGATTATTTAGAACCCCCAAGATGTCCACTATCTCCTGGTGATGCATGTACATTTAGATCCGAGTCACCCTGTATAATTTAGTTTATAACAAGCTTCCCAGAAATATATAATACCTTATTTTTATTTTTAATATTAAGCACGAAATTTACGGTCTATTAAAAAATATACATTTTTTGTTAGAAGGCCATGACGGGTATTTAAAAATAGAAAAGAACACAGTAATTTATGTCATATGAAAAACTTCTTTAGTTTCTGTCAGAGTATTTAGGTTCTCTAAGTTGTTTTAAAATATCTAATTAATAGTAAAAAATCAGTTTGTCCTAATTATGGCAGAAAATGTAAACTTTGAAAATAATAAAGAACACGACATGGCTCGCTTGTTATGTCCATTGTAATGAAAATGCAGATGAAGCATTAGAAGTGTATTTCAATAGGTAAATAATAATATACGCCTTTTGTAGTATCTCTACGAATATTTATTAAATCTCCTAAATTACTTGTAGATATCCCGAAAGACGGCAGCCAGATAAAAGAATTTTTCTAAGGATGAAATCAAATTTAATTGAACACGGTTCATTTTCTAAACCTCGGCCTAAAATCTACAACAAGGAAAACCGCGAGACTGATGAAATAAATGTTTTAGCTTTAATTCAAACAAACTCAACTAGTTTTTGCAGAACGTTTGAAGGTTCGGTCGGAATAGTTAAATGAAGAGTTTAAATATTCCTAAAAAGACACAATTTTGAGCCATATAAATTCCACCTAGTACAAAACTTACATCCTGGTGATGCACAGCACCGTATAAAGTTCTGTAATTGGTATTTACAAAATATCAACAGGAAAAATAATTTTTTAAGAACCGTTATATTATGGTTCGATGAGGCAGATTTTACCAATGCTGGTATATTTAATCGGCACAATACGAGGTTTTGGTCTCAGAGAAATCAGCATGTAATATTTTCACTCGAACGGCAAGGCAGGTTTGGCTTTAACGTTTCATGTTTTATACTGGAAAGCAAAATAATTTATAATATATTTGAAGGCAGCCTGAATGCAAATAAATGTTTGGAAATGCTGGAGAACGTTGTGCTGGAAATAATAGAAGACGTGCCCTTAGCAGGTCTCAATATTATTAATAATTATCAAAGCCTACTTAAACAATAATTTTCCAGGCCACTGGATTGGAACTAATGGACCTGTAAGATGGCCATCAAGGTCACCCGACTTGTCGGTTTTGGATTTCTTCTTGTGGGGATACCTTGAAAATAAAATGTATTCTTTTCAATACCAAACAATTGCAGATTTAAGAAATGCCACTGGAAGAGCATTTAGGGAGTTACAAACACAAAGAATAATTATTAATAAAGATATTTCTGACCGTCTCGAGTGCCACACCGGAGTTCCCCAGGGAAGTATTTTAGAGCCTCTGCTTTTTAGTATTTACACATCAAATTTTCATGCCTGTCTTAAAAATTGTCGCTACTATCTGTACGCTGACGATACGCAATTATACTTGTAATTTTTTCCTCGTGATTTCGCTATTGCTGAAACCAAAATTAATACTGATTTAAATGCACTTTTCAAGGTATCCTCGGATTACATGCTTGAATTAAATCCAACTAAATCTTTAGTACTTTTGTTAGGAAATGGCGCTGCCATCGATAGCCTCAATAACCGTATGCATATTAGAATTGAAAATAATGATTTGCCATTCGTGCCAAAATGTAAAAGCTTGGGCCTAATTTTGGACTCTGAACTACGTTTCAAAATGCATGTTAATTATATCTTAAAAAAAGTATATTTTTCTTTAAAAGCGTTGTACCCACTTCGGCACTTTCTCGACAGGGAGACCAAAAAATTATTGTGTGACTCTTTAGTTTTATCGCATTTTAACCATTGCGATAATGTTTATAGTCCTTGTTTGGATGCTGCTGATGTGCACAGAATACAGAAAGTCCAAAATAATTGTTTACGTTTAATATTTGGAATTCGCCGACGTAACAGAATATCACATAAGCTTAAAGACCTCTATTGGCTGAACATGGTTAATAGGCGTAAACTGCATGCAACTTGCCTCTATTACAAAATTTTAAAATTTCGTTCTCCTCCCTACCTCTATAATAAAATTACTTTTCGTACAGATGTTCATCACTTAAATTTACGTAGAAAAAACATAAACATGAGTTTTTTAAAAGATCTTTTTCATATAATGTTGCCTTATTAATTAATTCATTAGATCTGGATTTGGCTCAAGTCAATATGTCATGTAATTCCTTTAAAAATAAATTGAATAAAATCTTGTTTAACAACCAGTGTCATGGTCAGAGATTATAAGTAGTGAAAACTCTTCATTTATCTCTTTTCTGTTTCTTTTTTTTTTCTTTTCTCTTCCTATTACTAGTAAATCTAGTAGGTATCTTAGGGATATATAGCAGCGTATTAATGACATAAAGTAGTATATTATTTAAGCTTTCGGCCTCATGTTAATAACAGAATCTGCCTAGTGCAGAAGTCTGAAATGATGGCCATTTATTTGCTCGTATTTATAGTATAAATATCATTTTATTTCCAATTTTTATATTATATTGTAATGCTGTGAATGCATGGGTAAATAATAAAGCATGGGTAAAAAAAACGCAGCCCTTCATTATTTTAAATTTATTAAGGCTAATAAGAAATATGTGTGAAACATGTCTAAGGCATAATGGATAACAATTTGAGCAATATTTATGAGAAAGTTCTATAAATTGTCAGCTTCTGTTATTAATGTTTTACGTAGTAAAACACAACTCGATTTATGCATTATTATTATTTTACTGAAATATAACTAATTAGCTAATTAGATTAAGGAGTCCAAAATATATTTCTTCTGCAGTAATTATCATACCAGTAATAGTTTTTTTTTTACCCGACATGACCTACTAACAAAAAATGTATATTTTTTAATAAAACGTAAATTTCGTGCTTAATATTAAAAATAAAAATAAGGTATTATATATTTCTGAGATCTTGTTATAAACTAAATTATATTATTAAAAAATATATGGGGTGACCCATTTAAAAAAAAGCAAGTTTGTTTTTTTTTCTCGGAAACTATTGAACGTCACGTACGTAAAAAACTACAAGAAGAACATTTGTTTTCTCTTTGATAAGCTACAGGGTAACATTACTAACTACACATTACTAACTACAGTTTTTTGCATTTCCATAAATATCGTGCAAAGGTGTGCGACTCTGTTAGATACGAGACAGTTTACACTAGCATTAGTAGCGTTTCTGTTGAAACAGACTTAACTTGAGAATATTCATATGTCAGCACATGCTCAGGCGAGGTGAAGAGCACGTCGTTTACCGTCTGCAGCGGTGAGTGATCCTTCTGGTCTATTGTTAATATACTGTGGTATTACCTTGCCAAAATTCACATACCACCATATACCAGCAGTCAGGTGAGGTGAGGAGCGCGTCGTGCACCGTCTGGAGCGGCGGGTGATCCTTCTGGTCTTTGTTTATATTCTGTGGTATAAGCCCTTTACCAGGCATTGGCGTCGCATCAGAACACATTGTTCTAATGCGATACCTCTGCCCGCTATCTGAGTGCACACTGTTCCAACGCCATCCAATACCACGTTACGTCACTTTTCAAACCATTGCGACTAAATAGTTTCTCTGATGACCATGAAAAGAAGAATGTGCAATAGCTTACTTTATTTTAATAGAGAGAAATAAAAAAAATATTTGGTGCATTCAATAAAAAATTTATAACGACACTTTCACGAAGAGTATCATATGTTACTTAGGTGTCTTGAAATTGATGAATGGATGAATGATGGCGTATTTCTCGCGTTATTTCTTCCCATGCTTCGCCTCTTACATTCTGGCCTCTATGGTGCTTGTTTTTCATACTATAGAGACATTCGTGCTTTCGAACCAACTCAATTAACAGAGTTTTGTTAATTTTTTCCGCCTTTTTATGCGTATGATTCCAATTTGCAATTAGAATTAATGTTCAAGCATTGTGAAGGTTTCAACAATCTTCAATTCTTAGAGCTAGGAAATGCATAAGAGTAGAAGGAGCTCATGTTGAACCGATATACAAAATTATTCAATAAAACCCATATTGAAGAAAAATTTTTTTTTTTCGTAAACAGATCATTTTATCGATGTCGATAAAGAGTACCCATTTTTAAGTCTAAGGTTTAAGCTGTCCAAAAATATTATCGTTGTACCATTATCGTACAGGGTGTAAAAAAATGGCATTACTGTGTTAAAGCTAGTCCGTCCCTGCAAACTAACTAATTCGAATGGGATTAAACGGGTCCATTTTAAGGAGACTTACCTAGTAACCATCATATTAAAAAATTATGGAATTACACCTAGTACTTCAAAAATTATTTAAAAACAAACAATTTCCATGGGCGTCCTATATGGCCCCTATATCCGTAGGGGGGGGGGGGGGGGGCGTAGGAAAAAAAATGTATAGGAACTTGTAAAATCATATTTATGTGTTCTATCTGAATAAGGCAGATTGCCCACATATTCTGGGACACCCTGTACAAATATACATAAAAATACATGGTTTCAAATTATTCTGACGTTGCGTCAGATAGCGTGGAGTGGCATGGCATCACAATAGTGTGGTCCCACGTTTACTGCCACCAACAATAGTAAATTGTGTATTTAAAATATCTCCTGTTTACTATTTAACTCAATCAAAATTTAATGTAATGTAAATATATCTGGACACTGCTGGTTACATGGCCGCTACATTGATTTTAAAAATAAGAATATATAAATTGCCTAATAATTTAGAGGGGGGTTGTTTAAATCCCATGTAAACAAAGGATTTTGCTGGGCTACGCTAGCTCAAAAGCACTTACATAAATGTGTTTATAAAGTAGAGTATTTAAAGTCTTTCTTAGTTTTTATCTGGAATATTTAGCGTAATTTCGTAAAGTAAGCCAGGGATAAACAGATGTCCTTTTACCCTCAGAGTCTTAGACGTAGACAGTAAAAAATTATTTAGTTTTTGTTGGAATATTTAGCGTAGTTTTGTAAAGTAAGTCTAGGATAAACAACTGCTCTTTTACCGCCAGTGTCTTAGACGAAGACAGTAAAAAATAACTTTTTTCTTGTTGAAATATTTTAATTTAGGGATGCTTTGGCACATTTCTATTTATAAACCACGAGATTTACTAAAAAGTTTAAAAAGCAGATTCACAGAGTAGTTAAAGAACTTAGGTTAATGTTGAGATATTTTCTATGATAGTCTAAGTTAATTTTTGTAATGTTTTTCTCTTGGTTTATTTTTGTGCTTGTTTCAGTCTTTATAGTAAAAGTTCTTTTGGATTTGCATTTATTTAACAAGTAAATAGATATTGCTAATATTTTTTACGAGATATTGTTTTTAAAAAATTGTTGTCAATGTAATGACAGCAATAGCGGCATGCTACCATAGGTTAGAAAAATCGAATTAAACCCATTGACTGAAGTCGTAATATATTAAATTATTTTATACACTCATGTGCATAAAAAACGGTCATTCCAAAATTTTGATTAAGTTTCAGGTTTGATAACTTTTTTATTTTTAGTCCGATTTGAGTTTTTTTTATAGAATTGTAGGTACAACTATCGACTTTATCGTGTCTTTTACCAATCTTAAGGAATGTTGGTTATTCCACATATTATACAAGGATAATCGAAATGTTGTTTTTTGCTCTAATTTCAAAAGACCCTGTGGAATAACCAAGTAACAAAATTATTTTAAAATACCAGTTTTCATTTAGAGTCATCTATTCTTTACATTTTGTTTTTTAATTCATGTCAATTCATGAATTCAGTCTCAGACAAATGCAAAATGATCTTTGTTATCAATAATTAAAATTTTTACATAATTTCGAATGCAATATAAATTCAGAATTTTTTTTACAAGGTGGCTGTGTCTTTTGTTGTTTGAAACTTTATTGTCAGTTTGACAGTAAATTTGTGTATTTGCAATGGTTTTAAGTGCTGAAAATTGTGCAAAAGCTGTAGATTTAGTGGATGACGGGCGTAGTTATGGGTATGTGGCCAGAGTACTTAATACCAGCCGCTTTACCATCGAAAGAGTAGTTAAACGCTTTAGAGAAGCAGGCAGAAATACACGAAGGGCGGGTAGTGGTACGCAACGCAAGACTACAGCAATTGGTGACCGGTTTCTTGTTCTTAAAACCCACAATCGCCGCGCCGGTTGACTTCAGTACAGGCGAAAAATCAACTTAGAGAAGTTCGGGGTAAAAATATTAGTTCTTGGACCGTTCGTCGAAGATTACAGGATGTCGGTTTAAAGTTTTGCTGACCAGCAACAGGCCCAAGATTACTCCCACGTCATAGAGTAGCAAGATTACAATTTGCTCGTGAACATGTGAATTGGAATTTGGCACAATGGAACAGTGTACTTTCTACCAATGGGTCTAGATTTTGCCTACACTCACCAGATGGACGAGAGCAAGTTTGGAGACGAACGAACAAACGATTTGCTGAATAAATATATTGAGGAGGTTATCAAAAATTATGTAGTTCCCTTTGCTCCATTTATCGACGATGGTTTTATCTTGATGCAAGAAAATGCCCGACCACACTCGGCAAGGTGCGTCACTGAATATTTGGTAGAAGTTGAGATTGAGAAAACGAACTGGCCAGCATGTTCTTCAGATTTAAACCCTATAGAGCATGTGTGGGACATGCTCGGAAGATGCGTTAGAAGTCGTGTAGTGGTACCAGCGACATTAAACAAGCTCCGTCCGGCACTTCAGGAAAAATGGAGGAATATTCCGCAAGGCGACATTTGCGGGCTTATCGATGGGATGAACCGACGTGTCAAGGCAGTAACTAGGGCTAGAGGAGGGAATACAAAGTATTGAAGCATATTTAAGTTCAAATTAATTGTTAGTTATTAAGTTTGTTTTCCGAGAATCATCATGTATTTTTATAATCTTACACAAGCTTGTTCCTATATTAATTTGTAATTAAATATTGATTAGTACAACAGTTTTTTCTGCGCCCTGATAATATTTTGTTTATCTTGGCAGATCAAACATTTTATTTTCGTTCCAACAATAATGAAATTACGGAAAAATTTAAATTATTGATAACCAAGATCATTTTGCATTTGTGTGAGACTGAATGCATGTATTGACATGAACCAAAAAACAAAATGTAAAGAATAGATGACCCTAAATGAAACCTGGTATTTTAAAATAATTTTGTCACTTGGTTATTTCACAGGGTGTTTTGAAATTAGAGAGAAAAACAACATTTTGATTATTCTGGTATAATATGCAGAGTAACCATTACTTAAGATTGGTAAATGGCACGTTAAAGTCAATAGTTGTACCTACAATTCTATAAAAAAATCACTCAAATCGGACTAAAAACAAAAATAGTTATCAAGCCTAAAACTTAATTAAAACTTTGTGTTATTTTTAACTGGGTGTTATATTGATGCATCTGCGTATGTAACGATAATATGATTAATAAGCACTAAGCGTACGTAATCAGAAACGGTCGCGTCTCGCAACGCATTAACCACAGCACAGAGCAAGCAAAATGCAAACGGCGAAATAAACGGCCCTGGAAGAATATGTCACCGCCTACACCCCGACGAGTAGCTTCGATCCCCGCCGCGACCGTCCAAGCAAACCTACCGAGAGCCGTTGCCCTTAAAGAAAGAAATTATGTCTTACCTTTTTTTTTGTATCATTCTCTTTTTGGTCCATTTGTCCTATTGTCTACCACCACCAAGGTCGTCTGTATATTTTTTAAAATTTATGAGAAGCTCTAAACTATTAAACTAACTTTCTAAAAGTATTTATAATTTAGAGGTCAAATCTTTATTAGTATCTTAGCGATCACAATATTTTCCAGTCTTTTGAGGTATTGTTATGCCGTAAGTCATTTATGAATCAAAATTTAAGAAATGATAATAAAGTTCTAAACTTGCAATTAAAAAAATAATGTTTAGTCAAAAGTAAGAAAAGGTACTTAGGGCAATTTATGACAATGGCAATCTGTTGTCTCGGACAACAGGTTGTCACTATCTGCTGATGGTAGCCCTTTCTGTGGAGGCACTAGGTCGTGGTCCTTATACTTACTCCTTCCCTCCGTCTTTGGTTTGTCTTGGGCGCCACCTAGTTTGATCGAAGTCCAAACCAGGAAAAATATACTGTATATCAGTTCTATTGAGAAATCTATGCAATAAATAAAACTAAAGCTTTCCCACACAAACAACAAAGTTTTTATTAAAATAAGAGGTTACTTGATAGCATAAGGGGTTGATAGTTTTACATGTTAAAGAAAAATTCAAATTTTGTATTGACCTGTACTATTCAAATTATAGAATTATTATTAAAAAGAAAAACAGCCTTTCCGGGCGCAAGGATTTAAATTAAAAATTGGGGATAACCTCTGGGAAGATTCTAGAACCTTTTAGATCATTTATATGGTTATGAAGCTGTTACCTCTTGCCAGGAGAGCCTTACAAAAAAATGTCGCTAATTAAATTTTAAAAAGGTAGATTAAATTAGTTTGCAATCAAGGAGTATTTAAATTAAATCAATGAAAAGAATTAAATTAAAATGGCTAGATTATTAAATTTGATATCACAAAAAAATAATGTTCTGGGTGACTATACCAGCACGCTTCTGCGGAAGCTCCTTCAGCTGGGCAGGTAAACTTTAACTTGTTTAAAAACCCTTGGGAGCACTTCTAAGGTGGCTCGTAGGCTTAATGTCCCCGGTTACAACCCATGTGGTTCTTTAACCTCACATCTGGTGAAGTGGTGAAAAATCAATAACAACCCAAGCAACAAAACACACAACCCCTCTAAAAGGGGGGTGAGACCTCGTGGTCTTTTTTAAAAAATTGCCCAACGGCGACCTTCTTCTCTGAAGGTATTTTCAGAAAGTCAGCTCAAAGGCCACGAGAACTCAACCTCCCTTCTCCTTCCTCAATCCGCTGACACCAAGTTTGCCAACTTAATATACCCAACAAAAGAAAAGAAGAAGAAGAAGAGAACAGAGACACAACACAAAGGATCCGAACGATCAGAACGAACAAGAGTCTGGGCTTTTACCAGAACCTAAATTACATAAGGAAATGAAGAAAGTAATTCTATACAACCCCGTTTAAACATAAAATCGCCAAAAATAGAAATGGACGGTCTGCGACTTGACCGAGACGCAAAAACCGAATTACATGGTTCACCCATAGAATAGGAGGGGACAGTAGAATACGCTTCGACGACTGCGCATCCAAATTTGTTGGAACGCCAAGGGGGCCGCCATTTAAAGACGAAATGTCAGATGATATGTCACTTCCCCTACAAATTTGTTTTGTTTACAAGTAAAATAACCTTATTTTCTGTATTCACGTGTTTCGCATTTTTTGCTGTAAGTTTTAAGGGTGCTGTTTTACTATTGAATTGACGATGGTGTATTATTGTTTTTGGTTTATTAAAAATCATGACTTGTTCTGTAAGTGGGTGTAAGCCACAATTATCGGGAATTTCGTTTTTTCAGTGTTGGTATTCATGATAAATAAATCAAGCAATTACATTACCCATATTTTTTAGGTTTCCACAGGACACAAACGTATTAAATAAATGGCTTAATGCCCTAGGTATACTCGGGAAATGGACTTGAGCCAAACACAAAAAGGTGTGCTCACAACACTTTGACACCAATGATTTCATTTATGCGGGAGAAAAGAAATTTTTAAAGCCAGGAGTAGTTCCTTTATTAAAAAAATGTGACATACCATCAGATATTGCAGCTATACAAGAAACTAGTTCAGATATAAGCAATATAGAAGCAACTACATCCTTTGTGTCAGTAGATTCATCTTCAACGTCTAAGTGCAAGTGCCATAGGAAAGAATAAATCAAAAAGACCCCCAATCGTAAAGAGAAAAAGAAGGTATGTACTTGATAATTTAACATGTTTATTTAAATCAAAAATTACTGAGAATGATTCACTTAAGGATAAGAAAATTGTATTGAGCAGGGGCCCTGAAAAAATATGGCTGTAAAATTTCATTTAAATGTCATGATATGGGCTGCGAATATGCGCTGCCCTTAAAGTTAGGTACCACTATTTTCAAATACCCTGTATAAAATTATCATATTGCGTACTGCAGTAGTTTCTGTCATAGATCATTTTCAGGTGGGTACCTATTTGCCACTAAGCATTTAGATTTTTTCAAATTGTGTGGGTTCGAGCATTTCCACATAACAGTTTATTTTATGTACTGAGGTTGGTTGTCAAGTTAGTTTATATTCAAAAAGTTTTACAATATTTTAGTACTCCAAAAAGTGCAACTTGTACAAGCTCGGAAGGCTTCCCTAAATGTAGAACACTCATTCCTTTTTTCTCGATACTAGCACTGATAGCAGTACAAGATGAAGAAGAGTTAGAGTGATTAGAGAAATTCACAATTATAGGTCTAAAGATCACAAAGTATTTTAAATAAAATTTTGGTGCCTAGCTTGTTTATTAACAACTTTTGTTTATTTATTATGGAATTTCTTGTCATAACAATATACAATATTATAACTACACCGTTATGTCAAAGGGCTATTATTGACAAAGATCCTACTGCCCACAAATATTAACATGCTGCCATAATGGATCATTACAGTCTTGACAAAAAAAAAACACCTAATTTATTAGACAGTTACATTTTTATTTAATAACGTGTTTTATACTTTTCGACCTCTTTAGTTATAATTGTAGTATTGTTGTAGTATTGTAAGGTAAGGGTTTATAATATTATTTTTAATTACTGTCACATTGTATGTCTTTAATTTAAAAAAAAAATGTCTATATTGACCTACTATGTAAACAAGCTTTGGTAGTACCATTAGTAAAAGTATATGCTGTACTATAAAAATTGGTAATATTTTGTAAAATTTGCTATTAATTTTACCAATATTCACTTTTAATTCATCCTCTAGAAGGCAATATGTACAAAAATCTATATACATATTTATTTTCAGTGCCTCGCCCTCCATTTTCAGAAAGAGCACAGAAATTCTCAGAAGGAAACAAGCTGTCTATCGCAAGAAACTGTACACAGCTAGGTACAAGAAATTGAAAGAAAAAGTGGCAAATGTGCAAAGTGTCATTTATTCATTAAAAAACAGCAGCTGCTTTCAGAAAATGCCTTGGAACATTTACAAAAAAGTTTTGAGAGTGTGCCTGCATTGCTAATGGCTCGACATTTAAAAAATGTACAGAATATATCCACCACTCATGAAACATACCCAGCACCATTACAAGCCTTTGCAGCTACACTTCATTTTTATTCTAATAGATGATTTATATATATTATATATATTAACTTATTTATAATATTACACAATATGTACACAAAATCTCTAATATTATGGGAAAATATGTGAGTCATTGACTATGATGTTTCTCACCTGCATAAAAGATGTTAAAACTTACAAGTTATTGTATTTATAGCATAATGTATATGACATACAAATAACCCTAACTGATATAGGAAAAAAAATATTTATATACGACTTAATGTTTATTATTGCATTGTTGGTTTGTACTTTCATCAATTATTGTCTGTAAATAAATCGCTGTACTATATCTGAAGAGATAATTTTGTTAAAAATTATTTACCCTTGTCCTATTATCTGTCTCCTTCTCAAAATAAAAATATTGCAGCTTTAGTCCTGAAGGCACGAACATATAGTTCCTCAATTTGTGCCTCGAGGACTATTGCGAACACTTCAAAGTAATAGCAATCTCAGATAGTACATCGAAATTTGAGAGTGTATGTTCTTAATCTTCGGTTTTGTGGTATACTTTTTAAAGAAATGAACCAGATAAATACATTCTTATTGTAAAAAGAGCAAAACGCTGTATACAGTCTGACCTGTACCAAGTGCATTTTTTCATAAAATCAAAGCCAGCGAATGTCTTACACTAAAATATTTAGTTTTTATTACGATTTCTCATTATCCGTAGAAATTAGCAAAGTCAACTATATATGGCATTCCAACGATACCATAAAGTTATTATGGAAGTTATATAGAGCTGTTATCACTATGTTTTGAGCCTATGTGAACCCATAGAAATAAGAGGGGCAATAGAACTCGCATCCCCTCTGCGCGGCTGGTGAGATTTGTTGGTCGGCCATTTAAAGACGAAATGTCAATTGGACAGCGCCAAATTTAAAATTCTGTTTTAAAGGTAAGCTAACCTAACCTCATATATTTTTTGTTTTATGACAAATTTTTAGATAGGCAAGTATATTATATAGAGCTACTAATAGAAGTTATTTTTTTACTTCACATAGGCTCAAATTATCAATGAACTATTAGTGATAACAGCTCTATATAACTTCCATAATAACATTCTGGTATCCTTGGAATGCCATATATAGTTGACTTTGCTAATTTCTACGGATAATGAGAAATCGTAATCAAAACTAAATATTTTAGTGTAAGACATTCGCTGGCTTTGATTTTATGAAAAAATGCACTTGGTACAGGTCAGACTGTAAACAGCGTTTTGCTCTTTTTACAATAAGAATGTATTTACCTGGTTCATTTCTTTAAAAAGAATACACCACAAAACCGAAGATTAAGAACATACACTCTCAAATTGTTTCGATGTACTATCTGAGATTGCTATTACTTTGAAGTGTTCGCAATAGTCCTCGAGGCACAAATTTAGGAACTATATGTTCGTGCCTTCAGGACTAAAGCTGCAATATTTTTATTTTGATAAGGACACAGATAATAGGACAAGGGTAAATAATTTTTAACAAAATTATCTCTTCAGATATATTACAGCGATTTATTTACAGACAATAATTGATGAAAGTACAAACCTATAATGCAATAATAAACATTAAGTCGTATATAAATATTTTTTTTCCTATATCAGTTAGGGTTATTTGTATGTCATATGCATCTTTTATGCAGGCGAGAAACATCATAGTCAATGACTCGCATATTTTCCCATAATATTAGAGATTTTGTATACATATTGTGTAATATTATAAATCAGTTAATATATATAATATATATAAATCATCTATTAGAATAAAAATGAAGTGTAGCTGCAAAGGCTCGGAATGGTGCTGGGTATGTTTCATGAGTGGTGGATATATTCTGTAAATTTTTTAAATGTCGAGCCATTAGCAATGCAGGCACACTGTCAAAACTTTTTTGTAAATGTTCCAAGGCATTTTCTGAAAGCAGCTGCTGTTTTTTTAATGAATAAATGACACTTTGCACATTTGCCACTTTTTCTTTCAATTTCTTGTACCTTGCTGTGTACAGTTTCTTGCGATAAACAGCTTGTTTCCTTCTGAGAATTTCTATGCTCTTTCTGAAAATGGAGGGCGAGGCACTGAAAATAAATATGTATATAGATTTTTGTACATATTGCCTTCTAGAGGATGAATTAAAAGTGAATATTGGTAAAATTAATAGCAAATTTTACAAAATATTACCAATTTTTATAGTACAGCATATACTTTTACTAATGGTACTACCAAAGCTTGTTTACATAGTAGGTCAATATAGACATTTTTTTTAAATTAAAGACATACAATGTGACAGTAATTAAAAATAATATAAACCCTTACCTTACAATACTACAATTATAAGTAAAGAAGTCGAAAAGTATAAAACACGTTATTAAATAAAAATGTAACTGTCTAATAAATTAGGTGTTTTTTTTTGTCAAGACTGTAATGATCCATTATGGCAGCATGTTAATATTTGTGGGCAGTAGGATCTTTGTCAATAATAGCCCTTTGACATAACGGTGTAGTTATAATATTGTATATTGTTATGACAAGAAATTCCATAATAAATAAACAAAAGTTGTTAATAAACAAGCTAGGCACCAAAATTTTATTTAAAATAAGTACTTTGTGATCTTTAGACCTATAATTGTGAATTTCTCTAATCACTCTAACTCTTCTTCATCTTGTACTGCTATCAGTGCTAGTATCGAGAAAAAAGGAATGAGTGTTCTACATTTAGGGAAGCCTTCCGAGCTTGTACAAGTTGCACTTTTTGGAGTACTAAAATATTGTAAAACTTTTTGAATATAAACTAACTTGACAACCAACCTCAGTACATAAAATAAACTGTTATGTGGAAATGCTCGAACCCACACAATTTGAAAAAATCTAAATGCTTAGTGGCAAATAGGTACCCACCTGAAAATGATCTATGACAGAAACTACTGCAGTACGCAATATGATAATTTTATACAGGGTATTTGAAAATAGTGGTACCTAAGTTTAAGGGCAGCGCATATTCGCAGCCCATATCATGACATTTAAATGAAATTTTACAGCCATATTTTTTCAGGGCCCCTGCTCAATACAATTTTCTTATCCTTAAGTGAATCATTCTCAGTAATTTTCGATTTAAATAAACATGTTAAATTATCAAGTACATACCTTCTTTTTCTCTTTACGATTGGGGGTCTTTTTGATTTATTCTTTCCTATGGCACTTGCACTTAGACGTTGAAGATGAATCTACTGACACAAAGGATGTAGTTGCTTCTATATTACTTATATCTGAACTAGTTTCTTGTATAGCTGCAATATCTGATGGTATGTCACATTTTTTTAATAAAGGAACTACTCCTGGCTTTAAAAATTTCTTTTCTCCCGCATAAATGAAATCATTGGTGTCAAAGTGTTGTGAGCACACCTTTTTGTGTTTGGCTCAAGTCCATTTCCCGAGTATACCTAGGGCATTAAGCCATTTATTTAATACGTTTGTGTCCTGTGGAAACCTAAAAAATATGGGTAATGTAATTGCTTGATTTATTTATCTTAAGTATCATAAATATATGAATACCAACTTACTGAAAAAACGAAATTCCCGATGATTGTGGCTTACACCCACTTACAGAACAAGTCATGATTTTTAATAAACCAAAAACAATAATACACAATCGTCAATTCAATAGTAAAACAGCACCCTTAAAACCTACAGCAAAAAATGCGAAACACGTGAATACAGAAAATAAAGTTATTTTACTTGTAAACAAAACAAATTTGTAGGGGAAGTGACATATCATCTGACATTTCGTCTTTAAATGGCGGCCCCCTTGGCGTTCCAACAAATTTGGATGCGCAGTCGTCGAAGCGTATTCTACTGTCCCCTCCTATTCTATGGGTTCACCTATGTGCGGCGCCTGATGCCATCAGCCACAGAAAACAGAAGTAGTGCGTTCGCCCCATATTTTGGCTAACGTTATGCAACCAAAGATGATACCACCCAATGAACAATTTTTGACAGTAAATAAAAAGGAATGCACTTTGTGGAAAAATATCTGTATAAATCCACACAAAATAAATAGTGGCAATTTTAAAATTCATCAAGAAAACTAATATTCTAAATATCAGTACTTATTGCGAATGCAATGTTGAATAATAACAACAATAACAAAGACATTAGGGGTTTAAAGCATGCCATAAATTTCGCTAGTATTCGTGTCCGTATTAAACTGCGCAGATGTGATGAGGATTGACTGGATTTGCAAAAAAAAGAGATTTAAGGCCGATTTGGATAATTTTTCCAATTAACAAAAACTTCTAGAAATAGCTTTTCAAGTTAAGTGTGGTTGCAACAAGAATGAATCTTTAAATGTCGACTAATTTAATTATTATCTAGTATTATTATTTTTAAATAAGTAAAGAAGTAAATAAATATATCTTTATTTCAAACCACAAAAGGTAATTGCACAAAGAGCGAAGTTAAAGTCACTTAAACCTACACAGTATGTATACATTTATTCACAAAATAATGCTAAGGTTTACTTAACCGTTAGAGTTTAAAATCGTTGTTAAATATATGAATGACAACTAGATCAACTAGATCATCCTTCATCTTGTCCTCATCAATAAAAAGGGGGTTATTGACAATATTCTCAATTTTGCAGCAAATAAATTTAACACAAAATTATAAGCAAAAAATATTTTCGAATTCCTCCAACAAAACAGAAAAAGAAAGAGAAGGGACAAACATCTTTCTTTTATATCGTGTTCTCGGTTCACAGAAACCGACGATTGGCTTCCAATGCCACCTGACATTAGATACCTGCTTATGCGGATTCCATTCCAGCGTCTGGTCTTCACTAAGACCTCGCTGGTCTGGTTGGGTAGATAGCTTGATTGCTACGAGATGTCGCCACGTGCAACATCTCGCATACGTATAAAAACAGAGAAAGATTAAGAAATATGACAGGACAAGATACGATTGATACGAATACGTTAAGGACAGCTTTGGTTAAGGCATTTTTCGTCAGTTTCATAAGTCGATACGATACGGTTACGGATAAGTACGAATCTTTAAGACCTGCCTTAAGTGTCTATTAATTTAACAAATTACTTAATAAAGATTATAAAAATTCTTAAATTAAACTTACTTCCAAAAAAAGGTGCTCAGCAGTTTCTAGTTCATCTTAAAATTTCTTTCTTTTATGATTCCGATTAAATAACATTTCGGTAAATTGCTCTCGGTATATTCACCGGACACTGAAAGAAAATGCGGCACTAAATTTTTTTTTGTGATTTTGTTTGACGGCCTGCGTAATTGTAAATACGGCCCAATAAATTAATTTAACAATAATTGAAAATAAAATTGAACCTAATAAATGATCTTCAGACAAAAAGAGTATATTGAATTCGGTTAATTATTACACATAACTGGTTTTATCAGGAAATTACAACAAAACATGAAACATTTAAATAGCTAAATAAACATATTTAATTTGTAAATGGTATAAATACGAACCTGTTTTAGTGTATTAGCGGATGATATAAATGACCTATTAACTGAATTAAATTATGGGGTTTTAATTATTCATTGCCGTCATTTTAAATACATTTTATAAACTTAATAGCAATGCAGTGAAAAATTATTAGTATTAATATTTAATATTTTATTACTGTTAATTATATGTAATACATAGGTACATCTTCGTTTTGTAGCAATTTTAAAAGTTGACAGTGTTGATTTCGGGAAGAATATTAAGCACAACTTTAATCTACTAAATTTTATTTTCACCAAGGGCATTTGTATATTTATTTTCCTTTAATTAGTCACAAAAAACTGCCGCTCTTAGTTCATATTTTACTGAATATAAGACATTTTGGCAAATCACAGTTTAGTCCATGTATTATAGATCACGATTACTGTGAATGTGATCAGACAGTATATGCTTTACTTAAATGTCATAGAAGGTTATGATGCTGGAACTAAGCTTTACTTAAATGTCATAGAAGGTTATGATGCTGGAACTAATATTAGTAAAGCATTTACAGAACTTGTAAAAACCATAAACTTTGGCATTAACGCAAATTGTCCAATAAAGCAAAAGAAACCCAAAATGCCAAAAAGAAGCTGGCTATCTCAAGATATTGTAAATAAAGGCCGAGATTTAAAACACCTCTTTTGCTTGACCAAAACACCAATGATTATTAGTTGCATTTACTTTATAACAAAAAAGGACTACAACTTAGAAATCAAAAAAAAAAAATAGTTCTAATCCTATTTATTGAACGCAGCGAAAATAAACAAAAAACAATATGGTCTATTATTAAAACAAATTTAGGGAAAATTAGAGACAAATCTGATTTAAGGCTTAATGTTAACTCCAATGAAACTTCAGACCCTAAAATCATAGATCAAGTCAATATACCTTGCCAGTCACTGAAGTAGGTAACAGTTTCTACTTTAGTCCTTGCGATAGAGCTGAAGCCTTGGCAATTATTTCAAACATGAAAAATACAAAAGTGCTAGTAACAACAATTTAACTGTATAAGTATTAAAATGAATTAGAACTTCCATAGCTGAACATGTATCATATTTGATAAATCTGTCAGTTGACATTGGTATTTTTCCTGAGGAACTAGAAATTGGCAAACTCATACCTGTTTATAAAAATAAAGAAAAAAAATGTGCCGAAAGTGATAGGCCCATAACTATCTTAAACACAATATCGAAAGTGTTTAAGAGAGTGTACTATAATCGCTTGATACAATTTTTGTATAGATATGGGATACTAACATCATCTCAGCACGGTTTCCATGCGAATAGATCTACGAAGGGGGCCGCTTGCAACTCTATGTGGATTGTTTATAAAACCATTAATGCTGGAAGGTGTGTAGCGGATCTTTTCTTCAACCTATCCCGCGCATTTGATTGTGTAGACATAGGATTCATTTTACAAAAACTGTCAGCAAATGGAATAAGAGGGCAAATGTTAAACCTCCTATCCTCTTATCTATCTGATCGGAAATACTGATATAGGGGTGCCTCACAGTTCTACACTGGGACCATTACTTTTTCTTCTTTTTATCAATGATATGCCCAACTATATACAACATGGTAAAGTTGTGATGTTTTCAGATGAGTCATCAGTGCTGGTCACTGCGCAGAATCCTGCTGAACTTCAAAATCTCGGGTCAAGTGTTGTTGATGACTTTAATAAGTGGTGCAAAAAAAAAATAGCTTAATACTTAGTTTTCAAAATACAGTGTACATTAACTTTAAATGTAGAGTGAACTCACCAGATACGACAGTGGGTAATGCTGAAAGTTGTAAACTTTTAGGTCTACACTTTGACCAGTACTTGGGAATCTAATAATCAATATTATTATTATTATTATTATTATTATTATTAGTATTATTATTAAAATAATTATTATAATTATTACTTTTAAAAAAGTAAAACATAAATTGACATTTTGCTATAAACGCAATTAATAGTGTTCAAAAATTAATAAAAAAATAGTTCTGTTTAACCCCAAAGTTGTTTTGTTTATTAACAGACCTTGCCGCATTCTAATTATAATAAAAAAAAATTAATTCTGTCCTGAATCAATAGAAACTTACACATAAAATAAAAGCAACTAGAAAGTAACACATGTCATAAAAGTCTACCTATTTTCTTAGCTGAAGAATAGTACTGTGTAAGGACAATATCTACAATATTGATTTTATTTTAATTATTAAATCAGTCAGTAAAAACACAATGTATAGCAGGAGGAGTGAAAAACTATTAGACTTGTTAAAACAGTTTAAAAATTACTTTTTAAATGCAAGTGAGAATCACAAGGAGACTATGTACAAATTACTCTGTAAATATGTGAATTTATGCTAAATGTAATATTATCGTCACTATATGACTACTAGTTGCCATATACACCATCTTATATATGCAACACTACTATAATGGTAATGGTATCGTTTGTAGGGTGGAAAATTTAAAAACTGTTCATTGTCTCCCAGGTCTCCCTATTAGATAAAGCAACAATGCGACAATAAAAAGAAGAAGATACATTAAGGGTAAGTGGTAAGCCATAACGCGCATACTCGATAAAGTAAATTAACCAAAGTGATTTTTTTCGAGTTAAAAACTGACTACAACCAACTAAACACAAGAAATTGACAAAAATAACTACGGGGATGTAATAAAGTGGTCAGAAGTAAGTTATGTGGAGGTTAATTACGAGGACCCATAATTGTAGAGACTCAGTTATAGACGTAAAAAGAATTGTTAGAAATCAACGTGACAGAGCGCTCAAGGCAAGGTTAGTTCATTCCAATATGAGCAAGATCCCTTAGAAATAGAAAACACCTATAAAATGAAATACATCTATATAACTATATTGTAAAAATAATGCAATTTGTAAAGATGAATATGAAGACTTCTTTTTAAATTTGCCACAGGAATAATGAATCGTTTAAATTACTTTCGTTTCAGTTTCTACTGCTTTTCATTTTTATTGTCTTTTTTCCTAAACAATGTTTTGAATTTTTCAAATTATTTTTAGAAAAATACATCCTTTTCTTTTGTCAAAACAATCTATATAAGCCACACACTCAAACGTTTTTTTTTCCTCAGTTATCTAGCCTAAGTACATAGAACATCCTTAACCTATGTCAAGTCATTATTTGTTGTTAGGTATCCTACGTCCATGAAACTCAGTTAGGAGAGTTTGATTCCTGGTCAACCGGGACGCATAATATTCCATGTGCCTTAAAATTTCGGTTTTCTTTTTTTAACCTAACATAAACCTTTAAGCAAGGTCTAGTTTCTAAAAGTATAAAAAGCTCGAGGACATGAGTCAACCATCCAAACTATTTAAATATTCCTATTATAAATATTCATAAGCAATTTTCTCGACTTTGTGCTAAAAGCACTTAGGACACTTTTGAACCAAACCGACAAATTAGTGGCAAAATTCCTACATTCAGTTTTTTTTTTACATCAGCTTAAGGGCATGGCAAGATTGTGTAACAAGGTTGGGTGCGTATTTCAGTTCCGCATTTCTGCCGTTTCATTAGGTCATAAAACGTAAATATTTTATGCAACAGATATTGTTCAGAATAATTATATTGTTTCATTTGTCTGTCAACTAAAGTTCTCGTTAATCGCAGACCCTTGAATTATCTCAATCCTTGCAGGGTATTTTACAGATTTTGTTTTGGATATGTGGCAACAACTTTTGACAGTCAGTGGTTATTAAAAACGGGTTCTGGAAAGAAAGTTGGTTTAATTTACTATCATCATTAAATAACACCGCGAAGTCTTACTTGTCCTTTAGAGCGATTTATTGAAGTTTCCAATTTATGAATGAAAACCTAGATGCATTTCTAAATTATTTGATAAATCCTTCTATTAGGTTAGGTTATAAAGGCAATAAAAACCCTTTTGAATTTCAAGGCTTGTCTAAAGAGTCATTTTGATCTTCCAGTTAATTTAAACATCGTTGACCATTGCTTTTTACTCTTCTTCTTTTAATGTTTATGTTTTAAACATGTAAAGCTAGCTATCTTAATAATAGGTGGGTTGCCATATCTTCAAATAGCGAAGACGTAAAAGCTCTGGGACTCTTTCCTAGGATACACGTTTTTAATATTTTGTTATTTTCTTTATGATCAGGCACTATCCTTTATGACGCTTTGCTAGCGGTGCTTGCGCAATTCATATTGATGTTGAATCTTCTCTTAATCGAATCCAGCGGTCTCAGGTTACGTTTAGAAGCAGAGCCCCAAATGTGTGAACAGTATTCCAGTAATGGTCGAATTTGAACTTTATAGAGCATCGAAAGCGTGGGGTGTATAGAGGTGTATAGTTCGGAAGAGTTTTCCAAGTTTCTGCGAGGCTGTCTTAGCTATGGCCGCAACGTTACTATGGCAAGACATATGCCTCTCCAAATTGACGCCCAATAAATGAATTGATAAAGTCAAGGGAATCGAGAATCCCGCCTTGACTATATCTGCTTCCTTAACATTCGCTTCTTTAACTCTTTGTTGCATAATGGTACAGAGGGTGCACCACAAAAAAATTGTTTCAAGTTGCATTGTGGTACATACATTTTACCACATATCAAAATGGAAGTTCTTTGTTTCACAACGAAACAAAATGTGTACAACAAGTCGATACGTATTCTAAAAGGTGTATGTAGCCCAGGATTTCTGACGAAACCATTATTTCAGTATTTTTTGAGCCAAAAACTTTAGTCTGTTCTAGAAATTTGCCACGTGTGTGTTGTTTAGATTATGACCTCCAAGAAAACCACTAAAAGTAAGTAATATTTATATTTGTTGTTTATAACGTATTTAATTACGTATACTAAGACAGTTTAAAGCCGCAAACAAAAAAGTTTCTTTGTTTATTTATTTCTAATCTACAAAATAAACATATCCAGAAAGTAGACCGCTATGCAACTGGGGTATGTAGTTTGCCAACCCCGTTTTAACGTCTGGGTAATGTCAGCCAGACTGGACCTACAGTTTAACGTGGGTTCCGAACCACAATATAACCGACAGATGTTATTCTCGGCACAGTATTCTACGGTCTTGTTATTATTAAGGTCTCTTTGCTCACCACAAACCTCGACGAGCCGGCCCTTAATTGTCCTTGCGTGCAGCTAAGAGAGTTATGTATGTCGCGGTTACCCTCGGACCATCCGGGACAGCATCAGACCCGTGCACTTGATACTCCGCCGCCAATCCTCTGGTCAAGGTTCTTACCTCAACCATACGAATATCAGGCAGTGTGTGAGATACACCATCCGCACCACTGATCATCCTTCATTTGGCTCAAGGGTCTCTCCTTCGACAACATGCCGTTTCTAGAGTACCTACTAAACTAAAGTGCCGTTGAGAATCTGTCGGTGTGTGTTGCAAACTGAAAAAGTCTGCTGGGCCAGCCCAGGCTTGAACCAGGTACCTCTAGCATGGGAAACGAGAATGCAGCCACGCGACCATGCTGTCACCCTAACTAACCTGAACTAACCAACTTTTCTGTGAAACGCCCATGTCCTTTTACTGAACCCAATGGGCTTACCGAAAATCTGGCCAATATGGACCAACATCATATGTCACCCTATTTTCTCTTTGGTCTTTTTGTAATGGAAGATATATTTGAAGAAATTGAATTTCAAACTAACTTATACGCGGAGCAAGAGTTTCAAAAAACAAATAAAAGACATATTATACATACTACTGTTGATGAAATCAAAGTATTTCTCGGAATCGACCTTCTAATGGGCATAAAATGAATACCAAGTTATCGGGATTACTGGAGTACTGATGAAGATTTCAATGATCCCTACATTGAACTGCAGTGAACAGATTTAGCTGGTTGCTAAGTCAAATACATGTAAATGATAAATCTCTGATCTTATGGAGGTATAATCCCAATTAAATAATTAAAATTAAACCTTTCATAACGGCAGTAAAACAAAATTTTCAAAAACACTACAATTTACAACACAGCATTGCCATTGATGAGTCTATGATTAAATTTAAAGGGCGTAGCTCACTTAAACAATATATTATATTGCCAAGAAAACCCATCAAGCGTGGATACAAAATGTGAAATGTGGACTATTGGGAAAAGCAATGATTATGCACACGCTTTAGGTGAAAAAGTAGTATTGCGCCTCATAAAAAATTTAAAGGTGATAATGCCTCTCTACTATTAATGCCTATGCACTGACGGGGAGCCAATCTTTAGGTAGTTTATAGGTCGCATATTGATTTTTAAAAAGAACTCATTAATAATTGGTATGCGGAAGTTCTGGTGCAGCACACGATTCATAGTGTACCTCGGGACATCTGCGATAATTTTTTTTTTTTGCCCTATTGTAAATTACCTGGAACTTGTTCAGTTCTGCTCTACCTATGTTGCACCACGAAGGTGCACCATACGTGACAACCAGCCTGACCAATGCCTTGTAGAGCTTGACTTTTGTCCTATTTGCAAGTCTACTCCGCCTGTGAAGCAGGTAGGTAGAGCCTAACTGTCGCAATGCAAGCTTCACTCTATTTATTGAATTGAGCCTCCAGTTTAGTCTTTGGTCAAAGATAAGTCCCAGGTACTTTACTTCCTGGCACCAGTTTACTTCGACTCTGAACCTTGTTTCAGGCCGACGTACGCGGCTTTCCGAATTTCACTAGAGAAGTATGGGATATAAAGATATGGAATTCACTATTGTGATAGTGTGCTAATACTGTATTGGTGCCAGGAACGGGTATCATGAGAGGTGGATTAAACAGTTTAAATTAATGACGTAAAATGAAAATTGTTTTATTTAAGTATAAAGAAATACATACTTTACATGGCGCAGTCGGTATAGAAATTATTCAGTAACGGATATTTAAAGAAGTCTATGTCTTTCGACAGCGAAGGAATTCCGTATTCTGAAACAGATTTAGAGGAAAGTTTGAATTTACATTTTTTTTGATGAAATACGTCGACATTTGACATTTGTTATATTGGAAATTCCTGTCATTGACAAAAAATATGAGTGACAACCGTGGAATTCAAGCTTTAGCGACTAATGGAAATTCCGCGGAAAACTGGAGAGATTAGAAGAGCAGGTGTGAAAATTATTTGAGGGCATCAGAAGCAAATAAAAAAAATGAATCAAAACAATGTGCTCAGCATCTTCATTACGGATTTAATATTTACAGCACGTTTAACTTCCAATATGATTGAAAAGGAAAATTTATGGACATTGTTTAAAAAATTTGATGAATATTTCGGTAGCAAAGAAAACATTTCTTTTGAGAGATATAAGTTTTTTAATTCTAGACAAGATATAAATCAGTCAACAGAGAATTTTATACCCGAGTTAAAAAAAATCAAGTAGTGAAATGCAAATTGGAAAATTAGTTAGTTAGTTGCTATAGGATGATAAGCTTACATTAGAGAAAGCAGTAGATCTATGTTATGTAATAGAAAATTCCAAGGAACGAAGCAAATAGATCGATTTGGCTTCTAAGGATGGTTCAGAATGTGAAAATAAAGTAGCATATTTCGATCATTCTATAAAGATTCCGACAAGGCTAGATTTAGAAGTTTAGTTAATACTACTTTGTTACAATTGATACAGATGTAAGTGAAGATGTATGAGTACACTAATACTATGCCCTGTATGGTTGTCAATAACGAGTATTATGACGGGTGGATTAAACAGTTTACATTATACCCCGGTGCACTTATTACTTGGCTGGGAACAAAATCACATAAAGCTATTTTTTTCCGGGATGTTTAGTTTTTGCCGTCCTACTTAACATACTAAAAGGCCCCACCCCTCCGGGGTGGGCAACCCCCCCCAAAACCTCCCCCCATGGTACATTTTTTTGGTTTTTTTAAATTATCTCCATTATGGTTAATTTTACGAAAAAAAGTGAAGAGGGAAAAAAGATACCCCATAAAATTCTACATATATTAAAAAATAATATTTTTTAACAATAGCGTACCACGGAGGCTTGAAAAGTAACATAATATTTTAAAAAAATTAAATATATATTTTGGGCATACTTATTCTATTTTTCAATTCTTAATATTAAAGTAACATTTTAAATATTTCTTAAATATAGATGTTTAATACATTGGCGTACTATTATTTTTGAAAATGGGCTTTAAAATGTATCCATTAATATTAAAAATTTATTAAAAAATGCATAGAATGAAGAAAAATATATATTGAACTTTTATAAAAATTTACTTAAAAACTACGAACATTTACCAGTCTTAGACATTGCTGGAGACATTATCTTCGAATGAAGCATCCTCGTACTCTTCAAAACAGTTACTGCAGGCATTGCCTTGACACTGGCCACATAAATTGGAGCAATTTAGGTTTGCTCTTCTGCAGCTGCGCATCTTTCTGCAGTCGGTCTTGCAGTTGCAAAAAATCAGTTTCAGGATAAATTCTGGTGCAATTGGCTTATTAGACTATATGGGCTGTATAGCTTCCCCTTGTTTTTTCCAACCCCAAGTAGTAGGACATATTAAATTACCCATCCATTCTTCAATTTGATGGTAAACTCGCAAACTATGAAAATGTGCAGGATCTGATGTTGGAGGCAGACATGCTAACTCAATATTTTTGTTTAAACTTTGACGTGCTGTGTTCATATTAAACTTTATAAAACGAAGTTCATTTAAGTCTTTTGTTGATTTATTTGCGCCGTAAAGGGACAATAAAAATTCTTCACCGGTCTTTATAACAGCATCCTTTTCTGCATTTGGCTCTAAAAATATACTAACTTTTTGTTGTAGGTCTTTATTTTTTTCTAATAATCTAAATGAAGATAATTTTCCTTTTTTATAAAGGGCTGAGGTGGTGTCACATCCAAATATTGCGTGACAAAATAATATTGCAGATCTCATTGGACCAAGTTTTTCTTGAAGATCTTTTATGTCGGTTAGTTTATGTGGTTTTGATGAGTTACCTGGTCGAAGCATATATACATTGTTCAGTTTTGATTTAAATACTAATAGGATCATCAAATCGGTATCCTCACCTACCAATGTTTCCAATGTTTTTAATTCAAGAGCCGTGTCCACCATGATTCTGTCTGCGTCGGCTTGTGCTTGAACCACCTGAATACCCGCCGATTTCAAAAATTGACTTAGTTGTAAAATAAAAGAACTTTTGTTGGTTTCATTAGAAAAAAATTGAGCCTGATTTACTGTTGTTGTGGTTTTTTCCGAAAAAATAATGTCTAAGCAGGATATTTTTGAATACCTTCTTAATTCTTCATGTTCTTTTGTGGAAAGATCAGTGTTGTATCCATCAAAGACAACAGTGGTATTTTTCCCATAATTATATTTTATATAATTAACATACTGAATATAAATGTCACCATAAGTTGATGGGAATTGCCAGACAGATTTTATAATTTAAAAAACCCCCGTCTAAAACAAAAACGGTGTTTTCCGGAATTGATTCTAATTGGGCACTTTTTTTGTCAAATAACCCGAGTAATGCTGATTTTTTAGTTTTCTGTAGCAATCCATTGTGGTTTACAGTAATTACAGTATTGTTATTATTTTGTTCCAGCTCAAGAATAGTTTCGGATTAAGGCACCATGCAACGCTAAGCGCTGTCTTCAAGTGCATAGCCTAATATGTGTTGTTAAGGGCTAGGTTGTTATAAAAACTATTCATATTTTTTTAAAATTTGAGAAGAAAATGAAAACAAATACACAGTACTGATTCCCAATTTTGTTTTTGTTATTGGATGTAGATACCGATAAAATTATTTAATAATTTTTTTACAAAAATATTATTTCTACTGCTTAAAGGTCAGGACCATCTAAACTAGGATCATAAAATATATCCCTTATTTAGTTTTAAGATCTAGGAATTGTAAAAGTTGAAATATTTGAATATTTGCTAGAAAAAATAACTTTAAAATGTTTTTTTTTACATTTTGAATAATTTAATTTTTTTAAAATATTATGTTACTTTTCAAGCCTCCGTGGTACGCTATGGTTTAAAAATATTATTTTTCAATATATGTAGAATTTTATGGGGTATCTTTTTTCCCTCTTCACTTTTTTTCGTAAAAATAACCATAATGGAAATAATTTAAAAAAACCAAAAAAATGTACAGTGGGGGGAGGTTTTGGGGGGGTTGCCCACCCCGGAGGGGTGAAGACTTTTAGTATGTTAAGTAGGACGGCAAAAACTAAACATCCCCGAAAAAAATAGCTTTATGTGATTTTGTTCCCAGCATACCATGTAAAATTTTATAACTGCACTGGAGTATTAGTAAATAAAAGTTGTTTTATTTCAGTATAAAGAAATACATGCTTTGCAGCTATTACGTATGTACCAAGGAGCATTTACCATGTTCCTAAGTACTTTGATGTAAAAAGTTTCTATGCGTTTTATGTGGCTCTCTTTAGCACAACCCCATAGCAGAATGCCATATACCCAGATTGGTTTTTAAGATCTGGTTACATACTGTTGGGGAAACGATAATCCAAATGTATTAAAAATAATATAATTAAATGCAACGAATGTTTTTAGAATCAATACTACTGTTAAATATCTGATTTTACTTGTAATGGTATATGTGTAATGCCCCAATTCACACTAAAACTTATTCCAATAACACATTTAATAGTTATTCATGTATCTAGGTCGTAGTTTAGGCGTTTAATGCTCACGGCGTGGGACCTAGATTAATTTTGACATAACCTATTTCATTTATTTTGACATTATATTTTTTTTAAGCTACATTTTTCTAATATTGAGAAAACTACTAAATTTTGATACCATATTGCTAAAAAATAGTTTTTTACGACTTCATCTTTTTCAATATTTACTGAGTCTATTTTTAAGTCGGTAATGCTACTAAGGTTCAAATTATCAATGTCCTATTAACTTTTACTGCAAGAAAACATCTAAAGATACCATTGTTGGAACAATTGTTGTCATGAAAGTTATGTAGCTGTTATTGCTAACAGGGCATTAATAATTTGGGTCTAAGGTAGGCAAAATTAACCATATTATACGAAATTATCTGCTTTTGACGTGACAGATTTTATAAAAACGCGTAGAAGCAAATACTTGGCAAGAATAATAAAGTTAAAATTAAACTGCAGACGGTTTTGCGAAGAAATTCGCGAATTTTTTTCTTAGTAGTCGTACAATTAATAGTAGTATCACGTATGGTAAAATCAGTGACTTATCCTTACTGCTCTTGATACTAAATATGCTATTACCTAATCTATTTATATACAGTGTCACCATTAAAGTCCGCACCATATGGAACTTTTTTTTATTAATGAGGTTAGTTAAAATTAAATTTCGGCAATCGTTTTTGCTTCAAATTAGACTAAAAATTATATAATCAAATGTCACCATCTGTCATTCGGTATCTGTCAAAAATTACATTTTAATCAAAAAATGCTGAAAAATGGCATTGTTTTACCGAATTTCAAAAAATTTTATTGGAATAAGTTGTTTCTAGTACAATTCTTGGCCTAAATACAAAGTTTCAGTTTTCTAGCTCAAAGTTGATTTTTTTGCCATTTTTTCTAATTAACTTTTTTTTTATTTAATGTAAGTTCGCTTAATGGATATTAAACTATTTGCTTATACCATACTCAATATTTTATTTAGTTTGTATGAGCTTTTTTTTACTAGAATGCCATTTTTTTTCGAAATTTAAAATTAGAGGCAAAAAAATTTGACACAGGTGGTGCAAAGTTATCCTAATTTAAAAATTTTAACAGATAGACGTCAGATGTTTCGTTTTTCAAATGACAAATACATCTAAATATTTGATAAAAATTTTATTTTATACCTAAAACTATCATTATTATTAAAAGGAACAAAAAGGAACTTTAATCATTTTAAATAGGTAACACAAAAGCAATATAAATTTCACATTTCAGTGTGACGTCCTTCTCGTTCTATACAAACGCCCATCCGTCTATAAGCGTCTTTGACAGCATTTTGTAGAAAGCTTGGCCTTATATCGGCACAACACTGTCTTATCGTTTGTTCCAAATGCTCGATATTTCTAAACGGTCGATTCTTATAAACTTTCTGCTTAAGATAACCCCACAGAAAAAAGTCTAGTGGGGTTATGTCAGGCGACCTGGGTGGCCAGTGACATTCTCTATCACGCCCTATAACTCTGTTTTGAAATAATTGGTTTATGCGTTCTTTCACTGCTACAGTTTGATGTATGGGTGCACCATCAAGCTGATACCATAGGTTATGTCTATGGTGTAAGGGCATGTTATCCAAAACTTCGGTAATCTCGTTATCAAGAAAATTCAGGTACCTTTCACCAGTTAAGTTTACTCTAAAGAAGTATGGTCCAATAAGCTCATCTTTCAAAATTCCACACCAAACATTGGTTTTAAAATGATACTGGTCGCGACATTCAATTGTGAAGTTAGGATTTTCTTGGGACCACCATCGGCAATTTTGTGAGCTCACGGTACCATTCCAAGAGAAAGTGGCTTCATCTGTCCATAATATCTTGTATGGAAAAAGAATATTCTCCTCATATTGTCCCTGATACCAAAACGAAAAATCAAGTCGGATATCAAAATCGCGTTCTTTTAATGTGTTTATAAACTTGGGTTTATATGCCCGAAATCGATTTTACTGAAAAATTTTTCTAACGCTTTCCCTCTTGCACCCTGTTGAATCACTTATCTTGGTTACACTAGTTTGACCGTGGTCAATAACAGTTAAACAAACATCAAGTTGTGCTGCTTCATCGTATTTACTTGCCGCGTGAGGTTTCTTAAAATTATTTTGAACATATCCAGTTTCTCTAAATTTTGACATTATTCTTGAAAGTGCTATGCTGCAAATTTTTTCTGGATGCCTCTCATTAAAAATGGCAGATACTTGCCGGTGAGGCATATTCTCTCCACAAATTAAGACAATTTCTATTTTTTCTTGAATGGACAACATTGGTGATAACACTGAAAACTATAACTTGCGAAAATATTCAAATTTATGACATTTCTTTTATTTTTTCGGCACTCTAATTCGTATTTTTTTCCATAGCCTACTTATAAAATTCAAAATTGCCTTGATATTTTATTGTGGATAAAAAGAAAATGTGTCTAAATTTTGAACTAATCTGATATCTGGGAATTTTATTATAAGTTTTTTAAACTTCTTAGGTGTATGTACTATCAAAAAAATGGAATATCTGACGTCTATCTGTTAAAATTTTTAAATTAGGATAACTTTGCACTACCTGTGTCAAATTTTTTTGCCTCTAATTTTAAATTTCGAAAAAAAATGGCATTCTAGTAAAAAAAGCTCATACAAACTAAATAAAATATGAGTATGGTATAAGCAAATAGTTTAATATCCATTAAGCGAACTTACATTAAATAAAAAAAAAGTTAATTAGAAAAAATGGCAAAAAAATCAACTTTGAGCTAGAAAACTGAAACTTTGTATTTAGGCCAAGAATTGTACTAGAAACAACTTTTTCTAATAAAATTTTTTGAAATTCGGTAAAACAATGCCATTTTTCAGCATTTTTTGATTAAAATGTAATTTTTGACAGATACCGAATGACAGATGGTGACATTTGATTATATAATTTTTAGTCTAATTTGAAGCAAAAACGATTGCCGAAATTTAATTTTAACTAACCTCATTAATAAAAAAAAGTTCCGTATGGTGCGGACTTTAATGGTGACACTGTAGACGTTATTTAGATAACATTTATAGCAAAATAGTTGTAGCGCTCCTTCTAAACAAATAGTGCTTACTTGAGTACTGCACATGTTTTATTATCCGATAACATGATTTCCGGAAACCTCAGACTATACTATACTTACTTCATCCTATTAAAAGAAGTCACACGGCAATAATTTTTGACAATAATTGATAATTGAGTTAAAAATTTAAAGATTAAATTACAGGCAATGGTGCAATGGTGCATGGTCTGCAAAAATACGTTTAAAAAGACATTTCTTGTAATTGTTGAACAAGTCGATATTAAATACCCCATATTATGGGGCGGTTTATGCGGTCTATAGTACAAATAATTATAATCTAGTTTTCATGTATTAAATATAACATGGTAGAGGAAATTAAAGTCTTACTTGTTATATTTCACAATTTGATTCAGTTTCCTGACAGACACGTGTTTCAACCCTTGCGGATCATTATCAAAGGAATATAAGACAATACTACTACATGCCATTAAAATAAAATTAGGGAGATGAAGTGAATTGACCGACGATGGGTTATTTTGGTCCTTAATTTAGGGGTATTGGCCAAAGGTACAACATAATTACAGGTGTCATTATGTGATTATAGAGGTATTTACATCTTACAACCCATCATCTGTCAATTCACTTCATCTCCCTAATTTTATTTTAATGACATGTAGAATTTCGTATTGTCTTATATTCCTTGGATAATGATCCGCAATGGTTAAAACACCTGTCAGGAAACTGAATTATATTGTGAAATATAACAAGTAAGACTTTAATCTCCTCTACCATGGAATGTCCATTTCACCAAGCATGTATCCTATCACAAATCAATTATATATTAAATATAAAATGAAATACCTATCCAAGCACCGTAAATAATTTTTTTGGATATAGTTTTGATTTGACAAAGATTTAAACAATTTTTTATGAATTTCTAACACGTAAAAATTTACACCTTGTCAATATTTAATATTACAAGTAGCAAAAATATTTCATTTTATATTTTTCCCCGTCAGATGGTTCATTTACTTCTTTTTTAATTGCGGTGGAGAATAGCACGTCTTGTACTTAATGTAACAAAGCCATGACTCAATTACGCACCACCAAGACATATTTTACCAATGCAATACAAGGATCAGGACCAATATGTGAAAGATTAAAGTCAAGACGTTTACTAATCTCTACTTACGTCACTTCGTATTACAGGCGAAGATATGTTGGTGCAGTTGAATAAACACGTAGACCACAATTTCATAATATTTATACCACTGGGCATTTGTCAGGGACGCCTACAGGTATGCAGCTTGTCGTTGATATACATTTCATAGGATATTTTTTTATATCTAAAACAGTAACTTTTTATAAATGTCTTACTAAATATACAGTCAATAAGTAAATTTAGAGTAATCCATGACACATGTATAAACTTTATTTATATCTTCATCATAACTTCGCATTAATCCAACTCTACTTCGAGCCTTTATAGTAAGATATTTATAATTATCATCTTAATAAGACAAGAAGTCTAAAGCAAAACAAATTTAAAAGGTAATTTAAAATTTCCATCCTGTTAGACCCAATTCTAAAGTTATTAATGATTCTGTAGCAGTAATAAAATATCTAAAGAAATCCTACTGTTAGAGAAAAAGAAGCTTGTGCTGACTTTGGCTACAGTCCAAATAGCAATTTTATAACACTATTATTATTGTCTGGAAGCTCTATAGCAAAGTTTGAATAACTAATTTGTGTTCCAAATAATCAAGTTTTGAGATACACATTAAGTTTATTATTTTATTAGTTCTTATAATACCAGAAAAGGTTAAACTTTTTTTATTCTATAGACATACAAGTGAATTTCTTTAAGATGAGATGTAGAATTTTAGAAAGTACGTTGTTAGCTAAGGCGTAAAAAACACCTTAATATGCTAATTTGTATCAGTGCCTAAAGCCAGAAGAAATTACCAAAAATTACAATAATTGCAATAATTTTCTTTATTTTATGATTTGTTCTTTATCTGGGTATTTATTTCCCAACATTTACACCCAGTTTTACAAATAAGTTTAAAAAAACAGTAATATTCACACATCTACACATAGCGGAAATCTGTTTACGAATTGAAATTATTTATAATAATTATCTTTGCTATAATTTATTGAGATCATCCAGTCCCTTGCAAGAAGACAGTGCAACGATTGCACACAAAATGTATGACTAAGTCTAAATTCTCATGCATCCGTAATCACGAATAACCGTATGCGTATTACCGAGGGGAGAAATTGAAGTCATCCGAATGCAGACGGGCGATACGGACGTAAATGAATTAATACAAATTTGAAAACTATGTCTGATACAAATTTCAGATAGTCGCACCTAGGCATTCGAATCTGTTGCATAACCTTACCACAAATACCAAAAAATCACTGCACCAAACAGATATTTTAAAATTCTAGCCAAAATTCAATAAATACGTCAAAATGTTTCCAGAAGCAAGATAAAGACCAGGACCAAATGTAAAAGTTCAAAGTCAAGACGTTTACTAATCTCTACTTACGTTACTTTATATAACAGGCGAAGATATATTGTTGTAGTTAAATAAACGTGTATACCTCAATTTTAATTGCCTTGCAAGCTTAATTGATACAAAAAATGGCGCATCTCCTTTAAAATTGCCGAAGGCGTAGATAGTCATGGAACTTGAGCAGCTTACAACTTAATTATATCAATTATACTACTGGGCATTTTTCAGGGACGCCTACAAGTATACAACTTTTCTTTGATATTGGATACTTTTTGTATCTAAAACAGTCATTTTTTATAAATATTTTATATTAATATACAGCCAATAAGTAAATTTAGAGTAATCCATGAAAAATCTTTATTTATATCTTCATCATAAATTCGCATTAATTCAACTCAACTACCAAAACGCGGAACGCTCATACGGAAATTAACTTTTATCCTTGATTACCTTGAAGTTCCCTAAAAAAATATATATAATCCGACGAAAGGAAGCAACACCGGAGAGTCTCAAGTGACCCTAACTTGGATGATCAACAGCACATGTAGTCAGGAGCGACCTCTCGTGGCGATCAAATGCATCACGTGGCCCATCTGACTGGTCATTAAATTACAGAAGTCACCGCCAGGAGCGCAGAATTTAAAGCCAATTCGATATGCGGACCTAATACCACCAACAAAGCAGGGATTTACTCATTACTTAAAGTTACGGCCACTCCTCGGAACACACACCGCAAGGCTGCAGGTGTGTGAAAGGAGAAAGGTTTCCAACCCTACCAACTAACATCTTTCATAATGAGGTGTCAAAAATACCAAACGAGGTGGTAGGCGGTAGAATTTGACAACACCGGTTTCTTAAAGTCACGCAGGATATGTATAATACATTTAAAATATTGGCAGTAAAAACAGTTAGTACAATTAGGAATCAACAGGTTAGTTGCTTTCTTTCCTCAAATTTTACAGCCCCACTGACGAGCCGTTATACGGCGAAACGCGCCTGGGGATGGATTCGACTAAAGGAAGCAGCCAACCTTTTGAAGGTTACACTTACCGAATTAATGTTAAAAATTATTAGTATTTTAAATTCGAAAAATTGAATTATTGCTTTGTTATAAGATTGAATAACCCTGATGCAAAGTCCGTTTCGTACATTTTGGTTTTAATTTTTTAATACATAAATATACATAAACGATTCACCGACAAGTTATAGAGTGTTTAGCAATTTGTACGCGTTCGCTTCAATAATTTTCTTTAAGGTGCCCATACAGATTGCAACATGCTGCGATGCATACATCGACTCCATCGCTTCAAGACTCATGCTGCATAGTGAGTGGACTGGAGACAAATGATTTGCTTCAGTTGCAGCAAGCTACGCCGCGGCATCTAGAGTCTCGTATTGGATGGTGAGCAGAGGTACGGAATCGGTGACGTAGATGCAGGTTTCAGCGTGTGTGGGCTTGAATCGATGAAAGATCAATGTATTCCAGTTTTCCCCCTTATAAATAATTGATTTATGGTTGAGTTTAAGTTCATATCTACCAATGATATCGTTACGACCTTAGGCAACAAACTCAAACTTCAGTTTTTCAAAAAGAAAACCTTGTCGAAAAGAAACATCTAAGGTAAAATACCAGTAATGGTCACTGCATCAGTAATGGTCACTTTCTGATAAAATAATTGATAACAAAAGGTATATAAGTGCCTTTGTACATAAATCTTGATTTCTTGATAGGTTGCGCCATCTGTTAGCACCTGGTGGAGTTCTGTGAAATTTTGTAAAGTATTAAGCAAATGGCCGACATCTTGTGACACGTGTGTTTTAAAAGTTACGAATTTTTGGTGATTTCTAAACAATATTATTAACAAGGTAAGTTTTTTAGAAACTTTATTTTCAATAATTATTAAGCTTTTTTCAGATATAAAAGATGTTTTGCTTATTTAAATGTTTAAGAGTTGTAGATCAATAATTGATAAAGCTGTTTTAGAGGTTATATCAACATGGACATGTGGTGACATTTACTGATTTAAATTTTGATTAAGAATCAGTAATGGTCATATAATGACAATTACTGATTTTTCTAGTGTTTGATAAGAATCAGTTATTGGCAAAATAGTAAATTCGGTTGTGAAACGAATCACGAATTCATCATACATCAACAGATCAAAAATCACATGAAAATCTAGATAAAGAACCATTGGAAGAACCAGATCAAAATAATATCTTACATGGAAATGCTGACCATCAGGATATTTCATCACAAATTTATCAGACACCAACAGATCAAAAATTGGCAGTAGCTACATTGGAAATGACCTCTAATGATGCTAATTTTCTTCATCAGGAGAAACTAAATACTGTTTAAAGGAAGCTGATAATAGATGGCCAAATAATACCAACCCCCTTAAGAAATCTTTGTTTTGGCCAGAAGAGAAAGTAGCAAATAATAAAAGAAGAAAGAAAGAAAAGATACCAGCGGTGGCTTCTTCGAAACAATGGCAAGAATACTACCAAAATAAAGGAAAATGAAAAAATTGAAATGGAGAAAAACAAAAAAATAAGAGCTGAAGAACGATTAAAAAAGAAGCAAGAAAGGGAAGAGATCTTGAAGAAAAAACGGGAGGAAAAGAAGTTAATTACTCAAAAGAAAAAAATGAAAAAAAAGGCAAAAAGCAGAGTCTTCGTCAGATTCTGAAGCGGAGTGGCAAGAATCTGGATCCAGCATAGACGATATAAGTGATTTTGAAGTAAACGATAGTGAAAATGAAGCAACTTCTTTTAAAAAGGGGGACTTTAATTTGGCACAGTTTCCCGGAAAGAAACGCTTCCTTAATTATGTTTGTTTAATACAGAACATCTTTGAGGAATATTCAGAATTTGAAGTGATGGCTCTTAATGTTTGCAACGAACAAAAAACCATCTTCAAGCCTAAAGAAACTGAGATCAGTAATATACAGAAAGAACAAATCCTACGTGTGCTTCCAACCCCAATTATAAAGGATAGTGCAGGTGCCAGAATGAGATATGAGTTTGTTGAAGGAATAAATGAAGTAGATGGATAGTATAAATAAAATATTAATTTTTTTAAGTTTTATTTGTTGTGTGCCAATTACTGATTACATACGTGACATTTACTGATTTTTCAATATTTTTTGATGACCGTAACTGATTTTTGATAGTATTGTAAAAAAGCCAAAATATAAATAAAAAATAAATAAAAAAATGCATTTCTTTAATCTTAGTTTTATTCTACACACATTAAAGCACCCCTCAGGCGGCATAATTTTTCTATGATTAAAGAAATAATAATTTTATCTAATTTTTTTCCAAATACATTCTTAAGAGTGACCATTACTGGTATTTTACCTTACATGGATTGCAGGTTATTTCAAGAGTCATTATTCTTAGGAATCGATGCGTGCTTCGCCGCATACTACTGTAAAGCGGCCTACACACGCTGAAACATGCTGCGATGCGGGCATCGACTCTTATGTTTCATGATGCAAGTTGCAGTGTGTGTAGTACTGAATCACGTATTTGGCATCAGTTGCGGCTTGCAGAGCGATGCAGAGTCTGGAATCCCATTTTGGTCGGTGATGCTGATGCAAGTTTCAACGTGTATAGAATTGCGTCGATGCGAAGACGAAAGACGATACCCATTTATTTATTTTCCCGCGTCATTTTAGAGGTTCGTTTATTGTTTATTTGATGGTGGGTCTAAATTTCGTGATGGAAAGTGATCGAGAATTTTGGGAAGAGTTCATAAACATTTACTATCTGCATACGTGTCTTTGGAATACAAAAGCTAAAGAGTATTCAGACAGAAACATAAGAAACCAAGCATATGAAGAACTTGTAAAAAAATGCAAGGACAAATCTCCAAATGCAAATAAGGACTTTGTAGTAAAAAAAATTCATACCATGCGATGCAGTTTTCGACGAAAATTAAAAAAAGTCATAAACTCTCTTAGGTCTGGGAGTGGCACTGATGAAGTTTACGTTCCATCCCTATGGTATTATGATATATTAAGTTTCGTAGCGGATTCTGAAATGCCCCGAAAAGGCACATCAAATATAGATGAAGAGGACGAGAGTGGCAACGAAAAAACACAAAACGAGGTATGTAAAGCATGTAGATATTAATCTATTTTTAAATAATCATGTAAAAATGTTGTTTAACATTTTTTATAAAAGGGGCATTTTATGCGAAATGAACCACTTTTGGGAGTTTCAAGATTTTTTTCAAAGTTTAAACAGAGTTTGAAACCAACAAAAAAAAAATTTTTTTTAATAGTCGAATTGACATGAGTACCCCAGATAAGTTCCAATATCCTGAATTTTAACTTATCCACAAAACAATTTATTGACGTTTATTGAGTTCGAGTCAAACCACACTTTTTTTCCTGGAAAGGTACAGCGTCGTTAGAATTGAAGTATATTTTGTATTCATCTCTTATTTTTTTTGCTCGCGCAGTTGCTGCTCTCGGAGTACGTTTTAGTGATGTTAAAGGATTTTACATTTACATCTAAGGAAGTTATGAAGACCACAACATGCTAAAACTATAGCATCAACCTTTTCAATGTCAATAGCAATATCAGTATGGAATATACGGAACCGGCTAGCCATTATGCCAAAAGCATTCTCTACGATTCTCCGTGCTCTACTTAATCTATAATTAAATATGCTTTCTTTCTTTGTTAAGTTTTCTTGAGCATACGGCTTCATTAAGTTTTCAAGTAGCGGAAAAGCTTCGTCTCCCACAAAAGAATAGGGCAAGCTAAACTGAGTACCACTGGGAGTTTCAGGACGAGGCAAATGTAATTTGTCATTTGTGAGTTTTCCATAAAATGTAGTTTCTTGCAATACCCCTCCATCGGAAATCCGACCATTAATACCGCTGTGAACCATTATGAACTCGTAATTTGCATTAACAACTGCTAACAATACGATGCTAAATTTGCCTTTAGAATTATAATAGTATGATCCACTATTATGGGGCTTCATTATATTAATGTGTTTACCATTTAGCGCACCACAGCATGTATCAAAGTTTCATTTTTCCTTAAATTCGTTTGCTATTGATTTCCATTCCTCTTCGCTCTTTGGAAACTGAAATAATAACAACGAATTTTAATTTATTTCAGGACACTGAAGAAAATGCAGAGTTAACACAAATCAATTATTCATCAGACACAGACTTATCAAACATTCAGTCTCCAAGTACTTCGCGTATGAGCAGCACTCCCTCAACGTGTTCGACTACAAAAAGAAAGAAGATTCCCCAAGAAAAGGAATTTTTCAATATTGCCACTAAAACTTTGACAAATTACAATTTATCTAACAATCATAATCTTCCTAGACATGTTGATGATAAATATGATATGGGCAAAAAAATTGCATTTGATCTATCTCATCAACATATTTTGCCGAAAAATTAATGAGTGATGTTATATATTATGCCAAATTAAATAAGCTCAATGAAAATACGGTGGTTTCTATTAAACAAAGTCAGGGGTTTAATACATACCACCATCAAGCCAATAATAATGGTCAATATTGTACCAATACTAATTCTTTAAATACAGTTGTTACTCCTACATATACTCAGCTTTAATCAATAAATAATACCGGAACATTTCAACTTCATAATACAACTGAACCACAACAGTTTGAAAATGTTAACGAATTCTTGCATTTCAATAAGCAGTAGTTTTTAGTTGTGCTTGGATATGTTCATAATAAATGGATATAATGTATAGTGTTTATTTACCTTTAAGTATCCTTCATTTGATAATTCCTCGTATATAGCAGTACACGTTTCAGGAATTATTTTGCTTAATAGTTGAGGAGAAATCGCATTAGAAAACTTCAAATCTTCATAGCTATTACCAGTAGCTAGATATCTCAGTGTTACAGCCAGTCTTTCTTCTGCAGTAACGGACTCCCTCATTATCGTATTCACTTTTTCAATTCGGTAGCGAATTTCGTTCAATACATAGTCAAAACATTATTCGTTCATACGGAGGTAGTTCATATAGTCTGCTGGCTCATGTGCTTTTAGCTCTTTCAATAAATTTGCATTTCAATAACTTTTTCTTTCGATAAACCATCTTTTGGACCATTTTGTTTTTGATTTCCTTCTTCTTTTAGATACTATAAAGGGTGCCCCAACTACTGCTAAGAAAATTGGTGTTGGCAAAACGTGCCTCATTTTATCCGTAACGCCCTACTTTTAATAATAACTTCACAACTCCCTAGTGATAATACCTTCACCCGACTGTTCTTGTGTTTCATGAACATAGAGTCGATTCAGGCATCGCAACAGGTTTCAATTTGAGTAGGCGCTTATGCAACTGATGCAAGTTTCATGAATCCTTGAGTCGATGCATGGCATCGCAGCATGTTTCAGCGTGTGTAGGCCGCTTTAATATGTAGACAGACCGATGCTGATGCCTAGTTCCATTATTACAGGAGTCGATGCATGCATCGCCGCATGTTTCAGTGTGTATGGGCGGCTTTTATTAAAGTTTAGAATTATTACTTCTATAAGTCATAATTTTATAAGGTGTCAAACAATAAGAAATATAGTGGGAATAAAACCATGTCTAGACCACAAATATACTTAATACAAATTGGGGGACGGGAGATATGTACAGGGTGTTCTATTTTTGATAGTTTCATAGGGTATCTCGAAAATCATGAGGAATTTCATAAATCTGATATAGATGTTATGAGTTCTTTTTTTAAGGAAACAATAGCTTCGAAAACAGATCATGGCTACCTTGTTCCCCTGGACAGCTAAAGGGTGATTTTCAAATTTTGACGGTTATTAAAATTCCATGTAACTTCTTTGTTATTATAGATACGAAAAAACTGTAAATTGATAAAATATGTAGTTTTTTCCGTAAAGTTCAGTGGCGTAGCCAGTTTTTTTCTATCTTGTTTAATTTTTAAGAAATTGACCCAACTTATATTTTTTCTTATGGGACATATACAGGGTTATTTTCAATTACGTTTATTCTGCTTACCATTAGCTTTCGAAATATATGTACATTTTTGCAGTTTTCTAAAGAAATAGCCGAGTAATTTGCAAATTACTTTAGATAGGCCTATTTTGCACATAGCAAGCCCCGTTAGTAAGAAAAGGACAAAATAATATGTATGACTAATTATTTTTTTACATGTTTAAAACTCTGAAAATATTTGCCTCATCATTTAGTGTCACCAACTTTGGAAATACATCGATTTTGTATTTTTTAAATAAAAGATAAAGCATAGAAATATAGATCTACAAAACCATTTTTATTTTAAATAAACAACAAAAAAATATACATAACAATTACAACAAATGCTTAAATTGGAGCCCATTGGCATCGATACATAGCTGGCATCTTCTACGAACACCATTCAGGGAGTTCCGAATATTCAGGTGTTTTATGCTTCTTAAAGCGGCTTCAAAATTTTGTCTTAGTTCTTCAACCGTATTACTTCTGACGCTGTAAATTTTATTTTTTAAAAATCCCCAAAAATAAAAATCTAATGGGGTGATATCAGGTGAACGGGCTGGCCACCTAATAGGCCCATTATTTGCAAGCCATTTTTCTCCAAAATTGGTGTTTAGGCAATTTACCACAATGGCTGCGTTGTGGGATGGTGCACCGTCATGCTGAAAAAAAAGCTTTTTCCTCTCTTGTAATGGTATATTGTCTAAATAACTGATGATATGTCTTTCCAAAATATTCAAGTAAATCTCGGAATTTAGATTTCCTTCAAATATTTCATAGACTAGAACTCTATTTCCCAATAGAGCCAGCCACACATTAAATCCAAATCGACCCTGATATACTCTATTTACTTGCTGATGAGGATTATGATCGGCCCACAGATGATTGTTGTGGCGATTAAATATTCCGTCGCTTGTTACTCGCGTTTCGTCGGTCCAGATTATTTTGGTAAAAAATAATTCATCTTCACGCAACATATTTAAATACAAATTGCAAAACTGAAGTCTCCTCTCTGAATCACTAGGATGCAAATGATGAGTTTTTCGAGGTCTGTAACATTTAAATTTGTTAGTTTTTAACAGACGGGATGATTTTGAGGGTACCACGCCAATATCTTTCTCAATATTTCTAAGTGAAGTGGTCGGATCCGCAGCCACGCATGCCAATACATTAATGGTTTCATTTGCTTTATTTTCCTTCTGATAGGTCTTTGGTCTTGCTTTTGAAAACGATCCATAATTAATAAGGTTATTTTCAAGCCTTTGAAAAATTCTTAAATCAGGTTGCTGCCGCTGCGGATATCTTTCAAAATACAAATCAGATGCTGCCCGACTATTTTTTTGACACTCAAGAAAACACTCTAGCATATTATATTTTTCAAAATTTTGGAACTTTTCCATTCTTAACCGCGTATATTAACTTTGCTTTATGACAAATTAAAGACAGACTGACATGTCTATAAATAATTTAAAAAAATGATTTTGTTATCCATGGCTTACTAAGAGATTTTTAAATTATTATCTGGTAAAATGTAAAATTTGCAAATGCAAAGAAATTAGTAGATAAAAAGTCATCATGCATTTATAGAAAATTTTACTTTTAATACAAAAAATATAAAAAGAATTAAATAATTATATGAACAATTAAAAAAATTATTATTTTTATTTCTTTTAAACATAATTTTGGAAGAAAGCTATTTTAACAAATTACAGAAAATTGGTCGAGCCTTGGGCATAGTGTTGATAATAAAAAATTAATAGTTTTTAGAATTTTGTATTGCATGTACTAAAATTGAGATATGACATTTTAGAAATGGTGAAATAAGACTTACTCTTTTGTTTTGCTCCTACCTGCCATCGCCCGCTACGAAAAATGAGGAAAATTTATGAAAATCGCTTATTATCGAATTATTTTATCAAAAAACTGATTACAAATATATATATTTGAAAAGCTAATGGTAAGCAGAATAAACGTAATTGAAAATATACAGGTTGTCCCATAAGAAAAAATATAAGTTGGGTCAATTTCTTAAAAATTAAACAAAATAAAAAAAAACTGGCTACGCCACTGAACTTTACGGAAAAAACTACATATTTTATCAATTTACAGTTTTTTCGTATCCATAATAACAAAGAAGTTACATGGAATTTTAATAACTGCCAAAATTTGAAAATCACCCTGTAGCTGTCCAGGGGAACAAGGTAGCCATGATCTGTTTTCGCAGCAATTGTTTTCTCAAAAAAAGAACTCATAACATCTATATCAGATTTATGAAATTCCTTATGATTTTCGAGATACCCTATAAAACTATCAAAAATAGAACACCCTGTACATTAAGGACATGTTTTGACCTTAGAGAAGGTCATCTTCAGCAAAATATAAAATTATAGTTTGGGAAATAAGCTTTGCTTTACGGAAAACATTCTGAAAGAATACTAGTTATACCCTATTCATATATCTCAATGATAGTGTTAAAGTGGAGTAACATAAAGAGGCATTTTACACTTTTTAAAAAAATATTTCTAGTCCAAAGTAGTACAAAGTAGTACAAGTAGTACAAACATTAGCGTACTACAAAACGGCAACAGGGTAGAACCTCGTGAAAACAGACAGTGTCGAATATTCACTCATGATAAAACATTTATGAAATTAATTTGAAGAAATAGTCCATCCTCAAAGTGAAGTTGAAATATAGGGAAAGGAAAGAAAGTTAAAAAGTCGTTCTCCACTAATTTAATAAAAGCAATCAGAGGCTCAATTTTATGAAAGCGCGTCTACATGTTTCGAAGGTAGTAACCTTCATCTTCAGGAGACAAAAATAGTGCTGCAGTTAATATTAGCAGTTTAGAGAAAATTGTAGGTGGAAGGTGACGTTGATGGAGCTTTAAAAAATTTTTTTGAAAATGTGTCACGTAGTGAATGCAATCAACGTACTGACAAGAAATTTTTTTAATAGAGGTAATAAATTCAAAGATAATTGTAAAATTTAGAAGGTCATAAAGGTCATAAGAAGAACATGTATTTCTCTACTCCTAAAATATACCACGTCCTGGAGAATTACCGTCGAGGCGACGGAAAATATGGTCTTCAAATCCTATATCCCGCAAGGATGATTTAGAAAATCCTGGATTCGAAGCCGGTTGCCTGTTCCGCTGCCAAGTCAAGTGAGGAAGTAAGGTCAGCGTTACTCGTCAAAAATGTTGTAACGATGACGTTGGACGCCATTGTAACGTTATTGATAATCATTCAAATGATGTTGGGTTGCCTCGGCTAAAAAGACTTTTTTTTTTGTTGTTAGGTGTGGGTTTGTCTTATTATCTGACAAATTTTTTTTAGGGCGCCATCCTACCAGAAATAATACAAAATCTAAAAACACTTAGTAGTTTATTAAACTATACTTGTATAATGATGGTTGTTGAGATTGGTTTCTGAGGAAACAGTTTACAGTATAAAAAGGTGAAAATTAAAGTGAAAATATAGCAATGGTCTGCTGGTCTTTACAAAGTTGTCCTTCTAACTGACAAATACTTAGCTCTGCATTGTCTTCCATGAGGTGTGTCCAAGATCCAGTCCTCTTTACCTGTAAGTTGTCTCGATGAGGTGTTCGGTGTTCCATGCATATACTTCAGCAACGGAGAAGGTGTTCCATGCATAGACTTCAGCAATGGAGAAGGTGTTCCATGCATAGACTTCAGCAATGGAGACGATGAGGAAGATGTCAGAACTTGATTAGACTTGAATTCTTGTGACAGCGATTGATAGGAGTAATGACATCTGATGAGCTTGTCAGTTTGTCAGCCTCAGGTTTGCTCGTTTACATGTAATGTTAGAAAAGTGGCATTAGACCAGCGAATATTATTGCAATAACGGTTTAAAAATGAATACTTATGGTAAACAGTACCAGTTGTAACTTAAATTTCTATACTATAGTCACAGGATGTTTTTACTCCCTGTTACTCAAGTGAACATGAATAAAGTTTTAAATTAAGAAATAAATAACCATGTTTAATTACATAAGGTCAAAAACAAATTTTCTTTCGTGTTTAAGTAGTACGAAAAACAAATGATTTGATTGACTTAAAATGTATCTAAGTTTTAAGTTAATCCAAAAGAAGCATATTATATTGTGCCAACAAGATAAAAATTAAGTAATTTATATTCTACAGAATGTACAAATATACAATACAGATGTTTAAACCTAGAAGAAAATACTGCATTTAAAGCATCCACAACTTTGTGTAGATTCGATATGCATAACGAGCAAAAAGGCAATCGTTTGCTAGAGAGATAACTGCATTCAAAAGTATTTGTAACTTTTGTGCAGGTACGATATGCAAAAACGAGCAAAAGACAATCGTTTGCGAGAGAGATAACTGCATTCAAAAGTATTTGTAACTTTTGTGCAGGTACATATGCAAAAACGAGCAAAAGACAATCGTTTGCGAGATAGATAAATGTGGTATAACGAGCTACAGGCATTCGTTGCCACATGATATTGGCATACCAGACTAATGTCTTAATTATGGCACCCAAGGTAAGATACGAACAAGATAAATTCAAGATATAGATATGGTACAAGAGATATTTTATATACAATGTGACTTAAGATATTATCCATCCAGTACAAGCATGTCACGCCCATTGAGTGAGAAGTTTAAGAAAAATTAATGTTAAATCAGAATTGATTTCTGACAGATATCTTTGAGAGAAACTAGGTGAGCTTTCCGACAAATTCAATTTAGGTTTCTGATTAGAAACAAAAGAAAAACTCACCTGCTTTCCTCGATATCAGCTTCCTTGGATATTCTATCAGTTACCAGTTCTGTAGAGCCTGGATCTGTCGGTTTCCTTGTAAATGGTCCAGCCAGGTTTACACTATATCTGGTCCTCACCAATGTTCATCAAGAACTTAAATAAACCACCAACTGGCCAATGATATTTGCTAAAACGTAAAAGAACGACAGAATCCCGAGAAATAAAGTTAAATTGAGAGTTTAGATATTAACTGATGAAGAAAAACACACAAAACCATGACCTGTTGATTGACTTAAAAAGATATTCAAATTGAATGCAAAATTATTAAAATATTGATTAAAATTCCACACTGACTGAAGAAATATTCTTATGACTGCGTTCTGTCTGTTAAGATGATGCTTTTAGATCTTTAAAAACACTATTCTATACAAGGATAAATGAGATGAATGAAGATTATTAAAATATCACGCCATGATGGTCGGCATCTCTTTATTTATTTAAAACATAAGAATGTGGAATTTAATTCGTGTAAAAATAGCTTAAAAGGTCATGGGTTTCTAGAAAGTAATATTTATGGTTCAATTAGTTCAATTACATACTTAATATCAGATAAAATATAAATTTAGTAAAACAAAAGCTTAGCGTGACATACCTGTATCAGAATAAAACCGAAAGTGAGGTCAAAAATTCACTTCTCTGAGTCGAGCCTTTACGCATCCTCGGAGACAATATGAACTAAATTAAATGTAAGGAATCGATAATCTATATTAAAGAATAACCTAGAAATCTATATTATAGAACGGCAAATTTACAGTTCGTCTAAAGAATCGATATTCTGCAGTATGCAGAGTTATCCATAGATGGCAGCGCCAATACCTAAAGATACTTTAAAATCCAATGTAACGAAATAACTCTTATTTCGTTACAATGTCACATAAAGGAGGGAACGTCAAAAAGAAAATAAGACTAATTTGAGCGAACCACTCCCATGGGTTCTCGGAGAGAACTACTGCTTGAACCGAAATAGACCGGTTCACATACTAGCGGTTGATATCGAAATAAATCGAATTGGTCCTGACACTCCTGACTTACTCGGTCGCAGGTATTTAAGCTAAGTGAAAAAATTGTCAAAAGCAATAACTGGTCCCTTCACTTTCGAACCTCTGTTTATAATATTTTACATTTTTTTATTAACAAAAGCATTTTCCTGTGAACGGAGACCAACTACATACATGCGACATTACAAGATACGAAATGTGAACAAAATAGGAGTCAAATGGATTGAACTGCTTTATAAAAACAAACAAAAATTGTATTACTTCCAACAGGAACCTGGATTTCACAATAAAATCTGGAAATGAGCAAGCAACATATCGGGGATGGGATCAGCTGGAGTTCTTGTGCTCAGCCTTAGACCCATTAATCGATCTTCCACAGACAATGAAGTGTTGGTCTGCTGGATCTCCTGTCAATTGTCACAATTGCTTGACGCGGAACACACTACGCACCCTTGTGCATAGGAATTTAATATATGAAGAAGACCAATCAAGATCGGAGAGTATATATGGAACACCTAAAAGGGCTGACATATTTATGATAGCTATCTGTATTATAATATTTGTCTTTTCATTGCTGTACCTTCATTTTGTAAGATTAGGAAAGACTAGAAATGTGTTTATTCCTACCATTGCTTTGTTAATTGTCTCACTATTGATCGCCATTGACTTGTGCTTGCGAAGCATAGGAATTGTTTAAAGCATTTTGTCCTCATTTTATATCTATTGAGATAATGTATTGTCACTCAAATAAATTAGATTTATTTATTTACAGGGTTTTTTATATGCATTTAAAGTTTATAGATAGGAAAAAACAATGGAGTTTGAAATAAAACAGAGGTACCTAAATTTAGTTATTCTGTATAATCAATGTAACATTACTATAAATTTTCCTCAAATAAAAATTCAAATTAGATATTATGTGATATAAGTTACTATGATCAGGCCAGTTCTAATGACTTATTAGTGATAAAATTGAATTGTCACAAAATGAATTTCTTTTTTACCACTTAGTGGCAAAAAAGTAGTTGAAAGCATTAAAAAACTTTCAAAATTATTTGAATTTTGACGTGAAATGGTTTGCTGAGGTAAGCTCTTGGCAAAAGAAAAGAAAATAAGAAATATGATAAATTTTAGAGGAGTACTTAACTAATAATTTTGGACAATCCGTGATACTATTGGTGAACTTGGAAAGTTACCAAGTTAGTTCAGATTAGTTAACCCTTTGGCTTGTCTTAAAGTAAAACACCGTATAATATCATATTGAGATAATATTATCTCACTAATCTTAACTACCCTGAATTGTACTTAAATATTTTAGTTATTAATTAAGAAGGCATTTACCGATTAAATTCTGCTCCTTACTTAACTTTAAGAGCAATACATTATTACTGAAGAAATTATGTTACAAAAATAGAACTAATGCCACGTCATTTCGTTAAGAGCTTTTAGAAAACTCTATAGAGCAAAAAGAAAAAACACCCAAATGAAATGATCGATGAATCATTTAGTGCAGATTCGCTGTCTTGGGAGTCCGACTGTGGTGCTATTATTTATTATAAAAAAGCTAGCTTGCCAGAACATTTCTACTGGGACCCGTTAATTGCTAATAAAATTGTCAAATGCAGGCAGCGACGCTCCAGTTTTGTCGGTCTGGTCATTGATTTGTGCGATAACATTGTTTAGTATGCAAATTCGAGACAAAATATTTAGATTACAATACAAAATAACTAACACTATTTTACTACAGGGGGGTTTAGCCAAATAAACAGGGGACAATAATTGTGTTAAGAGGCCATTAATTTAGTTATAGAGTAGGTCGAGAAGGTAGAAAAAATTCAGAAATTTATTTACTTACTCGGATATGTCAAGATTTTATTTTAGCACTAATGCAAGAACCTGGGGTAATCTAAATAAAATTCAGATATAAAAGTTCAAATATTCTGATAAGTTAAATAAAACCTCAACAATATTTTATACGTAGACAAGCGGCAATTGACAAAGAAATTCGCCTCTGACGAACTCTATACGATACGACGATATAAGAATATTCTTCGACTAAAAATCAACAAAACCAGGGTAATGGTTTCAAAACACTGTTTAAATCGTAAACCTATTAATAACTTAGAATCCTTTGCTGGATGTTATTATACGCTAATAGAGGTGTGTAGTTCGCGAACAAACTAATTCAAAAGTTCGAATCTGATAAATGAACTAAAAGATTCAATCAGTAATTCTTTAAAGATTAAGTCAACGCGAACTAAAGCCTTGTACTATACGCAAAACGCGAACGAGAGCGAAACGACCGTGAAGCAGATCCAGCAGTGGGACCCTGTGTCATATAGAATTCTATTAACCTCTTTCTTTCTATATGAGTGGCACTACGTCGTAAGTGTCGTGAGAAAGAAATCGCCTAAAGTCGATAAAAACTCTCTCCGGAAAGCGAGACGTCTGGACATATCGTTTTCTATTGCACCTGTCAATAGTGTCAATATGTAACAGCAAAAAGTGTCATGTGTCATGTCATTTTTATTTAATTAGTCATCGATTGCTCTTTTATTGTTTATTGTGTTTTTAAAAGTTTGTTTTTGTTGCAAAAATAATGCGTGTTCGACCAGAACATTGGACTATGCTGGTGGATATGGGGGAGAGTAACCCCCAACTTATAACAAATAAGTTTAATGGGCCCGATGGCAAAGCAAGGGGGCACGCGCTATGGCAGACAGTAGCCACCAGCTTAACAGCATGGGGTTTGGGGAAAAAAGCAAGGAAGAATGGAGGAAGGTAAATGCAATTTCTTTAACATTTATAATGTAGTTGTATTATAATGCTCACAATATAAAGGTCATAAACTTTGCCATAATCACAAGATGTTTGTTTATTTGGAGGGATCTCAGACTATATACCTACATACCTATCATTTGTAGGCATTTATCGATTGGAAATCGAAAACCAAGGCCAAGGCCGCAAGAATTAAACAAGAGTTAAAGAAAACTGGTGGAGGTTCAGCCATATATGTTCCCCTCTCAGAAATTGAGAAGCGATTATTAGGGCTCATGGGAACAACAGCAATTGATGGAGACAATGTAGCAGAACTCGGCTTTGGCGAAGTATGTAGAAAGTACATAATATACCTATAAATATTGCTAATATAAAATTATGTTTTTCCTTGTTGTATATTTTTAAGTTACATCCCAGATATCCACAGAAATCACACCACAAACAGATAATTGCCCAGAATTAGAACATAATTATTGCGAGGTATCTACACCTTCCACTAGCCGTGAAACCCCTGATACTTATTATAAGCCTAGTGTTAAACGCAGTGGAGTTTTATCAGAGCAGAACCCGAGGGAAAACCCAAGGAAAAGGCCTAGAACAATGGTGAGAAAAATTTCATCTGAAAGACTGACTGAAATGACTCGAGAGTCTATACTAGTATTAAAAAATATTGAAGAAAATACAAGAAGCTTATCAGAGTCATTACAAACTATTGCATCTGTGATGAAGCATCACTTTGGTGATAATAATTAAATGTACCTGTTTAATTTTTGTTAAAGTTCCTAAATTAATAATATCTTACTAGAATATGTTCCTTTTTCTTTTCCGTTTTGTTTTTTTGGGTAAGTTTGGGGTAGTTAGATAATGTAAAGTAAAGTGTGTGATAATAATTAAATGTACCTGTTTATTTTTGTTAAAGTTCCTAAATTAATAATATCTTACTAGAATGTGTTCCTTTTTTTCTTATCTGTTTTTTTTTGATAAGTTAAGGGTAGTTAAGATAATGTAAAGTAGTTGTTTAAATTTAAATAAAATACATTTCAATAAGCCTACATATTTTTATTATGAAATAAAAAAAAAATTATAATAGGTACAATATTGTCCTAAATAACCTTATAAAACATCTTGTTTCCATACAACTTTTTAATAAAAAAAATTGCAGCAAAATGATAACTAAGTATAAGTTCAATTCAATTCAATTTATTTCATTTAGTGATCTTAATAGTTTAAAAAAATCATTTTGTGAATAAAAATTAGAATACATGGACTTGAAGAAGTGACTTAAAAAGAATAAAAGTTTATGAAAACACATTAAAACTTCCCACTAAAACTAAAAAGCCTAAATTAGTAAAATATCGCAGTATAATATTTCTTCTAACCAAGTGCCCTTCTCGGTTTGCCACCTGCATATTGCGAATTGGGCCATTATTGTTATCTTCTTCAGGTGGAGGGCCTACCATGTCCAAATCGATACCCAATCTGCCAGCAACACATATATTGTGCAATATTGCACAGGCATTTGCAATATTTCCCACTTTGTCTGGGTGATACCGCAAAATTTTTGACAAGCATAAAAATCTTTGTTTGTACACACCTATGCACCTTTCTATACAATTTCTTGCCTGGATGTGCATTACGGTATAACGACTTTCTGGGGATCCTGGAACAGCATGTTCGATTGGGGTCATCAGCCATGGCTCTAAAGGGTAGCCAGAGTCCCCCAAAAGCCAGAAATTTCTGTCACCTGCAAAAATAGGTTTATATTTTACTAAATTTTCCTAAAATATGATTATTTATTATACTAAAAATATATTAGGTAAGCAGAACACTGTCAAAACCTTTTTTTTTATAAATTGATAGTAACCTCTCTGATAACATGCTTTAACTTCATTTCTGACCAATGAATTGCGCCAAATATAAGAATCATGAGTTGCTCCCCCATAACTGGCATTGATATTTAAAATCTTCAAATCATGGTCACAGACCTTAAAGAAACTTAGCCTGTAGAAGAGTGTCTGCACAATTTGTCACAATGGACTGGCTCGATAAACTATACCTTGTATTACAAAAATTAATTAATGAGAAGTATTGGACCATGGGGTACCATGATAATATACTTAATGCCTCTATCTGCAAAACTGGATAAAACCATGTTAGGAGAAAAATCCATCAATCTTAGATCAAATTACATAACAATTCTTTTTTTAGGTCTTTTTCATAGACCGCTAGTTACTGAGCATGTAAATTTAAGGTAGATCTCTCCGGGTTTGCATCTAGATGCCCTAATGAATTTGTAAAACTTACAAGTTGCACATTTTTCGAATGATAACCCTTTCTATTAAGGTAATTATGTTCTTGAAGAATGGGTCTCAATATTTCTATATGTGTACAGTCTATCACTGTTATAATGCCAGGAAAGTTTCTTTCTACCATAAATCTCATTTTAATACTATTCTTTTCCTCTTCACTTCTTGGGAATGCAATCCAGTGGGCAGAAAATATAGTCACAATAGCATTTGTTATTTCGTGAATGGCACGGGACATACTTTGTTGAGATATAGAGATGTTATAACTCTGTCCTATTGTTCTCTGATAACTCCCAGTAGCATAAAAGTGCAATGTTTCAAAAAATTTTATTGCTGTAGGTATAGCAACAGGATTATTTCTGTCGTTTATCCAAGGAAGTATACCATTCAGAACATACTGTGCCATAGCTTTAGTGAGCCGAAATAACTCCTTAAATCTAGTGTCATTAATTGAAAAAGGGTCACTGTCCTCCCTTATGAAACGCCTTTCGATATTTTCCTGACGAATATGTTCCAACCTTTCCTCCTCATCGGCTTGTAGTATCGCCGCTAGATTTACTGGTAGCATAATTAGAAACTTGAATAAGTCCACCCGAATTTAAAATAATAATTAGGTGAGTAGCTAATTCCCAAAATGAAAATCACAACAAATAACCTAAAAACTGACAAAAAAAATTCAAAAACAGAAGGCAACAACCAAAATTGACAGATAGTATGTCAAAATTCAAACAGTAAAATCCTAAAAAGCAAAGAACTTAATAATGTTTTTAATTCTGATAGTATATTGCCGAATAAACCCGAAGCGAACTCTACTGCGCTACCGAGTGCCGCAGAAGGCGATTCTCGCTTTCGAAAGTAGAATTCGTCAATAGAACTCGATCGGTAGAATGCGATTTGTCACAGAGTCCCACTGCTGAACTACCCGGAGCTCGGAGACCGGCCGATGGTGTCGGCTGTCGGACCGGTGGATTGAGTTTAGTGGGTGGATTGCTGCCTCACGTACAACTCGTCCAAGATAGCGTGTTTATTGTTCTGTGAGCGTGTGTGTATGTACCCCTCATTCGATGCGCCGCGCCGCGCCGTGGCTAGAGATAACATTTTTCATATTAATCGAGACTTTCATACAATAAAGAACGGTATAGTTGCACTGTACCATGCTTTTCTTTTATTTATTTAGTAGGGCTCTTCGTTATTTACAATATTACTTTGAAATATTTCCCGAAAGATTGAAATCGGCAAAGTGAACTAAACTTCCCAGCCCTATACGCTAATGAGATTCTTTATAAGGTACCGAAATAGCGCAGTAGAAACATATTATTCTCCTATACGTTGTTCTATTTTCTGATTGGCTCTGTATACACCTGGCAGCGATGGTAATCACCACGACGGACCACGCATTTTTTATCACTTTAAATTGTTCGCCAATGGTGGCGTGGAGAAAAATAGGTTGGTAACTTCAATGTACCCGGTGAACTTCAACAAAGACTCGCAACAAAATCTTGACGATAGAGGTTCGATCCGTGGCGGGTTCTTTCTCGGAACAGAAAATTGTTTTGTTCCTCCACTGTCTAATAAGTTGTTTTTCTCTACGGCCAAGTGTGGCAAAATTCTCGTGTGTTTAATTAACACAAAGGTGCGGTATTATTCTCTACGGCTCTTCTGAACAATTAATAAGGTCATTTCCAGTCAGTGTGCGACATTCAATAAACTATTGTAAAGGCGGAACTACACCAAAACAACATTTACTTTGATTCCTTCAAAGTTTTAAGATAACATAAAAAGTCGCTGACTTTGTAGCTCGACGACCAGAGTTGGCGACACTATTGACAGTTTAGCTCGGGCGGAGGTACATCAAAGGAAACCAATGTTGCCGACAAGCTTACGACTTTGTTTTTACTCGTCTCCACCACATACATACGTCTGTAGCCGTGCCTACTGATTTGTTATAGTGGTCGGTTGTCTAGCAAAGCCCAAGGCGATAGGTATGTGTATATCTTGAAGTAGCGTAATTATTTACAAACATTCTTTACCTACCTAGTAAATTAGTTATAAGTAAAAATTCGGAAAATGACATTCACATAAAATTTTTGAAACTTCCGTCACACCGCAATTTATCTTTAAGTGTGTCGTAGTACAGTGCAGTGTGTCTAACAGAAAAATATTCAAATTCATCAAGTGTAATACATTCGCACTTAGTTTTTTATTATTTTTTTTTTATATTATGGGTTATTTATTAATTAATGGTATACAGTAAAACCACAGAAATTTATTGTTGTAATTGTAATGAAAATTTATTTAGTCGTTGAGTGCCAATTTCTTACCTTTTGTTGCTTTGGTAGCTCAGGCAGGGCGTGGTAAGTTCGAGTTTAAATTTTAACAGTCTCTTCCAGTATGAAATAAAAACACATTCAGTTCAACTTAACAATTAGTCTATTTACATAGGTATTTGTATGACAAAGATTTTGACAAAAGGAAAATTTTAAAGATAGTTTGAATCAATTAACAATTATTTTTGCAAAGGAAAAATAAAATAATAGTTTTAAGGATGATATATTATTATCCACTCAGATAAAAAAAAATTAACAAAAGTGAAATAAAGATTTTTGATAGGTTTTTTTTTTTTTATTTTATGGTGAATCACACACAAGGCGTCAGTTACCTTTCCCCTTTTCTTCAATGGTGGTTTTCGGATCCCTGTAGAGATATAACCAGTTTATGTCAGAGCTTCGGGTGAAGCTTAGGAATCGACTCTCTACAGGTATAGGAGAGTAGAGCTCAACAGACTTTGGGCCCCTGTCGTGACGTCACGTCAGCTGCGTTGTCCGGCTCTAATAATGAAGTTCCGAAGTTGGGTACCAAGAAAAGACCCGGTGTTAAGACTCACCAAATAAAACCTTATAAATTCCCTTGCTCTGCTTGAAAAGGAATATTTACAGAACCAAGAAAAAATACATTATAATTTTAATTAATTAATTAATGAAATAATAAACTGAATTGTCAAATTGCAGTAATATTCCTTTTTAACAGAACCAGGTTTAAATAAAATAATCAATAACTTGACAAAGATAGTAATTTTATAAAAAAAGATAAAAGCTAGAAGAGCATAAAATAAAATAATTTTCTGGTGCAAACTATTTCAACAGAACCAGGTTTAAATAAAATAATCAATAACTTGACAATGATAGTAATTTTATAAAAAAGATAAAAGTTAGAAGAGCATAAAATAAAATAATTTTCTGGTGCAAACTATTTCAACAGAACCAGGTTTAAATAAAAATAATCAATCGTAATTTTATAAAAACAGATATAGTAGCTATACAATTTATAGAAACACAAAATAAAATTGTGCTCTAGGAGAAAGGCCTGCACAGAACCAGGTTTAGATAAAAATAATCAATAGTAATTTACAAAAAAAAAATAACAGTTATAAGACCATAAAATTAAATGGTGCTCTAGGAGAGGCTTCTGCACAGGCAAGGCAGGTAATATGTACTAAATTAGCAAGAGATAAATGAAAATTTAAAGAGATATGCAGTGAGATTTCATCATAGAACCCCCGAGACAAATCTTCAAATATTAACACATCAGAAAAAACTCAGTACCCAGTGATCAATCACCAAAGATAGCGTAATGTATAATGGCAACTTAAAACTTATGCTCGGTTCTCTAAATTAGACTTCTTGGGCAGAAACTACAAAAGTGGCATACGCCAACTCTATATTAGAGCAATTAGTCTCTTTTCCAAAATCTATAAAAAGTAAAAACCAGGGCAGTAAAGCTTTTCTTTAAGTAATCCAAAATATGAAATAATAATGAACAATTTATGTCCTTTAAGAGATAAGTAGGAAAAATTATTAATCAATCTATGTATAGTGGCAACTTAAAACTTATGCTCGGTTCTCTAAATTAAACTCATCGGAAATAAACTACAAAAATGACCTAAGCCGACTCTATATTAGAGCAATTAGTCTCTTTTCCGAAGTATAAAAAAAATAAAAAACCAGGGCAGTGAAGCTTTTTCTTTAAGTTGTCCAAAATATAAAATAAGTAATGAACCTCTAGGATTCAAAACCTAAGATAGGGGTGCCCATGTGCCTATGCACAAAATGGCGACCAGGTAAATCTTTAAAGAGACAATTTATGCCCTTTAAGACAAGATAAGTAGATAAAATGATTAATCAATCTTTAGGGTAAAATAAAAGATAATTTTAAAGTAAATAAAACAACTGACCTCGGGGTTCTATGATGAAACTCAAAAAAAAAAATAAAAAAATTAAGAAAGAAGAATTTTAGTACTTGCCTGTGCAAAAGCTTGTCAACTAGAGAGCCCAGAAAAATTATCTTTCTGTCTTCCTGCTAAAGAAAAATCCCCTCTACATATCCCTTCGACCTCACGTGGACCAATTACAGATCACTTTATAGGTCACGCACTCATCACAAAAAAGTCTACACCCTGCTCGATTCGCTCGCGGGTATAACATCCATTTTAATTATTAATTTATTAAACAAAAATAATGAAAATTCAATCTTCGCACATTTCATTAAATTATAACAGGTTATGTAAATATAAACGTATCTATAAAATCCACTAAAGGCACGATAAACTATAAGTTTTAACAGTGCGGAAGAAAGAGACGGAAAATGCTAAACATGAATACTTTTAATGTTAGAAAGAGACAGTCATGCCCGGACTAAAAATAAGATCACCCTGGTTGACCAGTGCTATCTTAATTAAAAAAGAAATAAAACCGGTACCGTCATATCTGCCGTGGCAAGGTTGCAGATACCCTAATTGAAATTCAATCCTGTATTAACAGGTGGCGATAGTATTACTGAATTTGAGATTAATATTTCAATTTAAGGATGTTTCGGTAAATGTGAGATTTACCGTAACACACCCCCAATAGTCGGCAAAAAAAAAATAAGTTTACTTATTTTTTTTTTTTTTAAATGATGTTCCACCGCAAAACGAAGCAAACAAAGCACTCCAGTGTGATTCAGAGATATAGACAATTTTGTCGAGGCAATATTTTTATAGAGGCAGGAAAACAAACAGGCAGTAGTTTACGATAAGTTACAAATATTGGGCGCCATGTACATTCCAAATGTACAAAATAATTAATAATAGTTGCCCAACCTCAGAGACTGCTCCGCAATACGCAAACCTAGGACACCCCCAATAGCAGATGAATGCCACCCCGAATCGCTTGCATGAAATAAAGATCCTTAATAAAAATGCATAAAACAAAACTATGATGGAAAACGGACTTAGGTTAGCATTGCATTACACCAAATGTGACTTGGTGAATCTCGTAAATGTGACTTAGTGAATCTCGTGTACTAACCTCATATAAGCAAATTCAAAGCCCTACTCATACTACCAAGAGAACTGACCATCTTTCGGCAGTCTCTAGCAATCTAAAGAACTTAATATCGTATGCTGGTTTAATATAGTGTAGTAAATACTGCAAATTGTTGAAGAATTTTATATTTCGATATGTCATTGTGTAAACTTTTACAAGGTTCTCCAACAAATTGTTTTAAATTCCACATTTTAACTAGTGTAGTAAATACTACAAAATATTAAAAATATTCACATATTGATAGGTATTAGTCTTGAAAATTGTTTAAGTTTCTGGAACAAATTGTTTTAAATTGCACATTTAAGCCAGTGTAATAAATATTGCAAATTGCTGGAGATTTTTAGCTGACAGTTGTTCAAATTGCTACAACAAATTATTTTAAATTACAAATTTTAAACTTGGAGTAAGGTTGCATAGAAGTTGTAAAAAAATTCACATATCATTATGTATTTTACAGAATAAAATTTAACGATTAATAGTATAGTCTTGTCTCACTTATATTGATAGAACGTATATTAGATTTTACAAGTATCAGTTTAACATTTCACTGCAAAATGGCAAATACAAATCGGTAGTAAAAATTTCAACAGGCACTTGAGATTTTTAAAATATTTTTAGTATTTTTTTTAACAAATGTTGACATTTTTTATTCTTACTTTTTTTCCGTGTAGTTTCTGTCAAAATAGATGCTAAAGAATTATCTTCAAAAGCAATTTTAAGAAATTATAGAGATTCATTGCTTCGCCAATCTTTACAATACTGCTTTCTTTTACTTATTTTATCTGTTTTAATCGATGCCATGCCATTTTCCAAAATATCTTGTTACAAAAGCAGCTTTTAACCTGCGAATTTTTGGTACCTAGATTATTCCTATAGAAGCTTTCGCCTCTTACAGCAAGCCTCCCATAATTTTTTCAAAATAAAATTACAGCACATTAGATTTTCAGTCAAGTACTGGAGTATCGGCTCCCAATAAGTAGACTTTTCCCCGTTTTTGGATTATTTCTATACCGGGTGTTGCATCGTCGAGCGGGACATAGGAAATCCCATGTAATTTTAAATGGGGTCAATTATTGGCTTCCCTAATTATTTTAGAGAAAAATTCTATTTAGGTTTATTAAAGAGCACTAAAACTCACATTCAAAAGAATAACTTTAGATATTTTTGATGAGCCCGTTTACGGGTTATCGCCGATTTCTTTTTAACTATTTCTCCTTTTTATGGCCCCGTATTTGCGGGCACCAGTCAAGGTAAAAGATGACTGTCAAATAAAGTTGTCATTTTGAAATGTGTGCTTTATTGTTATAAAAACTCGTACATCGAAAATATTAGCCATGAATTACACTTCTGAAGAAAAAATATTGATGATTAAATGGTATTATCAAGGAAATAGTTATCAAAATGTGTCAGACATGTTTGCTGCTCTGTATCCGAATAGACCGATACCTGCAAAATCTACAGTCGAAAGGACTATCAAGAAATTTGAGACAAAAGGCACTGTAATAAATAACTGCAGATGTGAAGAAAGGCAGGAACAAAGAAGAGATGCAAGAAATGATAGGGACTTGCAAGTTTTATTGTGCGTGGAAGAAAATGATGGGAAGATCAGCACAAGGAAACTTGAGGATGACATAGGATTAGATCACACCACAGCGTTACGAGCTTTGAAACGACATAAATGTTATTCATACAAATATGAAAAGCACCAAGAGCTAAGAGATAGGGACGAAATACGACGACAGGAGTTTTGTTTTGGTATGATGGAAAGAGCAAACATGGATAGGGAATTTTTAAAAAACATTTGTTTCACTCACGAATGCACATTTACCTTAAACAATGAACCCAATGTTCAAAATTACCGATATTGGAGCAAAGAAAACCAACACAGGTTTGTGGAAACAAGGACGCAATATCCACAAAAAGTTAATGTATGGGCTGGGATTTTCGGAGAAAATATTATCGGGCCATTATTTCTTACACGAAATTTAAATGCAGAATATTTTTTGGAACTACTTGAAGATCATATTTTACCTACTTTACATGATGCCGCCAGGGAAAATCAGGAAGTTTGGTATCAAATGGATGGCTGCCCGGCACATAGTACCCTGGCTGTCCGGGAATATTTAAACCGCGCTTTTAATGGAAATGTTATTGGCTTAAATCATACAGTAAATTGGCCAGCCAGGTCTCCTGATTTATCGCCAAATGATTTCTTTCTCTGGGGCCATTTAAAAAACAGGATATACAAAGATAAAAAATACCCAAATCTAGACGAGTTAAAAAATGCTATTTCTGCCGAATGCAATAGAATTTCAGTTTACCAACTAGCGAATGTAAGAAGAGAATTTTATGATCGCCTCGGTTATTGTCTAGCAGTCAATGGAGGAATATTTGAACATCTTCTTAAATCCTAAAGTTCTAACAATTTAATAGTACCTACCTATTAATTAGTAAAATATTGAAACATGTAAAATGTCATAATTAACCTTGTAATTGGATACTTTATTTTAGTTTTATTCAGATTAATTTGTACTCATAAATACACCTTTAATATTTTCGATGTACGAGTTTTTATAACAATAAAGCACACATTTCAAAATGACAACTTTATTTGACAGTCATCTTTTACCTTGACTGGTGCCCGCAAATACGGGGCCATAAAAAGGAGAAATAGTTAAAAAGAAATCGGCGATAACCCGTAAACGGGCTCATCAAAAATATCTAAAGTTATTCTTTTGAATGTGGGTTTTAGCGATCTTTAATAAACCTAATTTGAATTTTTCTCTAAAATAATTAGGGAAGCCAATAATTGACCCCATTTAAAATTACATGGGATTTCCTATGTCCCGCTCGACGATGCAACACCCGGTATGTATATTGCTCGAAACTTGTAACCTCTGGTTTCTTTCTGATCACCTTTCGGATCTGACCGAATAGCCTGTCTGGAGAAATGTGTGAAGATTCTACCACCGTGAATATATATTAGACGTCTTCAAAACTTGGCGGACTTAATTTTCAAAACATTCCAATTGCTTTGGAATTCTTATTCTGGGCTTCACAGCTATTGCAAAATAATCGCAACATTTTTACGGTGTAGCTGAAGGTAATTTTGCGTTGGAACTCCCTTCGACGACGGTAAAATGATAATAATTTAGTTGTATAGTAAAGTAAGCAGTCAAGGCTAAACGTTACAGCCTCTGGATTATCTTGATTTTCTTGTAATAGCTGGTATTTGCTCGTATTTGGTGTATTCGTTACTGGGTCATAAGGTGTTTTTCTGTGCCACCGTCTAAATTTTCTTTATTATTTCCTTTAACTGGAGGCATGTGGAACATAGTTTAGTTTTTGCAGTACCGAAACTGATGTTGTAGGGATTTCCTAATAAAAATTGTTCCTGTGAAAAATCACGTATTAGCTCGAAAATTCTGCTAGCAGTATTATTGAACATCTTCCAAAGGTGTCTCATACTTGTGTTCTGTTAAAAGGTAAGATCTATAAGGAGATTTGGAGCGAAAATAGTAAGACTTGAGACATCGTATGCTTCTGTAATTTGTTTTATGGCGGCTTGCTAATATTTCTTGTTTTTACTCGATCTCCTCCACAGCGTTCTTTGCGCGTTCCATTCTTCTTTTTATAACATTTTAGAATATTTAATATATCCATAAAGCTCCGCCAATACGTATTGACAGTAATTGTTGAAAAATTACTTTTTGTTCTTGTGTTTTATTCGTCGTTTTACACGACTATTGCTTACTTATTTCATATTTGTAGTAACTTTTTATATAGGCATGTTTGGCAAATGCTCATATATTGACAAAATGGTAACCAATTTGGAAAAAAACGTCATTGATAAATGTCAGACTAATGGGGGACCTTAGAAAAAATATTTTGGTTATACTTACCTGAGACCGCTTCACCTATCTTATAATACAGTAAATGTGACACTTTCAAACCCGCGCATGGAATTTTTCTTTCCGATCTGTGAAATTTATGCCATGTTAAAAAAATTGAGATTTAGAGGACAATCTCGATATTCCTGCTAATATATTAAAGCAAACGGCAGAAATGAGTGCAGTTTTATTGAAATCCAGGTCGAGATATGAGCACATATGTCCAAGAACTATTACTTTTTGTGAAGCATCAAGCTATAGGTTATGTTCCTAGGAAATACAAAGTTCTTTCAGCAGAACAAGTAATTAAATTTATATGTGAACCTTCAGATGTGGAATGTGGAATATAATGGGCGCTTTCTTGTCGTGTTCTTGCGATATGGAAAAATCCATATGTAAAGACGTTTTGCCATTTTAAATGAAGAATGTACAGCGACATTTTTTTAAGCGTCTCACCTGGTTGGCGATTTTCCTGCTGAATATAATAAAAAACAAATTATAAATAACCACACAGGTGACTTGCATTTAGCGATCCGATTTCAAAAACCTATAGTTGTTGATATTTATTTTGAGCCGTTTCGGAAATACAGGGGTTCCTAAATTACCTTCACCTATTTTGTCTTTTAAGTGTCTCACCCCTATAATAAATAGACCTTTTAAGCTGAAAAGCCCAATTTTTTCAGAGTTACATAATTTCCCTTGACCAAGCTATCTACGGTATAATCAAATATACCGGACATGGACTTCTTTGGCAAACGTATTGGTGTAAAGTGTTCAACTGAGGTTGCCCGCTTAATACCACCCAGAGCGGTGCATGGTAGAAGTACACGACGAGCCACTGCAGCCCACCAGTACGTGGTTCAGCTTAGTGTCCCTCGAACGACACTGTTTCAAAATTCTTTCACAACGAGTATAGTCTCCAAAGATTCAAGACCAACGTGAATCGTTTCCTGCGCACACGCACCGCGCCATAAAGGATTTATCCTGTAGTGCTGTGCCTTATCATAAAAAAAAAAAAAAAAAAAAAACTGTGGTGATTTCTTACTCTGAAAAGATACGGAGGATGGTGTTCTTCTAACGTAGCAGATGGATATATAGAAGAATCCATACAAAGAAAAATAGAAGTATTACAAAAGTTGTTTAGCCCTTCTCATTTGGAAAATACAAGATCTGCAACATCTAATCAGAAAAACTAAATAATTTATGAACATTCCTCTCCAACATCTTTAGTTTAACAAAATGAAATGCAAAAGGGACAAAGCTCCAACAATAATAGGAATTGTACAATTAGGTTTTTTTTTTAATAATAAGGGTATTCCGCACAATAACGACGGCCATGCAAAACCTAGACAGTGCGATAAATCTCCGCTTCCCGTATTCCCATACAGTCTCCGAAGCGCCTAGCAACTCCGTCTCTTCTTCCACCACGACGGCTTTAAAGTGACGCGTCACAACGCGAAGGGAGAGCCGCGCCATAACTCAAGCAGTCGCAATTCGAACGTGAATTAAGTTGTTGCTCAGACAGTCAGCACCTGTTTTCGCGATCGATTTGAATATTAGAGACTGTCACTATCAAACGTGGGTGCAGGCGCTCTTGAAGCGGTAGTACAATAATTGTCTATTTAATTAGTTTATAATTATTATGTTTTGTAATGCATTTAAATAAATCCATTAAAGTTGTATTTGTTCAATAAATTTTGTTTTGAATGTATAAATAGTTATGTGGTCATTTGCGTAAGAAGTTTCCGAACCAGGCGAAAAAATATACAGTCCACTCATCAAGGCACCACTATCCCAAAACAAAGGGTTCCGACCAAAAGTGATTTTTATTAGAATTACCTAAATTTAAGTAATTAGTTGTACTTATCCACTGTTTAAAAAAAAATAATAAAAATGATAATAATTCACTTCCTATTTTTTTTGCGATATTTTTTGTTTCTGTTGTTTCCATGTAAGTATAATAAAAAATATCGTTCATTACACGTCCAGAAATGATTTTTTTCATTCCTGTGTGGCTTCCCATGTTCGGCTACGCCTCACACAAGAATTTGTCATGCACGCATAATAAATCCTTATTTCCGGACTGATAATGAAATATATGTATATACTATTTTGTGCGACTGAATTGTATACAAAAATTTTATAAGAAATAATTTTTACCTTTTTAGTGAGCTACAAGATCCTATAAGGGACACGCCCAAATTTAAAAAAAATGAATTTTACTCTAAAATTGTGTTTGCGGCATCTTAAAAAATCATTAAAAAACGTGTTGACTAACTAAGAAAAACGATACTCTGTAGGGACAATTATTAACATCCACTGGAAAATTTTAATATAATTATCCCTATATTTTAAACCAAAACAAGACCAGACCAGAAAAAAAAAGTTATTAAAGTACCAAAGGTAATACTAGTGTAAATATTTGTTTTAATCTAAAATGTTATTTTTATGCTTACAGATACCTTTTTTACATATTGCAATCAGTTTAATATTTTCAAAAGAAAATAGCTTTGCGAAATCAAAGTAGGTAACTGGCTACAACTTTCTTTAGCACTCAGAAGCTTAGTTTGGATTTTAATCAAAACAAGTTAATCTGAACAAGCCATGCAAGACTATAATCAACTTCAGAAGGACGTAAACCTGTTGTTTATTATTATTTTAATTTTTTTTTTATAAACATGGTTAACTGCTTTTCTTGTTAATATAATACTAATATAAATAATATAAATGATGATTGTTTTTTAATAATGTCGTGATAAAGAAACGGATCAGTCTTATAAATAAAATGAATACCGCATGTTCGAACAAAAATCGCTGAGACCCGTCAATTTTATCTTTTGTAGAACAGATGTATACAGGGTTAATCACGTTATTCGACACGATAGATTAAAAAAAAATTTTCAGGGTGGATAGGGGCCTGTTAAGGGTAGGGGAGCGGGGGGGGGGGATTGGAGCCAGTGGGGAATGGGAGCCACCATATTGTTTTATGCTGGCATACCATATTATTAGTTGCGAACGCAGTTCGTCTTGAATAGTCAGACGGAGTGGAGTGAATTTTTGAGAGACCTCTAGTAATAGCACGTGCAAATTACTATAAAGGTAAGTAATGCTGCTTTTTGTTTATTTTAATTAATTTTGACAGTGTCGCTTCGTAAAAGTTTGTAGTTTTTCAAATGATATCTATTATTTTGGTAAATTATGTGTTTTAAGCATTCCCATTACACAAACCATAAATAAAAACCATATTGGCGTATTCAAAATGTGAATAAATGTGTGGCATTTTATAAAATTAAAATGATACAAATCCGAAAGTTAACGGTGAATCAATGCAACATTTTTACTGACACTAATAGGATAGTGACAGCACAACAATCAAAAGCAAACAATAATAACATTTATCACAGGAAAGCTAAATTAATGCAATATTTTGTTTTTGCCTTATAACTTGAAAACAAATGAACATTGGATAACAACATTTGAGTTGTTTCTTATTATTTTGATGCATAGATTACACCCTTAGAGTTAGGCCCATTCCTCCCGACTCACCCTGTAAATATATAAAAAAAAAACGGAATATAAAATATATACTGCGCGTATAAAGCCCCCTTGTTAACTTTTAATTATTAGTAAATGTAAGAACAATGAATGAACAATAAAATTAAAATACTACTTTTTATGCGTATATTTTGAATAAAATTTTTAAATGGCTGATAAGGTTGAGTGATACCTCGTTGGAAAGGTTTAATAGAACTTTTTATATATTTTCCTATTTATTCAAGGCGCCCTACCACCATCTTTAAAAATCGAGTCTTAACTTAAAACGAAGTATTTCGGTTGTTCTATAACTTAACAACATTTTATTATTTTTACATTTGTTCTGTTTTGTACCACGGAATTTACATTGTCGATTGAGTGCCATAGTTTCTAAAGAAAAGGAATGGAAACCTGTACACGGTACACTGTACAGGGTGGCCGTTTACTGTGGCAAAGTACAATAGCTGCGCTACTCTTTGAAATGCGTCAAATATATCAATGTAAAAGTTGAAGGACAGTAAGTGAGCAATAACGTAAAATTATTTTTGACTCTATAGTATCTCAAAAAACGCAACAAGAAAAAAAAAATGTTATTTTTTTTTAAATAGGCTACTTTATACATTTTTGCATTTCAAAATTCCCGTCCAAACTCTGCATTGTCATGTAAAGAGGCGTTTTTCAAACTATTATTTCATGCTGTACTTTAAAATCATCAATTTAATATTCTTAGTCTGGTGATTGACAAATTCATTTATTTGCTATTTTATTAAACCAATTTCAGCACAACACCGAGTCTGCTATTTATTGATGTTACATAAATATACCTAATAACCGAATAATAAATAATAATAAATAGACAATCTGAAATAATTGATATAAATAGCATCCCCGGTGATAAAGAAGACAGCTCTCCCACTCAAGCTTACGCTCACTCCCGCATTTGAAGTGCGATAAGCGTGGGTCGCTCAGTTACCATAGTTTGCCTAGTCATAGCAACTCCACGCCTTTGATGAATTATGGAGTCAGCGATGTAAGTTTTGCGTAGATTTGAGTGTTTCGCTCCGTATTTGGGGTAAGAATAAAGAGCTTTGTTTTTGACCGATGTCCTTTTATTTATGTCACACTTTTAAAGTCCCCATATTAAGTAATATCAATTTTAAACCGTGACATTATAATACATTAGAAATACCAGCAGGTACAATTCTGTCCTGCTCCTTATCAAAACTAGACCCATAATCTTAAACATAGGACATATTTAAGAAAATTATTTTATGAAAAAAGAAACTTGTCATCTTGATATTTGAAATATAATTTAATTAACTCAAGATATTCCTAAAATTATCGACGGTATGAAAGACAAAGACTAATTTAAGACTTCAGACTTTCGGAACATTAAATATTTTGTACATATGTGTATTTGTATTTTGCTCCCTACAAAACTTTTCCAATATTAAAAGTAATTTACTCTGTTTTCGCAAACAGAACACCTTGTATTCTAATAACTTTTCTTTTAAAGTGCTTTTATCTCTACAACTTTTATTAATAGGTTCATATAGATATTTTTACTAATTTTGGCGCAATTTATTTTCTTAATAATATGTTCCAAAAAATGTTGATTTTTTTTAATTACATTTTATAGCTAGCCATGATAGACAAAAGTAGATATAGCAAAAGTAATATTATAATTTTATTAAGTTAAGTTGTCATTGTCATTTTATTGCTTACTTTTTATCAAGTTATATTTATATTGTGACTAAAAATGAATTATTCAAATGTAGAATATGATTTATGTTTTGGGTGCTAGTGATAAAAATGCTTTATTAGCTATAAAAATTTATGAAGAACGATACAGAGAGCGAGAACACCCTGACAAAAAGACATTCAAAAAGCTAATGGAGCGATTTGAAACTACAGGAAGTGTGACTTATAAAAAAAAAGACTGAGGAAAACATACATGCACCGAAGAAAATGAATTTAACGTCCAGTTGATTTGTAAACGATTAGGTATATAAAATATGTACGACAGTCAAAGAACACATGAAAATTCTCAAAGGAAATTGTTTCCGAGCGATTACTCCTGAAATATGTCGGAATTTAAGCGAATAATTTGAAGATCGTGTCCAGAAGTGTATAGAGGGAAATGGCGAACACTTTGAACATTTAATTAGATAGTTTAAGTAAGTAGCTAGATAAACTGATTGTAAATTAGCAAACATTGAAGGTGCTTGCATTTACGACAAGAAAACGGTATCAGTCGTTGCATCGGCATTAAATTAGAAAGATGCACGTAATGCAAGTCGATATATATACACTAACAAATTGTGGATCCCTCAGCTGCCCCGGTTTTTTGTGTCACAAATATGAACATTTCCGCCGTATTAATAATAAGAGATCCAACAATATCTTTTATAACTATTATTTTGGAGTTTACCTTTTTGATTAGGTTACTGAACATTTATAATTACGAATTATAAAAAGAGAATTGTTTTACATGCTATTCAATTTTGACGAAAAGCACCTTACATAATAATATGTAGACTTGGTTTTAAAGGCCTCTTTGATGTAATATAACAGTGATTTATTGGGTCTGACATTGCTAACAAATAATATAATTTAAAAGACATTTCTTTCAGACATTTTACAAAAAAAATATATTAAACCAAAATGAGAAAAAATAACTATATGGAAGTTGTAGAGGGTAAATCTAAAAAAAAAGTTACTAAAATAGAGGATGTTTCAAAAAAAATATTGACACATGTTTCGAAAGTCTAAAGGCTTATATTAGCCTTTGTCTTTTATACCATTGAGAATGTTTGAAATATCTTAATTAAACTATATTTCAAATTTTAAGATGTTGCCCAATCAAAAATACTACACAAGCTATCTCAGACATCTGAAATCTGTAGTTCCGTTAACGAAAGCTCCATAATTGATCGCAGGCTCAAAAACAGAGCATATCGTACTTTAATCAAAGCGAAGGCAAATCGTGAGGCCGAAGGAATTAAGCTTATGTTGATTGAACGGCAATCACACAGAGTTGAGCAATCGAAAATAACTCAATATACTAAATGACTAGAACTCTGACAAGAGACTCCAGTCCATGGCCCCGATGTCCTATCAGAAAGATCAGGACACGGGACTAATACTAACAGATGGCAGAGACAAAGCTGAATTCCTTGCAGACAAACTCTGCAAGAAATTCGGTGAAAATCCCTTAAACGATCCGCTACAAGATGACGGGGTCTCCAGAATGAAACAAGTTGGGGCTAGTCTTCGTTGACGTTAACAAAGCTTTTGACAAGGTCTGGCGTAACGCTCTTTTACTGGTATTGATAAGACTCGGAGCTCCGAACTACCTCATCAAGGAAGTGAACTCTTCTCTGAAGAACAAAAGTTTTGTTCGTCGGAGAACGCACTTTCTTCGATTAGACGCATCAGGGCGGGAGTACTGCAAGGCTCACTTCTCTCCCCGTTGTTGTATAACATTTACACACATGACATTCCGCGCGATGGACAAACGCAGCTCTATCTTTTTTCTGACATTACTGCTACATCTTCAACTTCTAAGCAACCATGGCTAGTTGTCACCCGTATCAGCGCCATATAATCCAACTGAAAAAATCACTTTTAGGCTGAAAGATTCGGTTGAATCCTTTCAAAAGGAAAGTCATCTTTTTCACCATCAGTTGCGTTAGACGGCTCGAAACGATCCTCAGATTCGGTAAGGTTCAAGTGAATTGGTGCCAGGAAGTTAAATACCTGGGACTTAAATTCGATCAAAGGCTAAATTGGAGGCTTAATTCATTAAACAGAGTCAAATTAGCATTGCGATAATTAAGCTCTATCTACTCCCTGCTTCACAAGTGGAGTAGACTTGCAAATAGGAGTAAAGCCAACCTCTACAAGGTGTTGATCAGGCAGGCTTGCAACTTATAGAGCGGAATCACGATGCAGCATAAGTAAAATGGAGCTGAATAAGTTTTAGGTAGATCAAAATCAGGCACTAAAACTTATTGCATATATCCCCAGGTACACGATGAATCGCGTACTCCACAATGATTTTAAAACTCCGACCTTAAATTAATTGTTTTTATAGATAATAACAGACTATTTCGGAGGCACGGACCTTTCGACTAACGCACTTATTACCGACTCGCACATTACAGCCCGACCAAATTCTACTTACAAAAGATCGAAAGACTGACTCCCTATTGATGCCAATCAACAGTAGAGAGGCATTACAAGAAATAATAGTAGAGAAGCACTAAACTGAATCATCCCCGTCAAGAATAGATATTCGTCAAGCCACCGAAGTATTCACTTTCAAAAAATTACTTACATTAAACAAAGCAAATGCCGATTACTAAGATGTCTTAAGCGAAAATACCTAATACGTAACGAAGATACAAAGGATGTCAAAGGTTTTTACCTGACGTGAAAATACCATTAAGATTCCATGTAATACTGCAGCGGTGTTTCCATCTCTTCCATGAATTGTACGCCACTACAACTCTGTTTAAATCAATCAAACACACGAAACAATAAATATCTTTATTTAAAAAAATTCTATTCTTTGAAATCAGGGACCTATAATTATTCTTATAAATATAACTTTTTGTGACAAAAGAGACAGCCAAATTAATTTACTTGTTAACTAAGAGGACTTAATGGTATTTACTTATAGACCTATTTATCGTTCTCGTGACATTAAAAAGAAGTAATTAAGCTTAACTTTCTGTAAGAACTCTCATTACCGCACACTGAAAGTAAAGTTACGATATTAGTAGTATTATTAAGCTTATTCTCGCTCACTGTTTTAACTATGTGCTAATTTAACAGAAACTAGAAGAATGAAACAACGAATTATACATAAAGTTATTCACAATGTATATCGCAGTTTTACTGTAGGTACCTACTTCGTTTATGGCGCAATAAAGTTTTGTTCTCTCCGCAGTATCAACAATATCATAAAATTATTGTCGTTCTCTTCTAGGTTTTTTTTGTTCATGTTCATTTGTGTATATTCGCGGAATGGAGTGTTTAAAGTATTTTACGGGTTTTAAACAAGAGTTATTTTAAACAAAACACGGGATTTATTATTCTTAAATGTGCTTACTAAAAATATACAATATTATTTTAATCAATAAACAAGTACCGGGTGTCCCACTAAGAATGGCTGTCGGCCGTATCTCAGAAAGTGTTAGTCGTATGGCTTGCGGGAAAAAATATATTAGATAAAGTGGTCATGAGAAATCGCTGGAAATTATTTTCAAGTGTCTCAGACTGGCGCTAGAGGGCGCAACAGTAACGGTAAATATGAATCACGAAGTTTCCTCAAAAGTCGCTTAGTTAAGGTATACCGAAAATAACATTTTTGTATATTTCGAAGATTTATTAATAAAATTCACCTATAGAACGTGTTCGTCACTTTTCAAATAAAGTGGTGGGGGAAGGTTGAACATTATTTCTAATAAATGCTGATAACTCCGGTCTGGCTTAATATAATTTAGTAAACTTAGTTTTGTCAAAAAGGGCTTTTCTCACTCTATATATCATCTTATGAACTACGGCAATATGTGTTTTACACTAGGCGCTAGGGGCGCTGTCTTAAAACTTCACAAACATTGCGCGTTTTTCCCATAATTGTAAATATAATAGCATATTCAATTTTACCTGATTACAAGGATGATTAAAAGTCTAATATCTATTTTCAATCCGGAGATATCAACAACAATAATCATAATTACGGAACATTATGATTTTATTTTCAAGTTGCCATTGTAAAGGTTCTTTTAAGAGCTAAATAGGCCTTGGAAAAACAAAATATGAATTGAAACTGTGCACGCGTGTCACCGTTCATTATTACGTCAACATTTTTGTCGTGCCAACAGTGTTGTGTCGTATTTGATTTTCAAGATGCCTCTGTTACTTGAAGAAGCGGTTGACATCATTGCGGTGTATTTTAAATGTTTGGGAAATGCAACAATTGCTGAACGGGTTTACGCAGTACGATACCCCTAAAGGCGCCGATACGACAGTAGAATGTTTAATCGTTTAGCTAGCCGTTTTCGTACTACTGGAAGTATTTGTCGCCCCGTATATCGCAGACGCCGCCGAGGTTAAACCAAGGAAAACATTGTAAATGTTTTGGCATATGTGGAATTTAATTCACAAATTAGTACTAGATTAATTGTTAGAGACTTGGGCGTTACTCGCTCTACTGTGCATAGGATTTTATTAGAAGAAAGGTAAGTCATTATATCTATATGTTATAACTCTTAAATAGTTTAGAGTAACGCCAATATTTCTCTGAATAGTTTTCAAGTCAATGTAATAAGTATTTTGTTTTTCTTTAGCCTACATCCCTACCATATTGTGCTCCACCAGGCTTTGACCCCGCAAGATTATGATAGAATATTGGATGCTATTGGTTGCTCAATATAATATTGGAAGATAGAAATCTCCTCTCCAGAATTTTGTGGATTGATGAAGCTACTTTCCATAGTAATGGAGGAGAAAACCGCCATAATATGCATTATTGGTCGTGGGATAATCCCCATTGGATGCGGGAGTTACAGCATCAAGGAAAATGGAGTGTCAATGTCTGGTGCGGCATTTTGGGTGGCAGAATAATTAGACCGTTTGTGTTTAATGAGTCGCTTACTGCGTAAAGATATTTACATTTTTTAAATTACGAATTCTCAATTCTTCTCGAAGATGTGCCCTTGGATATTCGCAGAACTATGGTTTTCCAACACGATGGATATCCTGCAAATTTTGCGGCAAACGTTCGTCAATTTCTTGACGACACATTTCCTGCAAGATGGATAGGAAGAGGGAGTATATTTCCGTGGCCTGCCAGGTAATATTATAGGATATATTGTAATACTGTTAATGAAAGTGGTAATTTCTATTTTAGATCACCTGACTTAACATGCCTAGATTTTTATCTATGGGGGAGATTGAAGAATCTTGGGTTCGTTACCAGACCCACCACAAGGGAAAACATGAGAGAAAGGATAATGGACAGCAGCCGCCGTATCCCTATGGCAGAGGTGGAAACTGCAGTATTATAAACCAGGGAGAGATTGGAGTCGTGTATACAGAACGATGGGCGACAATTTGAACATTTAGGGCGCCACTGAGAATTATTGTCGTAACGATATATTTGCTTGAAACATACGTACCTTCATATTTTGTTTTTGCAAGGCCTATTTGATTCTTAAAAAAACCTTTACAATAACAACTTGAAAATAAAATCGTAATGTTCCGTAATTATGATTATTGTTGTTGATATCTCCGGATTGAAAATAGATATTAACTTGCGGTTTTCGCTGACTTTTTTTAATCATCCTTGTAATCAGGTAAAATTGAATATACTATGGAAAAAACGCGCAATGTTTGTGAAGTTGTAAGACAGCGCCCCCTAGCGCCTAGTGTAAATCACATATTGCCGTAGTTCATAAGATGATATATAGAGTGAGAAAAGCCCTTTTTAACAAAACTAAGTTTACTTAATTATGTTAAGCCAGACCGGAGTTATCAGCATTTATTACAAATAATGTTCAACCTTCCCCCACCACTTTATTTGAAAAGTGACGAACACGTTCTATAGGTGGATTTTATTAATAAATCTTCGAAATATACAAAAATGTTATTTTCGGTATACCTTAACTAAGCGACTTTTGAGGAAACTTCGTGATTCATATTTACCGTTACTGTTGCGCCCTCCAGCGCCAGTCTGAAAAACTTGAAAATAATTTCCAGCAATTTCTCATGACCACTTTACCTAATATATTTTTTTTCCGCAAGACATACGACTAACACTTTCTGAGATACGGCCGACAGCCATTCTTAGTGGGACATCCGGTACAAACGGAAAAGTAGCCACATCGAAAATATTCTTTTTGTGTATGACGCGCATCTTCCATATTTTATGTGGGCCATAAAGAGTAATAAAACCATACTACAGTAGATGCTTTCGTCAGGTTTTACCGAAATGTTCACAGGTATCATTCTACAGAGCTGAAAACCGATTTTTTAATACTCCGGTCATTTCTCTTCAAACAAGGTACTCAACATTTGTTTAGATAAAATTAGCCACTTTGAAACAAAATAAATTTTTAGTATAAAATGTTATTGAAATAATAAATCAGAATACTGCTATAGAACACTAGTAGGCTTTATTTCGTTAATAATGTGTTATTGACAACACTTTTCTAAATTGTCTGATTGATTGAGTACAAAAGACTTAAGTAATGGAGGATTATTTCTATAGTGAATATGCTGACATGCATCTAATTTGTGGACAAGCACTTGGCAAATGTGTGGAGGTGAGGAGAATTTATCCTGATATATTTCTAAATCGACGTTTACCGTACCGAAGAACTTTTGAAAGGGTTGATCGTAGCTTAAGAGAAACAGGTAAAAAGTAAAGTGAAATTAAAAACAAAAAAAGAAGAGCAAGGAGCCCTCAGTCAGAGGAAGAAATTCTGGATGAGATTGCTCAAAAATCTGTCTAATAGTGTAAGAAAACTGTGGGTTCAAGTTTATGTGACAAAGTGGGTTGTTCATAAGATCTTTCGAGAACAACTGCTACATCTCTATCACATCCAAAAGGTAAATGTCATGTCTTCCGCTAATTATCTTATCGGTCAACTACACAAATTGCTAGTATTATTTTGTTCATGGTCGAAGCCGGTTTCACCCGAGACGGAGTAATGAATTGCCATAATTTGCATCTCTCACCAACAAAGGTTTATGACAATGGCAATATGTTATCTTGGACAACAGGTTGTCACTATCTGCTGACGGTAGCTCTTTATGTGGAGGCACTAGGTCGTGGTCCATATACTTACACCTTCCCTCCGTCTTTGGTTTGCCTTGGGCGCCACCTAGTTTGATCAAAGCCCAAACCAGGAAAAATATACCGTATATCAGTTCTATTGAGAAATCTATGCAATAAATAAAACTAAAGCTTTCCCACACATACAATTAAGTTTTTATTAAAATAAAAGGTTACTTGATAACAAAAGGGTTTGTTAAGTTTTATATGGTATCAAATTGTTTAAAATTTAGTTAAGTTTGAATTATAAAAAAAGAAATGAATGAAAGGACAGCCTTTCCGGACGCAAGGATTTAAGATAAAATTTATATATAACCTCGGGGAAGATTCTAGAACCTTTTAAATCTTTTGATGGTGTATGGTTAAAAAAGGTTACCTTTGTCAAGATGGCTTTACATAAAAAAATTATTGATTAAATAGCAGTTAATTTAAATGTTGCGACGTACTAATTAAATTGAAAAGGCAAAATGTATTAAATTGAGGTTCGCTTTATACAAGCCTTTTAATCCCTCACTTCTGCTGGGGCAGCTATACTGGGCATGGCCCATGTGGCTCCTGAAAGCTGCTCATGGTCGGCCAGGTGGAATTTAGTTCATACATAGCTCATAACCCAATTCAATTAGTTCTCACGTGGGCCAACCGGAACCTGGTAGCTCAAGGGCTATTATGTGGATGTTAAAATCCCATGTGGTGTTCCTAACCTATACAAATGCCGAACGGCAGGTAAAACGGCATATCAGCCGAAACCAACAAAACCCCTAAAAATACTGGAAAAGAGAATTACCCACTGAATTCCCACAAACAACAAACCAAGAACAAAAGAAATTAAAGCAGCTTACCTCTAAAAGGGGGGTGAGACCTCGCGGTCTTTCAAAAAAAAAATGGCCCAACGGCGACGGGCTCGACCTTCTTCCCTGAAGGTATTTTCAGAAAGTCAAACTAAAGGCCGCAAGACCTCTAAGAGACACACTATAAAAGATCAACCAATACGAGAGTCTGGGCTTTTACCAGAACCTAAATTAAATAACGAAATGAAGAAAGTAATTCTAAACAACCCCGTTTAAACATAAAATCGCCAAAAGTAGAAATGGACGGTTTGCGACTTGACCGAGACGCGGAAACGGGAATTACATGGTCCACCTAAATGTGCGGCGCCTGATGCCATCAACCACAGAAACCAGAAGTAGTGCGTTCGCCCCATACTCTGACTAATGTTCGATAAACAAGGATGATACAACATAATAAACAATTTTTCGAATAAAGTAATAATAAAATATGCACTTTTGTGGAAATATTACTGTACGAATCAAAGTAAATCTACATTCCCCACAAAGTCAATAGTGGCAATTTTTAAAATTGCTACAGGTTCATGGTTAACATGTGGGCGGGGATTATTGGGAATCAACTCATTAGGCCGTTATTTTTTGGAGGCAGATTAAATGTATTTAAAATTCCTGCAAGAGCTTAATCGCTTTAGTATAAAATATGCCCTTAGAAATTAGAAATCAGATGTAGTATATGGACGACGGTGCACAGCTCTATTTTAGCAATTTAGATCGTCAGCACTTATCAAATACTTTTGATAATCGATAGATAGGTCGAGGCGGGTCTACTTTATGGCCACTGAGGTCGCTCGACATGACTCCACTGGATTTCTTTTTATGGGAAAATTTAAAGAGGCTTATATATTCGACGCCAGTTCACACCAGGGTATATCTGATAAAAAAAAATAACATACCATTTCAACGAAATTTGAGACAATCTACAACGAGAGGACATCCGTCGGTATGTATAGAGGTGCTCGTTTCGAAAATCTGCTGAAGTAAACAAGTAGAAGCAAGACTTTACAATTTTTAACATTCCTGCGTTTAATTGATTTCCAAAATGTCAACCCTTTCAATGATTTTTTATGCGGCATACTTCGATTTGGAAATGCCCAGATTTATATTCTAGTTGAATCCACACAATTGTGGATTGCTTGTCCAAGTTAGATGCACGTGAGCATTAATGAGATATAATTACAAATTTTATTATTTGTTATGGCGTTATTCGATTAGTTACTGTATTTAAATAACTTGTGTTAATAAACTTGATTATTAAACAAATTTCGAAAGTCAATGCTTAAACGTATTATACAAAAAAAATTGTTTTCTTCGAAATCGGCTAATTTTATCGAAACAAATGTTGAGAACCTTTTTTGAAGATGAATGACCGGAGTATTTAAAAAAGTGATTTTCAGCTCTATAAAATGACACCTGTCAAAATTTTGGCCCAACGAGTGTGATGGCAAATCCGTTCCTGACTTACCTAACGATGTAAAACATCTACTATAGTATGGCTTAATGAGTTTTTATGGCGTACATAAAATATTAAAATTTCATTAAATTATACATGTCGGTTCAAAACTTAGAGCCGAAAAGGTAAGTCGCTGGATGCCCCTTTGGGGCCCTGTATTTCCGTTAAGGGGCACTTTAGGAATTTTTTTTTCTATGATAAATTAGGGGTATTTTGACGTACCTTGTACGCTATCAAGATTATGCCATATACTTATTGGACACCCTATACAGTGAGAGCAAAAAGATTGGAACAAATTCATTTAAAATTCAACCTTTAATTTTTCGGAAAAAGGTTCGGACCCGTCGATTTTTATTTTTTGAAGGGCATTTTGTAAGTAAGTAAGTTTCAATTGTACAAGGTGACTAAAAAAAAAAAAGATTTCATGTGACCCTTTAGTTTTTTAAATTGAAACCCCCATTTTTTATTTTATTTTTCAATTTTACGCAAAATTTTGATCACATATCATGTGTTATAACCTATGTCTAAATTAAGTTGCTTTATAAAAAAAATTAATTGAATTGAGAAAAAATCATATTTATTTAATTTTAAATATTAAATGTTTCAATGACAAAATCATGAAATATTACTGTTGGATCTTGGAATTGAACACCGGCAACATCCTGGCAATATCCGAGGCGATGTTCGAATTCTTGCAAAACATTGTGAATTATTTGAGGTTCTATCAATCTTATCTCCTCTCTTATTCGTGCTTAAAGGTCGTCAATATTGTTTGATCTGTTAATATAAACTTTAGATTTTAGGTATCCCCACAGATAGTAACCTAATGGAGTCAAATCAGGGGATCTGGTCGGCCATTCTATTGGACTTCGTCGACCAATCCACCTCCCAGGAAAAACAGTATCTAAATACTCACGCACTGGGTAAGTATAATGGGCTGGTACTCCATCCTGTTGATACCATAAGGTATCATTGGAAATGTCAGAATCTTCTCGATTTGGATATAGCACAGCAAGAGCAGGTATCAAATTGAATTCTAGAAATTCTAGATATCTTCCTCCGGTCAAGGTGCCGTCAAAGGAGAAGGGATCCAAAATTCTATTTCTAATAATTCCAGCCCAGACATTTACTTTTTGGGGATATTGCATGTGGCACTACATTATCCAGGGGGGGTTTTCTGTAGCCCAATATGGTAAATTTTGCTTATTCACACTTCCATTGAGGCAAAATGTTGCTTCATCAGAGAATAAAATTATTCGTGAAAATTGAAGATCAACTATACATCTCTCCATCATTATTTCACAAAATTGCATTCTTCTATCCGGGTCTTCCTCATTAAGTTCATAAACTAACTGGACTTTATGAGGATGCCATTTATATTTATGTAAATAATTCAATACAGATCCTTGACTAATTTTGTTCTCGTCAGCAATAGTGCGACTAACTTTATGATTGTTCTCTTGGACGGATAATGGCACATTTAACTGCACTTCTTCTGAGATAGTGAAGCGGCCCTTTGCATAATTATCTCTTACATGGCCCAAATCTCTATATTTTCTTTCCAATTTTACTTACAGTTGATGAAGATATCGGCGCTCTATTTGGGTATTTATTGTTAAACAATTCGCAAACTTACATTTGAGTACGCATCCTGTCTCCATAACCAATCATCATTAGAATTTCTATGCGCTCTTTTTCTTTTACTCGTGCCATTTTAGAGTTAAAAAAAATTACTGTTAATAGAATATTTTATACGAATGTTTAAATAAACTTTTGATAGGGAATCAACGTCAACGTCAATGTTAAGTAACGTAGGTAACAGAAAAGACAAGCGGCTAGATACTGATCATTTCAATTCCTCTAACCACGCCTACTGTCTGAAATTGTGTATAAAACGACGAACGATAACCAAAATAAAGACAAGATCTGCTAAAAAAGTGCTAACACAGGTGGGATCCACCTTTTAGAGCCGATCTACCTTTATCTATTATTAAAAAAATAATATTTCTAAAATTGCTACTAAATAATATCTTATATACCGCTCTATACACATGAGAGATCTTTAGAAGTGACAGCTAGGGACGCATGGGAAAATAGCGAGAAACCTTATGAAGATCGATTACCAATCTGCAGTTTGTTTTTGCAATTCGGCTCTAGTTTCCTTAAATGGCGCCATCTTCAAGCACTTTAAAGCAATCTAAAGTTAATAACACGACAATTAAGATTCATATTATAAAACTGCTGGAAGATGGCGCTACGTCTATTGTGCTGCCTACGCAGTCCAATGTCGTGACTTTAAGGAGATTCACTTTTCTAACGGTAGGTATGCTTGCTTGTCCTGTACTGATGGGAATTACAGAGATCGAAACCGGTCTGCAGGTAGCAACATCCTATCGTTGAAATAAAGATTCTTTCTTTGTCCGGTAGTTGCTGCAATCTGTGATTGTATTTTGTTATCTAACTGTATTAGACAAGATACGGCAGATTTTGCGTTGTAATTTAGCATTTTTTAGAACATATAGTTCAGAGAATAGCTGTTTTAGCATTATTTATAAAATCCATATTGTATAAAATCAATCAGTAAGTAGCTAGAGAATAAGTTTCTTAAATCACTTACCATTAGAGGTTATAATATAGTCACAAATGACGAAACAATTTTATACTTTTTAGGTTGCGATAGGAAAAAAAGGTTGAGCAGGAATGTTTTAGACAAAAATATGTTTACTACTTATTTAGTATAGTCCGAAGCACGAGGTTCGCCCTATGCGATAAAAAGTGCAATATTGCCGATTTGACCAACCCACATTTTTATCAGATCAATATATTATTTAATGAAGAAATAACTATAATTTCCGGCGAGGAATATCTTAGTAAATAATAATTTAATCTAATTATCCAAATCTGGCAACATGTAAGCGCGACGAGTTAAAGGCTGTGGACCATACAAAGTAATTTAATTTCATACAGGTTTCACACAATCAAAAAATACTGGGTGTGCTGCGAACCTGACAAGCGTCCGACTTCTCTAGGCGTGTGCCGATTGTTCGTCAGTAATCGTCAGTAGCGTAGCCTTCTAAATGTGATTTTTAAGATAAATATGTACACGCATTAAGCGTTGTAATTGTTTCATGATTATAAATTTAGAAACGTCTCAAGGGATCTGTTGCGTTTAGTTTATTTTATTTTCATATAATTCCGTATTTTCTTTTAATAAAACCGAAATTTATAATAAAAAAATTATATTCAGAAGTTAAAGTTATGGATTTTATTTCATTTTCTCTACATAGGTCGTAGTGTTAGCGTCACGTGGCGAACTATATGTTTTATTTAAAAACAAATAGCCGCTGTTATAAAAAAAAGTGACGTTATGAGAGCATTAAAGCGAATTTGATGAAACTTACAAACTTGTCATCTAAAACCATAGGCGAGTCTAATTCATTACGCTTTTTTTTGTAAGGTTATTATTTTACATAATTTTAGTTTAATTCACTTTCGAATACTAATATTAAAGTTTAGTAAAATACTTTGCTTCGCACCTTTATAAAATATTAAAATGAGATGAAAACGGATAAAGCTTCATGCATCACGTTATTAACAGAAAATTCTCTAGTGTTACTGTAAAAGTTAGTACATCATTTAGAACAGGATAAACTTTAAAGTACAGTAAGTTTAACGAAATTAAAAACTTATTTTATTAAATTTTGTCGATGCTTGTTCACGTGAACGCGTCACTTCATTTACCTAGCTTTTACGTAGTTTCGTTTAAGTAATGCACAAACATTATTTTTTAGAGAACCTAATCATAATATTATTTTCCTTTTTGCACCTGGTCAAATTTAATTGATATAACGATTTTTGTTTAACATTTAAAAGATATTCAAATTATAACTACTAAAGAAAACTACCATAGATTCTGATGTCAATTGATAAAAGTTTTCATATTGACCACCACACAGGTCATATCAATTTTGAGCATTGTTATACGGGTTGATTCTGAGGTAATAAAAACTAAGCTAAAACGGAAAGAAACTAAGCATTAAAAATAGTGACGTCAATGTCATTGAGTGACAGAAAGTTCTAAAAAAGTATTATCCCACATAAAAAGCGAAAAATAAGCATTTTATCATCCAACCTGCCAGATGGAGGATCTGGACAAAGAACGCGAGTGCCAGCTGGTGCCGCCGGACGAGGCGGCCAGCAAAAATCGTAATAACCCGCGTACTAACAAAATAATTAATATAAATAGTGACATCCTGGACACGCCAGAACCGCCGCTGCCCACGGATTTGAGAGCGGAGATGGAAGAGCGAGCCAGACAATTAGATCAGAAATGGGAAAGAGCATTCCAAGAATCGAACAGAAAGTGGCAAATGAAGATAGACGAGTGTGAAGCCCAGATAAGACAATTGGTTGAGCAAAACTTAGAACTAAAGGTAACTATTCAAAAATATGAATCTAAATCTAATGCCGGTACCTCTCAATCGCCTACCAACACTGACACCATTACAGACCCCTCAGGTCAAACAAAAATCGCCATAATAGATACTCTGGACCCTTCAGGTCAAAATGAAAAACCTAATAATAATTTTAAAAAGCCAAAGCCAATAATAAAAATAAAAAAAGTAACAGGATCGGACATGATTGACTACATCGGCGACACAGTCATGACAGACTCCGACGACTCAGACAATGACAGATCAGTCAATTCAAAAAATGACCTGAAAAAATTAATATCGACAACAATAGATCAAGAAATGAGGTCAGCAACAGAGTCTGAAAGCGACTCGGTGGGTTACTCAAAAGTTAACAGACAAAGACGCAAACGAGCAGCGACAAAGCTGACGGACTCGGCTAACAAACGTAAAAATACTGCTGAAGAGTATCCTTCTTTGGCGGCAGTAAATACAGATAATCTAAAAATATACCAAAAGTCAAATAAGCATGCGAAACAAGAAAGAGTTCAGAGCTTACTCAGCTGATAAAGTCAAAAAACCAGACTATGCGATTAGCATATAGGACTGGCGACCCGCAGATCAAAGCTCGCGCAAACCGAGAGTCTGCGGAGATTCGCCGCCTTTTACTTCAAAAGGAGGCGGATTCTACCACCAGAGCAGTTTGGTTTCAGACCTGCTCATTACACGGTGCGCCAGACAACGAGGTTGGCGACTAACATCCTCAGAGGGTTCAATCAACGACTCTCAACGGGAGCTATCTTCTTCGATGCCTCAAAAGCGTTCGACAAGGTCTGGCATGACGGTCTTGTATTAAAATTAATTACATTGGGTATGTTAAACGTTTTAATTCATATTATTCATTCATATCTTGAGGACAGGTACTGCGCAGTATCATCTGAAAACACGATTTCATCCGAAATAAAAATCAGAGCGGGAGTTCCTCAAGGATCCCCGCTGGCAGCATTATTGTACAACCTTTACACTAGCGATGTGCCTAAACACCCATCCACTTCTCTCTATCTCTTTGCGGATGATACTGCGATTACGGCCACCGCAAGATCGCCCTTATATGTAGTCGCTCGACTGCAACGCCACATCGCTCTTTTCTCCAAATGGCTCTCTGAGTGGAAGCTTCGACTCAATGCGGAGAAAACCCAGGCCATTTTCTTCTCGAGAGCAAGGCTGAGGTTGCCTCAATCACGAGTGAAGGTCATGAATACACCCATTCCATGGGCGAACAAGGTTAAGTATCTCGGCTTGCTCTTTGATAGGAGAATGACCTGGAGAGGCTTCAAAAAGCCAGAAAACAGCTTTTTGCTCATCAACAAGCGAAACAAAATTTCCTACAAGACAAAAACGAACCTCTACAAAATATTGGTGCGACCCGTACTCACATTCGGCTCACCAACGTGGTTAACTCTTTGTGCTACACAACACCAAAAATTTCAAAGACTCCAAAATGTAGCACTAAAAATGATAACCGACACACAAAGACACTTTCCGACAGCATTGCTTCACAGGGACTTAAAAATAGAGACATTAAAACAATTCTACGACAAAACAATACAAAGTTACTTTCGACGGACGGACATCTCAACAAACAATTTAATACGAGACTCACACATACGCTCAAGGGCGGATGAGAGGCAGTGGCGGCTCGTGGGTGTATAGGGGGGGAGGCTATAAAATAGCGCCGCAGGCGAAAATTTTTTGCGATTTGAAAGTCATTGGCTTAAAATGAATAGTTAGGAATTCAACCAGCAATATAATTACTTTGAAATACTAGGTTTCACAAGAAAAATATTCAATTTGCAAGGTCAGGGTCAACTTCTCTTAGTGCATCCGCTATTGTGTCTCTATTTTGCTCTACTGTCGTAAGCGCCACAGAATTCTTAATATTATGTTCTTTGGAACTTTCGTGTGATTTTACCGCCCGTGAAAAATTTTTTAAATCAGAATACAGAATACCCACCCCCTGAACTCCAATTGTTTTTTACGCTGCCTAATAAAATACAAGGCCAACAATATAAGCTTTCCTTATAAATACTTCCGCACAGCCACTTATAGGTTTCGTACCAAGTTACCTGAAAATCTCTTGAATATTGCTTATCGTTAAATGTTGCCGAAATTTTTGGTGTCGTACGACTACATAATATCTGTCTTTTTTCCGTTTCGTTTCTCCTTAAAAATAGGTATGAGAGAATAATATCATGAACAGAATTTATATTTTTTTAAAACAATAAAATTTAGCGTTTAATAATTAATAACATAATAAAGAAATCTTAAAACTTACCGGATCTTGAAAATATAACCTTAATTTCACTTTAAGTCTTTTATAAACAATTTATCGTCGTAAGACAGTCGACTAAATCTATATTTTATCAAGTATTCGACGATATCTTTGCAATTTCGAACATTTATTTCATCATTATTAGCATTACAGCTTCTACTATATTCGCCAATTTCAGTTACCTCCATTTTTATAATAATATAGAGATAAAATTAATAAATAAACAATAAAATAATAATAACTTACATAAAAGTATGATTTGTCCACACACAAATAAACAAATAGTTCGGTATACTGTGCCGGCACACACTACGGAGCTTCCCGCGAAATATTATTTGTGGGCGTTTCTGCCTCCTGGCTATCAGTTTTTCACGTGACAAAAACAACTCGCGTCGTGGTGACGCTCGGTTCTTGCATTAAAACAAGTCGACAATTATGTGTTATCCGTGCTGAAAAATTAAACCGCCGGAAGCTTGCCTCCGTTGAAAACAGTCTAGGCGCATATTCGCTGATGCGGGCAGACACCACCTAATAGTACTAAAGCTGAGCGGCAATAACAAAAATATTATATTATAAAGAAAGTGTTTTTCTAGAAGTAGCTAATTCAGAATTTTTGATACACTGAGAATATAAGAATATGAAAGTATCATTTTCAAAAATGAATAAAGGTATCTTTAAAAAAATAAAATGTTATTTCGTATGTTTTTGTTGGGGAGGCACTGCCTCCCCTGCCTCCCCTGACGAGCCGCCACTGATGAGAGGTATCGGTATCCGAAAGACTGGCTAAAATCTCTAAAAATTTAACATCAATTTCAATCAATATTCAATAAAATAAATTATCCATCAATAAAATAGTTCACCAATAAAATCAAACAAACAAAAAGAGCTCAAAAACAAAAACCAAGAATCTTCTATACCGAAAAATGTAAAAATCCTACGAAAAAAGAAGTAAAAGATCGCTGATCTATCTTAGAAAATTCTCCACATACAAACTAAGCATTCGAACGAATATTACAAAATTTTCATTTAAGATTAAAGTGAAATAACCTTTTTCAAACTAGGGTTAGTGTTGTATTTGACGCGTTATTATTTGCACGTGCTTGTCCTAAAACACGTTAATCGGGTCCCTGGGACCCAGTCATGTTTTAAGTGTGATCCTTTTGATAGAAAGGTAAATACTTGTTTTTTTTATTATGTGGATATTATATTTAGAAATATATAAAATGTACAGGGTGTATCAGCGAAATGGAATAAATTTGATAATAAATACAAGGGGGGGGGGGGGTCCGAAAAAACGCTCTGACACGTCGATTGGTATTTCTAGTTGCGCATTTTTTTCAATAAAAACTTTGTAACAGTGTCCAATAATAACTTTCTTATTTTAAACGCAACACCCTGTATATTATTTAATTTTTGGATTCTTCAGAAAATGTTAGACATATTTCAGGTACGATATCCTATACCTATCTTCAACTGTGTCGGAAATATTAAGTGTTTTCAGATTTATTGCAAAAATTAACAACATACCAAAAAACTAATAAGTAATACTGTTTATTTCTTGATAATGTAAAAGACAAAAAAAAACATTAATGTAGGAGATATTGAAAATTTAAAGATTAATCGACTTACCTTAAGGAAGATTAATCGGAATTTTCCGAGCTTGTCCTTCGATATAATTACTATGTAGTTTCCGTGAAATCTGCTTATTGGCACGAACTGTTTAGATATAAAAAAGGTTAACTCATCACCTCCTATCGCCCGGGCTGCATTCTTCAGGCCAAATCATTCCGTTGAAGTGCTGGAAAAAATTGCTAACAATCTGGGAATTTGGTGTGGGTCGGGTAATTATATCTACGGACAAGCTCGGAAAATTCCGATTAATCTTCCTTAAGGTAAGTCGATTAATCTTTAAATTTTCCTTCGCTTGTCCTTCGATATAATTACTATGTAGATGTTTGGAGTAAAACAGCAATTTTTCCAACTGAACTATATTAGGAACGTTTTATTTCAAGTACCTACTGAGAACAGGTGGTATATTATTGTATGTATAAATTATCATTATCTAGATATGTATAGCATATCCATCTCTTCTACATATAACTTGTTTGTATACTTTTAATAATGTGTCTAAATTGTAGTGTTTAACTAACTACATTTAGAAAATATATATATATATATATATATATATGTTACGGGCAATGACGTTAATCCGGCCAATAACGTGAATGACCGGTCCATAACGTGAACGCCCATCCTTATTGGACATTCACGTTAATGACCGGCCAATAACGTAAATGCCCAGGTAATTTGGACAATGTTGATAATTTATAATTCAAGCTCGCTGTTAACATCATTGTCCGGGCACTAACGTCATTGCCCACTACACAGCGGCCAATGATGTGAATATGTGGAAAAATTAAAAGTAACATAACCAAACTTTCTATTTACAAATAAATACCTACAAGAATTAATTGTTGTCAGTGTTGTGTTGCGTTTATTTAAATTTGGTGTTTGTGGGACAAACTACCTATATAAATCTAGCTATGGATTGTGATGAAATGCGACGTCGATTTACTGAGAATTTAGACTTAATCATAAAAACCAAACGCGATGACAATAAATCGTTTTTAAATGATGACGAATATATCAAACGTTTAGCCGAGGTTAAAGAGGCGAAGACTTTTCTATCAACAGCGGGTTCAAAAAAATCAATGAAACACTATAGACTGGTACGGAAATATGATCTGATGACGATAAACGGTAAAGACCGCCTAATTAAACCTGTTAATGACAGTGCGAAATCTAAGGTGATATACTACGTAACGAATGGAGAATTGTTTGAAATTATCCATAATGCTCACTTGGCTATCGGACATGGTGGAAGAAATAGGTTGATTTCTGAAATAAATCAACATTACTGTAACATCACCAAGGAAACGATAATGATATACCTACGGCTTTGCACTCAGTGTCAAAAAAAGAGTAGCACTCCAAAGAGAGGATTAGTTTCAAGACCCATTTTACATTCTCATTTTAATTCACGTGCCCAGGTTGATTTGATAGACATGCAATCTCAAAGTTACAACGACTATCGTTTTATTATGGTATATCAAGACCATTTAACAAAATTTGTCTTGCTGAAAGCTTTAAAATCCAAAAGGGCCGAAGAAGTCGCATTTAATTTATTAGAAATTTATACTACTTTTGGAGCACCTATAATTCTGCATTCTGACAATGGTAGAGAGTTTGCGAATTCAATTCTACTAGACTTGCATACGATGTGGCCAGAGGTAAAAATTGTTCATGGGAAACCTAGGCACAGCCAGAGTCAAGGATCGGTTGAGCGTGCCAATAGAGATATTGAGGAAATGTTAGGGGCATGGATGGATGAAAATAAAACCAAAGACTGGCCTGCAGGAATCAAATTTATCCAGTTCAAGAAAAATCGCGCACTACATTCAGGTAAGTGTTTACCTTATGCAACGTCGCGGAATTTGAAAAATCATTAATTATTACGATATATTTTTTTACAAGGAATTGGAAGATCTCCATATGAGGCCATGTTCGGATGTAAGGCTAGAGTAGGACTTGCCTCAGCCGACATCCCACAAGATGCAATCGCTCATTTAGCCACTGAAGAAGATTTTGAAGGCATTGTAAAACAAATGGAAGGGGAGTCTACGGACAATGAGCATAGGGAAATAGAAAATGAAGAAGAAAATATAATGTCAAATAACGATGAATTAGAACTTGAAAGTATATCGGTAGATACTGAAAGATTAGCTGATTACGGTAAGTTCATCTAATATTTTTAATTTAGGATAGTAGTATTGCGACTTTCTAGTTGTTTTTTATCTTTAATTAAATCCTCTTGATAAGTTAGGGGCCTCCAGCCAAACCTAATACTTAGGCAGATATATATCATATACAGGGTGAGGATTTTAAAGTGTTACAACGCAATATCTGAAAAACGGCTATAAATATTTTAGTCAAATTTTGGGACGTGGATAGGGAGGTTGGGGGACAAATTTTAAAATATTTTTGATATTTACCCCCCCTCCAGATTTGATGTGGCTAGTGACAAATTTGAAATGTCAAATGGAAAGGTATTTTTTTTTTTTTGATAATTCGATTCCTCGTCAATAACTACGTAAGTGAGCAGAAAATTGTTACATTTGCACTACTAGTTGCTTAGTTACGAATTTTTCAATAAATAAAATAGGAATACTTAAAAATGATAATTCCTTAAAAAATCTAACGACGATCATGCTTCAAAAGGTGTTCGAAATGACCCCCATCCATTTCTAAACATTTTGCAATTCTTTTTTGACATGAGTTGCGCACGCGAGTTAACATTTGAGGCGTTACTAAATTACATGCTTGTTGAATACGATCTTTCATGTTTTCTGGTGTGGTCGGTGGTGTAGCCATAACTTTCTCTTTTATAAATCCCCACAAGAAAAAATCTAATGGGGTTAAATCTGGTGACCTTGCAGGCCAATTTACAGGACCACCACGACCAATCCATCTGTTTCCAAACATTTCATTTAGTGTATCTCGAGCTTGTCGGGCAAAATGTGGCGGAGCACAATCTTGCTGAAACCATAGTTCTTGTTGATTTCCATTATTATTCAGAAGTTGTGGCAAATCGGTTTGTAAAAAATTATTATACATTTCTCCATTTAGGTGACGGTCAAAAAAATGTGGTCCAATGACTCTATCTCCGACTATGCCACACCAGGTATTAACCGACCAAGGATGTTGGTTTGGCAGAAATCTCATCCAGTGAGGATTTTGAGGTGCCCAATAGTGTAAATTGTGCCGGTTGACCTTAAATTAAGAAAAGCAAAATTGATTGAATCAGTATAAAATTAAAAATAAATCTAAATGTATGTGAATATTCTCTAAACACCCGTTAACGGGTGTTTAGATATGTATTTATTTATGTACACCCATCAAGTAGTGGATTACATATTTTTGATTATTAAAAGTTACATTAATCCATATTGATTTAAATAATTACCTGACCACAATTGGTAAATGTAGCTTCGTCAGAAAATACTATCTTTCTTAAAAATGCATTGTTTTCGTGAATTAAAGTTTGTAACCACGTACAAAATGTAATCCTATTTTGAAAGTCTTGGCCATACAATTCCTGATGAATAGTTATGTGGTAAGGGTGAAAATTGTGCTTGTGTAAAATAGCCAGTACCGATTTTTGGCACATTCCTGAATCACGAGCAAGTTCCCTTGAATCAACATGAGGATTTACAGCTATTACACCCAACACTCCAACGGCCATATCGTCATTAGTTTTTGTTTGTCTTCTAACTCTGTTCTTATTTTTTAGGATTCCCGTGCTGCGGCCTCGATCTTCTAATCGCTTAAATGCCATATGAGATTTTTGAATGGCGGGAAACCTAACAGTCCACAATTGCGCCGCTTCCCGGTAGTTTTTTCTACATTCTCCCAGAATTAACAACATGTCTATTTCAATGTCATAAGATTGTTCCATAATTGCACTGAATAATGAACTTTATCAGATTATCACTACTTGTCAAAGTCAAAAGTGGTTTCCTAGGATACAACATAATTAAAGGTTTGGATAAACAATAATCATAGGTGTCATGATTTAAAATGTGTAGTTTTAAGTATTCCTATTTTATTTATTGAAAAATTCGTAACTAAGCAACTAGTAGAGCAAATGTAACAATTTTCTGCTCACTTACGTAGTTATTGACGAGGAATCGAATTATCAAAAAAAAAAAATACCTTTCCATTTGACATTTCAAATTTGTCACTAGCCACATCAAATCTGGAGGGGGGGTAAATATCAAAAATATTTTAAAATTTGTCCCCCAACCTCCCTATCCACGTCCCAAAATTTGACTAAAATATTTATAGCCGTTTTTCAGATATTGCGTTGTAACACTTTAAAATCCTCACCCTGTATATCTGCCTACCAAATAAATATACTTCTGTTGAATTTTTTCTTGTAGGGTACGAAGACAGAATTGTTTGCGACCAGTGTTCCATAGTATTACCACTTGGAGAAAAAGTTAATAATGAAGGAAAATGCATCAATTGCGAGCGACAGGATAACATAGTCTATGAGCGTAAAAGATCCAGAGAATATTTGGGAAAACAAGCCACCAAAATGCGGAAAATATCTGACCAAAAATTCTCTGGGGTTCATGTTGGAACTACGGTTCGTGTACCCATACCGGACGTAGACAGAGCTCGTGGTTCTCCCCGTAATGTTCTAGCTGTTGTTAGTAGTGTGGAAGATGGTCTTTATAAGCTTGGTAAGAATGCGGTTAAAAATTTAAATTAGAAAATAATGTTGACATTTTAGGTACAACTCATGGTGTTTTAAAGCATAAGTTTACCAGATCCGAGTTTAATCCCTGCGTTGAAAAGCTTATTTTACTCGAGAACCTCAGCGATTTCGCAAAAAATAAGGAAATAACACTTAGAGAAGCTGCAGCTGCAAATAGTATTTTAGGGGGCCAGGGTTACAAGCGTTGTCACTGCAAGGGAGGATGCAAAAATAATAAATGCGCATGTCGCACAAACAAGAAAATTTGTAATTCTAAGTGCCATGGGTCACTTTCTTGCCAAAACAAAAATGATGACTGAGAAGTTGTGTTACTATTGTTTGTTCTTTTTTTTTTCGAATAAAAGGAATCTACGATTTCATATTGCATAGTTTCAATTATTCATCACGTTATTTATATAATTAACGACGTTGTCCGGCAGTCTTTGCTCATTCACGTTAATGACCGGCCAAAGATCTTGATATGAAAATTATTAACAACATTGGCCGCTCACAACGGGCCATAACGTGAATGCCCGGTCTATAACGTTATTGGCCTGGCCCAATGGGCATTAACGTCAATGGCTGGCCATTAACGTGATTGCCCAATTATCGTCACTGACCGTAACATATATATATAATACCTAGAAATAATATAACTTAAGAATATAACATAATTATAACATAACAATTTAACAACATAGGGATAATAACACACTTTATGAACCACCTAATTGAAGAACAATATCAGCAAAGTTATTTAGTTCCTTCACCGGTCTGTTATAAAATTTAAAGAATGTATTTGAAGAAGATGTCCATCCCGCCGTATTTTTAATTTTTTCTATGATTACCCCCGCCCGGAAGGCCGCCGAAGTTGATGCATGACGTACACTATGTGCTGAGAATTTTGATGTATCTATTCCTGCCATATGTAACGTTTTTCTAATGCATCGACTTATTGTTTGGGAAGTTGCCGGGTGGATTGGCTTTTTGTGAGTAAGGATTAGGTTTTGTTCTTTATTACGAATGGACGAAGTTTTATTAAGGTAAAATTTAATAGTGTAAGCCACGCATAACTCCTGTTTACTTGTAAAATAGGGAAAGTTTAATAGCGGTTGAGGCCTACCGGGTGCGGATGTTTTAATTCTGTCAGGTATTTTGATTTCAATTTTATCTTGTAAAATTTTTATGTTTTCAATTTTTATTAAGGATAGTGTTTGCGTCCTGCTAGCTGATGTTAACGCCAGTAGGGTGACCAGTTTGTATGTTAAAAACTCTAGTTCTAAATTTTCAAGGGGGTATAATTCACTTAAATACTTTAAAAGTGGATCGGGGCTCCAGGTAAACTCATATTTTGGGGTAGGTGGACGTATTTTAGAAACACCTTTTAAGAATATATTAATAATATTCTCATCTTTAGAACAAATTGGATTAAATATTAAATTTAGTGCAGACCTATAAGAATTTAATACCGAAAAAGACTGTCCCTTTTCTAGTGTGTCTGATAAAAAGGACTGTATGGGAGTCAATGTACTTTTAATTTTGTTTATAATAAAGCCCAAACTGTTTAATAATTTCAGAGTTTTGTTTGTATTTATTTTGCATTCTATCTCATTGTTACCTACAATAAGAATATCATCCAGATAAAAAACTGTAATTATACCCATGAGCCGAAGTATTTTTACAATAGGTTTAAGCAGGTTGGTAAAAATAAAAGGTGCTAAATTTAAGCCAAATGGGAAACATTTAAACTGGTATAGACAGTTGTCAAATTTAAATCGTAGATATTTCCTATATTGCGGGTCCATCGGTACTAAAAAATATGCATCCTTCAAGTCTATTTTCGTCAGATAACAGTTCTGGTTTAAGAGTTTTAAAACCGTTCTATGATCCTCTAATTTAAAATGAGGAGTATCAATATACCTGTTTAGACCTTTTAAATTTACTATACACCTATATGATCCGTTAGGTTTCTTATTTAAAAAATAAGAAGATACAAATTGTTTTTGTAGCGGTTTACAAATTTCAATGGCACCTATTTTTAATAATTCACTGACAGATTTTTTATATTCTTTACTAAGAGATTTTTGAATATTAACTGTGGGTTCAAAAAATTGTCTAGGTTCTGAGGAAAAAGGGATTGTTATTCCTGAAACCCAACCCAGGACCGCACGGTCCTGTGTTATGATTTTCCATGTCGGTAAAAATTTTGAAAGTTTGCCTGCATAATCGCTTACCTCTTCATTTCTATTTACTTCCGGCGGTAGTACTTCTTGGGGTCCCTTGTTTGTTTCCGGTAATGATCCGCTGGTCTTCTCTCGTCCCTGCCCTTGTCCTTCAGCCTGCCCTTGTATTTGGCACGCTGGTAGTTTAAATATTTATGTGATGTTGGTCTTGTTCCAGATGGTCCTGGCAAATTTGTTTGTTGCCAAGCTTTCTTCTTAAAATCTACGCTGGCCTTTTTAACTGCCTGTTCGTTCTTAACTGCTTCCGCGACATTTTTATTAAATAAAAAATCGTCTATTTCTAAAGTAGTTGACACTTTCTTACAGTCCTCGTTCAACAACGGAGTTATTTTAAATTTGCGGTGCATTGAAATTGCCTGATGAACATTACTAAACAATTGACAGGCATCAGCCAAGTATTTCGTGTTCTCCGATTGTCCTGCATCTGGTAACATTTTTTCGATAACTGGGCCTACTGCCGCCAATCCATGGGCTAGCTGAGATTGTAATGCCCTCATAAATCTATCCTGTTCACCCGCTGATTTTGTTAAGCATGGTTGGATTTCTTTATTTATTTCCGGCGGCAACAGTGCCCTGCAGTTGGATGGAAGTTTATATTTTGATATTAAGTCGTCACGCTGATCCTTGGACAACCCTTTTTGCAAATACGTATTCCAACGTATAGCAATTTCATCATGAATTGGGCTCCCCAATGTCTCTTCCGAGTTCGGTTTGGATCCTAGAGCATTTAAATTTTCAGGTGTAATTACCTCTGGGTCCAGAGGTTGTTCTACCTGTTCAAGGGTCTGACCCTCAGGTTCACTTTCGGATTAAACTGGAAGAAAAAAAATTTCTATGTATATTTTTACAGGTTTGAGTAACCTTGAAATTATAGATGAAATCGCCCGATTTCTAAAAAGGGATAACGCACGTTACCCTTAACTAACCTAATGATCACACGATCTAGGTGTGTCGTGTAAAGGGAATGACGCACGTCACTTCCGTTCTTACACTTTTTGTATTGCCTATAATTAATAATTTAACCCTACTTGGCAATTCAGACGAATTGTCAGACAAGAATGACTACTTAGAACCCTCTAAGTATGTTTTAGTCTAAAGGGAATGACGCACGTCACCCTCTTCCTTGCACTTACTACTATATTTCCCAATGTTGCCTAAAATTATACTTAATTAAACCTACCTGATAATCTAGATGAATTTTCAGACGATGAGGAAGATTCACTAGTGACAATTTTGTTTAATTGAGCCTGCATTTTTAACAGTTGTGTTTTTAGTCTTTTAATTTTCTTACTCTTGTCCCTATGAGGGGAATGAGCCCTTTTTGGCATTTTTACACTCAATTAACCACTCGCGTTTCACTGCGACGTGCACTTTCTAATTTTGTCCGATACCTTTAAGCACGAAAAACGGAATGATTTGGCCTGAAGAATGCAGCTCGGGCGATAGGAGGTGATGAGTCAACCTTTTTTATATCTAAACAGTTCGTGCCAATAAGCAGATTTCACGGAAACTACATAGTAATTATATCGAAGGACAAGCGAAGGAAAATTGATGTTAAAATGTTTTTACTGATATGAAATATAAAAAAGGTATAAATAGTTTTGTTTACTTTTGTTTAAAACGCCTGACCTTAGCAAATTGTTGTCTGTCTGCATGACAGTAGTTGTCAGTGTTATAGTCGTTTAAATTTCGTTAACTGCATATCAGAAAAATGGTTTATTTAACAGACATGCACAAAATAACAATTCTACAGATGATTGGTCACGGAGATAAAACACGGACACAAATGGAATAGGTACATGAAATATGTCTAAAATTTTCTGAAGAATCCAAAAATTGAATAATATATAGGGTGTTGCATTTAAAATAAGAAAGTTAGTATTGGCCACTGTTACATGACACACCCTGTATAAAAAGTTTTTATTGAAAAAAATTCGCAACTAGAAATACCAATCGACGTGTCCGAGCGTCTTTTCGGACACGCCCTCATGTAATTATTATCGAATTTATTCTATTTGGCTGATACACACTGAATAGTAAAAATACAAGCTGAGTTATAATTTACTTTACACAGGGGCATTTTAAATTGTATTATGGTAAATTTCCATGATAAATAGTCTATTACCTTATATTTTTTTTAGCGCTACATCTCGCAGAGGTCTCTCAGATGAAGAATTGACAGCTATATACCAAGACGACGATTTTTGGAATAATTTACCCGATCAGAATGTTAACAATGAACCATTAAACAATTCAGAAGTAACAGTAGAGAACATAGAGGACATTATAGGACAGGTTTTGGATAATGCCGATCAGAGTGACCAAGAAGAGGCAGATCAAGAAATTTTTAGCGACCATGACACTGCCAGTGACTTTTCAGGTGATGAATGGAAGCCTATTGACGAAAAAAGTCCAGGCGTCCAAAGCTTAAAAAAAACAAAGGGATGACAAAGATACAGAAGAAGTCTTCAAAGAAGAAGAGGAAGAAATTGAAAAGGGATATTGCTATGGAAAGGATAGAACAAAATGGTCCAGAAAAGTCCCTGTGGAACGTAAACATATTATATCTTATTTACTAACTTTACTTTACTATTACTTCTTTACTAAAGAAATACCAACAAAACTTAAGTACAGAGAAACGTAGCACGCCCGACTTTCGTCGACTAGATCTGTCGGAAATAGTGAATATGGCCAACGTCAACTCGATTCCAAATTTGGTTTCAAAGTGAACTATCAAGTTGAATCCGACGTCGTACCAAGCCATATTTGATTGACTACATTGGTGCAAAAGTGGGTCGTAGCGTCGACGGACCGACGTTGTATACCAACGTCGTGGTCGCTTACAACAACGTTGTAACAACGTCGGATTGTTGCTTGGAAGAGCCTTAGTAAATAAATTAGCGCCTATTTGGGACTGGTTTCAAGAATTTGTTTTGCGATCGCAGGCTAACTATACACCAGGTGCCCATTTAACTATAGACGAGATGTTAGTACCTTTTCGAGGCAGATGTGCATTTCGTATGTATATACCAAACAAACCTGCCAAGTACGGGATAAAGATACAAATCTTAGCCGATGCTATAACACATTACATGTGTAATGCAGAAGTATACTTGGGCGCTAAAAATGGGCAAGAAACTAGAAACCCATTACCGAATCCTACCCAGGTTGTACTTCCCTTAATTAGTTAGTTACTTACTTAGTTAGTTATCTACCAATGTGCATTTCGTATGTATATACCAAACAAACCTGCCAAGTACGGGATAAAGATACAAATCTTAGCCGATGCTATAACACATTACATGTGTAATGCAGAAGTATACTTGGGCGCTAAAAATGGGCAAGAAACTAGAAACCCATTACCCAATCCTACCCAGGTTGTACTTCCCTTAATTAGTTAGTTACTTACTTAGTTAGTTATCTACCAATTAGGTCCAACAGAAATATTACCGCGGACAATTGGTATTCTTCTATAGAAACGACAAATGAATTAAGGCAGCTAAACTTTATATACGCTGGTACACTAAAAAAGAATAAAAGGCAAATAACTCCAGGATTTAAGGCTAATGGCCAACGAACTATAGGCTCTACCCTTCTCGGATTTCAGGTAAAGACAACTATTGTCAGTCATGTGCGAAAAAAAGGGAAATCAGTCTTGTTAATATCTACTATGCACCATACCAACAACATAAATGACGAAACAAAGAAGCCAGAAATTAATGAGTTTTATAATTCTACTAAAGCGGGCGTTGATGCCTTAGATAAAAAATGTGCAACATATTCTACTTCTAGGAGAATTCGCCGTTCGCCAATGACAATTTTTCATTGTATGCTAAACATCGCTGGAGTTAACGTTAGAATAATTTATCAGTGTTCAAGCAATGGGCATGAGATATCTCGTCATGCTTTTCTAAAAAAACTTGGACGCTTTCTGTGTGAGCGAAAATGATTGGAACTTTTTTATCAGTTGAGGAAGTACCTCAAGAAACAGTTTCTAAGTCAAAGAGGAATGGATGCGCCTTTTGCCCCAGCGGAAGTGACAGGAAGACAAGTGGTTTCCAACAGAGCGTTAAGCTACGGCTTGCTTGAAAGCGGCACCAACCTATATAGCGACCGTTAAAATACGGTGAGTTACGTCATACAGCAGTGAAAAAATACAGCAAGCAAAGTCAGCGGCGTCAAGTGTAAAGTCAGGAAAACGGTGCCGTTTTTTTTTAATTATTAATATGGATGACATCGAACTCGCGCTTGTAATCATTTTAGAAGAAGATAAAGAAGAGGTTAAAAGGAGAGACAAAAATCGGAGTTATATAAAAAAAAAGTGCAGAAGAATGCGCATATGAATTTACCTTAACCTAGATCAATAAACGTTGGGCCAACTGTCTCACTGACATCGCTTTTAATATAACGGCAGCGCTATTTTACGTTACGGTATTCGCTCTGTTGGAAACCACTTGTACATAAATCGCACGGCAGCGTTACGTTATCCTTGCGTGCGGATATTTTTCAATTTCTTAAACAAAAAAACAAAGAAAAAAATTTCAAAAATATTTTTAATTTATCAAAAGTAAATATTTTTTTTATTTAGGTTAATTTCTTAAATTCTCATCAAGGCAGAAAGTGTTAAAAACTTGCAGGGACACCACTTAAAATTATTGACAACACTCTGTAATTTTAAATTTTATGTTTTAAAAAGTTAACAAAAAACTATAACTATATAAACAGCTATTCATATTTCTCCATTTTTAATAGCAGTTTAATGCAACTCAATTTATTTGATGAATTTTGCTAAACTTCAATATAACTTGGGCACTCAATACATTAAAAACTAGCAAAAAGATAAAAAAAAAAATATTAATTAACACCGCTCTTTACTATAAGACAACAAAACATAGTGTTATATTTTTACATGACTTTTTTAGATTAAGGAAATCTATAAAAAACCCACACAACAAAAAATCTTCATCACATAATTTCTTACGAAGCAAATCCTATTTTAAACAATAGTTGACAAAGTGGTCAACGAAAAGGTATTTTTAAAAACTTTATTTAACAGTGGTTACAATCATACTCGTCATAATATGGTAGTTTACATATGTTTATAATATTTTAGATGCTGGCATTGCATGGGAATAAAACATAGAAAAGTTAAGAATGTAGATAAGAGATTATGTGAATCCTTTAGCAGACAATTCTTACCGGAATATGAATCCTACATTTTATTAATTACTTAATAATAACCAGAAAAACATGAATACCTATTTAGGTACAATAAAAAAAAACACGTTGCCTAAAGAAACTAAAAATGCTTAAAAGCCCACAAAATATTAAAGTAACATAGCTATAGTTTCTCAATATTATGAAAAATTGGCCCAATTTTTATTTTTACCTGATTTTTTTCAACCCTGTATAAAATCGACACACAGTAAGGAGACTAACAGACTAAGGAAGTGTAAGTAAAACGAACTCTTCAAACTTGGAAACTTTAAGCTAAAAAAAAAACACCTTTTTGGGACATCCTGTATATGTGTGTAAATGTTAATCTTCGTATTCAACAGAATTTGCCTTTAACTACCAATAAGTTCTCATTCTTGTTAAAAAAATTGTAAAAAAGGAACAGTTCTTCATTTATTATCCGATTTATATGATGAATTTTGCTAACCTACAATATAATTGAGGACACCTAGTACACTAAAGCCACTCAAAAGCATTACGAAATATTTTAGTTGAAACTCTTCCATTATTTTTTATTTATAATTACCCCTTTAAAAAAAAATGAGCCACATAAATTAAAAAACTACTTTTTCGGACATCCTATATATGCGAATTTCGTATTTCAAGGACACTGGCCGTCCTCTACTAATAAATTTGCATAGTTAATCTTTGCCATTATAAATATGCAAAAAAAAAGTTTATCTTAATAATTTCCGACTTTATTATGACCCACAAATGACCCCTCTCTATAAATACATTTCCGTAGATAAATGCAAAAAAACAGTTTTATACATATTTTCCCATTTTTAATATAAATTTCGTTGAAGTCAAGCAAACACACGGTACACTAAAGCTGGTCAAATTAAATTACACGCCAGAGTTGGTTGGTTAAAAGTTTTAAATTATTTTCGATCATGTTTAAAAGAAACACATAAAAATTAGTCAAATTTCCTAAAGACTTCTAAGAAAAACTCACTTTTTAAATCGGGATTCCTCTAGCCTTTGGGCAACATAAATTAAAAATCTACAATTTAAGGGAGGTTAAAAATATTACCTACCTACCAGAAACGAATATCAACTTTGTCCCTTTTTACAAAATTAGATATAAATAGATATTTTAGAACTCACATAGAATCACTAAAAAAAGTTCTCAGTCTTTAGGTATATGGTCACTAGTTATCATGGTCGTAGTATTAGCAGGTCACTAGAAATATTATAATGACTTTGGCATGTTAAATTTTGTGAAATAAATAAGGCTATTTGAGAAAAAATTACTGGGTCCACAAAAAGAAAACTTAATTTAAAACACATATATCATATTTTACAAACTCAACACTGCGTAATATAAACACAAACATTAAAGTAAAACTCAAATTTAACGTCTGATGTCTCTTGTAAATTTTAATCTTTGGCAAATACAAGCTGTTTCTCATTGCTACCTTTTTATAATATAGAATGGGTATAATCCCGAAAATGCCCAATATTTTAGCAGTTTTCTTAACATGAAAACCTGTATTTCTGTAATATTAGTGAGAAACTTTTAATTTGTTTAGGTAAAGGTCATTAAAAAGGGAGGGGGAATTAAATAAACCCAATGTAAATGTAACAAAAATAGTTGTCCTATAAAATATATCAGTTTAAAGAGAAATTTTTGCACACTTTATATAAAAAATTTGAAAATTCGAAATACATGTTCTTAGATATAGGGTGTTCCATTAAAAAAAAAGGAACTTTATTTCTCTACGGCTTTCTGACTCATCCGGTATACTTCAATTTCCAACATTCTAATAGATTATAAAAAACCCTAAAACTTTTGTCTTGAATATTTTTTGCTAGCTGTTGTACTTTAAGAAATAATCGACCGTTTCCATAGATACCAACGACCCTGTATATATTGAGAAACAGTTTCCGATGAAACATTTAAAATTATGATGAACATTTTTTTTAACATAAAAAAAAAATAAAAACCGTTTTAAAAAATAGAAATATTCAATTTTTCTTGAAAATCTACAATTTCTAATTTTTTAGGTATAGGAAGATGTATCGTAAAAAGAACGTTTTTTTTGGCATGGTCTATCCGACGGTCAAATTAGCATTTTGATCCGACTTTTTGTTTGTGAGTTATTAATTTTTCAAAATGGACACTTGAATTTTCAAAAATAAAAAAAAAATACTTACCATTTTTCGATCTCGCCAAAAACTATACAGTTCCGAAGACACAGGTTCTCTACAAAATCAGAAAGTTTCAATCGATTTAATCGACCTTTGCGATCTGTATCAAGTAACGTTGGGTCATTTTTAAATTTCGACTTTGACGTTTTAAATCGTTTTATCGAAACACCCTGTGTATTCCAATTTTATCGCTTCACCTACCCTGAATATTTGTCGAATTACTGACATAGTTTGTTTCTATTGTTTTATCCACAGTCACTTTGGATCCTTCAGTTGTAAGTTTTTTCGGCTACATTCTTGACACAAAGAGTACTAAAAGAAAGTGTCTGACAAACTTTCTTCTTTTGATTTCTTCAGAAATAGCATGATAGAAGTAAGGGCATTTGATACCTTTGCTACTTTAGAGCTTCTGAGAGATCTACTAATCAACCGCTACTGCCACCGACCCTTAGGAGATAAAATTAGAACTACCATTTTTATTAAAAACAAGGTCTGAAACCAAGCATTTATTTAATTAAAGGTTAATTCAGAGAATAAAGAATAATTATTCTAACTTTTAAGCATTTGAAGAGCACACGGAAGAAAGGGGGAATGTCACTTTTATATGTTTTTGAGATAATTCAATTTTAAAGTTTGAAACCCTATTTAAAAAAAAACAATGACTTATTTGTTACTTTTATAATTTATATGATTTAAATAAGTACCTGTTAATATTTTCGTAAAAAATAACATAAAAATTACGTATACAGGGTGCATAAAACATTTGAGTTACACAGTAAGTATGTAATTAGATTTTAGGTTTTCTTAGTATTTTGTTTCGTGTTGGTTAAGGCCTTTTTCTTAATTGGTATGGCGATGTGCGGCAAGTTCTCATAAAAGTTAATCGCCTTCTCAGTGCTGCATAGTTTCTTAAGATTCATTAAATCGCGATATTTCTCTGCAGATATTGGCCTCAAATCTGAAAAAGGGTTAAAAAAGATGCAGTTAAAAAAAAAACAAGGTTCTCTTTATTTTGTTGTTCTTACCCAAATAAAGTTTAGGTGGCAGGACAAACTGACCATCTGGAAGCTTGGGTGTGACTGTATTTTTCGATGCAAAAATGCGGTTGCGGATTACTGAGGTATCCCAGCATCCATTGTATGCGTTCCTGAACTCAATTAATCTAGGATGAGCTTGGGAAATTTTCACTTCTCTAATATCCCGGGATTTGTATGGAGGTTTGGTCATATAAATCGAGTCCAATAATTGTGTCCAATTTCGAAGAAGAGCTTGTTCAACTTCAACTACAGTAAAAGGTTCTGGTTTTACTCTACATGCTTTTATCTCATTATACCAATCTTCAGGCACTTCAGCAGGAATTTTTTGATTAATTAACCCCATGTCCCTGTCGCATTCACTTCGCATTCAGGTCACTTCTATGGTATCTAATCTTTTAGCAACATGGACGACGTAATGCAAATACCGAAAAACTGTAAAATTCTTGTTTTGACCCCCGCACGAGTCACAGAAGATGCGCAAATGTCTAACCTTACTACTCAGTTGTACAAAAATAAAATAGTGGAGTAAAGACGCGACAACGTTGGATCCTTTTCCGCCAATTCTTTCTGGATAACAATAAAAGGTAGCACTGTTTGTTGATAGCACGTGAATGTTGAAAGAATGTAAAGTAAGTTGCCTTTTATAATAGACATCATTGGTAGATAGATTTGGCATGGGTAGGTTTTTTTGAAAGTCCATCGCAATACATTCAAAATCAACTTGCTTCATGGCTTGTTTCCTGGCCAATTTTTTTCGCTGGTAAAATACTTCAGCCTTACTTTTATGCAGGTTATTCTCCGCTGTTTTTGTACTTATCTCTGCTTCAATACTTTTTTTCATTTCGTCAGTAACCTCTGTACCGCGTAGCTTACTTTGAAGAAGCTTAAGTAAAGCTAAGAACTGGTCGCACGAGCTGCAGGTATCGCTTCGTGGGTAACCAAAGCTTATATTAAAATCCTTATTAAATATTTGTCGATAGGTTTCATATGACACATGAGGATTCTTTGCTTCCAGATACATGTTGTACATTTTCTTAATGTTTAGCTCTTCAGGGAGGTACAGCTTCCTTGTCTTAGATCTGCTATAATGACTTTTGCGTCCCTTGAAACTAAAAATATGTGATTTAATCTTGCTTAATACGTGTTCTGGTAACTTATGCTTCTTAATGTTATAGCCTCGTTTATCCTTGACTACGTTGCCAATATTTTTCAAAGATTTCTGAATAGTTTCAATCCGTTTCTTTCCAATACCGTGTAAGCTTAAAAATGCTTTAAAGCATACTGTCACTTCTACAGTTTTTTCATCATTTCGTATTCTCACCCTAAACGCATAAGATGCCTCACGCAAGTTAGCATTAAGTTCATTTTTCGATCTTCTTTGTTTCACCGGTAGTATCGCAATTAGCCCGCCCAAGTACATGTTTTGATCATTACGATTTAAAGAATTAAAAGAGTTAATTATAAATGACCGGTTTTGTTCGTTAACAACAATGAAACACTTTAGTCTTTTGCAGTGACAGTTTTCACCTACCTCGTGGCTTTGTTCTCGAAGTTTCTTCATCACATTACTGATTCGGCCCGTAACTTTTCTCTTCCTGGTTTTCGCAAAAGGCATTATGCCTTGATTATCACTCACTATCATAGCTTCATTATCGCTAGCCATTTTTAACGTTCAACTGCAGCTAGAAACACAATCTTGTCCAACACAATTTACGTAGCGATACCAGCAGTAAGCACGTTACACTCGCGTAATTGCTCGAGTAAACAAAAACAATGAAAATATGTCGGTAAATCAAGCAAATTCCCGACGCGTCTCGACCTGAAAAGTTTGACCTTTCCCCTTTCTTCGCTGTACGCACGGACATTCCCCTTTTCTTCGCTGTGCGGTATATTTAATAAACGCATTTTAATATTGACAGACCTCGATTCTTCCCTGTTTAGACCTACATACTAATTCTATAGGTATTTAGCTACCCATTTCCACCATAAACTCGTTTTGCCCTAAAATTGACATTCCCCCTTTCTTCCGTGTGCTCTTCATTTAAAAAACACCTTCTAAACGGCTTTAACAACTGTAGTATTATAGAACAAAATTAACATTGTAAATATTGTCAACTAAACCACTGTATAGCTAGAATTTTTAACCACGCGCTGAGGTTCTGTTCCACTGTACACCGAATCCAGGTCAAGTGTATGCAAACCTCAGCACGTTTTAGAGTATAAATACGCGGATCTCAAGATGATCAGGCACCGGTGTTCATAGCCTGGTCACCTCCTAACACACTTATCCCAGGTACTCGCAAATGACCCTTGAGGTGCTGCGTGCCGCCTGATTCCCTACAAACCTCCCTCTTATCCCAGGTACTCGCAATTGACCTTAGGGTGCTGCGTGCCGCCTGACTTCTACGTAACGCCCCACAGTATGCTGGTCGACTGCCTATAAGGAATTATAATTATGGAAGTTAAATAAAGAAGCTCTATGTAAAGTACTCCAATCGTTTTCCTGTGTCTACTACCCCTATACCCAGACACGTAACATGGTGGAGACCCAATGGTTAACGTGACAATATTCTCAATACAATAGCACGTTTCCAGGTGCGTATCGCTTTTCATAATAAATAAAATTAGGATCAACAATGTATAAATGCCATTGCTAAGGCAGCCTCACAGAAACTTGGAATACTCTTCCGAACTAAGAACCTCCATACACCCCAACAACTTTTGATGCTCTATAAAGCTCAAATTCGACCATCGCTGGAGTACTGTTCGCATACTTGGGGCTGTGCTCCTAAACATACAATGAGATTGCTAGATTCATTGAGGAGCTATTTGCTTAATCGGTAACCAGGATCTGACAAACAACTTGGAAAGCCTTGAACATCGAAGGCAGGTTGAGTCTAGTTTACAAATATTTTCATAGCAAGTGCTCAACCGAGGTTCCCGGCTTGATTCCACCCAGAGCGGTGCATGGTAGAAATACACGGCGACCACTGCACCCACCCGTACGTGGTTCAGCTAAGTGTCACTCGAACGACACTGTTTAAAATTTCTTTCATCTGAGAAACTGAGGCCGTGTCCCCAACGAGTATAATCTCCAAAGATTCAAAACCAACGTGAAATGTTTCCTGCGCACACGCACCGCTCGTGAAGCGCCATAAAGGATTAATCCTGCGGTGCTGTTCCTTATCATAAAAAAAATAATCAGGATGAATAACGCTTTCTGCTGAAAAGCACAGTATTGTATTGACTTATTTACGGTCATCTCGCAACTTAAAGAACTAAAAAAATAGCTCTTAATAACTGGATGTCTTTTGTAACAATATAGACTTGATGCCACTAACCTGAACTAACTATATTTTAAATTAAAACAACACTTCTGTCTTCCTCCACAAATAATATATATTTTTGAAAATTTAACGATTGTCCCTACATGTTTCGACTATATATACAGTCATCTTCAGGGGAACTAAAAGGAATGTGTGAGAATACAAAAATAATAACAGGTACCATAAGAGACTTACCTATATCGAGTGTAAAATGGGAACTTGAGGTAACTCAGAGTTGTGGATAACTTCACAAATTTCACTTGCTACGATATTAAATGTTGTACTCATTAATTTGAGACAACTATTGGATCCCATTTTACACTCGATATAGGTAAGTCTCTTATGGTACCTGTTATTATCTTTGTATTCTCACATATTCCTTTTAGTTCCCCTGAAGATGACTGTATATATAGTCGAAACATGTAGGAACAATTCTTCTATCATAAACGTCAAAATTGACCTTTCAGGTTATTTATTTCTAAAACTCGGCTTAAACTCCGAAGATCTGTAAGATAAGCTTAGTTTTACTACTAAGCCATAATTGTACAAAGCTATACGCTAGCTTAAGGTTGCCTTTTCTTTAAACCCAACTTAAGCCTTGTTTGTATAACAGGGCATTAATCGTTTTTAATTGGTTCACCACCCGACAATGCCAAAAAAGATAGGTGGGCGACTCGGTGACTTTCAGGACTTGGCAACAACATCTTGATAAAAGAAGTTCGCTCCGCGACCGAGTTCCACGCGATTGATTCTATTTTGTTGTGCGCTATCCACTCAGTTTATGTAAAAAAATTCTCTTAGTGCTATTCAGCGAGTAAGCTGTTCCTCTCCTGCCAAGTATTGGCACAAATTCTCGTGGGAGTAACGCAAAGATGCGGTATGTCTCTCTAAGACTTCCTTAAAAACGTAAAGTATTCGTTTCCCGTCGGTGTACGATATTTATTCTAGTATAACACAAGATGTGTTCCTATGTTTTTCATAGTGATGTATAAATAAATCAAACAGATACATATAGTGCAGTATGTGTAATGTTAACAAATTCTTATTCATCAAATGCAGTATATCCGTAATTCAAGCAGTTAACAGTGTTGCAAAATCCTGTTAACAACTGCTTATTCAAATGTAGTAAATATATGTTATTTTTGTTAAACTGAGTTTCAATTGAATATATGCAGTTATCAACCAACGAGCCCTGTACTGTTCCGAAGTAGTAATGCTAAACAGCAAGCTAGTTAAACCTTGTTTGTTCAAATATGTATAGTTACTTTTCTTGAGTTTGTACTACAGGTTAATTTCCATTATTTCTAAAATATGACACAAGTGCTCTTAGCTACGTTAGTTGTTATGGATAGAAAAGTTAATTCTATAAAAGGGGTTATTTTAAAAATTTTAGTTACTACTCGTATAAAATACGTATAATATTTGCACTATCCTTTATTTAGTATGAAATCTAAAACTTCCTCGTTGACAATTAATTTTATATTTTAACTCTCCTTTATACGAACAGATTCTTTAGACTCTAGTGTGTACTTTAAAATACTGCATGCTACAAGATATCTTGGTTTTGTACACTGCGAGCAAAAATTATTTTCATCGAAGAGGGTTTGGACTGAAAAACGTAGGGCTTGGTTTAGATCACAATTATATGTATTCGATATATCTAACCAAATATAGGTTATTGTCTATCTATAATAAGACCTAAGGCCCAGTAACCCGTAATTAAGTTAACCTCATTTTGTAGAGAAATTAATCAATAAATTAAATTTGTTAAAAACATAAAATATTTCATTTATATACCCTTAAAGTTGTAGAGATAGGGAGCGAAACACAATTAAAAATGAAGACCAGAAACTTGTTCTATGTCAAGTCACTTGACACAGAACACGGTCTCCAGTACTCCCATAAAATTTTTGAAAAGTATTTTTTATACCTTCAACAAAATAGAAATTGTACTTAAAGTCTAACAAAATCTTTCTTCCACTCTATTAAACAAATATCATGATGTGAACTAGAATGCCCCACAAATCCTCTTTATATATCCCTTCATAAAAACCTTCATAGGAAGAACATCATTTTCCTTCATAAGCTACTAAATATGACAATTCTTGTACCAATACATTTGAACTAAATTTTATCTAACATTTCGGTATGCTACGTTCATCAAGTTTCATTCACTTCTTAATATATTTTACAAATTTTAAAGCTCCATCAACGTCACCTTCCACCCATAATTCTCTCTCTACTGCTAATACTAACAGCAACATTTCTTTTGTCTCCTGAGGATGGAGGTCACTACCTTTGAAACATGTAGACTTATTAATACGAAAAAATTGAGCCTTTGATTGCTCTTTTATTAAATAAGTGGAGAAAGACTTTTCGACTTTCTTTCCTTTCCCTATAATTTCAACTCCACTGTGTGTGTATGAGTACTAATGTTCAACCCTTAATAATAAGTTTAGATGAAGATAGTAATAGTGACACAAAACTATATTTAAAGTAAAGTAGAATTAAGTTGCTAAAATTGATTATTGTAAAACATTTCTGTGTACACAGATTGTACTGTGTATTTAAATATTGTATCAGTATGTTGTCTAAATCGTGTTATTGTAAATCTTAATCATAATACCTTTTAAAAATCTTTTTCATATACTTAGTGTACTTGGTCGACGACTGTAACAGCTTTATTTTTATTGAAACGAATAAATCTGTATTTCAGTATTTCATTACATAATTTTTATTGTATTATTTTATGTCTCAAAATAATATTATTATAATAATTGATATTTACTTTTATTTGGTTTGAAATTTCTCTTTAATTCACAATAAAAATAAATCAATATGTAGATACCAATATAAAGGGTGATTTTTTAAGAGTGTCCGAACTTCTATCCGAGAAGGCTGTGAAATGAACTGTCACTTTTCGCGCTTGTAGTGCCAGAATTATTCAGTATAGTCTGGCAAATCATTATGGAAAGAATAACACCAGAGAAACGCTTGAAAATTGTCCAAAGTTATTATCAAAACCAGTGTTCTGTGCGCCAAACTTATCGAGCACTTCGTGAATTCTATGGTGCCCATAATCGCCCAACCGAACGATGTATTCGCCGAATTATAGACAAATTTCGAACGCAATTTACATTACTTGATATTAAAACAAAAACCAGACAAAAATCTGTGCGTTCCCAAGAAAATATCGCCGCTGTAGCTGCCAGTGTTGATGAAGACCCAAATTTGTCAATTCGTAGACGTTCGCAAGAAGTTGGGCTTTGTTATTCGACTACGTGGACAATTTTGCCTAAAGACCTTGGTCTGGTGCCTTACAAGATCCAGCTTACCCAAGAACTTAAGCCGCAAGATCATCGTTTGCGTCGTACGTTCGCTGAATGGTCTCTTGGTCAATTGCAACTTGATCCAGAATTTAACCGCAAAATTTTGTTCAGCGATGAAGCTCATTTTTGGTTGGACGGTTACGTCAATAAACAGAATTGCCGCATTTGGAGTGAAAATAATCCCAAAATGATTCAACAATTGCCGTTGCATCCAGAGAAATGCACGGTATGGTGTGGATTATACACCGGTGGCATTATTTGGCCGTATTTTTTTAAAAATGAAGCTGGAAACCGCGTGACAGTTAATGGGGATCGTTACAGAGCGATGATTAATGACTATTTAATTCCAAATTTGAATGGTATTGATTTGGAGGGGATGTGGTTCCAACAGGACGGAGCCACATGTCTTACGGCCAACGCATCACTGAATTTATTGAGGGAAGAATCCGGTGAGAAAATTATTTCGAGGAATGGACCTGTCAACTGGCCACCAAAGTCGTCTGATTTAACGCCATTAGATTATTTTCTTTGGGGTTACGTTAAATCATTGGTCTATGCCGATAAACCGGCAAATATTGACGCATTAGAACACAACATAACGCGGACAATTGCAGACATAAGTCCCCAATTGCTTGAAAAAGTGGTCCGAAATTGGATTGATAGAATGCGCTTTGTTAGAAGAAGCCGCGGCGAACATTTGACCGAAATTATTTTCAAACATTAATGCCATTAAATGTTATTTCACATAAAATAAATAGTTTAGAGATAATATCTAATATGGTTGTTGTTTATTTTAAATTTGAAGTTCAGACACTCTTAAAAAATCACCCTTTATTAAAGCCAACCCTGCACCCATTTATTGTGGTTTGAAGATGTTGAAACCTACACAATGGAGTATAATCAGGTAATTGATGTAGTGCAGTAAAGATCAATGATATAATATATACTTTAATATACATCCACAGGAAAGCACTGGCTCCGGCCTGTTGTTTAAGACCTCGTCTTTACTGTGACTTAGCTTTTTAGACGAGTCATGTTATAGATACTTTGACCTCGCAGTACCTCGTCAGCGATGTTTGTCGCTAGGTAAAATATTGTTAATCGCAAAGTCGTTCGGTAAGCATAGTGTCTTGCTAACATTTAGTGATCTTAAAATTTTCATATTTTAGTGATTTATTGGTTAGGATTAGAGGCCAATATTAAAAAGAAACACTTCGCCGACGTTTCGGTTTAATGGATGACTGAGGAACGTTTAAATTAAACCGAAACTAAACCAACCGAATTGTTTCTTTTAATATTGGCTCCTGACCCCAACCAAAAAGAAACATATTAATACATATATACAGTGAGGACCAGAAGTCCTGCATAAATTCGATAAAAAATTAGTGATGCAATTTTCGGAAAAATGCTTGAATACCTTAATTTTTATTTTCATTTGCGCATTTTTTGACGTGAAAGTTTAGTATACATGGTGACACATATTAAAGATATGACGTAATTTCTTATTTTTTCTTATGGAACACCCCGTATATTTTTCGATTTTTCAATTCTAGTAAACATTCTAAACATATCTGGTATAGCATACCCTAGGTCTAAAGTGAAAGATTATCGAGAAATTTTCGATTGAATAAAAAAGACTAAGTTATAAAAATATTTATTAAATTGGGGGGTATCAAAGCTTAAAATATTAAAAAGTACTCTAATCATTAATTTAGTAAATGTTCGAACTGTGCTCCATTGACTTCCTGACAGCAAGCAAGCCGCAATTCAAACTCTTCAAAAATGTTATGAATCATTCCACGGGTTATTAATTGAATTTCATATCTGATCTTATTTTTTAATTCTTCGATATTGTTGGGTTTGTTCATATACACTTTATGTTTAAGATAGCCCCATATAGAGCAGTCCATTGGAGTTAGGCCCGGCGACCTAGCAGGCCACTCTATTTGCCCCCTTCGCCCTATCCAACGACCCGGAAATACGTAGTTTAAATATTCGCGCACTTCCCTACTAAAGTGCGGAGGCGCGCCATCTTGTTGAAACCAAACAAAATCTCCAGGAATATTAGGGTTGTTCGCATTTGGAAACAAACGGCATAAGGCGGGGATCAATTCATTTCTTAAAAACTTCAAGTAACGTTGACCTGTTAGCGTTCCATCGAAGAAATACGGTCCTATGACTCTATCGCCCACAATACCCGCCCAAACATTAACAGACTGTTAATACTGGGTGTGAGCTTCAACAGCCCAGTGTGGATTAGTAGAAGACCAGTAGCGACAGTTTTGTCTGTTCATCACCCCATTCAGACAGAAGGTCGACTCGTCAGAAAATATAATCCTACGTGCAAAAAAATTATCATTATTGCAAATATTCATTGGAGTTTCGCAAAACTCTAAGCGACGATCTGGATCATCTTCGTTAAGCTCGTGGATTAATTTTATTTTATATGGATGATATTTCTCTTTTTTTAAAATTCTTTTTACAGATGATTTTCCAATTTCGTTATCCAATGCTAGCTCTTGAGTAGGTTTATGTGGATTTCCTTCAATGGATAATATAACGCTTAATAGTTTATCTTCTGAAATTGAAGGCCGACCGGACCTAGGAAGATCTCGTACCTAACCCGTTTCTCTAAATCTCTTCTCGATTCTGCTTACGTTGGACTGAGATATCTGAATGTCTTGATATTTTATATTAAATAGTTCACAAACTTCCCTTTGAGTCCTAATACGATCACCACATCCTATCATAATTAAAACATCTATCTGAGTTTCAGTCAATTTAACCATTTTCTTTTGTGAATTTTCAATTTTATTTAGTTAAGTTAATGAGACAAGATTACTTAAATGTTACTTGATAGCTGTTATAAACTGACAACTAATAACAACACATTTGAAGGACTGGTCTATACCCATTTAAATAATAAAACTCAAGGTGACTTTAAAAATACTATAATTCAATCGAAAATTTCTCGATAATCTTTCACTTTAGACATAGGGTATGCTATACCAGATATGTTTAGAATGTTTACTAGAATTGAAAAATCGAAAAATATACAGGGTGGGGTGTTCCATAAGAAAAAATAACAAATTACGTCATATCTTTAACATGTGTCACCCTGTATACTAAACTTTCAAGTCAAAAAATGCGCAAATAAAAATAAAAATTTACGTATTCAAGCATTTTTCCGAAAAATGCATCACTAATTTCTTATCGAATTTATGCAGGACTTCTGGTCCTCACTGTATAATAAAATATCGTGTCGAACCATGAACATAAAATGACTGAAATACAATAAACTAGTAAATCTCGGGCGAGAACGAATTGTATGCAATGAATATATTTTAATGCACGGATGTAACCAGTAAATTCTACTAGTTCCACGCCGTCGAATATAATAAATATCCACCACAACAAAATCTTCTTCGTCGCTTGACATGTTTGCGAATGCGAATAATGCACCTGAAGCTAAGTTATTTGTACGCTTCAATAAGTGGGAAACATTTTTTTTTTCTAACGCTGTAATTCAAGTAGTTACATTATGGATTTATTACGAAAGTGAGAATACTGACAAATCCTTATAGGAAAACCGATAAAGCCTTTAAAGGCTTTTTAAAATACATTAGTTTTCGTAGTAGTTACGTTAACTATCTATTAGTAATAGTATAATAATATAAACCGAGGTGAAAGTATTTAATTTCCGTCGATAAATTAGAAAACTTTATCTCGTGACGAAATGAAACTTTACACCAACGTTTGTAAACTATTTTATTTACACCCATTTTTTTATGTTTTAATAACGAACAATAATTATTAACAATTGTTGTAAATAAGCTGATTACCCATATGGCAACCTGACTTTTAGAAATGGTTATATTTTCAAAAGTTAAGTAGAGTTTGCTTCATTCTCTTTTGGCGGTATTTTACTTTATTACAACTAAACTTATAATCTTAATTATGTAACTAAGGCGCACAGAGCTAGAATGTTGGTGTCGAAACAAAGCAACTGCTTTAAAGAAAACAATAAACTACTTTACCCTAAAAATAATTTATTTTCAATTACAAACTTCGTATAAAAGTTTTTGTTACTATTTCCTTGCCAGATCTAGTAAGTAGTAAATAAGTAGATAATTTAAATAAGCTGGAAAGTTTTAAACTAACTCTGCGAAAAGTTTATAAAATAAACAGTTAGAAAGTTTAAAGATTAGAAAAATCTAAACCCTAAAAAATATGCTAGTTTTTACTGAAACAATATAGAACATGAATTTTTCTGCAAATAGCAAAAAACTGTACAAGTACTACAAGTCTTTCTTGTATCATAATATGGATATCTAACTGGATTAGTTAAATCAGGTTTTTTCTTTTAAATGTACTATTAAACTAAACTTTATAAAAAAAATTTTTGTTACAGAGCAACAAGTTGTAACAAATTGATAAAACCTATGGAGAGAAGTGCTCAAACAGTAACTAAAGGAGACAAGAAAGAAACCCAGTTTTCAACTCCCCTCTTTTGCCATGGTTGCTAGTTTGATAGTAGTTAGTATTAGTGATGTCAATTTTCGTTACTTTTACGGACTTGTAACGATTAGTTACTTTGGGTATTAGGACTCGTTACTATGCAAATCGTTACATTTAGATTTAGTGGTCTATCCGGTATTGGACTTGGACTTGAATTAAACCGAAGGACCGGTCACTGGGTCTCGAAAGTGGGACTGATGGTTTGACTGGTATTGATATGATGCAATCCAAAAAAGATACAGCAATATTAATGTAAGAAACAAAAATATAACATCAAACATGAATTATGTCAAGAAAGCAACTGTTTTGTCAATCAATCAATATATATAATACAAAGTATTAACACAATACATTTACTAATCAAACTTTAAAACATGAACAAACGATTGGTTAAAAAAAAGTAAACAAAATTAAGCTTAACAACCAATACAGAATTATGTGTGCTATATGTACTATATAATTTTTAAGTATGTACTAACCGAAATACCGAAATAATATAATCGTTATTACTAATAAATAAAAGAGCCTCAAAATATATAATACGAACTAGAATAGGCCGAAAAGAAACGTTGCATTCCGCGTCCACTCAACGACCACTAAACTCAGAGACTTACCTAAGCCAAAATACATACGAGTATATGCAAACAGCATAAATAATAACAGTTATTAATTCCCAAACGCAATTTTCGCAATACTCAATCGAAATCAAGGAAAATACCGCTTGCCGCCAGCGTCGTTCGTCCGTCTCACGACGATGTAAAGTCGTTGATGGGCTCGATGCTCGATAGAAGTTGGTAAGGAATCCACTAGTAATGAATGTAGCTATGTATAATATGATCACGTAGTAACGCTTAGTTAACTTTTTAACACAACTAATTAACATACAGAACATTTTTAAGAACGAATGTATATTTTTTAGATAGAAAAACCTAATGAAATTGACACGTACTTAAATAATTCATCTTTGGATCAAACCAAAACTAGGAAGAAAAGTCAAAACATTTTTTTTAAAGTTTGATATATAAAATAGCTATAATTTGTTTACAAATCAGAATATTACGAACAGTTTTCTAGAATTAATTATTTTCTTTATAAAATATATAATGTAAAAATCAAGGGGAAAATAAGATAGTTTACGAAACTTACCCCTAAACTCACAAGGTGGCGCTAAACCCAAAATGAGCCAACCCCTAAATTTCGTCTTTAAGCTTTCCATCGGCCCTAACTATCCCCAAAGAAATTGTTAACGGCGTATTAACTTAATGTTCCAAATTAGACTAATCCGTTGAAAAATAAAATAATTTGCAGAAACACGTAAAAACTTCGCTGGCAGAACGTTGCTTATTTCCCGGATAGTGGCAATTAAGAATCTAGCTATCTAAGTTTAAATATTAATTAAGTTGCACAAAACTTGGTTTGAACTAAAACGACCTTTTAAAAGAAAACAATAAATTGCTGGTGCTTTACACTAAAATAATTTAGTTTCCAAGTTACAAACTTTATTTTAAACTTTTGCTAGGATCTCCGCGTTAAACATAGTAAGTAGCAAATAAATAAATAATTTAAATATGTAAGTAAGTTCCAAAACTTACTTTACATAAACAATGAAAAATAAACCTGCCAAAAAGTTTTAGAAATTTTCTAAATTGCAATAGGAAAAGAAATGAGAAGAAAAGTTTTGACAACACGTTCATGAAATTGTAAAATTTACTGCTAACCCTTATTTACAAATAAGTATACAAAATTGTTCTGGTATTTCGATTGCACCTGATCATTGTTGGGATTTGCCATACTGAACTAAAAAAGTAATTGTTAAAATATAGAAGATTGGTTAGAAAAACTAATGAGTACATTTTATTAAAGTTGAAACATGTGGACACAGCCAGGAACTTTAAAATATTAACTCGGAGCCTCAGTAGAGAAAGAAAAGGAAATTAAACGTTAAAAACTATAAGAAATCAATCACAAAATTGCTTCACTGACTTGTTATATCCACTGATCTCTCAACATTTCTGTGTGCGATTGAGACTTTACCAATTGAGTTGACATTGTTAAACAAATTGCAGTAAATAATAGCTACTCAAAAAAATTACTTGATTGATGGCATTACAAAAAGGATAAAACAAACAAAAAATAACCTAATAAGAGCATACCTCTTTACAAAACACCCCACCTCAAAAATATATCTCTTCCTTATAAGGGTCATATCTCTAATCAGATCGCAAAAAGGTCCACCAAGAATCTTAACAACGTTAAGATCTCCTTTAAATTCAAAAACGATTTAGAGTCACATCTAGTCAGAAATGAACAAAAAATTCTTCATCTTTAAAATAGCGATATTTGCAGGTTGTCCTGTTTCTTACGTTAGTCAAACAATCCGTAAGCTTGAGTGTAAATTTAAAATTAAATTTAAAAATGACTTAACAATGACTGAAACAAACGAACTAACACCAGGCAGCTCAGAAGACGAAGAACAAAACGAGCAATAAAAAAAACGTATGCACAAATAAAAGAAAATCAACAAGTGAACAAAACGTACAAACCAAAGACGATTTTCCAGAACTACCAGCTGTGAAATAGGACAAGGTAGACGAGTTGATTCACGTTTTACGCAAAAAGACGACAGAGAACAAAGATAGTAACTAACAAAAAGATGCGACAAACAACAAAACAAACGACGAGCCTTTGCGCAGAGTAAGAGTACCTCCAATTATCGTAAGGGAAACAATTCTACACACAAAAGTACCAAAGTATCTTACCTCCAAAAACATGGACTTTGGCAATTGCGTTACAATACGTGGGGTGAAATTCCCCTCTCCAACTCCAGTTGACTACAAAAAAATAATAAACTTCTCTCATGTCACAAAATACAGAACATCGCTTTCTTAAGTTTGCAGATAAAAAAGGGCTCCATGTCATGTTACGTGGAGTTCTTGAGTCATGGACTGAAAAGAAAATTAAAACATATTCGGAGAAGTTGGGTTTCACTCCTTCTAAGGTAATTAGATAGATACTTTTTCTCTATAATAGAGCAACCATAAACCTTCAAAGCTTAATCCATAAGTTTTGGTATAGGTGGGTAATTTAAAAAATTTTAATTTAAAGTTGATAATTGAGACGTTTTTGGTTTTCTGTACATTCTTCAACGATATTTTTGGGAAATGTAACACTTGTTTTTTATTAAATTCGATTACTTTAATTAACTCGTAGCATTAAAATAACTGAGCTTGTTAAGATCTTTTAAAAATATATTTATCAAAACGCTTAAAGATTTATTTTCTTGTTTACAGCGTACTTAATTTTTGCTGTGTACCTATATAATATCAAAAATACGGCAATCATATAATTTTGTTTTATTTTGTACGAATATTTTATTCCCGTACTGTCGAAATAATAGCAGCATGTTGTAAACTACATTGTAGCTAGTTTTGCCGTTGGCAATAACGTACATTCTTATTAAAGTGTGCCATTTCAAAAACTTTTATCATAAAAAGTAAAAACGAGCTACATGTAAATAAAATATTTTATTTTTAGTGCAGATATACAGAGAAAAAAGACAAAGTTGACTTTGCCATTTCAGTTCAGATTATTGTTAAAGTAGTTTAATTAGCAAAGGAATGCTTGTTTAAACAAATTGGGTATGACGATATTGCTGCGTTATATCTTAGTCTGAATTAGCTTCTCTTATAATTAAAATAATACATGAAGGGATTAAAATAGGTTCTAAAATAGAACAGAATTAAGTAGAATAGAATATATTACCTACATAAAATACAAAGTTTCTGCCTCAGATCGTCAAAATATTAAAACAAAAATTACTATGTAAACCATAAAAATATAAATACAACGTACAAATATACAGAAGTTTGTATACATACAACTAAAGTGGAGAATGGTAACCTATGTCACCAATCAACAAACAAAATATAAAATATTGGGAAAAGGTATAAAAATGTTAAAGTAAGGTAAGACTTAGTGACGCTTTTGTTTCCCGGTTTTTGAGATATTACTTGACTTTTGGCAGCGATACGAGCAACAGGCTTTAAATCTAAGATCTTCTGAAACATCTATGTTGGAAATATGATTTAAATGCCATATTTTCCATCGCCGCTATGTTAGCTTTGCTTTACGTTGCGTATTTTTCTTGAATTTATTTTGTGGTTCCGTGTGCGACAGAAGAACCACCTAAGTGGGATTTAGGTCGTGTGTTTTCGTTGTTGAAGTCAAGCCACGTCAAGGTCGCCGAGTCCGGGGGCCAAAACCTTTGGAGCACCCCAGCAATTCCTTTGTTAACCCCCAAGTTAAGCATTAGGGCCCTAAAAGCTCCTACTAAGGTCTTCTTCTGAGTCTTCATTACATCTTATGTACGACATCGTCCTTCTATATTTTTTGAACGGTCTTCGAGAACAATTTCGAAGAATCTTATAGTCCTTCAGGCTTTTTTTCTTCAGCATCATTATTAGTACAGATAAGTCTAGTATAACTCACTAATGCCATTTTTCATTAAATTCCTAAAGCCAATAATATTTTACATTTATTCCTGCGTTTTATTTATACAGCTTGACCTTTTTTCTATTTTTTTTTTGACTATTCATTTTTTGTGTACGTGGTGTCAGGTTGTACCGTCAGAGCTAGCTCCACGATCATTTTGAAAGTTTCAAGCTCTTCTTGTGGCAAAGCTGGTGGTGCTTGTTAAACCCCCTCTATGCGAGCTAGGGAAATGTGTACGCTTGCTCCACAGTTCCTCATGTTCTCTGATCCCTACTTATATTTATTTATTTTGCTTAGATCATTCATTCATTATATTTAATTTAATTTTATTAAATCACTTTCAATAGTTCGTCTGTTCTTTGCGGTTTTGCTCATTCACTGGTGCTCATCACAGCATCGCTGAAAAGTACCATTAAAAATATATATATAAATAAATATATAACAGGATGGTAGTCTTGAGTGACTACTTGAAAAACAAGTGTAACTTCTTGGGGATTCAGTCGCGGTTGGGCTTCAAATTAAAAGAGTTTGCAAATGCATACGTTGTTTTATAGACGCCATTTTGAATTTTGTAAAATGACTCATAAGCCGCCATTTTGAAAGTAAATGTCACTTTGTTGTATGTCGTTGAAAAGGTAATTTTGAGAAGAATTCGATTGAACAATAAAAAATACAGGTTGTCATTTAAAATAAATAAAATAACGCAACTTTCGGTAAAACGGTAAGTGATATTAATTCGATTTTTATGTAAAATTTAAGATCCCGCTCAACATTGCAATAACATTTAACATTTCAATATTAATCGTTTGTATATTTTGCTTATTTTTCCTTTTTTAAAAATCAAGAAATATCTTCAAGAAAGATCGTGGTATCCAAAAATTTTATGCGCCACTACTTTTTGCCTTCTTTTGGCCACCCTATACGAGCCGCCTATGTATTCTAAGGCGTAAATTTTTATAATTTTTGTACCTTCTTTACCGCACACAAATCTCGACCCTTATTTGCAAACAAAACTAATTTTAAAACGAAATTATAAAAAAAAATTAAAATTTTAAAGGTACTAGATACCTCTAATTGTGAGTAAGAAAATGTATACGATCAAATTTTTTAAAAAGTTTTTTACAGCTAGTCTCACTTTCTAAACAGAGGCATGATATAGATGGGTAAGGGGTAAACCACCCTGGGTACCATTAGAAAGACCATGTAAGGGTTGGAAATCGGTGTTCAAGTACATTGTTATTAGAATTTAATATTTTGGTATTTTTTTGAAAAGCAGCTTTTAAAGTGCTTTGCCTAGAAAGCGGAGGTAAAGTTTTCAGTCCCAAGAATATTTGAGGTAATATTCTTAGAGGAAAATAATCGTGTCTGATAAACACTAAAAGAAAGGGTATTACAAGTTGGTCTAATATCATTGGGTAGTTCAAATTAAGCAATTAGGTACTATTCAGTTAACCGAATATTGAATTCGTTTAATAATGACTACTGCACTGTAAAATAAAACGAAAAGTAACGTCGTTTGAATTAGGGTAAAGGGGGGCAAGTGCATAATTGGGGAAAGTGCGTAAAATGATGCCAAAACGATACCTGCAATATACTTAAGCTTCTACATACAACCGGTAATTTATCATATAACACCTAATACACTTGTCCACAGATGGCGCTACAAATTCTTAATATTCATTTTTGAAACGACAGTTACATATTTGATATTTTATAACCTTAAAAATCATAGTTGTGGCGCCTATAAAATTAAATCGTTTTTTGGCAGACTGAGATCAAATCAGGCTGAATATTTGGTAAGTCCTATTAAATCAAACATGTAAAATATGAATATTTAGTTTATTTTGTTTAAAGGCCAATCATAATAGCAAAGTGGCAAACAACGCACTTTCCCACTAAATCTTAAGTAGAGGGGCAAGAGCGTAGTGATACTAAGGATGAAGTGCGTACTACTACGCACTTTCCCTCCTAGATTTATATTATTGATTAGCATTTCTTCTTGTTCCTTTTAGCGTTAAACATGGTTCGTAATTATATAAGAAAATCCGAAAAAGGAAAAAAGTATTCAAAGCAGGACTTGGCTGAAGCAGTGATGCAAGTTAAAAGTGGTCAACAAAAAGCATACCGTGTGAGCCAAATTTATAATATCCCTTTAAACACTCTTATAGACCATGTCAAAGGTAGGCGAGGAAGAAAGTCAAGTTCTTATGGTCGCCCCACAGTTCTACCATTAAATGTCGAAGCTAAACTTGCCAATCACTTGGGAACGATGGAAAAATATGGATTTGGTCTTAGTCGTAAAGAAGTAATGAATTTAGTAGGGGACTACGTAAAACAAAACAATTTAGAAACTCCGTTTAGAGACGGCATTCCAGGAAAGGATTGGTTAACTTCTTTTATGAGAAGACATAAGATGTCAGTCAAAAAACCGGAAAACGTTGAACAAGCGAGGAGAAAATGTGTAGACCCTTTTATCATCAATAATTGAGGGGTCCAATGCAATAACCGGTCAAGTCCATTATTTAGGCAAAATGACTTAGGAGCGCGGTTTTACAAAGTAAAATTTTATCTTTCGTCCTGTGCAAGAACCGGATCTGTAACTTTATTAATGAGCGCAACACAGACGTATTGGTGGTTGCCCGCTAACGCAAACTGAGGAAAAACAGGCCAAGTCCAGGACTTGACCTGTTCTTGCTCAGTACTGTCAGTTGAGAAACTAGGTTTTGTTTGGACTGCGTATTTTAAGCTTAAGTGGTGTGTTTTAAGAGAAAATTGTGCAAAACAAAGTATATAAGAATGTCAGATAGTGAAATATCCATTGATGACCCCTTTAGCGGAACTCACACGGACAGTGATGAAGATTTTTTACCCGAAAATTTCAGAAACGCTAGACCTAACCTCAATGCTGAGTTGTATTTAAGTGATTCAGATAGAAGTGGGCTACACGAAAATGAAAATTATGGTGAAGAACAGCCTGGGACTTCCCATAAAACACCACAAGTAGGCAAAAAACGATTACAACGTAAATCGCTGTGGGAAAGAAATATGCGGAGGGTGAAAAGAACGCAAGGAAATAGTTATACAAGTACCACTGGCTCATTAGTGCCAGAGAAGAAAATTGGCGACAACTGTAACTGCAAATCTGGCTGCTTTAATAAACTTGGAGAAGAAGTATGTAATCATATATTTACAAAATTTTATTCTATTTTTTCCAAAGATTTGCAAGATTCATATTTATACGGACTTATAAGGCGAAAGTTGGTATGTCGTAAAAGACCTCGCTCAGGTAATGGACATGGAAAAATAGCGACTTATTCTTATGTGGTAAGATGTTTTAAATATTATAATTTACTTTTTAATAACACTAACTTACCTGCTACCGAAATTTTTATATGGATTTTATTTTAAATTATTGTTGATTAGATTTTTATAATTTTTTCTAGGTCCGCCATGATGGAGAAGAAAAAAAGATTTGTAAAAAAGCCTTTTTAAATTTACATGGCATCACCAAGAGTAGACTTGAACGTTTGCAAAAGCACCAATCTAATCTGAATGAAACTCCTCCAATAGATCGCAGAGGGAAGCACGAAAATAGAGCCAACAAGTTGCCTGAAGATACTAATGCAAAAATACGTGAACATATTCTAAGTTTTCCGAGATATAAATCCCATTATAGTAGAAAAGATAACTTACAGAAATACTATTTGTCATCCCTTTTAAATATTTCAAAAATACATCACCTCTATTTACAAAAACATGAACCTGAACAATATGCTCTAATTCTTCAAAATGAAGCCATTAATCCTATTGTTAAATACGAATATTTTAGGAAATATTTCACTGAAAACTTTAAGATCAGTTTTGGTAAACCAAAGTCGGATACTTGCACAAAATGTGACAAATTATTAACTAAGATAAATGGCGCTGACTCTGATGCAGAGAAAAATGCGTTAGAGACAGAAAAGGTCATACATATAAAAAAAGCTGAGCTTTTTTATTCCGATTTAAAAACTAAAACAAATTTATTGCCAAACCATCCTGAAATGGAAGTTATAACTTTTGATTACCAACAAAACTTGCCGCTCCCAGTTTCTTCAAGTGGAGAGGTATTTTATAAAATCCAGCTTTGGGTTTATAATTTTTGCATTCATGTTGGGAGTAACAAAAAAAGTTATTTCTTTGTTTATGACGAAACTGTGGGTGGCAAAGGCCAAAATGAAGTAGCTAGTCTCGTTCATCACTTTTTTATTAACTATCTTAGACCTGAGGTTACGGAGATTCATATATTTTCTGACAACTGCGCGTCTCAAAATAAAAACTATACGTTGGTACAATATTTTTTTAGTCTCATACAGACTGATAAATACAAGGTAATATGCCATAGGTACCCAGAACCTGGACATAGTTTTTTGCCTTGTGACCGCAGTTTTGGTACCATAGAACTGCAGAAACGAAAGCACGACAAAATATATTTACCACGGGATTATATAGCTATTATTCGTGGTGCGAGTGCAAGTTTTAACGTAATACACGTAACACAAGATATTTTTTTGAATTTTAAAGAATACTTACAGCCATTTTTTTTGAAAAACCCATCAAAAAAAAATAATAAATTTACAATATCGAAGTACAGAATTTTACGCTATGAAAAAAGTAACTCCAGCACATTAGTTCAATGTAGCGAATCAGTGGCAATCCCGATCTTTACTTCTTTTGATATTCAAAATTAAAAAAATTCTGAGCCAGTTTCGGTACCTACTAATGATCAAAAGTTATTTTCGGGTCGAAGATTACTTAAAAAGAACAAATTTGAACATGTAATGATACTGGCAAAAAATTATGTACCGCCGTGTGACTTATGGTTTTATAATGAAATAGAGGAGTATCATAAATCCTACGAGGCGCCGGACAAAGATACTTCAAATTCTGAATACAGCAGCGATGAATAAATGAAAATATTAATTAGCTTAAGGGTTACATTCCTTAATAATGTATATTTTGTTAACTTTTTGAAAAATAAACATTTAGGAAGTTTTTTATTGAAATTTTATTTATTTAAAAAAAAAATTTGGAAATACTTTGGAAAAACGAGACAAGTCCATCATTTTTTTTTTTTCGACGCCAGTTATAAAGCTAACGCAATTATTTTTTTTCTTTATTTTTTTGTTGTCATTGTATCTGCAACCCAACAAATGTAATAAGTTTGTTATCAATGTTTACTATACAATATTTTTTTTATAAACCGTTTTTTTCCTCTCCTGCAAAATTTATTTAAATGGACTTGACCGGTTATTGCATTGGACCCCTCAATTATTTTGAATTAGTAAAAAAGACATTTGGTGATTTAAAAATCGAAGGCAAATCCCATTTAATATGGAACCTTGACGAGACCAGTTTTTGCTCAGACCCTACCAAAACCAAAGTCGTTGGTAAGAAAGGTGTCAAGGCCACCCGAACTACAAGTACCTCGGGCAGAGAAAATACATCTGTTCTTTTTGCGTGCAACGCAAAGGGTGATAAGGCACCGCCACTACCAATTTTCAAGGGAAAGCAGATCTGGACACACATGATGCCCCCTGAAGGCAAAGGCTTTCCTGGGACCACTTACGCCGCAACTCCAAATGGTTGGATGCAGTCAGATGTTTTTGAAAATTACTTCCAAAACTCATTTTTAAAAACAATTGGAGATGAGAGACCCGTTGTTCTTATATATGATGGCCACGCAACCCACGTTGGTTTGAAAGTAATTGAAATGGCGATTGATGCTAATGTAACAATAATTAAGTTACCACCACATAGCAGCCATATACTGCAGCCATTGGACTTAAGCGTTATGAAGTCTATTAAAGATAAATGGGATTCAGCACTAGTCACATGGCAGCGAAAACACATAGGGCAGAAACTCCCAAAATATGAGTTTTCAATACTTTTAGGTCAGATGTGGTCAGAAATAACTAGAGAAGTGATTTCAAGCGGATTTCGAAAAGCAGGATTATACCCATTTAATAATTACATAATAAGTGAAGAATTATATGACCCGGAGGCCCTTATTCGATGGAAGAAAAATAAACAAGAAAGTGAACTTAAAGAAAATTTTAATAATGAGAACCCAGTGGCTGTCTCAGAGGCGGGTCCTTCAAACCTAATATTGGAATCAGGTATTTTCAACCTTAACTCAGAGGCAGGCCCTTCAAACCTAATATCGGAATCAAGTCCTTTGAACCTTAACTCAGAGGCAAACCTTACCATTTCAATTAAGAGTCAAGTCCAAGAAACACAAGCACACAGTGCACATAATAGTACACGAGTGTCTCCTATAGGCGCTACATCATTTGATCAACTTTTGTTGGCCTGTGTTAAGAAAGGCAGTACAGAAAAATCAAGAAGAACTAAAATATGTGCCGGAGCTGAAATTATAACAGCTGAAGAGGTGGTAGAAAGAATCAAAAAACAGGAACAAAATAAAAAGAAGGTTACATTTCAAACTAAGAGTAAAAACCAAAAGCGCAAAAAAAAGGTGTTCGAAGAGATTGAGACATCAGAAGAAGAAGAAGAAGTTAATAATGTAAGCTATACAGAATCCGATGAGGAAGATCTGATTACATTAGTTGAGAGAGAACAACGTGAAACAGAAGAAAATAATATCCTAGAGAAATCAGCTGGAAAAGGAGACTGGGTACAAAAAAACCAAAAGATATTTTATTGGTGAAATAACAGATTTTAAAGATGAGCCTGTAGTGCATTTTGTCAGAAAAGTGTCGCAAAATAAATTTGGCACTACATGTCAGTTCCCAGAAAATGAAGATATCAGTGAAGTGTCCCAAGAAGACATTGTTTTTGTGTTGCCACCCCCACAAGTAGGACGTAGAGGAGAACTTAGTTTTCACATTAGTTTTACAGACTATAAAATTGAATAAGTACCTATTATTCCTTTTAAATTTACCTTAAGTATGTTGTTTAGTTTCCTATAATTTCCACTGTGTTTTTTACCAGAATGGTTTATTTACGTTTATTTGCCTAACTTTCTTATTAAAGAACATAATTTAAAACCGTAAACAGGGTTTTACTCAGGAAATAGCAAAGATATTGCACTTGCCCCGCTTGATTCATATTATATTAATACGGTAAAACCATTTAGAAATATGCACTTTCCCAATCTAACGGGGCAAGTGAGTAAATTTAATTTTTTTTTTAAAATCTTTTTTATTAATCCGAATTTTTAATTAAAATATATGTGCATGGCAATGAAGCACTCATAATTATTCATACATTAATTGCTGAATAACAAGAATTTTGTTCTAACACTTATTTCTGTATAATTTAGCTCCAAAGTCAACTTTAGGAAATAGTAATGCGCACTTGCCTCCCCCCCCCCCCCCCCCTTACCCTACATGATTTGTAACTTCAACGCTTAAGAGGTGGTTAAACTAAACAAATATTAGGTTAGTTTGACTTCACTAAGCTAACTCTTCAAAAGAAAAATATAATACAATAATGTGTTATTTAACATTTTAATTCGGTTAAATGAATCCATTTTTTATAAACAAGATTATTTATCTAGTCTTTAAACAGTAATAAAACTACTAACAGGGTATTAATTGTTTTTGGTTAAAGTGTTTTTTAGTTACAATACAATACAATACAATACAATACAATACAATACAAAATGTCTTTATTGATAAATTAAATAAATAATACAAAAATTTATAGAGCGATGGCGACGTCCGAATGAATGCTCTTCCACGCAACCATCAGAAAAAAGAAAAAAATTCTTAATAATATAAATTTAGTACTATAAAATTACGAAAACTATTAATGGTATATTATACAAAAGGAAAAAACTATTTTAATAAAATGAATAAATGACACTCTACATAATATGTTGTAGAGACAAATTTAATCAAGTACTATAGGCTCAAAGTCACACACGCCCTCCCAGAACATGCCCAACTAGGTTACTGTTGAAGGACTGAACGCTAGGGGATCTCTTTATGTCCTCTGGGATACTATTAAAGATTTTTACAGAATTGTAAGAAAATGATCGCTGAGATATAGCAGAAAAATGTCTGGGATCACTGTAGTGCAAGAATGATCTTGTTAAACGATTATGTACATCAACCCTCCGTATCAACTTTTCCGATAAATATAGGGGCTTTTGAGTTTTGTTAATTTTATAAATCAGACATGCCATGTGTACTTGAAACCGCTCATCCAAATTTAGCCAGTGGGACTCTCTAAAACAGTCTGAAATATGGTCAAACTTACGTAAATTGTAGGAGAAACGAACACATGCATTTTGCAGTTTTTGCAGAGAATGTCGGTCTTGCTGACGCAAGGCAGGCCAGTAAATAGTATCACAATAAAAAATAAGTGATAGAATTAAAGAATCGCACAATCTTAACTTAATATCGGTACTCAGAACATCTCTATGCATATATAACATGTTAAGTTTAAAGTAACATTTTTGTAGTAAGTTATTCATGACATAATTTTTTTTAGTTTAACGAGGAATGTAAATTCCTGTCCAATGTTATTACACGTTTAGATGCTTCTATAAATTGGCAAATCCTGTGCCTTCTTTGGTTTTGTAAAATAAGTCCCATAATTCTAAGAGGCTTATATTAAATTGCTAGAATTAATTTGCTGTTTTTTTTTAATCCGGATCTATTTTAATATTTTTGTTTTAATGCTATACCTAGTTTAGTCTGTTCCAAATTCCTCAATTTGTTTATTTATGTTATACAATATCATGTATTATGCTTATGTATAATGCTTTGTTTTGTGATCTTTGTAGTTTGTCAAGTTAATATTGTCCAGCATTTCCCCAACATGGTACTAAACACTTTCTTACCATACCAATAATCAGAGCTATTTTTATAAGAACACTATTTATACCGGGTGTTAAGTACGTGTGGAAAATTTAGGTCAAAACAAGATAAAAAGTTTAATAATCACATAAGTTCATCATTTAAGATATACAGGGCGATAAGGTTGAACTAATAAAACCATAAAGGTGCCCATACAAACATACGCTAGGCCGCGATGCATGTATGCTCCATTCCATAGTAATTCGTTGATTTCCCGACCGCAATAAAATTTAAACCAAGCCATACATAAGTGCCTTTTGAAAAGATACAGGTCCTGATTACCTACTAATTTAAATAGTTTATTTTTTTAACAAAACAACAAATATAAAATAATAGGTAAGTATCTTTATTTTAAGCATGTAATTAAATAGCTATTAATATTTATACAAAAATACTAATCTACAATATTATAATATCATCTATGCCCAAATTAATTATTAAGGGCCTTACGTTACTATTAAGTATGTTATTATATTGGTATATTAGGTAGGTTAATGGCAAATTGCAGGTGTTCAATATAAAGCAGAGTCTTTTCATCTTAGTTCATTAGTCGTTTGGTGTTTGTCAAGCTGTGCGTTAAAGGTATTTTCGTGTGTGTTATCGAGCATCCAAAATATGGCAGATCTGTGTGAAACTTCAGATATGATTGCTTCCGGAAGTTATGGTGTAACGAAGAAAAAACATTTATCAATTGATGCCAAAAACATCATAAAGAACGTTTACTGTACCCTTTTAGAAAAAGGGTATGGCCGGAGTGCAAGTTTTAGGGAAACGAGTATTTTGACCAAAGTTGCATTAACGACAGTAAAAGATATAGTGACCAAACCCATCCAGCCAAGTAAAAAACGGTGTGACAGCGGAAAATTAAGAAGCATCGAATCAATTGGACGAAACTTGGTTTGATATCCACGACACCCCTAAAAAAGGTTTGAGCGATTCAACAATCAAATGTCAAACTAAAGCTCCCTCAAACTAAGGACAAAGAATTACGATATTACATGCAGGTTCAGAAAATGGATTTATTCCGAACGCTCTATTATTATCTGCGAAGAAAATTGCCAATTCATCTTTGGATTACCATCAAGACACGGATGCTACATTGTTTGAAGATTGGTTTTAGAATCGTCTGCTTCCGAATGTGCCAAAAAATAGTATAATTGTGATGGACAACGCTAGTTACCACAGTCGCCAACTAAGTAAAGTGCCGAATTGAAATAATACAAAAGTGGAAATTCAAAACTATATGATGGAAAATAATATACAGGGTGTAATTTAATTGAGTGCCGATACTTAAGGGTGATAATCTATGAATGATTCTAAGATAAAAAGTTCATATGGACATATGTCCTAAACCTCTTCATTTTTGAGCTACAGGGTGTTAACATTTTAAGAAAAATATAACCTTTTTATATAAATCACTCTTAGATATTTTTATGAAATTTTGTACATACCTTTTAATCAATAAGGAGCATTTTTTGACCTAACAGATTTATAAAAATTTTTACCAGTGACGTCCGTACGGGGTTTGAACTGAATATTTTTAAAGAAAAAATGGATACGCCACTGCTTTTTCTAAAAACGAAACTTACTTTTGAAATTCTCATTTATTTTAAAGCAAATTTCGTTTATAGACTTACTTTTGTACGACGCACCGTTTTCGCGTAAAAAATAAAAACAAAAAAAAATAAAAAATTTTATTTCAAAAATCGCGATTAATTTAAAAGGAAAAATTCCAAACCTTAAATCGAAAGCGAAATGACAAGAGAAGATAAACAGAATAAAGAACCCACATTATTTACAGTAGTTGTTCGAAGTGTCGTCCACCCACACGTATGCAAGCATGGACTCTTCTTCCCATAGACTGACGCACATTTTCGAAGATTTCCGGGGTGTTTCTTATGGTTTGGCAGCATACTAATATACGATTTCGTAACTCTTCTTCGGTATGAATCGGCACTTGGTACACTAAGCTTTTCAGATGCCCCCAGAAAAAATAGTCTAAACTGTTAAGGTCCGGAGATCTAGGTGGCCATGGCTGCGTTCCTCCGCGACCTATCCACCGATTGCGATAGGTGTGATTTAAAAATTCACGCACTCGTAAGCTAAAATGTGGAGGCGCACCATCGTGCATTAGCCACATCTGGTTTCTTAATAATAATGGAAGGTCTTCAAGCATTGGCGGCAGATCTTCTTCAAGAAAGTGTAAATATGATTGTCCATCAAGTCTTCTTGGGAGAAAAAATGGCCCTAACAAATAATCATCAATAATGCCAGCCCAAACATTTATTGAGAACTGTTCTTGATGATTTGATTCTACAATTGCATAAGGGTTTTCATCCGCCCATAAATGGTTATTATGGAAATTTCTTATTGAGTTTCGAGAAAAATTAGCTTCGTCGGTAAAAAGAATGTGCCTGTCAAATAACGGATTTTCCATCAGGTTTTGAAGAAACCACACACAGAAATTAATGCGCATCGGGAAATCTCTAGGGAGTAATGCCTGGACTCTTTGAATGTGATATGGGTATAATAAATTTTCGATGAGAATTTTCCAAACAAGAAAATGTGAAACATTAAATGTTGCCGCGATTTTCCTCGTGCTACTTTCGGGGTTCTCCTCAATTTCGTGTAAAATTCCTTCTTCAAGTTCCGGTGTTCTTACTGTTTGATGGGCTCCTTTAGCACTGTGGTCTACTTTTAAAGTTCCGGTCTCGTGGAGACGTCTATGAATCCTAGAAAATGTTCTCGGATCGGGTAGTACGCGATTTGGATACCGCTCTTGGTATATCCGCCTGGCTTCGTATGCATTACCGTCTGCAAGCCCATAAATAAAATGCATGTCAGTTAATTCACTGTTTGTAAAATTTACCATTCTTTTATTATAATTTAACGTTTTACTGTAATAATAATTATTTAATAATGCAAAATCAATGCCAGGCCTTTTGTCTTTATGAAAAGAAACGTCAAAATTGATGTAGCTTTACCCAGCCTACTGATTTTTATTTGATTTGCTTTAAGAGGGCATTTAATATGGTTACCGTTTTTTTCTTTTCAAACGTTCAGTTGAATGTCACTGGTGAGTAGAAAATAAATTGTTGTCCCAAAAAAAGTGTTTCCACTCATGGTGGGTGCCAACCAAATTCAACAAAATAAATAAAAGCAGTCTCAATGAACCGAAGAAAAAAATGTTTTTTTTGTTTTTATTTTTTTACGCGAAAACGGTGCGTCGTACAAAAGTAAGTCCATAAACGAAATTTGCTTTAAAATAAATGGGAATTTCAAAAGTAAGTTTTGTTTTTAGAAAAAGCAGTGGCGTATCCATTTTTTCTTTAAAAATATTCAGTTCAAACCCCGTACGGACGTCACTGGTAAAAATTTTTATAAATCTGTTAGGTCAAAAAATGCTCCTTATTGATTAAAAGGTATGTACAAAATTTCATAAAAATATCTAAGAGTGATTTATATAAAAAGGTTATATTTTTCTTAAAATGTTAACACCCTATAGCTCAAAAATGAAGAGGTTTAGGACATATGTCCATATGAACTTTTAATCTTAGAATCATTCATAGATTATCACCCTTAAGTATCGGCACTCAATTAAATTACACCCTGTATATTTCGAGAAAACCTATACAAAAAAGAACCTTTTAGATGTTTTAAAAACATTCAATATTGAAAAAGAATATATCTCTGACAATCTCGCAAGTGCTAATGGTCACACAGTTTTACGCCTCCCTTCGTATTACTGTATTTTTTAACCCAATAGAACATATATGGAGCCAGTTAAAGACGATGATTAGAAGAGAAAACACATCCTCTACACTAAGTAGTTATCTTGTAGGATTAATTAAAAAATGTGTAAATAATATACCAGTAGAAAGTTGGAAGAATTCTGTGAGACACATGATCCAAGTCGAAGATTCCTATAACATAATTAATAGTAACGTAGGGCCCTTAATAATTAGTTTAGGCATAGATGAAGACAATACTGATAGTGAAACAGAGCTAAATATGGAGTAGGTTAAGTTAAATATTGTATTATTATAATATTGTAGATTAGTATTTTTGTATAAATATTAATAGCTATTTAATTACATGATTAAAATAAAGATACGTACCTATTATTTTATATTTGTTGTTTTGTTGAAAATAGCTAACCTAAACTATTGAAATTAGTAGGTAATCAGGACCTGTACCCTTTCAAAAGGCCCGGTGCCTACACAATAGATATTTGTCAGGCAACTTATTTATGGTTGGGATTACGACTGAGGGTTGTCATTTAAATTTTATTGCGGTCGAGAAATCAACGAATTATTGTGGAATAGAGTCTATACACTCCGGGGATCATGAACTAGGTATCAGCATCGGTCTGTCTACACACAGAAGTATATGGCGAAGCACGCATTGGTTTCTAAGAATCATTAAACTTGAAATAATTTGCAGGGCTGAATGACTGATAAACAGCCCTATGATCAAACACACAAGTTAACTTTTAACGTACCGCTTCCATGACAACAACCGAAAAAAGCCTACTTGATAATTTTTCCCTTGGTTTTTCAACAGGTTGAAAAACAGGTTATTTTAAAGTTAGCGTTTAAAGTTAACTGGTGTGTTTGATCATAGGGCTAAAAATATGTTACTACACCAAAATGTTTGAAATTTATTAACAATACTTTTTCTGAATAAATCCATGAGAAACCATACTGTATTTTTTTTTTATGAAAAGGTACAGCACATACACGTTGGGGAATACGACCTCAGGGAGGTCGTTCCAGAGTAATGACGTGTAGTTCGAGGTACACTAAGCTGAACCACGTACGGTTGGGCTGCAGTGGCTCGTCGTGTATTTCTACCATGCGCCGCTCTGGGTGGAATCATGCGGGCAACCTCAGTTATATACGTACATAGTTTAGGTTAGTTTGTATACATATAATTCGTTCAGTTCGTAATAGGAAATGTTATCTAATTCAGGGTGTAATTTTTTTACGGATCATTTAAAAAAATACAGTGCATGATGGGTTCTTCGACACGGAACGTTGTACCAAAAATTTGGAAATGCTATTTTGAAGAGCTAAGAAAGTGGTAAAAAGAAAGTGCCTTTTATTTTCTTTATACCTTTTCAAATAACTTCAGAAAACAATAAAATGAAATCGCACAATTCCGAATTATCTCGAATTTCTCCGGAAGTAAGCGAATTTTTTTGCTTTTCTCAGCAAAATATTATTGAGTGTATTGCGTTTATACATACCTTGTGGGTACATCATTGGTTTGATAACTATTAGAAAATTGACGACTGTAAAAACTTAGTGTAAATATGATAAATCCAATGAATAAATGTGATTTCGTCCTAATTTAGTTTTAGCTTATTACTACTAAATACACTTTTTGCCCTGGATGGAGAATTCTTAGTAATTCGCTATTAAAATTATAATGAAGTGGGTTCCTATTATAAAGATTTTATTGTAACCCGGTATATTTGATACCTATAACTTTCAAAATAAGCTTTTACAAAAAAACTATTTGTCTTATTTTTATTTTTATCATGCACTCTAGTAGTCAACCTTAAAAATAATTTTTATCCATTGTTCTTGGCCCCTCTTTCCCTAGATTTTTTGTCTGGGATATGCACGATCAATGGTTTGCGAAAAAAAGAGTCTCTTGTAGTTGTCCACCCGCTGAAAGAAATATTTTTTTCAAAGTTATTTCTGTGAAACCAGGTTGTTTTCAATATGAACGCCTTTGTGGACTGTATACACTTTTTTTTTGATTATACTGTTTCTTTTGTTAAAATTTTTTTATTCTTGTAAAAAATTTTATTATATCTTGACGGCCATCAACTTTAACCCCTGCCGGCCGCCGTGGGTTTACTACATCCCGCTCGTGGCACCAAGGGCGGCAGGCAGGGGTCAAATATGACGGCCGTCAAGATATAATACGATATTTCTTGAGAATAAAGTAATTTTTTATGAAGAAAAACAGTATTTCATTCAAGAAAAGTGTATACAGTCTACAAAAACGTTCAGACGTTCACATTAGTCCTTCGAGTCGGATTTACGCATGACGTAACGTGATGCCACTGACTTGGAACTGTAAAAGTCTGGATTTTACCAACTTTGTTAGCTACAAATATTTTTCATTCTCTTCCTAAAGATTTAATCCAACCCAAGGTTATTGTAGAATAAACACATACAGCAATAGACTTTGCTAGGTTGGGTAGTTTCGGGCACTGTTCGAAATATGGCGATACGAAAGAATTTCTGTAAAAAGACAATTGTAGCGAAGGAAAATATTTCCTTACTCAGTCTGATCAACGTATCAATTAAGCAAACTTTGGCTCTTGCATTGTGACCCTCAGCATTGATCAGCTTCTGTTTGAGAGCGTTTTTGGCCTATTCCAGGTAGATCATTAGCTGGAAGAATTACTAGAAATTGTATGACATGTTTAAAGTTTAAGCCAACTTATAAATCATACAAAATAGGGGAATTACCTCTAGTTAGAGTGACAAATTTCCAAGCTTTCTTAAACGTGGGAATTGATTTCGCAGGTCCTTTATTGATAAAATATCGAAAGCTGCGCAATGCCAAATTAGTTGTAGTCATTGGAGTGTATGTGCGTATGTCAACAAAGGCAATATACATTATATATATATATATATATATTTAGATTCATTCACAGATTTAACAACAGATGCATTTTTGGCACTGCTCAAACGATTTATAAATACACGGGGCAACCATCTAATATTTCTACTGACTATGGTACCATTATTGTGGGTGCGAACTCTTAATTAACCATATAACTTTCTCAAATCTAGTAATACTTATATTAATGCTTTGCTGTCTAGTGATGTAATCGTGTGACATTTTGTTTCACCTAGGTCATCAAATTTTGGTGGATTATGGGAAACGGGAGTCACAAGTTGTAAATATTTTATAAAACGTGTCTTTGGAAACCTTCATTTAACTTATTAATATATGATGGCAGTGTGGATTCAAATTGAAAACATTTTTAACTAACGTTCCTTAATTCCTTCTACTTCTGAGCCCTCCCATTTAACTCCTGCTCCTTTTCTTATTGGGAAGTAAATATCTTTATTATAAAATAAAACAATGCAGTCTTCCTCCACAGTTTAATTGTTAACATAAAAAGTTTTTTAAGCTCCCGACATGTTTCGAGTACTTAGGTACTCATCCTTAGGGGATACCAACATCGAGTTTAACATCGAAATAAGTTTTCTCAAATAAATGAGTACAACAGAAAGGCTGGAGACTTGGTGTATTAGATGGTTAATTATATGGAATGAGAAGTAAAGTTAAGATTAAGTTTGTAATTTAGATAAGTGAAACATATTTGAGTAGGATAATAAAAGATTATGACCTCTGAAGGAGAGAAGTTTTCTTTTAATTTTGTTAAGCAGTTGAAGTACAGTTTGTGTTTATTAAAATTTAGGAAAAGTTTAAAGGAAGGTTTTTTGAAAATTAAGAATCATGAGCTTATATGATTTAGTTTAGATGAGGAAACATATCTTAAGTTCAAATAACGAACGATTGTGACATCTGGAGGAGAGAAGTTTTCTTTTAACTTGTTTAACAATTAAATTATAGGTTTTATTTGTAAATAATTTTTGTAAAATATTAAAAAAAAAATTTAAATTATGAATGATTTTTCTTGATTTTTCATTTGTTAGCTTATATGATGATATGGGCTAACTAGCTAACAAATGAAAAATGAAGAAAAACCATTCATAATTTAAAAAAAACCTTTTTTAATATTTTACAAAAATTTTTTACAAATAAAACCTATAATTTAACTGTTAAACAAGTTAAAAGAAAACTTCTCTCCTCCAGATGTCACAATCTTTCGTTATTTGAACTTAAGATATGTTTCACTCATCTAAACTAAATCATATAAGCTCATGATTCTTAATTTTCAAAAAACCTTCCTTTAAACTTTTTCTAAATTTTAATAAACACAAACTATACTTCAACTGCTTAACAAAATTAAAAGAAAACTTCTCTCCTCCAAAGGTCATAATCTTTTATTATCCTACTCAAATATGTTTCACTTATCTAAATTACAAACTTAATCTTAACTTTACTTCTCATTCCATATAATTAACCATCTAATACACCAAGTCTCCAGCCTTTCTGTTGTACTCATTTATTTGAGACAAATTATTTCGATGTTAAACTTGATGTTGGTATCCCCTGAAGATGAGTACCTAAGTACTCGAAACATATCGGGAGCTTAAAAAACTTTTTATGTTAACAATTAAACTGTGTAGGAATACTGCATTGTTTTATTTTATATTACATTGGCTCCACTGAAAGTATGGACTATTTTTTTAACTTTAAATATCTTTAATACCAGAACCCGATTTGACAGTAGCAAAATCAAATCGCTTTGACATATTTCATTAGCAACAACAAGCTGTTCAAATATTTTGGAAAAGATGGCATCTAGAGTACATGACCTCCGGTTTAGGTTAAAATGGAAAAATAATGCAGTCAGTATGCTGAAGTTTGGAAGTGTGGTATTTATTCGGAATGAAAATATACCAACTTTAAGATGGCTATTGGGTCGCGTAACGAATATTTATCCAGGAAAAGACAATGTTGTTCGAATGGCGTCCGTACGATCACCAAATGGTAACGAACTAAAATGGGCAGTGTGAAAACTTTGTGTTTTACCCACTAAGCGTTATTCAGCATAGTATTGTTTGTGTTATGTTCAAAACATTTTTTATTTTAAGTTGAATGAATAAATTCAAGTTGGCCGGCATGTTTGCCGCAATTTTATAATTTTCATATTTCCCAGCACGAAGCAGCAGGTAAAAAGGACTACTGTCCAAGATGACGGTCGTCAAGAGATAATAATATTTTTATCGAGAATAAAGTAATGTTTTATGCAGAAAAATAGTATTTAATTCAAGAAAAGTGTATACTGTCCACAAAGAAGTTCAGGCATTCACAAGCGAATATAAACTTCAAAGATTTATAACCAACTGCTTTTCTTGCATAATATGCATCGTTAGCAGAGAATCATAAAGAAATATTCCTACAGTGCTTCTATCTGCTCCTAAATATACTGAAGATTACGTTAAACAAGAATAAATAAATAAATTGTTCACTTGCAGTAGAGCATGCTTTTTAGTCATTTTATTATTTAGTAAAATGTAAGGTTCCGAGAGACATCTAAAGTAAATAAATTGAAAATGGTATTTGAAATGGTCCTAAATCCTGTTTTTTGAGAGCACCAACGTCCACTCCAATTTATTTGAAATAACATTCATTGTGATCTGACTTTGTTGTCACGAAAATGCTGACCTTTATTCCTAACCACATAGAGCAGACATAAAATAAGAATAAAAGAATCGATGTCTCGCAGTGAAGTATATTTTGTCGTCAAATATCTTTTATTGTATTGTCAGACGAGCTGGACAAAAATAGACCGACTAAAGTTGATTGGATCACTGCCGAGAGTAGTATAATTTTACTTCCATTAAACTTTATGGATTGTTTTTTGTTTATTGTAAATTGAGTATAGTGTGATAATACATAATAATCTAGATTAAAAAAAAATATTTGACAATGTGACTTCTCCAAATCAACCTCTACCCAACAACAACTCTTGAGTTCTAAAAAAATATTCTCAATAACTTTATATTCTTGAATTCAACGTTAAAATCTAAATAGGATTTATTAAGTATATTTTATCGTTACTTGGATATTCATTATATTTTTACTTTTTACGATGACAGGATTAAGTAATAAGTTAAATATTTTATGTATCCACTGATACAACGGTCCAAAACCTGAATAGAATTTTAAGTGGGTAGGGCAATCTTGTTTTTTTCCTCATAATTAAGCAACTTCTGTTAAGTTGTAAAAATTGACATAAAGTTCCAGAATATGTTATTAAAAACAATTGTACAGGGTGTTTCATTAAGGTCGAAGAGCGGCCATATCTCGGAAACTATTGGGCATAGAGATTCAGGAAAAAAAAATTAATGACTAAAGTGGCCATGAGAAAATCCTGGAAATAATTTTTAAGTTCCGCATTTTGCCGCAAGGGGGCGCAATTGAAAAGTAAATTTTTAAATTTTAGATATCTCCGAAAATTGCACGTTAAGGTATATTTTTGATAACAACATTAAAAAGCTTGGTCAATTTTGCATAATTTTGGTCCCATGCTTATTGGCGTACCGACTTTAGTAAGAGTGGGGGAAGCTGTTGAATGTGTAATCATTTAAATCGCTGTAACTTATAAACCACTTATCCGATTTTAGCAAACTAAAACTTGTTTCGAAGAGAAATGTAAGTACTTTTAACTATCGTCTTGAGTGGTCCATGATACTTCTCAATAAAAATACAAGAGGGCGCAATTTGCAATAATAACACATTTCTTAACTTTATTCATTTATTTCAAATCATACGGTATAATTATGATACCATTATCGAAAAGTAGATGAAATTTGCTACAAAAAATGTCAAAACCGCAGTTCGATATCTCCATCCGTTTCAGAGTTATTGCCAATCAAATAATTTTTAAAACTTTAAATGAAGAAGCGGTTGTTTTCATAGTTTTGTGATCAAGCATTCCATGACAAAAAATATTTTTAAACTTTATGGTTAGGTAGGTTTGTTTCTCATTATTCCAATGTCAAACTCCGTGCCTTCCTTCACACTTTATCCAGGCTTAGGACTAGTCCAAATCATGTAAAATACAAAATTTGGAGCGTGTTTCAAGGCCAACGGGCCATAAAACAGTATTGAAATAATTATCGGAAACTATTGAAGGAAACAATATTCATGGAAAGCTTCTTAGGAAAACAATTGAGAGACTTTATAAATGTTCAAAATGACCTCCGTTGTGCAAAATACAACGATTAATTCTTTTTCTAGAACTAGAGACAGCTGTTTCAATTTCAGCTCGTGAAATCGAATTTAGTGCATTTTCAATTCGCTCAATCATGTTGTCTCGTGTGGTTGGTCGCGTTTTATATACAATGTCTTTTATTCGCCCCCACAAGTAAAAATCTAACACAGTTAAATCCGGGGATCTAGGTGGCCAAGCAAACAAACTACCCTTTCCAATCCAGCGATTTGGGTATCCAATATCTAAAAAATCACGGACCATATGCGAAAAGTGTGCCGGGCATCCATCATGTTGATACCACATGGATGTTCTTAGGCCAATAGGAACATCTTCTAAAAGGATAGGCCAGTCATTTTGTAAAAAGTTTAAATAAGATTCACCATTTAGATAATCATTAAAAATAAACGGTCCGATAATTCTGTGTCCTAATACTCCGCACCACACGTTAACACTCCATCTGTTTTGGTGATCCACTTCGCGCATCCAGTGAGGATTTGTCTGTGACCAATAGTGCATATTGTGTAAATTAACTTTGCCACAGCTACTGAAAGTGGCTTCATCAGTCCATAACACGTGGGAGAGGAATTGAGGATTCTCGTTACATATCTCTCTTAGCCAATAGCAATAGTCGAGCCGTCTGTCATCATCACTTTCTGATAGCGCCTGATGTAAAACTATATGATAGGGATGCAGCTTAAAATCCCTTAGAATTCGGAACACTGCAGTACAACTTATACCTAGGTCTAAAGAAATTGCTCTTATGCTTAAATGCGGATCGGCCTCTATGTACGCAAGAACGTTTGTAATGTTGACTTCATTTTTTACTGGACGTCTTCCAAAAGCAACTGAAATGCGTCGTACACTTCCCGTTTGCCTTACGCATATTGCCAGTCGCTGAAATACTGCTCTGCCATAGTGCCTTCGTTCAGGATATCTGAGAGCATATTCGCGTTCCGCTATAGGCGCATTTTGAAAACATTCAAAATATACGGCCAGCATATCGTAAGCTTCGGCATTGGTATAAGCCATTTTTGAAAGGTACGTATCACAATTTTCTATCAAGAAGTTTAAGATGAATTACGGATAAACTTTTGTCAACACCTTTCAAAATGAAACTAGTTGACAACTATTTGCATTATTTGTCTTATCTCCATGGAAACTTTCAGATTTTATTTCACAGCTATCTAGATTTATTTTTTAAAACACATCATATTGTTAGAGTTACGCCTAAATGACACGTTTTCCATGATTGCCATTAATTCTAGAGTGGTTTCTGGGCCATTGGAATAATGAGAAACAAACCTACCTAACCATAAAGTTTAAAAATATTTTTTGTCATGGAATGCTTGATCACAAAACTATGAAAACAACCGCTTCTTCATTTAAAGTTTTAAAAATTATTCTATTGGCAATAACTCTGAAACGGATGGAGATATCGAACTGCGGTTTTGACATTTTTTGTAGCAAATTTCATCTACTTTTCGATTATAGTATCATAATTATACCGTATGATTTGAAATAAATGAATAAAGTTAAGAAATGTGTTATTATTGCAAATTGCGCCCTCTTGTATTTTTATTGAGAAGTATCATGGACCACTCAAGACAATAGTTAAAAGTACTTACATTTCTCTTCCAAACAAGTTTTAGTTTGCTAAAATCGGATAAGTGGTTTATAAGTTACAGCGATTTAAATGATTACACATTCAACAGCTTCCCCCACTCTTACTAAAGTCGGTACGCCAATAAGCATGGGACCAAAATTATGCAAAATTGACCAAGCTTTTTAATGGTGTTATCAAAAATATACCTAAACGTGCAATTTTCGGAGATATCTAAAATTTAAAAATTTACTTTTCAATTGCGCCCCCTTGCGGCAAAATGCGGAACTTAAAAATTATTTCCAGGATTTTCTCATGGCCACTTTAGTCATTAATTTTTTTTTCCTGAATTTCTATGCCCAATAGTTTCCGAGATATGGCCGCTCTTCGACCTTAATGAAACACCCTGTATACCACGCATAGGTATTTTCAACCATTCCATATATTTTCTAAATGAAACACCGTAATCATTGAAAGCTTATTAGAGAAAAATTATCGGTTTTAAGATAATTAACACAAACAGAATTAAATTAAAATTTCAACATGATATATTTTAGGAACTAGACATTTTTTGAACCCATGTTAAGATGATTTTTTTTTCATAGAAAGCTGAAGAATGACTATTTGAGATATTTTATATTACTTAAGAAAAAAGATTACTTCATTTTCAGTTTTTACGGTTGAAATATATCATTATGGTTTGCCTCACTTAAACCTTTCGGTTTTTCTGAATATTTGATATTTTGTAAAAATAAAGTTACAATTTGAACAATTAACTTCCCAAAATATGTTTAACTAATTTAATGCAAGGTGCCTAAAAAGTAGGACTAAATAAGTACAACTTTGAAACGGTCATAACTCATTTAATTTAAAAACAACGCCCGGTATTTTATCTCAAAAGCAAATGTAGAATTTAATTGTCTATCAACGGCATGTTACGTCTCCATAGATAATTGTTCCCGTATTCATGAAAAATTCAAATTTTCATAATGTAGACTGATTTTTTAACTCGAGATTAATATTTATCAGTCGCCTGTTGTATGATTATAAGATATTCCCTTAGACGTAAGAAGAATAAACGATATTATTTCAAATTGATGGAGAACCGGTACGAAAATTTTGAAAGGTTAATTTCTAAAATCGGTAGTTTGAAAGAAATTGACCTTAAAATTGACCACCAAGATCACCCAGCAGTTTACAGAATTCCTTTTTATTGGGATACATAACACACCTACAACAACACCTTCTTCTATATGTGAAAAGCAACAGCGACATCTCCCGGCTCTCGGCCTCATTATCCGGAACAATGAATTCAGAGACAGAAAGGGAATACCTGCAAAGACCATAGAGTAATTCACTTAATTGTCCAACAACATCGTGTTTTATTCACAAAGCATTTCAAAAACAGTGCAACGAGTACGAATAATAAACAATAAGGAATTAAACAAAAAGTCCCCAATATCATCAGAGATAAATTTAATAACCAACAAAATATATCAACCCTACATCACCCACCTACCTTACAGCTAAAATGAATAACCATAGTATTCCTCGAAGGTATAGAAGGCTCGGGATAGCAGCAGTTCCCTAAGTTCTTTCTTAAACACTCTGATACATTTATAGTTTCTTAAAATTGGCGTAATTATAAATTTTCTGACCTTCGTAAATGATTGACAGTTTTGTTCGGGTTGTTTTTAATAGGAGTAAAGTCAGATTAGGCGATGCCCCCGCATAATGTGCTGATCGCCCAGGTGCCGGATTCAGCAGGACATTTTTGTACTGTTCTCTAGCTCCTACCTTGGATATATAAAAAATTGCTGGCTCCGAGACACGAACACATCGGTGTCTCCTGTCAACCCACTTCATTCGCACAAATCTTAACAGCATAACATTCACCTAATATTTTTTTGGAGAGAGATTCTATATGGGCTCTATAATTTAAGCCTTCTTTTACATAGGCCCAGCAACTTGACACAACTCTTCTTCTCAGTGCCGTCATTGACAAGATTTATATTCAGAACGTCAGGTTAGTTAAATGAAACCATACTTGTCTTAGACATATTTAATGCTAATAAATTAGAGTCCCACCACTCCTTCATCACCAGTACGTCCCTTTCAGTCAATCTAATTAGGACAGGGTTACCAACTGCACTCCGCCACACTATTTGTGGTCGTATCGTTTGCGAACAAAGTAAAGCGTCCACCTAAATTTATTCCAATATACGGTAAAAAAGTAGTTGCCCCTGGACCAAGCCCTGAGGTACCTCTCGATTCGGACGCAAGTCGGTAGACAGTTCTTCGGCCCAATTTACCCTTTGCGACCCTGCCCGATAAATAAGACTGAATCCACTTGAACGTCGCGCTTACAAAGCCGTATCATTGAAACTTCAGCAGCAGTATGCCGTGATCCACGCAGTCAAAAGCCTTCGAGAAATCACAGAACACTGCCGCGATGTCATCATAGTATTATAGATCGTTTCCAGGAAAAGAAACATTGCGTCGTTCGTACTTTTAGCCGATTGGAACCCATACTAAAGTTGGTCGAGAGTGTAGTGTGTATCAAGGTGGCTCACAATAGGTTTTTACCAATTTTCTTAACTTTCTTGGAAAGTGTAGGTAATAAAGAAATTGGGCGGTAGTTACATGGATCACCTCTTTCTCCACTGTTGAATATATGCGTTACTTGGGCCTGTTTTAGATTGAATAGAACATTCTCAAAACTTTCAAACTTATTACCTTATTATTACTTAAATACAGTGCGAGCTAAAATTCTTATCATCGAAGCGTGCTTTGCATCTCAGGCTGTATTGCTTAGCGGTAGAACTTAACACCTGTTCGGTGTCAGTAAATACCAGCATTATCAATCAATCAGTTATTCCGTCATCTTTAACAGTCGTTGCAAGTAATTCATCGCTAATTTATCTAATGTCTTGAATAATTCACGCAACGGCATTTACGGAACAGCACAAAAAATTCATGGTTGAAGCGTATTTTTCGAAACAGGGTTAGAGTAAATGATAAGTGGCAATACAATCAACGCATCATGCATGGATGATTTTCGCGAAAATTTTCCTAACGTCGCTTTTACTGCTGGAGATTTTGACCATTACCTGAGAAGAACCGTAGCTCTGTTTAGGGAAACAGGTTCTATACAGCATAAAACAAGGAGCTGGAAGACCATCTTTAAGAAAAGAAAAACTAACTTGTTGCAGACGTTCGTGAAATAATGCAAGATACGCCAACAAAATGTGTAAGACGCCTGTCTCAAGAAGTAGGGAGATCTTATGGAATACGCAGGACTATTCTTAAAGAACAGTTAAATTTGTTTCCTTAGAAAGTACAAGTAAACCAAGCAATACGAGCTGCAGATTTTGAAAGACGCAGGAATTACTATCAGTTGTTAACCAAAAATGTATGAAAAATAAATGATTTATTAGACCTGGCATTTTTCTTCTGATGAAGCCTGGTTCCACTTCATCTCAGAATACATGCATGTGGAGTAGTGAAAATCCCAATTTTTTTTTTGTAGAGTTCACAATGCACCCTCAAAAACGATGGCGATTGATAATGTCTGTGCGGAGCTCATAAAATAAGATTCGTCAGACCATATTAATTTTGTAGCAAACTGCATATCGACTCGTATTCGATTTAGATACAGTTGCAAAAAATGGCTGTTTCCCGAAGAAGAATGGGTGATCCTACTTTTTCTCCATGAGACTCTTACAGCACAGCGGTGTATGGACAATATTTTGAATCTATATGTGGAGCAATTACTTGACGATGAACTAAGTTTTGGTTATTTTCAACAGGACGCGGTTGTACTGTATTCGCCGAAACTATTAACTACTAACGCAATTTATTCGACTACAGATTGATTTTCAAACAGACACTGAATTCCCACCCAAATCACCGTATTTCAAGGTATGGACTTGTTCATTTTTCCTCATTTGAAGAACGATACATCATTTGAAAATTTAGAACAGTTGCAAGAAAGGATTATCCAAGAATGAGATAACATTCGAAAATATTGTCACAAAAAAAATAACTAAAAAAATAATATTCCATACTTCTATATTCAAGTAAAATAGTTCGTTGCACCCTTGGAATAGAATAAAGTCATTTACCTTGCAAATCAAATCCGGTAGTCGATTTAATAAACAAACTTGAAAATGTTTAATAAACAAACTTGCAGATATATTATATGCTTATATCTCACCTAAGCAAAATCAATTATTTAAAAACGTGCGAAAGATTTTGCGGACGTACGAGGTCAGCAAAAATTGAGGTAGACGAGAGAGGCATCACGTCGAGGGGTCATTTTTAAAAAATAAAAAAAGGACACACGATGTCAAGAGGGTGACGCGTTCGGTCGACGGCTTAAGACTTAGGCTTTTGTGACACGGTGTACTATGACGGGAGAGAAAATAATAATCTTAATGTAAGTACAGTAGTTTAGTATTTATCCCCCCGATAGGTATTTGTAACCATATACATCTGATAAACTATTGTAATGACAATTTAACATTTTTGCATTAATACAAATTCTAATATTTTTATATTAATTTCTATTTGAATGAATATATGAAATCATTATACTTGGTACAAATGAAAGACACTGATGTTGAATAAATTAATTGTTTGTTTTCTAAATATTAGTTTCTCTTTCCGACCCTAGGTATACACCCCTAGTCGCACCCAAACACACGGGCGTGACAATATGAAGAGACTAGATATAGCCTAGATTTGGTTAGGTATATCGTCCTTTTATAATTGTGATCTAAAACAAGTCCTACGTGTTTCAGTCCAAGCCCTCTTGGATGAAAATAATATTTGCTCGCACGGTATAACACGACAATCATACCAGCACAGCCTCAAGCAAACTTGCTAGTACATAACTTTTCTCAGCTCGTCCACACTAATGGGACTTAAAACACAGGTCTCATAAACGCGCCCGTGGTTCAGATAGAAGAGAGAATCTCACGAACTTACTGAAGGGTTCGACTTTTCTTTTCGGTCGGTACTTCGTTGTATTATGGTTCGTCTGTAAGGCCAATGTGGCCCAAAGCCACGAGATATCGCGCAAATAAAAATACTATAATTGATTAAGAGGGAACAACAGTCGTTTTTTGTATTAAGTGTATAATCTTCAAAATTAATTTAAAATAGCAGAGCGCTTTCGGCCTCAGACCATCTTCAGTGCTTCTTTGTCAGGAAACAGGAAACTTCATTGACAAAATTAACTTTTTTCGAGTGGGCCATCAACAGAACAATGTTAAAAACTTATTATGTAAAAACAATTAACACGTAAATTTGTAAAAGACGAACAACTGGGGCGAGCCACTTTTTAAATTTCTGTTAATTAACCATCATTTTCTTTTTCTTTTTCATATTATATTTTTACTCCACGTGGAACGTGGTCTTGAGTCGAAATTTGATGGTTATTTTTAAAAAACAAAAAAAAAAGTCGTCCCAGTTGTTCGTCTTTTACAAATGTACGTGTTAATTGTTTTTACATAATAAGTTTTTTACATTGTGCTGTTGATGGTCCACTCAAAAATAGTTAATTTTGTCAATGAAGTTTCCTGTTTCCTGACAAGCACTGAAGATGGCCTTAGGCTAAGCTCTGCATTAATTTTTGAGATTATACACTTAATACAAAAAATGACTGTTGTTCCCTCTTATTTCAAAAAAGTGTACACAGCCCTACCTCATCTGTAATTGATTAGTTTAAACTAAATATCTCGAAAACATAATAATTATACAGAGTGTCACTGTAAGGTCTATAACTTACCTTAATCCAAAAGTTGATATATTGCGACATACAGGGTGTTAAGCTAATTATTATTTTTTTACTTTTTTAAGGTACATCCCGCATAATGCTTTTTTTTAACAAACGGTCTCGTCTTCCCGACCCAGATACAAAGATTTACGGTGCGAAGAACCCTAATAGGCGCATACCAACTAGACAATATTTTCAATGCTTAATGGAACGGTTTGATGGTAACGGTAGCGTTAAATATAAGAAACGAAAAGTGTTTAACCGGAATGCTACCAATAAGGAGAGAGAAATTGAGATTTTACTTCACGTTGAAGATAATCCCCAGGTCAGTAGCCGCTATTCAGCGTACTTATGTGACCCAACCCAATCTACAAAGAGTTTTTCTTCGAATTCATAAACAAAAATATGGGATATGTGTGAAGTACGCAATAAAAGATTTAAATTCAAATATCTCAGAAACGGTGTCTTGGAGCGAAACCTACCAAGTATCTCTTTTGTGAAGAATTTATTATTAGGAATTTAATACACCGAGGTACAAAAAGGTTATGAAGCTCTAGATGAGCATAAAATCTTTCGATTTCGGAAACTATCAACTTTTGGAATAAGGAATTTATACAAGCATATTATACAGACCTTTTAGATAATTTTAGATCCTCCAAACCAAAATATTTAGTGACACATACAATACAGTAAGTTCTATTAAAAAGATACGGATTTGTTAAAAATACACATGCAAGTTGCTTAATTATTTTTTGATTTGGGTCCATTTTTATAAATTTATTTAAATTTCTAAATGGCAAGTTAATTGAATTATTGATGCTTGATTGGAATGCCCAAATTAGATAGAAAGTTTAGATTGGTCTAGAAAGTTTGTTTCACACCGTCCGAGTCAGGTAGCATGCGACATGGTAACGTATGATAAATTCGGTAGGTTTTCAAGGTAAGTGAGATTTGACGTACTATACTCTAAGCTTAAAATATCTGTCAGTGACTCATCACTAGCATATGGAGGGCTCCGTGTTGTGCAACGCTAGGGAAATGAACTAGAGCTATTTGTTAACTTAATATTAAATTTAATATATTGCCTATATCCTAATTATTGTCAGAAAAAAAAACAGAAAAGTATGATTTGTCAAATTTAAGATGTAGGAATTCATTCTTGAAAAAGCTACCGTATTAGCGAAACTAGCCGGATTTCGTTCAAATTTATTAAGTTTCAAATATAGGGGAATACTGTAAAAAGTTTGTTTACCTTTCCATCGAATTTTAAGAAAAAAGTAGTGGTGCTTCTTAAAACGAATACAATGTAAAGATAGACAGAACTAGAATTTACTATTATAAAAATAATTAGCAATTAAAACAAGAATATTGGGTAAAACAAAATGTTAGGAACGTGTCAATAATTAATTTTGTTTATTTATTAATGTACAAATAAAAGTACGATAACCAACAATAAAATTATGTTTAAAAATTGATTGTTTTAATATAAAACATGAATTAATAAATAATAAAATTTATTATATTTATATTAAATTTTATAATACACATACGTATATATGTTTAGCAAAACTATTATATTAGTCTAATGACAGGTATGGTTAAATTGAAATATAAAAGCATAAAATATTTATGTTTTCATTATTTTATTACATCGGTACGATATTATTACATTAATTTGTGCTTAAATTATTAATTTATCCAACATCTCTTGTTGGCATGTAGTTGCAATTTGCATAGGTTAGTTCAGGTTCCAAAATCCTGATGCACCACAGTTATACGATAGCTGGTTCAAAATATTTTTTTTTAACATTTACTTGTGAGGAAACATGCGAGGAAGTTGAGTGAACATACCCTTGCCATAACATCTCTTTTTAATTAACGTAGTACTAGAGTAAATGCTTTTTACTATGTGTGTACCTTGGTATAAAAATAAATTTCAATACTATCAAGATGCGAAGCTATGCTTTGTTTCTTAACGCGAGAGAGCAATAAAATATAAATTTGCAATGACAGGACCCATTAAGCAGGGTGGACAACTTAAAGGTTTCATTGTAAATTTCAGGTATATTGAAATGATAGCTTTTAAAAATTTCGTATTTCAGATATTTAAGACGAACACACCCCGAATCGGTCCTAAATTAGGGTCGTCCTAATTAGCATACAATAGAAATACCAGTTTGGTGAATGAAATTAAAACGACCTGTAGTAACAACGGCGTTACTACAGGTAGCTTAAATATTAATATTTATAAAAAAAAATCTACTATGCAATATATACAACAACTTAATTTTTAAACTTTGGTGATCATGTTCTGAGTAGTCCGATGAACTATCGTCGTTGGGGTCCAGAGAAATAATAAGGGGCTCCACGGTGTTCTCTAGCATATTTTTAGCTTCCCACATTCTTTCTTCTATTTCAATGACATATTCGACGCACTTACTCCATTTATTACAAACACTGTCTTTATTCCCTCTTGCAAGAGGTTTCCAACGTCTCTCATTTTAAAAGTGGTGTCATGCCTTGCTACAAACTCTTTTACTTGCGCCCACACCAATTCTATGGGGTTTAATTAAAAGTGATATGGCGGAAAGCGAAGTACCGTTATATTTTGTTTTGAAGCGATTTCGTTGACAACAGAATTCGTACAAAGAGGTTTATTGAACTTTACAATCTCCAGTAGTTCCTTTTTCAGCATATATTTATAAAATGGCTTCGTATTCACAGTAAGCCAATAAATGATATAATTTTTTTTACAAGAAGCCGTTCGTGTTTTTTCGGATTTTCTTGAGTGATAGCTGGCATTATCCATGACTATAACAGACCCAGGAGGAATAAGATGAAGCATTTGTTGGAAGTATTCTTCAAAGACATCAGCGTTCATGTCTTCATGATAGTCTTCAGTTCGTTTTGATTTAAATGCTAATAAGCCGCCATCGACAAACCCATTTTTGCTACCAATGTGAGTAGTTATTAATTAATCTTTTACCTTTTCCCGAGGGTGCTTTTATTTCAGTGGACCATTCCTCTATGAAAGCTTACCTCGTGCTTTTTATATGTTTATCCTGCCATATTTTACCAATGGCATAACCTTCATTTAACCAAGTTTCGTCCGTATAATACATATTCCTGTTTTCCCTTCGAAACTGTCTAACTGCCCCCAAATATCGTCGTCGCCAGCAGGTGATTTCGTCTTTCTCTATTAAAAGTGAGTGTCTGTTTTGATTTTTTTCATAACAAAAATTCACTTCCTTTTTTTAGTAAAACGAGTGTATGAATATTCTGATGGCAGTCTTTTTATCCTCATTTATTACAGTTTCTTTTCTTCCTGTACTTCTGTTTGGTGACTTGATGGGGCCGCATTTATCCTCGTGCACAAGTCGGTATATTATATGACTGTCCGACTTCAGTCATATTCGAACAAATTTCAACTATTTCTGCAACTCCTAATGTTATATGAAATAATAATTGGACTACGCCTATGGAATAAGGCGAAGACCACTGGGTTTTATATTTAAATAATGATTTATTACTCTCTCACATTAATAAATATACTATAACAGCAAATAAACTTTTAATCGAGATTTGTTTCTATTTAGAATGAAACATTTACTTTCATAACTAAATAAGCAAAAGTTCCGACATTGTCAATAAAAATCATGGAGTTGTTAGGCTTTGCTATGTGGTAAATAAATTTTTAAAAAATATACAGTCAGATATTTAGATATTTTTTTAAAAATATGTCTGACTTTGGATCGGAAATAACCTTCAACCGACCAGAAATGTGTAAACGAACCTAAACTACATGAACTAGTTCATGAATTCAAAAAAGACTAGCTCACCGTGAACGATTCCTACTCGATAGGCTGCGCTGATCGATGACTGAGATTCAGAGAACGTGAATCGATATTGAGCCTGATCGGGAGCTAAACTGCAGAGAGAGCTATAAGGATAGTTACTTGGTAGTTGTTTGTTCTTGATCCACCCAAAGTACGAAACCTCCGAAGTTCGGGCTTATGACACGATCCCACCATAAATAAGAGATGCAGGTGCAAAGCCAAACACAGATCTATAGCCAACGAAGGGCAAGCCAAGGTTAAGAAAAGCAAAGAGTACTTTAAGAGAATGGCACCTTAATTTATAAGGAAGCCCGAATTCTCTACGTTAGCAAAATTGCAAACTTAAAAGAATATTTCCACCTTGTGATCTACATAGTCCATTGTCCATCAAGCAAAACACAAATTCTTTAAAATGCGGCTTGATAGCTGTACCAAAAGGCTAAACTATTTGATATAAACCTAAAACGACCATTATTTCAGTGAAAGTATTAATGGCTTCCGAAATGCTGCACCCCAAACATATATCTTGTTGTGCAAATTGTAAATTTTCTTTACTTTTGGTTAGCGAATGGCATCGATGATACAATGTTTGTAACGTTAATTTAGGCAAAAAATATATAAATATTAATTTAATTAAAATAAGAGCTGACCTGGCTCATTACACAAAAATAAAGTAAAAATCGGAAGTTAACACTTTTGGGAAGATAATAGGTAGGAAGGTAAGATGTGTAAGCCGTAACATGTAAGCCGTTTTACTCTAAGAAGGAAGCTAGAGGCTGTCAAAATTCAAAAATGTCATTTTTTAAAAGTCGTTTGAAGTACGAAACCTCCGAAGTTCGGGCTTATGACACGATCCCACCATAAATAAGAGATGCAGGTGCAAAGCCAAACAGAGATCTATAGCCAACGAAGAGCAAGCCAAGGTTAAGAAAAGCAAAGAGTACTTTAAGAGAATGGCACCTTAATTTATAAGGAAGCCCGAATTCTCTACGTTAGCAAAATTGCAAACTTAAAAGAATATTTCCACCTTGTGATCTACATAGTCCATTGTCCATCAAGGAAAACACAAATTCTTTAAAATGCGGCTTGATAGCTGTACCAAAAGGCTAAACTATTTGATATAAACCTAAAACGACCATTATTTCAGTGAAAGTATTAATGGCTTCCGAAATGCTGCACCCCAAACATATATCTTGTTGTGCAAATTGTAAATTTTCTTTACTTTTGGTTAGCGAATGGCATCGATGATACAATGTTTGTAACGTTAATTTAGGCAAAAAATATATAAATATTAATTTAATTAAAATAAGAGCTGACCTGGCTCATTACACAAAAATAAAGTAAAAATCGGGAGTTAACACTTTTGGGAAGATAATAGGTAGGAAGGTAAGATGTGTAAGCCGTAACATGTAAGCCGTTTTACTCTAAGAAGGAAGCTTGAGGCTGTCAAAATTCAAAAATGTCATTTTTTAAAAGTCGTTTGAACTTATAATGCGTTTATTAAAAAACCATTGTAATTTTAAGTAAAATCCAAAAATATTCTAAGACATAGGCTGTTCCATTAAAAAATCCTTAAAGTTTTGTCTTCAATATTTTTTGCTAGCTGTCTTACTTTAATAAATAATCTACCGTTTCCATACATACCAGTGACCCTGTATAAATATTTCTTTTAAGGTCGCCCTCATCATTGGTGTAATCAGAAGGCCGTCACACTGACAAACTATACTAAATAAATATAGAAAACGTTCATATCTTGGAGACCAAGATTACGTTAATTAATATTCCCAATATCGAACCTACTAAATATCGTCGCTGACATTTTATATTTACTCGTCTAGATCTACATTTAGACTGAATTACACAACAACAGAGCGCCGCAATTGCAGATCTCAAAAATGTGGCGTCTCTACCGCCCCTGAATCTCTCCCAGTTTACCCTACAATATTTTTTTATTACTTATAAAGCTTTTTGTTTTTTTTGTTATATTCCGTATGGGCTAGACGTAAAATAGGAATAAAAGAATCAATGTCTTCCGGGGAAATATATCTATTACCAAAAGTATTTTATTGCAGCGTAAGACGAGCTGGACTCAAATCGACCGGCTTAAGTTGATTGGATTGCTATCAGGAGTAGAAAGTAGACAAACATGATTTACTGTTTAATATATAAATTGCTTAAATTAAGAGAGAACCAAAATGATTTAAAATTTTATGAGCTGAATCACAGGCTTTTTATAGATTACCGGCAGTTATAAAGTTTTATGCAGGCAATAAACTCAAATGACGTTAAATTTATTTATCCTTAGATATCACGGCAGCAATCTAACTGGAAACAATATATTATTATGACAATTTTATATTTTCTTCCCAAGTAATTACTTAACATAATTAGAATCATTTTTCAATCTTTCCTTGTTACAGTGTAAATTTATTATATTTTGCAAAAATGTTAGGGATTGATACTTGTGGTATATTAGAATATATTTTTTACGCCTATCTTATCTTGAATAGAAAGAACGTATATATAAAAAATGGTAAACAGGAGATAAGATGATGCACGTTTGTGTCCGAGAACAAAGATTTTAAAACCAGTGTATTTTTAGACTTCGTTAAAATAAAACTACATTTAGTAATAAAATTCAGTCTTGTATTTTCACTAAGATTTCCCGTATTCCCAAATTGGATACACAACAGTGGCGACGAGGAGTGAAACGCTTCAGTATAAGTATTAGAATCCACAAATTAAATTCGCTGTAATTTTTAAAATAAAATGAGTGAAACCGGAAATCCATCTTACAATGGACAACTTAGGAAATTCAGTGCTCAAACTAGCGACTGGGTAATCTACAAGAGACGCCTGGATAATTATTTTAAAGTTAATTCCATCCGGAACTCAAAGAAAAGAGCATTATTGCTTAATGCCTTGGATGAAGGGTCATACAAGCTTATATATAATCTGGCTCTTTCTAGAGCACCAGAAGACAAGTCCTATGATGAAGTTACAACATTGTTTAACACTCACTTTCAGATAGCTAAATCAATGCTTGTCGCACGATCAAATTTTTTTGTTTCTTTGAAAGATGTTCACGAGAGTGCTACTGAATGGGCAGCTAGATTAAGAAGTTTGGCTATTAATTGTAAGTTTGAAGAAACCATGTTTGACATGTTACGTGATCGCTATATTATTGGATTCAACAAGGGATCAGTACAGTAAAAGCTTTTTAAACAGGACGCCACTAGTAAATTCGCTGACGTCATACAAATAGCTGTTACACCGTGAAGTCATTCATGACGCTGTTTCAGTCGGTAATGCAGCAGCAGGTATCAAGTATGATAGCAAATTTGACAACTTTCAATAAGTAATGGCTTTGCAAGACTTCGGTTACATCATCTTCGTTACAATCAATATTAATGGCATTAAGGGCAAAGTACTTAAAATTATTACCATTTTAGAAACACATGGTATAGATGTGCTTCTTGTGTAGGAAACAGGGTGTTAAAAGGGCTTTACGCTCCCTAGCTATACTTTCTTTAAAAGATGTCAATTATCACGCATATAAATGAACAAATCTTACTAGTAAACCTACCTGATACACCAAAAAACAATTAAAAAAGAATAAAGATGTCAAAACATAAAAAAATATAAAAAAGTGATAAACGTTACAATCACATCATTACCTAACAGTCAGAACTTAAACTAAAAATTGTATATAAACAAATGGGTACAACAACAAACTAAAAGTGTAAGGTCCGTTAAATAAGTACTAGGCATAGTGAGCGGGGGAGATGCAGTCACCTAGAGAATAAACTAAAGTTAAGTAATGCTCTTAGACTTGGTACCATATAAATAATAATATAAAATATGTAAAATATTATACAAATTTTGAAAACCTTCTACAATTTCCATATGTACGACAGCCAAACATAATAGTCCTTAATACTTTTTAAATACGATATACCGTTTGTTGTTAAACAAAGATAACATTCTATTCTATTCCATTTCAACACCTAAATAATAATTTGTGTTTCCTTACTTCTGTTAAACTATTAATTATTATCTTACTTTTTAAAGAGCAGAACAGATTTCCAATTAAAACATTCCAATAATATATTTGTGGTAACAATTTTTTAGTATATGATAACACAGTTTTAATTTGTGTCATTATTATTTCGTGTATGATATATTTTTCTTAAGAACCTCATTAAAACACTAGAAGTATTTATAGACAAGTACATTTTCACAAGCCTTTTAAACATAAAATACATGTTTGTTTTTCAATACAGAATTATTACTACAATTTTGTCAGTTAGGTATATTGTAAAGAAAAATAATCAAGGAAAAAAATCCAATATTAATTTAGTTGCTTTCTGCAAATGACACACAAGCTTTGATGTTATAGATACCAAGCTGGCATGTTCTTAAAGGGACGCTTGATCAATTTAATTATTTAGAAGAATGGGAAATGTTTCTGAAAAAATTATGTTCGAATCAAAAGTGTTTGGGAAAATAAAAAGCAAAAGAAGTGAGCTATGGTAAATTTATTATTTTGCAACTATAAATATTAAATATTTATTGTACTCTTAACCACCACTGCTTTAATGTAAGTATAAAAAGTACACTGTAGAAATGTTACTTTTCATGATCAGCAGAAGTATTACATGTGAGAAACAGTACATTTCTAAGAGGAAAAATCTATGAGTTTTAAATAATTCTTTGAAAATGTGAATAAAAATTAGAAAACATTTTATAGTTAAGCTACCTTTCCAGAACGCTGTAGAGTCGGCTAATCCTTTAATGACCACATTTCAATGTTGTTAAGTTACTATAGGCAACCTTAATTATTCAAAAGCTAAATAAATGAAAAAACAGTTAAGATTTCATAGATTTAACGTGGAATAATGTAGAGTTATATCTGATTGTCTGTTTATATCTTAAAGAGTTGTTGTAACGAAAGCCGCAAGATATAATTCATAGTCCATAAGACCTAAGACGTAAGCCGTAACGACATATTTATTAATGGTTCTAAAAAGTTAAGAACTTAGTTACGAATTTTTGGGCTACGATGTTTCGATTTTAAAATTTCTAAAATGGAATGTCTAATGGCAAACTGTTAAAAGACGTATTGGTTATGTACGAGAATGTCCGATCCCTACCGAGTCTGTAATCCGTAACGTAAGAAATAAAATTGAACAATGTCTAACTGCTTACGCCTTATTGTTACTGCTTTAGATTTTACGTACTGTGAACTGATCCAATACTAATCACATTATTTATTTTTCTTGCGGCTTAATAACTAACTTGAACTAACACTGCATGTTCTCCTAAACTTCTTTTGGTTAAATCCGAATACAATAACACCTGAACAAAATAGAAATATGTTTTCTTCTTTCTCTGATATATTAAATTTTAATATCTCGTTCGCTCATATTGTTTACCATTCGTCTATATAGAAATATCCATATTTCATAGTTAACGTTTCAGTAAACCTCTATTTTATACCACAGGAAAACGTTGAAAGAAAGCTTTTGGATCTAACCAAAGGAATGGGACTTATCTAACAGGACAGGGAAGAACAATACGCCTTAAGGCAAAGAAAATCAGGTAAATCTGACTCCACCTTCAACTAATCAATCAACCAACCCCGCATTGATTGTAGAGACATATTTAATGTCGCACTGAAAATACAATTCTCTTGATTTTTTCATTTAGAAGCAACTCATTTCAGCTGCACCATACCTGGGTCCTCTTCTGCAGCTCGGCAGACCTACGAATTGCATCTTATAGTATTTCAGCAGCAGTAGAGACTATTGTGTAACCCGCAAAATGGGGTATACTTGGCTGAGGTATCTACAAATAGTAAGCTATTTTTAATAATCAAGACCAGAGCAGATCCTTGAGGGGCTCTAATTCTAATGTTCCCATTATCTATGTCACCCTTACTGCCTGCACTTATCCACCGACTATAATTTTATAAGGTTGACGCCGTATGAGCTAAAGAAGTCAGCTCACAACTTATGTAGATAGATAAATACCTTACTTAAGTATAGTGGCGGCTTTTTAGGATCGGCCCACTCAGTGTCTACATCAATTTGCATTTCTAATGCCAGCGAATAACCGCTCTACTATTTAAATCGCACCTGTAATCTAGGACGGCATAGTGGATTACTCGCGAACTATAACACCGCCACCAAATAATTTGTTTTACTTTTTAAATGGCCTTGTAACCACCGGCTAGCCGAGCTTGCCGTAAGAATTTCAGCACAAACCTTAAATATTTCAGGCTTTAAGATAGACAACCAAACATAGACCACTAAGTATTTGAAGACATCAGTGAGGGCAAATTAGGGTTTGCCGTTAAATCTAACCTTAAAACCCTTAAAATGTTGAATTTAATTAACGCTAGAAGAAAGAAGAGTAATAGGTCATTCTCAGAACATTGGTATCAAAAATATGCATGGCTTACGAGAAGTGAAACGAAAATTAAACTATTTTATTGGGCATAACACGCATTTTATTTTGAAATCGCAATCCGTGGTGCGGCTGTACGAAAATTTAAAAGAACTGTTTCGGGCCTTCCAAAAGTATGATATTTCAAAAGAGAATACCTACTAACTAAAACTTTATTTAGTTGAAAAACAAACATTTATATGGTTAAAAATGTAGTTCGAAATTATTGACAGTTACGATGCAAACTTTTTTGCATAGGGATAAAAAAAAATTAATGTGAAATTAAAGAATTTATTACACATCTGTTCAATGCAAAGAATAGTAGACAAAAACGAAATCTGGGCGTGGTCTCCAAGAATTGTCGCCTGTGGCGCTAGTCTTGCGTCTTCAGCAGCTTTTTTCTGGATCTGCGTCTGTACCGAACTACTGACCCTAGCTGCCAATCCACGAGCCGCCACTGCTAAAGTCACATCATTTTTATTAAAATAGATTAGAATGACGGCACAAAGCCTGACATACTCGTAGCCGTGTGTCTATGCAAAAGCCAAACTGACAAGCTGTAAGATAATTATTGATTTAAAAATACCGGCACCAAGGAGATATTAAAGGCTTTAAATTTTACGGTAGATTTGAATCATCTTTCTTAGAAATTTTTGTTACTAAAGCCTATTTAAGATATATTTCTATCTTAGCAATAATTTATGAGCCTGGTCGGTGGAACCAGTACTAAATTCTATTGCAGCATTATAAGTTACAAACCCGTTTTAATTATATAAATATACCTAAAGTTTTTACACCTTATACAATCTAACACCAAAAGACCAGCCTTAATTGCGGTTTTTCCCAGCTTATAGATTATTGTAATATTATTCAATTATAAAAGCATATTAATAAGAAATATTGATTAAATTAATTTATAACAAAAGTTGCTGGACTTTATAAAAACAATTTATATTTCATTAAATTTTCATAAATCCATCAATACGATATAAAATTCAATAAACTTGTTACAGCATATAAACGAATTAAATAAAAATATTCGCTGCCTGTACTATTAAATTTATTAACAGCTAAAACCAAATTAATTTTTTACATGTACCTATTAGTAATAGATGATTTATTTGTGAACAAAACCTGAAATAGTATATTATGTTACAAGGACGAAAAATGCAGTATTTCGGACGTATTGCGGGAGATTACTGGACGAGGCAAAGCCGAGGCCAGTAACCCGCATAGTCCGAAATACATTTTTCGTCCGTATAACATACGTTATTTTTTTATTCGATTGTGTTTTTGCTCGGATTATAAAATAATGTAAAAATTAAGAAAACCAATATATTTCATCTTGCATTGTAATTTTTTGTCCCTTGAATGTTTGAACAATGAAACCTGTAATATGCGTATCCATGGATCTAACAAATAATTAAATTAATATTATCAACTGACGTTTTATCAATCAGGCGATAGTTTTAACTAATCTTTCGTGTTCTGCTAGTTTTAAAACCTGAAAAACACAATAAAAATGGAAATAGACGATGATCTTATAGAAGGTACACCACCTGACATTCAAGAAACTGCCAAGGAAGTAATGTTACATTTGTTGCCACAAAAATCTAAGGAAATATATGAAAGAGCTTATAAAAAATTTATGGATTGCCGGCAAGAAAAAAATATACAGTCGTTCTCCGAAAACGTCTTCTTGGTCTATATGGCGGAATTATCGAAAACTATGAAGTCATCTACTCTGTGGTCGCAGTATTCTATGCTACGTGCAGTGGTAAATGTAAAACAGAATATTGATATATCTAAATACATGAGATTACGAGCATTGTTGAAACAAAAAAGTGTTGGATATTGTCCAAAGAAATCAAGGATCCTAACTAGAGAAGAGGTTCACAAATTCCTTTGCCATGCTCCAGATGACAAATACTTAATGTTGAAGGTAAATGTAACTATATAATAGTATTTTAAATTTCTGACTAACAATTTTCTTAATTACAGGTTGCTTTTATTTTTGGAATCGCGGGCGCATGTCGTCGAGAAGAACTGGCTCATATGAAAATTAATGACATACAAGATTTGGGAACGGCTTTGTTAATAAAAATTCCCTATAATAAAACAAACAAACCGAGATCATTTACGGTGACTGGCGAATATCTAAAGTATTATAGAAATTATCTGGCTTTACGTCCAACAAATATGAGTGATGGGCGATTTTTTGTGTCTTATCGCAATGGAAAATGCCCTAAGCAAGTTGTCGGTATACACAAATTTGGCTCTATACCTCAGGAAATAGCATCTTACTTAAAACTGCCGAATGCCAAGGAATTCACGGGACATTGTTTCAGAAGAACATCGGCCACATTACTTGTAGATGCGGGAGCAGACATAACATCTCTAAAACGGCATGGAGGCTGGAAGTCTTCGGGAGTAGCCGAGGGCTACATAGATGATTCCTTAAGTAATAAGTTAGAGCTGACCAAGAAAATATTCAACATTCCACAATCTGACCTGCAGTCAGTCTCGACTCAGGTGTCGCAATCCGTCTCCCAATCGAGTTCAACATTGGAGAATAATATCATAACGGAGACCAAAAATAATAACACATCCTCAAAATCAAATTTACATCACCCCGTTCTTGTTCAAAATTGTTCTAATTGTACATTTAATATAAATATTGTAAATAATTGAATAAAATAAACTGTTGAAAATATTTTAGCGTCCGACAAAATGTTTTCGGACTAGGACGACAAAGGTTGCCTAGCTACCAGCGCAATAATCAATACCTTATTGAAAAGGTTACCTTTTCGTCCAAATATCTGATCTATAAAACGTCATTTTTTGACACAATCGGATAAAAATTAAATTTTTTCTGTTTATCTACTTTCGTCAAACAATGTATTATACATATATAGATAAGGATAATAGTAGACGTACATCTCTGTGTTATCCTTATTCATATATCATGGGTCAATGGAGGGATATTTGGAATTTTAGCTATATATTTCTAATTTTAAATCGCTCAATAACTTCTTAACCGGTAGTGACGAGAAACCGCTTTGTCCACTTTTGTATATACAGGGTATTTCAGGGGTACGGTACGTAACTTAGGGGGGTGATTTCCTATAATATTCTAAGAGAAAAGTTCATATGAACATGTGTCTGGAGTTGTCCCATTTTTGATATACACTGGCGTCCCGGGGAGCATTTTAACAAATGAAGACTAGACCTGAATAAGGGGCTAAGTGCCAAAAATAGAAAATTTTGTTTTTTTCCTTAAAAAGGTGTTAAATGCCATGCTTCATGTTCCCTAGAAGGGGCTAAGTTCCAAACGAATATTTCTCTCATTATATTGGCGATACAGATGGCGTACGTGCGTAAGTCGCAAGCGTATTTTCCTATAGAAAGGGCAAAGTGCCATTTTGTTTGTTTCGCTAATAGCTCACGTGTTTTTTCCTGCATCATTCGTCTAGCGACAGTCGGCCGACACTGTGTTCTTTTTACCTGCAGCGTGGTTTAAACAATAAAATGAATTTAGAGAACAATAATAACAATAAGAAAAATAAAAAGTATGGAACTGGAATTAAATTTAAAGATCAACAAAAATTAAAAATATCTGGCAAAGAATATGTGTCTTGCAAAGGAAAAACTGTTCCAGGTAAAAAGCAATCAGTAGCCGAGGTAAGATGTTTTTTAGGTTTTGGCCAAGTAAGTTTTTTACTGATTTAAGTTCTTTAATTTTTAGGTGATATGTAAGTGTTATAATGATGGTTGCAAACAGATAACAAGTGAACAAAAAAAGAAATTGTTTGAAAATTTCTACTCTTTAAATTTGCAAGCGCAAGGATCATTTTGTATGTCTCATATACATTTAGTTGAAGTTAAAAGAAGACGCCATGGTCAATATACTGAGCCAAGGGAGAGCAGAAGGCAGGCTTCCATATATTATACTTTGCCTGATGGATCAGGAACTATTGTGAAGGTTTGTAAGAAATCTTTTATGAATGTTTTGTCATTGGGGAGAAAGAAGATGGAAGTTCTAATAACAAAAAAAAAAAATGGTGACTTAACTTATATAGATAAACGCGGAGCTCACGGCCATCATCGAAAAGTATATACTAAACAAGATCGGGAGCGAATTATAAATCATATTAATTCAATTCCGAAAGACGAGAGTCATTACTCTCGTGCAAAAAGCTCCAAGTTTTACTTAAGCCCAGATCTTAACATACATCGTCTTTCAAAAGCCTTTAATAAACAGTACCCTCAAAACGTTGCTTTACAAATACTACAGTAGAGTTTTTAAACAAGAATTTCCAAATTTGAGTTTTCGTAGACCAAGAACAGATACTTGTAAAACATGCGATAGATACGCATGTGTGATAAGAATAGACAAACCCGCTTCGCATTCTGTAAGCAACGACTTAGAGTCGCACCACCGTAAGGCAGAAAAAGCTCAAACTACCCTTAAAGAAGAATGCAGTTCCTCTCAACAACCTGGAAGTGAGATTTGCACGATAACAATAGACTTGGAAAAAGTATTGTTTATCCCAACATTAACGCACTCCGATATGTATTATATGAGACAACTGCCTGTCTACAACTTTAGCGTACATATCGCTGATACGAATGAAGCCTACATGTGTATTTGGAATGAAACCGAAGCCTCTAGAGGTTCCAATGAAATTATGTCTTGCTTGCTAAAAGTTTTAAATTCCGGCGTTACAGAGAAGAAAAAACTAATAATATGGTGCGACAACTGCACAGGCCAAAATAAGAATCGGGTAGCAATATTTTTTATGCTGTTTTTAACATCTATTGGTCTTTTTACAGAAATTACTATGAAATTTCTTGTTAGCGGTCATAGCTACCTACCGAACGATCGTCATTTTGCAAAGATTGAGAAACGAAGGAGGCTTAAAAAATGCTTCGTGCCTGAGGACGTCGAAGAACTCATAAGGGATACCAGATTAATACAGCCATATAAAGTGGTAAAAATGGAACCCGGCAACTTTCTTAATTTGCAGCAAGCCGCGGATTCCCTAATATCTACTAATAAGCTTTCAATATCGAAGCTGTCACAGATACGAGTTGCGACAGATAACCCGGGATTCGTATTTATTAAAAAGTCGCATAGTGAAATCGAACCTTGGGAAAAGATAAAAGTTTTAAAGAAAAATATATCCGAAGACCGAATAAAATCCGCCCAGTTAGTAGTACAAGGATCCATACCACAACTTAATGCAGCCAAAAAGCAAAATTTACGTGCTATGATCCCCTATCTGTCTTTACCAGAACACCAACACTTCTACGAAAAAATTACAGCATAGTAACCGGCACTTACCGTTTACAAAAATGCTATTGGCACTTAGCCCTTTTCCATTTATTCCATTTTCTTTTGTATATATTAAAAACATTTTTGATTTCTGTGTTTTTTTCTCACAATGTATGTATTTTAAGGTTCTAAATAAACATTATTTTGAAACTACAGAGATTTTTATTTATTAATGGTTAAATTAATCAGTTTTTTTACTCTGCTGAAAAATTTTCTATTTGGCACTTAGCCCCTTATTCAAGTCTAGTCTTCAAATGTTATTGACAGAAAAATATGCGCCACTGACTTTTTTCTAGTTTTGATATTTTTCTCGGATTTAACAACTAATATTACAACTTCTTTGTTTGTTGAATTGATCTCGTATCTAGTTTCTTTTTCGAGAGAAAAAATAAGAACCACTTTATTGCATGTACAAAAAGTCTACCTATGTGTTTCAAAGGTAATTAAAACATTTAAATTAAAAATAAAATTCATCATCTGATAACCTGACTAACTATCTTGAGTTTGGATACGATTAGGACTATGATTGAGCTTTCTTAACTTTTTCGTTTCTTTTAGCATACTGATATTCCCCGTTTTATAATATGCACCATATTGGTCGGTTACTTATCTGCAACTGTCAATTGACACAGAATATGTTTCTGGTTTTCGTTTTAATTGTGTTTGTCTACCAGTTTTACATCTTTAAGGGTATATTTAAATATATATTTTAAATCAATCATATTCCAATATCAAATAACAGATCACTATCCAATTATTTTACAAAATTTTTCAAATATAAATCAAATTAAAAACCATGATTTAATAAAAAATAAAACTTACATTGATTACAATAAATTAAAGAAATCTTTAAGTAAATCAAATTGGGATAAATATTTTTTATTAAAATCTTCTGAAGATTTAAGTAATTTTTTAATTAACGAAATTCAAATTAATGTGGAAAAATGTAAAGTCAATATTAAAAATAGAGTAAATATATCAAAAAAAGAGTGGATATCAAAAAGCTTATTAATATCAATAAATAAAAAGAATGAACTTTATAAGAATCTCAAAAATTCAGATAATCAAAACCTGTTAAATGAATATAAAATTTATAAAAATAAATTAACGGAAATTATTAAAAAAGCTAAAATAATTTATTATAAATCTCAAATAGAAAATAAATGTCAATCAGCAAAATAAATATGGAATTGTGTTAAAAAATTATGCAATGAAAAATATAAAAAAAATAATTCAATAAATTACATGACACTTCAAAATGGAGAATTAACTAATGATCAAAATGTAATATCTAATAATTTTATTGAATATTACTCAAAAGTTGGTGAATCATTGGCTAATAATATATTAAATAAAAATAAAAGTAAAATTTTATATGAAAGTTTATCAAATAACTTAAATTCCTTTTATCTAGAAGAAACCAATTATTATGAAATTAAAAATATTATAAATAATCTTAAACCTAAAAAATCTCCTGGAATTGATGGAATAACATCAGAGATATTAAAATCAATTAATTCAGAGATATCTAAACCGTTAGTTTATTTAATAAATACTATATTTAGAACAGGAATATATCCAAATGCTTTTAAAATAGGTTTAATAAAACCAATTTATAAAGATGGAAACAAAACAGAATTTCAAAATTATAGACCTGTAACATTAATTTCATCATTAGCAAAAATATTTGAAAAAGTTTTAAAAGATAGAATGGACAAATTCTTAAATAAAAATAAAATAATATCAGCGAAACAATTTGGCTTCAAAAAATATAAATCAACTCAAGATGCAATTTGTCAACTAACAACTAAGATTTATAACTCAATGGATAATAAAATGCAAAGTATTTGTATTTTTTTAGATTTAGCAAAAGCTTTTGATACTGTAAGTCATGAAATACTTTTAAAAAAATTAGAAAATCTAGGTTTCCGAGGAAATGTTTTAAATTTAATTAAAAGTTATTTAAATAATAGACCACAATATGTCAAAATTGGTGAGACGATCAGTATACCAAAAATTTTTAATTATGGAGTCCCACAAGGAACAGTTTTAGGACCATTATTTTTTAATATATATTTAAATGATATATTTACTTTAAATTGTCAAGGAAAATTACATAGTTTCGCAGACGATACTGTAATATTTTACGAAGGAATGAATTGGAATATTATAAAAGATATAATTAAAAATGATTTTATAAAAATTAATGAATGGTTTAATAATAATTTATTAACAATAAATTATAAAAAAACAAAATATCTTCTATTTACTTCTTATAAAAATAATTTACCAAATGCAACAAATACACGTAGAATTAATGAAAATGTAAAAATAGAGCAAGCAAATTATATTAAATATTTGGGAATAATTATTGATAAACATTTAAAATGGAATTTACAGAGCGAATACCTTACTAAAAAATTAAGAATGCTTATTCCAAAATTTAAACATCTTAAACAATTTTTAAATATAAAACAGTTGGAAATAATATATTATTCTTTAGTACAAACTCAAATAAATTATGGAATATTAGGTTGGGGTGGAATAAACAAAAGTCATCTTTATAATATAGAAGTCCTTCAAAAACGGATTTTAAAAATTATTTATAATAGAGATTATTTATATTCCTCTGATATGCTTTATAAAGAAAGTAAAAAAATGGATATCAGACAATTATTTACTTATAATATGCTAATTTATATGTTTAAAAATAAAAATCAATTAAATTTTATTAGTCATAAATATAATACCAGAAATAAAAATCAAATTACATTAAAGAATAAAACCAACAAAATTATAGGACAAAAACATTTTTTAAATATAATTCCTTATATTTTTGATATAACACCAAAATCAATTTTATCAATCAGATCAATAATAAAGTTTAAAAAGGAAATTAAAAAATGGATAATTACTAATCAAAGATATATCTTTCATAATATAATAAATTAAAACATTTATTATTTACCTACCTATATTATTGTGATAAAAAACATAAAATTAGAAAATTATATTCATAGATGTTATAAAATATAATAATTACCTATACTCACAACAAGTTTTCTTCGTGAGTTAAAACAAATATTATTTTTGGTTTATTCAAAAAATCTTTATATACATATTATATTATACTTAAAATATTGTATTTATATATGTTTGAATAAACTTTTTTATTATTATTATTATTATATTAATCAAAGATTTTACGTTTTTAACAAGTTTTATTTTTTTGATCAATTCTGATTAATTTCTTTACAAACTGTGGCTTACTTAATTACGGGTTACGAGGCCTTAGGTCTCCAGTACCCCCCCCCCCCCCCCAAAAAAAAAACCTTGAAGAATATTTTTTAAACCTTTATAAATGGGACTTCAACAAAATGGAGTAAGTACTGACCTTATTAATAATTGTAACCAATGACTAATTATACTTTCTTTTCATTTAACAGAATCATACTTAAATCCTAACAAAATCTTTCTTTCATTTTATCAAGCAAATATCATATTATCAATTAGAATGTTCCACGAATTCCGTTTATATACCCCTTCATTAAAACCTTCATAGGAATAACTTCATTTCTTTCTTCATCACCTGCCAAATGTGATAAACCTTATACAAATTCATTTAAATTAAAAATTTTATCTAACATTTTGGTATGCTGATTGCTTTCACTGCTTACTACATTTTCAAATTCTAAACCTCCATCAACGTCAAATTCCACCAATAATTTTTTTCTCTACTGCTAATACTAACAGCAACATTTCTTTTGCCTCCTGAGGATGAAGGTAACTACTTCCAAAACATGTAGACTTATTATAATAAAATTGAGCCTTTGATTGCTCTTCGATTTAATTAGTGGAGAGAGACTTTTTGACTTTCTTTCCTTTCCCTAAAAATGAATTTTTTTTTTTAAATAATGATACAAGCAAAAATGCAACAATTAATCAAGGAAAATTTTAAAAATGGCTACCTTCTAATAAAACGCACGATTGCAATCGTCTTATCGTTGATTCTCTTGTGTATGTGTGTGTGTGTGTGTGTGTTAAGTCAATGGCTCTGGTTGAAACTCTTACACGTTCACAAATGTCTGCATTATTTCGTATTGCATTGCAACTTTCAATAATTCGAATTCTTAAGTCATAGACTTTAGGTGACCCTATAAATAGTAGTCTAGAGGATTCAAGTCGGTCCGATTACCCTAGTCAATGGAGGCAGAATTATGTTACAGTTTTCCCGGTATTATAATTAATAGAATTACTGTCGTATAATGTCTTATGTTTCCTTGAGTAGAGTATAGCTTCTTTATAATATAGATTCCTGATGGATAATAAGTTAGAATGGGCAAGAAGCAGAGGTGTAGGGTACCTTATATCCAAATTCAAGGTGAGTTTAATTATACGTTTTTGGGCAATAATTAGAGCATTCAATGTATTATTATAGGCACCCAACAATACTATAAGACAGAATTTTGGTTTCTTTAGAGCCTTTTAATTAAATTTTGAACTGTGCGACCGTTCGGGGACTGTACTGGTACAGTTTTTGGTCAGGTTGGAACATAAATTTACTGGCAAATACGATTTTGCCATGTGTGAAATCTTCAAACAATTAATGTTGTCTGTTTGGTTGCCTATACTAAAGACTGGAATGAGGGTAGGCTTACCGGACCAGGTTCTGGATTTAAGGCGACTTAAAAGTAAAATAATTAATTTGATAGTAGTTTGCGAGTAATTCACTATGACGGTCGGGATTACAAAGGAGATTTAAAAAGTGGAACGGTTATTCGCTGGCAGTTCTCTGTTTGACACTCCCGCTCCTGAAAAGCTGCTACTGCAAGTGATAGTAGTGGCCGTGAACTACAAAAATATTTCTGTGATATTTTATTCTAAAGAATTCGTTGGCCATCTAAGTCCATACTCTACACCTGATTTGTTCAGGGTAGTTGCGTTATTAAAATTGTGCCTAATCGAACCCGCAAGCCTAGCCGCTTTACTATTTTTATGGCATGCATTGACGCTATATCTCTTATCGTTTATCAAACGCCAACATAAATACGCCCTTAGGTCTAGGAGCGCCGACAATATTCATTTATATGCACTGGTGGTGTCTTGTGTGTTTTTTCTATACAAGTAAACAATATCAAGTAAGCCTTTTTTAAACGATACTTTTAAACCGTGTCCGGCACTGCGCCGTATTATGGAAATAATATATCGATATAATTATTTGTCTATGGCAGGGATGCACATACGGCCCGCTGTCGATATTTATGCGGCCCGCCAACGAATTTTAAAAGTATTCTACTCGCCGCGCTCCAGTCTAAGCATATTGTTACGAGACTAGAAATCTATCGCATCAACTATATTACTTTAAGATTCGCGAAACACGTCGGTAGTATCCCCGAACAAAGTGGAAGGTTCTCGATGTTTGGTAACTCGTATAAATACAACGCATCGCCAGCTACCGGGACAGTTAAGTTTTAACTACGGACAAGCGAACGTTATACTGATTGAGAACTGTTATCTGTGACGAGTAAATATTTCGTGGTTCGAACTTGGCTTCTACCTATGTAACAATATAATATCAATTTTGATATGGATAAACCAGGCCCCAATAAGAAACGTAGTCGTAAGGTTGAAGATGAAAATCGACAGTTTCAAGATATTTGGACCGAAAAATACTTTTTATTTCATCGCATAACAAAATTGTTTGTTTAATATGCAAGAGTAGTGTTTCTATTCCGAAGGAATATAATGTGAAAAGGCACTATGAAACCCAGCATCCTACTTTTACCAAATTAACTGAGAAAAATCGAACGCAAAGAATTTCCACTTTACAACAGGAACTAATAGGCCAGCAAGCTATGTTTACAAAACCAATTCAAAATGCTGAAACAGCTACTGAAGTTAGCGTTGAAATATCTCGAATAATAGCGAAAACTTGTCGGTCTTTTAAAGATGGTGAGTTTGTTAAGCAATGTTTAGATATCGCCGCAAAAAAAATTTGTCCGGAAAATGTAAAGAAGTTTAAAAAAATTCAGTTAAATCGGATGACTGTTCAAAGAAGAATTACCGCATTAGCAGCTAATATGGAAGAGCAATTAGCTACGAAATCGAGAAGTTTTAAGTATTTTTCTATAGCACTCGACGAATCTACATATATAAAAACCAATATTGGAATGAAGCACAACGGCGACATCCTATAGTAATCGAGCGTACCACCGAGCGAGCCGGTGAGGTTCTATAAAGATCCATACACCTGCGCGGAGCCCATAGTAACAGGCATCTAACCTCGGTGGCGCCGAAAACCATTTCTTCGGTTTTGGTTACCGAGACCTTAAGATTTCAACAAACAAATGTTTGTCCCTTATCCTTTCCATCAGACCCAATCTCTGGACGCGTTTCGCTGTATAACAGCTCATCAGCAGAGCTATAGGGTCTGACGGAAAGGAAGGGACTGTCTGTGACTTTCATCACGATATATAGAAACCAATATTGGAATGAAGCACAACGGCGACATCCTATAGTAATCGAGCGTACCACCGAGCGAGCCGGTGAGGTTCTATAAAGATCCATACACCTGCGCGGAGCCCATAGTAACAGGCATCTAACCTCGGTGGCGCCGAAAACCATTTCTTCGGTTTTGGTTACCAAGACCTTAAGATTTCAACAAACAAATGTTTGTCCCTTATCCTTTCCATCAGACCCAATCTCTGGACGCGTTTCGCTGTATAACAGCTCATCAGCAGAGCTATAGGGTCTGACGGAAAGGAAGGGACTGTCTGTGACTTTCATCACGATATATAGAAACCAATATTGGAATGAAGCACAACGGCGACATCCTATAGTAATCGAGCGTACCACCGAGCGAGCCGGTGAGGTTCTATAAAGATCCATACACCTGCGCGGAGCCCATAGTAACAGGCATCTAACCTCGGTGGCGCCGAAAACCATTTCTTCGGTTTTGGTTACCGAGACCTTAAGATTTCAACAAACAAATGTTTGTCCCTTATCCTTTCCATCAGACCCAATCTCTGGACGCGTTTCGCTGTATAACAGCTGATCAGCAGAGCTATAGGGTCTGACGGAAAGGAAGGGACTGTCTGTGACTTTCATCACGATGAGCTGTTATACAGCGAAACGCGTCCAGAGATTGGTTCTGATGGAAAGGATAAGGGACAAACATTTGTTTGTTGAAATCTTAAGGTCTCGGTAACCAAAACCGAAGAAATGGTTTTCGGCGCCACCGAGGTTAGATGCCTGTTACTATGGGCTCCGCGCAGGTGTATGGATCTTTATAGAACCTCACCGGCTCGCTCGGTGGTACGCTCGATTACTATAGGATGTCGCCGTTGTGCTTCATTCCAATATTGGTTTCTATATATCGTGATGAAAGTCACAGACAGTCCCTTCCTTTCCGTCAGACCCTATAGCTCTGCTGATGAGCTGTTATACAGCGAAACGCGTCCAGAGATTGGGTCTGATGGAAAGGATAAGGGACAAACATTTGTTTGTTGAAATCTTAAGGTCTCGGTAACCAAAACCGAAGAAATGGTTTTCGGCGCCACCGAGGTTAGATGCCTGTTACTATGGGCTCCGCGCAGGTGTATGGATCTTTATAGAACCTCACCGGCTCGCTCGGTGGTACGCTCGATTACTATAGGATGTCGCCGTTGTGCTTCATTCCAATATTGGTTTCTATATATCGTGATGAAAGTCACAGACAGTCCCTTCCTTTCCGTCAGACCCTATAGCTCTGCTGATGAGCTGTTATACAGCGAAACGCGTCCAGAGATTGGGTCTGATGGAAAGGATAAGGGGCAAACATTTGTTTGTTGAAATCTTAAGGTCTCGGTAACCAAAACCGAAGAAATGGTTTTCGGCGCCACCGAGGTTAGATGCCTGTTACTATGGGCTCCGCGCAGGTGTATGGATCTTTATAGAACCTCACCGGCTCGCTCGGTGGTACGCTCGATTACTATAGGATGTCGCCGTTGTGCTTCATTCCAATATTGGTTTCTATATATCGTGATGAAAGTCACAGACAGTCCCTTCCTTTCCGTCAGACCCTATAGCTCTGCTGATGAGCTGTTATACAGCGAAACGCGTCCAGAGATTGGGTCTGATGGAAAGGATAAGGGACAAACATTTGTTTGTTGAAATCTTAAGGTCTCGGTAACCAAAACCGAAGAAATGGTTTTCGGCGCCACCGAGGTTAGATGCCTGTTACTATGGGCTCCGCGCAGGTGTATGGATCTTTATTGAACCTCACCGGCTCGCTCGGTGGTACGCTCGATTACTATAGGATGTCGCCGTTGTGCTTCATTCCAATATTGGTTTCTATATATCGTGATGAAAGTCACAGACAGTCCCTTCCTTTCCGTCAGACCCTATAGCTCTGCTGATGAGCTGTTATACAGCGAAACGCGTCCAGAGATTGGGTCTGATGGAAAGGATAAGGGACAAACATTTGTTTGTTGAAATCTTAAGGTCTCGGTAACCAAAACCGAAGAAATGGTTTTCGGCGCCACCGAGGTTAGATGCCTGTTACTATGGGCTCCGCGCAGGTGTATGGATCTTTATAGAACCTCACCGGCTCGCTCGGTGGTACGCTCGATTACTATAGGATGTCGCCGTTGTGCTTCATTCCAATATTGGTTTTTATATCTGTAGATTCGTCGAGTGCTATAGAAAAATACTCAAAACTTCTCGATTTCGTAGCTAATTGCTCTTCCATATTAGCTGCTAATGCGGTAATTCTTCTTTGAACAATCCGATTTAAATGAATTTTTTCAAACTTCTTTACATTTTCCGGACAAATTTTTTTTGCGGCGATATCTAAACATTGCTTAACAAACTCACCATCTTTAAAAGACCGACAAGTTTTCGCTATTATTCGAGATATTTCAACGCTAACTTCAGTAGCTGTTTCAGCATTTTGAATTGGTTTTGTAAACATAGCTTGCTGGCCTATTAGTTCCTGTTGTAAAGTGGAAATTCTTTGCGTTCGATTTTTCTCACTTTATTTGGTAAAAGTAGGATGCTGGGTTTCATAGTGCCTTTTCACATTATATTCCTTCGGAATAGAAACACTACTCTTGCATATTAAACAAACAATTTTGTTATGCGATGAAATAAAAAGTATTTTTCGGTCCAAATATCTTGAAACTGTCGATTTTCATCTTCAACCTTACGACTACGTTTCTTATTGGGGCCTGGTTTATCCATATCAAAATTGTTATTATATTGTTACATAGGTAGAAGCCAAGTTCGAACCACGAAATATTTACTCGTCACAGATAACAGTTCTCAATCAGTATAACGTTCGCTTGTCCGTAGTTAAAACTTAACTGTCCCGGTAGCTGGCGATGCGTTGTATTTATACGAGTTACCAAACATCGAGAACCTTCACTTTGTTCGGGGATACTACCGACGTGTTTCGCGAATCTTAAAGTAATATAGTTAATGCGATAGATTTCTAGTCTCGTAACAATATGCTTAGACTGGAGCGCGGCGAGTAGAATACTTTTAAAATTCGTTGGCGGGCCGCATAAATATCGACAGCGGGCCGTATGTGCATCCCTGCCATAGACAAATAATTATATCGATATATTATTTCCATAATACGGCGCAGTGCCGGACACGGTTTAAAAATATCGTTTAAAAAAGGCTTACTTGATATTGTTTACTTGTATAGAAAAAACACACAAGACACCACCAGTGCATATAAATGAATATTGTCGGCGCTCCTAGACCTAAGGGCGTATTTATGTTGGCGTTTGATAAACGATAAGAGATATAGCGTCAATGCATGCCATAAAAATAGTAAAGCGGCTAGGCTTGCGGGTTCGATTAGGCACAATTTTAATAACGCAACTACCCTGAACAAATCAGGTGTAGAGTATGGACTTAGATGGCCAACGAATTCTTTAGAATAAAATATCACAGAAATATTTTTGTAGTTCACGGCCACTACTATCACTTGCAGTAGCAGCTTTTCAGGAGCGGGAGTGTCAAACAGAGAACTGCCAGCGAATAACCGTTCCACTTTTTAAATCTCCTTTGTAATCCCGACCGTCATAGTGAATTACTCGCAAACTACTATCAAATTAATTATTTTACTTTTAAGTCGCCTTAAATCCAGAACCTGGTCCGGTAAGCCTACCCTCATTCCAGTCTTTAGTATAGGCAACCAAACAGACAACATTAATTGTTTGAAGATTTCACACATGGCAAAAACACCTCTGCTTCTTGCCCATTCTAACTTATTATCCATCAGGAATCTATATTATAAAGAAGCTATACTCTACTCAAGGAAACATAAGACATTAAACGACAGTAATTCTATTAATTATAATACCGGGAAAACTGTAACATAATTCTGCCTCCATTGACTAGGGTAATCGGACAACGCAGTTGCGTGTAAGTGGATCAAAAGTTATACAAATTATTACCTCAAGACTTGAAAAATGTTATTCACTTTACTAACTTTAAGCGAAAATTGTGTGGATGGCTTGTCAATTTTCACCTCAAATATTATGGCGAATTCAGTGACATAAAATCGCCTCTTGTCACTGTATTCTTCGGATTCTCTAGGTATGCCATGATTATGTCGTAGCTTTATCTCTGTATTTCATTATTAAGCATATCAGTTACAAAAACTTTAATTGCTGCCCTATGACCAACATAACTTAATGGAAACATTAGTTAACAAAAACACTCAGGGATACACAGTCAAGCCTTTAGTCTTTGTATATCCCTGGCTGTCACACATTTATTGCATATTGAAGATTTGCATGTTCCTCTTGTTCTTTTTATTATTTATAATTATATCGCACTAACACCGTAAATAAATAACTCATTATCTATTGGGCAATTGTTATGAAAAGCAGCTACTTTAAGATGAATGTAAAAAAAAAATTATTTGTTATTAATTTTACTTGAATTGTTTATTATGTATCCTTAGGTAAAATTTGTTTATATTGTAACATTTATTGATAATAGTAATAAAAAAATAAATAATGAAATAAATAAATTAGTAAGTTAGATAGATCTTACATTCATCAATTATCACAGACTTTAAAGTCTAGGGTTATGATTCTTAAAACAAAAGGACCGAATTAGTGTAAAATAATTCACAGTGAGTATTGTCTGTTGAAAAATAAAACTTTCGGTTTGGTTTATAGGTTAGTTAGTAAAAAGTGATCTTATTCCATGTATTTTAAGTATAAAATATGGATTTTCGTCTCCTCTTCTATTTGATAAACAAAATCAAATAAAAAAACAATGTTCGTATCCGACGACCTTTCAAATGTTAACCCTTTCGGTCCCTGCGTACACTGTAGTGTACCGAAAATTAACGTTAGCTAAATACAAATTGTAAGTGGATTTTGATCGTTGCATCCCATTGTGCACTGACGTGTACCCCTTTCTAAGAGTTGGTACGCACTAACTGCCATCTATGTGTCGAAGGTCAAATGAACGACCTATTAGCAGTATCGCGCGCAGTATTATGTCGAAAGTGGCCAGAACGTGTTTGTTTATTGGTTATTTATTTATGCAAAGTTGCAGTGGTGCATTTTGTAAAATTTGGTGTTATAAAAAATAGTTGAACTATACCATATATAATATTATTTAGTAAGGTGGTGGATATATGCAGATGCAATGCCAAGGGATCGATTCTTTAAACTGCGCAAACATTTACATTTTGTAAACGTTCAAGAAAAACCACCAGAGTGTACAGACCGATTGTGGAAAGTGCGCCCACTTTACGATATTCTCCGAAGACGTATGATGAATCTTACTTTGGAACCTGCTTTGTGCGTCGACGAGCAAATGGTCCCTTTCAAAGGCAAGCTAAATATAAAGCAATTTAAGTGAGGAATGAAACACAAAGTCTGCTCCACTAATTTAATAAAAAAGTTCAGATTAACATCCCAAACATGTTTCGAAGGTATAAACCTTCATCTTCAGTGGGTAATTATTAAGATGTTATTTATGAAGAGACCAATGACATTGTTAAATTTATTTAAACTGAAAAAGGAAGGAAAAAACACAAAATTAGACAATGTAAAAACAGCCAAGGCTTCATCAAAAAAGGGTTAATGTGATGTATTGTAAAATATGGTGATAAAACAAAACCGCGACCACAGTAAAATAAAGTCAAGTTAGAGACTTACCTAATGTTGCAGAAAAATTCTTTTTAAGAAGACATATGTAACTTTAATTAGATAACTAATACATATTTAAATTAAAGTAAAATTTATAAAATAAAATGAATTTGGTTTTATTTTAAATTTATTAAAAAACCCAAATTTTACTGGGAAAATGTAATAGGGTACGACCATCATGGTGGAGTCGTACCAAATGGTAGGTAAAATTTTGATTTAGTTAAAGTATGAATGGATAATTCTATTTATTTTTTTTTTATATAATTCAAAAAAACGGTTAAAAATCAACGCACTGCGACAATGTCAAAGGTTATCTGTTTAGACAAATGGAGTAACAACTAAATAAAGAAGGAAGATGTACACTGTATGTTAGAAAAGGTATGATGTGAACTAATATAAAAATATAAAAACTTAAAAATATTAAAAACATCGACATCTCTTAAAGCATTATAATATCATAATGGATGAGTAAGGTTTTTACGTTTTTATATTTTTATATTAGTTCACATCATACCTTTTCTAACATACAGTGTACATCTTCCTTCTTTATTTAGTTGTTACTCCATTTGTCTAAACAGATAACCTTTGACATTGTCGCAGTGCGTTGATTTTTAACCGTTTTTTTGAATTATATAAAAAAAAAAATAAATAGAATTATCCATTCATACTTTAACTAAATCAAAATTTTACCTACCATTTGGTACGACTCCACCATGATGGTCGTACCCTATTACATTTTCCCAGTAAAATTTGGGTTTTTTAATAAATTTAAAATAAAACCAAATTCATTTTAAATTCATTTTATTTTATAAATTTTACTTTAATTTAAATATGTATTAGTTATCTAATTAAAGTTACATATGTCTTCTTAAAAAGAATTTTTCTGCAACATTAGGTAAGTCTCTAACTTGACTTTATTTTACTGCGGTCGCGGTTTTATTTTATCACCATATTTTACAAAATATCTTTTTCTAATCACATTAACCCTTTTTACATGACGCCTTGGCTGTTTTTACATTGTCTAATTTTGTGTTTTTTCCTTCCTTTTTCTGTTTAAATAAATTTAACAATGTCATTGGTCTCTTCATAAATAACATCTTAATAATTACCCACTGAAGATGAAGGTTTATACCTTCGAAACATGTTTGGGATGTTAATCTGAACTTTTTTATTAAATTAGTGGAGCAGACTTTGTGTTTCATTCCTCACTTAAAATATTACTCCACTGTGAGATGGACTACTTCCATAAAATCCATAAAATAAAGCAATTTGTTAAAGGAAAACCTTGTCCATGGGGAATCAAAATATTCGCATTATGTGGTACAAGCGGCATTATGTATGATTTTATAGTATATCAGGGTTCTACGACAGAACTAAATCCTGACCAACAAGAAGTTCTTGGTTTGGGGGCTTCTGTAGTTCTGAAACTCTGTGAGCGCATCGGAGAAAAAAATATACAATTATATTATGATAATTTTTTCTCCAATTACAACTTACTTCAATATTTGAGGCAAAAGAACATTTATGTAGCAGGTACTGCACGAGTGGAAAGGTTCAAAAATCCTCCCTTTTCTTCACATGCAGATATGAAAAAACAGGGCCGCGGTACTGCAGAGGAACTTGTCAGTGGTGATGGAGACGTAATCCTTACCAAGTGGTTTGACAATAAGGCAGTCATTATGGCTTCTAATTATATGAGTGTTGGTTCGACAGACCAGTGTAAGAGGTGGGACAAACAGTCCAAAGAGTACATAAATGTTTCTCGGCCAGAAGTTGTTAGAAATTATAACATCAACATGGGTGGCGTCGATAAAATGGACTTTCTTATTACTATATATCGCACATATATAAGATCACGTAAATGGACTCCTCGCATGTTTACACATGCTATAGATATAGCTTGTACAAATGGGTGGCTGGAATATAAATCGAAAGCTGTTGCTCTGGGAGTTAGAAAAAAGGACATTATGGATCTTTTGCATTTTCGCGCATATATTGCTGAAGCTCTTATCGGGTCAAATAAAAACTTAACAACAAGGCAACGAGGAAGACCTTCAAATTCATCTCCTTCGCTACCTACAAGTAGCAGAAATACACGACCTGAAATACATCCTGTTGCTGAAGTCCGATTAGATGGCTATAATCATTTGCCTGCCGTTCATGACAAAAGCTTTGCATCTCGTTGCAAATTTCCGGAATGTAAAAGCAGAACACACATAATGTGTCAAAAATGTGATGTACATTTATGCATCACAAAAAAACAAAATTGTTTCATGTTATACCATAAAAAATAATAAATGATTGTTACAAGCTTTAGATTTTGCATTATTATAGAAAATAGAGAAGTCCAAAATCTTGAAGTGATCGAGACCGTAAAGTCCTATTGTACACTATAATGTACACATCAAATGTCAAATTAGGGTAACCCTAGGACTTTTTTCCAAAAATATAATGTTATTATAGGGCAAAACAAACTTATTTACCAAATATCAGAATTTTTGGATATCAAAAAAAAAAAATTGGGACTGAAAGGGTTTTAATTAACATCAAAGGCAAAGGGAGTAATAGGTAATTTTAAGAAAATTGCTATCAATAATATATATATTACTTACGGGAAGTAAAACCAAAATTAAACTGTTTTGTTGGTCACAATATGAATTTATTTTCAAATCAACAAGGAAAAATTGAAAATTCGTGGTGCGGCTGTACGATAATTTAGAAGAACTTGATTTATTTGGTTAGCAAAACATTTTATATGACTTAGCAATGACAACGAAGTTTAGATCGAACAATCACTTCGTTATGCGCCGATATCGTAATTTTTAGGATATTTATTATGAAATTTTTGACATAATTACGGTGCAAATTAAAACACGCTCTGCTAATTTTAAAAACTATTTTTTTTTTTCGATATTTTCGATAAAAGCAGGTTTAAAGGGTTGCTAAAGATTTTCCTAAGTAGACAATTTTTGGAAAATCTGTTGTCAATGTTATCAATCATTTTTTAACAGAGAGAACCAGTTAAAAGTGTAATGCTGATCCGCTAATTTTTTGAAAAATTTGTGGAAATGTATTATTTTGTTGAGGTATAATATATAACCTCACGAATAACAATTTATTACAAAACACCGTTCCGGAAATTTATAAATTATTGTCATTTTCACCTACTATCTGTGTCAAATGAGCAAGTGTTTTCGTGTCCAAAGTTTTAATTCGCTTTAGAGTCTAAAATGCGGTAAAGCTTATTCTCGTAATACAATAATAATTATCCAGGAGCGAATGTCAAGTTTGTCACAATTCTGAAGAAAAAATTCTAAAGAAACTACAAAAACATCTGAGGTTTATGATGCTGTAAATCACTATTTAACAAACAGCTTTTCTCATGCATGGTAATTGTTATAATAAAAAAATATACTATTGTTTTATTTTTTACTTTAAAACAGTATTTTGTATTTTCTGGTAGTTTTTGATTATGGCACTTAGATCACTTAGCTTAACCACTCTTCAATTAATATCGTCTCAGGCGCGGATCCAGGGGGAGGGATTATGGGGGTCATGCCCCCCCCCCCCCTCCAAAATGATACTACATAATATTATCATGAATGAAGGGTGTTTGATTAAAATTATAAAATTAGTTAAATGTTATGATTTATCCGTACGTACTAAAATCAGACTGTTGAAGTGCTATAATTTAGGGAGTCTAGTCTTGAACCCTGACTATTGACGACATCCGTAACAAGAAAGCAATACAAGGATATTTTAAGTAGATAGTTCTTGCAATACTTAGATCTTTGAAAATACTATTAATCTATCAAGTTTACATCAAAAGGTAAAAACAAATCGTTTTCAAGATAGATCTAATAGGCCATCTACATGATTCACCCTATATTCAACGAGTATGACATATTTTCTTCTGATATTATTCTAAATAAATATCATAAAAATTGAATATTTAACGATTTCTTCGGTTGCTCCTGAAAGGAGGTTGCACTCCAAAATATATTATATGAAAGCATATTTTGTTTTACCGAGATAAATTTTATATGCAGCGTGGATTTTTAAACGTGTGAAATATTGAACAGAAAAGACCAAAGGAAATATTTTCTAAGCTGCCCTGAATATATTTGGCAACCAATTTTCCTTTTTATATTCTCAGCAGTTCATGCTGAAAATTTATAGGATAGGGATGAGAATTGAACTCAAAGGAAAAAACGAGAGCTTAAATTTGGCATTTCTAAAGCAATTTAAATATATAGAGGAAGGAACATTTATTTTTTGCTTGAATGTCAGTTCCGGTAATATTTGTTTTTTTATCTACAATTTATACTGGAACGTCACCAATTTACTAAACCTATGTAAATACAGGTTGATTCTTTGGTTGGGCCTTTCTTTAACTATACAATGCGATATTTTAAACTCGGGCCATATGATGCCATCTGCCATCAAACTTTTAACCCTTTGCTATAGCCCGATGTACTGAAGCAATATAGCTAAAACCTAAAACGTTTAAAGTTTAGGGTCTTCTGTTTAGGAGAAGCTTGTCTTTGCACCAAGGAAATTTTAAGAACCATTTCCCCCACAAATTATCATATCTTTTAAATTCATGCATCGAAAGTTTCCAAAATCTCTTAAAACTGTCGATTTACACTGTAGAGGAACGTATGTAGGTGGTCTTAAACAGCATCAGAGAAATGTCAGCTTAAAGAATGGTCGATAACTTTGCTTTTTCTGATCCTGATGGACCAGTCCCGCCTAGAGTAACAGTACAGCGGTTACATCAACAAATTTTAGCTACTAGAGGCAGGTATCTAGTGTTTTGACGAAAGAGACGCAAATGTAGTGAACTAAGAATTCAAAATTGAAGAATCTTTAACCATTGATGAGAATCCAGCCACTAGTTTTACTCAGCTTGCTAAAGTTTTTAATAAATCCAGGAGTAGTTTCTACAAAGCAATTTGATGACGCACTGGATAAATTCTCTAATATATACTATATAATATATACTATATAATATATACTATATAATATATACTATATTATAGGGGTGCTCACTCGTTAATTTTTTGCTACCTTTGATTAAAACAACTGTTTACTTAGACACTTGTGTTTTTATTCCTTCATGCAGGTTATGGTAGCATGTTACAAGATTGACGACAATACACTGGTCGATACTTAACGTTCATATTACTGCCTGCTTTTTTACATTGTTTCCCTAACTATCACTTTGAAGTAAATCACAAACCGCTCCGGTATCGTAGGGAGTTTAACTTCGTACGTGAGATAACTGTTAGTTTTACTTAAAAAGAAACTATTAACTGCCCACAAAGGCCTTAAAATCGTGCCGCTTGCGTAAGAGCACCTGGCGTCACGGAGGCATCATGGAAGACTGCTCTTTCATGCCCGTTGCGCCGTGCCGTCTCGTCTCTCTACTGCCGCGCGATATGATCTGACCATATAATTCGCCCATTAGGAAGCTCACATCCCAATGTTGATGTTGCCAATCACTGCGTTTTAAGTTATTATTATTATTATATTATTATAGTAATTTAAGTTACAAACAAAAATAGCAGAGATTGAAATCGCACGCACAGATAATTTCCTAACCTATTCTCTTTGACGTGTTGATACACGTGTCCCCACACAATTAAATAAGAGAAGTAGGTACAGTCTACAAATTATTGAACATTTTGGCTTTAAACAAGAATTTTTCCTTAATGATTATTTTCGATACAGGGTAATCTGAATATCTCTAAACCCGACAACTTTGCCCATTGCAGACAACATTGTCCACTGAAGCACATACAAAATTAAATATTTTTTTAAATCTGGCAACACTGTGGTTTTTTGTGACAGTGCCGACCACACATTTTACTTCACCCTCCGTTTAAATGAAGTGGCCTATGGCGTCCCTGTTTTAATAAAACGTAAAATTTTCCATGTTTCCGCGTTTTTTTTAAGTAAAATGCTGCTAAGGCAGAATTCGCTATGTGGTTCACACTAAAGTTTCTATAAAATATGCTTCACAGAGTCCTATAATAACCTTTAAAGTTACACTAAGTAGGTAAAACTATTCAATTTATTAAAAGCAAAGTGGGCAATGTTACCACTTTATCGACAAAACTTAAGTAATTATTATTTTGTTTCTGGTTTTTAAAGAAAACATTTTTTATGCTGTATCTACTTATAATTCGGGTAGTATGTGTATTCTATAGGTATGTACAGGGTGCCCATTTTTCGATTTAATTGCAGGGTATCTCGGTAACCAATAAAGATAGAGACTTGCGGGTCTTACATTACTACGTTACTTTTTCGTGCAACAGAAGGTTCCGCAAACAGAATTGTCATAGCTTTCTTATATTTCCAGCTACAGGGTGTTTTCGAAATTGTTTGCTTTTTGACCACCCCCTGTATTTCGGTTATCCTTTAACTTATTGAAAAATTGAAAACTGTTTCAAGGAGAGTTTTTTAAGTAGAATTCAGTGGCGTACTGAATTTTTTTTTGGGAGTCTTACTTTTCGAGGTTTAAAGCAGACTCATGTTTTTTTAAATGGGACACCTTGCATATTTTTCTCTTTTTTGATTGAGCTATTTTTAAGCTTTTTAAAAGTATTTAATAGTCGATAGTTAATATTAATAATAAACGCACAAAACTAAAAATTTAGAAAATTAGGGTAGTATGGGCCACGAAACCATTGAAACAAACAAAAGAATATCTATCTGACATGTCTATTTGTCAAAATGTGTAGGCAAAAATAACGTTTTGTTAAAATACATGTCATTATTTCACTTAAGTTTTAAAAAAGTGGCGAATATGTAGTAGTATGAATATTTTGAAAAATACATGTTAAGTATGCTTTACAGAGTGCAATGAAAATAGGTAAAGTTATAATCTTGTAATTTAAATATCAAACTTATAAGAGCTCTTACTTTCATAGATATAGAGAGAGCAGAAAGCCCAATTAAGTAAAATTTTGAAGTTTAAAAATTAATTTAATTAAGAATTGATCATTTATAAAACCAAGACCTATAATAAAAGAGAATCACGAAAGGGACGAAATGAACGTTATGGTTTTTGTAGAGGCACTAGAAGTTCCTGTAAAGTCATAAAGTAAGAACCTAAAGGAATAAAATCTTGTCTAACAAATTATTAAATATATGTCATTTGAAACCCTCTGAAGTAAAGAGTGTGCACCATATACGGACTGGGAATGCTGTTCGACGATTTATTTTTTACAACTATATCTATATCGAATACGAGTCGCCAGGTAGCTTGCTACAAAAGTAATATGGTCTGACGAATCTTATTTAATGAGCTCCACACAGGCATTATCAATCGCCATAATACAAGATATGGGTCCCCAGTTTTAAATGTATTGCTAGTGTATTTTTACATAATATTTATTTTAGCAGTAATGACATATTCCTTTTTTTTATGTCGATGTCTCCGAGACGATTTAGCCAGCATTTTGAAACAATATGGGTTTAATTTGCGTAAATGGATGTCAAACAGTACAGACGTTTTGAGCGACTAGTCAGAGACAGAGCAAGCAACAACGCACTTTATCGCTAAAGCCCAGATGACCAAGACCCTAGGGCTTACCGGGGATTCAAGTGATAATACCTTAAGCTATTCAGTTTTTCAGATTGATGGGCGAAAGGCAACAAAGAGAAATATTTTATCCGCTATAGCGCAGATATTCGACCCTTTAGGTTTAATAGGACCTGGTGTAATTAAAGCAAAGATAATATTGCAGAAGTTATGGGCACTAGACTTAAAGTGAGATGAAGCAGTACCGTTAGAACTTCATGGAACTTGGAACCATTTCTACAGTCGATTGCAAGATATACACAAGGTGCATATACCCAGACAAGCCTTTTGTTTCAAAGCTGTGTGTCTTCAGCTGCATGGTTACAGTAATTCTTCTGAAATGGCTTATGCAGCTTGTATTTACGTTAGATCAACCAATTCTGAAAACCAACAATTTGCTAACCTGTTGACAGCCAAGTCCCGTGTTGCCCCACTCAAAAAATTGACACTACCGAAGCTTGAACTTTGTGGCGCATTATTGTTGAGGTTGTTGAGGTTAATGAGCAAAGTATCGAAAACATTAAATGTGAACTCTGAACACGTATATTATCATACCAACTCTACTATTTTACTAGGATGGATTTTAACGGAGCCGCATCTCCTTAAGACCTTTGTAGCTAATAGAATTGTTGAAATACAGCAATTGAACTCCCAGAAACAATGGAGTCATGTAAATGGGAAAGAAAAATCCTGCTAATAATTTAACTCGGGGGCTGAACCCTGATCAGTTAGCCTCCTCTCAGTTGTGGTGGAATGGACCTCCATGGTTGGTTCAACCTGAAGAAACCTGGCCTAGAACTTTCATCTACAAGACACTTCCAAACTTACCAGAACTAAAGCCAATTGAAACTAGAACCTTTTCTATGTCTTTGGACATTAATGTATTCGACAGATATTCAGATTTATTCCGACTGAAAAGGATTATAGCTTTCGCGATCAGACTCCAATAACTCAAGAGTAAGACGAAACTTTCGTATAGTCGACAGTCAAAGAGCTCCAGTGTGGCTTGAATTGTTTAATAAAACTGGCTCAGCATCAAGAGATCTATCCAGAAATCAAATCATTCCGAGCTTATAAAAATATTAATTCGACCAGTACACTGTTGGCGCTAAGCCCATTCCTGGATAAAAACGGTATACTGAGGGTTAGCGGAAGACTAAAGAAAAGAAATTTACCCTTTGATGCAAAGCATCAAATTATTTTACCAAGTATGTACAAGTTTACTCAACTTATAGTTGAATTCGAACATAGAAAACATTTACACGCTGGACCTCAAATTCTCTTGGCTATTTTACGTCAACAATTTTGGCCTACTTACTTAATTAACGTCCTTTACTAAATCATAATAATACAATTTAAATGGCCATCGACATGGGTCATTCAGCCTTTTGGCCTATTTCAGCTAAAAATGTAATAAAAAAGGTTTTACACAGATGTGTGGTTTGTTTTAAGACACGTCCGCGTACTTATAAACATTTAATGGGAGATTTGCCCAAGCATCGCATTACTCCCTCAAGAGCCTTTAGCATTTGCGATTTTGATTACGCAGGTCCGTTTTAGATCAAAACAAGTAAGCTTAGGAACGCTAAAGTAATAAAAGCCTATATATGTGTATTCGTATGTTTCGTCACGAAGGCAATTCATATCGAAGTTGCATCTGATTTGACCACCGAGTGTTTTCTAAATTGTTTAGAAGGGTTTGTTTCACGCCGCGGTAGACCTGCTCATATTTACTCTGACAATGGAACCAATTTTGCCGAAGCAAAAAATGCGTTGCATGCGTTCTTTAAGTTTCCTAATGACCGTGGAACGCAGGACGCTATTTGTGAAGCGTTGTCGCGTGATTCAATAGTTTGGCATTTGATCCCTCCCAGATCCCCTCATTTTGGCGATTTTTGGGAAAGCGCCGTGAAATCTGTTAAAGGTCACCTCCAACGTGTAGTACGTATTACCACTTTGACTTTTGAAGAGCTCACTACTTTAATGACGCAAATAAAAGCCGTCTTAAACTCTAGACCCCTAACTCCTATGTCCTCCTATAGGTGACTCACTAACAGCTATGCCCCAAGCTGATTTGTTAGAACTTAACCCAAATCGTTTGACACGATATCAATATTTAACGCAAATGCTTCAACATTTTTGGTGTCGATGGTCATTAGAATACTTATCAACCCTCCAGCAGCGCCCTAAATGATCATCAGAGAAATACCAAGCCGTCAAGATTGGAGACATGGTCCTAATCAAAGATGAAAACTTGACTCCAATGAAGTGGTCATTAGGTTGAGTTTAAGAACTCTTCACGGATAACGATGGTGTTACTCAAGCAGTGAATGTGAAGACTTTAGGTGGTGTGATTAAGCGTTCAATACGCAAGTTGTGCATTTTACCTTTTCATTCCAGGTGACTGTTTAATATAAGTTTATTGAAATACCTATTATTATTTCAAGGCGGGCGGGATGTTTAGCCCTCAGAAAATATGTATGTATCGTTATGTAACCTGTGACAACGTCGCATTTGTAGGTGTAAGTAAAAATGAATATTGACATGAATGACAGTAGAGAAGTTATCGCCAGGCCAAGAGGAGCATGTTGCTGTAAAGGCTTGAGGCAAGGCAAAATGCCTTTCTCATCATATTTTTAAGTTATTTTCATTACAATAAAAATACAGTCCACAATGAACAATCCTAGTTTAATTTAGCTGCGATACGAACATAAACATAGAACAAAACAGGACTTGTATGTTTAATCAGTTTACTAAATCTATAAATTCGTGTGCTTTAAACCTAGGTAAGGAAAGAATCCAACTTTTTAAAAGACTTTTAAATTTTAGTTGTCTGAATTCGTTCCTTATCTCTTTAGGAATACGTACATGCACTCAGTCTAAAAAGTCTCCATACACTACATATTTTTATACACACTTTTTATTAGTTTTAACCATCTAACTACAACTATGAAAAAACAAAAATTATACTATTATTTCAGGCCTAACCAATAAAAATTAGATAAAAAATAACTGCAAAATATTTTATTGAAATGTTACATCATAATTTAAAAATATTAACAAAAACTAAGTCAAAAAAGTCTCCATAAAGTAAGGTATACGCAAGGAAAACTACATTATATACTGGGTGACAACGAATGTTGTTACCCCCCCTATTTTTTCTGTAGTTTTATTAATACAAATTTTGAAATTTCAGGAGATTCTAAGTGTATATTTTGCTACTTTTTAGTGAAATTGTTTTATGTTAAACAAGTAGGCTATGAAATATTCTGTGAAATAGCAAATCTAGAAACAAACGGGGACAACTTTTTCTGTCATAAAACTGCATTTCAAGATTTTGTGTGCAACTCATATAGTAATTTGTAGTGTTTAGTTAATAAAATGGTTTTCTACTCCCAAAATGAAAAAGTTGATATGCTGCTAATATACGGTGAATGTAGGCGGAATGCCCATGCTGCCGAGCGATTATACATTGAGAGATATCCTGGACGTGAAGGTCGCCATCCAAGCAGGCTATATTTTGTAATTTTGAAAACGAAGTTTAGAAGTGCTGACGAAAATCCCCAAGTAGACAGGTATATTATTAGTGAGGAGACCGAAATTAACGTACTAGCATATGTAGAAGTTCACTCAACAGTTTCAGTAAGAATATTGGCCTTAGAACTTAATATCAGTAGGGAATCTGTGAGGAAAATTTTAAAGAAGTATAACTACAAAAGTTTTAAATTTCAATTACATCAACATCTTTATGAGAATGATGCGGAAAGAAGACTTAATTATTGTATTTGGTTTAGGGAAAATTATAATTTACATGATAAAATTTTGTTTACGGACGAATCACATTTTAGCAACAACGGATTTTTTAATAGACATAATACGCATTACTGGTCGACTGTAAACCGCCATGAAATGAGAGTTGGAGATCGTCAACATAGATTTGGATTAAATGTATGAGCTGGTATTGTAGGAACAAGAGTACTAGGTCCCATATTTTTCGGAGGACATTTAAATGGCGAGCGTTACTTAGATATGCTGAGAAACGAGATCGAAAATGAAATAGAGCAACTTCCTCTAGAAACTTCTAGAAACTTGTATTTTCACCAAGATGGTGCACCACCTCACAATAGTCGCATGGTGCAAGATTACCTAAATGCAAGGTTTGATGCTAGAGTGATATCTACACACAGCCAAATAAGGTGGCCAGCAAGATCACCGGATTTAACTCCAATGGATTACTTCTTATGGGGTGATATAAAGGATAAAGTTTATGAAACACCTTCTAACACTTTGTATGAACTCCAGGACACGATACGAAACGCGTTTTTGTCTGTTACACCAAGGATTTTAGAAAATGTCATGCGAAAAACCCGCACGGTTGTAAATAAACGCATTGAAGTGGAAGGTGGGCATTTTGAACATTTGTTATTGTTTTACTAAATAAAAAGTGTTCGTAACAAACATTTAAGGATTCCATTTTATTTTTTATTTTTTTGAAATATGACCTATCTCGATTATTTTTCAATTTTGGCCGCTCCATTAAGTATAATACCATACTTATGATACATTTTCAAAAAGGTAATTTAATAAGCCATTTTTTGGCCCTAAAAAATGCCTTGTTGCCATTTAAAAATATTGAGTAATTCTTCCTCATTGTTAGAGTATTTATCTGTTCCTTCCTACACAAACAAAGGATTACTAATATCTTTATTTATTTTAAGGATTATAATATTTTTTTGTTCGTATTTAGAAATAAATAAATTTATTGAGTTTTTTAAAATCGTTTTTTTTTATTCCTTTGTATTTTAATATATTGGCACTACTATTAAAAAAGCGTCGGCAATGTTGCCTAAAAAGCTGCCCAAATTGATAGGCAAAATTGTCAGATTGTCCGAAAACTTTGCCCACCCCCTTTTATTCCCTTTTTCAGCCATCTTCAACATTTTAAAGCTGACTGAGAGAAAATTAGAGAACTGAAGTTCTGCCATGTCTCATTCTATTTTTTAACAATATTATTTTTACAAAAAAATGATTTAAGAATAATGAAAAAAAAAAGTTGGCGAAGTAGTTGGACTTTACGGTACTGAAAAATACTTAGTATCTATATAATAGAAGAGGGACTTAACATCCTAAATTAACAAAAACAAAATTAAAAGTTAGAAATTACGTAAGCTAACATTTGTTTACAATGACGCAATTAGAGGGAAGCATCTAGCTTTCAAATTTATAATAATGATGACTAGAAAAAGAAATACTGCCAATAAAGGTAAAAATGTGTTAAAATTAGATATTTCTTTATGTCAAATTAAAAAACTCAATGGACTATATGAACTCTCAATTTGAATTATTGAGGAAAGCTACAAAAAATATTGAAATTTTAACAGAAGAATTAGAAAAAGTAAAAACGGAAAATATTAAATTAAAACGTGATATGTTAAAGTTGAATCAAAAAGTTGATTGTTTTCAACAAGAACAAAAAAATAAAAATCTAATCATTTCTGGGCTTGAAATAGTGGAAACAAATTTGAAACACCAATTAATAAACTACCTCAACATATTGGAATTAAAGTAAAAAAAGATGATATTGAAGATATAATCAAATTAAAGAGTAAAAATAAAGTTTCGCCTATTTTGATAAATCTAATTAGAAACAACATTCTTCAATTGAGAAAAAATAAAGAGGTTGTATTTTCTAATGAATTAGGTATACAAGGTGAGAAAAAAATAATTTATTTTATTAAAGAATTGTCTCAAGAAAAACAAAATCTACTAAGACTGGCAAGACAAAAGAAAAAGAGCTAAACTTTAGATATGCTTGGTGAAAAGATGGAAAAATTTTTTTAAGAAAAATTCAAAACTCAAAAGTTATAATAGTAATTTCAGAAGATAATTTGATAAGTAGTAATTTGATAAAGGAATGCTATATGTGATATTTTCATTTTTTTTTTAATATTATTTTGTTGTTACCCTTCTTTAATCAGGGTAACAAAAAACATGAATTGTTTATACAATAATATTAAAACTCTAAGAAAAAAAAAATGATTGAAGTTCATTGCTTTTAAAAAATAACATTGATGTTCTTTTTCTAACAGAAACATGGTTATAACCAAATGATAGTGAATATTTCCCTCATATGTTAAAGTTCCCATAAGAGAAATGCAATTTTCGCAAAATTACAGCGAATATTTCCCTCATATTATGTTAAAGTTCCCATAAGAGAAATGCAATTTTCGCAAAATTACAGCGAATATTATATAAAAAATCTCATAAGAAGTGTGGTCTTTCGCAAGAATTACAGCGATAATTCCACAGTAGAAGCGATAATCCCCCAGTAGGTAGCTATCAATCATAATCAAGTTTTTACTACTACTGTGTACTAACAATCATACAAATCCATAATTTTTGACTGTTTATAAATATATTATTTATTATGTTATTTTTTTAATTTTAATACTAACTTAATACTTTACAATATATTTAAAAAAATAATAATAATAATATTATATTTTCTTTACCAACATTGGAGGCGTCTTTTGCATATCCTGGTATATGGGTATTTAAGTGTAACCACGGTTACCGCAAAAACTTTTATTATTGAACTTACTTATGTCAATCTGCGACATTTAAAAAGTGAATTGATTACAAATCAAGATTTCTTTAAAGATATGGAACGTTTTGGTAGTCACTCTATAAAAGAAATTTATACAAGCATTACCAACAGCACGCCCGTGAACACAGTCAAGAATAAAAACTTTGTATGGAGGCAGTTTGTGACTTTTTGTGATTATTTACCTCATCCATTATAAAAGCGGGTTGATTTTCACCTGATTATTCAGCGATAATCTCCCGCTCTCCGGTGAAAATCACCCTTGTCAAAAGTGAAAATCTCACCCGTCAGAAATCCAGCGATAATCTCCCGCTCTCCGGTGAAAATCACCCTTGTCAAAAGTGAAAATCTCACCCGTCAGAAATCGTTAGTTTTTTATTTGGTAAATAATCTTCAAAATACATTTCGGGTTGGGAAATAATCAGAAAATCATTCTCAGATTTTTTGCCATTAGGAAATCGCTCTCGGGCAAGCCCTCGAGCGATTTCCACGGCAAAAAATCTTCGGAATGATTTTCGACAATTTCCCTATCCCTTAATATATTACTACAGAGAAGAGATCATTCACGCTAGAAAGAAACACTACGGTAAATGAAATAGCGAAAATTTTAACAGACTAAGCCCTTAACATGCGAAAACAAAACGGCGATGAATACAAGGAACATACAATTAAAACCATTTGGAATGTTACCGCCAAAATGACAATGAAAAATTTCATGACAAATTTGGAATTACTTTTAATCCATTTTTAGATATCGAGTTTAAGACCGCACGTGAAGCAAAAAATTCAAAACGAAAACAACTTCAGAAAGAACCCGAAAAAGGGAAAGAAAGTTCAGTTGCTTTAAAATACAATGAATTTAAAATGATGGTAAATAACTGCAATGAAGAGACTCCGCATGGACTACAAAAAAAACTCTTTCTTATATTATCTTATGAGTTAGCATGGAGAGGCGGTGAGGGAAGTACATGCCTTATGACCTATTTTAAGGAAGAAATGCATAACGAAGGGGATAAAACTGGGAGAATAGAATACAACCCGTTATTTACTAAAACCACACAAGGGGGTTCAAAGCCCTGCGCAACTTCAAAATGGTTAATTAAAAACCAAGCAGCTCCAGATTTGTGCCCAGTACGTTTGTATTTGAAATATCAACAGAAACGTCTTGAAATTAAAAATGAACGTCTATTTTTAACAGCCAATTCTTTCTGGGAGTGTAGCGGCAAGTGGTACAAGAATATTCCTGTCGGAAAAAACGAGTTAGGTAAATGGACAAACCGGGAAACTATAAAGGCTGGACTGGACACAGCAACAAAAAAAATTACTAATCATTCTCTGCGAGCCACAGCAGTTTCCCAATTAGCTAAGAGCGGAGTCGGCGAACACCAGTTAATTCAAATTACCGGCCATTCAAGTGCAAAATCTATTTCATCTTATCTTCAAATGGATAAAAACCACCATGAAAACATAGTTGCAAAGATGAGGAAGTCGGGCTCTTTCGGATTTAATCAAAAATGAAAATAAACTCATTCAGTTACAATACAACACGCTTTCAATCAGAATTATCGGTAATTTTGATGCACTAGTGGTATTATACCCGATAATTTCTCCATTGGGAGTTATAGCGCTGTACGCTGTTGTCGTGAAACTAGAGGTGGAGGTATAGCAGTCTATTTAAAAAAATAATATAAATTTTAACATAAGAACTTTTAAAATATCTGAAAATATTCAATTTTTAATTTTAAATTAAAAGTAATGGTTTCAAGATATAAAATGACTTAAATTTACCAACTAGAGTAATTTTAAATAAATCAAATTCAGTTATTGACCATATTATTAGTAATTATAAATTGTCGGTTGATATAAACCATGAAGATCATAGATTATCGGACCATATAATAATATTTATGAACATTGATAACTTTTCTTTAAAACAAAATGTTATAGGACAGATGTATGAAGTTAAATTTACAAATTTTACAAACATCAATAAAACACTTATCTATAGAATCAAATTATTGCATGAATCAAATATAACATTGGAATCATTAAATAATATTAAAAAGGAGGAGACTGATAAAAATTCAATTATAAAAAGGTATAAATACTGTTTTAATTTAAATGGAGGTTGGTTTACAAAAGGACTTGCAGATCTTATTTCAGAACGAAATAAATTTTATAAATTATTTCAAAAATACAGTATTTAAATTAAAAATTAAACTTAGAGATTTAGTAATATTTTATAAAAAGAAATTTTATGGAATTAGACTTAAATATGTAGAGGGAAACACTAAAAACTTTGGAATGTTTTAAAAAAGATAAATACCTTTAAAAAAAAAATCATTAAATCAGTACATTCAATTTGATAGTAATGGGGAAAAAATAGCAAATCTTTTTAATGACCATTTTAGTAGCATAGCTGAAAAGATTGTTAATAAATATAACAGATTAAAAAAAAAACATAGTAAGGAAAACAATTTAGCAAACATGTACATGAGGAAAACTAATAAGACAGAAGTTTTGGAAATTATAGATTCATTAAAATCAAATTCATCACCTGGTTTAGACGGTACAGAACGAAAACATTTATAAATAATTGAGAATAATGTTAGTCCTTTTTAATAATAGTTTCATTAATTAATAAATGCATCGAATCTGGAATATTCCCTATAGAATTAAAAATTGCTAGAATTACCCCAGAATATAAATCTGATGATAAAAGTGATTTAAATTGTTACAGGCCTATTTCTGTTTTACCAATATTATCAAAAGTTTTTGACAAAATCTTACTTAAACGGCTATTATGTTTTTTAAATAACATACATTTTATTAGCGAGAACTAACAAAAAAAAAATACGGAAATAGCAGTTATAAAATCATTAGAATTTATTTATAGCGAATTGGATAAGAAAAAAATTATTAGTTGCTTATTTTTAAATTTTCGTCAAGCCCTTGATGTAGTGAGTGATAATATTCAGTAGTAAAAATTTAATAAAAGATGGGGTCCCTCAAGGGTTAGTCTTGGGGTCACTCATATTTTTAATTTATATAAATTACATTATTTATTTCAATTTAGTTGGTAAACTTTTATTATATGCTGATAATATTGGTATTTTTTTATAATGGAAATATAATAAACAATATTGAATCTATGAAAAATGATATTAAAATAGTTGAAAAATGGTGTAATAATAATGATTTATTTTTAAATGAGAATAAATGTTTCAATTTAAAAATAGGAATACTGGAAAATAATAATTTGTCAGATATTGAAGTCAAAAATTAAAATAGTTAATAATTTTAAGTATTTAGGATTAATTCTTGATAGTAATTTAAAATTTAATGAACACATCAATCAAATCATAAGTAAATTAAATATGTTTGTAGCATGTTTAGAAGAATTTCCTATTATTTAAATACACAAACAAAAAAAAAATACTGTATTATAGTTATATACCTACATAGCCATTTAACTTATTTAGCACCTATATGGGAAGATACTAAAAAATATAATTTAGAAAAATTGCAAAGATGTCAAAATAAAATTATTAAAATATTAAATAATTATCCATATGACACAAATACTGAACTCATTTATAATGAAACAAAATACTTCAATATTAACGAAATAATTTAACACCAAAAAATATATATAGTATACCAAATTGTAAACAAATTTATTTTGACGAACATCAGCTTTATTAAAACGAGAAATATACAGAATTATTATAATCGTTCTAAAAATTAATTTTTTTTTCTACGAGCACGACAAGGGGTAAAAAAGCTATAACTCATAATGGATTAATTGAATACAACAAAATTTTTCAAAGTTTAAACGCAATAAAAAATAAAGTAACATTTAACAAACATCTAAAAGGATAAAGGTATATTGAAAAAAATAATAATAATAGTAACGAATAAAAATTAAAATAAATAGGGATTATAAATAATATGATTAAATTTTTTAAGGAATCCAATAAAATTTTTTTTTTGTATTTTCGGGATTCTAAAAATAAACATCTTTTACCATAATTAATCAAAAATTACGAAGAAAAGTCTGGCCTCTGTTATCGCTCAGTCGTTTGGTAGTTCTGTGACGATTTTTTTTGTACTTTTCAAAAATAGCTTGTGGTGAACAGCATCAGCGTTATACAGAGTGTTTACTAAACATACGGCGAAAATTCAGAGGGTGATTCTAAGAATATTTTTTCTTTGATAATTTTTGGAAAGCCTCTTTATTTCGAAGATACAGTTTGATAAACTTTTCCGGCAAAAACAATTTTAATGTTTTGGAAACCAATAATGTAGCCTAACCACATTTTGAATTATTAAGACCGGTTATTTTTGCACTCACAACAGGATAGTGTAGATATCGAAAACAAAGCCAGTTTATGCGTAAATTTAATGTGAATACGTCTAGTGAGTTATTATTTTGTATCTTTCTAATTTATTTAAACTAATTGCGTTGTATTTTCTGTCCTTGATAGGTAAACTTTTGCTACTGAAGTTCTATCGTCAATCGCTATACGAACGCCCAGATGACGGACATAAATTTCATGCATGGACTTGCTAATGGTAATTCGACACGAGATAAGCGGTTGAACATTGACTGGTTTCCTAATAGTAATAATTGCCTGCTCGATCTACGGACATAAATCCTTTGGATTTTTACCTATGCGGTCAGCTGACATCATAGACGACCTTGATCTTTTAAAAACAGCTCGGCAGTCGATGAGGAGAAGATTGGATCCATGCATCCTAGCGTATGTTAGTTATTTTGAACAGTTCTTGTAGATTAAGAAGCATTACATGTAGGAGAGAGGCGGGTAATGGTACGCAGCGGGCAACGGTACGCACCTAGCTGTAGCAGAAACGATATCGGCAACCATCGTTGCAGTCGTCGCAAGACGGTATTAAAAGATGCCCTTTAAATCTTATTCAGTTGCACGTGTTCTTTCGGTCTGTAGAGACAAATTTCGTAATTTGGTGTTTTTGTTTTAATATTTGTACCTGGATAAAATAAAGGTAAGTTTTTTGTTTGCATTGAGACTTAGCTCTTATTTTTATGATCACATCATGGCTAAATTAGGAAGTTAATTACGTTAAAATATCTAGCCAATTTAATCAGAAATTTGTTTTAATCATCTGTATGTGTAATGGCGTCTAATCGGGTAACCATTCGCGGGGTGCGTATATTTACCCGACTTTAAATTATACATGTCACTTTGACTTTTATTTATTGCACGATTCTTTTTAATTATTGGTTTCTTATTACAGATGCCAAGCACATATAAAAGAAAAACAGACATCGCTAACTGGACGGAGGAGACTTTGCTAAATGCACTTAAAGCAATTGATTCCGGCAGAAAGATTCGAGAAGTTGCCAGATCGTTCAAAATTCGCGAATCAACACTTAGGGCTCGCAGAAAGAAAAATGATTCCTCTGGTCCGAATTTAGGAAGACCTTCTGTTACCCCAATTGAAGTTGAAACCCAAATTGCAAATCACGTTCTTCAGTTAGCAAAGTTGTTTCATGGACTGACACCGATGGAGCTACGTAAAATCGCTTTCCAGTATGCCTAATCAACGGTATCCGACACAACTTTAATAAAGCTCATGAAGAGGCATGTAAAGACTGGCTACAGTTATTTCTAAGGAGTAACCCCACAATCAGCTGAAGAAAACCCGAGGGTACAAGTGTAAATAGAATCACAGCATTCAATGAAAAGTCTGTTGAAACCTTTTTTACAAACTTGGAGTCCTTGCTTGAAAAATACAAAAGTCGAATATTTAACGTTGACGAGATGGGTATCTCGACTATCCAGAAGCCTACCAAACAGCTGGGACCAAAAGGCGTTAAACAGTTTGGATCGAAAATAACTTGGGAGCGAGGAAAGAATGCAATATGTGCAATGAGTGCTTCTGCAAATTTTGTTCTTCCCTGCTCATATTTCCTCGAAAACGAATGTCTCCCACACTGACCAAAAATGGACCGGCTGAGGGAATTTACACAGTTACGGATAATGGCTGAAGTGACGAAACATGTTTTCTTCAGTGGCTAAAACACTTTAAATCTTACACTAACGCAAGTCCAATAAGTCCTGTTCTGCTAATGCTGGATAACCATTATAGCCATCTCTTTTGATTTACAACTAGTGCGGAGATAACGGTACTGCGATGCTATCAATACTACCACATACCTCCCACCGACTTCAATCCCTGGATGTTTCATTCTTTGGCCCATTTAAATGCGCTCTTAATAAGGATGTGACATTTTTTTAAAAACTGGAAAGCATGAAAAAATTAATTTCCTGACTTAGCTGAAATATTTAACAACGCATATGTTAAAATTGCAACAATGGGAAAAGCCATGTCACGCTTCAAATCAACTGGGATTTGGCCATTTAACCCGCACAAGTTTACAGCAGAAGATTTTGAACCGGCTATACAATATGCGCCTATTGTTTCTGCACAAGACACCGAATTACCAACTTTCGTCAATCCAGGTCCATCTTCTTCGCATACTCAAGTTACACCTCAATATAGTGATAAAGAAGAATCGAAAATAGCTAGTCAGATAACAGAAAATGTTAGTGCTGCTGAGCTATGCCCACTGCCTTCATATTCAGGTAAAGTTAACACACAAAAAAAGGGAACTAAACTAAAATCAAAAGTTTTAACGGCTACTCCTATGAAGTTGATACTAGAAGAAAAACAACAAAAAAAGAATAAACGTGACTTGGATAAAAAAGAAGAGAAGGAGAAAATCAAGGAACCACCACGCAAAAAACCAAAAAATAAACGACAAATAGAATTTGAAGAGGAGGGAGTTGATGAAAAGGATCTGGTGGACGATGACGAATTGGATGACATGGAAGTTGAAATATCAAACCCAACAGATAAATGTTTGATCTGCGGAGATTTTGGAAAAAATGGAGAAATTTGGTTTAGATAGGTGTTATTTGCGGACGTTGGGCACATCGTGAGTGTAGTGGGCAGGATTCTGCCACCAACTATACAAGTGACTTTTGCTATAAAAAATTAACCACTCGAAAGAATCTTGTTCTTAATAATTTCTAATTGTGTTTTTTTACTAGTTAACTGCATTTTTCTAAATAAATATTATTTTACTTTTGTATTGTTTGCAAAACTTTTTTGCGTATCATTACCCGACAGCTTGCGTACCATTAACCCCCACAGAGAGTAATCATGCGCAAAGCACAAAATTTGATTTTATCAATATTTTTCAAAGTATTTTAATTTTAAGTACAATTTACCATTACTCCATTAAAGAAAATATCTAAGACAATGATTCTGCTAAGGCTCTGACCTATGACATTTAAAGTTTTGGACTTAAAATAAATTTTGCTTAGATGCGGTACATTTCCCGCCTCTCCCCTAATAATTATTGTATTTGTGGAACAATTTTATAAATCAATTAACTAAGTAAATAAATCTTCATTCAGAAGTTACGTTCTTTTACACAAACTGTAAATGAAAATGGAGCTTACATGCAAGTTCTGAAATGGCGAAGTTCATCCTTTAAGATAGATTTATAAACTGAAAAAGTTCGTAAAGCTAAGGTTCCGTTGACGTTGGAAGTGAGTTCAATTTAAACTAAAGGGAATACTCAGTTCCATTTATAAACCCAGTTCACGCAAAGTTCGATAGTTTCGAGAATTACCCTCATACATTTAGCTAGAGGTGTTGTTTTCGATTGATTGCATCGAATATTTCCCTCATATGTTAAAGTTCCCATAAGAGAAATGCAATTTTCGCAAAATTACAGCGAATATTTCACTCATGTATAAATTTTCCCATAAGAAACGTTAAAAATAAAAAAATATCAGCGGATATACAACGTTGCCTAGACAACGTTGTATATCCAACACACAACAATCGAACCTATTTGACGAGACAGTTTTTTTTTTTACCTTTTTACTGCGAACGTGATCGTTATTGTTATGAGTTCCCTTCGGGAAATTCATTGCTTTTGAAAAACAAACCCTCTCAACAGATAACGACAAAGATATAATTATGGCATAAATGAAAAAATATAAATATTATTTACCTAAAAAAAAAAAAAACCCCAAACCCGGGTCGTCCGGGGTCGTCTTGGTGAAACGCAACTCCTTAACACTTGAGCCATCAAAGGCTTTAGATATTATTCGTCAATTATTCAAGAAGAGTTGCCTTAGGTGCAGCATTGTAAAGCAGTTTAACAACAGTCAGGTTTGGTCGGGCGAAATACTGTATCGTAGATACCTGTTTGTTTGTATTGTTATTATTAAAAAAGTCAAAATGAACCGATTTGGTCATGCACTTAATGAACAAATAGACAAAGAAATTATAAAAACGACCCCAAAAAATACAATCAAATCAAATAAGAGTGTTTGGAAGCAGTTCATCGAATTTTGCACCGAAAAAAAATATACTTTTGGCCGTGATACTTCGGCATCCGAGCTCGCGTCAATTTTAAAATGTTGGGCTTTTAATATGAGGAAAAGAAACGGCGAAGAATATAAAGAACATACAGTAAAACTCCTTTGGAATGTTACAGCGAAATTACTAATGGAAAAGTACTTTAATGAGTACAATATTAAAATAAATCCCTTCCATCAAATTGAATTTAAAGTGGCCCGAGACACAAGAGATACAAAAAGAAAAGAATTACAGGGTATGGATGGTAAGCGTAAGGAATCAGCAAATTTCTTGACCTATAATGAGTTTGAAAAACTTATCCAAACTTGCGATGAACAAACCCCAGAAGGTATCCAAAAAAAAGTATTTTTTTTGTTGTCTTACGAACTTGCTTGGAGAGGTGGAGAGGGCGCAAGAGCCGATACAACATTTTTTAAAGAAGAAACCGACAATAGTGGAGAGAAAACAGGTAGGATCGAATATAACCCTGTATTTTCAAAAACTATGCAAGGGGGTAGCCGAAAACTAGCCGATTCAAAGTGGCTGGTGAAAAATGACACAGATCCTAAAATTTGCCCCGTCAGAATGTTTTTAAAGCTCCAAGAAAAAAGAAAAAATGTCACCAACACCCGACTATTTTTAACTCCAAATCCATATTGGAAAACATCCGGAAATTGGTTTAAAAATAGCCCCGTAGGGGTTAATGAGATATCGGCTTGGACAAAGAGGCAAGCAAAAAAAACAGGGCTTAACATTACCAAAAAAACTACAAATCATTCACTTAGGGCTACTGCTGTATCAAAACTGGCCAAAAGCGGAGTTTCAGAACAAAACTTACATGATACAAATCACGGGTCATTCCAATGCAAAATCCATATCCAGCTATTTACAAATGGATGAAGACCACCACAGAACTATCATCGAGAAAATGAGGAAACGCGGAACGGAACTTCAGCAGACTCCTCAGACTCCAACTTCTTCTATGACGAGCAGCAGCAGCAGTTCCATGTCATCACAAAATCAAAATGTAATTAACAATTACAATAATTGCAATTTTTATTATTCAATCAATAATTAGTTAATATTTTTCAATTGTTTGTTGCTATTTGTTAAGTTTTTTTATAAAATAAAAAAAAAATTGTTATTGGATTTCAGTTACAGTTTTAATTATGTTATATGAAATTGAAAATTGTATGACAAAAAAAAATTTTTATATATATTTCATTCTAGAAATATTCTCCCTAAATACCGCTCGTGCATAAAAATTAACCAGATAATTTTCATTCAAGCTTGTTATACTAATTCCACTCGTTCTTCGAACTCGTGGAATTATAAATAACAAGCTTTCATGAAAATTATCGGTAATTTTTGAGCACTCGTGGTATTACCCCCGACTATTTCCCTCATATACTGTAACTACAATGCGCTTTTCACTTGATTTTCGGTGAAAATCAGCCCTCGGTCGCGATTGAGATGAAAATTGCACTCTTCTGGTTTTTTATTGTTGGTTACCTACGAGAATAACCGTCACTGTCACAACAAGTTGAAATTTCTGCTTTGACAATTTCGCGTCAATTTATCAAAATAATTCAGGAAATAGTCTAAAAAATATATTTCGTGCATGTAAAATGGCTTGATAATCATGCACTCAGATTTGTTGCCCTAAAGAAACAGCTTTCATGCATTTTTATTGTCATTTACCTTAAAAAGTCCTTCGGTCGGGCACTTTTTGGTAAATAACAATAAAAATGCATTCAAGCTGTTTCTAGGGCAACAAACCTTCATGCATGATTTTCAGCAATTTTACATGCACTTAACATATTACTATTGAAAACAGCACTGCCAGAAATCAAAAATTGCATCGCAAGTTTTTATTGTTGACGAAACGTCAAAGCGGGATTTTATTGTTAACAAACGTCAAAAAATGTAATATTCTGACAATTAGCGCCATCTTATTGAGTGACAGCAGACAAAAAAGTCAATGTCAACGAATGTTTTCCTTTCATTTTGTCAAGAATTGTTAATAACTATCTCTTTGCATTGGGATAACCCGTGGCAACGTACAAATTTTTGTTTTTTTGTAAACAACGCTATTGAACTTTTCCGTAGACGTAATTTTACTACAAAAATGTCTCGTTTTGGCGAAGAATCTATCCTCGAAATAGAGCAGAAAATAACAGAAGCCATTCCAAAGAATACTGCATCAAATCACGACTATATTTGGCGGCAGTTCATGTATTTTTGCAAGGAAAGGGGGCACGTTCTTGATGAAAACACTTATGTTTCAAAACTGGCAGATATCTTAAAGGACTGGGCGTTTAATATGAAAAAGCAAAATGGTGAGGACTATAAAGATTATACTGTCAAAACTATATGGATTGTTACCGCTAAATTGTTGATGAATAAGTATCACAGAGATTACAATATTATTTTCAACCCATTCAGTGACATTCAGTTCAAATCATCCCGTGATGCCAAAAATGCTAAGCGGAAACAACTACAGCAGGAGCCGGAAAAAAGAAAACAAAGCTCAGTTTTTCTAAAGCACGACGAATTCATCAAAATAGTAGAGACTTGCGACGAGGAAACCCCCGACGGTTTGCAAAAAAAGATGTTTTTTGTTTTATCCTACGAGCTGGTCTGGCGTGAAGGAGAAGGCCCAAGGTGTTTAACAAACTATCTTAAAGAAGAACTGGATCACGCGGGTCAGAAGACGGGACGAATAGAGTACAATCCGCTTTTTACCAAGACTACTCAAGGAGGAGATAAGCCCTGCGCATCCTCGAAATAGTTGGTCAGGAATAAAGTAAACCCGAACATCTGCCCTATCCGACTATATAAGAAATTCATGCAGAAAAGGCAAGCAATAAAATGCGAGCGACTTTTTCTCACCGTGAATCCTTTCTGGCAATCAGGAAAATGGTACAAAAGCATACCGGTTGGACGAAATTTGATGAATAAATGGACCTCTACACAAGCGGAAAAGTCAGGCCTCACCAATAAAAATATCAAACTGACGAATCATAGCTTACGAGCAACCGCCGTATCAAAACTTGCCAAAAAAGGTGTTGGAGAACAACAGTTAATTAAACTAAGTGGACACTCAAATACGAAGTCACTGACGCCTTACATTCAGATGGATGAGAACCACCATATGCTTTTGATTGAAAAATGCGGGACAATGACCAACCGTCAAGCACAAGAGAGTCCCCGCCGAAATAAGCTCTCGCTCGTTGACTGCATCAACCACCATGTCTACGAATTCAAAGCAAAATATTGTTAATTACAATAATTGTACTTTTCATTGCAATTCTTGTAATTTTTAAGCATTTTAATTTTATTGTTAGTATTTTCTGTTAAATAAAATATTTAAATTTACTTGATTCGAGTTCTTAATTAATTTGGGAAATATTCAAATAAATTACACTCGTGCATAAAAATAACCAGATAATTTTTTTATTCAATGTGTTTTTTTTACAAATTGCAATCGTTTGTTTTCATATTTTACGAAAATGCCCTCCTCCTGCGGAGTCGGGCTTTTTCGCGGAAATATGAAAACAAACTCTTGCAATTATAAAAAAAACACATTTCATTCAAAAATTATCGGTAATTTTGATGCACTTGTGCACTTACCCCCGAAAACAATACCCCTAGCTATCGAAAACACCCTCTGGCTATTGAACGCAAAACCATAGTAACCTCCTTACAACGCCATTATTGGAATAATATGTCATTCTGACATTCTTATTGTTCCGAGTTTAGTTTCAAAAATGTCACGTTTTGGAAAGGAATCAATCGAAGTAATTCAAGAAAAGATCGCACACTCTCCCAAAAAATACTAAAAATAGCAAGCAATATGTCTGGCGTCAATTTATGATATTTTGTGAAGAGAGAAGGTATGTTTTTAGCAAGGAAATTAAACCCCCGAAAAGTTTCCGGGTAGTTCCAGATAACCAATTTATATGTTCGGAGTTCGGAAACTTCGTTCCGACCAATGAAGACGCTACTTTAAAGTCATGTGGTTCATTGTTTTCGTCGCCATTCCGCAACTTGTATTTGCTTTTTGTTGTTGTAAGGTTAGTTTTATGCCGGAAAAGAAAAAATGGATTGTATAGAGAGTGATGACACTAATTTGTTCTTACTCGACATTATTCAAAATTACGAAATATTTAAATACGTTCTATTGGGCACGAACTACAACCAATCAAACAACAACTTTTCGAACTTCGCTAGTGCTATTTCGAACTGTCGAATATCGAACCTTACCAACTTGAACATAACTTCAACCTCGCCAACTTTTCGAGTTTATAAATCCAGCTTTAATCTCATAAAGGTTGATCTTATTCTTAAACTTTCCGCCCTCTATCTAAATTGTCAAGGGATAAAATATTCCTAGAATGACACAGAAAATAGCCCCCTAATTTTTGTCGTATGTTTACTAAACACCCAACGTTTGAGTCAAATTCACCGGAAGCTAATTTCCATAGTTTGTGCGGGGTCTCTTGTATGCCTAAATATTATGTTGATTCCAAATTTTTATTATAGAAGCTTTGAAATAAACAAATAGTTTTCGGTCATTTGAGAAACAACGCAAATCAGTGTTTTGGCTAAAATTGAACATGAGAAATTTTCCGTATATTTAAACACGTTTTCTAGCGAGAACTCACGTAAGTCAAAGTACGCGTTATGCGTAAATGTAGGATAAAAATTTGTAGTATCCGCACTTCTGCGAATTTTTTAAAACGCGAAGCGAAATTTCAAATAAAATATTAAATCCAATTTTACCAGCTTAATCCTGGAAAGTGTTATAAGAATTATGAGAAAGACTCTGAGACTTTCACAGCCTGGTGTAATGCCAAAGCCGTTTGTAAAATTACTCAAAATGGATTAATTGTCTGTTTTCAAGAGAAAAGCAAAACCGAGAAGTCGTCGACCCTATCGTTTTCAAAATTAAGATTTTGTATTAATATTTAGCAGAAAAAGGGATGCAAGATTTCAAGCTTTTTAAAGAGACAAGCTGGGCTGCAAGTTGGAAAAATGTCTTTTTAGATTGAGAGAATATTAACAATAAACTGGGAGTGAAAAGAACATTTTTATTTAGATTATAGAAGGTGCCCCTATTGCTCTAAGATACAATTTCAAATGTAAAAATAGACAAAAAGAAATGATTTTATTTGATCAGGTTACATCTTTCGCCTATATAATGGCAGAATTAGACCTACAAAAATGTATATTTAAAAGCAGTAGTGTATTCTAATAACTAACGTACCCCACAAAAAAATAAAATTAAAAAGTATATAACACTATACAGTATCACGGCTACAATACATAAAAATAGTAAACGTCAAATAATAAACCTCGAAATTAACCAATTAATTCAAATAAAATTCAGAACGACGTATAGAGTATCCCTTATCAGCTCAAATTGCAAGGGCCATTAACATAAATGATAAGCAAAATAACAAAGACCCAATTGCCAATAATGTCAATCAGAAAAATATAGAAACACACGCTCTGAAGAGCAAGTATTTTTTAAGGTTGTACATCTGTTTTGTATTTGTTACTAATTGTTTACATTATTAAAATAAAATACGGCTCAAAATTAAAGACGTCATTAACACACATGAGGACAGGACTCTTTTTCGCTTATGTCATCTCAAGTTTCTCACAGTGTAGACAGTAAACTCCAGATTTAGAATGTGGGTCCATTTTAACCTTAAAGTTAACCAGATGTCGCTCTGTCAATCAACTGGCTCTTCGTTACTATGTTTACCGCTGATGACATTTATTGAATTGCTTGGGTTTACTTTAATGTCATTGTCAATTTTAAAAAATTGCCAAGTAACTGTTCGAAATAGATCTAATTGAAAGTGAGGATGAGTTATTACCATTAACACCACCTGAGATAAGAGACCAGGCGCGAGATGTGGAATTGAATCTATTACCGGCTAAGTCAAGAACTGTATATGAATTCACATATAGCAGAATCATGGAATATAGACAGAAACAAAATGTAGGATCTTCCTCTAAAAATGTGCTGAATGCCTATTTTTCCGATGTTTCAAAGAAAATGAAATCTACAACTTTATGGTCTACCTATTAGATGTTGAAAGCTACTCTGAACATATTTGGCAAAATATCTAAAGTTACGAGCTTTTTTGAAACGGCAGTCAGATGGTTTAAAGAACTATTTTCTAATTTATATTTTAGGTTGTACTTATTGTTGCAGTCGCTGGGGCTTGTAGATGTGATCAGCTTCTGCAAATGGAAACGGATGATATAAATGATATTGGCGATAAATTGCTAATTATGCTGCCAAATACTAGGACCAAAAGGTCAAGATCTTTTGTAGTAACGGAATATTTAAGTGTTTACAAAAATATGCAGCCTCCAGACCCTCGAATTTGAATAATCGGTGTTTCTTCTATAAGTATGCGAACGGTAAAGCACATCAACAATTTATTGGCATTCACAAGTTCGGTAAAATGCCAGAAGAAATTGCTACTTTCTTGAAACTAGCCCGTGCGAAAGAGTATACTAGGCACTGCTTGGGGATGGAAGTCTTGCACGGTCACGGAGGGAGGGCTATATCAAGGCGAGTCCTTGATATAGTCAATATGTCGAACATCGGCAATAAAATATTTTCAGGCTTTCCTGGAGTATCAAATAGTGTCAATTTTACGAAAAAGGAGGGAAGTGGAAAGAGTTCAATTCTATTAAATAATTGTTCACATGTCACCATAAATATTTCTAATAAGTAAAAATTTCCTGTTGTAGTTTGCAGTTGTAATGTAATAATACCAGTTTTGTGCAATTGGTTTTTTACAACTCCATCATTTTGTGTTTACCTATTGCCATTGTCAATTTTAATTACCAGTTTGATTTAAATTATTACCTGGAACGTTGCATAGCAACGAACTTTTTCTGCCTAAAAGTCCCTTTTCTGACTAGGCAGCAAAAATACAGCTTTAAAACATGTCAAGTGTCATTAAAAATGCGCTTTTAATGTCATTTGGAGAAAAATAAAATACATGGTCCTTTTTATTACAAATAAACCATGAATTCGTTTATTATTCTTTTTCTCGAAAACGGTTCATTTTGTCGACAATAAACAAAAGTACCTTTTTTTAGTCTAAGGTGCAAGCTGCCCAGAGTTTTTTTTTTGTTAAAAATTTAAGCATTAAGCTGTCAAGCTTAGTCTGCCCCTGGTAAACTAAAAAGCTAAATATGTTTCAAGGACACTATTTAAAGAGGTCCTTACTAGTGTCTGTCACATTAAAATTTTATTAAATTATACTAAGGACTTTGAAAGTTATTCAAGAAAAACCGATTTCCAGCGGCGTCCTTGATCGCATTTTCCCTAGTTATCGGGAGTCGGGCTAGCTAACATTGGATTCTAGGATATTTCTTACTTTAACACATATTAAAAAACTATTTTAAGACTCACCAAGGGATTAGATGTTTGTCAGTTTTGTACACGCCACAGCTTCCGATATACCGTCCCAAAGCATAGGACGGCGCTGTAAAGTCCGTCTATCTATCTTACAAACTCATTATAAATGCTAATCCCTTACCGTCATAACAACCTATTATGTAAGGTGTAAAATTCGGTCACCTGATCTGGGGACTCCAGGTACGGATCTACTTGAAGATTATTGTATTATTATATTTTCTCAGTAATCCTCTTAAAATAATTAGGGTAAAATAAAACAGGTTTATTTTAGTTATTTAAATATGCTGATTTTTGGTTTTAAAATTCAGTTAGATGTTTCTATTGGTTAAGACAAGAAGTTATTTGCTGCCAATTCAAGGTGATACCTAAGAATGTTTCGGCCGTAGGAAGAAACCAGTTCGCCAAGGGAATCTACGGGTCGTGATAAGAACCAATTAAAGCGTGATATTTTATCAGTTGACACAAAAAACAGTAATCTCCGACGTTTACACCACCCTTCTTGAACGTGGTTTTTTAAAATTTGGTGCAGTGAAGGAAGCGGCAGGGTGGTTTTTTGTAAATAAACCTATAGTGGAGAGAAAGAAAAGGAAAGACCCTTTTACTATTAAGAAACTAAACGCGACGGATGTCGATATAATTCGTAGAAAAATATATGCCATATACAGGGAACAAATGGTCCCCACTTTAATAACCCTATTGCAAAGATTAAAAAAAAGATGAAACAGGAATAGGGTGTTGTCGTGAGACTCTTAAAGAAATGTATTTTAAGGAACGGTTTTAAAATGAAAAAAATTAACAACATATGTAATTATGGAATCGGCCCGGTTACAAAGATGGAGGATGGAATACCTAATTGCAGTCCATGGATATAGACAGGATGGAAGGGATATCATTTATTTGGACGAGACGTGCTATGACACACACGAAGTTCCAGATAAAGGTTGGGTAGACTTATCGGGTCAATGCAGAACCAAAGCTCCATCAAATAAAGGGAAGCGTATAAAAATAATTAATGCTGAGACAAAAAACGGATTTACACCAAACGCTTTGGCCTTATCAGCCAAAAATATAAAGGACTCCCTTGTCTATTATCACGATGATACTACGGCAGAACTATTTGAAGACTGGTTTAAAAACAAATTATTACCAAATATACCACCAAATGGTGTGATAGTGATGGATAATGCGAGTTACCACAGTTAAGTTACCATCCAGGACTATATGATGGAATATAATATGTATTTTGAGGAAAATTACACAAAAAAGCAATTGCTCGAAATTTTAAAATTATTTTCAATAAAAAAGGAATATTATTGTGATACTTTGGCGGCAGAAATGGGTCATACAGTGTTAAGACTTCCTCCTTATCATTGCATGTTCAACCCAATTGAACATAATATATGGCACCAGCTGAAAGCATCGGTAAAGAAGAATGTTTCGCCAACCTTAAATTCTTCTGTGGCAGATTTAGTATTGTCGGAGATGCAAAATATTCCAAACAAAAGCTGAGAAAATTGTGTAGCGCATGTTCAAAAAGTAGAAAAATCATACGTAAATATAGTGTCCTGGCACAATTCGCCTTCGCTTCCTCCTTCGAGGGGCTTATCCCTGGAGGCACCACGGCTAGCTCTATTCATTATCTCAGGGGCGGCGAGCTGTGTAGGGCAGTTTGAGACCGCCCCAGGACTCTTCCTGGGGTCGGCCTCGGTAGTCAAGAGCATGTCTTGGTCGTCTTCGTCCTCAGCCGTCAGGGCTGGAGGGGTTTCACTTGGAAATGCCGTGTTTTCGGCCAGTACGCTTTTTGCCATACTTGGCTTCTTCGCTGCCGACCTGGGGCAGGTTATGCCCAGGTGGTAGGTCCTTGTATTTAGCTCCTAGGTATCGGCACTAGGTGCTGGAGGTCAGGCCTCGACGTCCAGCCCTTGGCGTCGCTGGTTTTCTATTTTTTATTCTAAAAAATCACGTTGCCACGTGGTTTTTGTCTTCTGCCGACCTGGTGCAGGCTATGCCCAGGTGGTATTTACTCGTTCACGCCTCTCTGGCGATGGCGTCGGCTGCTGCAGGTATGGCACAGTTCGTCCAATGCTGGCAACACCGGCTACGTCCGGTTCTCGTCGTATTTCTTTTCTAAATTAATTTGCCACGTAGTTTTCACGTCTTGCCGACCTGGTGCAGGTTATGCCCAGGTGGTAAACTCTCGTACACGCCTCCCTGGCGATGGCGTCGGCTGCTACGGTTATGGCACGGATCGTCCAAGCTCGGCAACGTCGGCGATGACCGGTTCTCGTCGTACTCCTTCTCAAAATTAGGTTGCCGTAGGTTTTTACTTCTTTGCCGACCTGGTGCAGGTTATGCCCAGGTGGTAAACTCTTGTACACGCCTCCCTGGCGATGGCGTCGGCTGCTACAGTTATGGCACTGTTGGTCCAAGGTTGGCAACGTCGGCGATGACCGGTTCTCGTCGTACACTTCTTAAAATTAGATTGCCGTAGGGTTTTACTTCTTTGCCGACCTGGTGCAGGATATGCCCAGGTGGTAAACTCTTGTACACGCCTCCCTGGCGATGGCGTCGGCTGCTACAGTTATGGCACTGTTGGTCCAAGGTTGGCAACGTCGGCGATGACCGGTACTCGTCGTACACTTCTTCTTAAAATTAATTTCGGACCTGCTCGTACCTAGGTACGAACGCCTCGGAGCGGCTAGGAACCACCGTTTCCTCACAGTATCGGGCTCGACTACGGCGTCCTCCACCGGTGCTTCTTCAGCTACGCCTTGCTTTTATCTTCAGGTTCACGTATGCCGCCTTGACATACCCAGGTGCTCGGAATCTCCAAGTTCGACTGGCAATTTACTTGGTGACGGTCGTCCAAAGAAAAAGACTTATGCAGATTTTAAAGCCGGAACAAATGCTCAACTACTTAGGAGATGTTTATTCATTTATGGTTCTGCATCGACTGATCGTTCCCTTCGAAATCGCGCTATTTATAGCCGATGTCCACGCTTGAGCATCAAAACAATAGTTATGTTGCCCAGAGAAAGAATTATTGTGAATTTGGATGACGACAGTGACAGTGAAACTGACTTGGGTTTAAATGTAATAATTATTTTTCTGACACGGTACTTATTATTATATATTATTTATTATTTATATTATATCTATTATTATATTGTATATTTTTTTCCATGCTTTTGTATATTATTATATTATTATTATCTTATAGCAGCGCAACCCGTTATTCTGTCAGCAACGAGTGCGTCCCGGGTTTCATTCGATCACCCGCTGGGTCTTATCGGCGTTAGGGATTAGCATTTATAATGAGTTTGTAAGATAGACAGACAGACTTTAGCAACGCTATTTTACTTTTAATACTCCCAAGCGCTTCAATAATTCGCCGTACAATGTGTAAATATATTGGGCCGTCTCGGTGTTTAGGAAGCGCATAAAAAACAACAAAAATCAAGATGATATTTACTGTATCACCTTATGGCTTGTCTAATGATAATACTAAGTCATTTCAACAACTTTATTGTATGGTGTTTTTGTTATTTCTTTGGTAATCCAAAATTGCTACTTTGTTATACAGGGTGATTCATAATTGAATGCTTGGTATGAACTTTTTGTAATAAAATCGTTTAAGGATTAAGACCCTTAAGGATTAGCATTCAATTATAAAACAACCTAAATAACTTTTATATTAATATTTGTATGATGATATAATTATAATTATTATTATCCACGTCATATAATTAGCTCTCTGTTATTTTATGCAACAAACCTTTTTTTCGAATGCTTATCTTGCCAGGTGGTTAAATGCGTAGCGATATAACTAGATCTCGCCAGCGTTGTATAATAGTTTGTAATAGTAAGCCTTGATAATTATAAATAATCACATTTAATATTATTACTATTTTTATTGTTAATATTACATTAAATTTATTTTCAAACGCCTCCTGGGCGTAATGGGGTTTTTGTTTTGCAGAACATTTTAAACGCATTAAACTAGAGCGAATGCAGTTTTTTAAAATATTATTAATACAACTTTTATGTTATAAAATATCTGTTGTCTATAATATCATGTAGTTTGAGACATTGTCTTAACTAGCTTAAGTCGACCTATTTTGACGTCAGGAGTCTGTCATTAAACATTGAACACGTATTTTCTAGCCATACCGTGTACAACTTACTTCTATTAGAAATAATTAATTGCCACAAAGACATTGCTGTTGGATTTTTTGTCTAGCACTTGAAAGAGCTTCACAATAAATTTTGTTGGACCAGGAAATCAGTGCAACATTTCTTGCACCGAGTACAATCAGTTCCGCACGTGCTCTTCGAGAGTGTGCGGCCTGGAAAACTGAACTGGATAAAAATAACTAAAATTACAGGATTCTGACTTTTTTGGATCTTTTATAGTTACACGGAGTCTTGACTGGGTTCTTACAGGATATTCCTTTGACATCTATTGTTTCATCAAAGACATTTTATAGTTATTTATGTATCAAGGGCAAAGCCCGAGGGACAGCAATTGCCCGAGGTAACTAAGAATTAATAATTCCCGTGGTACATAGATAATTTCATTTCTGACCGAATTTAATAACTGTTTGTTTATTTTCAAAACGGAATAAATTTTTAATCTATCCTCTCCTTTGCATTGACAATCATAGGAGTTTGTTGACATTTGTTATCAATCGCTTGATTTTATATTGAAAAGGTATCTTAAATCCCTAATTCCCTCTAATTTTCAATAATATCCCAAGGGAGTTATGACCCTCTTTAACGATATAAGCTAATAATAACACGACAAGAAAAAAAACACTATTTTGTCCAGTGAAAAATAATATCCATGAGGATTAAGAAGTATTATCTTTGACTTGTTGAAGAGATGAAATCAAAGTAAAACCTGAAAACCATTGGTTAAAATTGGTCTTAAAATTAGAGAAATAAAACGGTGAAAGGCTCATTATAGCGACTGAATATCTTCAAAACATCTTTCTCAAAGTGTGTTGTAAACATCCTTCATAAGTCTTAATACAAAATAATAAAGAAATATAGAGGGTGCTGCATTAGAAAAAACATTAGTTGCCTATTTTTTCCGACATCCTCCTCAGCTCCACACTGTAGTACAGAATCAAAGAATCAAAGATGTACATCTGCATTAAAACTTAACGTTCTACTAGATTTTCTGGCTGGTTTCACAAATTAATTCTTATTTTTTTAAAACCGAAGGCTGTGCGTGGCGCATAGGATATACCGGGCTTAAACAGTTTTGAAGAATGATATAGAAATATTACCTTTAGCACTTTCAGGGAACGAATCAAATCCAAAGACCTGAATACATTCCCTATATCAAGTTTTCGCACTGTAACAGGCAACAAAATTTTCCACCATTCATATCGTTTAATTATTCGAAAATGCCTGACTTGGAAGAGAGAAAGACCCAAAAGAATAATGCGAAAATTATGAATTGGCCTGTTGCACTAATGGTTTAAATTCGGGCAAATTATGGAACCCCGGTATTCACATTTATATCGAGGCATTTTATGTAAAAGTATGCCATTATCAAATATAAAATCATTTATTATAATTACACTAAAACATACAATTACAGTACAATAAAGTGAACGCAACAAAACTGATGTAATAACATTTGCCGGCTATCTATTCTGCCGAGAAGTTCGCAATTGCTAGCAGCAAGACATTTAACATTTTGTTGGACTAAATACGGTGCTGGTCCCCAATTTCACACCTCTCTAAATTGGGTTAGTTCAGGTTAGTTTTAGTAGGTATGTAAGAAGTTATAAGTTGTACAAAAAAAGTAAGGATTTCTATTTGTTTTGTTCAATCGATAATTTGTGTGTGTTAAATTTATGTATCTTGCAAGGTCTATGGTATCAGGTTATTTTAAGATACCGATGTTAGTTTCACACTTGTGTATTATTCCTGGACTTGATACAAAATAATATAGGTACTTTTGTATATCGCCCGCCTAAGAAATTTGCATCTCCGTCCATACACTGCTGGCGCTAATAATAATTATTAGACCAAATAATGGTTGGTTGTTATTTTACTTACGCCAAACTTTTGGCCTACGCAAACTTTATGTTTCCGTTTACATGTCAAACTCGCATTAAACGGCCCGAAACGAGGCTCAGAGTCCGTAGGGTTCAAGTGAATTGGTGCCAGGAAGTAAAGTACCTGGGACTTATCTTCGATCAAAGACTGCATTGGAGGTTAAATTCAATTAATAAAATCAAGGCAGCATTGCGCCAATTAAGCTTAATCTACCCCCTGCTTCACAGGCGAACTAGACTTAGTAATCCAACCAAAGTTAACATCTATAAGGTCTTGGTCAGGCCGGTACTTACTTAATTTGAGGCACCATCTTGGGCACTGAAACTCATCGCAAATGCTTCAAGATATACAATGAACCGTGTTTTGCATCAGGACTTTCGAATACCGACAATCAACGATTTCTTTTTAAAAATAATCACAGACTATTACAGACGTACGGACATATCGACCATACCGACGATGGCCAGACCAAACTCTACATACAAACTGCCGAAAGATTGGCTCCCCGTTGGCATAAACCTCTTACAGTAGAGAAGCACTATGAGTATACAGTAGAGAAGCACTACCATGATCGTCTAATAGACATGTAACAGGCGCCAAGAACTATGCAGCTTTCCAGCCTTCATCAAATAAAGCAATAGCCGAATCAAAATTCAAAATTAAGTGACAAGATCCAAAAATTTTTCGATGAAGCAATAGATGTCAAAGGATATTCCTGACGTAAAAATCCAATCAAGACCCCGTGTAACGAGTCATGAGAACAATTTACTTGTGCAAATTAGCATACACACATCAGTGTGCGCTAACTATATTAGCGTCTAAACGTAACCCTAACTAATCTATGTAAAAATTATCTAAATAAGAATAACGTAGTAAGAAGCGAAATTATTACATGTGACCTTTAGCTCACGAGTCCAAAAAAAATTACTTAGATAAAACTTTTCACCGTTTCGGTTAACAATTTTCATCTTGTAACTTTGAATAGGCAATTAATTTAGAACAGTTTTTAACGGTTACAATATGTTTAATATTTAATTGCGATTTTACCAATAAACACTTTGCCAATAGTATTCCTCCTAATATTTTGTAAAAGAAAGCGACTTTACATGATAACAAACTTCAACCTGACAATTCCAACAAATCATGGCTCTACGGCACTTTTCTTTAACACGTTGCTATTTTTACTAAGAACTAAATTAAGAAATATTGTTACTAGTAACAAAACAGGATCGTTCTACCTACAGTACTACGGTCTGTAATGCATGCTATTATGATACCTTCTTCAAGAAAGCTCTCATGTGAAACTAGAAAAAAAAGCAAAAGAAGATCTTCTGGTATTAAATAACAGTCCCAAATTAAACAAATAAATATCAACACCACTGGCTTAGCATATTTCACAAGATCACATCAGAACAACAAGTTGTCCTCCTCAAATAAAAAGAGCATTAAACGGCCTTACGGCCTTATATATTATCCTTTAACTTTATGTAAAATATTAACGCGATAAGGCCTAAATTTTTATCGTTTTGGTATTACACAATTATACAATTTTTTCTTTAAACGACACAACAAATAAAAAAGCAAACATCAATATAATGTTTGACCACAAAGACAAAGAAGATTGCGACTTTTTCAATTGTTACATTATAAAATATTTCATTTCAATTGTACCATTACATACTGTGCTCATAGTGTTTCTTTCAAATATGTTTATTTGTATAGGACAGCGACTTTACGTGACACTAAACTTTAAACTGTCAATTAAGATAAGAATCGTGGCTCCATTCACTATTTTAATCAGGAACTAAATGAAAAGTATTGTACTAGTAACAAAACAGGCTTTTCCTAACTACGGTATAATATAACGTATGATATTATTATAGCACGCTTAAAGAGAACACAATTTATGTTTTAAATATTTTGGTATCTTTCTTGACGGTCTGTATATACCTACTTGTACTTCTGATAAACTGCTAGAACAGTAGGTACACCAATGAGATAAAAGACGAAACTATGTATGATATAGGCTGAAGGAATACTAAAATTTAAAAAAAAAAACACTCTTATTCATCAATGGCTGCTTTGGTAGCAAAAAATCTGGAATCATCTTTAGCAAAAAACGACAACTTAACTTGGTATTTTCCGTTGATCTGTCGAAATAATTTACCTGACAAATAAAATATGTTACCTACTCGTATTAATTTTCAATGATGATAATATAATATACGTTTACAGCAGTTACTGAGTTACAATTATCCGTTCAGTATTATTCTTTGAAAACCAATTTTTATTGCTTTGGCATAAAATAATCATTTCATTTATGTTGCACTAGCAATACAAAACATATGGCTGCCAACTAACTGCTGTTAATGAAACTAAAATATTACGAACAAATGAAATTTGTTGCAACAACATAAGTAGACACATCAATATATTCTTGTTATGCAAGAAATTTGATAAAAATTGTCTCTTTAAAATTACTTTATAAAATAAACAAGATCAGACGACACTTTGGTTAATAAAGTTCATTATAAAGTAATATCTTATAAAGACAACTGATTTATGGCAGCTAAACAATTACGCCCCAGACTTGGATGTTTCCAGTTTAGCCAAACTAAATAACATTTTGTAACTTCAGCACAGTGTTAGCCGAAGTACTGTTTTATGTATGTGGCTGCATTGCTCATTAGCAGATATCAACATAGAAACAACACAGTTGGAGGCTTGAGGCTGAAATAACAGACAGCTCGATAACTTACAACTAGACGACTCCATTAATATTATGGTACGTACATATTAACTTTTGGATAATAAAATTGGTCTGTATTACATTAATTAATTCGATGTGTTACGAACATTTCGCAGACATTCATAATACTTTATTAAATGACAAGGACAACTTCTCGCGAGTGGACTCATGAAACAACTGTATCAAGTGTTTATTTTGAACTTGTTCAATCGATGACTATAAAGGGTTGTATTATTTTTTATGTATGTAGCTTCCCATTTAAAATCGTTTAGAGTTCGGGGGAAATATAGCGTTTTGGTTTTTGTTTAAATTCATATGTATTATTAAAAAATAAGAAATGTATTTTTCTTTGACTGAAAATACGAAAAATTATCGATTTATTCCACATTAAAAAAAATTCTGTCAATTTTTTATTCAAATCAGTATTCTTTGACCTTTCTCTGTTTTTGGTAATGGTTGAACTTCCAAGTCCATTGCAATTTTTGAATGGAAATTAATTTGCTAATAAGACATTTGTTGAAGTCATTTCTCCATGACACCCCCACCCGCATAACGATGTGGGCCCCCTGCCTGAAATCTAAACGGCTCCACTTTTATTCTTGACATTATAACCTTGAAGTTTTGTACAGTTCATTGACTAAAATTTAAAAACGAAGACTTACGACCAACAAAGTAAGTAAGTAAACTAACTGCAATTACTAACTCAAAATCGCGAATTTACATACCGGGTGATGCATGGCTTAGTTAAGCATAGGAAATTCCATGTATATTTTGAGGTGGCTAACTATTCGCTCTCCTGTACATTTTAGAGAAAAATGTATTTTTTTGAAGAGGCCGATATAATAAACCCATGTGCCAAGTTTGAATAAATTTTAATAAGCCAATCCTAACTTATTGAACTAAATGTGATGACAAAATTACAAAATTTTAATAGTTTAGGTGATACAGCAAACACCAGCAAATGATTATTTGGCATTGACAAGTCGGAAAGTAGCGTCACTGACAACATTTTCATTGAAGACGCTATAATTATAGCTAAATAGGGAATATTCCACAAAGGAAAATGTAACTATGATTAAGTGGTGTTATACAGAAAACAGTGTAAGAGCAGTGACGGAAATGTTTTCACTTCAATTCCCTGATAAGCATATCCCTTCCATTTCATTAATTAAACTTATCATAACTCCAAAGGCACTATAATAAATAACTGTAAATGCTCAACTTAGAATGTCAATAGAGCTGAAGAAAGGGATAATAGAGATCTTGATATTTTACTACACGTGGAGGAAAATAAGTGTTGAGGTAATTGAAACAGCAAATAATAATAGGAATTTTTTGAGCAATATTTGTTGTACCGATGAATGTACATTCACCCTCAACAACGAACCAAATGTTCAAAACTGCCGGTATTGGAGACAAGAAAATGAACATAATAGTCTTTCATACTCGCAATATCCACATAAAATTAAAGTTTCGGCGGGAATTGTAGGACATCACATTATTGGATCATTTATGAAAGGCAATCTTACAGCAGCAACCTATTTGAATTTGTTACGAAATCAGGAGATCTGATATCAAATGTATGGTTGTCCTTGCCATAATTCTCGCATGGTTAGGGAATACTTGCAGAATATTTTTAACTGAAATATTATTGGCCCACGGCATCTAATCCCTTGGCCAGCCTTTCGACAACTTCTTTCTGTGGGGTAACTTAAGAAAATTTATTTATAAAGATGCAAAATTTAAAAATCTAGACCAGCTAGAAAACTGTATTTCGTTAGAATGTGACAGAATTTCTTAATATCAACTCAGTAATGTTAGAAATGGATTTTATGATCGGTTCGGATATTGTTTAGCTTCAAAGAAATAGTCCGCCATTCTCAAAGAGACCTGATATAAATAATAAATAAAGACACACTAAGTCTCGGTCTCAGTCAAATTATAATTTTAGTTAGGTGGTGTTGGTTACATGTTTCGCCAAAACAATGGGCATCATCAGATCTAAAACCAGAGTCGTACGAAAACATCTAATTTATACATATAAAGTTTAAAAGCCTAACCTACCTTAGGAATAATAACTTAAAAACCAATGGAAACACAATCACAAATGACACATAACAGATTAAAAATGTTTAAAAAACGTTACTGGACCATTACAAAATGTAAAACGATACGAAAAAATAAATAAACAATCTAAAAAATTACTCGACAACTATGGCGGGTTCGGGAGCAAACCAGCAGCCGGACTCTGTGTCATATAGAATTCTATAAATCGACTTGATTGTATACGACTGGTACTCTGTGTTCAGAAATAATCGCCTGAATTCTATTACGCTCTCCCTTCGAAGCGAGGTGTGTGGACGGGTCGATTTCTATCAAAAAGATAACCTGCAAATTTTCTTAGCTTGAAATGTCAATCGACAAGTGTTTTATTTGATGTTTATTTACAAATTTTTTTCTTTTGGAATCAAAGAAAATTAATTTAAAATTGGAAAATGAGAGTTCGGTCAGAACACTGGCAGTTGCTACTGAATTTGTGTGAGAGTAATCCCGAAATCATCACAAACAAATTTAACGGACCTAATGGAAAAGCCAAAGGACATGCCCTTTGGCAAACGGTGGCCCTAAAGTTAAACAGTTTGGGATTTGGCGAGAAAACAAAGGATGAATGGAGAAAGGTAAGCATTCTGTTAACACTAAGTGATCATACTATTTATTATTGTTAAATAAGTATACCTACCAATATCTCTTTGATGTGGTTCTAGGCACTTATAGATTGGAAATCAAAAACCAAAACAAAGACCACAAAAATTAAGCAAGAGATCATGAAGACAGGTGGAGGACCAGCAAATTACACTCCACTTACAGATTTAGAGCAAAGATTAATTGACCTAATGGGGGTAAAAGCAATTGAAGGAGACAATATTCAGGAACTGGGATTTGGCAATGTATGTTCTTTTCTTTACATATTTTAGTGTCAGAGTAAAATAAACTCATTTTCATTTAGTTAGTGTAAATATATTTTTTTAAGATAATTCAAGATCAGCAGGCGTCATCACTTCCAGGAGAAAACTTTGGGGGAAGTCTGCTTAGTGTCGAAGGTCCTATCCTTGACCATACATATTGTGGGCAAGAAGTTAAAAATACTTTTGTATATTCAAAAATAGAGCCCATTACAAGTACTGCCACTAGCAATGCCATCAGTAGTCCAATACAAACTTCATGCAAACTAAAAAGGAAGTTTTCTGATAGTAGAAAATCAGTTAAACGAGTAAGGCCAAAAGAAACTGAAAGATTGTCTCATAGACTTCTTGAAATTAACCAAGAATCATTAAATATTATTAGGAATATTAACCAAAGTGCGGAGAACATGGCTGATTCAATAAAAAATGTGGCTACAACTCTGCAAGTTGTGGCCACAACTCTGCAAGTTGTGGCTACAACTCTACAAAACCATTTTACTTAATAATTTATATCTTTTGGGACAATGTAAGTAATGTATATTTTTTAAAATGCTTTTTTTAACTGCAATTTTTTCGCAAAGCATTTTTAGAATTACTTTGATTGTGCTTTTCTATAATACTTTTCTAATGCTATAGAGTAGCATAGTAGTTCTTTACTAAAAAATCCATATTTTTAGTTATCCCGTAGATAAAAGCAGACAATAGGTTATATATTCTGTTTAATATGTTACTAGTTAAAAATGATTATATAGATTCAGTTCAAAGTTAGAATAGATAGTTTTACTGTGGTGTGCCTTTGACCTGTTTATATTTCATTTTATTTTAAGTTCCTAATGGCGATATCTTATATGAGTTAATGTTTTATTTTGTTCAAAGGACTACATTGAAAGTATATATTATTATGGTGCTAAATAAAAATGTTATATTTTTGTATATTGTTTTTTATTACCTACTAACATAATTAGGATTTATTTTATAAAACAAATTACTACAAATAAATTCCTTTGCATTTTGGAATTATTGTAAATGTAACATTTCAAAATTAATTATTAAAATATAACTGAATAATGTTTCTTCGGGTAATGTTTCCATCTATATTTCCTACAAACTGATCAGCTCTGGGAATGTTATCATCTTCAGGTGGTACCATCTCAAAATCCACTTCTAGCCTAGCAGCTACACATATATTATGCAACACTGCACAAACATTTGCAATAAAACCAACTTTTTCAGGAGAATACCTCATAATTTTGGATAAACACAAAAATCTTCCCTTATATACTCCAATGCACCTTTCAATACAATTCCTAGCTTGGATGTGAGCTTCGGTGTATCTGCTTTCTGCAGATCCTGGCACGGCATTTATTATTGGTGTCATTAACCATGGTTCCTGAGGGTACCCAGAATCTCCTAAAAGCCATGGATTTCTATGTCCTAAAAAAAATATATATATAGCAATAATCAAGAACCAAAACTACTTTCGTAAATTACTCGCCTCTCTGATATGAAACTTCCAAATTTGCACGCACCGCTGAATTCCTCCATATGTACGAATCATGTGTTGCCCCTGCATATCGAGCATTTATGTTAAGAATTTTTAAATCATAGTCACACACCTACAAAAATATAGGAATAGCTATTATGTTAATGAAATGTAATTAGTTTTAAAAAAGCAACTTACGATCTGAATATTCTTTGAATGGTACCCCTTTCTATTCATATAATTATGTTCCTCAATTACTGGTCTGAGAATTTCCACATGGGTACAATCCACAGCGCCAATTACTCCAGGAAAATTTCTTTCCTCCATAAATCTACCCTTAATATAATTTTTTTCCTGTCGTGTTCTAGGAAACCGTACCCATTGCTCTGAAAAAGTATTGTGAATCGCCATGGTTATTTCTTCAATAGCCCTAGTCATACTCTGCTGGGCAATAGAGATATTATAACTTTGGCCTAATACTCTCTGATAAGTGCCTGTGGCATAAAAACTAAGGGTCCCAAAAAACTGTATGTGTGCAGGAATGGTCACAGGGTTATTGCCTAGATTTAAATGTGGTAAAATTCCATTTAACACATATTGGGCCATATCTTTATTTAATCGAAATAATTCCATAAATCTCAAGTCTTCAATCATGAATGGGTCACTTTCTTCCCTCATATGCCTCCTTTCCATGTTCTCCACTCGAATATCTTCTAGCCTCTCCTCCTCTTCAGCTGCTAATACATTGGCAGCATTTATGGGCATCATGTTTTAAATAATTAAAAAAGTTTATACAAAATAAAGAAAAAAGTTCAAACAAAGCTGTAACAACAATTAAAATTGCAATTTGTAAGCCAGAGTCAGAGCTACAACAACAATAAAAAAGAAAACAAAAAGTAACTAGAAATCACCAAGAATTCAAATCAATGTTTTTCGTTTGAATAGTACAGTTCCGAAAATGCCCGAAGAATAGTCGACTGGGACACAGAGTGCCATTGAATGCGACTATCGCTTTCTAAATAGAATTCGACAATAGAAAGCCAGGGGTAGAATTCGATTTGCCACGGAGTCCCGCTGCAGACGCTTGCGGAGTAATAATTTACCTCAGGTGCGGAACCCTAAAAATATAAGTGGCAGGTCGTAGTGCACACGCCACTGTATTCTATTACCTTAAACTGAAGTAAGAAGAAAACACTCACCTGAACGTTACTTTATGATTGATAATAATTAATAATGTCAATATCCTCTCGAAATTGAAGATGAAGGTAAATTGCCCTTCTTAGACCTTCTATTAATTAGGAATGGAAATAACATAATGCTTGAAGTCTACAGAAAGCCCTCATCCACTGACAGTGTCATCCAGTTTAGCTCTAATTCACCATATGCTCATAAATTTGCCTCCTTCAACTCCTTTTCCTATAGGTTGTTTGAATTACCGTTGTCTCGAGAAGCTTTTAATAAAGAATTAGGTATAATAAAACAAATAGCTATTAATAACGGGTTTCCCTTAAGGTTGATTAATAAACTTTATTACAAATTCCTCAACAAATATAAACTATCATATAATATTTTACACTTCAATCCACAAAATAGGATGAACAATTACAGATCTTTAACATTTTTTGGTAACATTTCTCTACAATTAGCAAAATTCTTTAAACCTTTTAATATTTTCCCCAGCTTTAAAACTACAAATACTTTGAAACAACACATAGCTAAAACCAAAGATAAAGTAAATCCTCTGTCGAGATCCGGGGTGTATTCCTTAAATTGTGAAGACTGTTCTACCATTTATGTAGGGCAGTCAGAAAAAAAAATAACCACCAGAGTTCAGGAACATCTTAGTCTTGTTCACAAATATCAGAACACAGATATAACCAATACCAACTCAGCTTTCGCAAACCATTTATTGGAATCTGAACATCAATTCTCAGCACCTACGAATGTAAACATTCTTCACGAGTGCCAAAAGGGTAAAAGGTTAGATTTATTGGAAAAACTAGAAATAACCAAAGCAAAGAGGAGTCCAATACTTAACTGCGTAAACAAAGTGTTTAATTTTGAGCAATATTTATCTTTAATAGCTTAAATAATTAGCCTGGGTCCCTATACCTTTTTCTGTTTTCCTACTATTTTGGTGTGGATATTGAGATTATAAATTATTATCAATCACAAAGTAACGTTCAAGTGAGTGTCTTCTTCTAACTTCAGTTTAAGGTAATAGAATACAGTGGCGTGTTGCACTACGACCTGCCACTTATATTTTTAGGGTTCCGCGCCTGAGGTAAATTATTACTCCGCAAGCGTCTGGTTTGCTCCCGAACCCGCCATAGTTGTCGAGTAATTTTTTAGATTGTTTATTTATTTTTTCGTATCGTTTTACATTTTGTAATGGTCCAGTAACGTTTTTTAAACAATTTTAATCTGTTATGTGTCATTTGGGATTGTGTTTTTATTGGTTTTTAAGTTATTATTCCTAAGGTAGGTTAGGCTTTTAAACTTTATATAAATACGTTTTCGTACGACTCTGGTTTTAGGTCTGCTGATGCCCATTGTTTGGGCGAAACATGTAACCACCACCACCTAACTAAAATTATAATTTGACTGAGACCGAGACTTAGTGTGTCTTTATTTATTATTGTTTAGCTGTTAATGGAGAGTTGTTTGAACATTTAATTAATTAATGTTTTTTTGAAAATCTGTAGTCTTGGGTATGCTATGTTAAATTAAAGGCCCAGTAAAAAAAACATAATGGTGTCTTTTATTTTGGATGTGTGATTGCCGGATTGGTGAAACGAAAATGTGTTTTGATGTGAAATAATCTTCATTCGTTATGTCCAGTTTTACGTCAATTTTTAACAATAGCGTCACAGAAATTATTTGCTTAAATGAAAATCTCGTAATTTTGCCATCACATTTAAATGAATAAGTTAGGATGGGCTTACTAAAATTTATTCAAACTTGGCAAATGGGTTTATTATATCAGGCCTCTTCAAAAAATTATAATACAATTTTTCTCTAAAATGTACAGGGGAGCCAATAGTTAGTCCCCTCAAAACCTACATGGGATTTCCTATGTTCAACTAAGCCATGCATCACACAATATGATAGGCCCTCCGGGAGGACACAGATTGTTCAATCTGCCTATGCCTACAACTCATATAAAACACACATCAACTTATTCTGTAGAAAACTTATAAATGTATAAGCAAGTTCAGGGTGTTTCCCAAGAACTGAACAGGGGCTTATTTTTAAGGTTCACTGTACTTTTAAGAAAATCCAAAATAGTCAATCAATATATTTTTTCGGTATAACTCAAATATCGCATCAAATAATCATTTGCACCAAACCAAAAGACTCCAATAAAGTCTTGTATACGATTTTTGATTTTTGTTTCATTTTGTTACGTCTATGGTAACAATTTTTAATACCGCAGTAGCTGATTTTAATATTTCATCATCCATTATATCCGAAAAGCATTGGTAACTACGAGATAATTTTATTCCAGATTTCGAAAGCATATTGTCAAAAAGTAATGGGCTTTGGAAGTTGTAATAAAATTTTGAGTTATTTATCAATGGTCGAGGGATATTCGGTGAGAAAATTTAATGACATTTTAAATTGTAACAATTACAGAAGTGTTTATTTTTGTTCCATGGTAACGTACGATGACATAAGTGATAACTATCCATGGACAGTTATTAGGTTTGTTCCAACCATCAGTCCCTGACAGTTTCAAACTGTCAAATACAATCATCCAGTTGTAGGACTTAACAATGCATCCTGGGGTCTACATGCAATACTCATCTGGTAGACTTTATTTCTGATTAAAAACTAGTCCCGGACTGCTGGTTAGAATAACCCTATTAGTATAATGTTGCTCCTTTTTTAGCATATCTTTATGAAATGGCTTCTTATTTTTAGCAAGCCAATGAATGATGCAATTTTTTTTCCAAGAAGACGTTGGTATTTTTTTGAATTTTCTTGAGTGGTATTTGGCATTATCCATGACTATAACAGACCCAGGAGGAATAAAATCTAGCAATTTGCTGGAAGTATTCTTCAAAGACATCAGCACTCATGTCTTCATGATACTCTTCAGTCCGTTTTGATTCAAGTGCTAGTAAGCCGCCATCGGCAAATCCATTTTTGCAACCAATGTGAGTAATTATTAATCTTGGGTGCTTTTACTCCAGTGGACCATCCTTCCATGAAAGCTTGCCTCGCGCTTTTTATATGTTTACCTTGCCATATTTTACCAGCGGTATAACCTTCATTTACCCAAGTTTCGCCCATATGATAGGTATTCCTGTTTTCCGTTTGAAACTGTCTAACATCACTCAAATATCGTCGTCGCCAACAGATGATTTCGTATTTCTCTATTAAAGTGATTGTCTGTTTTAAATTTTTTCGTAACAAAAATTCATGTTCTTCAAAGTTTCTATAGTTTCTTCTTACCCATGGGTGGAATGAAATCATCCTTTTTCATTTCAGACATTATTATTAATATTATCCAAGGTAGGTATTTCTTCTTTTAAGTAAAAAAAGAGCGTATGATTCTTCTGATGGCAGTCTTTTCATTCTTATTTATTACAGTTTCCTTTCTTCCTGTACTTCTCTTTGATGGCCTGATGGGGCCGCGTTCATCCTCGTGCACAAGTCGGTATATTGTTGACTGTCCGACTCCAGTCATATCCGAACACATTTCAACTATTTTTGCAACTCCCAATGTTATATGAAATGATAATTGGACTATGGAATGCGGCGAAGACCACTGGGTTATATAGTTCAATAACGATTCATTACTCTCTCCCATTAAGTAACAGACTATAGATGTTTGACCGCTTCGCCATATTGAGATCTTAGGCTATGTCTATATGGTCTAAGAAATTATTAATAATTGGCAAGTACTACTTATATACATAGGCATTAACAAGAAAAATGTTCCCTCTAACCACTTGCTGTCACCCTATACAATAATTAATGATAATAAGAATTAACCAAATGATGCTAAACCAGCTATTCTTTATGCTACATGCCTCAACGAGCGTTAAATTACAAAGCACAATTTGGCGTACCGGAAGGAAAGGAATGAATATGTAATTCCAATAGTAGGTAGGGTACAGTGCAGCTACTCGTAGACCCGTTTTGACTTGTTTAGTTATCGTCAGTGCATGACAAGCAGGACCATCAAGCATATCCTCCACTCCCGTATCCAACTGGAATCCCAACGCAGTACCTACTGAAATACAAATTTTGTCATGACGCTAAAAAAATATTTTTAAAAGAATATTTAGTTTTAGTACTGTCGGTTCTGCAACTCATTCAATAAACCGATAGAAAATAGTCGAAGCTATAGAGACATTTATACCTTTAGAATCCACAAGGAAAAACAACCAGAAGCCATGGATAAAGCCATATTTAATGAAATAGACAAGAAACGCAGTTTCTGGGATCGGTATAGACAAAACATTACAGGTAAAAACTACCAATTGAACAGATCGCAGAGCAACAGATTAAAATATAAAGTAGCCGAAGCAAAAATGTCATATGAACAGAATATAGTACAATCAAAGTCAAATAAACAATTCTTCAAGTATATAAATAAAATTTTAAACTCAAAAGTTACAATAATAATACTAAAGGATAACGCAACTAACACCATAATTGAAAACAATGTGGACACAGCGAAAATGTTTGCCCAACAATTTATGAACATGTTCACGCAAGAGGACGACCACATCCCGGTTTTGCCCGACAGCTCCAAAAACATAAACTCACTGAACACTATAAATTTTAAACCATCAAAAGTGGAAGAAGTAATCATAAGCCTAAAAACTGAATCAACTCCGGGTTCGGATAACATTCCGTCCATCTTTCTACATAAATGTGTGACAAGTTTAGCGGCGCCCTTAAGTAATGCAATGAACGAATTGATGAACTCAGGAACTTTGCCAACTAGTTGGAAACAGGTCATTATAACACCCATATATAAAAAGAGCGACAGATTTAAACCAGAAAACTATAGGCCAGTGAGCTTGACAAGCACTGTCAGTAAGGTCATGGAAAAAATCATAGCGAAGGAACTGAGCGAATTTTCGTCGGTAAATAAAGTCATACCTGACTCGCAGGATGGCTTTCAAAGAAAGAAATCGACAACAACTAACATGCTAAGATGTCTAAACGACTAGACGATAAACTTTGATAAGAACATACCAATGGACGTGATCTACTTGGACTACGAAAAAGCCTTTGACAGGGTGCCATTTAAGAGGCTTCTAGGCAAGTTAAGCCATTTTGGAATAAGGGGCGGCCTACATACCTGGATAGGAAATTTTATACAGGGTCGAGTTTTTAAAATAAGAGCAAATGGAGTCTGCCCATCCTTCCATGACGTAATTAGTGGGGTTCCGCAGGGCTCTGTGCTGGGACCCCTCTTGTTTCTATTATATACCAGTGACTTGGCTGAGAACACCAATACGAGCATCGCGTTTTTTGCAAATGACACCAAATTGTACTGCGATGCGCTAAGCCAGTGTTCTGATATGAGAGAGGATTTGGCTGTGATTGAGATATGGCCAGAAAAATGGCAGATGAAGCTTAATGCTGATAAATGTGTAGTTCTCCCTATAGGTCCCGAAAATCCAGGAAACGTATATGTCTCAAATGGTAAAGCGCTGCAGCATGTCAACTCGCAAAAGGACCTTGGCATTATAGTATCCAGTGACCTGAAATAGGCAAAACATATTACCTCAATCGTGAAGAAAGCAAACTCATTCTCATACCTGGCAAGAATAGCTTTCAGTTATACTGGTCCCCAGATAATTCGTCAGCTCTACGAAACGTACATAAGACCCAAAATTGAGTACGCTCACTCGGTGTGGAGTCCATATTTCATCAAGGACATAAATCTGTTGGAAGGAGTACAGCGAAGATTCAGCAAGATACCACAGAAGTTCCACAACACTACCTACGAAGACAGAATGAGGAAACTAGGGCTAATATTTTTAGAAGAGAGAAGAACGAGAGGAGATCTGATTGAAACCTATAAAATACTAAATAACCTTTATGGCGGCAACATCCATACGATTTTTTCTCGGAATCTAAACCCACATCTACGAGGGCACTCTAAGAAACTAAACAAGGAAAGATCAAATAAACTACCAAGAAAGAACTGTCTAAGCAACAGAATCGTATACAAATGAAAACTTTTGAGTGAAGAAATTGTGAGTGCCACAAGCGTGAACAGCTTCAAAAACCGTCTGTACTATGTTTGACTATATTTCGATTATTATTTCGATAACGGACTCATCGCTCTAGACCGCTTTCCGTTTAATAAATAAATAAATAAATAAAAATAAATAACTTTTTAATGTGTATGCGTATTTTAATTGGCAGTTAACTATCAATCGAGATAATAATACCCATTAATAGTACCGGCCTTTACGTCATATACTGAAAATTTTGATCCTCTACTAATTATTGTCAAATACGTAACGTTGAACCAGGAAAAAATATTTTAGGAACAATAATCGTTACAAGTTAATATACCTGCTACACGCTAAATGGTTTTAGAATATACCAATAATCGGATTATTGGATTCCTTCTAAGCAACAGAATCGTATACAAATGAAAACTTTTGAGTGAAGAAATCGTGAGTGCCACAAGCGTGAACAGCTTCAAAAATCGTCTGTACTATGTTTGACTATATTTCGATTATTATTTCGATAACGGACTCATCGCTCTAGACCGCTTTCCGTTTAATAAATAAATAAATAAATAAAAATAAATAACTTTTTAATGTGTATGCGTATTTTAATTGGCAGTTAACTATCAATCGAGATAATAATACCCATTAATAGTACCGGCCTTTACGTCATATACTGAAAATTTTGATCCTCTACTAATTATTGTCAAATACGTAACGTTGAACCAGGAAAAAATATTTTAGGAACAATAATCGTTACAAGTTAATATACCTGCTACACGCTAAATGGTTTTAGAATATACCAATAATCGGATTATTGGATTCCTATTTCAATTAAATTTGATTTCCTTTCATTACTTTTTTTGGTTAGTCTGCATTCGATTGCATTTTTGCACTTGTTTTAATCCGATTTAATTTCGCTGCAACAACTGCTTTAATTACCATGTATTTGGCGATTTTGTTTTGTTATCATTTTAAACCTTTAGGGCGCTTAACCAGCCTTATTTCTATCCCTGTGAATAAAAAAAACAATCACAATCAAACCGGAAACATCTGAGAAATAAAGCACATATTAAGAGAACATTTTTATATAGGACGCTTTTTTTCAAAGAACCCATATAAGATCCTAATTAAATTTAACAGTGGGTAAGTGATATACTACTAAATACTTAACTGCCGAATCATTGTAAATTGTTTTTTACCTATTCTTGCAAGGATATACAAATCAAATCAAAGCCGCACCACGTTAGAGTAGACATGTCAACGCTAGTCTTGTGAAGAAGCCCATTGTCGTGGAATAACTCAACTTCCTTCACCTTTTTTTTAATTATGTCTCGCAGAGGGGTTAAAATATTTGTGTAGTATACTCTCGTAAGGCTCCTTTCCCTAGACTTGAAACTTACAGCCCGAATCCCAATGAGTTTTTGCTTTCACTTTAACAGCCGATTGCTGTACTCTCATGTTCTTTGGGGCTGGACCATCCTTTACATTACTTGCCACTTCGTCAAATCTTATTTTAATTAAACAAGCTTAAAGACGTTATTCCCTTTTTCTTTTCATTCGCCCCAAGTGTATTAACTCAAACAAACCAACGAGGACTAACAGAAGTCTAAACATGCTGGAATAGAACCTGCAATACAGGTATCTATATCATTGGTGCCGAAAGTCAGTTTACGTATTTCACATAATATGCTTACTATATTATGTGTTGAAATGACACTTTAAGGTCCCTTTCTTTTCGTCAGACCCTATAACCTTGCTGGCGAAACGCGTCCAAGAATTCAGTATGAGCGCAAGGAAAAGGAACGACTTCTTTAAGTTTGTTTAATATCTTGGTTTCGGTACGCATAAACCGATAAATGTTGAAGTTAATATTTTTCTGTTCAGACTAGTTTTATAAACAACGAGAAATTTAAGAAGTAATTTAATGACTGATGAAAAACTCTCAAATATTCAAAAATTATCTGAAGATAATTTAGAGTTAAATGTCGGCCCTGACAATCAACAGAACATTGTCGATATAATGACTTTGCTTGATGAACATGTTGATTTTTCAGAGAATAGTATTGAAAATCTGTTACCAGCTGATGCCCATATTTTGAATAACATTACAGATCTAAATGATATGTATCTAGATAGTGCTTTAATGGGCTTTATATCGGAAATACATAACTTGCCACAGAACTTTATGAGTGGCTAATCTACGACTGACTATGAGGACCTAATTCGAACAAAGAAAAATAATGATTTTGAAGTGATTTCAGAAATACAAGAAAACAATATCCAAAGTAAAGAACAATGTCGGCAATCTACTACAGATGTTTAAAATAACTAATTTTGAAGTTGAAGATGAAAATAGTGATTTTCAACCAGACGAAAGTGGCGACGATGGTGGAAGTAGTGAGAGTGAACAAGAGAAAACATTGAAGCTACAACAAAAATCCGTAAAGGCATAATAGAAAAACGTTACATCAAAAACCAAGGGAAACGGGAAATTAGGATTATTAGGTATTGGTTCAGAGTTGTACAGTCAATCTTGTTTAGTTTAATTTATATTAATTTTGTTTTTGGTAGTTATGAGATTGTTATTGTTGCTTTCAAATAATCTTGGATATCAAAAACCGGCTGGACAAAAGAAAAGTTTTCAAGATATCTGACTTAACCCTTTATAGGTCTTTGGTATCCATATTTCCCACCGATATCTATTGGAACAACCATAAGCCTCTGGCATTCCCACTTACCCCCACCGCGGTGCCGACGACGGTTAAGATGCGAATTTTAATTTGGCGCCAGTCAGTCACGTTTGAGAGTCGTTCAAGAGCGTTTCTTGTTCCCAGGCGGGAAAATAATTACCCAGAGCGCCTCCAGACGTATAAAAAGCTGATATTTGGTGTTTTATTTTTTAAAGTTTTGAAATAAAACATTTTAAATGTGCCTTTACCTATGGTAATGTGGTAAGTAATTTGAGAAATGTTTATATTTTACAAATTTTCTTTTATATGTTTAAAAATGTAAAGAAAAACGCTTTAATCATAGACATAACTGAATGCTACACCAAAACACCCATTTTTTGTTATTTTTTAAAAAAATTAAAACAGCATATAAAAGCAAAAAATAAAGCTTACTATGCAAAAAATCTATACTCCAGGACCTTTTTTGGCTATGTTTAAAAAATGGAGCTAATACTATATTCGGCTAACATGTTATTACATTTTTTGTGGGCATGTGCAGGTAAAAAGATAGAAAATTTTATTCTTTTAGATCCAAACGGCAGGATTATCTGAAAAAGAATTAGAACGCCTAGCGTATGAGGCGGCTGCCAGTCTAGAAGAAATTACAGACGAGCAAGCAGAAAATTCGGACCTAGGTGGAGACTCCGATGCCGAAGATAACCTTCCTCAGTGGCGCAACAGGGACAATGCCTCTACTTCAAAAGCACCAGAAAATGAAAGCTCATCTGATTCGGATATAGAACCTCAACTCGATAGCCATAGCGACGATTTGCTTGCAAGATATGGAACTCCTCCCAGAAGTAGTGACTCGGATGGCGACTCGGACAGTGAGGCGGAATTTGAGAACTTTGATTGGTCAAAGCAAGCTAATGATCCTCAAAGGTATTCTACTACGAATTTCGAAGAAGAAGTCGGGACTAAATATGACGGAGAATGTAAATCTCCTATAGACTTTTTTTCCTTATTTTTCACCAATTTCTTTATTTGCGAAATGGTTGTTCAGTCAAATATTTACGCTCAACAAATGGGCACTAATCTTTCATTAACTGTTGAGAAACTGCGAGCTTGGTTGGGCATAGTAATATTTATGGGCTTTCACTATCTCCCTGGTATTAGATTTTATTGGTCGACAGACGAAAACTTCCATTGTGAAAGAATAGCGAGAATAATGCCTGTAAAGCGGTTCTTAAAAATTTTGCGCCATCTTCACCTTGCTGATAATAGCCTAATGCCTAAAAGAGGTAATCCTGATTTTGATCGGCTTTATAAAGTGCGACCACTTGTCCGTCCGCAGAACAAATCGAGAAGGCAAAAAAGAAGCTGTTCCTTGTCCTGAGGCCATATCAGATTACAATAAGTATATGGGTGGAGTGGACAGAATGGACCAAATGCTAGAGGTGTATAGCGTTGCAAGAAAATCGCGTCGTTGGTGGATAAAACTATTCTATTACTTTCTCGACATGGCAATAGTAAACGCATTTATTGTTTATAAAGAAGCGCAAAAGCAAAATAATGAAAAGTCCATCAGCCACCTTCAGTTTAGATCTATTTTAGTCAACGAACTCGTACAAACATTTTCATGTAAACGTAAAAGAGGTTATGAGCCTATGAGAGGGTTTGCTAGAAAGAAAAAAAGTAGGGTCTTAACAGTACAAAATACGTTACGCTTATCCAATGTTGGAATTCATATGCCTCAAATAGTTAAAGGATACAGACGATGTGGTCAATGTAGCACAAAAGACAAGGAAAAACGTAGCAACATAATATGCTCCGCATGCAACGTTGCTCTGTGCAAAGGATGCTTTGCTGAATTTCACACAAGTAATTAACTTACTTAGTATTGCTTTATATTACAAAAAATATGGAGTTGATTTTTTATTTTGTTGCTTTCGCTAAATTGTTTGTTATTGTGTTATTGTGACCTTATGTTCCTCAAGGTTTTTTTTAGTATTAGGACTTAACAGTCTATGTTGCAAACTTAGATATTAACCTTACCTATGAATATTTCTGAGTTAGCGTATGTTTGTATGTTTATTCAATAAAACAATTTAAAATTATTTTGATCTTATTTTATTATCGTAGACGTGGGAAATATATTTCCCAATATTTTTTTCTTCCAGAACACCTTTTGGGAAAACTACTTCCCACCCGAAATTTTGAAAAATTTTGATTTCTACACAATATATCGCGTTGATTCACGTACCTACGTGTTTCTCATTAGCTCAAGAACCTTCAATTTAATTTTTAATAAAAAAGTAAAAAAAAAGTCTTTTGCCCTATAAAGGGTTAAAGGACGAAATTTAGGAGATTCCATTCAATCAAAATTTTTTGCAAAATCAAAATCGTGGTTGTAATAGGGTGTCAGAAGAAGTAAGAAAACACAATTCTAAAAAAGTTTGGAAGAAAAAAGTGTATGTGATAAGTTTAGTAACTTATGTCCCTACCGATGAAAAGACATCCATCAATGAAAATTCACGAGGAAGCTCAACTTTATAGTACTAAATTAAGCTAAGTAACCAATAGTACTCATGGAATGTTAAACAAAATAGAAAACAATCCATCCATCAGCCAAAGACAAACAAGCTCTAGATTAACCTTTCTAAAAAAAATTTGCGAATACCTTAATTAACTGCCATCACACTATTGTCGAAAGGAAAGCCAAAAACTCTCTCTGGAATAAAGTTTTCTACGCTGCTTATAAAGACAATTATTAAGAATCCATAAAGGCGCCTCTATCTAAGACATCTCTTGTAAAATTGCTAAAGCAAATGCATATTTCTCTCTATCAGCCCAAGAAGGGTAGGTGTGATACGTGTATTCAATATGCATTTTAAAATGTTAATAAAGAATCTTGGTAAATTCATTGAAATCAAAAAGAAGGAGCTATAGCGGCGAAAAATAAAGACAAGGAGGCGAGTGAGAGGGGCGACTTTAACAATGAACTTACAAGCAGTAAAAGTTTGTCCATCAATTAATGCAAGTGATAGTTACTTTAAAACAAAGCTCTGTGTACATAGTTTTACTACGTTTAATTTGACCAAACAAGGACTGCACCTGCTACTGGTTTCGTAAAACCGAAGCTAATCTCTAAGCCTTCACTTTCGCTAGTAGCCTGACTGACTACATCAGAAAACACTGGAATGACTCCATACCAATTGTAATTTATCGGATGGCTGTGGCTACCAAAATAAAACTGCAGATATGTCTAATAACCTTCCTTATACTACAACTTAATGTCATAATCGAGCAAAAGTACCTTGTAAAAGAAGACACACATATATATTTCTATACCAGCGTCCATGCTGTTATAGAAAGAAAAATAAAGAATACAGTCATACTATTCTACACTATGTAAGGAATCTAGAAAATTACCCTTATGAGATACTTACTTTAGGCAATTCATTTTGCAAGATTTTAAACAAAGACATGACTTACTATTCAATCAGAGTGGGATAAAAGACCGGAGACCTTACTGTTAATAACATACAAGTTTTGCAATCCTTACCTGAAGGCGTTATTAAGTATAAGACATATTTTGACAGTATAATTATATAATATTGTTATTTATAATGTCATATATTTGGTTTATTTAAAATTTAATAATATCGTAATCCAATAAAGTAAAAAATGTTACGTAATATTCCTCTGAAAATTTACATACAAAATAAACTTAAGACGTTTTTTTTAACAATATTTATAGCCATTAAAGTTTTGTTTATTAAATGATAAATAGTTTTTAGCTCTTTCTGTAAAGTCTCGGATTTTCAGTTACGACAAATTGAAATGTCACCGTAGATATTTTATTTGCACTCACCGGTCTATCGATATCATCTGCCTGTGCAGAAAGCTGTAGAGTAATAAGATGGGAAATTCCGTCCAGTTCGGCTCAATTTCGGTGTCGGCATAGACGCAGGTAAACTTTGTGCATTAAATTATTTATGATAACTAACCAAAAACTTTAGAGAATTAGGTTAACGTATATTAAGATAAAATAATATTATTTGTAATATTAAAATTTCAAGTAATTGCGTAAAAGGATTAGGAAAGATATGTTTTCTGGCCTGAAGTGTCAAAATCGAAATATTGTGTAGGGATTAGTTAGGTAGTAGATTATAAAGTTGTTACGTTTTGCGTTTAACAGGTACCATTTAACAACAGATACCGAGTTTGGCTCTGGCCTCTTTGGCTGGATCATATAAATAGGTGGTAATTTGGAATAAACTTCATATATCGTGTGTGTGTATGACCTTAATAAGTATATTTGTTTAGTTTACCGCATCAGTATTTGCTGTTAAGCCGTATATAGTGTTCAGAGTATTATAAGATTAGTAACAAAATGGCGACATTCACACCAACAAAAAGATGTTTCAATAATTCTCCACTATCAGTGAGTGAAAAAGTTATTATTTTAAATGTACATAATTGCATAAAATACGATTATCCCAATTTTACTGTACAAGAAACTGTCGACCGATGTTCCCGAACGACTGGAGTTGGAAAGTCCACCGTTTTTAAATTATTGCGGGAGAGAAAGACAACAGGTCAAGTGGAACCTCCCAAGAAAATTCCAGGCAGACCAGTAAAAGTCCTTGATGAAGACACCAAAAGTGTAGTTCGAAGAATAGTTCACTCTTTTTATTTTAAAAAAGAAATACCCACCTTAGATAAGATTCTAATGAAGCTTGACCTGGATGACAGTATTCCGTTTATAACTAGAAAACTTTTATGGACCACTTTAAAAAACATGGATTTTGTCTGGGAAAAGCATAATCGTAAATCACTTTTACTGAAAAGCGATGAAATTGTTTGCTGCCGACGAAAATACTTGAGAAGTATAAAGTAGTACAGAAGAGAGCAGAAGAAAATCTTTTATCTTTATAAGACGTGGATTAATGAAGGTTATATAGTACCAAAATTGTGGCCAGACAAAAATATAACCAGTGCTCGCCAAGCTTTCATGGAGGGCCTGTCAACGGGTATTAACTGTTCATCATTAGGGTTTTTTGAGTATAGTCAATGACTTTAACTTCTGTTTGTTTATATTATTGCTTCATCAGCGGTTCTTCCATGGGGGGTTTATTATTGAACAATTGGTTCTTATTGAGCTGAGCAGGTTCAATATAGGGAAGTATTCACTTTTTAGTCATTTAATTATATTTATTCGCAAGAGAGTTAAGGTGACGGCGGGGGGAGGAGACGAGGAATGAGCCAGTCTCTCGGTAATCTGTATGGTTTTAAAGGGTTTGGATGTATATGTGAGTGTGTTATTAAGGGGTTCAGGGAAATGTCAGTCCGTTTGTAGTAGTCCACTATAATTTTGTCCATGTACTCAGTTATTGTCCGTATCTGTAAGTCATTATGTAAAGTATGAGTCATCGTATAGCGGGGCGCCCCGTCATGATTTGTAAACATTTATTCGGAAACCTTTGAATTTTGAGAAAGTTTGTCTTCTTTATTGTACTCCAGATGGTGATACCATATAGAAGTACAGGCCGAACGATAGTTTTGTAGATTAAAGTTTTTGTACGCAGATCAAAGGTACTTTTTCTGTTTATCAGGGCATAAATGGCACTCAGTTGACCGTTCGCTTTTTTTAAACGGGAGGCTGTGTTGTCGTTCCAGTTTAGCTGTTTACCGAAGAGCAGACCCACGTATTTTATATTCTGACACCAGTTTATTCTAGTGTTTTCGACAATCAATCTGGATGTAGGTTGAATACTTCTGCCTTTTGAGAAATAGATAGCCTGTGTTTTGGCATCATTTAGATGAATTTTCCATTTATCAAGCCACGCCTCGATAAGTTTTATATGACGTTGCAGTTTAAAGATTACCAACCAAGGCTTTTTTGCGGTGGCGGTAATCGCAGTATCGTCAGACAACGGGTATAAGGTGCCTTCAGGTAAAGGGAAGAGACTAATAATCGTCCACATTGGAAGCGACGAGGGATTTTTAAAAGAAGGTTTGCTAACCTTTCAGTCGTTCAATACGGGAGATTACCACGAGGACATGAGTTCGAATGTTTTTGACTATTTTGGTGGAATGATAAAATATCTTCCAGCTGATTCAGTAGTAGTTATGGATAACGCAAGCTATCATTCACGACGCACAGAGAAGACTCCAACTTCATCTTGGAGATAACAAGAAATTATCGACTGGTTAACGACCAAAAGTATTGAATTTGAAGATAATTTGATGAAGAAGGAACTATTAGCTATAGCAAATTTACACAAAAATCATTTTATAAAACATGCCGTGGAAGACATAGTAGAAAAACATAGTGTAACTGTGCTGCGTACACCATATCATTGCGAACTAAATCCTATAAAACTTATATGGGCGCAAGTCAAAGGATTTGTAGCAAGACACAACATGACTCTCAAAATGAAAGCCGTTAAGCTACTGTTTGATCAAGCCATTAAGGGAGTGACACCAGAGAACTGGCGAAAAGCAGCTCATCATGTCATTAAAGAAGAGGAGAAAATGTGGGATCTTGACCACCTGATTGATCGGACCGTCGACCCGTTAATTATAACGTCAAGAGGAGATGACAGTTCCTCAGATGACAAAGAATATTATGATTTTTTATAATATAATTTCTGTATAATGTATTTTTTGTATTTTATATTTTTTTATAATGTTTAATAAAAAATAAGTGTACCTAATACTATGTACATAATGCCTAAATTGTATTCTGTTAAAATAAAATTCTTTCCTTTTTACGAGTATAATTTAATTTATCATAATTTTTACGAGTATAAGTTAATTTCTGTATAATGTATTTTTTTAAAAATGTTTAATAAAAAATAAGTGTAGCCAATACTATATGCCTAATTTTTATTCCGTTAAAATAAAATTATTTTCTTTTTACGAATATCCTACCGGCACGCCTTTGTCACGCCATTTTCAGTGCTTGTTAATGGATAACAATAGGCAAAACCCATAAATTGACCCATACCCGGGTGGTACTACCTGCACTTGATGAAAAGAAAGAATTTTGCAATGAAATCAATGCAAAATTATAAAAGTGGTTTAAATATTCGTTGGGTCACTCTGTAGTCCCTTTGCATATCTAATGAGCTTTTATTACTCTACACCTTTCTGAAATAGACTATAGTGTGGATTCCATTGCATTCTGCCCTGGATATTTTTAGATGTTGTTTCGGAAATGTCAAACATTCTTGCGATTTCCTGTGGTTTTGCTCAACCATGTTTCCTAATGGCAAGGTCAACTGTTAACACTATTAAGTTGACAAGCATTGGTCTTGGATTTCCTACCGTGATAAAATACTAGTTTCATCAGGGCAGGAATATTCATAAATAGTTCTTAGTTCGTTTAGAATGATATCTATACTTGTCCCCTACTTTTGAGGGATTCCAGGAAAACCACCTATTTTTTATATTTTGACAAAATTGGAGGCTTTAGAGATTATTAACAATTATTGTTGCGAGCATCGCAAGTTCCCTCGTACAATCGATTGTTTACTTTAAATTTACAATCCCGATAGTTTTGTCTATTATAGATTCAAATGAATCATTTTTTGTCGCCCACTTACCTTAGAAACCGAAGCAAGAATCGATATTCGGGGGTGGGTGCGGCGGACGGGCGACCAGTGGGTAAAAAGAGATGTTGATCTGTGAGTCGAGCAGTGAGAAGAAAACCCGGCGTCCAGCGTGCTCCAACGCATAACAAATTTGAATAATCTTTTATCACGCACTAGGAAATTTATTTTATACCAGAGGTATTATCTACTATTCCGAGCCAGGAGGTAATAATACTTGCTCCAGTTTGTGCTGAGTGTTATTAACAAAGAAATTACTAAACTTTTATATACTTAACTAACTTTTGGGAAAAATGCTCGGACACGTCAATTTAGTTTTATATATGCTCACGTTTGGACGTTATTCGTTTGTTTTTTTATAGACATTTGTCAAAGATATGACGACATCGATCTTTTTTTAAATGGAAACATACAGCTTGTGATACATCATTTCAAACCTAATATCTCGTACAGCATGCTCATAAATTTTGGCGCGATTCTGTCAAGCTATTGCAAAATAACGACTGTTAAAAGTTTAAAAAAAAATCCCTATTTAAATAAGTGGAAATGATAAATAATTGATGTTTTTTTTAACTTTCAAGGTAAGAAGAAATCTTCATTGTTTCACGTTCTGACATTTTTTGACATTGTGACTTAACAATACTTATGGTTTATTTGTTATTTATTTTGTCAAAAATAATAAAAATGTAACGAAGCAAAACAAAACACAACAAAAAGGCGGTTTAACGTGGCAAATGCTGAAAATGTCCTCCATCCTCTACTTGGTATGCTCTCAGATGATGGTAAAATCCGTCGACTGAATTTCGAATGGCTTCCGCCGGTATGTTATGAGTCTCCAATCTAATTTTGTTTTTCAAATCTTCAATATTATTTGGCCTATTTTGATAAACTTTTTCTTTTAAATATCTCCAATGAAAATAGTTTAGAGGCGTTAAGTCTGGGGACCTCGGTGGCCATTCAATTGTACCACGTCGTCCAATCCAGCGACCTGGAAATATTTGATCTAAATATCCTCTCACATTGACATCAAAATGCGGGGGAGCACCATCTTGCTGAAACCAAATTGTTTCATTAGGTATATCTGGATCTACTTCATTGGAAAAAATTACAGCTAGAGCACGCCTCAACTTGAAGGTTAAGAAATCCAGGTACCGTTCAGCAGTAAGGTTTCCTTCCAAATAGAATGGCCCTAAAATTCGGTTATTAATGATACCTACCCATATATTTACTTTCTGGGGCCGCTGAGTATGCGCTTCAAATATCCATCGTGGATTTTCTTGACTCCAGAAACGATAAAGATGTCGGTTAACCACCCCGTTTAAATAGAAAGTAGCTTCATCCGAAAATAAAATGTTCTGTGGAAACCTAATATTCTCGTCACACCGTCTCATCATTTCTTTGCAAAATTGAAAACGCCTATCATAGTCATCTTCTAAAAGCTCTTGGACAAGACATGCTTTATAAGGGTGGTATTTTTCTGCTTTCAAAAATCTTCCAATAGTACCTCTAGATGCATCATGATTTTGAGCCAATGAAACTGTTGAAACATGCGGATTATCCTGCAGAGATAATGCAATATCCAATTTTTCATCGGTCGCCTAAAACACGTGGCCGTCCATTCCTAGGAAAGTCCTTTACTGTGCCATGTTCATCAAATTTGTGGAATATTTTACTAACAGTGCCCTGTGAAATTTAATTTTCCGGATATTTAGCATTAAATAAAGTGCACACTTCACTTTTACTTCGATACGCTGCCTTTCCGACAAAATCATTTTTGTTTAGAAAATTGTAAAATAATACTTCGGAAATACCTAAATTAATTTTACAAGTTTACAATGTCACAAAATGTCAAAACGAAGATTTCTTACCTTGAAAGGTAAACAAACATCAATGATTTATCATTTCCGCTTATTTAAATATGGATTTTTTTTTAAACTTTTAACAGTCGCCATTTTGAAATATATGCTTTTTTTATTGTAAAGTATAACAAGCTATTTTCTTTAAGAGAGGGTTCAGTCAGCATCCTAGATAATACACTTCATATCACATGAGTCCACCTAGAGAGTGGACTTAAATAATTAGGAATTTTAAACCTAAAAACTTGTGGATTATTGAATTTAATATTCGATATCGCACTATTATAAATAATAATAATTCGAATTCTTGTGTATCCATCGCCAACTTATTTACTCTGTGAGTTAAATAAATACCGCTTATACATTGTATTATTTTGATTTAGTTTAAGGATATACTTATAGGTACTATCTAAAAAGCATTTCCCGTGACATATATTTATATCTCGCATTTCCTCGCAATCGTCCCGACAAAATATAAATACGGACTTTTTTACTTAGCATGCCGACATTTCAATTAAAAATTTTAATTGCTCTCGCTTTTGAGTGATTTTGTACGGGACCTTTCTAGTCTGTATAAAATACCTAAATTGTGGAACTTATTGATTTATTTTAAAGGCAGCCACTTTCGAGTCCCATTAAAAGAATGTAATTTAGTTATTTTGTCTTCGTTTTGGCGTCAAAGCTATTCAACTGATGAATTAAAATTGTTAAAATGTAGCTTTTTATTTTTAATTTTATTTTTAGGATAGGTAGAGATAATTTATTAAAACTAAGCAATAATTTAAATGAGACAAAGATAATTTAAGTTCATGTTTAATGCACTATAACCTTAGAAATTATAATAGAATTTATAAATCTACAGCAAGAAAACCACGGCGGCAGTTTTTTCTAAAAAACATATATTTAAAAACTAGATATAGTCATGGCCCTGCAATCGACTCCCTTGACTTCGTCAACTATACTATGTTTCGTAATGCCAAAGAGCAATAAAATGTAAGTTTGCAATAACATGACCCATTAAGCAGGGTGGACAACTTATAGGTTGCATTGTAAATTTCAAGTAAATTGCAATAATAAATTTTAGAAATTCCGAATTTCAGACCTACACACCCCGAATCGGTCCTAAATTAGGGTCGACTCGGGGCATACAACAGAAATATCAGCTTGGTGAATGATATGAAAACTACCTGTAGTAACAACGGCGATACTGCAGGTAGTTTAAATATTAATATTTATAGCCATAGTTATCATTCGCGTCCTGATATCAAATTTTTTTGAGTGTGGTTTAGTGGGTTTAGGACAGAAAAACAATTCCTTTTATTATGAAATTGCCGACGTTTCGACCTATATTGGGTCTTTTTCAAGGCTAAAAACAAACATACATTTCCAGTTAATCCTTAAGGAAGAACACTGTTATGGTAAAAATATGTTGACAATCAAAAAAAAGACTATATAAATTTATACCCATTTTAGGGCATTCACAATACATTAATAACAGCAATTACTAGAGAAAACGAGAACAAAACATATTTATCAAAATATATGAAGTAAAAATAAAATTTGTAAATAAAATTGACACGCAAGACCACTATTCCATTAAAACAAACATTGTGTATAACAAGTAAATTAGCACCCCACATGACAGGTTAAGTTTTCACTTTAAAAAACAAAATTATTAAATACTAATTTGGAGAATAAAAGAACTTACCTATTCAAAAAAAAATCAGAATTATTGTCATTATAAATATAATTCATCTCCATAACAACACAGGGACATAATATTTTATTAAATAAAATATACATCAAACGGTATCAATACCACAACGAGAACTGATAGGACAGCAATTTTAGCGAACTAAAAAAAAACTACTACAATAGCCATTGTTGCTCACATTGTTCCGATTTTTTTAATAATTTTTATTTACGTTAGGCCCAAATTCTTTATACAAATGAAGCAAATAATTATACTGTATGTTGAGCCCTTGTGTATCTGCTCGACAGTTAACCGTATTATTAAGCGTTATGTAAATCATTTCACTCAAACACCGCTTGTAATAATTACTTTCTCGGTCCAAGATAGACACCTCATTGAAATCAAATGTATGATCCGCTGTAAAATGATGTTGGGATAAAGCCGTTTTTTCTGATTTATATATATAAATAACAATGATACTAAAGTTGATACAGATAATTTTAAATATTATAAATTTCCTTATGTTCAGGGTTTATCAGAAGAGATTGAAAAACATATTAAAAAATGTGGTCCCAATTGCAGGTTGGCGTTTTATAACACTAATGTGGTCAGTGCTGTCTTTACGAGGTTGAAAGATCCAGTACCACTCGATTTTTCATCTGGTTTGGTATATAGGATTCCTTGTTCGGGGTGTGATAAATGCTATATTGGTATGACCAAACAGTACTTAAAAACCAGAATTTACCAACATCGTTACGATTGCAGAGAGATAAACAGAAATAAATCAGAAAAAACGGCTTTATCCCAACATCATTTTACAGCGGATCATACATTTGATTTCAATGAGGTGTCTATCTTGGACCGAGAAAGTAATTATTACAAGCGGTGTTTGAGTGAAATGATTTACATAACGCTTAATAATACGGTTAACTGTCGAGCAGATACACAAGGGCTCAACATACAGTATAATTATTTGCTTCATTTGTATAAAGAATTTGGGCCTAACGTAAATAAAAATTATTAAAAAAATCGGAACAATGTGAGCAACAATGGCTATTGTAGTAGTTTTTTTTTAGTTCGCTAAAATTGCTGTCCTATCAGTTCTCGTTGTGGTATTGATACCGTTTGATGTATATTTTATTTAATAAAATATTATGTCCCTGTGTTGTTATGGAGATGAATTATATTTATAATGACAATAATTCTGATTTTTTTTGAATAGGTAAGTTCTTTTATTCTCCAAATTAGTATTTAATAATTTTGTTTTTTAAAGTGAAAACTTAACCTGTCATGTGGGGTGCTAATTTACTTGTTATACACAATGTTTGTTTTAATGGAATAGTGGTCTTGCGTGTCAATTTTATTTACAAATTTTATTTTTACTTCATATATTTTGATAAATATGTTTTGTTCTCGTTTTCTCTAGTAATTGCTGTTATTAATGTATTGTGAATGCCCTAAAATGGGTATAAATTTATATAGTCTTTTTTTTGATTGTCAACATATTTTTACCATAACAGTGTTCTTCCTTAAGGATTAACTGGAAATGTATGTTTGTTTTTAGCCTTGAAAAAGACCCAATATAGGTCGAAACGTCGGCAATTTCATAATAAAAGGAATTGTTTTTCTGTCCTAAACCCACTAAACCACACTCAAAAAAATTAATATTTATAAAAATAATCTACTATGTACAATACAATAACTTACTTTTAAAATTTTAGTCGTCATGTTCCGAGTAGTCCGATAAACTATCGCCGTTGGGGTTCAGAGAAATAATAAGGGGCTTTACAGTGTTTTTTAGCATGTTGTCAGTTTCCCCACATTCTTTCTTCTATTTCAATCACATGTTCGACGCACTTAATCCATTTTTCACAATCCACTATCTTTACTCTCTCTTCCAAGAGATTGCCAACGTCTCATTTTAAAAGTGGTGTTATGCCTTGCTACAAACCCTTTTACTTGCACCCACACCAATTCTATGGGGTTTAGTTCACAGTGATATGGCGAAAGGCAAAGTACCGTTATATTTCGTTTTGAGGCGATTTCGTCGACAGCAAATTTCGTACAAAGAGGTGTATTCAATTTTAAAATCTTCAGTAGCTTTGGTGACCTGATGGGGCCGCATTTATCCTCGTGCACAAGTCGGTAGATTGTTGACTGTCCGACTCCAGTCATATTGAAACATATTTAAACTGTTTTTGCAACTCCGAATGTTAGTGAAATAATAATTGGACTACGCCTATGGAATACGGCGAGAACCACTGGGTTTTATAGTTTAATAATGATTTGTTACTCTCTTGCATTAAGAAATATAATATATCATATAATTGATTGAGCGTCCATTTAGATGGTGATATTGTAGCAATTTCAAAATTGCTACTAGTGATTTTGGGAGAAATACATATCTACTTATACTTTTTCTTCGCGTATTTCTTTAGTTCTGCTTTTTGTGAGACATTTGCACCGCAGTCTTTAAGACGTGGCAAATAGGTATGCCGACGTCTTTCCGTTCGGGTTACCATCTAGTCGCAGAACGCTCACTCATTCTTGGCAGCTTTATGTGATAACCGTTGTTTGCAATATTTTTCTTCTATTTGATTATTCAATGTATGTTTTGGTTAAGTCCAGACCCTCGTCTTGTCCTAATCCGTCGTTAGGTATTTCATTAATCTTCTTTTTTTAAAGTTATTTTGTTTAAGTTGGCAACAACTTTTAATTTGATAGGAAGGGCTGTCGTTTTGGGTGATTAATATTTCTTATCGCCTTTTTCTCTCCGAACCTCGTTTAAAGAGAAGGCCACGTAATAATGTGACGTCCTATTGGAAAAGGGGGTCTACGGCCTCTTCACTCCCCTTTTAGAGGTATGCTTCTTTTATTGTTTTATCATTTCGTTAATTTTTTGATAATTGTTTGGATTAATGGAAGCAGCGAATTTTCCCTAATTTTTGTCTTATATAGCCTAATTTAAAGTCGCTAATTACGCATAATATGCCGTTTTGTTTCTCTACAAAAACAAATTCCCGTTTCCACTTGAATTTCACTTGTAGAAGTCACGAGATCCACTTCTTTCCTAAAATAAATAAAAGCCAACCCTGAAAAACTTAAAAATTTGTTAAAATTTTTATTTTCCTTATTTTCGGAAAGAGGCAACATCATATTTGTGATCAGCGACCTTATATAAGATAGTTGGCCTATATTAAGTTTATGAAAAATCAAGCGAAGAACCAACGAGCTGAATACCACATGGTCTACAAGGGGTAGCCCATACGCATTCGCGTGTGACCCTGCTGAGGGAGCTGGTGCAGCAGAAGCCTTTGTGGTTTATAGGCTCGTATGAATTCAATTTAATCCCTTGTTCTTTTATCGTTCGTAATTTTACAAGCGTTTCAATTTATCCAATTAAAATCAATTTAACTCACTTTCTTTAATAAGCGTACAGTGTACTTAATTCTATCTTATCATAATCAATTTAATGTTTCTAAATGTAAGGCTATCCTGAGATGATGTCATATTTTTTTTATAAGCATACATTGCAATGAAGATACAAAGGTTCTAGAATCTACTTTGTCTTGTTTTTAACAAATCAGCTCACCATCAAGATTCGAAAAATTATCATCAAGACCAAACACAGAATTGTATACCAAAGAAAACTATAATACTATTGGAATATGTGGAACAAACAGACCATTTATTGCAATGAAAAATGAAACGTAGTAAATGAGATCAGCTTCAATCGTCGCAAATATTTAAAATTTAAATACTGCAATTTTTCTTAAAAAATATTTTTCATTATACCTATACTCTATGAAAAATAGTCCAATTATTCTGACCCCAGGAATTTCAATCCTGATGGTTACTAAACTCTACTATAGTGGCAGCCGACGCCATACTTAAAACGTATTTGCCAACCTGTTGTAACGAAGTTACATAAGTTTTAGTTTTATTAATCCATTTAAGATTTAGGATAGCTAGGAATAAGATTAATCAACCGCCCAGGAATTAAAATTACTTTATTCTTTTATTTGTCAATAGAAAATTTCCATTCGTTTACCAAGTGTTATCATAACTAATAGTCTATTACGTATAAATAAAAATATAACTAAACCGATCCCCAAATTAGTTAACTAATTAAAAATGCGATGCACATTAATTATTATCAATCCTGCAAAATACAGCGAGCAGTACCGAGTCGCCAACGCGAGTGGATACGCCGCGCGCCTCGATAGTACCGCGTCATAACAGGTTCGGGCAGCGGCTCCAGCTGCTTCGGTTGGCGCACGGAAGGGTATTTAAGCGAGCGCTGTTTTAGCACTCAAATTTACTATAAATAGCCGACAATTTTGTGTCCTGAGTTCCTGGAGAGCAGGTCTTAAGAAGTGCTCTCCAGGAACTCAGGACCCAAAGGTGGGATCAAAGGCTTTCTAATCTAAACATTAATGGTGACCATTCTGCATGGAAAATGCAAAAGAAGCTCAGGCAAGAGAAAACTATTATACCACCGCTTCACGGGGTTAATGGCCTAGCTTATTCTGATTTGGAAAAGGCAGAAGCCTTGGCTGAAACAATTGCCAATGAAAGTAATTTAAATGTGCATCCTGCAGAAGACGACGATCACATAGACGGGGTAGAAAACTCTGCTGAAGATCTAAGAAATCGTCCAACGTTGCAGGAGATTCCTAACCCCACCTCACCAGGAGAGGTTAGGGATATCCTGAAACGATTGAAAAAGCGCAAAGCACCAGGTGCGGATGGTATTAATAATCAGATGCTTAAAAACTTAGGTACTAAAGCTGTAGCGTTGTTAACAAACATCTGTAATGGGGTAATGAGGGTTGAACATTTTCCTGCTGCGTGGAAACACGCAGAAGTTATAGTGTTCAAAAAAACTGGCAAAAGCGGTACATTCCCTCAGAATTACCGACCCATCAGCCTGCTTCCAGCCCTAGGCAAAGTTGCCGAAAGAGTGCTGAAAAGCAGGCTGCTGCAGGAAACAGAGCAGTTGAATTTAATTCCTGCTGAACAGTTTGGTTTTAGAAGAGCCCACTCTGGTGAAGATCAGCTATTACGATTGGTTGAATATGTCACTAAAGGTTTTCAGGAGAACAAGGTGACAGGAACCGTCCTGCTGGACGTCACTAGGGCGTTCGACAGAGTATGGCATGATGGGCTTTTGCATAAGATGCTTTTCCTGGGAATTTCAGAGAAAACTTGCAAGATAATTGCAAGTTATCTGAGCAACAGGACATTTTGTGTAAAGGTCGGTGATGTCAAATCGGAACCTAGAGCCTTGTTAGCCGGAGTCCCTCAGGGATCTGTCTTGGGTCCTCAGCTGTATTCCATCTATTCCAGTGATATACCTAGAGTGGGTCGTGTGATGTTGGCGCTCTATGCTGACGACATGGCATTAGCCATGAGTCATCATAGCGCGGCACATCTGCATGACTTTCTGCAAACAGAATTAGACAGGCTAATGCGATGGTGTATTGACTGGAAAGTTGGAATAAATAGCCAGAAGACACAAGCCATTCTTTTCAGAAGCGCAGATTACCACCTTTGGATAATCTGGTAATAGATGATGATGAAATAGAGTGGGCTAGGGAAGCTAAGTACCTAGGTATAACTTTGGACAAAGGCTTAACCTTTAAGTCACACATCAAAAAAGCAATTATTAAGACCAAAGCAGGCATGAGCAGACTATATCCTCTCATCGGGCCACGTAGCACCATGAGCCTCCGCACTAAGCTGATCATGATCAAAGCTATTGCCAGACCGCAGCTCACTTATGGGTCTGCGGCCTGGGGGCATGCAGCCCAGTCATATATTAAAACACTTGAACAGACTGAAAATGCTTATGTACGGAAGGCAGCGGCTGCTCGCTGGTTCGAGAGAAATGTAGATTTGCATAGAGATCTTCAGTGGGAAAAATTGTCTGATTTCCTCCACAGAAAAGCGACTAGGTTCTTCGCTCGGACAGCTAACCATCCGAACGAGGAACTTAGAATGCTCGTAGATTACGATCCAGCTGTTATTTTAGGACGTAGAAGGGCGCATAAGCGCCCTAAATACCAACTATTGCGCAATTAGGTGACATGTATCTCTACTAACAAAAACAAAAAACGAGACTTGCTTCGCTTCGGATCAGCGCTACTTTGTTCTCACCCTGAAACAGTGGGATAAGTCTTAAGCTCAATGTCCCCATGGACCGGCTTAAGATAACAAAGATATCTCATCCATTAGCACTTAGTACTTGTACTATACACTGCACAGGGACACACCCCCAAAATACATATAACACATACATAACACTGACACTGCAAGTCTCACCAAAAATAACTAACCCTCTTAATTAATTAGGTATTGTATTGTATGATTGATCGATCAATTGAGTGATCAATTGAATGGTCAATTAGGGAATAAAATATCTTAAGGTGATGTAAACCTTATTCCTAGTAAGGTAGTACGAAGCAAAGCACACTTAATGTGTGGAGCGGAAATACACTAAGACTGACCAAAGGTTTATATGCCTAACGGCACGGAAACCGAAGGAACAGCACACGCGGGGAGTTTAGTCGGTCGGGGACGTCACCTTCAGTGGCTCTCCAACCCGACATCACCATGGCATGAGGATGCCATGGTATCTGTAAACAGATTCTCCTCGGTTGTCCAAAAAAAAAAAAAAAAAAAAAAAAAAAAATTAGATTCAGTCATTCACGGGGGTTCAAAGAGTAAAGATCTATTTAGCTGCAGTCATCATATGACGTCATAACTCGAGATGATGAGTTATTTTCACAAGAATTAAAATTTGTAATACGCATTTAAATAAAAGTTCCTAAAGGATAATCTGGGACTTTTCTGGGAGTTTAAAATATCCACAGTCGGACAAATAAAAGTTTTTTAAAAAGTTACAAAGTTGTTTATTTTGTGTTTTTAAGTTAGATTAAATACTTAGGCATAAAAAGTGTTGTTAAATAAAATATTATATAGAGTCAGAATAAGACTCCTATATTATACAGAGTTAGAATAAAAACTTAAAATATTTTTATTACGTTTTAACTAAGCTGTTGTGAGTCAGACACATGGCCTTAAATTTCGCAACAGTCTTAGACCGAATGCAAGACGTGCTGCTACCGTCTTCGCCGAGCGGCTTCCTGGAGGCCTGGATCATCGATGCCATGGGTGGCTCATCACCTAGTGGACAAGCAGAGCTCCAGGGAGTCAGCTATGACTTTTCCGTCAACGATGCGGAGGTGGCAAAGGGCCCGGACCGAGATGCCAAATCTGCACTTGGTGTCCAGGACCTGTTAGGTTTCCCTAAACCTCCGTCCGACCGCCGGCCGAGTGGCAAAGAAGTGGCAAGCGTCCCAAACCCCGTGGATGGCTCACAAAGGGCGTTAACAACTAAGCCTGAAGAAGAGGATCTCTGGTCGTGGTGTGAAGATGTACAGCCGTGGGGAATGCTGGGTGAAAACGAAGTAAAAGAAGTTTATGTCGAACTAGCTGATCGTCAGCATATTAGAATTTGTGGTGCGCATGCGTCGGAGGTACCTGGGAAGGTTGACGTAAGCGTTCGCCACATGGCGCCCGAGCAAAAGACCGTTGAAGGCAAGGAAGACTTAAAGCCCTTCGATGCGCCTAGGTCGAAGACCCAATTAACATCAAAAGATGAAATTTTTGAGAAATGTGACGTGCCTGAAGTGGTGTTCCATCAAAAAGAAGTAGATAGGGAGACAGTCTTGTGGCTACATGGCAAGTTGGAGGAGGAGGACCCGGGAGATGGGCGGTGGATAACCGCACTCCTAGGGATCGTTGGGGCGCAAGCAATGGACCCGGTTGCCAGGGACCTGCGGGAAGCTATCCGGAGAGATGCTAGGGTGCCGCTGGTAGATCGCTTTGGAGTTATGGGGCGTCAGGAGGAAGATGGAGTGGCGGTGTGGTGTCCGAGGAACCACAGGAAGAATATCCTCAACTTGGCTCATGGAATACGCCACAATACTCGACAAGGGATGAAAGAGATTATCAAGAAGTGGTTATGGTGGCCGATGATAGACAAGGATGTGAACACGCACTTTAGCCAGTGTTTGTTGTGTCAGCATTTCAAAGAAGATGACCTGTGCCACGGAATGTTAAAACCGTGGGGCACAGTTGTAATTACAATCATAGAAGAATTATCAAGGACCAGACACAGTAGATTTACAACCCTATACTGTGCTGTAGACGTATACAGTGGATTTATAGAAGCGAGACCACATAGAAGTATTCACCCAGCTTCGTTGATAGAATTCGTACAAGCCGAGGTGATTAGCCGATGGGGAACACCCAGTCTGTTGATGCTAATGCCAGAAGTGGCGAAGTACAGGGAGAAGATAGCCCACGCAACCAACATTACAACAGTTGGCACGGCGGAGAAATTAGTGACTTCCACGATGATACCATTTGAACAAATGAAGACCAGAATTTTAGCGATGCCGAGAGATGAGTGGCCTCTACAGTTGCAGTCCTTGCTGAACCAAGCCAGGAGCCGCAGAGATGACCACAACGGAGCTACGGCCAGAGAGATGGTGACGGGTACTAGGACAATCCTCCAGGGCAAGACGTTCCAAAGCGTAGCATAGAGTAGAAATGGAGCTACGGCCAGAGAGATGGTGACGAATACTAGGATGATCCTCCAGAACAAGACGTTCCAAAGCGCAGCATAGAGTAGAAATGGAGCTACGACCAGAGGGATGGTGATCAACACCAGGACAATCCTCGAGAAACAAAAGAAAAGTGTATATAGATGAGTAGAATTGTAACTGTAAATATTTTGTTGTTGTTGTTTATTCGACGACAGCTAAATTGATCTCTAAGTGGGGGGGTGTTTTAGCACTCAAATTTACTATAAATAGCCGACAATTTTGTATTAGATTCAGTTATTCACGGGGGTTCAAAGAGTAAAGGACTATTCACACTTATCAGTCACGTCTCAGTTCCGTTCCGTCAAACAGTCTCAGTTACGATAAAAAAAAATATCGTTGCCTTATTTTTAAACCGACATTGTCAAACACGTCCGGCGCCGTCACGGATTTTACCATCAGTCTCGTTTGAGTGTCCGTGCAGTCATAATTTAAATTCGTCGCCAACGATATTTTCTTGTTTTGACTGACGTGTTTTCGTAAAAAGTTTATTGGTTTCACATAAAAATATGAATGACGAAAAATTAATCGAGTTGGTTCGAGAATATCCTATTATATATGATTTATCGGATTCCAAATATATGGACTCAGGATTTAAAAACAATATTTGGGCTAGGATTGCAAAAGAAATGAAACAAGATGGTAAGCTATTAGATATGTGTGGTATATTATAATATAGGTAACATTTAATTTAAACTCTATCGTCTTGCCATGGAACACTTCCAACGTTTGAAACAAAATATTGTTTGAACAATTCTCTTACTCTGAAAGCATCTGTTGACGCATTCCCACCTTGCATAGGCAAATGTTCCAGCACTGCTGTTTGTTTTGAAGCACAATCTGTAACTGTGTTTGTTCTTTCATGATTATATGTCACTGATGTGCTGTATTTTTTAATAAAATTGTGTAATATACAAGTCGTTAATATAATTGTATCTACATTCTCTGGAGATGCTTGGATTCTTCTGAAGTATATTCTAAATTTGTGACTTAAAATGCCGAACGCGTTTTCCACAATTCTCCTTGTCCTACACAAACGATAATTGAAAATCCGTTTAGAGTAATCCAGTTCTTGTCCTGGGTATGGCCTCATCAGATATGTCTTAAGGGGGAAGGCTTCATCTCCTACAATTACGTATGGAACTTCAGTATCTGTACCTGGTAATGCAGAATTCTTTGGTACAGATAAAGAACCCCTGTGAAGACCCTTGCCAAGGTTAGAGCTTCCGAATATCCCTCCGTCGCTGTTCTTCCCATATGCACCAACATCTATAGCTATAAAACTATACTGAGCATCAACCAGGGCTAATAAGACAACTGAGAATGTTTTTTTATAGTTAAAAAAAAGTGACCCACTATTTCGTGGTGCTTGTATTGAAATGTGCTTGCCGTCTAAAGCACCTATGCAATTAGGAAAGTTCCATAGATTATAGAAATTATCGGCAATAGATTTCCACTTTTCTTCCGACGGTTGAGGTAATTCTTCACTCAAAAGATTTTCATTAATAATTTTACAGGTTTCCATTATAATGGTATATACCGTGCTATGGCCCAAGCGATAGCTAAATGATATTGTTTTCATAGAATCTCCTGTAGCCAGATATCTAAAAGGAAAAAACAAAAATCTTTGGAATTTTATTGCGCATTTTCTACAGGGTGTTTCAAAAAAATAATACAAATCCTGTATACATAATTTCTATTACCACTAAGTTCTAAGCAACTATTGTAAATAACATATTTTTATTTCAGTATCATCTTGCAAAAACCGATGGAATAATATTAGGGACACTTACCGAAAAGCATTAAAAAAAAATGTGACTAAAAGCGGCCAGAGCGCAAAGAAAATAAAAGTATACAAATATTCCACGCAATTGGAATTTCTAAATAGGTATTTTGGGGAGAGGGCCACAAAAGGGAATATAGACAGCCAAGAAGAAGACGAAGAAGAAGGTGAAGTGAATATAGAGCCTGAAAACATTCGAGAAGATATTGTCGAAGAGTCTACTTTGCTTTCTGAACCTGAATATTCAAGAAATGATAATATATCCTCTCCGCCACATAACAATATTCCTGAAACTGATAAGAAAATAACGCCAGTAAGAAAAGCAGCTTATAAAAAAGTGGAACCCCAAATAAGTGCATCTGGAAAATTAATGGACTATTTGTTAAAGAAAAATGAACGAAATACTCCCGTACATCCCGTTGACACTTTTTTGGCTTCTATAGGGTCAACACTAAAATCTTTAGATCCATATTCATTACATTCGGCAAAAGCAGAAATATTTAATATTACGCAAAAATATGAAATGCAAAAGTTAATGAATCAGCCGCGTCAAGGACCAGCATCTGCCGGTAATATGTCGTCCACGTCATATTATTCAAATAGTTTATCAGCAGTTAGTACCCCATTGAATTCACCCAGCGATGGAGTTGGAAATGGACAGGATACTAACAGTTCGGATTCACAGCATGCACACGATCAGCTACAAAACTACTTTCAAAGTTACACACCTTTAAAATTTTTTTGCAAATAAAATATTTTATTTAAGTTCATATTTGTTGTCACGACTGAAATAAATTACTAATTTTTTTAAATAAAACGCTGTTTACTGTTCTCGAAATTTACTTACCTAAGACATACAGCTAGTCGCTGCCTTGGTGTAATAGCCCTTCTCCAATGAGTATCTTGCTTTCTCAAGTGGGGTTCTATTTTATTAAGAAGTATATAAAAACAATCTTTAGACATTCTAAAATACTCATAGAATTTAGTTTCATCATCGATTAATTCCTTATAAAGTGTACTGAATTCTCCCTCAATTTCCCTTTTCAACCACGCCTTATGTACCCACTTCCTCTTTGGGGTTCGAGTCGCCTCTTCTTCCTCATCAAGAGCTACAGCAATCATAGCTAATTCGTCATCTGTAAAATTAGCCATTCCGCAAATTTTCAGAGAAAACCACTACAACTACTAACAATCAGAGGACAATTAATGACTGATATGTATGAATATCCGTCACAGATATTTACTGAATGAGACTGAGACGGAACGGCAACGGAACTGAGACGTGACTGACAAGTGTGAATAGTCCTTAAAGATCTATTTAACTGCAGTCATCATATGACGTCATAACTCGAGATGATGAGTTATTTTCACAAGAATTAAAATTTGTAATACGCATTTAAATAAAAGTTCCTAAAGGATAATCTGGGACTTTTCTGGGAGTTTAAAATATCCACAGTCGGACAAATAAAAGTTTTTTAAAAAGTTACAAAGTTGTTTATTTTGTGTTTTTAAGTTAGATTAAATACTTAGGCATAAAAAGTGTTGTTAAATAAAATATTATATAGAGTCAGAATAAGACTCCTATATTATACAGAGTTAGAATAAAAACTTGAAATATTTTTATTACGTTTTAACTAAGCTGTTGTGAGTCAGACACATGGCCTTAAATTTCGCAACAGTCTTAGACCGAATGCAAGACGTGCTGCTACCGTCTTCGCCGAGCGGCTTCCTGGAGGCCTGGATCATCGATGCCATGGGTGGCTCATCACCTAGTGGACAAGCAGAGCTCCAGGGAGTCAGCTATGACTTTTCCGTCAACGATGCGGAGGTGGCAAAGGGCCCGGACCGAGATGCCAAATCTGCACTTGGTGTCCAGGACCTGTTAGTGTTCCCTAAACCTCCGTCCGACCGCCGGCCGAGTGGCAAAGAAGTGGCAAGCGTCCCAAACCCCGTGGATGGCTCACAAAGGGCGTTAACAACTAAGCCTGAAGAAGAGGATCTCTGGTCGTGGTGTGAAGATGTACAGCCGTGGGGAATGCTGGGTGAAAACGAAGTAAAAGAAGTTTATGTCGAACTAGCTGATCGTCAGCATATTAGAATTTGTGGTGCGCATGCGTCGGAGCTACCTGGGAAGGTTGACGTAAGCGTTCGCCACAGCGCTCGGCGCTCAAACGGCAGTTCCTGCTGAGTTCCTGCTACGAGACTTAACCAAGTCCCAGAACCGCCACGTGGGTAAGAAAACTTATTTTATTAGGGTGTGTCGTATTTAAAAGTGATAAAAAAAGGAAACCGTTAAAACTTTCAATCCGTTTTTAAATATAATATAGTGGAGCATTAAAAGTGTTACTGTAGGGACCAAACCTCTTCCATATTTAATTTATTTCTGTGTACAAAGTAGTCCTGGCACAGTTCGGGATTATTAGTACCTATTTCTCACCCTCCGTGAAGTCAACGAGTCCTGGCACAGTTCGGGAAAATAGTTGCACCCTCTTTCTCAAAGCAAACGACGAAGTCCTGGCACAGTTCGGGAATTAGTTGTATTTGCTTCAACCCTGACAGTCTGCGAGACCTGGCACAGTTCGGGAAATAGTGGACTTTAAACCCCCTCCCTCTTAAAACAAACAACTAATCCTAGCATACTTCAGGAAATAGTTGTCCTTATAAATTAGCCCCCCGTGAAGTCAACGAGTCCTGGCACAGTTCGGGAATTAGTTGTATTTGCTTTAACCCTGACAGTCTGCGAGTCCTGGCACAGTTCGGGAAATAGTGGACTTAAAACTTCCCTTAAAAAGTTAAAATCCGAAGAATAACAGTACCGACAGTAACCTTATATTTTTTTTTATTTATTTCACGTTATACCTGTTTTTTTTTTATATACGACTCGCACCACCCTAATATTGCATCAAGCTTTAAACCGATCATTACCATTCTTTAAATCCTGCTGACATAAAAATACCGCTTTCGCTTTACAACACCTGCACGTCCGCTATACTACCAATTTAAAACACCGCTCGCACTGCTTGCTTTATTTTCGATCATATTCCTGCACCGCTTTGTTTCTTAAAACCGTAATCCGTTTTGGGGGTATTACTATTTTAGATTTAAGTTTGTAAATTATAAGTACACGATGGTAACAAGTAGTATTAAAGCATTTATCTTGTATTAATATTTTATTGAGATAAACACGACCTGTCATTAATTTAAGGAAACAAATTGTTTTATTCCTCCGAGGCTTACTGACTGAATTTCCGACAAAATAGAAAGACAACTCCGTTCTAATAAATTTAAATGCACCGAACCCTTCTCCACTGTTTAAAGGCTACCCCGTGAGCATAGTGGATCCCTTTACCACTTCAAATAATAAAGGGTGGCGCTCGAGAATACCGATATCCCGATCCGCACCGTAACCGTAAATACTCCGCCGCATTAAGGGTACCGTCCGAATCATCTATTAAACCGCAATCCGAGTGCCATTACAAAATGGCACCCGAACTATCGTAGAGAACGCCATTACACTGTGATTTAAAAATTCTTAACATCTCGCGGTAACAGGCAATCGGTGTGTTGATTCCAGTGCCACTTGCACTAAAATTAACCTTACGTTCTTCTTAGTTAAGAATATCTTAAATCTTAAGTTAACTTTAAAATATTCTGTTGCGCCAACTAGTTTTCAAAAAAAGTTCAAGTCAAAGCCAACAACAATGCTTTCTTTCCTTGACAATAGACAAACGTTACATCATTATTTCGTTAAATTAAATGAAATGGAGGCAACAAGAGGTGTTAATAGTTTTTACTAACTACGCATAAAATAGACTTGAAATTTGTGCAGTATATAAACACGTTATTTCGAACGAATAACACAATAAAAAGAAGATAGACATAGCATCAAAGTAGTACGAGGAAAGAATTTATTTCAAATTACTATTACGCTGTTCCCTTTCATAATAGTATTCCAAAATGTATGATAATACATCCAAGTTTTACAATTAAACACTTTACCTGCCTATACTTTATCTTTAAATGGCGCGAAGTAATAAATGCTGACTAAATATGCAATACGCATACCGGGTATCAAGAACAATTTAAAAACCTTCCCTTAAATTATATTGTTTTAACATTAAAGGATACAAATAATGAGCATTATTTAGGTAGGTTCACACTGAATTTATCGCAAGATATTAATATATTTGAGGATTTACCACTGTTATTGGGAAAATCCCTTAGCCAGGAGCGTGTATTGGTGAAATTTTTAAATTAAAAATCTTAAATATGCCTATTCTTCTAAAATTGTATTATTTTATATTCGTTTAGAGCTACCATTTGCACTATGTCACTACACTATTGTCTATGGTAGTAAGATTGTCATAGTTACAATATGTCTTGGCATAGTCACGTTGCGGTCATTGTTAAGACAGTGGTGGGTTACATTTCCTAACCACAAACCTCTACAGACATCAATAACCTTTGGTGCTCTCTATAGTGGAAGCAAGCTTCTCATTTGTAGTTCTTTGTTTTGTTATTATATATACTAGCCAACGAGGTTCTTTGGCTTTCACTAAGATTTTTTTTTTATTTTTCAGTAAGTACTATTTCGTCGGATTAACTGCATATTTTATAAGCAACTGAAATACAATGGTTAACATTTTATTGCCTGATGTCGTTGCCTTCAATTCATTGAAGCCACTGTGCATTTGGATCCAAATTAGTCCTTTTAAAATTGGGTTAGGCCTATTTGGATCCAGCCTATTTGACTATCGGTATATTCCACCCAGAGAGATATATAATAAAAATACATGACGCGCCACTGCCGCCGATCCATATGTGATTCAGCGTAGTTTTTCTTGAACGACATTGTTAGGAAATCCCTTTATCTGGAGTATTTTACTCTTTAGCGATCTTCATAAAATCGCTTTCTCAAACGAATATATTATACTTGTTAAAGATTCAGGATCAACGTAAATAGCTTCCTTGGAGCGGCACCAGATTTTGTAATATGTAGTTATTGTTTTATTAACGTCGCTGCACATGGAAAACAGCAGCACAGATGCTGGTTAAAGGCACAAATTACCGACAGCAGAGATGCTTTATGCATGTATAAAATAATAATTTTGAGTATGCCGTTTTATCTGGTCATCAGGGGAAAACTGTAAAACAGAATTGAAGCTTCGGTATTAAAATAATAATAAAAAGTACGATAAAACTCTTACAGAGTGAGGTTAACATTACCTTCTACTGCTTTTAAATTCCTGGTCATCAATCCTTGTTTGTTTTTCGATCTGATAAATTTCAATTTGGAAATTTCTCAGCATAAATTGTTTTTGCTTCCAGAGAATTGCATTGTGCTTGTCCATAAATTAAATGCATGTTAGCATTACCCCATATTAAATTCTCACGTTTATTTGTTTATAATAAGAACTAGAAACAATAAGTATGTGAAAATATAGGTTAGTTATTATTGTCTTTTTACAAATTGACGGTAAATAAATAAATTTTGAAAATTTTGTAATATGTCACTACTGATATTAGATTGCATAAGAATTTGATTATCTCGAAAATAGTTGATTTTTTTGAAATAAATAAAGAGCACTCTTTTTAGAGAGAGATGCCCAAAGTACTTTTTATTTTTTTAAAAATGACACTTATTAAAATTTTGACCCTACAAGTGCGGTGCTGGCTTCCCTATGTACAAGAATAATTCTAGAATAAGTTTCTTAGTCCACATGGGCTGTACAAACTTACAAAAGTTTATTAAAATATACAGGGTTGCTTCAAAGTTATAATCGAAAATGTAAATCTTCAGTCTTCGGACCGATATTTTTGTTAGTAGGGTCTGATGAACTACTAGAATTATTTTGACCTCCCCTGTACGCTGGAGAAATATTACCCTATACTTACCGGACACCCTGCAGCAAGCTTTGACTGTGAGAATGTACATATTATACTAATACACTTAGCAGTGATTTAAATAATGAAAGCCTAAGGTTGAATGTCAAAAAATATTATTTTGTTCCTTGTGATACCTAACCCCAATGGTATTCATACAATAAAATCTAGTTCTAAGCCTGCTAATAATGGAAAAACTCCAATGCTAAATAACACATAACTGTAAATCTTGGAAGTCTTATTCGACTCCAACTTAACATTCACCGAGCATGTCGAAAAATTTCTCGCAAGATCATAATAATAATTACCTTAGTCTTTACTAAACCAATCTTTGTTTTTTTTCGATATTTAACTATGCGTACTTAGTCTATGCCCCTTATGTTGATGTTATAATAAAAAGGGCATGCAGAATAACTATTTTCGTATGGAAAGTACGACAGAGTATCTGCATAACAATATTCACAAATATTAAACTAAGTGTTCCCGTGGAGATCGTTATGTAGAAAATTCACCTTACAACCTTTGTTCGTCTAGTGCTTAACACCAATCGGTCATCGTAACTCACTACTAAGTTGCTGCAAAGAAATAGTTGAAGTAATGTTAGAAATTTACCCTGCATAGAATAATAGGGCCAGTTGGATGGAAATTTCGGTCATTTGCATTGCCAATAGATTTAACAACATTCTTTCAACAGAACAGGATTAATTAGGCTATCGAGATCCCACATTTGGTGACCAATTCGAGACAAAGAACAGTCGAAGGGAGAAACAGTAATAGTAGTTTTAAGAAATGAATGTAAAATCGTCGCATATTAAAAACCTGTCAAACACGTCAATAAAAGATTTAAAAAATATATATAATTAAAGGAAATACCGATCCCAAGTAGCATTTTTAGACACATTATGGTAAATGTGTCTAAACTATTGTTTCTGTTTCCGAAACAAATTGGAAATTGTTGGCAACAAGTATGGAAATATTTTCGAAACGTATACATTTTAAATGGCGCATTAGCACGTGTTTCCAAGTGGTTGGTACAGGCTGTGACTTTCGCTGTTTCGACGCAAAATCGAAACTTTTATCGAAAATGTTTCGAAAATTTTTCGGAAATTTTCAAACATGTTTCTATAAATGTGTCTAGAGTGACAGTTCATTTTATAAAGAGGGCGCTGAGTGTTGGAAATGTGAATTGTCAAAATGGAAACATTAGGGAAACAAATAATTAGATATTATACCTGTAGGTTGTAATAAAATAAAACAAAGTAAACAATAAATGAAGACAGCATTATTTCGCCATAATGAATTTGTCACCAAAGAGTATTTTCTATAAGTGATAGATTTATTTTGTACAGTTTATTGCAAAATAGATCCAAAAATCAATGGCGAAATAAATTTTTTCGTGCAATTTAGAAATTTAGCTTTATATTCTTAAGACGCTCCCAGTTTATTGACATCTACACATAAAATAAATACTTTGTCAAAAAATAAAATTTTAAATATTTTTAAATTTTTACTTAATTCTATTTTCAATTGATTAAGCTAGCAAAATGGAACTAATAAAACCACTTTTTTACACTTCAAACGAAGCAGGAAGTTAATTAAAGTCCATTTTAATAATATAAAAATGCGTTTGTCAAAATGGCCGCCAGAAAGCGAGGATTATTCTGGTTCAAAATGGAGTCGACACACAATTTTTAGTATTTGGTTTCTATAATGTTTCGAAAATCATGTAGCTATAATTAATAGAAAATGTGTCGAAACATGAAGAATGTTTCGATATTGTATCGAAACTACGCGGAACAAGCGTCGCTAAAGTAAAAATATTACGGTCCCGTCAAGCGGAAGGGTAAGCTCAGGAGCATAAAACTTCTGTATACCGTCACGTTATACACTACCACTTGTCAAATAGTGTACTCAAACCTTAGTCTTTATTGAGTGTATTTACATTCTGTGATATACATAACCTACACATCTTCATTTCTTGCACTACGGTAAAAGTGAAAAGTTTAAAAAATGTACAACTACTTATTTTTAAAGAACTTACATGCCGTGGTTGCCGTGGATCGAGATGTCGACATCACTAATTGAAAAATCAGGTTGTGGCTTAATTTTTTCTTTTGAAATTCAAATTCTTTTTTTTTCCTTTTTAGTGTTTTGTAAATCCGCGAGGAATGTTTAAACTGTTGTTTTCTCCTCATATTATAACAAATAAAAAACGTAAAATGATTCAAGAAGATTTAAAATATTAAAAACTAACTTTAATGTAGAAATTATAGGTTATAGTAATTAATTGTTCCGGGATTTAAATGTTTCTGGCAGCTTCGAAAATTGTTTCCTTCACAAGTTTTGTAATTAAATAGATATCAATGTTTGGCAAATATTTCGAAACAGAAGAATACCAATTTGTTTTGATTAGCTTAATTCGAAAATGTGTCGCTACAATTTGGGAGCACTATTGTGTCTTAACACAATTTCATAATTTTATCCAAAAATGTTTGGAAAAATTTCTTCCGTGCGTGTCGTAAATGTATTGACACTGTAATTTGGAAAATATTTCGAAACTAACAGTTCTTAATTGTTTCTAGTAAATGAATTCAAAAATGTGTCGCAAAAGTTTTGAAACACATGTGTCTCCACACAATCTTATCATTTTAATCGAAAATGTTTCGAAACGTTTCTCAGCAAAGAGTTTGTGTCCAATTTATGTCTATAAATGCTACTTGGGATATATAAAAGATTATGGAAGATAAAGTAAATATGATAGACGACTTAAAAGATTTTAGAGGTTTTCCTAATCCAGAGAATGATACTTTAGCTGAAAGAAAAACAAAAATAATAGTAAATCGTCAGAAGGTACCAGTAGCAAATAATCATCATTGTTACTTAACAAAAATTGTTTTTACAATTAACTTCAAATATTGATTCTGTACCTCTGCATTGAAGATTATATTAAAAACAAATGGCCTCAAATATTCCTCTGCGTCAAACTGTGATCCAGGAACCAATTTTTGAGCATGTAGAGTATATTCAACAAAGATATGGGGATAGTCAATTTCACACATTCTCATATTTAGACAATTGATGTACTCCGAAAGATGAAAGAAAACTTTGTCGGAGATTTTTTTAAGTTTAACACATCGCATTCATTATATTATTAAAAAGCCATTGGCAGTGCGCAAGACATCTGGGGGGTATGTCGGCAATAAGAAAGTTTAATTAATTGCACTAGACATTTTAAAGGTTTTGTAGGCTCTTGGTTCATGACGAACGGACAGATTTCAAGCTGTAAGAATTCGTAAAGAATTGCCAGATTTTGCACTTGTTCCTAGTGATGTACCACAGGGCTCCGTTCTAGGGCTACTACTATTTACACTATACACTTCACAATCTTATAAATTACTTATGCATTGCTCATCTCATTCTATGCTTTTTTCAAACAAAATGGCTGCTTCATGTCGTTTAATCAATCGGGACCTGGACGCCCTCTGCGACATTTCAGACAAATATTGCCTTTTCAATCCCCTAAAATCACAAGTAATGCTGTTTGGCAGAGCTCCTGCCCATCTTAGATGCTTAGAGCATGTCAATATCTGTCTTAATAACGAGAAGCTCGCTCTCATAGATGAAGTAAAAAAATTTACGTATACTCGTTGATTACAGACTTAAATTGACGAACCACGTCACGACTGTAAATAAAAGAACGTTCTGCAATTTAAAACTTATATCTTCAAGTCGCCATTTACTCAGTAAGAAATGTCGTACACTACTATGTGAATCATTAGTACTATCGCATCTTAACTATGGGGATATGGCTTATGGCCCAAATCTGCTTCGCGCAGATTCACGCAGACTGCAACTGATTCAAAATGTCTGAATTAGGCTCATTTACGGCCTGAGAAGAGGAGCGTGGGGTGGTGGCTCAATATGGAAAAGAGACAACAATTACATTGCCCTATCTTTTACCATAAAATAATAACAACTCAAAAGCCGGCTGATTTGGTATTGTAAAGGCGCTGATCACTGCTATGGCAGATGAGTGCGAAATCTGCCCTTGTCAAAGAAATGGAATAGTACATTATTATTATTAGTATTATTATTATTTCTTACTTATTTTCCTTGGTTTCTTTCTTCCATCTTGTATATTATTTTTCTCATTGACAATAAAAGCATTTATTATTATTAGTATTATTAACAACGTCTTCTGTACAAACGGTTCGCCTAGTTGCCCGAAACACACCAACGTAATTTGTACATTTTGGGAATTTATTTATTTGATAATTTTTCTTACAATTCGCAGTAAATTATTACTTAAATAGAATTTTTTGGTTTACCACACTCTCAAACTTAATGATTCCAGAAATATTGGGATTCATTTGTTAAGTACTGCATTAAATAGGAAGCAAATTACGCATTCAAGACCAACGTTAGGTACTTTGTTTGCACACGTACCGTTGCGTATACATTTTTTCTTCAGTGCATATGCCTGATCATAAAAAAAACTCTGCGGGTAGTGTACGTACTTGGAGAAGCAATTTATCTAGGTTTTAAATCCTTGGAGGTTATATTCATTAGGGAACACGATTTTCAGAAGGCCGTTTCAGAGAGACTCCTTTCTTTAGTCAAGCGGTCCTCAGGAGCCTTTACTTAAAATGAAATGCTAGAAGGCCAAACTTAACAAATAATATTTCATTCGATAATTCGATGAGTTGAATTGTGCACATACATTTTCTCGTAAACCGCCAGGCAATTTTAAAAACTAAAGAATGACTTCTAGTGTGCCGTAAACCGATTATAGATTTTCTACTTTTAATATAAAATCTGGTTGAAAGGGTTCTAAATCCGGAAGTCATAAAGTTTTCCCAGCTCTGTTATTCCGGTTTACCACAATAATTTATTTTTGTACAAGTCTTTCCAAAGCAAATGGTCTTAAGAGTTCATTTAAAATCTGTTTATTTTTATGTCGTGTTAAAATGTTGGGAGTAATTTAAATTACTTTTTAAGATAAATATGCCGAAAGCGAATTGGAACGTAATTAATGTTATGGTTTTCTTTACAAGATTCTATAAAATAGGAATATTCTTCGGATTCTTAAAACTGTTAGTTGATATTGGTTTTCGGTTTACAACGAATAAGGCGGCAACTCCCGCAATTACGAGCAACGCTCTGTGCAGGCTCTCTGACTCTGACGAGATGTCGCTTTGTGTTACATCTTGAATTCTATCAGTTATATTTTGTGGTCCTTGTCTGTCAGACCCAAGCCCTACTAATGAGCCGTGATACGGCGAAATGTGTCTTGGGATAGATCTGGCGCAAGAGAAGAGACTACTAACGAAAACTCTTTACGGTCCTTAAAGCCGAATTTCCAGAATGAGACAATGGGTTGTAGATGTAAAAACAGTTTTACTTCTACAAACCGTTGTCTCATTCTGGAAATGTCTTTTAGGATTACCTCTTCATTTTTTTATTAGTGTTTGATACTTAAGTTGCGTTAATAAATTGGTTAGATACTTGGCAGTAACTTACGTAAATCCGTTTGAAATGCTGTTTTTTTAGAGCAGCGATGATGTGTTTGATTGATAACAAAGATAAGAGCATTATAATATCCGAAGAGTACTACTCTGGTGTAATGTAACAGCTACAAGAAGCTATGCTTAAGGAAATAAGAGAAAAATGTTCAAACGTGATGCTGCTTTTACACGACAGTACGCTTGTATACAAGAGTAATGTTATGATAGTTGACTTTCAGAACAGCAGCTCTTAAATATTGAACACACCAACATAAGTTTTTCAAAGACTGGTAAGAATTATAGAAAAAACTAATACCAATTTTTACTACGAGCATGCGGAAAGTAACTACTTTCCACACTCCTGGTGCACTAGCGCTGTTATTTCAATAAGGAGAGAAGTGCTGAAAGTTCACGGGAAACAATAGCTACATTAATAATCACAAACCACTAACGCAATTTTGGAATAAAACATACCAAATTAGCTTGCTTTTCCGCAAGGTAAGTCAAGAGGAATAATTGGCAATATTAGGAAGCGAAGATCGCATTTCTCTGTTCTTAGTAAATAGCTTCAATTTTACCTGTCTCAATTCCAACCCAGTTACGTTAGGTACTTCAACATATAGTTTTAAATCACCGAAATTGTTTTCATCGATCAGATGTGTCTGTACATATAAACTAAATTTAAAAAATGGGTTTTTGCATGCAGATGCTTGATATGAAAGCAAAAAATGGAATAATCTGACCATAAAGAATAACAGATTTTCTAAAAAGACAACCAAACCAGTTCCTAATTTTTACTACGGATATGAGGTAAAAGGGTTTAATTTTGATAATTTTGAGAACAACTAGTTTTGTGATATGGTTAATACGGCAAGGACGGCGCAGCGAGATAGATGGCGAGGTTTAATATTTCGGATATTTGAAGAGCCACTGGTAAAGTGGCGCCCTTCATTTATGCCTAAAACTTTGTGTACCGTGCACTGTGTTCGTTAATTTGATTAAAGGTAATTAAATATTTCTCATATATTTTAGCATGCCCTAATTCTTTTTTGGGTATTAAAAAATGCAATAATAATATAAACTCGATAGTTTGTATTGTTTATGTTTAAATGATAGATCAGTTATTTTAGAGTTCAAAATAGCCTTCGATTAAAAAAAAAAACACAGGACCGTATTTAAGAAAAGAAAGTTGAGGATGTTTTTTCGAAAACGAAACGTCGTACTGAAAATCTGTAAAGGCTATCTTGTTTAGCTTAAAAAGTGACAATGAAAAAGTATTTTTCATTTTTTTATATCTGTTAAAATAATGCAACAAATAAATAAAAAATAATACAGCAAAAAATATTTTTTCTACGAGTGACCGCAAAGAAGCTACTTTGCGCACACTTTTGCATACGCAAAGTAGCACTTTCCCGCACACTGTGCGGGAAATTTTTTTTCCCGCACACTTATTTTAAAGCAAAATTACCATATTATAGACGCGTTTTTTTCTTATATTTTATAATTTTTTTAGATATTTATACAAAAATATTGTAACAAGACAAAGTTGACAGGTGGTTTATGTGTTGCCTTATAAACTATACCGAAGTATTGTGCCGTGCGGCTCAAAATTTTTTTGAAATCTGCATTATTATATTTTCCTCTAATTTTGTTCAAGTTAAAAAAAATCAAGTATTTTTGTGTCAAATGCGGTTTGTTCCCTTAGCAACCAAAATACATTGTCATACAACGCTTTCATGTCAGTTTAGAGGTCTTCTTCAAAATTTTCACTAGCATTTTCACCTATTTAAAATAAAAAAAACTGTTTTAAAAATGGATATCACTGAAGAAGAACTTCCAGAAGATGTCCTAGAAGCCGCCAACATGGCTAGTTTGCAATTGCTGCCTGCCAAATCGCGAGAAAAATACGAGAAACAGTACGAGTTGTTTTCCAAATGGTGCGAACAAAGGGGGATATAGTTGTTTTTGATGTCAATAAAAATTTAAAATTAAAAAAATATATAGTTATTTCACTCGTAGAAAAAATATTGTTCCTAACACGTGCGCAAAGTAGTTTTCCCGCACTTAAAGCTTATCCGAACTCCGCTTCGCGTCGTTCGTCTAACTGCTTTCGCGTGCGGGAAAACATAACTTTGCGCACTGAATAGGAAAACTACTATTTTTTTTAAATATCGAAATCGGTTAAAGGTAGTTTAATTTTGCAAACACCATGTAAAAGGTATTTAAATTATGCAACTATTTCCTAATTTACCCAACATTCTAATTCCTACCGTTTCTAAGATTCCAATGCTATACCATTCTTATCTTGGACACACTGTATATTATATATATATTTTTACATGAATCCTCGGGCCGAGAAAAGCTCTGTTTTTTTTTTTATGCTTTAATTCTTAACGTAAGTACCTAATTTTATTTCAAATAATTTCAGTGATCATAAAACTAACATAAACCCTTTCATTTTTAATAAAGTATTTCTCTTTTAGTAAAAACTTCATTGTTTGTATGGGAAATTTTGGGTTTTATTTATTGTATATTTTTTCAATTCATTTTTTCTAAGCACTGATATTTGGCATATTTTTCTGGTTTGGACTCTTATCAAACCAGATGGCGCCCAGGACAAGCCAACAATGAAGGAAAGGTATAAGCAATGGACTATGACCCAGTGCCTCCACAATAAGAGCGACTGTCATAAAATGAAAAGAAACCTGTTTTTTAGCTACGTAAACTGAAGAAATGTTACAGTCGGTCATGGATACATAAAACAAATGAAAAAACCGAGTCTGTTGGCTGTGTAGAGATATACGTCTACACTACAAGCCAAAAAGAATGGTTGGAATGCATGTGGCAGGAGAAAATGTTTAGGTAATTCTTATTTTTTTCTCCTGTGCGCGAACTCACCCCACCATTAAGGCTGAGATAGATCGTATGGTTATTTTGAAAATGTTGCCTTTCATTAATAAAATGAAATAAAATTTCGTATTTTTGCATGACTTATATTCGTTTTGCTTTATTAATCCCTTAACAATATAATCGTTACTTAATATCAATAATCTGATTCTCAATTAGAATATGAAAAAAGGTTAAGTAATAAAATGCAAATTTCTCGAAAACCGTCAGAGGAATCGAGTCTTATCAAGAGTATCTTTTTTGTAGCAAATGAGTTGGTTCATCTGAATTTTGTGCCCAAACCCCTCTTGTTCCATTGGCATAGAACTCTGAAATAAGCAATTAGTAAAAATTCCAGGTTCTACGCCCATGGACTGATATTAATCAGAATTGTGACATGGGGTTTTCTGCCCCATAAAGCTATGCCAATGTATCAAATTTCGACAAAACAGTATGAGCAGTTTTCGAATTAATCCAAAACTAAGCAATTTTGTACTAAGGTAAGTTTACTTAAATCGGCTAATTTTGGTCTGAGGAATATGTAGTAGGTTTTTGTAAAGACCTTTTACAGACAGTCTGTATAACATTAAACATAAGCATATACAGGGTGACGCACCCTATACGACGCGGTAATTTATTGGAAAACGGCTGAATTTTAAAAGTTTCTTGTTATTTGGATAAATGCAGGATTTTTGAATTATTCTGGAATTAACCTGATGTTTCAGAAAGAAGATCCATATCAAAGTTATATTTTTTTAAATGGAACATCCTATAGTTTATGACATTTCTTGATTCTTCGGACCAAGTTAGGGTAAGTTACTGTCATATTCCCTACACCCAACCTGAAATATTATCGAATATGTAGGAATACATAAGACGTCTGAAAATTTAATATCTTCTAGACAAATTGGTTAAGAGTTTCGCGGCCAGTTGATGAACTGGTGTAGTCCTGATTCGCTCAACTGAGGTTGCCCGCTTGATTCCACCCAGAGGGGTGCAAGGTAGAAATACATGACAAGCCACTGCAGCCCACCCGTACGTGGTTCAGTTCTTAGTGTCCCTCGAACGACACTGTTTTAAAATTCTGTCATATGGAGAACGACATCACTCTAAAACGACCTCCTTGAGGTCGCGTTCCCCAACGAGTATAGTCTCCAAATATTCAAGACCAACGTAAATTGTTTCCTGTGCACACCAACCGCTCACAGAGCGTCATAAAGGATTAATGTGCCGGGTGTGTGAGTAGACGCACAGCTCTTGCTCCGTATTTATTTGTTAAAATATATGGTGTACCTGTTGATATTAATATTTTATGTATGGCCTAGCTCTTCGTCTATAGATCATCCACATACTGAGTAAGTCCTTACATCACTAATTGGCACTGTTTGGTAATTAGAGCAATTTAAAGTTTAAACCAATCAAGTCGCTGCTAAATATCTTACAATATTAGAGAGTACTTGCGGTATGGCAGGCGGTACGACAACCCGAAGCGGTTCCCGTTTAGACGAGGACGCAATGGAGAAACTAATTCAGAGAATCTGCAGTAACTTTGTACAGCAACTAGAGGAGAGCTTCAACGCAAAAATTGATAGGATTGACAGCAAGCTGAGCAAGGTATGCGATTCGTTATCTAAAATCAACGAATCCGTGACGGCCAATAAAAAGGAATTAGATGATTTGCATGTACGACTCGATAATTTGGAGCAACAATCAAAAAAAAACTCTTTACGAATTTGCGGGTTTGAAGAAAATGAAGAAGAACTTCTCGCGGTAGCAATACCTCGTTTCATAACTCAAACCATAAAAGTTAGCTGCACCAAGAATGATATAAACTATATATTTCGTTTACAAAGCAGAAATGATGGAAGCACTTCGAGGCCTATAATCGCTAACTTTATTAGTAATGTAAAGAGAAATGAAATCTTCATGGCAAAAAAAATGTTAAAAAATACTTCTGTTACCATTTTTGAAGACTTAACGTTATCGCGGTTTCAGTTATTGCGAGAAGCAAAGAAGAAGTATGGAGGTAATAATGTTTGGTCATCAGCTGGAAAAGTTTACTATTGGGACCCTACTTAAGAAAAAGATTTGTCTTAAATCGAAATCTGAAATAGAGTAATATATCTACTTGCAATAGGTCTCTATCAAATATTTTGTTAGAAAGGAATGTATTCCATTTATTGTATTTCTGTACCTTTACTGATGTTTTGATAAAGCTGGAACTATAACGACTTATCAGTTGTGTGTTGTATTCTTTTTTTTTCTTTTTTTTTATACACATGAATCAACACATTATTATTAGATTAAGAGTTAAAAGGATTTTTGTTATCTATTCTACTATTTTCATTTTCTTTTTGTTTTCTTTATATATTTTAATAAACTATAGGTAGGTAGATACTCATTATTATATGTTTAAAATAATGCACCTTTTTATTAATATTATGGTTAATTTTTTAATGCGGGGCACATGTGTGCATATTGATTTGATCTTGTTTATGGCGAATGTGAGAAGTAAATTTCATTTTGCGCATCTAAATATTTGATCACTCTGTTCACATTTTAATGAATTTTGCGAGTTTGTTGCGGCGGAGGGATATGATATTATCGGTTTGTCTGAGACTTGGTTGCACGAGGGCTTGCCGAGTAGTCAATTGGCGATACCTAACTATAATTTAGTACGAAAAGATAGGAATGGCCGCGAAGGTGGTGTCGCTTTATATATTAATAAATCGTATAAATTTACAATATTGGAGACACCTACCCAGGAGAGCAACTTTGGATTAGCATTAAAATCAAGGGCAAAACAATATATTTCGGGTCTCTTTATCGCCCCCCCAATATAAACTTAAATAGTTGCCTGGACGACCTGGAAAATTCTTTAATAAGTTTCATACCTTCTTCGAATCACATTTTATTTGGAGGTGATCTTAATGTAGATGTATCAGATGCGGCCAACCCTGGAAATATTCATATTGGTAGATTACTTAATAAGTATAAACTTTCTCAATTGGTGACTTCACCTACTAGAATTACTCAGAACAGTAGTACACTTATTGATTTGATTGTAACGTCAGCTTCAGAGCTTTCCATGGACGTGCAAGTAGTTAATGTGGACAATATTTCAGATCATTGCTTAGTATATACACAATTACATTTCCAAAAAACAACTGTGCCCATATCTTATCGCACTTATAGGGATTATTCTACATTCTCGTTTATTGACTTTCTCAATGACTTGTTTCATGTCAATTGGAATTTATTATTCACTATGACTGATGTTGATGATATGATCAGTTTTTTTAATGAAAATATCAAAAAGGTATTTGATCTGTATGCTCCTCTAAAGACTTCTAGGTTTACGAAGGCTCCTGCCCCTTGGATCACGGATAATATTAAGTTCATGATGAATTTACGTCGAAAAGCATTAACTAAGTACAAAAAACTTAAGACTGAACCGGCCTTGTTAGAGTATAAACAAATTCGTAATTTAGTAACCACAGCCGTTCGTAACGAGAAAAGAGCGTATCTTCATCACAAATTTCGAACAGATCCTGCCACTTTTTGGAAGACTTTGAGAACACTCAACATAGGCATAACTTCCTCAGCGAATGGTCAGTTGGGCGATGTTGTGACGGCTCCTCAATTAAATGCATTCTTCATTGATAGTGTTTCGAATGTAACGGTGAACTCTAGCACTTTTATAAATGATAATTATAGTAACCGACGACACCCCAATGTTATCAATGAATTTAAGTTTTCTAAGGTTAGTGAAGAGTACAGGGTTATCCAACCAAGACTAGACAAGGCGATTTTTTGACTTTTCCTGTACTTTTATAAAAAAACTGAAATAGCCATCTTAAGTCATTTTCTCCTGCGAATTCGAATATCTTCAGCAAAAAAACAATTGAACATCAAACAAAAGTACTAGGGGTCACTTTGATATTTTTTTAAATGGGATGCCGTATTTTTAATGAGCTTATCCGATTTCTCATATAAATTTTGATCTAAAATGTTGGATTTTTAATTCAAAAACGCCTTTTTTCTTCAGTTTTAAATTCGGAAAATGTTAAAAAAAAAAAAATAAAAATAAAAATAAATTAAAAATCCAACATTTTAGATCAAAATTTATATGAGAAATCGGATAAGCCCATTAAAAATACGGCATCCCATTTAAAAAAATAAACAGCAGAGCCCCTGCATATCTTTGTGATAAACTGATCATTAGTGCTAGTATACATGGACGAGCAACGCGCCATGGTCAAAGATTTATTATCCCTCAGCATAGAACAGCTAAATTCCAGGGTTCTTTCAGTTACAACGCTGTTAAGGTATATAATGCTCTACCTGTCGGTGTGACGTCCCTCGCCGTAACAAGCTTTAAGAAAGCTGTAAAAAGCTTTAGTTTAAATAAAAGAATTTGAGTTTTCTATACATAATATGCAATAGGATTGAACGTAGAATATATTTTTTTTCTTCTTAAGTTCACCATCACTACCCATCACATGTTTCATATTAATTTTATAATTAAAATATTATTTTTGTATCTGAAATTATATAACTTTATAGATAAGATAACTACAGGTATTTATTTAGGTTGGACGGTTAGATGGAGTAGCAGTTGCTAGATCTCGCCGTCATATTCATTAATTTTGTATAAAAATGTATTTTCTTTTTTTGCCGAAATAAAAGACATTTATTATTATTATTATTATTATTATGTGCCTTATCAATAAAAAAAAAATAGTTGCTGGGCCCTTTATGTCCCATATATCAAGAAATTTAATAGTCCTTTTTCATAAATTTTTATTTTTAAGGGATCCTTGTGTCGATAACGCTGACACAGACCAGCAAAAATAAATATATTTCAAATTGACGAACTGACTGATCTCGTTAAAACATTCAGTTGTAATTGTTGCTGGATGTGTAAATGTTAATATTACCATAAATTCATGTCACGCAAACTTTCAGTTGATAACTGCTATGAATGGAGGTATATAGACTGAACTTCCTATAATCATTTAAAGCGTTAACATTTACATCGTATTGAGTGTTTATATTATGTCATAAGGTTTATATATCTCAATTTATGTTTATTTTAGAGAAATGCTGGTGAGTTAAGGAAGTTAGTAGTATGGTCAAATTTTGTCCATAACTAATTTATTTATGTCCTAATTGGATTATTAGAAAAAAATTTATACAAATAATCGCCCTAATTTTACAACAATAAAAATTACATTAATTAAATTGTCCAATTCGGTGTGATCATAACCAGCAATTATCAGGTGACCATTAATCACAAGAAAACCTTGCCTCTTTAGATTCAGCACAATAAATCATATTAATTTGGTTGTTTGATTGTACTTTTAAAATTTTGTCTAATTCTAATACAACCGTTATCTGCAGCATTTATTAATTATTCTTCTTCTTTGAGTGCCGTGCCTGGGTGCAGGCGTTGGCTATCATCATTCTGACTATTCCGTGAAATCTATCCCTGTCTGCCGCTATTCTGAAAAGATCTTATACTTGCAGATCTGTCCAATGTCTGATATTGCGTAGCCAGGATAGCTTTTTTCGACCAATCCATCGCCTTCCCTCCACCTTACCCTGTATTATGAGTCGGAGCAAGTGATATTTTAAACCTTTAATAATATTTATTTTATGGAAGTAGTCCATCTCACAGTGAAGTAATATTTTAAGTGAGGAATGAAACACACAATCTGCTCCACTAATTTAATAAAAAAGTTCAGATTAACATCCCAAACATGTTTCGAAGGTAACCAACGTGGTACGACTCCACCATGATGGTCGTACCCTATTACATTTTCCCACTAAAATTTGGGTTTTTTAATAAATTTAAAATAAAACCAAATTCATTTTAAATTCATTTTGTTTTATAAATTTTACTTTAATTTAAATATGTATTAGTTATCTAATTAAAGTTACATGTCTTCTTAAAAAGAATTTTTCTGCAACATTAGTTTAAATAAATTTAACAATGTCATTGGTCTCTTCATAAATAACATCTTAATAATTACCCACTGAAGATGAAGGTTTATACCTTCGAAACATGTTTGGGATGTTAATCTGAACTTTTTTATTAAATTAGTGGAGCAGACTGTGTGTTTCATTCCTCACTTTTAATAATATTGCCAAAGTACTCAGTCTTTCTTAGTTTAATGGTGTTCAAGAGCTCCCGTTTTGTGTCAATCACTTTGAGCACATCCTCATTGAAAGTGTGTATGATCCAGGGTACTTTAAAGATTCTACGATAGCACCACAATTCAAAAGCCTCCAGTCTATTAATGGTGGAAGCCTTCAAAGTCCAAGCCTCGCAGGCGTAGAGCAATGTCGACCAAATATAGCACCTCAGGATTCTCTTGCGAAAATGCATGGACAGGTTTATATTGCAAAGACTTGGTTTCCATGATATAAATGCTTTACGAGCTATTTCAATCCTAGTTAAGCTTTCCTCATCCAAATCTGCTCCGCATTCAATCAGCTACCAAGGTATTTGAAGTGATCAACATACTCCACCACCTCCCCATCCAGTTGCCCAGGGTCAACATTCACCTTTCCCACTGCCATCCATTTAGTCTTGTTAATATTAATTTTTAAACCTCTTCGACGACTTGATTCGCATACTGTGTTAACCAGGATCTGGAGCTCTCTTAGACTTTCAGCCAGGATGGCGGTATCGTCGGCATATCTAATATTATTTATTGTTTCTCCTCCGATCTTTATCCCCTCTGTTCGGCCATCCATAGCCTCTCGAAATATTTGTTCGGAATATATATTGAACAGTGTGGGCGGCAACGCACACCCTTGACGTACCCCTCGTATAATTGGGATTTTATTTAAGGAGGTATTTCCATCTACTTTAATGGTAGCCACCTGGTGGTAGTATAGGTATTTTAAAAGCCTAAGATCGTAATTGTCCAGTCCTATCGACTCCATATACTCGAGCAGCAGATTATGTCTGACTCGGTCAAAAGCCTTTTCAAAATATATGAAGCATACATAAACGTTTTTTCAAAATTCACAATACTTTTGGAGGAGGACTCGCATACTGAACAATGCATCCCTAGTTCCCAATCCATTCCGAAATCCAAACTGTTCATCCGTTAAATTAATTTCGCATAATGCGTACATGCGATTTTGAAGAATACGTAGCAGAATCTTAAGAGTGACTCATCAAACTGATCTGAAATCGCCACACCTGCAAGGTTTGTTCTTTTTCGGAATGGTGATGAAAAGGGATTCCAACCAGTCTTCAGGTATCTGCCCAGTATTGTAGATTTTATTGAAAAAGGTGGTTAAGTGTGTGATTCTGTCTTCATCCAGTAATTTGAGTAGTTCAGCAGGGATCTGATGGAAACATTTGCGGATCTATGATAATATAAATATATTTTCACGTTTTTGTTTGTAAATTCATGCCTTAAAGTTTGTCATTGTTATTTACGAACACCTTGTATTTAGGGTACTTCAATAGCGCGTCAGGCTTCCATAGCTACGATAATAATAATTCATTTCTTTATTTTACAATTACACTGACCAACGCAAAATGAAATAGTGTAAAAAAATAAAAAACAGGCAAATTAACATTTTTTGATTCTAATCTAACCTAACCTACTTGCAGTTTTATTGAAATATTCTTCAATAGTGTAAGGTTCAATGTCTTTTAAAAAATTAAATACCTTTTTTTATTTTCGTAATATTATTACACATTTTGGTATCCAAAGGGAGGCTGTTGTAAAATTTATTACAATTATAACAGGCACCACTTTCATACATAGTAAGTCTATGTTTAGAAAAAGTATAATTTAGGGTTCTAGTTGGATATAAGCTTTGTGGTTGGCTCTTTCTGAACAGTGATTTAGTTTAAGAAAGGAACAAGATACACTCACTCCTGTATGTAATCTGCGGAGAATGTGAGAAGCCCGTGTTCTTTAAATTTACCTCTCCAGGTCTCTCTAAAGTTGTAAAGTAAAAATAGATCTTATTGCTCTCTTTTGATATATAAATAATCTTTTCACCTCTTCGCAGTTCCCATACAGAATAATCCCATGCCTAAGATGGGACTCATAATTTGCATAATAGACCATTTTAGATGTTTGCTTGTCCAAATATTTTGCCAAAACGCGCAGTGTATAACATACTTTATTTAGCTTACTGCTCTGTCACCGAGTCTGTAACTCAGTTTCACGCAATGCTTTCAGAAGTTACCACACTTTTTGATCAGGTAATATTAACAGTCGACGTAAATGTTGATTTGTTAAATCTATCGAACCCAGTCACTGACTGTTTCGACTCATATGATACGACACAAATTACTAATGAGCTCACTAGGGTGACCCAGACGATATCCAGATTACTAGACCCCATTTTCATTAATGAAACATGCATAGTTAAAAGTCATGGTATTATTAACGCAGACTTGATCTCTGATCATAGCCTTATTTGTTGTGAGTTTTGCTTGACGTCGTCTGCGTCTACTCAAAGAATGTATACTTTTAGATGTTTTAAATATTTTAGTGAACTTGAATTTTACAATGACGCTAGACAGGTTGCTTGGGATAGTGTGTAATATATGCAAAACATAGACGCAAAAGTGTTAAAAGTTAAGTTTCTCAATGACAATTTGATGGATTTGTTTTAATAGGCATGGTCCCATTAGAACTGTAAGACTTAGCAAGCCTTCCGCTTCATGGCTCACAAATGCAGTCAAACGAATCCTAAAAGAGCGAAATAAAGCGCTTCAAAAGTATAAAACAAATAAATCATTGGCTAACTGGAACCATTATAAGGAGCTCCGTAATTTTACCTTGGCATCTGTAGGGCGTGAAAAAGCGGCATATTTTAAGTTTGTCGATTCCCAGAATGCCAAAAAAATATGGAAACGCTTGAAACTTGACGGAATTTTGTCTGGGTCGAGACCTGAACTGACAGCTAATTTGCTGAATCCTAACCATGTTAATGATCACTTTCTCTCAGCCTTCTCCAACGTTACAGCAAATAAAGAACTAATTGATCACTTTCAAACAAATGTGCATGTTGATTCACGGTTTGATTTTGTTTTGCCCTCAGCAGAAAGTATAAGCTGCATAATTTGTAGCCTTACTTCGAATGCCTCTGGCATGGATGGTATCTCACTCACTGAAATAAAGTTGAGCTTGCCCATCGCTTTGAACAACCGCGGTACCCGTCACAACGTGGAAGTTGAAGTTGAGCACAAGTTGTATTTAATTAGTTTATAACCACTTTTCAGATAATTTTTCAAAAATTTTTGAAATCTTATAATCTTTTAAAATGCTAATATCAATATGTCAGTTTATTAGTAATGAAATCATCACAAAAAAAATTTTAATTTTATTTTTAATTTTTAACAAGTAAACTTGAACAGCTAAACTCTCATAATTAAAATTAAAAAAAAAACTCCTTCAGATGTTATAGATCAATTTATTGTCTTATCCAAAATATTTCTTCACTAATCCAAATTTCACAATTTAATCAAAACTTCAATTATATTTCAATTTCAATACAATTAATCAGTTCGTACACCAAGTCCTCAACCTTAACATGTATCATCCTATGAGTTGTACTTATTAATTTGAGGCAACTTACATTTCTACTAAACTCGATGTTAGGTAAGTCCTTCTCAAACTTTAATTTATATTTATTGTTTGTTCTCAACTTCGTACTATCCTTTTAGTATCCCCTGATGATGAGTGCTTAAGCACTTGAAACATATCGTGCTTATAACTTACGTTAATCATTAAGCTGTGGCGGAAGACTGCATTGTTTTATTTACATTACATTGACTCCACTGAAAATATAGATTATTTTTTAATTTAATTTAATCTGATTTGATTTAGTATAATGTAATTTGGTTTGATTACTCTAACTATTTAATTACTTATGTGACTGTTTTTAGTTTACTTTTTATAAATTCATAATAAAGACTATTTATTATTATTATTACTAGTACATTGTAGTATTGGACATGGTGGTTCCATGATAAAGAATTGTTCAGGATCATTCCCAAAAATTTAGTAGTTTATGCTAATTTGATTTCTCCGGGATTAAGGGGAATATTCTCTGGTAGTTCTAATGTGAACCTTTTAGTTTTAAAAAGTATAGCATTTGTTATCGAAGTATTTAGAATCAGTTTATTTTTTGTAAACCAATCATTTGCTTACATCATTGTTTGTAGGTCTTTGTGTTAAGGATAGATAGCTTAGGGAAGTTATTAAAAAGTTAGTGTCATCGGCATAATTAGTGATGGAACTATTGTTTTTACCCGTCGGTCCAAGGACACTTCCCTGCGTAATTCCCAACTTTATTTTCGCTTTAGCAGATGTTACCCGATTCTCACCTCTGCCCACTACTACACTCTGGCATCGCTCGAACAGGTACGATGCGATCCATTTCAGGACCGCTCCCCGAATACAATACAGTTCCAACTTGTGGAGCTAAATACTGTAAATTAAGGTATCGCATGCTTTTGATAGGTCGAGGAACACTCCCAAAGGAATCAGTTCGTCGTCCAAGGGTACCAAAATGCGCTCTGTAAAATCAAACACCGGCGTTTGCGTTGATCTACCCTTTAAGTATCCGTGTTGTATTATATTAAAGAGATCCTGAGTTGTCATGAACTACACTCTCGAAAATCTTTGAGAATGTCGCGAGCAAACTTATTGGACGATACTTTTCGATATTCGTTCCGTTCTTTTTTTAGGTACTGGAACAATCAAAACAAATTCTACCTGATCAGGGCACAATCCATACTTTAGCGAGTTGTTAACTATGTAAACAAGTGAAGCTGCAATTGTACGAATAATGTACCTAATCAGACGACATTTCATCATGTCAGCTACTAAGTTTATTTTTAAGCTTATTAGCTATTTCTAAAATTTGTTTATTACTTACCAATTTACAGGAATTGTCTCAAGATAACGCTCTATACTAGTCGAAAAGGGCGTATTTTCTAGCTTTGTTAACAAGTTTAAAGCTGCGGTAGTTAAATATGTATTACGACTATTTACAAATTGTATTGCATTTCCCTCTATTTCTACATCGCATTTTACTGTTTTTCCTGTATCTCCCTTACCAAATTCCACGCAGTTTTTGTTTTATTGTCAGATGTACGTAATTTATGTGCATACAATTCTTTAACATATTATCATATTGTTTCTTCTTATCACTGAACATATTCTTAGAAATTGCATAATAGTTTTTTAAAATATAAAGGGTATCTAGTTGTCTCTTACACTCTCGCTCGTATCTCTGAATCATTTTGACTATATTTACTTTTATTAAAATTCATTATAGGTGTTTTGCATATTAAGAAGCAATTATTAAAATCTTCAAAAATCAATTTCATGAATTCGTTCCACTGTGTGTTTATATAAATATAAAGATCGCCAATCTGGCTATTGTAATTTGTGTAAAAATTTTTCTTTGTTTAAATTACCAAAATTTTGTTGTTCTACAAATTTAATCTCTTTATTTTCTATATTAACCGTTAATTTTTGTGCAGAATAATTCGAGATATGCAAGTACAGGACTTCTGCTACAATCCCACTCCTAAAATTTGTCATAATATTGTCAATACACTTTTTGGTATCGGATGTGATTCTTGTGTATTCGTTTATTACATGTTTTACATTAAGTGAATTCACTAATGATAAAATATCCTGTACTCTTCTAGCAGCTGATATAAAGCCCAAATTAAAGTCACCAGCAAGAAAAACTACCTCATTATTTATTCAGTTTATTGACAATATTGCTTCAGTTCTATCCAGAAAAGTATCCAATGTCCAATATATGTTGGTGGTCGGTACAGAGCAATTATAATTATTTTATTTTCTTTTATTTTAATTTCACAAACACTGTTAGGTATATAGAATCATATATTATGTGTATAGTAAATAAGGTTAATGCGCATGTGTCGCAGTTGCATTGGAACTCGACGCGTTGCTTTTGGCAGTACCTTCTGAACCGTAATGGAAATTGAGTTTACCAATATATTTCTTAGTAGTAGAAATTGTGGCTTATTGTATTATGCTTACTATATTCCTAATATATAACATGGCGACGAGGATTTAAACGGACTCACAGTGCAAGTTTAATTATATTCGAAACCGTTGGCATAATTTGTTATTTTAATTTAAAAAGTATTCATTGTGCGTGAAGATCGTTTTCAAATATGGCTACCGTTGGTCAAATACGTGAATTTACGCGAGACACTGACCGGCAGTTTTCAAAGCCAGATTGGAGCAATATTTCATAGCAAATGGCATTGAAGAAGACGTCGGTACAGTTAAAAAACGAAGGGCAATTTTGCTAAATAGTTGTGATAAAGATTGCTATAAATTATTGTCGGATCTGTGTGTACCTAATAATCCGCCAGATAAAAATTACACTCAACTTGTAGTGTTATTAGACAATCATTTTGGTTCCGTTACCTCCGTTTTTGCTGAGCGAAAGAGATTTTATTCAGCCGTCAAGCATCAGTGCGAGACTGGGCTGCAAGAGTCGAAAATTTATCGTCTAAGTGTAAGTTTGGTACCGAATTACATACAATTTTAAGAGACAAATTTATTATGGGTTTCGATAAAGGTCCAATTTTAGATAGGTTGTTAGAAGAAGGTGAAACATTATCGTTAGAAAACGCAATTTCAATTGCATGCAAAAATCAATATATCAAATATGTAAATATATCAAAATATTATACAAAACGACTCATTTAAAAAAGACAATATAAATTATGTTCATAATTTCAAGGATATAAATCATATAATTAATTTATTTCGCAATAAGTTTGCAAATGTTTTTTTCTTTAAAGTTAGGGTTATTTAAAGGGGGCACTATACATTTAAATATGATGGAAAATGCTGAGCCAAAATTTGTCAAAGCGCGTACGTTGCCTTATGGTATTAAAAGTAAAGTAGAAGATGAGTTGCAACGTTTAGTTCATGATGAAATTTTAGTGCCGATAGACTATAGTGAGTGGGGCTCCCCTATTGTTCCGGTCGTAAAAAAACAAACGCATTTGTGGAGACTTTAAGGTAACGATTAATCCGTTTTTAAAGGTGGATCAACATCCATTACCACGTATTAATGAGTTGTTTAGTAAATTACAAGGTGGGCAAGAATTCACGAAATTAGATCTTTCTTAGGCTTACCAGCAAGTGGCATTGGATTTTGATTCACAAAAATTAACTACAATTAGTACTCATAAAGGCCTTTTTATGTACACGCGCTTGCCTTTTGAGGTAGCATGTGCTCCATCAAAACTTCAAAAAATTATGGAGCAAATATTGTCAGATATAGAGGGGGGTCTGTGTCTTTCAGGATGATATTTTAATTACGGCAAATTCACGACAGTCACACATTGAGCGGGTAGAAAACGTTTTAGAGAGACTCTCGAAACATGGTTTAACAATTTCCAAAGAAAAAAGTGAATTTTTTAAAAAATCAGTATTTTATTTGGGCCACCGTATAGATTCCGAAGGTTTACACACTTGCGAAAATAAAATTGAGGCTATACAAAAAGTTAATATTCCAGAGAATCAAACTCAGTTAAAATCCTTTTAGGGCTAGTTAATTACTATAATAAATTTCTTCCTAATTGTGCTAAACTTTTACAATCTTTGTATAATCTTTTGAGAAAGGGCGTAACTTGGGTTTGGGATGAAAAATGTAATGTTTCATTTGATAGTGTCAAAGATATTTTATCTTCTTTTAAAGTTTTGGTTCATTATAATCCCGAGTTGCCGATTATATTAGCTGTTGACGCAAGTCCAGTGGGAGTAGGAGCAGTAATTTCACATGTAATTAATGGGATTGAAAGGCCTACTATAGAATATGCCTCGCAAACTTTAAATTCTGCCCAACAAAAATACTCACAAATCGAACTTGAAGGTTTAGGTTTAATTTTTACTTAAAAACGTTTTTATCAATATCTATATGGCAAAAAGTTTATAATTGTTTGTGATAATAATGCCTTAGTTGCGCTTTTCGCTCCAAATAAAGGAATTCCGCAAATGGTGGCAAATCGTTTACGAAGATGGAGTTTAATTTTAGCAAATTTTCAGTATGACATTGATGTTCCTTCAAATAAAAACGTTGCTGATTTATTTTCTAGAGCACCATTACCAGGTAACTGTGATGAAAACTTTTATGAAATTTCTTATCTAAATTATATTAAAGATAACACTTTTTTGCCGGTTGATAGCGAATAAATAAAAAAGGAAACACTTCTTGATAACGAGTTAAAAGTTATTTTCAATTTTATTAAAAATGGTTGACCCAAGAAAGTTCCTGATTTTGCAAAAAAATATTCTCTTAAAAAATAATTTATATTTACAGGATGGGTGCATTTTATTTGGTTATAGAGTAATTGTACCTTTCACATTGCAATAGAAAATTTTGGCTGAGCTACATTCTAGTCATCAGGGTATAGTTAAAATGAAAAGTATAGCGCGGTCCTATGTTTGGTGGCTTGCTATGAATAAATAAATTGAACTTTTGGGTAAGTCTTGTCAATTTTGTTTGCCACAAAAACCGACACCACCTAAAAGTTTACTTTATACTTGGGAGTTTCCGCAAAAACCTTGGGATCGCTTACACATTGATTATCTTGGCCCAATGTTTGGTAGATATATTTTTGTAGTTGTTGATGCACATAGTAAGTGGGTAGAAGCTTTTGTGATTAATAGTTTGGTTTCAACGGTTCAAATCAATTGTTTACGGAATGTTTTTGCTTATTTTGGGCTTCCAATTTCAATTGTTACTGATAATGCTAAATACTTTACTTCTTTTGAATTTGAAAATTTTTTAAAAATGAATGGTATTAAATTTAAGAGTATTCCTTATTTCTCTCCTGAAACAAATGGTGCAGCGGAGGCTGTTGTTAAAACTATAAAAAAAGCCGTGAAATATCTCTTATCACAGAATTAAACAAATGATATAAATAGAGTCATAAATAAAATTTTACTGAACTATCGTACTACTCCTCACTCAACGACAGGCTTTTCTCCTGCACAGTTATTATTTAGTCGTAATTTAAGAACCAGGCTTGATCTGGTTAGACCTAAAAATGTCGATTTACCAGAAGTTGATACAAGTAATGTTTTTCAAAATGTCCAACAAAATCAAGCAAGACAAAAATTTTACTTTCGAGGTAATAGGAAAAAGGAGTTTAGTGTTAATGATTCTGTTGCTGTTAGAGACTATAGACGTAGTAAAGTAAGCTGGATTTGTGGTACCATTCATAAAAAATTAGGTCCTAGGAGTTATATGGTGTATATTCCCAAGATTAAAAAAATTTGGAAAAGGCATATTAACCAAATTATTGATTATAATAATTGTAATAATAATCGTGTTTCCTCTGATTTTGATTGTAATAAAAGTGTTATTTCGTTAAGTTCCGAGTCGGCCTCCGATTTAGACGTGGATTAAACCATGAGTGAGAGTGATACCAGTGATTTTTCCTATAATCCTTTCTCTAATTTAGTGCGCTCTCTAGAAAATGTTGATTTAAATTCCAGGCCTAAACGAAATGTAAAACAACCAGATAGGCTTCTTTATAAATAATTTATAATTTTTTTTGTAGGATTTGTATTTATTATTATTATTTTTTTTTCTGTAGGGCAGAAGAGTGTTAGGTATATATAATTATATATTATGTGTATAGTAAATAAGGTTAATGCGCATGTGTCGCAGTTGCATTGGAACTCGACGCGTTGCTTTTGGCAGTACCTTCTGAACTGTAATGGGAATTGAGTTTACCAATATATTTCTTAGTAGTAGAAAGTGTGGCTTATTATTGCTCATTCCTAATATATAACAAACACAATACTGAATGTGTCCCTCTATACTTACTGAAGCTATATCAGATTTAGTATTACAACCTATTTTTTTATCTACATAAATGGCGCTTCCTCCATGCCTATTTTCTTTTTCTTGACAATAACCACTGAATAAATTAAAACCTTAGTTTAGCATTTCCATTTTTATCCTTCCCCGTATAATTTCAAATAACCAATCTACCAAAATGAAACCTCAGAGCAACATGAACTTCTTTGTGAAAACCTCAACTCAAGATCTGTGTTCCTTTGTAACTTAAAAGCATTTAAAACTATGCAAAAATACCGTCAGACACCTAGTATTTCATTTTAATAGAGGCCTTAATTTATAATTTACTCAGTAATATTTAAATTACACAAAATTCAATTTTGAATGACACTGAACTTATCTTATTGTGTGATTAAACGTACCTAAAATACAGTTTCACATGTCTTTAAGTTTAATGAATTATGCAGCCTTAGAGTAAGTGTTCTTTTCAGGTACAAAGCAATTTTATTGTAACTGGCATGTGATTGATGGATTAAATGAACAACTACATGTTAAAATATAAATTCCAAGATTAAATTTTCCAGACTTCCATTAGTAATGTGGTTGATATTAATCATACTTGCTCTTAAATCGACTTTGACTGCTCTAATTGCTACGTATTTTTTTAATAGTTTCTTGAAATTATTATTTGTTTAAGAGTGATGTGTAGAATACAGCCTGTTCAGGTTAGTCACAAGAAAGGCATAATTATTTATGAGAAATAATAAAATTGCAAAGTTTCTATTACAACTGCATCACTCGTTTTAAAAACGTCAATAAAACACAATTTTACAGGAGAAACAAAAAAACTAGATAATCAAATAAAATTAAATAAAATGGATGACTCAAGGTAGGTACTAAAGCACTTTAAATTAAAGTGTATATTTTAATATAAATATATAATGCAATAGTTTTTTTTCAAGGTATTCTAATGCACAAAATATTTTAGAGATTTAGACTAATGCAGTTTTTGCAAAAAATAAAATAGCTAGCAATATTTCCCTAAAAAAGTACACAAAATCAATAGAAATCAAGAACACGTGATGAGGCACAGCAAACATTTGTAAAATAAAAAAAGTTGTTGGGTGTATAGAGGTTCTTAGTTCGGAAAAGTATTCCAAGCCTCTGAGAGGCTGCCTTAGCAATGGCCGCAACGTGACTATACCAAGACATATGACTATTCAAATTGACGCCCAATAAATGAATTGACAAAGCCGGGGGAATCGAGTGTCCCGCCATGACTATATCGAGTTCTTCAACGTTAACTTTTTTAGAAAAAACTGCCGCCTGGGTTTTTAGCGTTAAATTCTACTTGGTCACTGTCACAACAAGACAGAATTTCTTCCAGGTCTTTGTTGAGATGTGAGACCTCTTGCTGCCTATAGAGATTTGCATTGCCAAGTAAAAGAAAAAACAAGTGTGTTGTCATCAGCGAAGTGGGATCATCAAATATGGGATTTTTAGTTTTTTCCAAAAGATCGTTAATGTATAGTAAAAAGAGGGTGGACGACTATTGCAGCGTTCTGCAATTACCTCGGAGATGAGTTCGGAGAAGAGTAGATCTAGAGTCACGTGGTTCGAGATCTATCAGCGATAACATCAAGCACGGAAAAATAAAAGAAAGGTCAAGAGCAAAATTTTAAAATGTTTGCTCCATTTTGAACGTCAATAAACTTTTAGGGTTATATTGTTCTTGGTTTGTGTTTTCTCATCGTTCTTGCTATATAAATTTTTATGGAAAATCAACCAATCTTAGTTAATACATGTTGAAAGGTTGACGGCAACATTTTAAAATATAGTGTAACGATACTCCCATATCTTTTATTTTCTATTCGTATTCGTTCATAATTTTCTTTTTCCTCGTAAGGAACACGTAACATAATCTGTTAACCTTTTGACACAATGTCACTTCTGACGATTAATAATTCGTTCATAGTTTTCTTTTTCCCCGTAAGGAAAATGTAACCTAATCTGTTAACCTTTTGACAAAACGTCATTTCTGACAAATTCATGTAGAAATCCAATCTTTCCTGGTCCTCCTGTATAACAAACAATTTTGATAGCAACCGACGAGTATAAAAGGAGATGCAGCGCGATGGAAGATTCATTCGAGCTCCAGCCAGGGGCGTGTCACTAAAATACGAGAGTAGGGCAACAAGCAATTTGAAGGCAGTTCATGTCAGGGGGGCGGGAGGGTTTGACATTTCTGCTAGTAACTTTTGCTTTTCTTATGTTATGTTAAGATTTCATTAAAAATCGTGACTAATCGAATATTTTTAATAAGTTTTAATGATTTAATTGGATATGTAATTAATATAAGTTCATGCTATGAGCATTTTCAGTTAAAATCTTACAAAACCACTAAACATCTAGTGTTTTTTTTTTTGCAGCACTGATTGTTTGTTTGTATCATGGATTTCTTGTATGACAATTTCTTTTGGTCTGATATACGGCGCGTTAGTGTTTCTTTCCACGAATTTTTATTTAAAAATTACTTTAATTACATCTTGGAGTCAATTAGTGGTGTTTTTTGGTAAGTTTATAGTGATATCTAAGTTTATAGTTTATTTTTTCGGGAGGAAATAACTTCCTTGGGGTATTTTTTAGCTGAAGCTTCCTGGTCAACCATGTTTTGGGATTGATTTGAACAGGTATTGTAAGTATATTTCAAATTCACAACTTTAAAATAATCATCTTTTGAAGTGTGACTGGGTAAAAAGGGTATGAATTAGTTCCTTCCTTAGTTTTCAAAACTGGTGAGTCACTATTCTGTTCACCTACCTCCATGCTTACAGTTAAGTTATGAATATTTGGTAATTATGGACTTTCGGGGAACCTCTCAAAAATGGTAAAAAAAAGTTTTTTCCCAAATAGGTATAGATAATTTTATTCTAATAACATATTCCGTGAGCGGAAAGTGGCATTTTTTATTATAAACAATGAAAAAACATAAAAAATACTGTTCTCGGGACGATGTTGTAGAGGTCATTTCAGCCAAAACAGATCGATGTCGAGTATAAAAAAGGTGCAATTACGAACTTGACGAGTGTCGGACAATAATGGAGTGCGTTTCCAGAGTGTAGTTTAACAATAATAGCGTTTAAAAGTGAAAATTAACAATGTTTAACAGTGAGGTTATGTGATTAGTAAACAGGAAAATAAGTTGAAAGAAGCCATACATTTCAAAATTTTTAACTTTTTTTAGTTGTGTTTTTAAAACTAAGACCTAACCCAACCTATAAGTATTTTCAAGTAAAAACTAGGTGAAACTTAACACTTTACCCACTTTTTTTTGCCATTTTTGAGAGGTTCCCCTAAAGTCCATAATTACCGAATATTTTTATATACACCTACACGACACCATCCCTTATGCTCAACACCTTGTCGAAACCTTTATTTTTTTGTGGCTTGTAGTTTCTAATAACTGGTAGCTGTGTAATAGAGTCAGCCACTAACTAAAAGAAATACATACTTATAGATACCTATTTTACTTAGGTACTTACTGCATTGTCCCCTAAAAAACACAATTTTAGAAAAAGAGTTTGTATTTGGTATAAATACTATTAAATTCGTCTGTCTAGGTACAAAACAAACGGTTGGTTTGGAGTTAAACATATTGGATGTATGTAGATGTACCCTTAAACCCTAATTTATATTCTTAAGTTTACTTTCGTTCAGTTCTATAGGTTCGGTTTACTTTCAAAAATTCAGTTTAATCTGAGGATGAACTGTTAAACTGGAGAACGAAGGTAACTAGAACCTATACACCTGGGCATAAATGAGTTAATAAAACAAATACATTTTATAAATTAAAATTCAATATATGTAGGAAAAATAACATACCCTATTTTATTTTTTCCATGGATTCATTTGCAAGTATGGAGATAGGTATACAGTATTTACTGGAATATGTTCCTTTCATTGTGTTGTACTTGTTTTCTTACAGTGTATGGGGTTATACAGTGGAATATACAGTGTTCTCGAATGTAGTTGACAAGAGGAAAAAACTCTTTATTATTGGTTCAACATTGAATAGTTATATTCTGCTTGTTGAGAAAATGATTTTACCATATAAAAATGTTAGTTCAGTGTTTTAATTTAAACACAGGTCCAAGTCATGTTCTCAACAATAATTTTTATCTGCAAATTAAAAAAATGTGGGTTAGTCATTCTTGCTACCATCAGACCAAAAAGCTTCAAATTAAGTTAAAACTAGAGAGAAACAAAACTGTGCATAATATCTGGTAAGCTAATGTACAGGGTGTTGATAAATTAAGAAATCATGAAATGCTTTTAGAGAGAAATGCCATTATTAATTATTTTAGACAAAATATTGTTGTCTATCATCCAAAATCCTAAACACAAATTATTTTTTAAATCAAATATTCTGATTGCCTGACTATACTTTAAAAAGTGTTTAGAAAAGGGCATATTTATTGCGGCAATGCTACATACAACAGGTCTGAGAACTAAGATGTTTTTTTTTGCAAGAATTGTATTTAGTCTTTAATTTAAATATAAACAACTTTCAGTCATAAACATTTTGTATAAAATAATAAATAATGGTACTTCTTTCTTAAAGCAAAATCAGGTGTTCTTAATTTATGGACAGCTATCTGATCTAAAAATTTTATATAGTACCTACCTCAACTCTTTGCTTGACAAGCAATATTTTTTTATAAAGAATAGCTTTGTCCTTAAATTAATATTAAATATTTTTTCCTGTCAACTCCATGTGGGGATCACTATATTTCATTTAATCACTGATTTGATACTAACCATTTTGTGGCTCACTTTACAGGTATGGTTTTGGAAGGCATTGCATGAGGTGTAGGCTAGTATTTGTGTGGAATAGGGTAGCTATCATTATAAATATTTTGCAGATAAAATATGGAGGTTGGAAGAGTCAGGTATTCTTGTAAATTTCCAAATTGTCAAAATAATTATATTTACCCCATTCGTAAGGAAGGTTTTGTAAATAAACATTTTTTCACATTTCCTGTCAAAAATAGGGATCTTTCTGAACGTTGGAAAAATATCTGTCAAATTACCACCGATTTAAATTGTAGCAAGTTTCATGTTTGTGAAGACCACTTTTTGCCATCAGATTTTTATAATTCTGCTAAATTACGGTTAATTTATGGTGCAGTTCCAAAACATATGGATGTCTCGAATCCTCAGTCTTCAACAGATCATAATTATTGTAAACATGAAATTATCTCAAATGACTCTGAAGAAATTCCAGATCTTTTACCATCTATTGAAAGTTCCTCCTTAAGTTCTTTAAATTCTTTAGTATCTCCGGATAAAATCGATTTTGGTTTTGTTCCTTCTGTGTCAGTTACAAATAGTCCAGAATTTAATTTTCTTCGAGAGTCTCTTGATAAGCAAGGTATCATGGGACAATCTGATATTGCATTTAAAAACATGACTGATAGGGAACACAGAATGTATAAGATTCATAGAAACGTGTGTACCAAACTTTCAAAATTAAAATCATGCTTAGGAAAAGAAAAAAATAAGAGTAGTATTTTAAAGGGACTACATGATGAGGGAAAATTTTCATTTATTGAAGAGAACTTAAATGAAGTTACTCGCAATTTTATCGAATCACAGTTACGTAATGTTAGTAAAACACCTGGAGGCAAAAGATGGTCGACTGAAGATAAAGTGTTTGCTTTATCCATGTACAAAAGAAGTCCACGTTTATATAGATACCTATTACATTTCTTTGAATTGCCGTCTATAAGAACCTTAAAACGAGTTTTGTCAAAATTACCTTTCGATCCCGGATTCAACGAAAAAATATTAGAACATTTAAAACTAGAGGTAAATAAAATGGATGCGAATCATAAGTATTGCGCACTCCTGTTTGATGAAGTATCTTTAGATTCCGGTTTACATTATGACCCACATCGACAGTGTATTGTCGGTTTTGAAGATTTAGGTCATTTGGGAAGATCCATCAAACCAGCAAATCATGCCCTTTTTTTTTTTTCAAAGTACAGGTGCGTTTGTTATCATTAGATTTACCCGACGAGCCAGCACATCTGCCCGAGTTGGATGTCATTCAATCCAATCCCGACTGTACTTTAGCAGCAGTAAAGTCAGCTGGCAACCTTACTTTACAGACAAACTCTGGAATTCATGAATCATCGGCCTCAACTTCTGAAGGCTCATTTAGCGATTCGACCATCGTGGGACAAGCTTCGTTGGTTTTACCTGGTACTTACCTAATTCAATTTAATTGCCTAAAATTCTGAATTCTGAAAATGTTAAATATACTTTTAGGTGTTCCTGTGGGACTTAACCAAGCACTGCATATCCAAGATATGGATATATTACAGTTCCTAAGTGATGGAAAACCTGTAGACGATTTCTATAAAGGTCACTTGCATGCATGTATATTTAACAATGTGTATTTTTAATTCCAATGCTTCTAAGGTTGTGCTTTAATACGAACATTTTTTTTCTAGCCTGTTTCTTACGACTATTGCATAGAACTGCAGAAACCGAAAACAAAGTTATGATTTTAGAAAAACGTGTTGAGAGTCTGATTAATCAACAAAATAAACCCGAAGATGCTATTAATGACAAGGAGCGGGGTTCAACATGGAAGCTTTGGTGCTGTTACCTGTGTCAACTATAAAACGGTTACAATTGTTAAATGAGACATTAAGAACAAATAGCCGTTACTTCACATTCCTTGTAAGTTTTGCATTTTTTATAATGTTCTGCATATTTAATTTCAGTAAATTAAAAAGTAAATATCCTTTATAGTATTGACAATTACAATAATAACAATTGATCTGTTGTGCTCTACTTGGTACTTTAGCAACTTTTTTTTATTATTGCAGCGATTCTTTATGAAAGACGCTTGTCCAATACCCAATTTGCCAAATTATGACTCCAAAACAATCAAGCAGGAATTACACAAAGCAGTAGGTCATATATATACTCGTATAATGACGAACGAGTTAGCCCTACAATATAACTTATTTGGACGCAATAACAATCCAAATGGACCACAGAAGGAAGGTTTTAAACAATTTAAAGACCTCATTACTGTAACATTTGGTAAGTTATCGACGGCTCAATATACATGTCTGATATTAACTTTTATAAGTTTTTAATACATTTTTATATTCTTGTAAAAATTCTGTCATTTTCTACTTCTGTTTTCTGTTGCACCAATTTATAGCGTTCCATAACTATATATTATAGGATGTGGAACGAAAAAAAGAACAATTTTAAAGGAACTTTTCATGAGATATAGATATTTCAGGAAAATAAAAGTTTTGCCACCTGGTCGACCTTTCGTTCTCAAAAAACCATACTATTAATGAATTTTTTAAAATACACCTGTTTTGAGAACGAAAAGTCGATCAGGTGACAAAACTTTTATTTTCCTAAAGTAGCGCATAAAAAGTTGATTTATCTTGGAACATTTCTTGTTAATATTGTTACTGCAGCTTATTTTTGGCCTATAAAAAAGTTCTTGAAGTATAATTTATTCTACTAATGGTACCAATATAGAATTAATATCTTTTAGCAAGCAACAGGTACTCGAGAATGTAAGTCGTTACATGTATGCGTCTCGGGAAGGATACATCTAATATCAGCATTACTACATTGTACTTGTCATGCAATTTAACTGGCCAATGTTTATCTCCTCACACTTAATAGGGAGAATAAATAAGTTTTTGTGCCTATTATAACTTCATTTTATATCTTAATTGAAAATACTGATTTTTTTTTCTGTTTTAGTTTAACCACACTCCTAGGCCTCGTTAGCTGTAGTTATGAGTGAGAAAATCATATTTCTTAAGAATATCATGACTTTAGTGTTGTATATTGTATTTTTTAAATCCTATGTAAGTATATCTTCTTAATTTAAATAGTCTAAATAAATATATCTTGATCATATTTTGTTTTATTATGATAATTCTTTCACTAGGCATTGTTTCATTATTATAAACTTAAACAATAATAAAAACAACTAATGTTTAATCAATTTTAAGGTTTTGATTCAATTCGGTTGTAACATTACAGTATAATTGTATTTCAGAAGATATATTTTAAATCGGTTAGAAATTATCACCAGCTTACATTTACTTTATTAAGCGAACTTGTATATTCCAGCCAAACATATATCTTTTGAAATCCAACTGTAATGTTACAATCAAATCGATTCAAAATTTAAAGTAATTTAATAATTATAATGTAATTTCAAATATCCCGCGCATTCTCTCAGTCGGTATGTCAGATTTCTATAATAGCGATAATGTCATCATGACATCGGCAAAATAATTCTCTATTATGCCGGCCAAATTAGTATGCAGTTGGTTCATAGATGGCCCATGTTTCGAAACTTTAACATTGTTGTAACATTTCTCTAAAGCTTTATTGTTCTGTGGCTCCAGCTTTCAGAGAAGCAAGAGCTTGAAGTATCCTGAAAGGTGAGATCCTGAAAGGTTATTTATTTAGGGTTAACGAGTATAAAAATTCGTTATTTCCTGCTGTTGGATTTATATCCCATAACAGCGGAGCCCTATTTTATTCTCGGCTATAAAAGATCGTACACTGCGACCTGACCTGGGTGCGATTCTTTATAATAGTAGAGATTCTATTTTATTTAATTCTTGCTCTTGGGTTTGTACCCCAATAACAGCGGAATCCTATTTTATTCTCGGCTATAAAAGATCGTACACTGCGACCTGACCTGGGTGCGATTCTTTATAATAGTAGAGATTCTATTTCATTTAATTCTTGCTGTTGGATTTATATCCCATAACAGCGGAGCCCTATTTTATTTCGGCTATAGAGAACTCACAAGCTGTGCATTACTAGACACAATAATTGTGAATTGATTCTCCTTCATAGTAGAAATATCTTTATTTAATTCTTGCTGTTGGGTTTGTACCCCATAACAGCGGAGTCCCATTTCTTTCTTGGCTATAAAAGATCGTACACTGCGACCTGACCTGGGTGCGATTCTTTATAATAGTAGAGATTCTATTTTATCTAATTCTTGCTGTTGGATTTATATCCCATAACAGCGGAGCCCTATTTTATTCTCGGCTATAAAAGATCGTACACTGCGACCTGACCTGGGTGCGATACTTTATAATAGTAGAGATTCTATTTTATCTAATTCTTGCTGTTGGATTTATATCCCATAACAGCGGAGCCCTATTTTATTCTCGGCTATAAAAGATCGTACACTGCGACCTGACCTGGGTGCGATACTTTATAATAGTAGAGATTCTATTTTATCTAATTCTTGCTGTTGGATTTATATCCCATAACAGCGGAGCCCTATTTTATTCTCGGCTATAAAAGATCGTACACTGCGACCTGACCTGGGTGCGATTCTTTATCATAGTAGAGATTTATTTAATTATTGCTATTGGATTTACATTCCTTAACAACAAAACTTTATTTTATTTTGACTACAGAGAACTCACAAGCTATACTTTACCAGGCACAATATTGGTTCTGAACCCACAGGAATTAGAAGATATACATTCAGTGACTGGACCAACGAACAGATTGGAGTCATTTTGAAAAGGCCAAGATTGGAAGAAGGATTTCTTTTTGTTTATTTTAGCCATGTGGACTGAATATTGGATTTATAAATAAAAGAAATTGTCAAAGTTAAAATTGACTTATTTATGAGTGAATTTCCACTGAATACTACCTAGGTATTGTGATAGACAGTTATTGACGTTAATAATTTATAACCACAAAATAATTGTTGTCACAATTGGCGCCCGAGCAGGGACCCTGAGAAAAGGAACCTGAGGAAAAGGAACCTGAGAAAAGGGACCAAGAGAATCTTAGAAAGAAGGTGAAAAGATTTTCGAAAGAAGATACATTTTTTATTAAATAATAATTAATAATGCCGAACCGGAATCGTAATCGTCGTTCTGCCCCAATAGAACCAGAAGAAATATCAGAAGAATCTCAATTACCAGAAGTTGAAGATCCTCGTTTGTCATGGATTTCTAAACTAAAGAGAAATATTTTGGTTGAGGATCTAAATAAATGGGGTATAAACAGTGAAGGAACACTTGAAGAATTACGACGAAAGTATTTAGATGTTTATAAACAAAAATTTATTAACTTACCTGTTCTTCCAGAACAAATAAATAATACTTTTCAACATAATAATTCTTCAGAAAAGAGAAGAGATATGTTGAACCAAGTCAGAAGATGGGGCATATTTTTTAATGGTAAATCTTTCGACGAAGCACCTTTATTCATTAACAGATTAAAAATTTTGAAAAATGAATATTTAATTCCAGACGAAATAATATTGAGTGCAATGCCAGAACTTTTACGAGATCAAGCATATCAATGGTTTGAAATGAGTAAATATCCCTGGGATTGTTGGTATACTTTTGAAGAAGATTTTAAATCTTTCTTTTTCAAATCAGATTATATGGATGAACTGGAAGAAGAAATTCTGGACAGAAAACAGAAAGAATATGAAACGGGACGGCAATATGCTTTAGAAATTCAAACATTGTTTGCCCGTCATGGAGCCTTTCCTGAACTAAGGAAATTAAGTATAATGTATAGAAATTTAAAACCAGAATATAAATACTATATTAGAAAAGACGATATCAAAAGTGTTCAGGATTTAATAAAATTAACAGAAAATTTCGAAAAAATTAAAAATGAGGAGAACCAAGTTAATAGAAGAAAGAATTTCAATGTGAGCAGAAACGAAAATTATAACAATAACCGTAGGTTTGAATCACCAAGAAATAATAATTATGAAAGGAAAATTGAATGTTACAACTGTCACCGTATAGGTATTTTGACTAAAGATTGTAATTGTCGAAGAAATAGGAATGTACAAGGAAATTTTCACAATAATAGAAATCAAGCTACTCTTCCTCAAAATACATATCAGAGAAGTATGTCTAATAATTCCAATCAAGTTAATACTACTACGGTGGGGCGACGTGAAGAGGATATTTGTCAGTCAAATAATATGACGGAAAACTAAAAAAGGATAGTCTTTCTTTGAGGTTTCACTATCCTTCTACAAGTTTAACCTCTGAGAGCCAGGAAGTTAATGCGTCTAATGTGAATGTTTGTCCTGTATCAGAAGAAAATGTTTCTCAAAATTCTACGTTAATTTATGTTTCCATAATTATTGGAGATGTTATGTTCAAAGCAGTTGTTGACACAGGATCAACTAAATCTTTTATAAATGAAAATGTTGCCAAATTATGTAAAGAATTGAATTTCGAGATAAGAAATTGTAATAATTTTATAAGAGTTGCTAACGGAGAAATTACTCAAATTTTTGAAGTATTTACCATTCCCTTTAAGTATGAAAATCAAGAAGATTCGGAGAATTTTTGGTGTTTACGAGGTATGAATTTTTCCGTCTTACTAGGTCTTGACTTCCTTAGTAAAAGAAAAATATTAATAGATCCCGTTTTAAAGAAGATCGTTTGGTTAGAGAATTCTGACAATGTAAATATAATTGACACTTGTGTAGTAGAGGAAAATATAGTACAAGATGATGAAACTAAAATTCAAGAATTTTTAAACAAGGAATTATCAAAATTTAATGAAGTTAAAGGACCTTGCCGATTAACAGAACATACAATTTATATTACTAATAATAAACCAATTAAACAAAGATATCGTCCACAAAATCCTGCAATGCAAGCCATAATTAATGAAGAAGTTAACAAAATGCTTAATGATGGCATTATAGAACCTTCAAATAGTCCATGGAGTTCGCCAGTAGTTATAGTGAAGAAAGATGATGGAAAACCTAGATTTTGCATTGATTTTCGAAAAATAAATGAAGTTTCTCAAAAAGATGCATATCCTTTACCATTTATTCAAGCCATTTTGGACAAACTACGTGGTTCACAATATTTTACAAGTTTGGATTTGAAACAAGGCTATTGGCAAGTCCCACTTTCTGAAGATAGTAAACAAATAACAGCTTTTACAGTACCTGAAAGAGGATTATTTCAGTTTCGAGTAATGCCTTTTGGTTTACACTCAGCAGGTGCTACTTTTCAACGTTTACTTGACTCGATCGTTGGACCAGATTTAGATTCAAAAGCTTTTGTTTATTTAGATGATATTATAATTTTGGGAAGAAATTTTGAAGAACATATGGGAAATGTTAAAGAAGTTCTTCGAAGATTACGGAATGCGAATTTAAAAATTAATCCAGAAAAATGTAAATTCTTTAAAAAAAGTTTAAAATATTTGGGACATTATGTATCAGAAGAAGGTATTAGTACTGATCCCGATAAAGTTAGTGCAATTCAAAATATGAAAGAGCCAAAGAATATTCGGGGAATTCGTAGTTTCGTTGGAGTAACGTCATGGTACAGGCGTTTTTTTATCCCGAATTATTCTAAATTGGTCTCGCCATTAACAAAATTATTACAAAAGAAAAGGAAATGGGAATGGAAAGAAGAACAACAGGAAGCATTTGAAAAACTCAAGAATGTTTTAACAGAAGCTCCTATTTTGGCTTGTCCTGATTTTAATTTACAATTCACACTCCAAACTGATGCTTCACAAGATGGAATCGGAGCAGCTTTGATTCAAAAACAAAACGGAAATGACAGAGTTATTGCTTATGCCAGTCGTACGTTGTCAAATCCAGAGAAAAATTATTCAGTTACAGAAAAAGAATGTCTTGCAATTGTTTGGGGAATCCAGAAAATGCGTTCATATTTAGAAGGGTATCATTTTACCGTTGAAACAGATCATCAATCATTGAAGTGGTTACAATCTCTTAAGAATCCTACAGGAAGATTAGCTAGATGGGTGATTGATCTACAACAATATTCTTTTGATATTAAATATAAAATGGGTGTTCTTAATAAATTAGCAGATGCTTTATCAAGATCACCGCTCGATGTTTGTTTAACTGAAGAAGTAGCGGGTAACTGGTATATTAAAAAAATGACCGAAGTTCAACAAAATCCAGAAAATTATCCTGATTTAAAAATAATGAAAGGTAAATTATATAAACATTTTTTTGAAAGAACCGATTTTACTGAACCTGAATTAACTAATCCATGGAAATTATGTGTACCTGAAAATTTAAGAACAAATGTTTTGAAAGAAAATCATGATGAACCTACTGCAGGACATATGGGAATAGCAAAGACAATTTCAAGAATTGCCAAGAGGTATTATTGGCCAGGAATGTTCAGAAATATTGCTGAATATGTCAGAAATTGTCTAACTTGTCAGCGGTATAAACAGTCGCAGCAACAAACTGCGGGATTGATGTCTTTTTCGCCAACAAATGGACCCTGGGATACAGTCAGTACAGATCTAATAGGACCTTTACCAAGATCCATTAGAGGAAATAGTTACGTAATCGTATTTCAAGACCGTTTCACGAAATGGACTGAAGTTCAACCGTTGAGAAAAGCAACTACTGAAAAAGTTTGTCAAGTTTTTAGAGATAGGATTCTTTCATCTTTCGGTTGTCCAAAAGTTATAATTACAGATAATGGTACACAATTTAGCAGTAAGAAATTTACAAAATTTTTGTCAACTTTATCTATTCGACATCACAAAACAAGTCTTTATACTCCTCAAGCAAATCCAGTTGAAAGAAGAAATAGAGATATTAGGACCGTTATTTCTCAATATTGTGAAGAGGATCATCGCAAATGGGATCAGTTTATACCCGAACTTAATTTCGCTCTTAACTCAGTAGTACATGAATCTACTGGGTACAGTCCAGCATTCCTAAATTTTGGCAGAGAACTGGAGCTACCTAAGGGAATATATAGGAATGAAGATAATATAGAACCAAACAGTCAGGAAGATATTAGAAATCGTGCGTTAAATTTATCTAAAATGGAAGAAATTTTCGAATTTGTTCGTCTAAACTTGGAAAGATCATTTGGAAAACAAAGTAATTATTATAATCTTAAAAGAAGACATTTTCAGTTTAAAGTTGGGGATAACGTTATGAAAAGAGAACATTATTTGTCATCAGGAGCTAGAGGTTTTGCATCCAAATTAGCTCCGAAATTCGCTGGACCTTTTATTATAACAAAAGTTATTTCACCAAACATATATAACCTGCAAAATCAACAAAATCAAGAAATCAAACACGTTCATATAAAAGATTTAAAAATAGCACATGTTAAACAATAATTTCAAGTTTTCTTAAAAAAAAATAAAATTTTATTGTTATTAAAATTAATTTTTTTTTTATCGTTTCCGAGGGGGTATTGTAACGATACTCCCAAATCTTTTATTTTCTATTCGTATTCGTTCATAATTTTCTTTTTCCTCGTAAGGAACACGTAACATAATCTGTTAACCTTTTGACACAATGTCACTTCTGACGATTAATAATTCGTTCATAGTTTTCTTTTTCCCCGTAAGGAAAATGTAACCTAATCTGTTAACCTTTTGACAAAACGTCATTTCTGACAAATTCATGTAGAAATCCAATCTTTCCTGGTCCTCCTGTATAACAAACAATTTTGATAGCAACCGACGAGTATAAAAGGAGATGCAGCGCGATGGAAGATTCATCAGTCAGAGCCAGCGAGCGGTCGAGAGCAGTCGACCTCCGAGCAGCACCGAAGTGATCCGAAGTCCAGCAGACGAGTCCAGCGATAGACGAAGTGTATTTCTCAATACACTTAGTCTAATGCAGTCTTTGTGTTTCTCAACATAAAGACTGTTGAAATTCGTGAAATTCGTTTCACTGGAATAGTGCATGCACTATTTCAGCTAGACATTTTCTAATTACTCTGTTTATTTTTCAGATAGCAGCCATCACGCCAGATCATCGGAGATAGCCATTGACTACGATTCGTTATACAGGAAGCAAGGCAGGGCAGTCCAAGCCGATGCAGTAGTGCTAAATGCATTAGTGCAGCGGTGCGGCTGACCTGGTGCCCCCTATACAGGGGCTCCTGTATATCAAATCGGCGTGGCTTCAGCCCAGCTGAAACAATTTGTGAGTATACTAACTGTGTAATTAATGATTAATTAACTAATTAAACTAATTGGTTGATTAATTAATTAATTAAAGATTTTATTAATTAAAAATTAAGCCCTTTTCAGCTTTCTAGACCTTGGCAAAGCTAAGGCTACAAATTCAGTGTATTTTAATACGCTGAAAGCATCCAAGCTTGCATACCCCCCAACCATGTCTTCCTCAACTAAACAGTCCAAGACCTCCAAAATGGACATTGACCCCCCCTCCCCAGACCTCACCGAGCACTTGATCGCTCAAAACAAATCCATGGCCTTACAGCTGGAATCTCAGTCCAAACAGCTGGAAGCTCTAACAAAGCAAAATGCTGATCTTGTCAGCCAAATTGCTGCACTAAATAAATCCCTCGCAGAAATGCGACAATCATCCTCCACCTCTCTCAAAAAGCGACAACTGTCAGACCCTACTCTGACAGGCGCAGCCTCCAAGTCCAAAAAACCTGAGGCCCCCGCCGCGGACCCCCGAAAAAAGCCCCCCTCCCCCAATATGGCCCCCCGACAATCGTCCCAACCAAAAATCTCCAGAGACCCCCGCTCATCTGCCTCCAAGGCAACCTCCAACCCCCCCTCTGCCAACACCACAACAAAAAAGCCCACCCACACAACCCAGCCAGCTAAAACTGGCCCCCAATTCCCCGCACTTGCATCCACAAGTGCTAACCCCCTCGCTACACCACTGGCACATCTGTCAGTAGCTAAGCCGCCCTCCCCCCCCGCGGACCCTAACGTGGATACCAATGCCCCAACCAAGCCCCCCCCAGTTATCCTTCACTCATCAGATAACTGGGACCAAAAGTCTGCTGCTATCCGAGCAGCAGGCATCAACTTCAATAAAGCCTCCCTCTCCCAAGGTGGTATTAAAGTCTTCCCTGATACCCCCAACGACCACCGAGCCCTGACCAAATTTCTAAGGGCTAATAAAATCGAAGCCCACTCCTTCACCCTGGAGGAGGATAAACTCCTCCACGTAGTACTTCGCGGTCTTCCGATAGACCTCCCTTCCGAGGTAGTAGCTGCCGATCTCGCAGCTCAAAACCTCACCATTACGTCCGTTGCTCGCATGAAGAGCCGCGTGACCAAAAACCCCATGCCACTACTCCTTGTCACACTCCCCATGTCCGAAACCGCCATCTTCGACGTAAAATACGTCTGTTACCTTTCAATCAAAGTAGAGCCCCAGCGCAAATCTAACAGGGTTTCTCAATGCCACCGCTGCCAACTTTTCTGGCACACCCAGCATAACTGCTCCGCAGAGTACAAATGTGTCAAATGTGCACAACCCCATGCCACCCGCGAATGCCCCAAAACCCCGGAAACCCCAGCCAAATGCGCCAACTGCGGCGAGGCCCACGCGGCCAGCTACAGAGGATGCCCCAAATTCCCCAAACCGCGCAGACCAACTCCCCCCCAGTCCCAACCCCCCCGCGGCAATGCCCCTCCGCCCACCTCCTACGCCGGTGCGGCCAAAACGGCCAACAAACCCCAAGCTCCCCCAAGAGCCCCCCCAGCTGCAAAGCAGCAATCCACATTCGAAGCGTTAACACCCTTCTTCAAGGCCATAGCTGCCCAGCCACACCTCATTAGCCTCCTCAATGGCCTCACAAACTTATAAGCCCACCAACCTCGTCCTGGCCTCCTGGAACGTTGATGGTATATCAGCCCGAAAACCTGAAATAGGAATATTCCTATCCAGACATGAGGTTGATATCCTTGCGCTCCAGGAAACAAAAACAACCCCTGACAAACGCCACACATTCCCAGGCTACTTCACATACAGAACAGATGGGCCAACCCCCCGACAGGGGGGCACAGCCCTCCTAGTACGTAAATCTATAGCCCACGACATTCTCACACCCCCCCTGACCAACAACTTTACGCTGTCTAGCATCCTAGTCCATACTAGACACAACGGATCAATAACCATTCACTCCTGCTACAAAAGCCCCCTACGCCCAATCACCCAACTCGACATATCTAACATCATCCCGCCCGGTAATAGCACAGTGGCTATAGGGGACCTAAATGCTAAACACCGCGCCTGGGGCTGCATTCGGAGCCTAGCAGATGGCAACAATCTGCTGGCTGCGACCGAGGCCCTAGGAGCGGTCATAGCGGCCCCCCTTACGCCGACGTTCTACCCTGGCAATCCCCAACACACCCCCAGCACTATCGACATCGCCCTCCTACAAAACATCAACATGCCCTATGACATCACCTCTTTGCAGGAAGGCACCACAAATCACAACCCAATCATTCTAAAACTGGGTAACAACCCTCCCCCCGACATCCCCCCTCGCAACAAACTAGACTGGTCCCAACTAAACAGACAAATCCAACACCACCTCTCCCCCATTATCCCCATCACCTCCAAACATGAACTGGACGATGCCGTGTCCAGACTGGAAAACGACCTCACCCAGGCCATCCAAGCCAGCACCTCCCAAATCCCCCCCCACCGACCCACTCCTCCACACACCACCCTACCTGACGATATCAAACAACTCTACCGTGACAAACGCAGAGCCCGCAGACTATCCCAATACACACGATACCCCCCAGACATACACGCATATAACGTCATATGCAGACAACTCAAAACAGCCCTCTTCAACTTCAGACAATCACAATGGTCAGACAGACTACGCGAACTAAAACCCCAAGACAATAGCATCTGGCGAATGCAAAAAACCCTCCGTCTCACAACACCCCGCAAACTTCCCCCCATTCACTCTGCCCACGGCCTCAAGTATGTAGATGCAGACAAGGCGGAAGCCTTTGCAGACACATACGAAAGGCACAGCAGACTAAACGACAACCATGATATCGACCCAGATCATGAAGAACTGGTGGAGCGCACCGCCAGAACAGTCAGACGCTCCGATGAAATTGAGGAAATCCTCAGACCAGTTTCCCCCCGCGAAGTCGCAGAAATCATTCTCTCGCGCAAGACCAAAAAAGCCCCTGGCCCCGATAACATCTCAAACAAAATCCTCAAATTCCTTCCACGTAAAGGCATGGCCACCCTGTCCAACATTGCAAACGCCACCCTCAGACTATCCTACTTTCCCAAAAAATGGAAAGAAGCCACCGTCATTATGATCCCCAAACCCGGGAAGGACCACACCTTCCCCCAAAACTATCGCCCTATATCACTTCTCAACTCAATGGCCAAAATCATTGAAGTCATAATTCTCACCCGTCTCAAAGCCAAGTCCACCGAACTGGAAGTCCTCCCGGACGAACAGTTCGGCTTTCGGGAAAACCTCAACTGCGAACTCCAAGCCCTCCGAATCACTGAGTTTATAACTCAGGGCTTCAACTGGAATCAGTTCGTCGGGATGATCTCATTCGACATCGAAAAAGCCTTCGACACCGTATGGCACGACGGACTGATTCACAAGATGATAGCCCTGGGTTACCCCTCAAACATGGTCCGCCTCATCCAATCCTATCTCGCCCGCCGCAAAATCAGAGTCCGTATAGGACAGTCACTATCCACCCCCCGCACCCTTGAAGCGGGAGTCCCACAAGGAGCAGTCCTATCCCCCCACCTGTTTAATATTTTCACTCACGACATCCCCAAACCCCCCGACAGCACCCTGGCCCTTTACGCTGATGATACTGCCTTCATCGTAAGGTCACTGAGTCCCCGACTAGTCACCAGAAAGCTGCAAACAGCAGCCAACGAATTTTCCAATTACTGCGTAAATTGGAAACTTCGCCCCAATCCCGACAAAACCCAAACCATCCAATTTGGCCGAAGAAGGCAACCACCCTTCGATGCGGTCAACCTGGATGGCCGCGATGTTCCCTGGTCAGACTCAGTGAAATATCTCGGTATCACCCTTGACAAAACCCTCCACTGGCAGCCTCAAATCCAAGGCAACCTCAATAAAGCCAGAATAACATACTCTCTTCTATACTCCGTCCTCAACCGCCACAGCACCCTAAGCCACAAAAATAAAATCCACCTCATCAAAGCCATCATCAGACCCGCCCTCACATACGGTTCAGTGGCGTGGGGTTACGCAGCCCCCTCCCACATAAACCGCCTCCAAGGCCTTGAAAATCGTTACATCCGCACCGCCATGAATATTTCATGGTTCATCCGTAACGTAGACCTACACCGCGACATCAAACACACACCCCTTTCCCAGTTTCTCCGCGAGAGAAACACGAAGATTCTAACTTCGGCCCCAGAACACCCAAACCCCCTTATCAGACAAGCTTCCAATTATGACATCGATGCCCCGTACCGTCATAAACGTCCCCGTCACCAACTTCTCTAGGTGCGCCAAGCAGCACCACCCACCCACCAAAGCCCTCCCCCGATACACCTCCCAAAACCATTAAACACCCCTCTCTCAGATTCCAGAGTAAAAGTACCTTCAGTACTTTTTGGTGAGACCCTGCGGAACTGGACCGCAGGGGGGCGTGGAAGGAAGTCTGGAAGGAGTCATTGAGACCCTGAGCAAATTGAGCACAGGGCCACAAGGACTTCCGCCAGACGGGCTCACCTCTCCGCGTGTGTGTGTGTGTGGAAGATTCATTCGAGCTCCAGCTTTCAGAGAAGCAAGAGCTTGAAGTATCCTGAAAGGTGAGATCCTGAAAGGTTATTTATTTAGGGTTAACGAGTATAAAAATTCGTTATTTCCTGCTGTTGGATTTATATCCCATAACAGCGGAGCCCTATTTTATTCTCGGCTATAAAAGATCGTACACTGCGACCTGACCTGGGTGCGATTCTTTATAATAGTAGAGATTCTATTTTATTTAATTCTTGCTGTTGGGTTTGTACCCCAATAACAGCGGAATCCTATTTTATTCTCGGCTATAAAAGATCGTACACTGCGACCTGACCTGGGTGCGATTCTTTATAATAGTAGAGATTCTATTTCATTTAATTCTTGCTGTTGGATTTATATCCCATAACAGCGGAGCCCTATTTTATTTCGGCTATAGAGAACTCACAAGCTGTGCATTACTAGACACAATAATTGTGGATTGTTTCTCCTTCATAGTAGAAATATCTTTATTTAATTCTTGCTGTTGGGTTTGTACCCCATAACAGCGGAGCCCTATTTTATTTCGGCTATAGAGAACTCACAAGCTGTGCATTACTAGACACAATAATTGTGGATTGTTTCTCCTTCATAGTAGAAATATCTTTATTTAATTCTTGCTGTTGGGTTTGTACCCCATAACAGCGGAGTCCCATTTCTTTCTTGGCTATAAAAGATCGTACACTGCGACCTGACCTGGGTGCGATTCTTTATAATAGTAGAGATTCTATTTTATCTAATTCTTGCTGTTGGATTTATATCCCATAACAGCGGAGCCCTATTTTATTCTCGGCTATAAAAGATCGTACACTGCGACCTGACCTGGGTGCGATACTTTATAATAGTAGAGATTCTATTTTATCTAATTCTTGCTGTTGGATTTATATCCCATAACAGCGGAGCCCTATTTTATTCTCGGCTATAAAAGATCGTACACTGCGACCTGACCTGGGTGCGATACTTTATAATAGTAGAGATTCTATTTTATCTAATTCTTGCTGTTGGATTTATATCCCATAACAGCGGAGCCCTATTTTATTCTCGGCTATAAAAGATCGTACACTGCGACCTGACCTGGGTGCGATTCTTTATCATAGTAGAGATTTATTTAATTATTGCTATTAGATTTACATTCCTTAACAACAAAACTTTATTTTATTTTGACTACAGAGAACTCACAAGCTATACTTTACCAGGCACAATATTGGTTCTGAACCCACAGGAATTAGAAGATATACATTCAGTGACTGGACCAACGAACAGATTGGAGTCATTTTGAAAAGGCCAAGATTGGAAGAAGGATTTCTTTTTGTTTATTTTAGCCATGTGGACTGAATATTGGATTTATAAATAAAAGAAATTGTCAAAGTTAAAATTGACTTATTTATGAGTGAATCTCCACTGAATACTACCTAGGTATTGTGATAGACAGTTATTGACGTTAATAATTTATAACCACAAAATAATTGTTGTCACAATAGGTAAGTACTCCAAATAGATGGTCCTCAAAATGATAGACTGCATATTTTAATTTTTTTCAATATGACCTCGTCGTGCTAATCGGAATCTGAATTCATGGACCATTACATTCCCTATGTTGCAAATTGATAAGCAGCAGTTATAGTAATTAATACTATCCATTTTAATACTGTTCTTTATAATAAATTTATACTTAGGTAAAGAGAAAAGCACTTGTTCGGCGCAAACAAATCAAAAAGTGAGGTTATTAAACCATCATCCCCACCAACAATTTCAAGTAGATCTGCGAGCTCTCTTCGCGAAATCGAAGTAAAAAGACTTCGCTCGACGGCTTCGCTGAGGTGGAAAAAGAACAAGCTAAGATTTACTCCGCGGTCGCAAGAAGATATAAAGGAACGCCAGGGGAGCTGATTGAGGAGAAAGATCGTATTGCAGAACTCAATAAATACAGAACCTTGAGGGACTCCGGCGTTGATGTTAAATGTGTCTGAAAGAAATCCATCCATCGCCATTCGCAGAGAACCGTCTTTAAGAAAACTTGACAGCCATGAACACAACTGAACCGGGACTTCGTATGCTCTTACTTTAGTTAGGAGCCCCTTATGCCATACTCGGTCAAAGGCCTTGGAAATGTCCAGTCCTACCGCCCGGAACTCCCCATGATGTTCCATTGCGTTGTTCCAAACGTAAGTAATATAAGCCAGAAGGTCCTCTGTTGATATAGACTAACGGAATCCATACTGGCGGCGACTAATAATGTTGAAGCCTTTCAGGTACTTTAGTAAGTTTTCGTTGATATCCTTCTCCATTATTGTTGATATAACCGAACGCAATGCGACTGGACGATAGTTTTTAGAACAGGTCTTTTTGCCTTTCTTGGGTATAGACTGGACTCGCGCAGTTTTCCAGAAAGAAATAAATCTTCCTTATTTTGTAAGATAATTTAAAAAGCCTACATTATCAGCGTATGTCTTAATTACGATGACTGGAATATCATCAGGACCAGCAGCTTTTTTGATGTCAAGACTCCTCGAGAATCGTTTAACATGTCGGTACCGGAAAACAAGCTCGGGCATTCTCGCTTCTACAGGGGGAACGTTCAGTGGAGTTTTTCCTTGAAAATTAACCGTTGAATGTGGAGAGAATAGTTCCGCCAGTAAGTTTGCTTTTTCCTGTGCTTTGGTTGCAATGGTGCCACCGGAACGTGTTAGAGGTGAAATGGTTGAATTTGTAAAGTTTTGACTGACGGCTTTAGCTACCGACCAAAATGACCACGTCATTTCTTTCGCTCCATTATTGGCCAAAATTTGTGTTTGATGCACGATAATGTCAGGCCTCATGTGTTAAGAGTAGTTAATGATTATCTGGATAAAATGGGCATTCAACGATCAGTCTGGCCTTCATATGGCCCTCACCTAAACCCAATTGAGCATGTGCGGGACATGTTAAGGAGGCTTATTTGCAACCGACAACTAGAAACAATACTAGATCTTCGAATGGCTCTTCTTGGAGACAGAACATTCCTAAGTGGGCAAATGCCAATTGTGTTTGATCCTTACCACATCGCTGTGTGTTTTTTTACAATAAAAATATTCGAATAAAAAAAAGAAATATTAAGAAATGATGGGGATTAAACGTCTGATACAAAAAGTCATTATTTTGTTAAATACTCTACAATACCAAATTAACTAAAACTTTTTGCAAAATCAGTATCAGCTCATGATCTAGGTAAAAGCATCTACAACTTTAAAATCTTACAACAAGAATTATCACAATCATTGGAAAACTTCCAGCACTTATTTAAGGTAAACCTAGACTTTTTCTATTTAAATTAAAGTGTTTTTTTTATGGAATAAAATTTTCTATGTAATAATATAATTTTTACGGTTGAGTGAAGAATGAATGCAGCGCAATTTTTCAGCGACCTCGAGATCATCTTGCCTCGGCCTCAAGCGATCTCGGCCATAATTTTCCTTTCAGTACTTTCAGGATGAATATCGCAGCCTTATGTACAAATAACTACCATTAAATAACACAGGCATTGCAAATTTAATTTTCTATGGTGTGAGTTAGAACTGTTCAATTATAAGTTCGTGCCTACTTAACATGGAATATTAATTGAATTAGTTTAAAAGTCTAACGCATTAAAAAAAAGTGTTTATCTACTTTCATTTAGTAATATGAATTTTACAGTTCTGTAAATCGTTTTGTAAGGGCATCTATTACAGCACTAGTGCTGTAATAGATGTCATTACAGCACTAGTGCTGTAATAGATGCCCTTACAAAACGATTTTTAATAGCAGGTGCATTTTTATTTTTAAAAATGCCTTTTGCCAAATATTTTTATTCATAGATGAAAGTAGATAAAATTTTGTACAATATTCTTGTTGTAAATTCATATAACTACACTCGATGTTTGATTAAACTCGGCTGACGCCTCGTTTAACAACTTTAACATCTCGTGTTGTAATATGAATCTTTACAACACTTATATCGTAAATAACTATTACCACACTCAACCACTTAACAATGATGGACACAGCCAGTCATTCATAAAAAGGTCTATCGTATGTCGCCTACATCGATCGGGCCAGCTGGGTTAAGGAGTATTTATATTGTTGCTTCGCTTCTAATTAGAAGCTGGAACTAAACTGCGTGATGAGACAGAGGTTGAAAAGGAACAATCAATCAAGGCTAAATGCATAAAGTGTTGTTGCCGGATATTCAGATATTTAATCAATTTACACCTCTTCATAGAATTCTGAAACCTGAACCAACTATGCTGCTAATTATCAATATCGATCCAATAAAGTATTTGAAAAAATAATTATCATCACTCATTTATTACATTTTCAATAGAACATATGACTGTAACGTATTGTTGGAAAAACGCCAAATATAAACGAACGATATCTATATCTGTTAAATCGTTGACCACACTCGCCTTCGACTTTTCTTATGAATCGCTTTGGATCCGCCAAATTGTTTTTTTTTAAATTGTTTGTAGGTATGTTTTTTATATTTTTCGCACTTAGGAAAGCAGTGTATGGAAATTTGCCGTATTTAATTTGCTACTGTCTCGGTTATATTTTCGAACCTTTTTCAGGGTTATGAAATGTGAGTTAAAATATTCGTATAAACAAATTCAAATTTTCTTTATTCCAAATCTTGTCTCTACAATACATGTTCACCAAGGTACTTCAAAGACATGAAATGAAATGTCCACAAACGACTTACATACTAATAAAATCCTCCAAGCTATACCGCTCCAACCTTAGTAAAGGTATGTTTTCCTCCACGCGGCTGCCGCATGCGTCAGCCGTATTGCAGCAGCCGCAATCTACTGCTCCCTGTGTTTCTTTATGTACCCGTTTCCTTACACGCGGCTCCGGCCGGTGGCCGTTTCTAAGTAAAAACATAACCGTCCGGCCGCAATGCGACAGCCGTATGAAGGTAGAGTTTCGATGGATGCTGCTGCGACTAATGCGGCTGGCGACTAAAGCGATCTGTTGCATCTGTAACCCCTTTCCGAGATATGCGACTTGGTGCGGTCACGACCCGCACTATTATTGTTTATTGTCCATTGTTTTGCGACTTTCTAGGGTTTTAAAAATATAATATAATGCATTCTAAAAAGTTAAGGTACTGCAAGTTATTACGGGAGGAGGAACGAGATGATGACGATTTAATTTTACATTGGTGACTGAACCAAAGAAACAGCAATTAAGGAGCTATACCACGTACTCGTAAAGGTTTATATAACAACCTAATTGAGAATTAATTTAATTTCGTCTTCGAACGCAAAGTCATTTTGAATTACAATCATATATAAAACTACGTGCGATCAACACGACCAACACGACCTGACTGCTTCTGGAGCAGTCGAGTCGTACGGTCGCGTTGGTCGTATCTGTCGCACTCGTCGCGGTCTGATGCCTTTAAAGGAGATATATGTAAATGCATTAAACCGGTACACACACGAACGGCCGCATAGCCGCATCAGTCGCATGGGTCGCATTGGTCGCGACCATCGAAAGTCTACCTTGAGGCGATCGCGTGGAAGTAAAAATACCCTAAAGGTAGACTTTCGAAAGACCCGTCTGCGACTAAATGCGGCTGCGGCTGCGACCAATACGATCTCTCGCATCTGTACCTCCTGTCCGAGATATGCGACTGTTTGGCCACGGCCAATCGTGCAGATTTAGGTTTATCATCAATTGTTTCACGACATTCCAGGGTTGAAGGTTTATTCAGAGTGTATTATATTGCATTCTAAGAAAAGGGACAAACATCTCTCTTTAATATCACGTTTTCGGTTCACAGAAACCGACGATTGGCTTTCAGCGCCACCTGGCATTAGATACTGCTTATGCGGGATCCATTCCAGCGTTTGGTCTTCTCTAAGACCTCGCTGGTCTGGTTGGGTGGATAGCTCGATTGCTACGAGATCTCGCCACGTGTAACATCTCGCATACGCATTCTTAAAAGTTATGGTACTCAAACTTTTTACTGGAGGAGGAACGAGATGGCCGCGATGTTCCCTGGTCAGACTCAGTGAAATATCTCGGTATCACCCTAGACAAAACCCTCCGCTGGCAGCCCCAAATCCAAGGCAACCTCAATAAAGCCAGAATGACATACTCTCTTCTATACTCCCTCCTCAACCGCCACAGCACCCTAAGCCACAAAAACAAAATCCACCTCATCAAAGCCATCATCAGACCCGCCCTCACATACGGTTCAGTGGCGTGGGGTCACGCAGCCCCCTCCCACATCAACCGCCTCCAAGTCCTTGAAAATCGTTACATTCGCACCGCCATGAATATCCCATGGTTTATCCGTAACGTAGACCTACACCGCGACATTAAACACACACCCCTTTCCCAGTTTCTCCACGAGAGAAACACGAAGATTCTAACTTCGGCCCCCGAACACCCAAACCCCCTTATCAGACAAGCTTCCAATTATGACATCGATGCCCCGTATCGTCATAAACGTCCCCGTCACCAACTTCTCTAGGTGCGCCAAGCAGCACCACCCACCCACAAAAGCCCGCCCCCGATACACCTCACAAACCCAATAATACACCCCTCTCTTAGATTCCAGAGTAAAAGTACCATAAGTCCTTTTTGGTGAGACCCTGCGGAACTGGACCGCAGGGGGGCGTGGAAGGAAGTCTGGAACGAGTCATTGAGATTCTGAGCAAATAAGCTCAGGGCCACAAGGACTTCCGCCAGATGGGCTCTCCTCTCCGCGTGTGTGTGTGTGTGTGAGGAACGAGATGATGACGATTTAATTTTGCATCACTTACTGGTGACTAAAAAAAAGAGAACAGCAATTAAGAAACTATACAAATCACGTACACGTGAAGATGCATATAATATTCTAATTGAAAAGCATCTAAAATGTGACGAGGAATTATTTCGAAAAGACTGCCGACTAAATCATGATCAATTAAAATAAAAAGGATTATAACACCTGTTTTATCTATTTCTGCTGCAATTTCCTTCCAAGTATTATCTCTCACTATGTTGTCTCGGTAGGCAGCGAAGTTAAATTTTACAAAGTCGAAAAACCGTTTTTAAAAAACAATTTATTCAGTGTTACAGGTTTAAGGTATAAAGAGAAGAATGATAATTAAACAAGTTTTACATATATTTATAAGCTAGGTTAAAAATGCTGTATTGCCAGTTTTTATGGGAACATCCTCGGTATTTTCTTCACATAACTCCTCCCTCCTTAGAAAGAAAACATAAGGGATGGTATGTTTTCTGTTTATGATTGATTGGGCTGATTGGTTTGATTGGTTTCTGTAATACTTCAAGTATTTCTTGTAATAAATCTTCACTAATATGAAGCACGTAAAAGCTATTAGTGCTAGCGTAGCGAGGATGCTGATAAAACTCCAACCGATAGGGTAAATTTTGTACTTCTCCGGGGCTTTAATAAGTAATGATTTATCTTGCAGGCTGTGGATTTCGTCAATGTCGATTGATTGAATATTGATTGGGTTGTGTCGCAAATATGGCGTCTTGTCCTATTGGATTCTTATTTCGGGCAGGTTAAGTGGATTTCCTTTTATTTTCTCTTCTTTGTTGTAGAGTCGGAGATCATTTGATTTCACAATTGATTGGAAGTTTGATTAAGCTGGGCTTCTTAATAAATATATATTCTCCATTGGATCGGCATTTTTTAAATATTTTTAGTGTTTTTTCGGTGGGAATAATAACCATATGTTTGCTTGTAACGGTTTTTATGATTGGTTTTGGTAGGTGGACGTTTGTTGTATGACAGTTTCGATTTTCAGCGTCACGGATCATCAATACGATGCAATCATTGAACAGTGGTTTTAATCGGTTTTGGCATATCGATACCTTACTTTGAAAACCTCGTAAGTGCAATTATTTGTAAAATTGAACTTTATGCGTCATTACATTAAAGGCGTCATATTTTATGTTATGTGAGAACCTCGTATAGTCATCATGAATAATACGCCACCTATTGGCGAATTTGAATACCTCGTAAGTTAACCGTTTAATATTTTTAACTGAAAACCTCGTAAGTTTTAGTTTTGCAATGGCCGTTAACAGGTTGTATGTCGTGTCAGTGTTTTGGTGATTTTGGTTAGATAAATAAGAGTAGGTAAGTAGTTTTGTTATTTTTATGTGTAATCTAAGAATTGTTACATAATGTTCTACTAATAAAATTTAAGATTCGTTACATTGTAAAGGGTTAGTCATTCATCGTTTATTACAAAAAAGTTAAGAGGTTTCCACATACCGCTATTTAAGCCTGTGTTAAAGTTACGAGTCTTTCTAACAGATTAATTAATAAACTTAAAAATTGCTTATTATTATACCACTTGTCTAAGCTCAGCTGACATAAATTGCCAAGTTGCCGTTTTATTTGACCAAGTTAGTAAAATTATCTCAGTAAAATTTTCTCCCCCCTTGCCTCTCCCTAGTATACCAGATTTCTAACTGATATCGTTCCTTTTGGTTGACTTATATGTTAACCGTCAACATACTGTCACTTGCAAAATGGTCGTTTTATTTGCAAAGAAGTTAGCATAATTCTTCAAGTTTGCTCAGCTCAGACGAGTAGTAGAATAATAAGCAACTAATATCTTCTTTTTAACTTCCGTCGTTTTGATAACACTATTTTATTTTTTGCAGAGACATGAATACTCATACGAAAAAAATATTCCAGTTGTTGCCTCAGAAACTAAAAAAGCCTGAAACGGCTAATATAGATATTCAAAATGAATCTTGTACACAGCTGCCTACTCAGTACTATGTTAGTAATAAAGCTCCGGATTACAACAAATTTACCGACGAAATAGCAACTTCTGCTAGTGACAATGTATTAATTTTACCATTTGATGACGAATTATTACCAATATTACCTAGTAATGACTCAACACTGTTTGAACTCATGCAAAATGAAGGTCACTATGATAACCCAAGGGAATGCATTAAAGAATCTGATTCGGTTCCAAATAATTTAAACAACATAGAATGCGACAAACAACACTTAACAAACTTAAATGAAGATACTCTACTGATTGAAGATACTGACAAAAACGAGGAAAATAAAGTTAAAAATATGAAAGACATTAATACGAATCGTAGCTATAAGGCGGATCCTGACTACAACCCAAATAAAGATAGCATTGAAAACAAAAACAGTGAAGAAAATGAAACGCCCAACAAAAAAAGGCAACGTAAAAGAAAAAGTGACAGTATGATGTGGAATTATAACAAAAATAAATTCAAGAGAATGAAAGGAGTAGATTACAAAGGAAGGGGTAAATCTGAGAATGGTAAAGCGGTATTTAACAAAACCAGACCAGCTCGAAAAATGCTGGCACCGTACAACTGCAAGCAAAGTATAAAAGGAAAAACTTTAAAGTGTAAGGAATTTTCAGAGGAAACACGACAGCAAATATATACAAACTTTTGGGAAAAATTAAACTGGGAAGAAAGAAAACAGTACATAAAGGCGTTGGTTGATGTTCTACCATCAGTTAGGAGAAAAATCTGAAGATCCATCTCGACGAGGTTCAACGTTTGTTTTAAGACTAAAAAAACATGGAGTATCTTATAGGGTTTGTAAAAAAATGTTCCTCAACACGTTAGCCATTAGAGAATGGTCATTACATAATTGGGTAAAACCAGTCATTACACAGGCAACTATTAACGAAGAAAGTAACAAGAGAATAAGTCCTCAAATATTAGAGGCAAAGAAAATTTTGCGTAGTTTTTATGAGAGATTACCCAAAATGGAATCTCATTATTGCAGAGCCAGGAGTAGTAAATTATATCTTGAACCCATATGGCAATCAAAAGCAGACCTGTATTTAGAATATCAAAAGTATTCACAACAAGAAAATCCACAAGTGAAAACACTTTCTATTAAAACATTTTGTGTTAAATTTGACGGAATGAACCTTAGCTTGTATCAATCTATAAAAGATCAGTGCGACCTTTGTGCCAATTTTAAAGTAAATAATTTATTAGAAAAAGAATATTTACAGCACCAAAAAAGAAAAGAAGAGGCAAGAGAAGAAAAAGTAAAAGATAAAAAAGAAGCCAAACACGTTTTTTGTATGGATTTGCAGAAGGTTTTGCTGTCGCCACATTCAAACATTTCATCCCTCTACTATAAACGAAAACTTTGCGTCCACAATTTTACACTTTATGATATGAAGAACCATAATGGATCTTGTTACGTATGGCATGAGGGAGAAGGAGATATAACAGCCAATGAATTTTCCAGTATAATTTGTAGCTATGTGTCAGACCAAAAAGTAGAAGGAGGAGAAGAAATCATTATCTACAGTGATAACTGCGGTTATCAGAACAAAAACTCTATTTTGTCCAACGCCCTATTAAATTTGTCAATTGAGAAAAATATTGTTATAGTACAAAAGTTTTTGGAAAAAGGCCATACGCAGATGGAAGTGGACAGCATGCATGCTTGTATTGAACGAAGATTGAAGAATCGCGATATTAATGTTCCTGTGGGGTATGCTGTCCACTGCCAAAAAGCAAGGCAACTACCAAAACCTTACACTGTCCTCTATCTCAAACACACATTCTCTCGAAATTATTTAAGCGTAAATTTTGTTAACTCTATTAGACCAGGTACTCGCTCGGGAGACCCAGTTGTCCATGATTTAAAAGCTATAAAGTATACACCCAATAAGGAAATATTCATAAAGTTGAACCACACCGATGGATGGAGTGTGTTAAACAAACGTTTTAATAAAAATGTTAAACCAGTTGCTAATAATTCTTTGCCAAATTGTTTTCTGAGCCTAGGAAAATCACTAAAGAGAAATTTGATCATTTGCAGGAATCAAAGAGCTCCCTGTTATCTGATTTTCATAGTTTCTATGACCAGTTAAAATTTAAATAAACCAAATTTTAACATTCTTTTTTCTATATCATTAAAAGTTTTAATTTTTAATTTTTTAGCACAATAAAATATGTGCAATAATTCTTATTTTTTGCTTAGCTATAACCAAATATTTTATGTTTGTATTGTAAGGCAGTTTAATTTCGTTTAACTTTCATAAGAATAAACTTTTTTTTAATAAAATATAGGTTTTTTTTGCCGCGCCGCGTCGCACTGAATACCTCGCAACTTAAAATTTAGTTCCGACTCTAAAATGAAAAACTCGTATGTTTATTAAAAAAATTTATTAGACCATTTTTAAAAATTTTTGTTAAATTAATTGTTTCTATATGCTTAAATAAATAACATCCTAAAATTTTGTTTTCAAAACTTAGTTACAACTAACACAGTTTTTCTTTGCTACTGCAAAACATAGGAAAATGCACTTACGAGGTTTTCAAAGTAAGGTATCGATATGTTGGGTAAAGGTCGTCGGTAGCGATCGTCGATAGTATTTTCGTTGATTTTTCGATTCTAATTTCTTGGGTACGATCCAAATTGGGCTGGACCAGGGGCTGTGACTTGGACGAATTATAACGTCGTCGTGCGATCACCACGACCAACACAACCTGACATCTTCTAAAGCAGTCGACTCGTACGGCCGCGTTGGTCGTATTTGTCGCACTCGTCGCGACCGGATGCCTTTAAAGGAGATGTATGTAAATGCATTAAAGCGGTACACATACGACCGGCCGCTTAGCCGCATTGATCGCAAGGGTCGCATTAACCGCGACCATCGAAACTCCACCTTTAAGAGCTATTTTGTTTTATTTTAAAAATCTTTAAAATATTGAATATGTTTTACACTATCTGGTAACTTATTAAATATTTTAATACACATATAAGATGGGCGTTCTTCCGTCATAGTTACTGTGTGAATAGGAAAATGTATGTCTATGTTTCTAGTATAGTAAGTTATGTTGCTATTGTTTCTTAAAAAGGAGTTATATAAATACAGTAAGCATTTATGTTAACATAAGCCTTACAATGTTAGAAATCCCTTTGACTTAGAAACTTCGTTAGAGCTTTCCCTTTCCATTCCAAAAATGATTCGTAAGACCCCTTTTTCAGATTTAAAAATTACTTGAGGTATAGAACTGACACTCCAGAAAATGATTTCGTCTTGCATTAAAGCTACAAAGTTTGCATGGTACATACATAACCCTAAGAAGGTTCATTTAAATAATTACTTATAAGTAATAAATAACAAGGCACAATAAATTTGTTTTTGGTTTTTGACAATATCTTAACATGTGGAGACCACTTCAAGAATTCATAATGGACATAACATTTGGTATGTGGTACTACTTTTATCTCTAAATTGTTAGTAGAAATGTTAGATGATTTTGCTTCGGTTGTTTTATCTGTACTAAAAATTATAATATTCCTTTTTTCATCATATAGGTACAATCTTATTTATTTCACATCACTGTTTTGCGTTTAAAAACCAATTATTTTTATCCTCGACCAATTCTTGAATTTCCCTCATCCATGTTAGCAAGTTTGTGTCATCCGCAAGCCTTGTAATGGCTTGAAGTTTATTATCAATTATTGACTTCGGGTCGTTAACATAAATTAGGAACAGAATAGGGCCTATGATACTGCCGTGCGGGCAAAGGTTGCTTTTGGGTCTGATTTAAAATGATTGCCGTTTTGATGTATTGTGACATATTGATGTCGATCTGAGAGATATTAGTCAAACCATCTCACAGCGTTTTCTCGGACCTCATAGCGATGGAGCTTCTCGATAAGATACACTTGATTCAGAACCCCAGTATTGTTGTGCCAGTTGAAAGACTGCTGGGTGCGTTGGCCCACCCCTCAGGTATCCATGTTGAGTAAGGTAAAATAACTAACATTTTTTGAAATAGGTTAACACTCTGTTACACATTGCCAATACAAATATTTTCGAAAAACTACGTAACAAACTTGGTGTGTAATTTTCTAAAAATCCAGGATCGTCATTTTTATACAAAGGCTTGATTACGGATAACTTTAATTGTTGTGGAAATATATCAAATTTCAAGGAATTATTCAATATATGCCATAACACATCTTTCATTTTATTTACACCAAGTTTTACTATGCTAGTGGGAATTTCATCCTCTCCACTGCTAAATTTATTTCTTAGATTTTGAAATACATTACCAATATTTTGGAAAAATCCTATATATAGGTGAGCTGATAACAGCACACTTGTTTCATCTTTTACTCTGGATGCTCGAACATCGACTACCAATGCTATATCTGTAACATCTCTTTAGGCAGCAAGAAGTCTCACATCTCAACAAGGACTTGGACGAAATTCTGTCTTGGGGTGACAGTACCCAAGAATTTAACGGCAAAAAGCCCAGGCGACAGTTTTTTCTAAAAAAGATAATGTTGAAGAGCCGGATATAATAATTACGGGACATTCGATTCCCTTGTCTCCATCAATTTATTTATTGGACGTCAATTTGGATAGTCATATGTGTTCGCATAGTCACGTTGCGGCCATTGCTAAGGCAGCCTCGCAAAAGCTTGGAATACTTTTCCCCACAAGGAACCTGTATATGCCCCAACAACTTTTGATGCTCTATAAAGTTCAAATCCGACCATCACTGGATTATTGCTCACATATTTGGAGCTCGGTTCCTAAACATACCCTAAGATTGCTGGATTCGATTCAAAGAAAAGCCATTTGCTTAATCGGCGACCATGATCTAAGAAACAACCTAGAAAGCCCAGAACATCGAACACAGGTTGGCGACTTACTGACAGTTTTCCTTTTTAGTTCGTTACATATCATCCACATTGTGTTGTTTTTTATTGTCAGATGTCAAAGTTTTGTTTGCATAGAACTATGACCTATTCTTTTTTTGCTTTCTTGTATTGGTTTTTGTAGTCACTATTATATCTACTTAAGAATAAAAGTAAATCTAAATTCTTTTTACATTATTTGACTCTTGAGAAACAGAAAATAATTTATAATAGAATACTTAGTATTATTTTTTATACTTGTGAGTTTAAACCTTCAATAGCCAAGTTAGATTTAAATTTACTACTTTTTTGCAAAGCTGCAGGTAAAATTTTAATTAAATCGCTTCTTTTTCTGCTTCAACTGTATTAAATTTATTATTCAGTCTACTTTGTTCAGCGGACCAATTACTTTTCATTTTTGTGAAAAGCTGAAAACAACACAAGCTTTCAAAATATGCGCTGAGTTATTTAATTTTTTTTCTTTTGCTTGCGCTACTGCAATTTACTGTCTCATATGCTTTGAAAACCTATTTTAATCCTTTGAGAGGGATATTGGCTATGGTTTTCATTTCATTCTTAGAAAAAATATCATTTTTGAATTTTTTAACTTGCGTAATGGGAAGGACTGCCTTTCCACAAACTTGGCAATAAATTACTTTAATTCAATTTATAGATATTAGCAAAATATGTTAGTGTTAAGTTATTAATTACTGATAATAAGCAAGCTATTGCCCAAAGCTGTTTTAAATTTAATTCCGGTCTTACTTGATTATTACCGATTTAAGCTTACATGCATAAATAAGAATCTAAGTAAATTAAAAGGTATTTTAAGACAATAGGTACTAATCTAAAGAATTAATGATCCGGTGGGTTGATATTATAATATACAGGGAGTTTCAGAAGTACGGTATGTAACTGAAGGAGGTATTTCCTTATGATATTCTAAGAGAAAAAGTTCATATGAACATATGTCCGAAGTTGAACTGTTCTTGATATACAGTATGTATATATATTTTTTAAGAAAATCGTTTTTTTACAATTTTAAATGTCCTTTCCCCGAATTCATTGAAATTTCGTACCGTTATTCATAGTGATAAGGAGCTTAATTAGCCCTAACTAGATTAAATGTATTAAGTATAGTGGCGCCCTGAGGAGCACCTTAACGAATATTGTTATTATCGCCCGTCTCCCCGCACCCCTGGTACCCCCGGGTTGGAACGACCATATATCTACTTTATTGAAACATCAGGATAGAGAACGTATGTATTGTTTTACTATTAGAATATTATAATAAAAAAGTATGATATTCATCTCAGCTATTTTAACGTAGTCACGTTAAGATTATATTAGTGGATATTTAGCTAAAATACAGTTAACCACCTATTCGGAAACGAATTACACATTAAACAATTTTGGCCAGCTTTCCTGGAAATTTCGCCAGTATGCGCCGCTTTAAATAATTACGCACCGCAGTATCAAAGGCTACGTATCCTGCTAGTTCGGTTGCTATATACAGGGTGCCTTATTTAAAATGGAAACCGTCTTATATTTTCCTTATTTCTGAATTGATTTCTTTGAATTACGTATCCGCGCACTTTTCTATTGCTTAAAATTTTGCCAACTCATTGGCGTACGGTTTTATAGAGGATTTAAAATAATAGTACTTTTAGCGATTATTTTATTTAAAGAATAATATCAGAAATCGATTTAGCATCCCTCAAAATGACCAAATAAAAAAGTTGAATAAATGGACACAACCAGTGGCGTGCGTATGACCAACTTTATTTTGATTTCTTGTTAAAAATATTTACATATCTTAATACGCACGATAAGAAAGAAGTTTATTACCACAATAGTTGACTGTTTAACTGCTTCACCTAAACAAATACGATACGTTAAAAGCAGTGGTGTACTGTATTTTCTACTATAAAATTAACTTTTGTACATACGACATCTAATAATTTATTCTTAAAATGAGAAAAATTAGAAATGAATCAAACGGGCATAAATAAGAAACATCGAATCAGTTGACCATGTAAACAAAATATTATTTACAAATCAACGAAAAAATTATATATCAAAGTTTGTGCTGTATACAAAATAGAAGATATGGGGGAAAGGAAGGTAAAACGGACACTGCAGGCAAAAAGGTCCATTTAATTATTTCATAGTTTTGACCACCATCTCCCGACGCTTGGCAGATTTAAAATACTTTACCGCTAATTATCCCGGACAGTGATCTAATGGTCGGCAAAGATGACACGTGCTTTTTATCACGGTGAGTTGATTTTAATGTATTTTAACGTAAAATTCTAATTTTTTGGTTCGCCTACAGTTTCTTGTTATCTACCATAAGGTGTGGCCAATTTTTTCTTTTGTAACAGGAATATATTAGCTTTATTAAGATAATTTTTTAGTTGGTTTTGGGTTAACATAACCTCAGAAAATATGTATTTGCTTTGATATAGCGTAAAGGCAAAATGGACCGGGCAAAACGGACTACCTGGACCGTTTTGCCTTTTGGGTCCATTATACCTTCATCGAATCAAAATAATTCCTTCTCTGTTTTTCTAGATGGTTAAGTAATTACAAAAGAAGATCAGAAAGGCAGAAATGGACTGAGGAGGCCATGAAACATGCAATAGAAATGGTCTCTAATAAAGGTATGGGGTTTAAAAAGGCTGCTGAAACTTATAACGTCCCCAAGACTACTTTGATAAGGAGAGTAAAAAAGTACAAAACAACCGAAGATATAAACAAGGCAGCAACTAAGAAATTGGGTCGGTTTATTCCTGTATTTAGCGAGAACCAAGAAAAAGAATTAGCCACTTTTGCAAAAAACATGAAATCCCGGCTTTTTGGTCTTACAACTAAAGCTTTAAGATCTATGGCGTATGATCTTGCAGAAAAAAATAATATTGAACACAAATTTGACCGAGACGCAAAGTTAGCTGGCAGGTACTGGCTGGAAAACTTTTTATAGAGGAATCCAGACCTAAGCTTGCGGAAACCAGAGGCCACATCTGCTGCAAGAGCAAGCGGGTTCAATGAAGTATCTGTTGGGAATCTTTCTAAACTGCTATTGGAAACCACTGATAGATATAAATTAACTCCGGATAAAATTTGTAACGTCGATGAAACGGGGATGACAACTGTGCCAAAAATAATTGGTACTAAAGGGAAAATGCTGATTGGCTTGCATACATCTGCGGAGCGAGGGCAACTAGTTACCACTGTCCTTTGCTTTGGCGCTGATGGATCGTATATTCCACCAGTGTTCGCCCTTCTACGTAAACGTTTTACACCAGAACTTATGAATAATTCCCCTCGCGGTTTCTAGGCAGAATGCCATGAAAGTGGTTGGATTCAGAAAGATATATTTACAAGATGGTTTCAAAGATTTGTCACATTTTCAAGGGCTTCGGTAGATAATCCGGTATTGCAATTTCTGGATGGCCATGCAAACCACACGAAGAATATGGATCTGATCAGTTTAGCTCGTGAAAATGGTGTGCATATTTTATCGTTCCCGCCTCACTGCACACACCGTCTGCAACCCCTTGATGTGGGTTTCATAAAACCATTATCAGTATACTATTTAGATGCTGCAAAGTGGTTAAGAACTAATGCGGAACATGTTATTACACAATTTCAGATAGCTGATATGGTTGGCAAAGCCTTTGAAAAAGCGGCTACTATTCCTATAGCACATAATGCTTTTCGTGCTACTGAAATCTGGCCGCCGGATCACAAGATATTTACTGAAGCTGACTATATTGCTGCTGATATAACCAACATACAAATTAGTAACGCAAATAACTATCTTAACGAACGTTCGCCATGTCGCTCAACATTGGATGCAGATGAAGAAAACAGTGATCTTGGTAACGTACGACTTGTCCGACATAGGCTTCTCCCTGAATTTAATTCTCCAAGTACAAGCAGTTTTATTCTATCACCTGAAAGCATAATGCCAACACCAAAAACAAATCAAATAAAAAGGGCCACAAGAAGGAGGGACAAAGCTGCTATTATTACATCATCACTTTACCGAAAGGAATTAGAAGATTCACAAATGATTGGAGATAAAGTCAAAAGAAAGATTGGATTTGGCGATAATAAAGAGGTGTCACATTGCTCATGCGCTGGAGTTGATGATAATGACGCTGAGGCAGTTTTTTCATGTGAATTGTGCTCTAACTAAAAATATTCTATAAAGATCCGTTTTGCCTTCACGTTGGTACCATTTTACCTGCAGTTGAGGGCAGAACGGACCAAGGACTGTTATTTTTTTAAACTGTTTTTTCTCTTGCCCTTTAATGTTTAAATTCGGGTTAGTTCAGGTTAGTTTTTTATAAAATAAATTTTTATAAAAGAAATTATGTTCTGTTACTATCAAATTATTTTAGTTTATTAGAAAGGTTTACAGTTTTTCCAAAAATAAATATTTTTGTTAAAGTTGCCATTTTGCCATCGTTTCCCCTATGTTTTGGGTTTGGTTGAAAAAGAAGAAACAATGAGATAAGTAGGAGATAATGCGCGAAATTGTAGAGAGGGTGCCCAAAAATTCAATCGAAAATACCCTAATTGCTTTATATCGCATTGTACAATTTCTAAAGTCAATCAAATGTTTATTCAACTCGGTTCGGTAGTGCAAGGAAAAGTGAAACGTTTAAGAAATCATCCACAGGATGAAAGAATATTAAATCACTTCCGCGTAAATTCAAAATTAAGCTTAAGAAGCTTTGATTTTCGACGGAAAAGTTCTGCGTCAAGATGTTTAAAAAGAAATGGCATTAAACCATTCAAACCAAGACTGTTACTCACGTTGTAATCAGGTAATGACGAAAGGAGAATGGGGTACTGCCTAATAATGCAGGAAACATTATATGAAAACAATGGTATTTTTGGCAAAATTTTATTCACCGACGAGGCAACATTTTCTTCAAACGGGACCGTGTCATCTCAAAATATTTGTTTCTAGAGGGGGCAAAATCCACACTCAGTTACTAATTTTAAAGTCAATACTGTGAGCGTATAAAAGTGTGGTGTAATGTTTTAAAAGATCGTCATATTGGACCCTTTTTTTTTAAATACAACTTTAAATGGTATGTGTCTAGAGTTCTTGCAGAATGATTTTTGGGATGCTATTCACGGTTTGCCATTATAATAAGAGTGAGACGAAGAATGAAGCCAGATGGCTCCATCTCGTGGTGCTGGTAAAGAACATCAAGTCTTAAGCATACCTGTTTTTTTTTCCTTTTATCAGAACCTATAGTTTCACTGACGAGCTGTAATACAGCAAAACACGTCTGAGGATTGTTCTGGCTGAAGGGAAAAGCAAACCCTTGATCGATTAAAATAAGAGGTAAATTTATATGTTCAATTAGATGGCGCTCCAATTCATTCATTCATTATTTTGTTCCTGTTAGAGGATGGCCCAATAAAATTTTTAAAAATAAATGGATTAGCCGCAATCGTCCTTTGTAGCTAGACCTTCTAGGCTAGGTCTCCAGACTAGACCCCGCTGGATTTTTGTCTAAAGTTTATAAAACTAGTCCAGCGACTCTACAAACTTTGAAGGATTGTATAAAACGAGGATGTGCAGAAATGTCCCGTCAAGAAGTTCGAAAAGTTTGTTTAAAGGGTTAGAAAAATTTGTGAAAAATGCATTAGAAATTATAGTGGTTTGTTCGATGAAATTTATGTTTAATATATTATTATGTATTGGTTCAGAGTTGTACAAGGTGTCCAGTTTTCGTCTGTTTTCATATACCAGCTTCCTTATTATAAAATATAGAAAAATAGGGTTTGCGGCTTATTTTTCTATGATTTTATGAAACTTTCAATGTCGCAAACGAAATTTTCATATCCCTCCCAGATTCTAACATACAGAGCGATTTTGAAAACTTGTCATTTTTGACGCTCCCCTGTATCTCGGTTATTTGATTACTAGAAATGAGTTATTATAGAGTTTCTTATGTAGCATTAAGTGGCGTAGTTAGTTTTTTCTAAAAAATTTTGTTTTTGAGTTATGACCGAAACTTGTGTTTTTTTAAATGATTCAATTAAATCTTATTCCTCTTTTAAAGAGCTTTTCAAAAATATATAATAGTCTATATTCATTTCTTTAAAAAATGCATAATTTTAACATTTTTTGTAAAATTAATCATTTTTTGTATAGAAGGCGGCTATGACATGGTCAATCACGGATAGCCATGACAGAAAACCAAATTCTATTAATGCGCCATTACGGATTGTTGTCATATATTACTGGTATTTGTTTAATTTTGTAAGTTTATTTTTTATCTTTGTGAAACATATAGCACAAAATAATAAATATGAAATTATTAAAAACACGATTGGTATGTTTGTTTTATCCAAGCTAACAAAGACGCGAACGCAGCCTCGGGGCTGTATTTTTATAGGTAAGTTGACAAAATAACATATTTTCAAAATCACCCTGTATGTCAGAAACTGGGAGGGCTATGAATATTTCGTTTGCGGCAATGAAAGTTTCATAAAATAGTAGAACAGTAAGCCGCAACGCCCATCTTTTTATCTTTTATAATAAGGGAGCTGGTATACAAAAACTGTACACCATGTATACTTCATCATGTTTAGTTTAGTTTAAATTAATTTTGTTTTTGGTACTTATCAGATTGTTATCATTGTTTTCAAATAATTATTTTCTTTTATTTGCATGGCCAACTTTTCTTTTTTTTTGTGACTGGCGTTTTATTCAAGCAGAAAATACAGTACAATATTATATCTTTTTAGATAAAGCATATATTGCAGTTTTGAAATCGAACTGAAATAGATTTTAATACGATTTGAATTTTCCGGTTTTAATAATTTTTGGTTTATTTTGATGTTTTATTCCATCAAATAACTTAATGCGCCATAAAAATTTCGAGTTATATCTGTGAAAAAACAGTTTAAAATGGAAATATTCAAACCTAAACGGCACATAATGTGTAGAATATGAGTGACAGCTGATTTAAAATCTTATTTTTTCATTCGGAGCATTTCGGTTGAACTTGAACTAAGAACGAAACGAATACGGTAAAAATACTTGTTTTGAGGGGCTCAACTCGAATTAATATTGAGTCCTCATAAGAACATACGTACAGTGTTTATTGTTGGTTTCGCCGTGACATTTTAAACAGTTTTTAAGTATTCTGTGCCGGTTAACGCTGAAACGGACAAATGAACAGTCACTCCTTTGTGTCTGATAGTTCAATTCTAATCGTATTTGACGGAGAGTGCCGTCGCATTTGGGACATGACCGGCAAGTATGCTACAACACTGATCGTGAACGAAAAAGACTAAAAAGGTTCAAGGATCTGGATACTATTGCCTTTACAACAGAAAAGAATCCATATAAATTTAATTTTATTTAATTCTCCAATTTGAGGCTTATAAAAATAAATATATTAAATAATTACAAAGAAGAAAATATTACGTAACTTGGAAAATATCAGACAGTGAAACTTTAAAAGATATCAAACAAAATTGCTGGGTTACCCATATTTTTGCTGATGCTAACATAAATGCGACAAATACACAGCTAACTAAATATCTTTGTTTTAGCCAAAAATTTATTAATTGCTTTAATTTATGGGTTTGACTTAACGCTTTATATCACTAATTAAACACTTCCTTGCGACATAATTAACTTGGTTTTCGTAATTACTAAGTTAGATATATTTCCGTTTAATTAAAGTATAATTAACGATTGCATTATAACATTGTAGTAGGTTTTATTTAAAAATATTTTCTTTAACGCAATTTTAGGTAGGTATGCAATTGAAAACCAAATAATATAAATTATGCATTACATAAGACTTATGAGAACAAATCTAAATCACCGAAACAAACCGATTTTAACTAAATATTTTGATTTTTTTAATTATGTTTAGGTTATTAAATAAATTACCTGTTGGAAGAATTTATAATAAGTTGTTACGGTGCCCATAAAATTTTATAAAGTTTTTATATGAATCCTTATAGTCGTTTACATAAACTACGAGAATTTTTATGCGATCTAAAATAAAACAGCTTTGCTAAGAACTTTGAAGCAATCATGCTTTTGGAGCAGAAACACGCTAAAATAAATTGTTATTTTAGACGACAATAACGGAACAGAGAAAGCTTAAAAGTTTTTGGAACAAAAAGCATTTTCTACTAAATTTTATATCCTGCAAATCTATGTATTTTTATTAAAGTTATTTTGAATTGGGTTTTTGGTTTAAATTAAGAAGGGATTTATAAAGCATCCGAATTGATCGTTTATAAGAAAATTTCCATCTATTCCAATTTGGAAGCAAAACAAATTAGTACACTTTTGTTTACATTTATTTTGTAGTATAAAGAAAATACTTATTAAGAATAACCTAGTAGTCCTGCAAGTCAAGTAAAGCGGCTATATAAAGAGATAGATTGTTTTAATATCTTAAACAATCTAACACCGAATTATATTAAGAAACCAAAGCATAGATTGATAGAAAACCTTAAAGATAAATTCGTAACTGTATGCTTTTTTACAGTTAACTTCAGCTGCCAGGAAACCAAATGATACCTTACTCCTTTCTCTAGATAGCACTTATCACCCATTGCACAAGACACTGTGGTAGCAGGAATCTTATCCGGATAGCCTTGCAACTAAGAAAAATTTCTGAAAATTTCCTCTCCATTTGTATGGAGCTGCCGAAGCTGAAGTATATTTTGAGGATAACAGAATATAAGATGATTTACCAAGTACAGAGTTAGTCTACAATACACCTGACGAATGGGATGATGAAGATTATCTTCCTCTTTCCAGCTTTGTGAAACGTGCTAAAGAAATTAATATTTGCTGGACAAAAGGGGATTTCAGCTCTAATGATATAGATAATTTTATTGGTTTAGCTCCACCAATTACACTAATTTCAGAAAGTTCGCCCTTAAAATTTTTGATAAATATTTTGAGGTTTCGGATGACAAAATGGCGAATGTTCTGGAAAGAAAACGAAGATGTTCACAATACCCTTGTATCAAAATCAATGAGACGGAATAGATTTGAAGAGATTTTTACCATTCTTCATGCCGCTAATAACGACAACCTTCCACAAGGCGACAAAATAGGAAAAATTCGCCGATTTATAGATGAACTAAATAAAACTTTTCTTATTATGTTGTTAATAAGGATGACTATGTATCAGCCATTCGATATGTACCACCTTATCAATTATCAATTATCAATACTTAACTTTATTTCATTGATTAACTTAATATCGTGTTATTGTGCTGCTCTGTAATAGTATTTAGTTATGTAGCTATTATATCTTTCCTTTTTATACAAATAGTGCAAGAGATAAATTTTTGTATTTATATCTTAGGTTAAGTGAGGAAGCTTGCTTCAACTTCGCCCTTTGTAAGAAGCCTGCTGCTTTTAACAATAAAGTCATTATTTATTTATTTATTTATTTAGGTATGCACCCATCGAGCCAAACGTTTCAATAGATGAAGCAATTAAAAATTACGGGAGACATGGATGTAAGCAATTCATGAAGGGGAAACCTATCCGTTTCGGGTATAAAGCTTGGGTGGCAGCATTGAAATCAGGCTACTGTTTGCAATTCAAAATGTATCAGGGTAGAAGGAAATCTCCAGAAAAACAAGTGATGGGACTGGGTGAATCAGTTGTCATGAATTTTGCTACCCTATTAAAAGGCCATTTCCCAGGACTATTTAAAGAATCATTGACATTTTCCCTTTATCTGAGACGTGGCGTTCTGATGGTGATTGCTCTATACCTTTTAAAATCCCTAATTATCAGTTTTTCAGAAAGGATCGGATTGGTAGGGAAGCAGGACTGGACGCATATGTAAAGACTATTTATGCTTTTGAATTACATTTGATTTTAGCATTAATATACAATTTCAATTTATAATACATTATTTAAGATAAGCAACCAAAACATATGCTTTTTCAGTTTTCTATAGATCATCCTCATTAAACTTTAATCGCTTGATATCGGATTTTGATAACATCTTTTCATTTCTTTATCCCATGGTTGATGATATTTTTTTCGTAGATGACTTCAACATTAATCTACTTAACTTGCATAGCCCTTTGACGCCGTTATTTGAAAATTATAACATTGTACAGATTATTGAGGAGCCTACTCGTATATCTGGCACTGCAAGTACATAGATTGATGCAATATTTGTAACAAATCAGTCTCTAATAACTAAATCTGGAGTTATTTTTGCAGATAATATTTTATAATTTACTTGTGGTGGGTTACATTCTTAGTGAAACCGTATATCCATTCACAGTTTTTATATTCAGTTACCTGACACGCATGTTTCGGCCATTTCGGGTAATTTTTATTTCTACCCATAATGGATAATATTTTAGATCATAAAATGGTTTATTGTGCATGTAATTTGGAAAAGGCACCAACTATTCCTAAGTCGAGAAAAATTCTAAAAAAATTTGGTCTGCTCTGAAAGCTTTAATATTTGTGATAAGAAAAAATACCTAAAGTGTCTCTGATCCTAACGATATTAATACTTTTTTCGCGGCTTTTCTTCAAAATATATCTGATTGTAATGATATAGTTAACTTTTATGAAAACAATGTTCAGTGATACATTAGAATTTTCATTTAGGCCAGCTGAACTATCTGACGTCAATAAGATTTTAAATGGAATTTTAACAAATGCGACAGGGGTAGATGAAGTTTCGCCATTGATGCTTAAGTATTGTAGTCCATATAATGACAAATATATTATACACATAATAAATTGCTATTTGGCGGTTAGTTACTTCTCCGATCAATGGAAAATATTAATTGGTAAACCAATATCCAAGGTCAGTAGCCCAACTAGTTTAAACGACCTTCGAGTAATAAGCATTTTACCGACAATTTCTAAAATTTTTAAAAGGATCTTGTATAACCCTTGTATAACCAAATGTATATCTATTTTACTGATAATAATATCATCCCTTCTACAAAATATGAATTTTGAAAATACTTTGGGACTACTGTCTCTTTAACAAACGTAACAGATGACATTATTCGCGCCTGTGATAAAAAAATGGACAGTATACGAATTCTTCTCGACTTCTCGAAGGCTTTTGATACCATAATTAATGCACTTCTTGTATCTAAATTAAAATATTATGGTTTTATTAATAACTCTTTTCTTCTTATTAAATTATACCTATTTAATAGATTCCAGTTTAAATTTTAAACGATTATAGATTTCAGAATATATATAGATCAGAAGTTTTTTCTGATAATAAAATTATTCTGAACAAGTCGATATACGTTCTGGAGGGCCCAAAGGCTCAATTTTAGGACCCTTACTATTTCTTATATATTCCTTTGATAATCTTAGATCGTTAAAACATTCAATTCAAGCATTTGCTGACGATACACAAATATACTATTGTTTTGATACCGAGGATTACGCCGAAGTCCAGTTCTGTACAAGCCAAGATTTGAAAGCATTGAGTGTCCTCTCTCGAAGTCACAATTTAAATTTAAATCCTACTAAATCCTGCATGCTAATTTTTGGTAATAAGAATAAGGTCAATGGTTTCAATTGATCAAAATTAACGATTTTTATTTTTGATAGTGCTAAAAATTTGAGTATACTGCTTGACACAGAACTAGTTTTTTAACGGGTATTTCAAAAAACTTGTCTTTCTTTAGAAACACTATACAGCAATAGACATATTTTAACTTTAAATTAAGAAAAAACTGGTGTGAATCTCTTGTTTTGTCCAATTTTAATTGTTGTGATTTTGTCTACGGTTTTTACTTAGATGTTGAAAGTATATTTCGGATACAGAAAGTGCAGAATGTTTGTCATCGTTTTGTGTATGGTGTGAGAAAGGTTGACCATATTTCTTACTTGTACAGGACTATTGACTGGCTCAGGATGGATGAACGTAGAATTCTTCATTTTTGCACATTTGCGGTAAAAATTATTAACAATCCTGATTGGCCCATCTTGATTCAAGAGCGTCTGATTTTTGGTCATGATATTCACAATAGACGTATTGTTAGAGACAGAAGTTAATTAACTATGCCTCATTATTAGAGCGCCATGTTTCAGCGGTCCTGTACAGAGTTAGGAGAAATTACAAGAACGGTCGATTATTTCAAAAGATATACGAGTTAGCCAAAAATGTCTTTTATAAAAGTTGTAAGGCTTTTAAAAATCTACATATCTGTAATAAACTGGAATATACAGGTACGCCCAAAAAGTTGTGGAGAATCAAAGTTATATTTTTTTAAATAGAACACAACGTATATTATTACTTATTTTGATCGTCCAGTCAATTCTAAACATTTTCTATAATCATATGCTATGCCTAAATTTATTAGTTTCCGAGATATCGGCGTTTTAAATAATAACGGATAACAATGCTCTATTCGAACGTATTCGTATTTACCTTAGCAACAAATTAGGTATGGTCTTTGACATTTTTCAGAATTGAGCAAAAAAAAAATAGCATGGCGTTTTCACTTATTGAAACAGAGAGAATTGATATTTTAATTTTAAGGGGGTATGGCGATAAACAGAGATCATATCAGGAGGTATGTGATATTTTTAACAATTTGCACCCAGATAGGCAAATTAAAAAAATGCCGTTTTTCGAACTGTGGAGCGTTACAGAATGACTGGAAGTGTAAAAAACCGACCAAGATCTGGAAGACCTAGGAGTGCTACCGCCGATGATAAAAAATTAGACATTCTGCTTTCGATACAAGAAAATCCCAGACAATATACCAATCAGTTTGCTTTGGATCATGAAATTGATCAAAAATTTGTAAGAACCGTTCTTCATACTGAGAAAATGCATCCATACAAAGTTCATGTTGTACAAGAACTTTGTGATGTTGACTATGATCGAAGACTAAAATTTTTCGAAATAATTACGAGAAAGATTGAAGAGAATCCGCATTTACCAAACAATATTGTTTTTTCGGATGAAGCGACCTTCACACTATACGGAATGGTCAATAAACAAAATTACCGTTACTGGGGGCGAAATAATCCAAACTGGTATGAAGAACTGCATACACAGTTCCCAGAAAAAGTTAATGTCTGGGCTGGATTGTTAGCGGGACATGTAATTGAATCTTTTTTTATCGAGGGAAATTTGAACGGTAAACGATATCTCCAGCTTCTTCGGCAAGAAATAGTTCCAACTATAAACAATTTAACTATTGATATTAACTTAACCTGGTATCAGCAAGATGGAGCTCCTCCGCATTTTTCTCGTGAAGTTAGAGACTTTTTGGATGTCACGTTCCCAAATAGGTGGATAGAAAGAAGAAGGCCTATCGAGTGGCCTTCACGATCCCCCGATCTTTCGCCCTTAGATTTCTTTTATTGGGGTTACCTGAAAAACAATGTTTATCGGAACAAATTCAATAATTTAGAAGAATTAAGAATTAAAATTTTAAATGAAAGTGAGAGAATAACAAGATAAATGGTTTTAAATACCCCAAGACATTTTTGCGACAATTTGTATCATTGTCAGTTAGTAAATGGGGGCCATTTTCAACATTTATTAAAAAATAGAGCTGTGTTCCATGACTTGTTATACCGATTTTTTTCATGTTAACTTATTAAATTGTTTATTGAAATTTATTTTGTGTTTTGTACCTGATCAAAATGTCATGATATCTCGGAAACTAATAAATTTAGGCATAGCATATGGTTAATAGAAAATGTTTAAAATCGACTGGACGATCAAAATAAGTAATAATATATGGGGTGTTTGCACAACTTTTTGGGCGTACCTGTATATTCCAATTTATTACAGATATGTAGATTTTTAAAAGCCTTACAACTTTTATAAAAGACATTTTTTGTATATCTTCTGAAATAATCGACTGTTCTGGTAATTTCTCCTAACCCTGTATAATGATGTGAAATGTTATATCTTGACACGCACTGATATGTTGGTTTTTAATGTAAATTTATTTAAAATTAAATATAATCCAGTCAAATGTCCAGAATACCTAACTTTTTAAACTAAATAATATCTTTTTTTAATAATTTGTTGTATTAAGTTATTTATATTTTTTATTAATTATTTCGATATTTTATTGCCTATGTTAAATTTCGTAAATGGTTTAGAATATTTATTTAATGATGGACAATCAAGTTTTATTTATTTATGTCTTTGACTGGTTTAGTAAAGTAGCTACAACAGCTACACTGCACCAAGATTTGAAATCTGTTCTTTGATTTATTTATTGTAAATTTTATGTTATGTTGAAATAAAAGACGTTTATTATTATTCTTATATAATCAATCACTCGGCGTCAAACCAAACCATAAGTTGGTGGATCAAGAACACCTTATACAAAAGCGGTCTGGACACAAACCTCTTTATGGCTCACAGTACAAGGCATTCCGTGATGTCCTTGGCAGGTCGAAAGGGTGTTAACATCGAGGTACTTCGTAGGTGTGCAGGATGGTCAAGTAATTCGCATACTTTTGCAATATTTTATCAAAGGTCTTTGTCTAAAACCCAGGGTCAACAACTGTTATTGACGGATAGTGTTTAGAAAATTTCAACTTTATAAAGACTTGCCTTTATTTATCCCTTGAGAGCAAAAAAATTTACATGATATTTCATTTTATTTTTAGTCATCTCTGTTAAAATAAGTCATTATTTTCTCTGGTAGTCCACTTGTCATAATAGCCAAAGCACATTCGTTAAAAATAAACAAACATAGTCTAGCGTAGATAATTCTTTTTTATGGTTGCTCAGAACATTAACCCGTTTCTGATAAACGGGGGTATTAAATTAGTTAATACTAATTAAAGCAAATTTATGGTTCTCAATAGATGCTTATGTCGGTTTTATGCCAGCACAATTAATAATAAAATATAGTTAAAATATCCGTTACGCATTTAAAATGTCATTGTTATTGTATAATTATTTTTTAAGCATTGCTATTAATATTTAGGCATATTATCTTGCTTTTAACCAATTATTATAATTGTGTTATGCTCATATTTTTCTTTTCCTTTCGCTTTTATTTAAAAAAGTATGAGAAATAAGATAATTGTCCCTTTATTTCTTACTTTCACATTGTATAAGCTGATCGTTGCATATCCACATATTAACTATTTACGGAGACGAGGCAAATATAATTAATAGATTCAACGAACTTATATTAAGTGAGGTTCGGTCTTAATTATATGTAGCCTCGTCGAAGTAAATAATGGTCCCTGACCCAACCCTTACCAACTCCCCAGAAAATGCAACAATCTAGCTGCTTTAATAGTTAATGAATCGAGGCCACGTAACAGGTGCTGAGATGACATATTGTTTTCCTTAAGATGTGTGTGTGTGTGTGTGTGTGTGTGTGTGTGTTTGGTACCACTCACTCTAGGCGAGGCTACATAGAATTAAGATCGAACTTCACTTAAGTTTGATCTATTAGTTATAGTTGCCTCGTCGAAGTAAATAATTAATATGTAGATATTGGAAACCAGCATGGTATAAGTTCACGTTTTCAAAAAATTACGACGGAGTGCACGTCGAATTGTTGAGAAAGTTCTCCACCATGGGGTCTTTGTACGGTTTATCTACCTTGTCAACAAGCTGGAAGATGATGCCAGAAACATATGACGTCTTACGAAATTGCTTAGAAGTTAATAAGCACAGTGGTGTAGGTCCGGACTTACACTATTATGACCCTAAACTTAGTAGAAAATTTTGATTTAAGGTTAGGGTTGTAATTTGTAACACGAAGCTGGATATTTTATCATGGAAAATGAGCTATTTTCGGAAAGCGAGAACCATAATGAGTCATCAAGTTCGTCAGGTAAGCTATACAATTTTGATGTGAGTAGATAGTGATCCTAAACGGGATATTTTGGTTAGATTCAGAGGCAGATAAAGAGCCCTCAACTCCCTCGACCTCAACAACGGGCCGAAAACGTTTTAGGGAATCACAAAAGCGAATAGCAACAGTTCGAAAAGAAAAACGGAATTTAGCTTAAGAATATATTTCATCCAAAAACAAACAAGTCCCTCTAAAAACGTTTGAAAACCTTGATTGCAATTGTCGGAAAAAGTGCTTCAATAGAATTAGTGGAGAAGAAAGAAGGTATACTTTCTAGAAATTGGAAATTTTTCTACTCAGAACTTTATGTGCGGCCTGATTAAACAAGAAAGTACTAGGCGAGCGCGGCCTCGTAACCAATCAAAGAGACCACGAACTTCAATGAACAGGTTTCACATTCAGTGCTTCCATAAAACCTATGAGGTCTGCAAAAAATATTTTTTACAAAATATATGCCATTTCCGACGGATATATGACTACGGCTTTAAAAATGGTTAGAAGTACATCTCCTCACGGAAACTTACGGGGCAATTATCTACCTGCAAATAAGACATCAGAGGAGTAATCGATGCAAATGTGTTTAAGGCCATATCAAATCTATTCCTGCATACGATTCTCATTATACCAGGATACAGAACCCAAACAGAAAATATTAAACCTACTCAGAACTTTATGTGCGGCCTGATTAAACAAGAAAGTACTAGGCGAGCGCGGCCTCGTAACCAATCAAAGAGACCACGAACTTCAATGAACAGGTTTCACATTCAGTGCTTCCATAAAACCTATGAGGTCTGCAAAAAATATTTTTTATAAAATATATGCCATTTCCGACGGATATATGACTACGGCTTTAAAAATGGTTAGAAGTACATCTCCTCACGGAAACTTACGGGGCAAAAATCTACCTGCAAATAAGACATCAGAGGAGTAATCGATGCAAATGTGTTTAAGGCCATATCAAATCTATTCTTGCATACAATTCTCATTATACCAGGAAACAGAACCCAAACAGAAAATATTTAAACCGTCCGTGCAGTATTTAACTTATATCTGGAAATGTGCATAGAAAAGAACGAAAAACCTGTTACGGAAGCAATGTATCGTCACAATTTTCACAAGGATTTTAATCTTCATTTTCATTCTCCCGGAAAGATACTTGTATCAAATGCGATAATTTTAAAATTAAGCTAGAATGCGAAAAAAATCCGGAGGTGAAAGAGCAGTACTGAGTAGAACACGCGGTTCGTCTTAAAAAAACTGAAAAATTTAGGACAAGCATGCTAGCAGATAAAAATAAAGCTATAGTGGACCCTTCATTATACACATTTAGTTTTAATCCGGAAGCGGCTCTTCCTTTCCCGATATTGACCGGCTTCTTGACTTACTACAAACGCAACTGCTATGTATATAATTTTGGCTGTCATGAATTGGCTATAGACAGAGGCTACAAGTATTGTTGAGACGAAACCATGACTTCTCGTGGATCCTATCCAAGAGATATCTTCATGTCTCGGGAAACACTTGTCTCAACAGGCTACCAGGAAAGAACATAATATTAGTTACAATGACGCATGTATAGGCCAAAATTGCAATATTGAGACAAGTCTGATGAGTATTCGTTTGATGGGAGAAAGCGAAAATATAAAAGTTATTGACCACAAGTTTTTGGTATCCAGCCACTCCTTTCTACCAAACGATTGAGACTTCGGCCATATTGAGCCGAGAAAAAAACTATGTATGTTCCAGATGACTGGTACAGTGTTATTAAAAAAGCAAGATCGAAGCACGCACATATATACCATATGCAACGTGATGACTTTTTCATCCGCCAATTTTGAAAAAACTTTTACCAATAGGAAGAAAAACACAGACGGTTAGCCAGCCGATGCTTTAAAGTGGCTTAAAATACGTGCAACCAGCGCTTTAAAAGGAAATCTCCCTATACAATCTTTTACAAGGAAACCCTTAACAACGAGTTTCCAGTTTTCTTCTATTAACATTAAACCAAACGCTAAGGGCAGACCACTAAATATTCAGGCCATCAACTGAGAACCTTTAAACAAAGATGTTTTACCCGTGTCAGACTTAAAGAAAAGGGATATGCTATCACTTATACAGTATATTCCTCCTGTTCATCACTCATTTTTCACAAATTTCGAAACTGCGAAAGACATGGGATTTCTTGATATTATTGAAGAGGATGAGGAAACAAAATAAGTGACATTTTTGGCAATATTCTTTACCCAAATAAAAGTTTAGTTTTAAAAAGAGTGTTTTATTATTTAGTGTCCAATATTATGTGCAATATCCAATTATATTTTTATGACAGAATGGTGTATCAAAAAGTTGCAAAGTCCTCATAATTTCACATTATCCTCGGCAAAGTTTATAAAGCATACCTTTGACTTTAAACTTAATTTAAAGTCGTGCAAATTTGTATTGTATCATCTAGACAGATTTTTCAAATTGAACAACTTTGCAGTCAAATATCGCAGTTTGCATATTATAATGCGACTTACGCTATGCTGGTTTTCAAAAGCTCATATGTAAAAGCAAGAAATAAATAAAAAACTTATTTTTCATACATTTTTTAATAAATGCGAAAGGAAAAGAAAAATATGCGGATAACATAATAATAATGATTAGTTAAAAGCAATTGACGAAAATTATAATATGCCTAAATATTAATTGCTTTTTATTGGTTTGTTTTGTGGCTCTGGTCAAACCAACTGGCCAGCATAAGTAAGTTCGTTTGATCTATTAAATATCCATTACTCGACTAATAGCACATTATACAGTGTGTACATAAAGTAAGGAACAAATTTATTATTTAATAATCTATAAACATTTCGTAAAAATCCTTGGACACGTATATAATAATTTTAAATTGCGCATATTTTGACTTATAAATTTATTATACAGGGTAACTCATGTAGTAGATATGACATTATCAGCGATTTTTTTAAATGGAAACCCCTACATTTTAGTTCAGATCTGTAATCTTCAAAAATAGCTGATATCAAAAACCTAACACACTTAGGGCTTAAAATTGGTAGTTTCGTAGCTACAGGAAAATATTTTTTTAAAAGTATTTTTAATTTAAAAAAATGAAATAAGCTATTTAATTAAGTGTTGAAATTGTATTCCTTCTTGTGCCTGGCAGTACCCCAAGCGATCAATAAACTCTTGTTGGACTTTTATTATGGTTTCTTTTGGAATATTCCTGCATTCTGTAGTTATTCGATTTTTTAAATTGTCAATATTGGCAGGTCTTATTTTATAAACAACATTTTTCAGGTGACCCCATAAGAAGAAGTCCAGTGGTGTAAGGTCTGGATACCTAGGCGGCCATTCAATAGGCCCACGTCTTTTAATCCACCTGTTCGGAAAAACTTGATCGACATAACGGCGCACTACTGCTGCATAATGTGGAGGTGCGCCCTCTTGTTGGTACCATAAATTTTCATCTAGAATTGCACGATTATTTCTACTCGGATATAAGTTAACTAGCGTAGGGATAAGAAAGTCTTGAAGAAACTGAAGGTAATTTAGCCCATTTACATTGTTGTCAAAAAATATGGTCCAATAATTCTGTTTTTCACTATACCCGCCCAAACATTAATTTTTTGAGGATATTGAGTATGATGCTCACGAATCCACCTGGGATTTTCTTGTGCCCAATATTTACAGTTTTGCCGGTTTACTTCGCCATTTAATTTAAAAGTAGCAAAGGATCTGCGTTACATACACATACAATGTTTGACAAAACTATATCCTACGATCTGGATCATCTTTATTCCACTCATGAACCAGTCGGATTTTAAACGGGTGCCATTTTTCTACCGTTAATAGATTATGAACGGTCATAGCAGCCGCCTCATGATCTATGCTAATCTGGCGGACTCTGTTATGGGGATCTTCTTCTATAGCCAATAAAATATTTAATTTTTTATCATCCGGAATAACCGGACGGCCTTTCCTGGGAAGATCTTCCACAGAACCCGTTTCTCGAAATTTTGTTTCAAGTTTACTCACAGTTGATCTAGTGATTGGTCTTTCTGGGTACTTAGCGTTAAACAAATGCAAACTTCTTGTTGGGCACTAATCCTATCACCATATCCAATCATCATAAGAATTTATATTCTTTGTGTGGGATATAAACGCATAGTAACCAAATATTAAAATTAATTTTATTACTTCTACTAAACTTACTAGAAAAATTCAATATAATGAGAGCACAATGTCAGCAAATAAGTCCACTTAGAAAAAAAACGTAAGAGCAAACAAGCCTACTTTAAAAAAAAATGTATCTTAAATAAAGTTATTTGTTCTACCCTGTAGCTACGAAACTATCAATTTTAGACCCTAAGTATGTTAGGTTTTTGAAATCAGCTGTTCTTGGGGATTACAGATCTGAACTAAAATATAGGGGTTTCCATTTTAAAAAAATCGTCGATAATGTTATATCTACTACAAATAATAAAATATAATAATAAACCATTTTTCTGATATGCAGTTAACGAAATTCAAACAACTATAACAACACTGACAACTACTGTCATGCAGACAGATAACAATTTGCTAAGGTCAGGCGTTTTAAACAAAAGTAAATAAAACTATTTATACCTTTTCTTTATTTCATATCAGTAAAAACACTTTAACATCAATTTTCAACACCTTCTACATTAATGTTTTTTTTGTTTCTTACATTATCAAGAAACAGACAGTATTACTTATTAGTTTTTTAGTGTGTTGTTAATTTTTGCAATAAATCTGAAAACACTTAATACACACGCCGCCATAATTAGAGGAACGGTCCAAATTTACCTTAAGTTTAAAATCAATTTTCCCTTTCGATTTCGATAGTTTTTCTTTTAAATTTCAGCTTGATTCTTCAGGAATGCTGTTGGCCTATTAACATTTTTAAACGATTTGTCTTTATATATGATACAGGGGCGGAAAGAAAGTAATTATTTTTCAGTAATTTTTGAGACACCCTGTGGAGTGACCAAGTGACAATTGGAAACATTTTATGATAATTAATTGGGACCTGATCTTTTCTGAACATTTTCTGTATTTATTCACTATGAATTACGGAAAATACAGGGTTTGAAAAAAGTAGAATCAGATTAACAACTGTAACAGGTCTAGATAACCATGAATTTATTAGAATACTTTTTATGCATTTTGTCCCTTTTTATCAAGTTATTTAAAGTCAAAGCCAATGTATAAACATCTGTGAGTTAGGCACTAAATTTGAGGCGCATATTTTCTTTACATTAGTTTGTTATTTTTTATAAGTAATTGTTTATATTTGGTTTGTTTTTCTTTAATATCGCCACCTTGATTGTGAAACAGCCCATAATGGGTGATTTAGAACCGACTGATATCGCTAGAGCGGTAACATTTATCGAAAATGGTGGATCTTACAGTGATGTTGCTGAAATGTTTGGTTAACAAAATTAACGATCCATCGTAATGTTACACGTTTGAGGCAACCTGGAGAGTATGTGAGAAGACGAGGTCAAGGCAGAAAACGTTCAACCACGGCTGTAGATCATGGATTCATAACATTGCAAATACTACGAAATAGGCGTATAACAGCAGTTAAAATAAAAAATGAACTAGAAGAAGTACGTGAAACCAGAATAAGTGCGCTTACAGTTAGAAGAAGACTCAAAGAAGTTGATATTAAGTCCTATAGGCCAAGAAAAACTCCAGAGACGTAATCGAGTAGCGCGACTAGCCTTTGCTCGAGAACACCAAAATTGGAATAACGATCAATGGGGACAAGTTTTATTTACGGATGAGAGCCGTTTTTGCATAAATTCTATTGATGGTAGGGAGAGATTGTATCGACGTCCAGGAGAACAAAATGAACAATTTAATTTTACTCCTACCGTCTCTTTCGGTGGAGGCTCAATTATGGTGGGGGGTGGCATATGTTTAGGAGCACGCACAGAGTTAGTCGATATTGATGGCGGTGCTTTAACTACAGATAGGTATATAAGAGATGTTCTTCAATACCAAGTGATAACTTTCGCCCCACATATCGGAGCCAATTTCCACTTCATGCAGGACAATGCTCGCCAGCACGTAGCTCGTTGTGTAACTCACTTTTCGAATCAAGTGGAGATACCGACAATGAATTGGCCTGCATGTTCACCGGACTTGAATCCGATTGAACATGTCTGGGATATGCAAGGCAGACGACTTAGGTCAAGAATTCCTGCTGTCCAAAACACAGACGAGGTGAGAACTGCATTAATTGAAATATGGGAGAATTTGCCTCAGGAAATGATTGACAACGTCGTCAAAAGTATGGGAGTTCGGATGACTTCAGTTGTAAGGGCTTGTGGAGGAATTTCACGATATTGAAAAAAATAATCCTTGTAAATATTCTATTAAAAAGCGGTACTTTTGTGTGCACGCTGCAAAGTGGCATGAAGCTTTGCAAAACATACTGCAATTAGCTAGCTATTTATTCTTTTAATAAATTCTATTTAAATTTGTACGGAGAAAAAAGGATATCAAGAAAAAAATTGAAAAAAAAATAGTTTTTTTTCCAAACCCTGTATTTTCCGTAATAATTAAGGTATCAGAGTGAATAAATACAGAAAATGTTCAGAGAAGATCAGGTCACAGTTAATTATTATAAAATATTTCCAATTGTCACTTGGTTACTCCACAGGGTGTCTTAAAAATTACTGAAAAATCATTACTTGCTTCCGCCCCTGTATCATATTATATAAGGACAAATCGTTAAAAAATGTTAATAGGCCAATAGCATTCCTGAAGAATCAAGCTAAAATTTAAAAGAAAAACTATAGAAATCGAGTGAAAATCTAAAGAGAAAATTGATTTTAAACTTAAGGTAAATTTGGGCCGTTCCTCTAATTATGGCGGTGTGTGTATTTCCGAAACCGTTAAAGATAGGTATAGGATATTGTACATGAAATATGTCTAAAATTTTCTGAAGAATCCAAAAATTGAATAACATACATTTAAAATAAGAAAATTAGTATTGGCCACTGTTACATGACACACCCTGTATAAAAAGTTTTTATTGAAAAAAATGCGCAAGTAGAAATACCAATAGACTTGTCCGAGTGTTTTTTCGGGCACGCCCCCATGTATTTATTATCGAATTTATTCCATTTGGCTGATACACGCTGTATAATGGCATGGTAAATGTGAACGTAATAGTTTTGGCGCCCCAGTTCATGACGCTGTAAGCGCATATACATTTTACACATCTCCATTAATCCATTGTCACTTAAACGAATTTCTATTTTGTTGTGAAGAAAAATAAAATTCTCCAGTATCAAGAGAGAAAATTTTATCGCCAAAATTCTCTATTGTTATTGTTAGCGGTCCAGGCCCTGACGAGCATGTTACAGTGTAGACGAAATACGGCGTGGCTAAAATATAAACATAAAAAAGTCCAAGTGGTGATTCGATGCATGAGCCATATCGATGACGAAGCGTCAGACTAACCACGCCGCTCGATACGGTCAAATATTATTGTTTTTGTTAATAGTTATTCTAGTATAATCCTATCCGGATTTTTAGAGCGGGTAGACTCTCGCTCAAACAATGTGCATTCGGTGTCTTCTGGGGACATTGTTATTTTACCGATATTTGTAGCTAGAAGAGAAGATCCCCGAGGCTGGGTGAATAAAGTGTCAAAATTTGCTTCTAATTTAGGCTGGACTGATGGCGTTCTTATGGCTAGAATTGCGAACCGTTTTGCAGGAGAGGTAGGTGCAGTGGCGACGCCAGGGTTTTGTGTTAGAGGGGGCCAGACTGGGCCAGAAAAATTTAGAAGGGCACTTGTTTTTACTTTATTGCTTTGCTTTGGTACCCTATTTAAATCAATTTATATCAAAAAAGGTATGGAGGGTAATATTGAGATTCATTGATTAAGGTAATAAGAAGCAGAGAAGTAGGTAGATATAGGTTAAGGTAATAATAAACATTTAAATTAAATTATATTGAAACATTACAAAAAAACATCAACGTATATACAAGACATTTCCAAGTAAAAAAAATATTTTACCGAAACCTAAAGCAGTAAGATTCTTCTGTTATTGTGATTCTTAGCAAAAATATCAACAATATTGTCGAGATTAATATTTTTAATGCGTTCTTTTTCAATACTTAAAATAGATACCGCAGAAAGTCTTTCATTAAGCATTGTAGTTCTTGTATAAGTCTTAACTCTACTTAAACAAGAGAATGATCTTTCTGGAGAAGCAGTTGATGTTGGTATTGTCATAGCAATTTTTGTTAAAACATAGATATTTTCAAAAGCCGGATAATATTCTTCTAGCAGTTTCAATAATTCCAGCATTGTTTTGATTTTTGATTTTTTGAAAATTAATCTTTTTAAAAGAATACATTCAGCTTTTAATGCTTCTTCGTCCCAATCTGTGCAAATATTATAGAAAGCAGCAATGGATAAAAGGTCTGATAAATTTAAAAAGTTTTTGTGCCCGCTAGAATCTTGTGTGATTTAGTAAATTAGTCGAATGGGTGCTGCTATTCGTAATTATTGCAGTACGCTGTAGGCTTTTTTCATGCGACTTTTGACATTACAGGGGGGGCCGGCTAAATTTCAGGAGGGACCCGGGCCCCCTCGGGCCCCCCCTGGCGTCGCCACTGGGTAGGTGAGTGGTTTAGTAGTTGGAGTTTCGTCGATTGCTTTTCTTGGGAAAGTTTGAATAGATATTTAAGTTTTACCAAAAGAAAAAAGCGCAATTATGCACGCCTATACGTATTTGCTAGATTTTCATTATTAATTTAAGATAAAGCAATAGGTTGAGTAAAATTGAGGCTAAAAAAGATTTTCCCAAACGATCTAAAAGATTGTTTGGATCTATTCTAATATCTCCGGCTTCTTATCCAAGTCTTGCTTAGTCTTAGTGATAAAAACGTTCTTTCAGTTGTTAGTTGTCAGTTGTCACTACATTTACAGGAAATGTCAATAACATTTTAGGTAACATTACACCTTGCTGAGATGCCTCTAACATCAGATTTGTTAAATTAGTTGGCAATAAACTATTTAGTTAAATTAATTACCTTAACCTTAGTTAGGACAATATTTTTAGTATAATTGAGAAACAATAATTATGATTACTAGAGGTATCATTAGTTTTTATTTTTTTGGATTACAAACTGTAAAAAACAATGCACCGCCCCAGTATTATTATTAACCACTACTGTAATTCCGTAAATTTTATACAATTTTCATGAAAATCCTAAACCTACTTTACATAAACTACGAGAATTTTTATGTGACCCAAAAGAAAGCTGCTTTTCTAGGAACTTTAATGCAATCATGCTTTAAGAGCAGTTCCGCTAAAATGAATCGTTATTGTTGACAATAACGAAATAGAGATAACTGAGAACTTTTGAAGACAAAATGCTATTTCCACTAAACTTGACAATAAAAAAACAAAAGTTTTTTTTAGAAAAAGGTATTTAGCTAAATTACCACAAATTATCTAAAACTATTTAATTAAAATAAAAGTCTACGGTATAGATATAATGGTAACCAAAGAGTATAGCTTCGACATTTGAGATCTACAGAAGCGCAAATTATGATATAGATTTTGGTTGGTATCCCTTGGTGCTAGTTTATTTAAAGAAGTTAATAGACACTGTAACTAATAAAATATATATCAATAAATAATATATCATCCTCTATACACTTTTTAAAATTCCCGAGGTTGTCCTATAACTTCCATAAAACTATGTTACCCGAATAACAATGATTCCTATAAGTAGAATCGGCCTAGCACATTATTGTAAGAACTAAAGACAGTCTATGTTAATAGCCATTATCTTTTGAACAAAAAAAAGTAATGATGGAATAGTTTTTTGCTATTTAAAATGCAATACACTGTAGCAGCTTTGAAAAAAAATTAAGTTTTTTGCGACAGGGACTCTGGGTCATGTCAACTAACCTATACCTATAACCTATACATGCCTATATATGCGATATTATCCAGTTGAAAACTCTTAACATAATAATTAATTAAGTTAAATCAATTATTACAGCAATAAAAATTAAAACTGAAAGATGTCGTCCATATTCTCAAAGAGACCTGATTTTACAAATCTATGGGGTTGGTAGACAAAAAGTCTCGGTCTCAGTAAGTTATAGTTACTGAGACCGAGACTTTGTGTCTACATAGATTAATAAAAATTAAGTTAATTTTAAATGTTTCTTTTTAGAAAATCCAAAAAGAGAAACTAAAAACGGTTAAAAAAAGCATTGAAATTTCCAGTAACTACCAGATGAGCACCTACAATCATGAGCTTTAAAAGCTTACAACAAATAAAAGTATATCGGAGACACTGGCAAGAAGTAGCGAAGCACACGATTTAAATAGAAATGACCGGATCCCCGATGATGAAAAAGTTAAAGTTAATAAGTTTATATCAGTTTTTGAACCAATAATCAAAAATAGATACTAAAACTACAGTCACATCATCCAAGAGCGAGGGAAGTGCTCAAAGCCTTTATTGATGTTAAGATACGATATGAAAATTAAGTTCCAAGTTCCCCACTTTTATAAAACAATAAAGAAAATAGTGCAATTGTAGCTGATCACAACAGAAAACAGATGTGTCTAAAACCAATCCATGATCCTGTCAGTATTTTAGATCCTCATTTTACTTTTAAAAATCTGACCACCTCGGAGTAGAATAATGGGTTGGAGCATATACACAAACTAGCCTCACATTTACATGTTGATTTAAATGAAGTTTTTAAGAATATTGCAGAGATCCGAAGAGAGATATTTTTCTTTACAATTTTTAAAAGTATTAATGACCAGCCCTTTGATAAAGCACATAAACGTTTGGAAAGGTATAGTGACTGATCTGCCACTAAGAAAAGAAAAGATCATTTAGTAGCCAAGGTTTTATATACAATATAAAGCGAAACCTTATTATATGTTCATCATAATTTAAACTAACTAGCTGGCCCTACTCTTAGTGGTATTACGGCTAGAAAAACAAATACTTCAACCTGAATTGGTAACTGAACGAAAGAAAAAAGTGCGCAGAAAAGCCAAGTAAAACAATTATTACAACAAGATATTTGAGATTCCAATGTTACCATTGTCAATAATAATTATGAAAGGTATACTGAAAAGAGCAATTATATGTCATCAGAGTCAGAGTCAACTCGGCAAGAATTGAAAGAAGTTTTAAGCGAATAATGTGAATTAGAGACTGGAACTGAGACAGATGAAAATTAAAGGAAGACATTTGTTTGGTACCTAAGTAATCTTGCCTTAACCGTAATAAATTATTATAAATTGCGTTATAACATTAATTTAATAACAATATGTGAACAACTGGAAAATTGAAATGACGGTATTTTCCATGTAAGGAAATTTTAGTTATTGTATACAAAGAGGTGAAAATCTGAAAAATATTAGATTTAACTAAATATAAAATCCCTTTATCTCTAATATTTTTTACTCATAATCTTTTTTTCCTGTCTCAGTTTTTTCCGAATGTAAGGAATATAACCAAAATACCCCTATAATATCACAGCATAAAGAGAACAACAGGCGCACTCAGCATCCCAAGCAAGCGATTTGCCATGTTCTCCGGATGCAGATCGTCAGTCTCGCTGAACGGATTGTTGCGCGAACGTGGTCTATATAGTTCAGTCCATTACAGACTAATGAAGCAAATGATGTCAATAGTGTTCAACAGTATGCGCCAACTCATCAAGCAATTAATATTGAAAATGTTTCGGAACAACAAGCCTCAACTAGCAACACAAATGATTCGCTACTGGAACCATTAGGTAATAACAAGATCGAAAATTCAGTATTTTCGAGCCCCACAGAATTTCGAGGCTTTCCAAACGCAAAAGATACAGTTAAGGAAAGATCTACAGTAAAAGAAAGGTATATTATCGCCACTGATACTCCTGAGAAGAGCGAACTTCAAGAAAAAGCATTAGCAAAAAGTAAGACGAACATCAAAAAAACTATCATCGTAAAAGAAAAGGTCCTAGATTCCCCTGATTCTACCAAAGGTGTGAAGAAACCTAAGGTATCAAACGTATCAAAAAGAAAGCCCCGGATTTATCTGACACTAGCAAAGATAAATTGTCAGGCTACTTAACATACACCAATTCGTCCGGTGATTACGAAAACTGAATTCCCGAGCCACACCCTTCAAGATTTGAGAAGCTTTAGAGAAGACCAGAAAAAGTTGAATTTAAACACACTGGAAAAAGAGCTGTGTATTTTGTTGCCAAAAATACTGGAAATCACCCAAAACGATGAATTTTGTGTAAAATACCTACGCAAAAGTGAAAAAATTAGACACAAATTTATGTATCCTAACAATGAGGAAACTTATAACTGGAATTCTTTTTATGTAGCTAATTTCTTTCCTAATGTTTAAGGTAAAAACAAAATTTGAAGGTGAAAGTTTAGTATAAGAATAAAAATACCATTTCCGATGATACTTCTCTTTTATATAAATTCATAATACTTTCTTTTCTAATTCTTTGTAAAGTGCTTGACGGTAGTACTCTCTCCCATATAGGTGAAAACTTTCCGTAAGCGACAGGCGCCACAGGCCCAGATTTTATTAAATTTGGTCAATAATATATACAGTACCTCGTATTATGATTTTTTAATTTTTCAAATCCTGGGAAGTAATTACCCCCATTAACCCCCCCCCCCCCTCCACTCAAAAATAGGCCCTTGACCACCATGCTCAGCCAGTTTAAACCTAAACAAAAAAAACTTGTCCTTTCATTGTGCCATTTTAAAGAAACCACGTAAGATGGCATTAAAAATGTAATTCATTCTTAGCATAAAAAGATAGTAGAAAATCTGGTCAGATCTATAACGCCGGCCCGTCCCGAAAAATAAACACACTTAACCATTCTATAATAAAATCAGATATTTCAAAAATCTAATAAATCATACCTTTGCATAGGAGGAAAATGAAGGAAAGCAGAATCATAAGTTGGTTGTTTGATATTGGCAGCATGTTCATATCTTCGTGTAAATATCCCTTGGCCGCCTACGCCTGTGAAAAACAAAAACTAAATTAAAACTTGCCAACCTAAACAAATACAGGGTTTTGCTTACTAAAGAAAAAAGGGACTTTGTTATCTTAGCTTACTTTGCATTAAATTTTTGGAAGCGTGTTGGTTCTGTCGATGATGATAAAATAAAACACACAGTTCTTTTTGAATGTCAACATGGCCTGAGTTAAAACATTATAACGTAACTAAAAAAATATTATTTTAAAAAGTTGGTTTATTTTTTTAAGCATTAATTGAGGTTCAATACCAAATATACGGCTATTTAAAAATGATGTTAGTATAAATGTAAATTTTGCCTAAAATCGAAAACGCTATATAAATAAAGAAATATTACAACTGGACAGAAAAATGTTGGTTTATATTTTATAATTTTATTTACATTTGAAGCCAATTGCAAAAAGCAGAAAAAAGGCCTCCCGATACAAGTACTTCAGATTTAAAATCAGATCAAATTTTCTGAGAATTTAAGGTTAGATAGGATCACGCGTGAAAAAGAAGCTCGTAAACCGACTGTATGCTTCACTGCACAATTATTCGTTGATTTCTCGACCGCAATAAAATTTAAATGACAACCCTCAGTCGTAATCCCAACCATACATAATTTGTCGGACAAATATCTATTGTGTAGGCACCGGACCTTTTGAAAGGGTACAGGTCCTGATTACCTACTAATTTCAATGGTTTAGGTTAGCTATTTTCAACAAAACAACAAATATAAAATAATAGCTAAGTATCTTTATTTTAATCATGTAATTAAATAGCTATTATTATTTATACAAAAATACTAATCTACAATATTATAATAATACAATATTTAACTTAACCTACTCTATATTTAGCTCTGTTTCACTATCACTATCGTCACTATATTAGTTTAGGCATAGATGATATTATAATATTGTAGATTAGTATTTTGCATAAATATTAATACCTATTTAATTACATGATTAAAATAAAGATACTTACCTATTATTTTATATTTGTTGTTTTGTTGAAAATAGCTAACCTAAACCATTGAAATTAGTAGGTAATCAGGACCTGTACCCTTTCAAAAGGCACTTATTTATGGCTGGGTTTAAATTTTATTGCGGTCGGGAAATCAACGAATTATTGTGGAATGGAGCATACTCGTAATTGCGGTATACACTGTGGGCCAAATTAACGTGCACCATTCTTTGATAATTCATAACTTTTGTATGTATGAACCGATTTTGACAACTTCTAAAGATGTTTAGGAACTATTTATTCTGGTTGATGCATTAATATCTTTAAAAAAAATTTAGGGACGGATTTATGAAATTTTACCTAAAGCGCGGATTTTAAACTCGTTGCAAAAATCGACCACATTTGAAAAATTCTCATTTAATTTTTTTTTTCAAATTAGCTTCAAGCAGACTAGATAATATATTAAATCGTAATCCTTGCAATGTAATAAGGATGGATCAAATCGTCAAAGACCAAATAAATAAATGCTTAAAACCTGCAGTTTTGAACTCTCAATACAGGGCAAGCACATATGCTTAGGAAAATAAAAGGATGTTACCCACCATTTTATTAATTTGGTAGAAATATATATTATAGGTATGTAAAAAATTAGCCATTCCATAAAATTGCTTTTCCTTGTTATCGGATCTCTATTGATAAAAGGTATTGGAACTGATATCAATTTATCCGCAAATATGTTTTTTTTTAAGTCAGAATAGTAGTTTCGTAAGTTGAAACTAGCATGTATGCTTTCTATCCCGTTTAGTTTTCGTTATCTATTAGTTTTTTCGCCAAAACAGACGACAAACACATGAACAATTTATTTTTATACCAGGTTGAGGCAAATGAATAACTAATGCCTATGAGAAATGCGATCTTAGATTTTTATCATTTTAATATTCGATCCCTTTTTACAGGTCTTGATCTTTTCTCAGGATTGGTGGCTGAGGGCTCCTTTGACATTCTAGGGCTTTCAGAGACGTGGCTCAAGGAGAAATTTTCCAGTTCTGGATAGCTCATTGAGAGACATAATCTAATTAGGGAGGACAGAGAAGGAATAGGTGGTGGCTTAGGTCTTTATAGTAAAAATAATCTTAAGTATACTATTTTGGATATTGGCAATGCGGATGATGCCTTGAAACGATTGTGGATTCACTTAAAGGTCGGTGGTAGGAAGCTGTGCTTTGGCTTACTTTATAGGCCTCTGTCGTCGAATCTTGGTTTATGTTTTAATGTTTTGGAGAATAGTTCGATTGCTCTGATGTCGATAACTTACGATATTTTTAGAGCATATGACCAAGCAGAGACACTTGCTTGATCTTGTTAGATTATAGCAAGGCTTTTGACATACTGGATCAAAACATTTTAAACATTAAACTAAAATATTCTGGTCTAAGTGAACATGCACTGAAGTTATTTGAAAGCTATTTCTCAGGTCCGGCAGAGAACCGTAATTCATAACAGTACTTCTAATTCATTAGGAGTATCTAGAGGTATCGCGTAGGGTAGTATACTAGGTCCACTTATTTTTTCTCTTTGCACGGCTGATTTTTATAAATTTTCAAGTAATTGTAAATCTCATCAATACGCCGACGGTAACCAGTTTTTCTATTCTATTTACCCGAATCAAGTTGATGCTGCGGTTACTCATGGGCAACATGGGTTAATTTTAAATGAAAACAAGAGCCAGATTGTGTTATTCAGAAAGAGTGGGCGTGTTTATGATTTAAATATAAAATTAAAGATGTAAGACTGGAAGTCAAATCAACTTGTAAAAACCTTGGAATTATACTGGACAGTTGCTTAAGATTTAACGATCATATTTCCAACATAATACAAAAATGTATGGTTAAACTAAAACTTTTATATTTGAATAAAGATATTCTCGATCCCAATATTAAATTAAGTAAGTGCTTTCCCACTTGGCTTACTGTAGTATAGTGTAATGGCCTCCACTGTTGCAAACAGATAAAGAGCTTCAAAATAATTGTCCAAGATTTGTTTTCAATGTACGTAAATATGATCATATTTGTCAATACTTATTACAATCAGGATGGTTCAATATGCAAGAACGATTTGAAATTCAATTTGCACGATATGTTTACAAAGTCATTATTTCAAAAAATCCAAAGTACTTACTGGAAAAATTAGCTACGGGTTCGAACACGCATAAACGGCTAACACGTCATGGAGGTTTGTTTAGGATTCCAAGACACAGCACCGCACTTTTCCAGCGCTTCTTCACCTATAATGCCATCAAACTCTTCAACTCATTATCAAGGAATGTCAGGGAAGCCCCCACCCTTGCCACCTTTAATACACTGCTAAGAAATCACGTTCTCAAGAAAAGAGTTTAAATTTATTTAATATACTGCTTGAATCACGACATATTTATTTTTGTACATTTAATATGTATTCAATTTTTTCTTATTTATTACATTTTTGTAAGCAGTTATAGGACAGGTTAGTTCTAAATGCTACATTCTTAAACACAATATATTTTTCTTTTAATTATTGTTTGTATGTAGTTTTTTTCCAGTGGTTGTATGAGAAGCTCTGCTGAATACCGCCACGTTTATTAATGATCTTTTATTGCAAATTATATTTTATTCCTAATAAAAGGCACCTTTTATTTATATATGTATATGCCAATATTCGGATAAAATAAACTCTTTAAGCCTATGACATTTGGTCACGTAATCAGTGCAATAGATGCAGCACCACCTTCCAGCAGTTAAAAGCTACCATTAGTAATTTGGCAATAATAAATAAATATGTCAAATCAATAATATTTCAAATATTCGTATAAAATATAATATTAAATATATTCCCTTAATTCGCACAAACCAGAACAAGTTATATAATTATAATACATATGTTTTAAATGTATCTATTAAACATTGTGTTTCAATAAAGCAAGATACTTATTAAATATTGTGAATATATTAAAAATACATATCTGCAACAGTACAAATAACTTTAAATATAACAGATGTACAAAATATTAAAGAAATGTTTTTAAAATAAGTATTTTTTAAATTGCAATTTTACAAATTTACATTCATAAATATCGCGAGTATGTTGAAAATATAACCACAATAATCAATATTACATTGATGTTGCCTTAATAATTTGTTAATATTGGGTGCTTTTAGGGTAACTGCAGTTAATAAAGTGAAAAGGGTAGAAATGCGTAAAAAACTTCTAAGAAGATTCAGGTGTAGAGAGGACATTTCGAAAATATGATTCTCGAATGAAAAATTATTTTTCCTGCGACCTCCTAAAATCTCACAAAACAACCGAGTTCTTCACAGCTCAAAAGAAATCATCGCAAATTCCTTTAAACTCGCCGTGTCGGAAATAGGAAAAACAAGATTGATTTTTGTTGAATCTGGAGTTAAAATAAACTGAGAAGTTTATCAACGAGACGTATGGATTCCGTAAGTCTAGATCAATAGGAGACCTTCTCGCTTATGTTGCTCACGTTTGGAACAACGCAATAGAACATTATGGGGAGGTCATTGGTCATTTAGGGTTTTTGGTTTTATATTTCATTGTTCTAATTGAAAAGACATGGTTAAATTTGTCAAACAAAATTTTATGACATTGTGACATAGGATCATCAGTCATCATACTGCCAATCAGCTACACTGCCGAGTTGAGCAAATCTACTGTAATTTCGTTCGGTAAAAATTCTACCCTAACTCTTCACTCTATAAGCCTTTTCGCTAGATATTACAAACATGATCTGAGCGACTACAATGTTTATGATTTGGAACTAAATTCTAAACAAAATTTGCGCAATAAATGCATAATCTTTTTTAATAAAAAAAAATCATACGGAGATATTCACAACTTTTTTAAAATGTTTTTAGTCCTTGAAAAGTTTTTAAAACAAAGATAACAAAAGATAGAAAACGAGATTTTGCAGTCCCGTCGACGAATAGACTATTTTAAAATTTAAATACTTTTGAGCTAAATGTTATACTCCAGGAAATATGGTAGACCAAAAATTAAAGAAACATATTAATTATAGTACGTACAATAAAGAAAATATATCATGAAATTAATATTTGTAGAATCCTTTTCAAAAGCAATGTGCAAGAAAACTATTTTTCATATATAATCAAATGTCACAACCTTTCTTACGCCGTTCCCATTCAGCCCTTTTATTCTGTAATCCTATTATCCGAAAATATTTCTCCAGAAATAAAGCAAGAAGGCCCGGCTTTCAATGAACTGAATTATTTCCTATCTATATCTTAAATTGGCCTTCTATTGTCGTCTTAAACTGCCTTCCAATCAGACTAACGAAATAAATACACACCAATTTACGTTCCTAGGGGCAATAATTCTTCGAATAGCTTAGCAAGGATTCAACATTGCGAAAACAGAGAAAGAAAAGCCTTTTGTCTATTTGTTTATGAGAAAAGAATCGGGTTCTTGGTTTGTCAAAGAAACCGGGTTATTTCATTTCGATAACCATAATCAAAAGCTGTATCAACTTGGAGGCTAATAAAATATTTACTTGGAAATAGAGTGCCAGGCGTGGAAAAATTTATTGTATTGTCAGGACTTACAAATTCTAAAGTTTATTAAATAATAATATAGAAACTGTAAAAAAGTTTATTAAGTAATAATAAATAATATATTATTATGTACAGGGTTATCCAACCAAGACTAGGCAAGGCGATTTTTTGACTTTTCCTGTACTTTTATAAAAAAACTGAAATAGCCATCTTAAGTCATTTTCTCCCGCGAATTCGAATATCTTCAGCAAAAAACAATTGAACATCAAACAAAAGTACTAGGGGTCACTTTGATATTTTTTTAAATGGGATGCCGTATTTTTAATGAGCTTATCCGATTTCTCATATAAATTTTGATCTAAAATGTAAAAAAAAAAAAAAAATCTTACGGTAGACGAACATTTTCCGAATTTAAAACTGAAGAAAAAAGGCGTTTTTGAATTAAAAATCCAACATTTTAGATCAAAATTTATATGAGAAATCGGATAAGCTCACAGGAAAAGTCAAAAAATCGCCTTGTCCAGTCTTGGTTGGATAACCCTGTACCTACAAACAGTGTCTGAAAAATCTGGAACGCTTTAATAGTATATTATTAACCAAGGTTTAGACAGCCATCATTATTGCCCGAGCGGCAAGTTTAAATCACGAGGAGCGGAGCGACGAGGCATTTAAGACGCGAGGGCTATATGCTGTCTAAACCGTGGTCAATATAATATTTTTTCCACTTAATTATAAAAAATTATAGGTAGGTATAAGTATATTTTTGAATCAAGTTACCTGCGCTTTGGAATTGGCAAAATATTTTGTTGTTTTGTCAGGTGGCTTTGTTAATGTCAATTTTTGTTCATTTATGTCATCAGATTTCACGAGTTTTCCGTTTTTTTAAAAAATGAGGGAAGAAAATGTTAGTGATAGTATTATGTGTACACCTCCAGAATTAAGGATGGAAGCAGAAAAAATGTTGATTGTATCGATATTTTACAATATCAAGCATCTCTTATAATCTAATATGTATTGATAATTATCTGGTTGCCTAACCACAAGAAATCACCTTTCAGGTTATTCATGTTTATGAATTCATGTTGTAGAAAAACATATTTTTTCCACTACTAACCTATAACATCGCCATTATTGACCGATTATTAACTTTAGAAATCGTTTTTCTTTACCTTATAAGTTATTATTGACCATGGTCAATAATAAAGCAATGAAATCCATTATTGACCGATCTTCAAGAATCTATTTGAACGCAGGTAACTTGATTTTTTGATTCTACAACATGAATTCAGAAACATCATTTCTTGTGGTTAGGCAACCAGATAATTATCAATACATATTAGATTATTAGAGACGCCTGATATTGTTAAATATCGATAGGTACAATCAACATTTTTTCTGCTTCCATCCTTAATTCCGGAGGTGTACACATAATAATATCACTAACATTTTCTCATTTAAAAAAACGGAAAACTCGTGAAATCTGATGACATAAATGAACAAAAATTGACATTGATAAAGCCACCTGACAAAACAACAAAATATTTTGCCAATTCCAAAGCGCAGGTAACTTGATTAAAAAATATACTTATACCTACCTACCTATAATTCTTTATTTCTGAGCGGTATATTATTAGCTTATAACGTCTTAGTTACGCGGGAATTATAAGGGTCATAACTCCCTTGGGATATTAAGAAAAATTTGACATTAAATCAAACGATTGACATCTAATGTCAATTTGATTGTAATCTATTGAAACATTTATTCCACTTTAAAAATGAACAAAATGTTACTAAAATCGGTCAGAAATAAAATTATCTATGTATCACTGAAATTATAAGGGTCTCAATTACCTCGGGCAATTGCTGTCTCTTGGGCCAAAGGCCCTCGGGACGTAAACTTTGCCCTCGGTAATTAAGACCATTATAATTCCCTAGATACATAAATAACTATTATAATTATTAATACTATAAAGATAAATGTCTTATAAAAGTTTGTAGTAGTGCAAAAAATATTATATTAACCACGGTTTAGACAGCTTATAGCCCTCGCGTCTTAAATCCCTTGTCGCTTCGCTCCTCGTGATTTAAACTTGCCGCTCGGGCAATAATGATGGCTGTCAAAACCTTGGTTAATAATATACTATTAATACCGTTTCCCTGACTTAGCTAAAATTTGGTATCTGAAAGTAAGAGCTTATGGCGAGGGTGTTTGTGACATTTTTTTTAGCAATGTATATAGGGTGTTTTATTAAAGTTGGCCACCAGCCATATCTCGGAAACCACTGGACATTCCGCATTTTACCGCAATTTAAAAGTTAATAATAAAATATTTAATTTCTTCAAAAACTCAGCATTAGTAACATCATTAGAAAGCTTGGACAATTTTGCATCATTTTGGTTTAAGGCTCATTGGCGTACCGACTTTGACAAGAGTGGGAGAAACTGTTAAAAGTGTAATTATGTTAATCGCTGTAGCTTCTAAACGACTTATCCGATTTTAGTAAAGTTACGCTTATTGAGAAGAAAAATATAAGTACTTTTAACTATCGTATCCATAGAATCCACTTGCTAGAGGGCGCACTTTGCAATAATAACAGTTTTTTCTTTATTTCACTCCGAAAACTTAAATACGGTATACTTATGATCTGATAATCGGAAAGGAGATTAAATTTGCAAGAAAAACGTAAAAACCGCAGTTTGCAACCTGTTTAACAGATTACATCAGGAGACATGATGAGCCCATAATGATCTATTCCGACGGATGTTAATATCAAAATCGCAACGCAGTTATGTCTAGCGCCCTTCTCCACTTGGCCTCAGAGTTAAAAATCAGAATTTATCAGAATATCTTGTAAAGGAACATACACAAATGGAGTGCGACAGTGCCCACGCCTTAATTGAAAGGAAAATCAAGAATAAGTCGATACATCTACCAAGCGACTATTGCGTCTTGTGCAAAGAATCCAGAAGAATTAGTCCTTATGAAGCAGTTACTCTAGATCATTCATTCTTCAAAAGCTTCAATAAGGACCTCGCATAGGAAGCCAGGTAACCCGACCATGACCGATATCACCTGAAGGGATTATTAAGTACAAGACGAATTTTGACAGTGACTTTTTCGATCTTCCCATTAGACCTAAAGTTCCAAAAGTATATGAATGTCCACGGCTGTTCAATGATCGCTTGCCAATTAAAAAAAACAAGTTTGATTATCTACAACAATTAAAGCCAGTTATCCCCGTTGATTCCTGGTTATTCTACGATAACATACCTTACTTGTAAAATTATTGATGGAAATCTATTAGATTTTAGATCAGAGAATCGTTGGAATATTAATTGTATTTGTTTGTTAGTACTTAAGAAAATTTCTCTATACCACTTCTCTACTTTTTGTTGAACTCAAAAATTCAATAAATATGTCGTTTGTAATTACTATTCACAAGTAAATAAGTCGCAAGTCAAATATCTATGTGAATGGAAATTCCTTAGAACAACATACTGTACAACATATTGTACTTTCACCATCGATATATGACACATATGTATTCTGTGTTTGACTTTTTGTTCTTATTTGTTTTCGTGTCGTCATAATTCATTAAAAATTTTTCTTTTAATCGTAGTGAATACGAAGCTTTGATCTTAAAAGTTTTTTCGGTATACTGGGCCCTCTAAATTTCTAGCAGAGTGTGCTTTATCAGTAAACTGTATCTGAGTGCAATTTGGGCAACATAATCTTCTGGTTTTACAGTTTAGCTTCTTATTATCAATTATTAAAGCCGTTTATACCAGAATATTATTTTTTGCCATAGAATACAACCGAGAAGAGCTCGTAGCAGATATGATTTCATAAATGCGAATAGAACTTTTTTTTGCAAGTCGAATTTACACACAGCGTCATCCAGAACGACAACGAAAAGAGCCTGCCAAACTTTATAGATAGGTTTGTATAAACGGGAAATGTACCGAAACTATACAAAGCCAGTGAGAAATAGACCGTTTCGAAATAAAGAAAATCAATTTACTGCGCTATTATCTGTTACGAGAAATCCTTCCGTTACTCAACAAGCAGTCGCTGATGCCGTAGATGTAAGCGAAACAATTTTTAAGGACAACCGTTTCCATGCCATCCAGTTTCATCCATAAAAACAAGATGTTGAACGTGTCGAATTTTGGTAAAATTAGGAAAAAGTTTGATTGTGTTGGTAAGTTTTTGTTTATAGGCAGGTTAATCAAAAACAAAGATGATCAATTAATGTATGGTGTGGAATTATTGATAAACACATTATTGGCCCTCAATTGTTTTTTAAAGACACCTGCGATTTTAATTTACTAAATTGTTGATAAAACTAGTTTTCTTCAAATAAATTTTATATCGTTAGAAATGGCGATAGGGTTGTTATTAAGAAAAATGTTGGTTCTTTATTTCCGAATGGCCTAAAAATAATATAATAATATAAAAATCAATAATAATAAAGTGCCTTTTATTTGTTTCACTGATATCACTAAACCGATTTCAATAAAATTTTCGAGGTATGTGGGTAACCGTAATAGGCATCCAAATAAATAACAATATACAGCGTGTCTTCGGAAGTTCTTACCAAATGGGAAACTTTTTAATTATTAACTCTACGAAAAAAAGTGCCTCTTCTTAAAAAGTCCTGCTTGGTGAGAAAATAAATTTGAACAAGAATATTTGTATGTTGGACATACAGAGTGGCTTCAAAAAGTACCGGGTTTAAAATTTATAAAAGACGTCGGCTATATCTCCAAAACTAATAGTCGTAAAGATTTGCGGTACAAAAATTCTAGGCCACAGGGCGCTTTTTGCGGAAGAGCCAATTTTGGAAATAAGTATTTCTGGATAAGTAGGCTTTGAAACAATTGATTGTTGTTGGTAACGGAATAGGCGTTTTAGCAGCGACAGTGACAGTTTGGCAATTATAATTTCCGTTTCAAAACGTGAACTTCTTGTTAAAAAAAGGTTTTCCGTTTCTTAGTTACTTTAAACAATAATAGTAATGATTAAACTGACTGTTGATAAAAAAATAGAAATAGTTCTTATTATTGGCGATAATTATAAGACGCATCACGAGACTGCCAAAATGTTTAATACTAGACACCCAAATAAACATATTAGCCACGTTACTGTCGGCAATGTCGTCAATAAATTTAGAAATACTGGCTCTCTCGAAAATAATTTCAAGAATAAACATGCAGTTCGAACACTTACTGAAGAAAATCAATTACAAGTATTGCAAGCGGTTGTGGAAAATCCAAAAATTTCATTGGAAGGAATAAAGAACACAGTTCAAGATAACGTGTCAAGAGCTTCTGCTAGTAAGATACTTAGAATAAATAAATTTTATCCGTATAAGCCAAAATTTGTACACACGCTCAAACCTGGAGATATGGAATCGCGTTTCATGTTCTGTGCTTGGTTCCAAGGAGAAGTTGAAGACGACATTTTCTTTTCAAAGAAAATTTTATTCAGTTACGAGGCAACATTTACTTCTAATGGTGTCGTATGTTCTCAGAATTGTCGTTGGTGGAGCGATGTGAACCCCAATTTCGTAATCGAATGCCGTGACCAAACGTATTTCAAAACGAATGTTTGGTGCGGTATTTTAAATAATCAAATAGTAGGTCCATATTTTTTCCATTAAAATATTAATAGTGAGATTAACTTAAATTTCCTAAGAACCGAAATTTTTATATTTATTAACGGCCTGCCATTAAACGCGCGACAGGCTGTTTGGTATCAGCATGATGGAGATCCTTGTCACAGCGCAGCCAGGGTCAACAAATATTTGGATAGAACTTTTCCACAAAGATGGATAGGACGCCGTTCAGAAGTACCCTGGCCACCTAGGTCACCGGACATAACACCCCTAAATTTTTTCTTCTGGGGTCATTTGAAGCAATTAGTCTACAAGCACAGACCATTCCGTGATATTGATCACCTGGAAAAAACTATAAGGCAGTGTATCCGGCTAGTTACTCCTCATATGATCAGAAACGCTATGTCAGAGTTTTCTAGAAGGGCAATCATTTGTATGCAAAAGGACGGGGCCATGTGGAGACCTAGATTATTTTTGGAGTCGTTTAGTTTTATTTGTTATTGGGAAATTAGAAATTGGCCACCTCATAGAAATTAGTGCACTAAAATTGTAATACTATTTTTATTCACCATAATAGTAGTTCTCTTAACAAGTGTTTTTATTGTGTTATTGTTAACTGTTCTTGTTATAGTCTGTTGGCCTTTAAACACTCTCCAAGTTTTTAGTTTTGGAGATATAGCCGACGTCTTTTATAAATTTTAAACCCGGTACTTTTTGAAGCCACCCTGTATGTCCAGCATACAAATATTCTTGTGCAAATTTATTTTCTCACCAAGCAGGACTTTTTAGGAAGAGGCAATTTTTTTCGTAGAGTTAATAATTAAAAAGTTTCCCATTTGGTAAGAACTTCCGAAGACACGCTGTATGTGGCATATAATCTAAAAAAATATATCATCAAGGCCTCACACTTTTTGAGGACACCCTGTAAAATCAAAAATACTTTCCTGAAATGTGCCCTAGGGCACAGGTAAAGTTTGCAAAATATCAAATTCCTAACTTAATTAATAACTGAGCTATAGAAGACGTATACAGGGTGTTACTTAATAATAGGTCTTCCGAGGGCGCATTCCTGAACCAAATTTAAGTAGAAAAGTTCATATAAACATGTATCCCAAAAAGTCTGGTTTTTAAGATACAAGGAGTCAAATTAAAAAAAAAATCGGTTTTTCATTAATATAGAAAAAAAATGTCGACATACAATTAAGTGCAATTTTATTATTTTTCTCGAAAACGAAATAAGTAACGACAAGATATCTAGAAACAAGAAAGTTGTATTTTTAGGAGCTTACCCCGAAAACTATATAAAATTTTCAAGTCAGTGGCGTACATTTTTTCTGTCAGTATTATTCGTGAGAGTGCCCCCGGGACGCCACTAAAACTCATAATTATCATCTAGTTAGTGCTAACTTAGCGTCATATCACAACGAACACCACTGCCAGATTTCACCAAAATCGGCAAAAGAATCTTGAGATATTAATGAAAAACCAATTTTTTTTTAAATTTGACACTCTGTATCTTGAAAACCAGACATTTTAGGACACATGCTAATATGAACTTTTCTACTTAAATTTGGTTTAGAAATGCGCACTTGGAATTACGGCCCATTATTAAGTAACACCCTGTACTTATAGAATAATTAAAGCATTGCAAATACAAAGTCTTTTGTATTATTTTTATTATTATAACAATGTACAATATATTTTTAATACTATTTTTAGCAAAACTTTTGATTAAACTAATTTTATGTCAACAGTTCAGATATTTTACGAGACAATTTCACGTTTTTTTCTTTTTACCAACGAAAATCAATGGAGAAACTTTATGAGGTTTATACTATAACAGGGCTTATTTATGCTTATCCAAGTTTTCTTTACAATTTCGAAATACGGAATATCATTTTTCCAGTCAATAGCATCATTTTCGAGATGGCTGCTTCTTCTAAAAAGGACCATTACAGCACATTTTCCAAGAAAAACAACACACTATTAAATTTTAAATTTAGGATAAAACAATGCCTAAAGGAAATACCATATTTTGCTGGTAAAGATTTTGACAAAGATAAAACTTAAATATTTTCTGAACGTCGGTCGTCAGAAAAAAAATTGTTATTAAAGTAACTTTCCATAAAAACGTGATTTTCTGTAAAGACAACTAGTAATAATAATAACATGTAGATTCACTGGGAGTTTCAAATTTAAAATTTGAATAATTTGATAATAATGGAAGATTTAAAATTACAGAATCGTAAAAAATACGCTTCGTGTGTTGTAAGCGGTAAGCTATGTGCTGTTTAGTGGTGAGCGAATTAACACTTGCGATGATGGGTATAGCTGTCAGATTAAACGATTTGCTACCAATGCCACGCTGGTTGCAGTGGTTGCTTCTATTAGCAGTAACTCGGGTTAACTGTCGATAGGGATCACTTTTTGATCTGATGGTTCGCTCACACAACATACAACTTGTACCGAAATATCAAAAATTGTAACGGTCATAGGGAGTCATGACATAGAAAACGGATCTTAGTCTTTTGAAATACTTCTATCAAGTTGAGGTTAGTTTGGATGTCAACAATTCTTTGCTCGTCAAAGTCCATCAAGCAGTTGGTGAAGATTTCTTGCTATTGTAGTCCTAAACAAGTGTTGAGTTATGGGTTTTACAAGGGAGTACAAGATGTACATGATTTAAGTCAATTTTCGAACTGGTGTGCTAGCTAATAGAATTTGGGAATAAATTTACCACTATTTCCATGGTATGTTTCGCGCAACTGACTCTGTGGCCCGCGAAAAAGATGCTAGTAGGTCAACCATTTGTACAGAAGATGTTGTTAATGATGCTCGTCTTGAAACAAAAGCAATAAAAACTTCGGAACGTCTGGTACAAAAAACTGAATTTTCTTATTGCCGACATACTACCTCAGGTGTCTTACGTGCAGTCAATGATTTCTCAATAATTTAATAAATTAACTAACAAGGTGGGAAATGACACAAAGTCTCGGTCTCGTTAATATAAACACGTAATTTTAACGAGATCGAGACTTTGTGTCATTTCCCATCTTGTTAGTTAATTGTATGTAAAGTCTCTTACAGTACAATGAACGATTTCTACAAATTTAATAAATGTTAAACATACCATTTTGTTTTAATTAGGCGCGGTTTCATCTTTCGGGGTACAATTCAACGTATGAGAACGTAGCCACTAACAATCCGCATATTTTTGTTAAATCTTGTTCAAAAAATTGATGTTCGGATAACGCAGGCGAATAATAAGGCCTTTTTTTTATTTCGCCGTCAATTCAGGGAGGTACAAAAACAATATTTCGTGTTGTTTTTTATTTAACTGAACGACGATGAACTGGGGTATTTTCAGCAGGACGGTGCAAAATACGATAGCTTTTCTACGCGAGTTTTTTCAGAGCCCTTTGATAAGCATACACAAGTTCAATTTCCTCCTAGGTCACCACCTTGTTTGACGATTATGGAATATGTTGTGTTCTTTTACTTGAAGAATAAAATTAGTTTAAAATTAGAACTCCTAAACATAATGTGTAGGAACTGGAATAAACGATGGTTCAAAATGTTTAAATGTTCAAACAAATGTTAAAAATTTCTTTCTTCTCAATTTTCCATTTTTAAAATTGTAGATATTTTACCACTTCAGTTATTAGCAGTAAACGAACAAGGTCTTACTAACTTGCCGTAATTAGATACTATTCACCATAGTACAAGGCTGGTTGATTTATAATTGCATAGATTTAAATCAAACTCCGCTATTTACTTCATATAAGTCAGCACTTATAGACAGGATTTTATAATATTTTTAACTTTTTTAAAACGGATATAGTACACTTGATGAATAGGAATCCTTGAACGCTAGACACACTGCACTTTATCTACGTGTGGGATTTATTTATTTATTACGACGAAAATCAGAGACACATCTTGCATCATAATACGAGACCAATTGTAATAAGCCGACGAAAAAAAAAATACATTCTTATGGAGGAGATGTGAAAAATGACGAATGTTACAGTAGAAGGAAACCGAATTTTCTACGAACGGTACTAAGAGAATTAAGTTACTGAATACAACATATTTTGTGTTTAGAAACCGCGTTCCCGTGGAACCCATCCATAGGAAACGAACTTCTCTCCCAAGTTCTTATGAGAGAGTCCCGAATATAACCCAGTCGCTCACCTACCTTCTTTGATATGGTCGCGAGGGGCACCAATTAAAAATGTGGAACACCGGCCAATGCAGTCTGTTGTCCTGACTACCATCACGGTTATGTTCATACGCAGCCAATCGTAAAATAGCACAACTTACACGAGCATATGTTTCTATTGCGGTGTTTCGGCACCTTACAAAGAACTGCATTAGCATAATATGATAACGGACAACAAAAGCATCCAAGTTGTAAATAAATTTACTGTGGAATATTGTACTTTTTTACCCAAACTCAAGAAATAATTAGCCTGATTTTGTTGATTTTTAAGAGAAAAATATTTTTAAAATGGAATTAAAGTAGATTTCTCTGTTAATTTTGTCGACTATTATTTAGGTTTTATTTTAAGTAGTTAGACATGTCTACGTTGTAAAAAAATAAGATTTGATATCTGGATTCAACTTATATTAGAACATATTTTTACAACAAGTATGTTTACACGTAATTGATGGTGTCAGTATAGCATCCAAAGTAACCTTAAAGGACAGAGTTATTTCAAATGATGATATAAGCTAAGATAACCGATTTTCTTTCATGACCACCTTTGACTAAGATCATTTTTGATATCTCGGTACAATAAACTGGTCTTAAAGAGACGCTGTTATATCTTAAATCAGTAATTACAGTCTTAATCCTGACGCTCATGCGGCAGTCCGAACTAACCACTGTGAGAGACCTTTTCGCAGCAAAGTTTTTCCCTGAAATATTCGCCCCGCTTCAGGTGGTAATTATTTTTAATTTAAATGTTAATTGTTAATTTCGATTAACGTAGGATGATCTTAACGGTATGCAGAATTATTTTGCACTGAATTATTCTACTCTGCGCCCAAAAATAAGACGGAAATCACTAATGCAAAATCAAGTCATGTTTGATGAAGACAGATTACGAAATTATGATGATGATGTTATTGTTCGCATTTATGGAGCTTCAACACAAATTATAAATCAAACAATAACCTGTGTAGAAAACTGTTTGATTCGCCGATTGCCTGCTTGCATTGCACTAAATTGCAAGCATTTCGAGGATTTGCCTTTTCAAGTTTGAATGCTATTACTTTAATTATGTGTATAGGTATACCCTGATTTAAAATAATAAACAATTTTTTTACTTGGATATTTGAAAATTTGAGTTACGAAAATGCGTTAATTTAAACGTTAAAGATAACCGTAATTTCTTAAGGAGGCACATTTTCAAACTTTCGTATAAGTGACTTTGCGCTTATTATTAGTCGTGGCATCTAGCCCCGGCGGAATTAATTTAGTGATACCCTGTATATTAAATTTAACATTACATACTTATCAGCATTTAATAACAATGCGTAAAAAATCTGGCGTTGTTAACAATGATCTAAATAGTTTGAGAATGACGAGGTTCCGCGCTGTCTCTAAATTTAAAATATTTGTAATATAATTTCTATTAAAAATCACAGAGATTTTTTTACCTAAACTTCCCTATTCGGTTCTGGCCCCCCGATGTGAAATTCATCCGCGTGCGGCCATTCACATGTCTGAGCATAAGGGGGTCGGTTTAGATCATAGTAGTCCTTCTGTAAACAACTGAAAATACTTAACAGGATATTGTATAGGGTGTTTAACCCATTAGTCGACAATGTCCTCTTTGAGGGACGACTATTACTAAGACGTTCTACATAAGAAAGTGGGGGAGTAAATGAATAAGTACTTCGCTGCGCCTCCCAGAGTTTTGTGCAAATGTGTTGACGTGTTAGTGTAGGTTATGGTGTCCATTGAAGCCGTTTACAGTTATTTACGTGCTGAAATGGATTCCGAGTTTTATTCCACCAGACATGACGGGTAAATATTTTGATTTATTACGAAATCTAATAACTTTTAGTAGTTATTACACTAACATTGTTTTGTTGCTTATATATTTATAGGGTTATTGTCCCTACAGTAATAAAATACAGTGTATATGAAGAATTAGAGTGCTTCTGTCCCTTTGGCTCAACTCATGGATGAAATGGACGACATAAGTAAATCAAAGGTTCTTATTCTTCCTCACGTGACTGGTAATGAAACCGGCGCAGATAGTGATTTTTCCGAATATGTGTAAAGTAGTTCCTATCAATTAAGAAGAGGATTTAGAAGATCGACCACCGTCAGCCCCTTTGAAAAAGACCTTTGTCTGAGATCATAAAAAGCGAAGGTGTACAAAACCCAGGACAGCCTGCGAATAATAATATAAATCTTACTTACACGCCACTGCCACCTGCCCAAAAGGATTTTAGTGAATCGTCACCAGTAGATTTTTTAAAATCATTTTTTGATGTCCCATTGATGAATCTTATTATCCATGAAAGTAACTAATATGATGATGAAAAAATGATGAACTATGGATGAGCTTTATGTGTTTATTGGGGTTTTCTGACTATCTGGGTATGGAAAATATCCAACTAGACGACATTATTGGTCAAGTGACGATGACAAGAACTGTTAAAAATAGCATGAGACTAAAAATATTTGAAAAAATTTAGAAATATATACACTTTAACGACAATTCTAAACTAATCATAGATGATTGATTAGATAAATTGAGACCGCTAATTGAAATCCTTAGCAAAAATTTTAGAAATCATGGAGGTTTGGATGAAATGTTTCAATTGATGAGAACATGATACCCTATTATGGGAAGCATTATGTTAAGCAGTTTATATGGAAACCTATTCGTTTTGGATAGAAAAATTGGGCACTGTGTTCAAGTAGCGGCTACTTGTATGGATTTGACATTTATACCGGTAGAAATTAGATTATAAAAAACAATTCGACTTAGGTGGTCATATCGTATTATCTGTACTAAAGCAGGTCAATATTCCACCCAAATAAGGGCCTTAAAAAAGGTTTGACAATTATTTGACGGGTTTACTCCTTCTATCTCATTTGGCAAATGAAAAATACTGCGCCACTGGAACAATTCGCGAAAACATGCTCGAGCAGTGTCTTGTTTTTGACAAAAATATGGGAATACTGCTAATAGGGGAAACTATAAATTTTTTATCAACGGTACAGTGGAAAGATAATAAAGTAGTTAACGTTGCATCAAATTTTAAGACCATAGATGTTGGAAGCCCGGAATGCTATCAAAACATGGGAGGGGTAGATCAGCTTGATTCCTTAATAGCGGCCTATAGGACAAAAATCAGACACAGGAATTGATACTGGCTATTGGCTATCGTCTAGACGTGACTGTAGGCAACTCATGATTGCTGACGAAGAAACTAAAGGTAAATGATAAAAATGCCAAAAGTGTAGTAGTGTTTTGAAGACACATCGCCTTGTGTTTCGTTCGGAGTCAAGCCACATCAAGGCCAAATTTCTCGCCCAATAATTGATACCAGTTATAACGATATAGGATATCTAATAATATATAATGAAACTGATAAGACGATGTAAGCATTGTAGTAGAAAAAGTAAGTTTATTTGTAAAAAATGTAACTTGGCACTTACGAACTGTATCATACTCTGTAATTATTATTCTTTTATATGTTACACAAACTTCTGATACACATAATAATATTATATATTATAAATATTGTTACATATTACGTAATTATATTTAAAATATTCAAGTTACATTTTTCCCCTTATAAGGGACCGCACTTATATAGAAAATAAAGGCTTCAACAAAAATGTGGGTGTTTTTATATAATTTTTAGACTTAAACATGCCCACAAATTTATATAAACAAGTCAAATTAAAGAAAAAACAACTTTGCCCACTAATGGGTTAATATGAGCGCTTTTTCTGATTTTCGTAAATGAATTCTAGTGACATGGCCATTAAATATTTTATTAAACATTACATTCACCATTATTAATAATAATATTTTTTTATAACTAAGTTAAGTTTTATAACTAACCTGACAAATTAAAAATATATGTCCTATTATATTTCACAACAAAGCATTGTATCCATAAGCGACACGCAGCAGAAGGGAGATTTTTGAAGCCCTTAAAACAATTATTTAATGTCAAAGCCCAATTCGAATTAATAGAGGAGAAATGAACTGAAAAGACAGACGATACTTTCAAAATCGATTCTGCTAAAAAAGCTATATCGTAGAAAATTCTAAGCACGTTAGAAAATGGGAACCTTTAAAATAGAACAGTAGAACTAACAAAAAAGAAACGGTTACCTATTTGTGTTTTATTGTTTTTACTAAAATTTCGTTTTCCGCGAGCTTTAAAACTCGTGTTTAATTGTAGTCATTTTTAAACCGTCATTTCGTTTTTTGCATTTTATAATTTAAAATATTTTTTTTTGCTACTAAAATAACCTATAGGCACACCGTTTCCATTACCAAATTCGCTTAGTAATCGATCATTTTTGCTACGCTATTTTGATATTTTGCATGTTTGACTATAAAATCGTTATCTGACTTTCTCAATCTTTTTTGAATCTAGCTCACTGTGGGTGGGGAGAAAAGAGATTTTAAAATGGACCAAAACGTCAGCCGCCAGAGCTGGCCTTAATGTTAAAAACTCGCATAGAACTGCAACAGTTACAAGTTTAGCGAAATTGGTTAATAATCAGCTTAGACAATTAACAGGATAAGGTAACATGAATTTTAATAATTCCTATTGACAACTAAATCAGCTGCTCCATTAAGACTTTATCACAAAAGTGAGGAAAAATGGTGAAAGCACACAATTGGTCGTTGCTACATCTACCGCGACTAGTAGCAGCAGCATGGTATATGGTGGGCCAATTATTAATTATAACCACAGGGTGTTTAATTATAACAGTTATTTCAATAGTTGGGTCCAAGTCCCTGTATTTAAAAAACAAGGACCAACGGTGAGATGTAACATGATGCGTCATCTCGTGGCGTTTAAATGCATCAACACGCACAATCTAACAGAAACTACCTTATACAAGTTTAGAGGTCAGAAAAGACCCACCTGCAAAAATCATTTTCGTTGTTCACAATTACAGGAGGAGTCGCCGCGAGGCAGCGTCAAAAGCATATTGTGGGCTTGGAACGAAAAAACAAATAGCTAATGATTAGTAAATGCCAAAGCCATTGCCATCAAAGGTTCATCTATTCCCTCTTACCAGATCCATCCGAAAATTAATTTTTACCTTGTAATATTGGACACTGCATTATCAAAAATAGAAGAAGGCTGGAGTAAATAAAACAAGTTCTCAGTTTTCTCAACGACCTAAATAATTTCCTTAAAACAGATAAACCAAATGCGTCTACAAAATGTAAATCTGTGGAAAGTATATCACATGATTCATATAATAATAAAAAAGATGTTATAGCTGAAGATGTATGCTATGAAATTGACAACGTTGTACCCTATATTTCCCCTGAAATGAACGCGTTAAATGTGATTCAATACATATTTACAAATAACCTCATCTATCTGTTTCCAAATTTAGTGTCTGCCATACGAATTTCTTTAACATTACCTGTGACTATGGCAGCAGAAAAGAACCTTTTCAAACTTACAATAATAAAAAATTCTTTGAGATCAACAATGGGACAAGAAAGGCTTTCCGGCTTATCTATTATTAGTATAGAAAAGGACATTTCGGAAGATATAGATATATCAGATATTATAACAGAATTTGGATTAAAAAAAGGCAAGAAAAGACTTATTAAGTAGGGTAAAGTAAGGATAGATGCCGCAGGGGGAGAGATGCCGAAATCACGTGACGCGGAAACGATGTACACTTGAGAACTACCGTCGGTCGGCGGTATCAAAGAGCTGTTGAGCCAGTAATGATTTGCCCGTGGTCAGTGTTGTTGTAGAGCACGTTTTAAAAGGTAAATTGTGCAATAAAGTTGGTAAGTAACGATTTTTTTGCCTAAAATTCATTTGTATGTTTTTAATGGTATTGGGTAAGTATCCAAATGAGAGTTGCAGCATGTGGCTACATCTCGTGGCAACCACACGTTTTAATTAATAAAATGGGATAATTTTGGATTTCTATGATTATATAGGGTATTTTATTTATTTTGTTTTGTATTTTTCGTTACTGACTTACACAGTACATGCGTGAGCTGGGGAGGCATCTTTCCGTATGAAAAAGGGGAGATGCCGCACTTTTTGATACGGAGAGATGCCATATTTTTTTAAACTTGTATTACATTTTTTAGATTAACTATGCCAAGAAAATACACTCGAATGCCATCGGATAAACCAAGAGGTTCCTATACTATTGCGATAGAAAAAGTACAATCTGGGGAAATCTCTAAACATGAGGCCGAAAAAAGATATAGCGTTCCTGCACGCACAATTGGTAGGAGAATAAACTCTGGAAAAATGGGGAAAGGATCGCTAGGGCCGGAAGGTATATTAATTTTTGAGATATTATTATTATTATAAATTTTGAAATATTTACAAAAACCTACAGAGTTTGCTTCATTTTAGGGATTCTTGGAAAAGAGAATGAAAGACGATTAGTTGTCCATATTAAAAATTTATGTGCAGCTGGATTTGCTCCTGATCGGAACGCTGTAAGATCTATGGCGTTTCATTTTGCAGAAAAGCTTAAGATTAAGCTTACTTTTTCGAAAGAAGATCAAAAGGCTGGCACTTAATGGCTAAGATCTTTTTTGGACAGAAATACAGATATTTTCATTCGACAGGCAGAAGGGCTGTCTTTAGCAAGAGCCAAGGGAATGAATCGGGAAGAAGTAGGAAAGTTTTTTGAACTTTTGACGAAAATTCTAACTGAAAATAATTTGATAGATCGACCAGGAAATATTTTTAACATGGTCGAAGCCGGTATTCAAATTATAAATAAGCCATCTAAGGTTTTGGCTCCCAAAGGTGCAAAGGATGTCCATGTCTTGACATCTCGCGAACGAGGTGAAAATGTAACCGTAATAGGATGTTGCAACGCTGAGGGGATGTTTCTTCCGCCACTACTAATTTTAAAAGGGGTTAAAAAAAACAAGAGTTTGCCGATGGTTTGCCTGCTGGATTTTCTGTTCAAATGAACAAAAAATCATCGTTTATTAACTTCCACATTTTTTTGTACTGGCTTAAGGAACATTTTCTAGAAAGCCACCTGGCAAAACACTACTAATTATGGATGGACATTCATCTCACTGTTTAGATATTGAAATGCTGGAACTGGCTGAGCGAAATGATTTATTCTTATTGTGTTTACCAAGCCACTGCACTCAAGCAATACAGCCATAAGACAAATCCTTTTTCGGTCCACTTAAGACCTACTGGAATCAAGAAGCGAAAACATGGATCCTGAACCATCCCAGCCGAAATCTGTCGACATATCAATCACTGACAAGCTGTAATACAGCGAAACGCGTCTGAGGTTGGCTCTGGCAGAAGAAAAAAGCAAACCCTTGATTTTTGTTAAGTTTTTCGGTTACTAAACCGACGCCCAGCTTGGGTACAGCGCTGCCTAGCGGGGACTCCTGCAATTGTGACTTAATGTCTTTGCAGGAGATCCTCTGATATTTGTGGCTTTGTAAGTCTATGTCAGAAGGCGCAGGTATGCTTAAGAATTGGTGTTCTTTACCAGCACCACGAGATGGAGCCGTCTGGCTTCATTCTGCGCCTGACGAGCTGTAATACAGCGAAACGCGTCTGAGGGTGGTTCTGGCAGAAGGAAAAAGCAAACCCTTGATTATTATCAAGTTGGTGAAATTTTGGGAAAAGTGTGGATGCGAGCTGCTACTGCTGTAAATGCCACTTCTGGATTTAAAGGTACTGGCATCTATCCGCTTGAAGAAAATGCTATTCCTGGTCATTTCTTTGCGATATCCGATGGAGCAACAGCAGAAGAAGACCGAAATGATGAAACTATTTTTCCTCGTGAGGAAACACAAGAAGAGTCGGATGAAACACCTGTACCTGTGCCTCAAAGGGACAAAACTCCAGATCACCAGTATAATGTTTCAACACATTTTGATACTAATGAATTCCTAATTCAAGAACTAAATGAAAACCAAACCCCAATAAAAAGGAGCGATTCTCTGGAGCCCCAGCCAAGTAGCTCAAAGAATTTAGATGACGAAATAACACCCAGTAAGTTTTTAAAAGAAATACAGCCCATTCCAAAAATTCCATTATCATTTAGCAAACGGAAACAGTCGGCTACTGAACTAACTTCTCCTGAAAATATTTTACAAAAAAAACATAAATCAGAGATAATTAAATCAAGGGCAAAAAACAAAAATAATAATAAAGAAAAAGTGGAAGAAATTCAAATAAAAAACAAAAAAAAAAAGTGACACAGTCGAAAGCGATGACGAAATTCCGTTATCCGAATTAAGGAAAAAAAATAATACCAAGCCAACCAAATCAGAAGAAACTGATAAAAAATATTTCTGTGTAGAATGCTTTGAAGATTACAGTAAAACTTTAAAAACAGTAGGTTGGATTTGTTGCTTAAGATGTATCAATTGGTTGCACGAGACATGTACCATGCACCTAAATATTTGTAATCCATGCAAACGTAACGAATTAAAAGAAAAATATACGGCATCTCTCCTTTATAATAATTAGCATTGGGCATCTCTCCGTACGTCTATAGGCATCTCTCCGTAACCAAGGGGAGAGTTGCCAGAAAAACACCTTTTTTTTAGTAGTAGCGTATTTTTTATGTTGTTTAAAGACCAGTATTTCAATTAAACTTAGTGTAAAGAATTTTCTTATGTATTTTGAAATACAAATTTTTCGTTAATGCTAGTCTTTGCAAATTTTTTCCAAAAAGTGTGGCATCTATCCCTACTTTACCCTATATGCACCAATAGATATGTGTATGTATGTATTTAATATAACGTATTCATTTGGTTGCTAAATCAATAAATTAATAATTACTATGTTAGGTTGTGAAATTAAAAAAAAAAAAACTGAATTTATTAAGTTTTCTGCAATTCGTTGTTTCATTTAAGGTAAAAATATTTCAAAGAAATTTCAATCAATCCATACGGTGTGAGGGGGGGGGGGGAATTATTCTGGCACACGGGCGGCGGCTATCCTAGGAACAGCCCTGGTCGGCTTAATGGCAACCAATGTGTATTGTTATTGGTTACGGAGAAACTTGCTGTCAATAACTTGCAAAATGCGTTATTTTTTGAATTTGAGCTATTTTTGATGGATAATCTGAAAGAAAATGATCCAAATATGAAAATAAATGAAGCAGCTAGCCAGCTAGTAGTTGTTGCCGAAAAGTCAAAGGAGCAGGACAAAACTGCTTATGGAAAATTTCTGGAAGTCTCCATCTCTTTGGTCTCACTACTCAATGATTAAATTTATGTTGAAATTAAATTGCAATACAAATATTAGTAAATACTATAAACTTGTTGCTTCCTTGAAGTAAAAAGGAGAAGGCTATCAACCTAAAAAGTCTACGATTTCAAAGAGATACCAAATTGAGTAGTTCCTGAAAAATTCATCAGGTGATAAGTACCTCATGATGAGAGTAGCCACTGAATTGAGTATATTTGCTGCTTGTCGCAGAAATCAACAATATGGAGGATTTGGATACTGTGAAAATGTCTCGGATTCACATAGAATATGAAGAAATGGGATAACAAGTTTCTATAAAATTTCCCGCGGAGATATGTGCCCCTGAAGGACGCCACGGAAAATCGGTTCTTCTTGAAAACCATTCAAAGTACTTAATATAACTTAATAAAAATTTAATGTGATGGGCACTAGTAAGGACCTAAAATAGTGCCCTTCAAATGTATTTAGCTTTTTTAGTGTACCACCTTGTATCATAGTTAAATGAAATAAATCTGGGTCGCTTGCACCTTAGACTAAATAAAAGATAATCTTGTTTATTGTCGCTAAAATGAACCGACAAAATAATAATAAACGAATAATTGTAGAGACCTATGTTCGCAAAAATGTGCGTTTTATTTATTTCGGCCCCAAAAAAAAACGTATTGTTGTTGCAAACATTACTATGGTACGAAACAAATAAAATATCCTGCATTTTAGAACTTGTCATCTTTCACATTGCTGACACATTGATCCATTACTTCGATATTAATTTACTTACTATTTTTGGATTTCGTGGTGAATTTAGTTGTGAATAAATTGAACTATAGAATACACTTTTATTGAATATGCCGATATGTTTCTGATGTATGGTCTTGCGTCTTGCAATGCTTTAGAAGTCAGAAGGTTATATCACGAAAGATCGTACTATGCCAAACCAAAAGACATTTCAATGAGTTGCCCAACGTCTAAGTCTAAATCCACATGCATCCGTGATCACGGATCCGTTGTTACAACGTGATCAGCAATGGCCAATCAAATATCTGTTTGACGAGCTGTCAAACCTCTAAACATATATTTGATTGGCTATTGATGATCACGTGGTAACAACGGATCCATTATTACGGATGCATGTGGATTCAGACTAAGGGAGAATGGTGGGTGATTCCAGTTAATAAGGTACTGCATATTATCGACTTTCTTCATAGTTTTAGGAAAGTTTGGAAAAAATAGTACTGATGCTGATCTGAGAAGAACCATACGTGCGCCGCAATTAGAGGAAAGTATTTTAAATGCTCTAGATGACACTCCATCAATGAGCACTCGAAAATTATCAGCACATTTTAATACATCCAAAACAATAGTAAACGAAGTTCTTCAAGAACAGCTGTTATATCCATATCATTTGCAAAAAGTACATGAACTGATTTCTGGAGATTTTCCTCATAGAACGCAGCTTGCAAACTGGCTATTGAATCAGCAGCGAAATAATGTAAACTTCATTAGCATTATTCTTTTCACGGATGAAGCAAGGTCTAACAAAAATGTTATCACCAAAACATGCACTCGACGGACGATGGGGCACCACCTCATTTCAGCGTTGGTGTGCGGGAGCACCTGAATAACGTCTATCCAAACCGTTGGATTGGTAGAGGACGACCTACTGCCTGGCCTCCCCGATCTCCCGACCTAACGCCATTGGATTTTCACCTGTGGGGACACCCAACAAGCTTGGTGTATTCCACTCCGGTCGGCATTAGGAAGGAACTTCTACAGAGAATCACGTTTCATTGTGATGTGATAAGGACCAAGGCTGGGTTATTGCGACGGGTACAGCAGTACTCTATTTGTCGTGCCCGCGAGTGTATCAAACTTCACGAAGCCTGAACCCTCTTATGAAGTTTTTTAAGGTGCCTCCTATTACATCACTGCGTTTTTTTTTAATTTTTGTATTTTTTTGGATTAAACAACTTAAAATGATACTTTTCTGTTGTTTGAATGTCTTTCGTATTACACCTTGTTGCCGAGAAACAAAATAGAAATCATGGTCCTTTTTATTGAAAATAAGCCATGAATTCGTTTAATATCCTTTTTCTCGAGAACGATTCATTTAATCGACAATAAACAAGAGTAGCTTTTTTTAGTCTAAGGAACAAGCTACGCAGATTTATTTTTTTAAAGTCTTTATCATACAGGGTGTTAAATTTAAGCATTAGGTTGTAAAGCTTAGTCTGCCGCTGGTAAACTAAAAAAGCTGAATACGTTCCAAGGACACTGTTTTAAGAAGTCCTTACTAGTGTAAATTACATTAAATTTTTATCAAATTATAATAAACATATCTCTGTAGGGAGGATCTGTAAGAAAAAAATTGTATAGGAAGTTGTCATCTTATTTTTCCATTTTCTATCTGAATCCGAGAGATTTCCCACATTTTCCCGGACAGCCTGTATAAGTGATGAATATGCCAGATACAAAAACTAAGGCTCCGCGAACTTTCACTGTAATTGAGCCAATGTTTTTGAATTTGTATAGAAAAAACAAAGCTTTTCAACCGGCAGATATCGGACATCGGACGAATGTTTACCAAATGTATAAACAACAAATGTGCTAAAAATCCAGTTGGTATTCTATTTAGTTTAAATAAGTAATAATTTATTAAAACTTATTATGTTATTATTAACATGTATATTTTGATAGAAGAATTAAATTCTAGTGATATACTGTGCTCGAGTTTGTGGTATTTTTAATAATTGGGTTAGTTTTGAGTTTGATTCAATATTCTGCATTTTACTGAACTATCCTAATTGATTGTAACGATCCCAGTTTATAATTTTATGTTGCTTTATAGGCATAGGTTATCATAGGTTATCACTGGTGTAGTTGAATAAAGTTGATAGAATTTGGGCACAGGTAGCGATCGGGTGGAATCAAGGTGGTTGATATAATTCCACATGATCCGCTAGTTAACCCGTGTAATATGAATTTAATGCAACCCAAACCTTCATCGATCTTTTTAAATATAATGTTACTAACATTACCTCATAGTTTTGCTAGGAATTCCCAGTAAAAAACCAAACTAACAATGAAAATGCAGGAACCACAAGATTTTCGTTGTTAGACAGTGCAATCCCTCATTTCACTCCATTCTGATATTTTAATAAAATGTTCTGCATTTCAGCCGTTGCGTTATGCCGTTAATCAAGGATCCATCATAGCGTCAGCACGGTTTCTCCCAACGCCGACGTGTAATAATTATTCATCTTAAAATGGAAATGATATTAGAGCTGGAATTGAAATAGGTTAACTCTAATAGCGAATTACCATTAACACAATAAATGTTGTGGTTTTTGAGTCTAATCTACCTTTAACAATGTTATAAGATTCCACTCGTACATTACTGTAATATTTGCACTTTAGTTAAAGACATGCTTTTTCTATTTAAAGTTCACGTACTGAATAGAGGGCACTTAGTAGTAATTAGGTCGTTGCACTCATCTGAACATAAGGGGGTTGGTTTAGACCGCAGTAGTCCTACTGTAAACAATTGAAAATATTATTTTATTAAAGAATCTCATATGTCGTTGGTATGTATGGAAAAGGTCGATTATTTCTTAAAGTAAACAGCTAGCAAAAAATAATTAACAAAAGTTTTAGGGTTTTTTAAGGTCTATAAAAATTTTAAAAGAACAAGTATAAAGGATGAGTCAGAAAGCCGTAAGAAAACAAAGTTACCTCTCCTTAATGGAATACCCTCTGTCTTAGAATATTTTTGGATTTATCATTAAATTACAATCATTTTTTAATAAACATATTATAAGTCTCAAGATATTGACTATTAAAAAATTACGTTTTTGAACTTTGACAGTCTCTAGCTTTCTAACGGTACGTCTTAGAGTAAAACGGCTTACATATCCCTATCTTAGTTTTTTACTATCTTCCTGGTGATGCCTACTTCCGGTTAAACCGGATGTAACTCAAAAGCCGGAAATATAGTACTTCCGGTTTAACCGGAAGTTCATATTTTTGAGAAGATAATAAAAAAGTAAGATAGGAACATGGACGCCATTTTGCTCTATGGCATAACATTAGAAAGCTAGATAGAAACTGTCAAAGTTGAAAAATGAAATTGTTCAAAAGTTGATATCTCGGAAACTATTAGGTTTAGACTTATAATACATTTATTAAAAAATAATTATAATTGTATGTAGAATCCAAAAATATTCTAAGATTTAGGGTATTCCATTAAAAAAAAAGTAACTTTGTTTTTCTACGGCATTTCGACTCATCATGTATACTAATTTCTTTAAAATTCTAATAAACTTCAAGAAACCCTAAAACTTTTGTCTTAAATGTTTTTTTGCTAGCTGTTTTAGTTTAAGAAATAATCGACCGTTTCCATACATACCAACGACCCTGTATAGGGTGTTAAATATTAACGTTACTTCTGTTTTTTCTCAATTTGTTTTTGCGACATTACCGATAAATAATTTAATAAACATTACGTTCATCATTATTAAGTATATTTTTTCATAATCGAGTTAACGATAAACATACACGATATTAAGCGATTTATATTGCTTTAGTTGTATTTTTGATCGGGCATTTTTCAGAAATATTTACCGAGAGGTGATTGCAATTTAAAAGAATAGTTTTAATTTTTGAGCTACAAACGTTTTAGAGAAATGTGAAAAATAAAATCTAGATATGGAATTTTATTTTTAAATATTCTACTAAATTTAGTAAAACCTTAACAATATTTTATGCGTAGACAAGCGGCAATTGACAAAGAAATTCGCCTCTGACAAATTGTATTTTAAGAACATTCTTAAGTTGAAAATCAAAGAGCTAGGCTAACGGTTTTTGAAGACTTATCTAAGTCGGCATAGTTCAAAAAATAAACCAGCAATACTGAGTTCGGTTCTAGGAATTATTCATTTCATTAGACTTATAATACACTTAATAAAAAATAATTATAATTTTATGTAGAATCAAAAAATATTATAAGATGTAGGGTATTCTATTAAAAAAAAAAAGTTACCTTGTTTTTCTACGGCATTTTGACTCATCCTGTATACTTATATCTTTAAAATTCTAATAGACTTTAAAAAACCCTAAAACTTTTGTCTTAAATATTTTTTGCTAGCTGTTTTAGTTTAAGAAATAATCGACCGTTTCCATACCAACGACCCTGTATAGGGTGTTAAATATTAACGTTTCTTCTATTTTTTCTCAATTCGTTTTTGTGACATTACCGATAAATAATTTAATAAACATTACGTTCATCATTATTAAGTATATTTTTTTATAATCGAGTTAACGATAAACATACACGATATTAAGCGATTTATATTGCTTTAGTTGTATTTTTGATCGGGCATTTTTCAGAAATATTTACCGAGAGGCGATTGCATATTAAAAGAATAATTTTAATTTTTGAGCTACAAACGTTTTAGAGGAACGCGAAAAATAAAATCTAGATATGGAATTTTATTTTTCTACAAAGTATAAATATTCTACCAAATTTAATAAAACCTTAACAATATTTTATGCGTAGACAAGCAGCAATTGATAAAGAAACTCTCCTCTGACAAACTCTATTTTAAGAACATTCTTCGCTTGAAAGTCAAAAAGCTAGGCTAACGGTTTTTAAACCTATCCAAGTCGGCATAGTTCAAAAAAATAAACCAGCAATACTGAGTTCGGTTCTAGGAATTATTAATTTCTCGTGTTAAGAGAAAAGCTACAATATTCTAAAGTAAATCTATTTATAACTTAGAATCCTTTATTGTATAATATTATATGCTAATGAGGTTCCTTGTAAGGTGCCGAAACACCGCAGCAGAAACATATTCTCGTATAAGTATTTTCTGATTGGTTGTGTACAAACATGGCCGCGATGGTAGTCACGACAACGGACTACGTGGGCCAGCATTCCACACTTTTAATCATTTTGAATTGGTACTTCACGCGACGTCACATATAAATAGATGGGCGACTCGGTTGTACAAAAGATCTTGGGGAGTGAAGTTAACTTGCGTCGGATGGATTCCACGAACACGCGGTTTCTAAACACAAAATGTATTCAGTAACTTAATTCGCTTAGTACCATTGGTAAAGTAAAGTATCCTTTTTCAGTCGGCTTACAATATTTATTCTCGTCTGCTAACACTAGGATGTGATTCTCTATTTTTCGTACTTATATATAAATAAATCCCACAGATGCGCACAGTGTAGTAGGTATGTGTTATGGTAATAAATTCTTATTCAAGTGCAGTAGGGGAATGAGGGGCATAACCGCATAGCGGGTCATAACCGTATACCCCCTCTACTTCTTAAAAGCGCCACACGTTTCGCGTTTTTCTCTTGACCTTGTCAGCAGATGGCAAACGGTTTTTAAAGGTGATGCATGCGGTGATTTATAGTTAAATTGTTTTGTCATCCAATTTAAGGTACGTGATCTTATTTTCTCTATTTTTCGGTTAGCCAATACTTTACTATGTATTATTGTTTATTTCATTGTATGGCGTTCGCTGTAGACTAACTTTTATAGTCGCATTTCAACCGTCGAAGTGTGCAGTCGCTGACAGTGACACTAATTTTCTCTCTCGATATTTATCAAAGTTTGAAATATCGAAATTTTTATTACAACTGTCAAGGAAAAGTCAATTTAATTAATTAGTTTTTCGATTTTTATGGAACTACGTAGCGGGGGGGATGCCTCCCGCCCCATCAACGTTAAGTTACCAACATCGGACGATGAAGTAATGGCCCCAGCCGAGGTCCAGGTATCCACAGACGAAAGGATTGAAGAATGTGAAAGACGTTTGGAGGCAAAATGGAAAAAAATGTTGAACGATAATAATATAGAATGGCTTAATAAAATACAAGGGATGAAGGAGGATGGTATTAAAAAATCCATTAAGATGAAAGAATTAAAAAGCACCATAAGGGAGTTGAAGGCCGAGATCGGCAGGTACAAGTCAAAAGACTCTGACATTACTATTACTCAAGATTCAAACTTAAATTTAAATGCTAAAATAGATTCAATTTTTGACAAGACAAGTACGTTAACAGACAACAAAGACGCGTGTATTGTTCGTAAATTTAATAGTAAGCAAATTAATGTAGATGCCATTGAAATCTCAAATCCAGGTTCAGATATGGAAATTGACTCTGTATCTGAGTCAGATGATAATAGTAAACAGTGGTCTAGTCAAAAGACTAGGAGGACACGGAAAAGGACACAAAAAACCTTGAAAATGACAATATTACAAGCAATAAAAAGGTGGCCGGTACTTCTGCTTGGCCAAATCTACCTAAAACTAGTAATAAGGTACTCAGCAACCACTTATCGCAAAAAGCGTCACAATCAAATAATAGTCAAATAGCTTCAGGTAGCCAAACAGAGGTACCGGCCCAAACCCAAACTGTCACTGTCACTGCTGATGCATCGGAGACCGGCCCGCGGAAATTGCGAGTCCCTCCGATCATTATCAGGGACAAGCACAGGTACAACGAAATTTCTGCTCACCTGCGATCAGTAAAGGTGGACTATGGTCGCGCTGTTACTGTGCCAGAGGGAGTCAAGATACATCCGCCTACACCGGTGGATTATCACAAAATTTTCAAGTTTTTAATCGCGAATAATCTGTACCACCACTCGTTCCGGTTCCAGGACGAAAAGGAGCTCCATGTAGTGCTCAGAGGCGTCCTGGAAACTTGGACCGAGGAAAAGATTAAGGGCGACCTAAAAGAACTAGGTTACAATCCTACCAAAGTAATCCGCTGGCACAGCCGCAGCGGGGCCCCGTTGCCTTTGGTGTTGGTTTTCTTGCCACGGTCCGAAAAATCAATTTATGAACTCCGAAATTTGGATGCAATGTCTATTAAAGTTGAAGCGCAGCGTGCTCGCGCTACTATATCACAGTGCCATCGCTGCCAGTTGTATGGGCATTCTCAATTTCGTTGCACCACACTAGTAAAATGCCTGAAATGTGCTGCTGACCACTTTTCTTACCAGTGTACCAAACCACGCGAGGAAAAAGCTAAGTGCTCAAATTGCGAGGGCGACCACCCCGCAAATTATATGGGTTGTCCACGGCTCCCGAACAATTTGAGCAATAACGTCGTGAAAAACACCAATAACATCACGCCAAAGAAAAACTTTCGCTGGGGACAGCAGGACAATAATAAACTGGCCAGCGATAGCAATGTGAATAAAACGAATCCATCACAAGAGCAAAAATCAACGCCAAGCGCAATGGAAGCAGCACTGCAAACTACAATGCAGAGCTTCCTGGCGCAGTTCTCTAAAATAATGGAGACTCAATTAAAAACAATAGTGAGTGCTTTTCAGAAAACCGCAGGTTAAATGGCGGCGCAACCGGAGACGGCATACATTAAACTCGCTACTTTTAACGTTAACTCTATCAAGCAACGGAGACTTGAACTTATCGATTTCGTCGAGAGAAATGAGATAGATGTGTTTCTGATCCAGGAGACATGGTTAAAAGGAGAAAGGTTTTCATTCCCAAATTATACCATATTTAGGAACGATCGCCTAGGTAGACGCGGGGGCGGAACCATGATTCTGGTTAAGAAACACATTTCAGCTCAAGTTGTGCCAGGTCCTAATAATTGTGCCCACATTGAAGAGACTTTCATTTCCATACGTTTTAAAAATATTCAACGCGTACACCTGGGATCTGTTTACTGTAGTCCGTCGGTAAATTTCAGAGGCAACTGCTTACAAAAAATTTTTGGTAACAATAACAGAACGATTATAGGGGGCGACCTCAACGCGAAAAACAGGATTTGGGGATGTAGAGCTACAAACCAAAGTGGTCGCACCCTATATGAATAAAGCTTTAAACTACCACATTCTACCGCCGGAAGAGCCCACGCACTGCTTTGCGCGGGGTCTTCCGGATATCTTGGACATTTTTGTGATCAAGAATGCTGTTCAAATGTCACAGCCATCGGTCATCTGTGATCTGAGCTCGGATCATGTACCGGTCATTATAGAAGTGGGTAATCCACTAGAAAAAGGTAGAGGTTTTGTTACCCGCACCTCAACGAATTGGCCCAGGTACAACAACATTATGAAAAATGTAGAGGCGTTGCAACCTTTGCGTAGCTCATTGGACATTGACAATGCGGTAAGCAAGATCACAGATGACATGAACGTAGCATTGGCCCAAGCATCTGTCACAGGAGTGTCCGGGTATTCAAAATACGGGGCTTTAACAGATGAAATTAAAAATCATATCAGAATCAAAAATCGGTTAAAAAACAGGGCGTATCGTACTGGAGATCCTCGCATCAAGGCGGAGGCCAATCGGGAAGCCGGGATAATCAGGGAATTGTTGATAGAACGGCAGTCGAACCTGTGGGACGACAAGGTTCAAAGTCTATCTATAGAGGACAACTCCATCTATAGAATGACCAGGACCTTGATAAAGGGCGCGCGAGCACCTATGTCCCACCTTAAAAATCAGGAAGCAGGTGTTGTTTTGATCGATGCCAAAGATAAAGCTGAATTGCTTGCAGAGAAACTTTGCGATCAATTCAGCGAAAACCCGACCAATGACGCGTTACGAGATGAGAGGGTCTCAAGGACGATACAAATTTATAAAACAATTAATCACCCGTTTCAGGACTTTCCTCAAGTCACCTTAAACGAGGTAAAGTCCCTAATTAGCGTGTTGAATATTAGAAAAGCTCCGGGTTTTGACGGACTAAAGAATGCGGCGTTGCGAAATCTACCAGACAAAGCTTTGGGGAACATAGTAAGCATATCCCAGGCGATAATAAAAGAGGGTCATTTCCCGTGTGTCTGGAAATATGCAAAAGTCATAGTTATATTCAAGAAAGGTGAGGATCCTATGGCGCCGGCCAGCTATAGGCCGATCAGCCTGCTGTCGAGCCTAGGGAAAATCGTAGAAAAATTAATCTTGAGTCGACTGAATGACTTTGTGTTTAGACGAAACGTTCTGCCTCCCGAACAGTTTGGGTTCCGGCCCGAACATTGTACATTGTCAGGCAGACTACGCGACTGACTTCGAATATAGTCAAAGGTTTTAATAAAAGGGCACACACAGGAGCGGTTTTCTTTGACGTGAGCAAAGCATTCCACAAGGTCTGGCACAATGGTCTCTTGTTAAAATTGATAAGGCTCGAAACTCCGAACTACTTAATCAAGGTAGTAGCTTCTTTTTTGGAGAATAGAAGTTTTGCGGTCTCGTCAGAGAATGCACTCTCTTTAAATAAACGCATCAGGGCGGGAGTGCCGCAAGGCTCACCTCTCTCTCCGATGTTGTATAACATTTATACTCATGATATTCCGCGAGATAGATTTACGCAGCTCTATCTTTTCGCTGACGATACAGCAATTACTTCGACTGCCAAATCACCGCGCATTGTCGTCAGCCGGATGCAGCGTCACGTAATCGAACTGGAAAAATGGCTAAGACGAAGGTCATCTTTTTTTCAAAAAGCACCGTTCGCAGGCCTGAAACAAGGCTTCGGGTCAATGGAGTCCAAGTGAATTGGTGCCAGGAGGTGAAATACCTGGGACTTATATTTGACCAAAGACTGAACTGGAGGCTCAATTCAATTAATAGGGTAAAGCTTGCATTGCGTCAATTAGGCTCTATCTACCCCCTGCTTCACAGGCGAAGTAGACTTGGTAATAGGACAAAGGTCAACCTCTACAAGGTATTGGTCAGGCCGGTTCCCACTAATTACTGACTCACACACGAGATCTAGACAAAACGCTACATACAAACTACCGAAAGACTGGCTCCCTGTCGGTCCAAACCCATAGTTGTGAAGCACTAATATCTTATATAGTAGAGAGGCACTATCAATAACAAAATTAATGGAAAAGGCGCCAAAATTATGCAGAACAAAATTCTTAAATCCAATACACCCGAACCACAATAATCAAGGCAAGAACCGATTTCAAAATTCTAGAAGTGACAAGACCTAAACAGTTTTCGACAAACCAATAGAAGTCAAAGGAGCGTTCCTGACTTAAAAACCCAGAGAAGATCCCAAGTACTAACTTTTATGCTTCGTAATTAAGCCTTAGATGTGATTCTACGATTCTCTATTTTTTTGTTACGTTGGATTATTAACCTGATCTACTTACTTTTGGGGCAAAATAAGCGAATAGCGTCCGGTTTTGCCCCACGCAGTGGTGAGAACATATAAAAGAAAAACGGAACGCCAAGGTTGGACGGAAAAGTCTATGCAGTATGCCATTAAAGTAGTTATTTTTGGAACAATGGGGTACCAGAAAGCTGCTGGTTCGTTTGGTGTGTCTCGTTCTACGTTGGTGGATAGAGTAAAAAAGAAAAAATCTGGCGCTTTACTTGAGGATGCTGCAGGAAAAGGTTACCTATTTTGTTTTACGTATTTACTAAATTTGATAAAATTTACTTTAAGAGACTAATCTATCTTTATTTTTTTTTTATTTTTTTAGGGATGGCTCATTTTAAGTATGTCTTTACAAAGGAGCAAGAAGACGAGTTGTTAGCCTATGTCAAAGATATGGAACTGCGACTTCTTGGCTTAACAACGACAGAATTAAGACGACTGGATTATCAGTTAGCCACAAAAAACAAGTTGCAGCACAACTTTAATACCCAAAAACAACTTGCGGCTTTAGACTGGTTAAAAGGTTTTTTTTTCAAGACATTCAGATTTCTCATTAAGGACACCAGAGGCAACTTCTGCTGCAAGAGTCATGGGATTTAATGAAGTTTCTGTGGGTAAATTTTTCGATTTGTTGGAAAGCCTTTTGGATCGATATAAGTTTCAAGCGAGTAACATTTACAATGTTGATGAAGTTGGACTTACCACCGTACCGAAAACTCAATCAAAGATTATTGCTTTAAAAGGCAGAAGGCAAGTTGGCACCCTAACGTCAGCTGAAAGGGGCCAGTTACTAACAGTAGAGCTGTGCATGTCTGCTGCAGGGCACTATATTCCTCCGCTTCTTGTGTTCCCGAGAGTCAGAATGAAGACCGAACTTTTAACTGGAACTCCACATAGAACAATCGCAGCATGCCAACCAAATGGATGGATGCAAACAGAAATTTTTGTCCAATGGCTGGAACATTTTATTGGTCACGTAAGATCTAGTAAGGGACTCTTGCTGATATTCGATAGTCACGTGACGCATACGAAGAATCTTAACCTTACTGACCTTGCAAAAAAAAATGGAGTAATAATTTTATGTTTGCCACCCCATTGCACACATCAATGTCAATCTCTCGACGTAAGCTTTAATTCGCCATTGAGCCAATTTTATAGTCAAGAGGTTAAGGCGTGGCTCAAAATGAATCCTGGGCGAGTTGTATCGCAATTTCAGACAGCAAGCTTATTTGGCAGATCATATCAGCGCGCCTCTATGCAAATGCAAACCGCTGTCCATGGGTTTGAAAAAACTGGGATTTACCCGATAAACCGTCATGTCTTTACAGAGGCAGACTTTGCACCATCAAAAACAACAGACAAGCCTGAAATCCAAAACAAGTCAGAGGTCAATATTCCTACATCTTCTGCACAACCTGTAGAAGTTGGTTCACTAGTTGTTAGCCCATGTGAATTGAATTTGCAACATGAGAAAATTGCTGGAATTTTGCAACCTGATGCAGATGCTGGACCATCTGGAATAGATGTGCAGCTAACCTGAACTAACCCAATAATGTGCATTCAGATACGGAATCTTAAGAAGCTGTGAAGACTCAACATCAAATTGAGACTACTCCTGAGAGCAGCCCTTTAAAGAAAAAACCTGAAAAAGATATTTCACCTAAAAGTTTAACTGATATTAAATTCTTGATTTCACCTCAAGATTTAATGCCCATTCCACATGCTAATAAAAGGAGAGTCAAAGCATACGTAGAGGCAAAACGGTGATTATAACTGAATCGCCATATCCACGAGAATTGACAGAAACATTATCAGAAGCAAAAACTCCCACCAGTGCAAAAATAAATATAGTTGAAAATAAGTCTTTACCCACAAAAAAAGTCAAGGCGGTAACCAAGAAACCTAATGAAAACACTAGAACAAAAAATCAGGCTGATGACACCCTTTGCTTTTATTGTTTCTTTATAAAACATATGGATATAAGGAAGCGACGAGTAATACCGTACACAAGAAGAAGGGTATTAAGCTACGACATCATCTTACATCATATTGTGATGTTCTTATATTTTAGATACCTACATTTTTTTTAGATGGCGCAGCCGCGTCAATGGATAATTACATATTCTCCTACCAAAATGAATGATGTAGTGCAACATTTTCTTTAAAAATAATGTACGGAATAACCCGATGCTTTGTACGGTATTATGCGAACGTTTGTGCAAATTCCGTACATGCAGCCCTTTAACAAATTATGTATTACCAACTATATATATGTATAATTGTGTGTGGTTATAAGATTGTGCGTTTTAATCAATACATATTATGCGCTAATCATAGGAATAATCCTTGTATCTGCAATATTTACGGTTAAGGATCAATTGATTTTCAGCCTTAGGTGTACAGTGTTATCCATCGCTCCCCTAATACTTCCGACTATTTTTTCAAATTTTGTATTTTTTTCCAATCAAATCTAAATTTAAAGAAATATATTTCATACAAATAATTATTGTTATTCTTAAATTTTATGTTGGTATCTAATATTATCACATATTAATGATCTCCTTGTAAAGGGCTTAGATAATAGGCTGGCCTTCGTTTTGGTGATTCTGGATTTTTCAAAGGCGTTCGACTGCATTGACCATGTGCTTTTGTGTGCTCAATTACATTATTTTGGTCTAACAAATCGGGCGCTCTCCTTTTTCCGGAGTTATCTTGGGGACAGAAGGCAATTTGTTAGAACGCATTCTGGGGTGTCAGATATGGGCAATGTTTCCTCCGAGGTGTCACAGAGCTCACATGGGACTCTACTCTTTTTATTATAAACTTTTGATATTGCTAACGAAACTAAGTTCTCAAACACATATTGTTATGTTGATGATACACAGATCCTCTATACTTTTGATCCCAAATATTATAATGAAATTGAGGCTGACATTAACTCCGACTTATAAAGTATTTTGACATACATTTTGACATACAGCGCAGGTGATTCTGTATACATACATATATGTTATTATTAAGCCTAAAAGTTAGTGCTAAATTATTGTAAAAGTGCGGTTGATGTGTCTTAAAAAACTATATATAACCGCTATTGGTTTGTGTCATGCGTGTTGTTAATTTACGTTGACGATGCTAAATCTATGGTAAAAAGGGTTAATGTTGAGTTGCTGCTTAGCAGCTAGAATTCACCCTTTAAAAATTTGTGGAGAGAGTTTTATTTAATTTAATCTGATTTTATTTGATTTAATATGATTTAGTTTGGTTTGATTAGTCTAATTATTTAATTACTTATGTGGCTGCTTTTAGTTTACTTTCTAAATTCTTAATAAAGACTTTGTGACTTTTATTTCTTGGGTTTTCGGCCAATTCCGGAATAGAGAAACAATATTTGTTTTCTGCGACGTCGTTTCGGTTTATTTTAATTTAAACCATCATCATATCTGGAAGAAATTCTATCTTGGGGTGACAGTAACCAAGTAGAATTTACCGCTAAGAAAACCCAGGCAGCAAATTATTCTAAAAAAGTTAATGTCGAAGAACTGAATATAATCATAGCGGGACACTCGATTCCCTTGACTTTATCAATTCATTTATTGAGCGTTAATTTGGATAGTCATATGTCTTGGCATAGTCACGTTGCGGCCATTGCTAAAGCAGCCTCGCAGAAGCTTGGAATACTTTTCCGAACTAAGAACCTCTATACACCTCAACAACTTTTAATGCTCTATAAAGCAAAAACTTACCATCGCTAAAGTACTGTTCGCATATTTGGGGCTCTGCTCCTAAACATATCCTGAGATTACTGGATTCCATTCAAAGAAGAGCCATTCGCTTGATCGGTGAACATGATCTGACAAACAACCTAATAAGCCTTGAGCACCGAAGTCAGATTGGCCACTTTTTTTACAAATACTTTCATAGCAAGTGCTCAACTGAGGTTGCCCGCTTGATTCCACCCAGAGCGGTGCATGGCAGAAATACACGACGAGCCACTGCACCCCACCCGTACGTGATTCAACGTAGTGTCTTTCGCACGACACCGTTTAGAAATTCTTTCATCTGGAGATCGTCATCACTCTGGAACGACCTCCCTGAGGCCGTGTTCCCCAACGAGTATAATCTCCAAGGATTCAAGACAAACGTGAATCGTTTCCTACGTACACGCACCGCTCGCAGGGCGCCATAAAGGATTAATCCTGCAGTGCTATGCCTTATCATAAAAAAAAATCAGACATTATTATTTTACATTGAAATTTTTTATTACTTATCTATTGTCAAAACATACCTTGAGTTTCTATTACTGCGCACTTTGTTTACACTGGTATACAATTTTGTAGAGCTGTTGTTCTACATGCATTTCAATTGAAACTAATTTTACATTTTACCATTTTTGGGTTTCTTAGGTCTATGGTTATATATACTGGTAATACCTATCTTAGGTGGGTAATTTTAATATCATTTAATGGAAAAATTTGCATTTTATTGTGTTATTAGGGTTTATACAATTTAGGTTATCTTCGTCTGGTTTATTAGAGTTGGAAATTCCTATTTTTCTGGGTATTTGAAATTGTTTTTTTATTTTGACGAAAGAAAGAAATTTTGTTTTTTTTTTAATTTGATATTATTGTATTATTAGGTCACTATATACCAGCTTAGGTTATCTGTATCGGTTCTATACTTTAATGTATTCCTTTATTTTTTTATATGTATTATTTCTTTTATTTTTCGTTTTTTATAATTTGATTCATGACCAAGAATTTGAGTCAGGAGAAAATATATAAATAATATACATAAAATAATATATGAAACTTAACAAAGACTATTATTATTATTATAATAATATAAAACTATTTATCATCATTTTTATTACCCGCGTTTGTCATTTTGCTTTGAAATTTAAAAACTTTCTTGTCTGATAATTTTTATTCATAAATAATCAAAAGTATGGAGCAAAATTGATATTTTAACGTCCACCGAGTTAAGAAAAATTGCAAATAAGACATTAATTCAACTTTAATTAGATAAATCAGATATACGAAAGTATATGAAACCTGGTGTAACGCAACACTACTGAAAATGTTTAAACTGCTTATTTCAAAGAGGAAAGCAAATTCAAGAAAGTCATTGATCCTCCTTTGGTCCTTAATTACGCCCTCAACTCAAAAAAACGTAATCTGAGATCTATACACGCCCAAATCGGTCATTATAGATTTAGATGGCATTTAATAAGTTTAGGTTAGTTCAGGTTGGGTTTCAGAAAACAAAACTAAAACAACGCTGCAAAACCTAGTAATGGATAATTTCAAATATGATTTTACAGTATTACTGGTATCTCTGAGTTTGTTGACTTACGAAAACATGTGCCAGTATACAAATAGTTGAATTTCTAACTCTTTTTTGTATAATTGTTATTTATTTTAAGGTAAGATAAGAGAGACGTAAAAATCAAAACTACAATTCCGGAGCGAAGCAATGTTTGAGTTCAGTTATGTTATAATCAGTTTGAGTTATAATTCAGCTATGTAATAATTATTCTATCAAACCATTAAATTGTATAACTAAATTACAAGCACACTACATACATTGGCACATCGGCGTATTTCAAGCGCAATATTGATTTAACGTAGGTAATTATTTACTTCATTTGAACGGGTACTTTAGCTCCACTTCACAATTTCAAATGTAGAAAAATATTTAGTTGGCTTTAACGCCTTTGTTAAGGGGTGAAGCAACACCAAGGTCTGATATAATAGCCTGGGTTTTGGTATGAATTTTTGCAGCAAAGTTTTAATTTTATATTTTACTACAGAAAAACAGAAAACAAATAGACGTAAAATATCATGCATAGACAAAAAAAAATTTAAAAAAATGTTGCAGACTGAATATCCGGCGACAACAGTCTTCGAGAAACCAAACAAATTAGTTGTCGAATCTGGTCATCCCGTAATAAAAGCTGAAAAAGGTTTTGCATTGGAAAGCAACTAACTATTGAAATTATGGGTGGAGGACCTGCCCAGAGAGCAACAGGATGGAGCGATGAAGGCTCGTGAATACGAAAAAAATCTATTATAATGGAAGATGTGTCAATGGTCCATAAGGAATATCGATAGGAAAAATACCATATTTGGTCATAAAATGTTAACAGGTATAATGTGAGGTGTCAACATAAAATTTAGGTATCAACTTTTGTAGCCCAATTTTACTAAAGCTTCAAAAAATTAGCTAATAACATAGAAACAACATTTTTACTGTAATTACTACTTCTTATTTTAGTTTGAAGCATTAACTTATAATTTCATTAAATTTTAATTTTTATTTAATTGTGTTTATCCGTTTTGCTTAATTTTATAGCGCACATGCAATCTTATCATAAATGAATTTCCAAAAATAAATGTTTGCACTGAACGAAAAACATTTCAGTCTTTATAAGAATTATTATGACCTTTATACAGGGTGTACCATTTAAAACGAAATAGACTGGATAGGTTTGTCAAGGGGGCAGGTTTTTGTTATCATTTTCAACACTGCAACTTGAACCCCCTAAGTTAGGTGGGCCAACTCTTAAAATTTCAAATCGAAGAAGGGGTCGAGAGACACTTCATTTAAAAGGATGCTCAATTCTCTTTTAAATGGCATATCATTCGTAACATTTGGTCAAATAGTTTCCGAGATTAATGCGTAATGGTTTTCTATAGTCTATATATAAATGATGTGAAGTAATAAATCAATCGAAACCGTCTTCTCCATGGGCGTGCAAGATTTTTCGGCATGTATAGATTTAAATAGGCCTGAATTTTTAAATTTGTGCAGAATTAGTTCAAATATCGACATTAAACTCAAGTTTTGTCTTCAAATATATATTTTAATATTAAATTTTTTAAGCCTAAAATTATGTACAGGGACATTTTTTTAAGTGTCTCACCCGATTGGCGATTTTCCTGCTGACTATCATAAAAAACTAATTACATATTTCTGAATGATTTGCGATAAGGAAGCCGAATTTAATGTAAAAAAATACATAGATTTACAAATTTGACAGATGAGACGCCATTTTGAATTTTCTTAAATGGCAACCCCCATAAATAACCACACGATTGGATTGCATTTGGCGATCCGATTCTAAAACTATATAATGTATTTTCAGCCAGTAAACCTGCAAGATGGCGGCGGGCAAATCATGTCAGTGCTCTCAAATCACGTTTAAACGAAGATAAAAAGTTACTAGGATTTCACACCAGAAATTATTAAAATTAAATTCCAAACATAAACAAAAGCAACTTTTATTAGGTGCCTAGATCGTATATCTATCATGTTTCCTCCTGTTGAGTTAAATACATGCTAGAGAGAGACACACACCGGTGCTAACTAACACGAATCATTATACGATCACAGGCCAGGTCAGGCTTTGCTTCTTCCCTGCTATAGTTGTGATAGTACGGGCAAATCAATTAAAAAAGAATTGCATGTAGTCATGTGAATTTCACGGCATTGTTATTAAATGCTTTTTATCATTTTGCGTGTGGTGCCATATGTAAATTTCTTAATTCGCTTAACCTTTTAATTGCCACTATCTATTGCATTCTTGCGCCAAACAAGTACACAAAATAGGGACACTGGTGGTCAAGCAGAACACTTTGGACCCTAAATTTCTGACACAAACCGCGGTAAAAAGAGCGCGATCTTACTTGGTACCCCATAAATTTAATGCTTATGTCTTTGAACGAAATCTAGTGAGAATAACTTTATTTAAAGTGTTGCTTATGTTGACCAAAAAATAAAATGGTTCTTTATACCGGGTGGTGCATTGATCCACGCAACATACGAAATCCCCATGCAAATTTGAGGGTGGGTAAAATATTAACTTATCCCGTGTTTATTTAAAAAAAAAGGTTTATTGAAAAACGTTAAGAATCCAAACGACAAAATTTTAGCTCTTAATAATAGTTTGACAATGTTAATATTTACTTTGTAAATCTGTGTAACAATAAATAAATAAACTGAAAAAAAATGTTGACTCAAAGTGCTATTTCACCTAATGACAGAAAAAATACGCATACGAAAAAATGACAGCAGTGCACCACTTGTTTTATAAAAAATTATCAAAGACATGTTTGCAAGCCACTTGGTGGAGGACTCTAACTTTTCTAAATAAAGTATGTGGTTTTATATCCTATTGACACATACTAAAATTGAAAATAATCTTAGGTACTTTCAGAGATAGTATAAAATAAAAACACCTAGTAGCAAAAAAATGTGGCCGTTGCGGGCATACGTTTAGATAAACTTTTCTCCTAAAAATATCATAAGAAGTCACACCGAAATATTACTAGGTCATTAAGGAATACCCTGTATATTTAAAAAAATTGTTTTCATTATTATGGAAATTACCATATTTTATTACAATATTCAAGTCCGGTTCTGACCATAAACAGCTGCTCGCCATTGTATTGCTACCAATATTATTCTTACTAAAAATTAAATAGCTGAAATATGACTGTTGTCATATGACATGTCGGCCATCTTGCAGGTTTACTGGCTAAACCAAGTTTAGTTGTTGACACTTATTTTCAGCCGTTTCGAAAATACGAGCGTTCCTAATTTGCCTCCATCGATTTTGTCTTTTAAGTGTCTCACCCCTTTAATAAATAGACCTTCTAAGCTGAACACCCTAATTTTTTTCACAGTGATATAATTTCCCGTGAGCAAGCGATCTACGCTATAGTCAAATCCGACAGATGTCAAAAAGTGACAGATACGACGCCATTTTGAATTTTCTTAAATTGCAACCCCCATAAATAACTACACGAATGAATTGCATTTGGTAATCCGATTCTAAAACTATATAGTTGTTGATACGTATTTTCAGCCGTTTCGGAAATACGGGGGTTCCTAATTTGCCTCCATCGATTTTGTCTTTTAAGTGTCTCACCCCTTTAATAAATAGACCTTCTAAGCTGAACACCTTAATTTTTTTCACAGTGACATAATTTCGCGTGAGCAAGCGATCTACGCTCTAGTCAAATCCGACAGATGTCAAAAAGTGACAGATACGACGCCATTTTGAATTTTCTTAAATGGCAACCCCCATAAATAACCACACGATTGAATTGCATTTGGCGATCCGATTCTAAAACTATATAGTTGTTGACACTTATTTTCAGCCGTTTCGGAAATACGGGCGTTCCTAATTTGCCTCCATCGATTTTGTCTTTTAAGTGTCTCACCCCTTTAATAAATAGACCTTCTAAGCTGAACACCCTAATTTTTTTCACATGTAGGATGACCTTCCATTTCTTAAATAAAAGCCGATTTTTTACAACTAACACTTTTTATTAATTCTCATCCTCGACTATCATTTTCAGACCTCAGACCGATGACAATCCCGTCCAACTCCCCAACTGTTTCCACGCAAAGTCACAAGGCTTGGCGCGAGATTCAAATTTTTTTAGTTATAGTACTACAACTCGGCCGTCCTGACAATTAGAACGTCCTCATTCGAATACAAACAATAACTCTCCTTAATCTTAACAAATACATAATAGTATAACACAAAACTCAAAATATCATAAAGATGTCATAATATTGGTTCGTAACAGTCATAATCATAAATCATAAGTACTACATAAGGCATAAGACTTTCTAAGGTAATTAAGGTAAGTATCATAACAATAATATTCATAATTTTACGTTCAAGTAACGTCCTAAATTTACCACTTCTAAAGTACGTAAGTTGGTACATAACATAAGTAACCTAACTTGAGGTAGACTCAAATTCATAATCTAACATAAAAATTCACTTAAAAGTCATAAATTTAACATAAGTTTTATATACCATTGGCATAAGAAGCGCATAATGGAAACATGAGTTTACAATTTTTTTTTTTTTTGTTCTTTGGTACAATAAAATTCATAAGGGTAATAAACTTATAAATTATTATTATCAGAGCTACAGTCAAGATTCTCCTGAACATCATTATTACATACTCCATAATTATCGGGGGAACCTGCCCATAACTTTAAATGATCTGCGTCAAAAATACCCTCAAAAGGCCTTTGAGTAATTTGAAAACCCTCTACGTCTTTTATAACATATTTATCATTTGGTAAGCATTTTTTTATTACATATGGACCCTTATATTTAGGTAATAATTTTTTATTTACTCCAGGAGTAACCTCTACGTTAGGAATCATTATATAGTCACCAACTTCATAATGTTTTGCCGTAGTATGTTTCTTATCATAATATTTTTTATTGTATTCTTGATTTTTCTAAATATTTTTGGCAGCTTTTTCGCGAATTTTATCTAAATTGTCAAAATCATCATAATTAAAAGTAGACAAAAATTGTTTAACTTTATCTTTTACACAACCTTCTTGTGCTAACCCGAAAAGTAACTTCGAAGGAGTTTCTCCAGTTGAATGATTTATTGTATTATTTATAGCAAACTCAGCTTCATAAAGGACTTCGTCCCATCTATCTGGCGACTCTGTTAGGATTTATATCTTTTTTCTTAAGTGCCAAGGTGACACTATTACAATCTGTAAAGATTTTAATAGGAACACCCTGCAAATAAACGTGAAATCTTTTTATACTGTTGATTATAGCAGCTAATTCTAGCATAAAACTGTGTTGCTTTGATTCTGCTTCGTTGGTTCTCTGACTAAAATAAAATGCCGGGTGAAACTTTAAATCATCTTGCTTTTGCAACAAAATACCCGAATATCCATGAGAGCTCGCATCACAATGCAACTGAGTTTCAGCCTTCGGTGAGTACAGCGCTAGTACTGGTTTAGATACCAATATATCCTTCAACTTATTAAAACTATTAATTTGCTTTTGACCAAAACAAAATTTACTTTCTTTTTCCAAAAGATCATATAGAGGACCAGCAATTATTGAAAAGTTTTGAACAAATTTTCGAAAATAAGAGGTCAAGCCTATAAAACTATGAACTTGCTTAATATTCTTTGGCATTGGGTAGTCTTTAATTGCTTTTAGATGCTCATCATTAGGTCGTATTTCTGACTCACTGATAATATAGCCTAAATGTCTTATTTCAGTATACAAAAACGTACATTTATCTAACCGCAAATTCAATTTGTTCTGTACTAACAACTGAAAAACTTCTTTAAGTATATTTTAAATTTTCTTGGATTGTAACTGAAGGTATTAGTATATCATCTATATATATTAGAACTTTATTGGATTCAATGAGATCTTTGAAAACCATATAAACATATCTCATAAAAACACTAGGCGAATTCTTTAGACCAAAGGGCATCTTCAAAAATTCATACTGAGCAACTGGTGCTACAAAAGAGGTGTATTTAATAGAAGATTGTTTAATATCAATATGGTAAAATGCACTTTTAAGATCCAAACAAGTAAAATAAATAAAAAAATACTTCTTACCCTTAAGTTGGTCAATTTGATCTTCTATTAATGGAATAGGCCAGTTGTCACGTAAGGTGTGTTTATTTAAAGCCCTAAAATCTACACACATCCTATAATCATTGGTTTTCTTTTTAACTAAAACAATTGGTGAAGCATATTCAGAATTACTCTCCCGAATAACACCACTTTCTAACAATTCAGAAGTCAAGTTTTGTACAATATCTTTTTCAGTAAAAGATAATCTTCTAGGTTTAAAATAAAAAAGAGAATGATTTGGCTCTAACCTTATTTCCATTTTATACTTCGTTTCTGGCTCTATAGGCCATTAAGTGTTAATATAATTATCAACAAATATATCAGATAACTTTTTACGATCACTTGGACTCACAAGTGGATTCATATTTAGATCTAATTCCTCCTGACTAACATAGTTAATATGTAAAATTTCATTGAAAACATTTTCGTTTTCTGTCAAATAATTTAAAGGATTTACCTGAACCTTGTTACCCACAAAAGTTAAAGAGAAATCCGAACTAGACATAAAATCTCTTCCTAGCAAACACTTTACTGGAATCGCCTCATCGGGTACAACATAAAATAGAATATCAACCTAAATATCAACATTAACCTTGACCTTACATGTTAATGCACCTAAAATTTCCAACCTTGCCTTGTTAACACCCTCAAAATCTTTATTTGGTGCTTTTAACAAAGCAAAATTAAAAATATCAAAAACACTTTTCTTAATAAGTGATACTACACTACCAGAGTCTAAAGTTCCGTCTATAAATACCTTCGTCGAATCCTTAACAAGATACACGGGTAAAATGAAGCTGGCTGTAGCACCATTTTCCACCACTAAAGCTGTGCCTCCTTCTGCACTCTGTTTCTTTGGACACGAACTACGTTTATGATCCATGGACCCGCATTCATAACAGGAACCTCTCAGTCTTGTTGGTTTTCTACACTGGGAAGCAAAATGTCCAATAACATTGCAATTGAAACAACGTACAGTCTCCGAATGTTCAGGCACCTTGTCTCGTCTAAGTGTGATACCCATTTGCTTAATAACAGGCTTCTTAATGTCTACTTTACTGTCAGACACTCGATTTCTTCTTGCACTTACGATTCTTTCGTAACTAATAATGTCTTGATATAGATTGTCTTCATCTCTATGTTGTTAAGACACAATAAAATTACTCAACTCTTTGGACCACAGACCTATCGCTATCTGCTCCTTAACTTCTTCAAATGTAAGACCCAACTCTTTGCATAATCCTACTTTTGCATGAAAATACACACTGACGTTCTCACTTGATTATTGTACACGAGTTTGCATATGTTTCCACAAATCAGTTTTACTTTTAGTGAAAATGAATATCTTTTTAAAGGCAGTTTTGAAAGTTATCCAGTCTATAATTTCGTTACTTCGCCCTGTGTACCAAAATTTGGCAGCTACTACCAGGTTGCTCTTGGCTGTTTGAGAAATAAAGGCATCGGGCCATTGGTGAAGTGTGGCTGTCGTTTCCAACTGCTGTAACCATCCGTTGGCTCTGCCTGGTTCTTCTTCACCGCTAAAATTTCCAATCGTCTTTGATAAATCAGGCATAATAAAATTTTCTATGTTGGACCCTTCTTCTTGCAAAGTCTGTTGTTGCTGTTGCTGCAATTGCATCATTTGCAACATTTGGGAGTTTTGCTGCAGTAATGCAGTTACTGTATTCATAATTTGTCCCATTTCCAAGGCATTTGGTTTGTTCACCGGATTATCTTGGTTTTGGTTCTTTCTTCGGTCAACAAAGTCTTCAAAATCTTGCGCATCAAATTCGTTTTCTTGCGACTGAGCCATATTTTTGTCATCACATAACCCTCAAATCAAATCTAACAGACTAAATTCACAACATCGGAGCAAAAACGGCGAAATATCTAATCCATAATATTAGATACTCACATCTGGGAAAAATCCCACTTCTGAAGTTGTAGGATGACCTTCCATTTCTTAAATAAAAGCCAATTTTTTATAACTAACACTTTTTATTAATTCTCATCCTCGACTATCATTTTCAGACCTCAGACCGATGACAATCCCGTCCAACTCCCCAACGGTTTCCATGCAAAGTCACTAGGCTTGGCGCGAGAGTCAAATTTTTTTAGTTATAGTACTACACACAGTGACATAATTTCCCGTGAGCAAGCGATCTACGCTATAGTCAAATCCGACAGATGTCAAAAAGTGATAGATACGACGCCATTTTGAATTTTTTTAAATAACAACTCTCATAAATAACTACACGAATGAAATGCATTTGGCAATCCGATTCTAAAACTATATAGGTGTTGATACTTATTTTCAGCCGTTTCGGAAATACGGGGGTTCCTAATTTGCCTCCATCGATTTTGTCTTTTAAGTGTCTCACCCCTTTAATAAATAGACCTTCTGAGCTGAACACCTTAATTTTTTTCACAGTGACATAATTTCGCGTGAGCAAGCGATCTACGCTATAGTCAAATCCGACAGATTCAAAAAGTGACAGATACGACGCCATTTTGAATTTTCTTAAATGGCAACCCCCATAAATAACCACACGATTGAATTGCATTTGGCGATCCAATTCTAAAACTATATAGTTGTTGATATTTATTTTTAGCCGTTTCGGAAATACGGGGGTTCCTAATTTGCCTCCATCGATTTTGTCTTTTAAGTGTCTCACCCCTTTAATAAATAGACCTTCTAAGCTGAACACCTTAATGTTTTTCACAATGACATAATTTCCCGTTAGCAAGCGATCTACGCTCATTTTATCTCATTTTTTTGATTGATCAGAAAATTAAAGCTTTTTGAAAAACACAAGATCTTTAATTTATATACCCTTTAACATGGGAACAGGGAAACAAACACAATTAAAATGAGAACTAAAAACGTGTTCTGAATCAATTGACAGTTAAAAAAAAAAAAATGTTAGTATTAAAAAAAACTAAAAACCTGTATATTTTTAGTTACCTATAAAACTATTGATTGATTGATTGCTTCTTTTTGTGTGTGAGTGAACTTGCAGTGTGTCTCTCATTAACATTCAATCATATTTTTTTATATATAGTTCGTTATGAAATCAAATTAAAGAAAAGATAAATATTAACTTTTTTATTTTTTTTTCTTTCTTTTTTTTCAACTGTCAATTGATTCAGAACACGTTTTCAGTTCTCATTTTAATTGTGTTTGTCTCCCTGTTTCCATCTTTAAGGGTATATAAATTAAAGATTTTGTGTTTTAAAAAAGTTTCAATTTTCTGATCAATCAAAAAAATTAAACTAACTTAATTACGGGTTATGGGACCTTAGGTTCCCAGTACCCCCCAAAAATTTTAATAAATATGTTCTAAACCTTTATAAATGAGTCTTCAGCAAAATGAAATCACTCTTAAATTCTAACAAAATCTCTCTTTCTTGCATTTAGACAAATATCACGATATGAATTGAAATGTCCCACAATTCCATTTATATATCCCTTCTTAAAACTTTCATGGGAAGAACATCATCTTTCTTTATAACCTACTAAATGTGACAAACCTTTCATAAGTACTTTTAATTAAAATTTTGATTTAAGATTTCAGTATGCTGATTACGTTCACTGCTTAATACATTTTCAAATTTCAAATCTTAAAGCTCCATCAACGTCACCTTCCACCAATAATTTCTCTCTATTGCTAATACCAACAGCACCACTAATTTTGTCTCCTGAAGATGAAGATCGCTACCTTCGAAACATGTAGGCGATTTTTTTATTATAAAATTGAGCCTTTGATTGCTCTTTATTAAATCAGTGGAGAAAGACTTTTTGACTTTCTTTCCTCTCCCTATATTTCAACTCCACTTAGAGAATGGAATATTTCCTTAAATTAACACCTATGATTCTATTAAAAGTAAGAATGCGGATTTAAGTGTTGACAACGCAGTGCAATTTACAGCAGATACGCTTAACGCTGGAAAACAAGAATATATAATTTTTTAACGTTAAACCTCCAAAAACTTCTTCAGGACAACCAAAAACTTAAGCTGGATTACGTTTTAATGCAGAGAGTAAGGCGAAAAATTCATAATTTCTTAAGAAAAAAAAATTCTACTACCCTTTATGTGGGGAAATACGCTTTGGAAATTATTAAAAAAAATGGGTTTTCGGTGCAAAAAACATAATAGGCAATCAATATTAATAAACAGAAGCGATGTCATCTGTTGGAGAAGAAGTTACTTAAGAAGCATTTGAAAAGCCAGAGAAGAAAACAAAAAAATGTTTTACCTAGACGAAACATGGTTAAATGAAGGCCACACTGTGACTAAATTTTGGCAGGATGAAAATATTAAAAGTTCAAGGTAAGCTTTTTTTGGATGCAGGATTAAGACCGCCATCTGAAAAAGGACATCGACTTATCATAACCCATATTGGAAGTTCTAAAGGCTTCGTTAAAGGTGATCTACTGATTCAATCTAAAAATACAGGAGACTATCACGACGATATGAATGCCGATGTCTTTGAATGGATGAGCAAATGTTGGATCTTATGCAATAATTGTATTGGATAATGATAATGCAAGTTATCGGTCTAGGCTGACGGAAAAATTATCAACAAGGGTGTGGCGTAAAAGTGAAACAACAGAATGGGTAAGTTTCATACAATTTTCATTAGATTCCTAAAAAAAACGAACTATTGGTACTAGCCAATTTACATTAAAATGCATTCAAAAAATATATACTCGATGAAATGGCAAAGTTACGAGGAATATCTGTGCTCAGACTTCCTCCTCCAGCACTGCGAATTAAACCCGATCGAACTTATAAACTCAAACTCAAACTCAAAATATGCTTTATTGTCGAAAAAATATACATTCTTATTGACAAAGCTTGATAGAAAGAACACTTACACTAAAATACAAAAAAGTAACATTAAAAACAAAAAATAAGTAATTAAAAAATTACTAATGTCATACAAAGCCAAAGTAGATATAATTGTTAATGCACATAATGCAGACACAATAAGTTTTGCTAAAAGTCCTCGGCAAAGTCATAAATAGTTTTAAAAAAGTCAAATATACATAATATAATAAATAATATATAAATACTAGGTACTCAAAATTACACTTTTTATTATTTTTTCCTCAATAAATAAATAAAAGGCTTCAAACCAAAGTAAAACAAAAGATACATGGTACATCAGCAAACAAATTTAAAAATGATCCTGGTGATACTCCTGCAGGCTGTAGTAGGCTTTATTAACTAAAAGATTCCTAACCTTCTTTTTAAATAACTTCAAGGGCTGAGCAGCCCTTATTGAAAGTGGAAGGTGATTATATATTTTCTTACTTTCGTGAAGGACAGAATTTTTTGTCAAGGTGGTCTTAGGAATGGGAATATGGGCTCAAGTAAAGACAGATGTCGCCAGAAAAAACACGGCCTATAAAATGGTGGATTTAAAAGACTCTTTAATGAACAAGCTCACAGTTAACCTGTGCTCGCCATTGTAAGCTTGTTTGTGTCCTTAATGTAAAGTTTGTGTTTATATTATACAGCTCTTGAAAATGGTTTAAGAAACTGAAAGGCGTAGAGCGAGATATTAAATATTTGTGAAGAATTTTGGATTTTTTGTTCCTCTTTATTATGCATTCTTTCCTATTACCCTGTTATACTGATACGGCCGTGGATTATACCCACTATGCAACGGGGTATTAACAATAATATTGTATATTTACGGTTCGTACGATTTTGTTTCAGTTATTATTCGTTGTGTATTATTAGTTTTTAAAAATGTTGCTACTGTTATGAAGTAATTCGTAGCAATCCTGTCTTATTACTCAATTTCGCTCTATGTGTATCGTTGCATTTAACCATTTCCTTTAATTTGACCTATTTTACTGAAACGCAAGAATTTAATTAATCTAGAACATTTCTAACTATCAGTCATAAAAACTCATGGCTTTATCTGGGTAAAAGTAATGGTCTTATTATAATTTTTAGGGTAGAATTTAGACTGATTCATAAAATATTAAGTACTTTGAACTTGAAACAAGACTTTATTATTAGAAAGGCATAGAGGCTGATACTTAATTAGATTTTTACAAAAGTTTTTACGATTTTTCTTATCGTTAGGAAAAGTTATGTCCACATACCTTTTAAGGGAGGATTCGGTGAGGACTTTCCGAGTACCAGAAGTTAAAATTTGATCTATTTACCTTTAGGAAAGCGAGCATACATAGAAAAAAAAAGAATATCTACCGAGAAGGGTAGGAAGGCTGGAGCTGAATCATCAGGGGCAGGAGTATACTTGGAAAACATCAACATAAGAAGAAGCTACCCACTGGAAAGGTTCGCGACGGTTTTCCAAGCAGAGGTGTACGCCATCCTCTCGGTGGCAAGTATGAGGGAGGTCATGGGATGTCAAGAGCGGACTGTATACATCTGCTCTGATAGCCAGGCCGCCCTTAATTAAGTCTGCCAACCCAGGAGCAGTTCGACCCTCGTGAAGGAGTGTGCGGATGCACTTAGGATGCTTGCGGAACAGAAACAGCTATTCTCGGTCTGGGTCCCTGGACATTGTGGAGTACCTGGCAACGAGACGGCCGACGAGCTCGTCAGACTTGGAGCCGAAACTCCCTATCTAGAACCCGAACCAGCAATAGGTATATCAAAGCAGCAGGTAGGGACAGCCCTTGGGGAATGGGCCGCTAACATCTCCAAGGAGGAGTGGCGGCAGACGCCAGGTTGTAGACAGGCCAAAAATTTCATAACATGATTTCATAATTTCTGCCGATTTATGCTATAATGGGTCAGCCAATTCGATTAATAAGAAATTATTATTATACTAATGCCAATGGATGGGTGTGGTTAGTTATTGTTTTTGTATAACTGTTATTATCCCTTGACTATGTGTCATGTCAACATCAACCCTATTACATATTAACCTGTGTGATAAACCAACCTGAACTAACCTAACCTAAGAAATTCCACCATCTTGTAATACTGCTTTATATGTTTTTAAATTAAGCCATTGTGGAAGATCCCATGTGATAAATGACAATTGTGACAAACAGCCCCTGCTTGTATTTTTCTTTCTTTCTCCGTAGTTTCATTTACCTTTGCGGTAGTCAATAGTATTTGACATTTTTCCTGAGGATGTAAAGCAGTCGAGTTGATTTGGGCCCTTGTTAAAGTACTTGTTTGTACCACTGTTTTGTCACAGTTTTGAGTTGATTGTCATGTATAGTCAGCAACCGTATGTTTAAATCGTAAACAGATATAAAATATCGTATTTGTTTGAACATAGGCCCTTTTTGTATTTAACAATACTTCCTACAATTTATCTGCTTACAGAATGCCCTTCCTGATTATAGCAAACTTCATTTTAAATTTGAATGAACATTTCCGTGCATTCTTAGAAAAATAAATGTTTTCCGAAAAAGGCATAAATATTCTGTTAAGTCTGACAACCCTGCATTGCTTTTTTCAGCTTGTATGACTTTCAAGTTTAATGAAAATAAATATACTTAAAGTGCATCCCATTTGCTCACAGGTAAGTTAAGGGCCTTTAAAGAGTTTAAATGTTGCTTAATGGGACTTAACAATATACTCTTAACTAAGTTTCCTTTCGCATCCAGTTCGTAGTTTGCCAATGATTGATTGTAGAAAGGTGGATGTGGACGGTATACATATTCTTGGTAATATCGCTGGTGAAATGTAAAATGTATTAATATCCTTCTACTTAGCTAAATAAAGTATAAAGTACGAAACCTTATTTAAAGATCACAGTCTTAATCAAATTGTAAGAAAACATTTAATACATTATATACTATCATCCTTTCTTAGTTTTTCCTTATTTAAACAATCCTTCGCCGCTGCTAGGCAAACACAATACGTAGTTTGTTACATAAATTAAAGTTTTAGAAACAAAAGTATCCTGCCTTAATGTTTTATCTGACTCAATGAATATGTCCTTCGATAGAGGTATTTTTCCGGATTCTCTTAAAACGGCAATTATTAATCCAATATATAAGGGTGGCGATTCCGATGATCCAGCAAATTTTCACCCTATATCACTCCTTCCAACTCTGTCTGTTCATATTAGAGACAGTGCTTCTTATTCAGGCGTTTTAGAGACAGCCGACATACCCATCATAATTAAACGAGGAACAGCAATGACCTGCCATTGCCTATCCCAAAGTCAGCCCTAACTAAGAACTGAGGGCTTGACAATGTATAATCATTTGCCATCTGCTGTGAAGGAGATAGCTACTGTAGCGCTCTTTAAGAGTATGACTAAAAATACTTTACCGCAAAAAGCATACTATAGTTTGAACGAGTTTATTTAGGACAACTTGGAGTATTGCAGTGGTTTGGCTCCTTCTGTCTGTTTGTAATATTGTTTTGAGTGCGTTTGCTGCTTCAGTATTCTTGTAAGTGTGTAAGTGTATAAATACATTTTATTGATTACACTCTTAAGTTTCGATTATTCATAAATCAATATGTCATATGTCTTGGCATAGTCACGTTGCGGCCATTGCTAGGGCAGCCTCGCAGAAGCTTGGAATACTTTTCCGAACTAAGAACCTCTATAATAATATACTCCGACAATTTTTGGTGCCCTATCAAGCCCAAATTCGACCATCGCTGGAGTACTGTTCGCATATTTGGGGCTCTGCTCCTAATCACACCCTAAGATTGCTAGATTCCATTCAAAAAAGAGCCATTCGTTTGATCGGTGACCATGATTTGATAAACAACCTGGAAACCTTGAACATCGAAGGCACGTTGGTGAATTTAGTCTATTTTACAAATATTTTTATGATAACTGCTCAACTGAGGTTGCCCGCTTTGTTCCACCCAGAGTGGTGCATGGAAGAAATACACTACGAGCCACTGTAGCATTTTTTTCTTTGTTACTACTGATTTACATATACATACATATTATCTTTAAGATTATTTATTACATTTTACTGCTTCTACTTTTCATGGTACATTTTATTGTTCTTTGTTTTTCTTCTCTTTGCATTAAATTGTCCTATTTTTACATTTTGAACTTGAGTAGGTACGTTAGATGTAGGAAAGCTTTGTACAGGGTTATTCCGTATATATTGACCCATATGCTAGTGGCATTATTAATAGAGATATCAAAAAACTAAGGTGAATTAGGTTGCAGAATTTTATCTAAACTTTTTAAAAAAATTATCAGAAAAGACAAAAGACTGTTGGAACTTTAAAATTTTTGCACGAATTGTGTTATTTTAAATGGAACACCCTATATATTAATAGATATTTGGGAAGAGCATTTTTTACTGATTTCAAAAATATATAGTTTGATACCTTTTTGACAAGCCGTTTAGAAAATAACTTAAATTAAAATTTTCTTTAAAAGTTATTATTAAAATCGGGGTAGCCATGGACGAATGAATTGTTTGCTTCTGACACGCATTGTTATTTAGTTTATTGTCATCATCCGAAAATGTAGTATACCGAGGAAGAAAAGTGTGAATTTTTACGTATATTCTATTAAAATAATTCAAATGCATACAGGACGAGGCAAGAATATCGGCAACTATATCCTAATTTGCCGCTTCCATCCAAAAATTCATTTAAAAATATCGAGAGAGGATCTCGACTGCGAAAATCTATTAAGAGAAAACTAAAAGTAGTTCAAAAATATTTGGATAAAGAGATAGATATTCTGTTGTTTTAGTATTGAGAATACTTATGGGCGCGCTTATATGGGAATAGTCGACGGGCAACAGAAGAAAACGACATGCAGCGGCGCGCGGCGGCAGTCGGCAGTGGGATATCATCTGTCTTTGATTCTAGTCGCTATTGCGGTTACGGGCTCGAGACTGCTTAGCGTATCTAATATGAATGAACTTTAAAATTATTTAATCGGTGACAAATTTGTCTAATAAATAAACATACATAGTTTGGTGTTTGGGTGTTTAATAGTTTTCAAATTGGTATAATATAAAATAAATAAAATTTCGTAAAGGGGTAGGAAGTACTATTATACTGGTGACTGGATCGTATAGTAATTATTTTACTATTTTAGATGACGGGATTTTGTCAAAAAACGGAAATTTTATAGGTAAGGGAACACAACTATTAAACCACGTAATGCAAGAAACAAACAAATTATTATAACTATAAAGAACTCTTAGTGATACTACTGCCAAAGCTGTTCTTTTCTTGTTGAATGTTCCAACGCCATCAAAATAAAATCAAAAATCATCAACGGAAAATATTTTAGGAAACACTGGTTTTTCGCCGCCGTTCGCAGGTGCAGAAAGGCAAAAAACGACCATAAACAATATGGACCAGGCCGGTAATGATAATTACTATTGTACACGGTGATCATTTATAATGTCCCCCCCCCCTCTTAACTTTTTTGTTTTTTGCATTAGATAAAAATGTTAAATATAAAAGTTGTAGGTACAGAATCATGTAAGCTATTTGCAGAATAATATAAATATATACAGGGTATTGCAGAAATGAGTCACAGGTTAAAATTTTTTTTTTTAAATGGTACACCCTATATATTGTTAGCTTTTTAGAATCTCCTAAAACTTCTGAATATTTTTCTTATAACATGTCCTATACCTAAATATAATAGTTTTCGAAATAATCGCATTTTACCTAAGCGGCTACATTCAAATATAAATAAAATTCTAGATTTCAGTAAAGTTCTTAGGTGGCCGTGAATTAGGCGGTCGCGGAGCAACAAAAACTATGTTTATTAGTGACAGTTACTGACATATTAAGTAAATATAACATTTTTTTTTGATAAAGATGCCTTATTTAGAAAGGGAAAAACAAGTAATTTTGCAAACAATTATTAAAGCAAACAATAGCGGTAAATTGGCTGAACGGGAACTGCATAGAATTATTCGCCGGGTCCACGTTTCAGACAAAAAAACATTCCATCGAATCTATGAAAAGTTGCAACAAACATCTAGCCTAGCGAGAAAAAAGAGAATAATGAAAAGAGACGAAAATAGTGATTTAAATATACCTACTACTAAAAGTATATGAAATATGAAATACAAAATTAAAAATAATTTTTAAATTTAATGTCTTAACAATAAAGAAGAACTTTTGGTAATTACAAATCAAATTGCTCAACTGGGCCACCGTTTTCTTGAATACATTTGATATACGTTTTTCGTAACCTTCGTAATGCGGCGGTGATAGATTGAGAATAATCTTCATTCAGAATTTGAATTTCTACTCTAATAAGTTCTTTTAAATGTTCAGTTCAATTGTATTGGTGCATTCCGTCCAATCCATTCATTGAACCTTTGATTAAGGTAATTTGTAACAGCTACTACACTGTGAGGTGGAGCGCCATCTTGTTGGAAGACGATGTTTCGCTATTGTTCAAACGGAAGCACATCAAAATAGTCCTCTAGCTCGTTTTGGAGAAAATTCAAATAACCTTCTCCATTTAAAGTACCGTTAAAAAAATGGGGATCTATTATTTTGTTGTTTAAAATAGCACACCACACATTAATAGTTTGACGTCCTTGAAATTTAAATTCCCTGTAGCAGTGGGTATTTACTGTGGCCCATTGTCTGCTATTTTTTCTGTTTATCATGTCACTAGTTGAAAATGATAATTTGTCGGTTCAAAATACATTTTCGAAATAACTGGGATTTACATTAATTTTTTCCATCATAGTTTGGCAAAATTTAACCCTTTTTTCTCGCTGTATCTGCGTTAATTTTGTTACAGGCCTAATTTTGAAAGCTTTATATCCATATTTTTTAAGAGTGTTTTGAACTCTTCCATAAGAGGTATTTTTTAAATCATCAAGCTCTTCCTTTAAACATTTCGATGCTGTTCTGAAAGAAATGTTTGGATTTTCTTCAACTTTTAGTAGTATATTTAAATCACTATTTTCGTCTCTTTCCATTGTTCCCTTCTTTCTCGCTAGGTTTGATGTTTGTTGAAACTTTTCATAGATTCAATGGAATGTTTTTTTGTCTGGAACGTGCATCCGGGGATTAATTCTACGCAGTTCCCGTTGAGCCAATTTAACGCTATTCTTTGCTTTAATAAATGTTTGCAAAATTACTTGTTTTTCCCTTTCTGAATAAGAGAATAAGGCATCTTTATCAAAACAAATGTTATATTTACTTAATATGTCAGTAACTGTCACTAATAAACATAGTTTTTATTGCTCCGCGACCGCCTAATTCACGGCCACCTAAGAACTTTAATGAAATCTAGAATATTTATATTTGAATGTAGCCGCTTAGGTAAAATACGATTATTTCGAAAACTGTTATATTTAGGTATAGGACATGCTATAAGAAAAATATTCAGAAGTTTTAGGAGATTCTAAAAAGCTAACAATATATAGGGTGTATCAATTAAAAAAAAATTTTTAACCTGTGACTCATTTCTGCAATACCCCGTATATATTTATATTATTCTGCAAATAGCTTGCATGATTCTGTACAACTTTTATATTTAACATTTTCATCTAATGCAAAAAACAAAAAAGTTAAGAGGGGGGGACATTATAAATGATCACCGTGTACCTACTGATTTAGATGATAGGGGAAAGTGAAAGTCGCCTATGAGGGCATACTTAATTTTGAAGTGCAATAATTTTTTTTATTTCAAACGTTTAACGAATTTTTAGGAAACGTGGTTATATATTGCAACTTAGTTATTAATAAATAAAATAGCTAAAGGATTAGGATATTTTAATTTTTTTAAGATATATGTTCAATTTTTAAAATGTGTAGGTATGCCATCATAGGCAACAACCATTTTTTTTTACCTATACCCTAGTAAAATACACAAAATCCCAAAATTTATATATTTTCGTAATCAAGCAATTTTTATTTTTTAATTTTATTTGTAGAAAGTAAAACCAAACTTTAAAAAACTCAAAAAAATTCAGGCATTATATGGTATAAAATGATATTAAACAAATGAACTATTCTAATTTGTTCGCGAGTATTGAAGATGAAGGTAACTTTTATAAATGTAGAGGAAGTAAAAAAACGCATTTTAAACGCCAAACGTTGTCGTACTTATACAGGGTACCACAAGTAAAGTGGCCTATTAGAAGTATCTCGAGAACTCAATGAGGTTTTATTCTCAAAATCTGACTGTGACGATAAGATATGGTTTTTTACGTTTCTAAAATATTTTGAATGATGCAGTGTTGCCGGATCACACCGAAAGAAATAGCAACTTCGGAATTTTAAATAAATCACCCTGTACATTATTTGGTTTTTAGAATCTCTGTTAGTTTCTAAACAACTTTCCTTAATAATTCCCTATACGTATCTCTAAGAGGGTTCCAGATATAAAATGTATTGTAATTTTTCATCGCCATATAGGGGTCTGAAAAAAAAAAGCATATCTTCTTAGCCGTGGCAGCTAGAAAGCTGAAATTTTGAAACTTGGTTCATAAACCAATAGAATTTTGAAAGACTTTGATTTATTTTTATACAGGGCGTCTCCCTCCAGAACAATATTTCTGAGGGGAATTGATTATTGCAAAAAACTAATTTTTTTATATAGGGCACCCTGTATTTTATATTTTTTTCAAAGGAAGGACAGAATTTCCTATCTGATGATATTGGGTATTCCTATAGGTACCTATCTTTAATGTTTTCGGACTTATTACGAAATTTAAAAATGATCTTAATTAATACTGTTTTGGCAGTGTTGGCTACGAAGCATAAATTTGATGTTTTAAGACTTTAAGGAATTCTTGGTTCAATCGAATAGTAAAAAATGTGTGTTTAAAAAATACCTAATTTATTATGAAATAAACAAATAAACAAAATAAGAATCATGCAAGAACCCCAATAAAATAACTAATTGCTACATTGCTTGAAATGCCCGTTGGCTCTTAAACACTCGTGAATCGTGGTGATTACATGCTCTTGTGCCGCTCTTTTGATTTCTTTCCCATCTATAGACGACTTAGCTGTTCTTGCGCGATTTTGTAAATTTTCCCTTATTGTGACTGGTGTCTTATACACTATATTTTTGATTCTACCCCACAGACGGTCAATCCATCGGTCTTCAAACATACTGAATAGCTCTGCAGAAACTTGATGTGTGTAGTGTGCTGGTGCTCCATCTAACTGAAAAAAGCAATCTCGAAAAATTTCCAATGGTAGATTATCCAGAAAGTGATACTGTTGATCTTAATATATCTAGGTCAGGTTTTCATCATACAGGCAGTACGCAATTTTGTTATGCATTAGCAAACAAGATACATTAAAACTGAACTTACGTTTAAAATTCCTTTCTCTCACGAAATAAGAGTTTTCGCTAGCCCAGTAATGTGAATTTCTTCTGTTAAAGATTCCTTCTTTTGAAAACTTGCATTCGTCTGTCCAAATAATATTTTTTAAAAAGTTTGGGTTTTCTTGCGAGCGAATCAAAAGCATCTCATAAAATTCAACACGTTTTGAATGATCATCAGACTCAAGAGCTTGAAGCGTAATCAGTTTGTAATTATGCATATTATGTTCATGCAAAATTTTATGGATTGACATAATATATGACAGGCCCAAATCTTTTTCTGCGCAACAAAGTTGAAGCATGTGGAAATGCATAAAAGTAGCCTAACACGTTTATCTCATTTTCTTCATTAGCTATAACGTATTTGTTCTCGGTTCTGGCTGCTCTAATATTATTGAAATTGACAAAGTTTTATTCTATTTTTCTAAACTTTTTTGGAGTCATGGGTGTTGCAACAGGATGAGGTTCGTTAAATTATTGACTTTTGAAAAATTATATTTTTGAACTTTGACAGATTCTAGCTTTCTAACTGTACGTCTTAGATCAAAATGGCTTACATGTTCCTATCTTCTATTTTTATTATCTTCCCAAAAGTATCAACTTTCGATTAACCCGGATGTAACTAGAAAGCAGGAATTATATTATTAGTTCCGGTTTAACCGAAAGTTGACACTTTTGGAAAGATAATAAAAATGGAAGATATGAACATGTGAGTCGTTTTGCTCTAAGATGTACAGTTCGAAAGCTAAAGTTAACATCTCGGTTACTATTAAGGTATAGACTAAAAATGCATTTATTAAAAAATCATTATAATTTTATGTAGAATTCAAAAGTGCAAAAATATACAGGGTGTTCCGTTTTAAAAAATAGCATTTTTGGTATTACTCTTTTTTGAGACACCCTGTATACTTAAAAGTAATTTTGGGTTGTAGCAGAGATGAAACGTTAAAAGTTTTATTAAGAAAATTGTCCCATAGCAGCAATTTATTGACCGTCACGCGCTTGTTGGACAACCCTGTATATCTACTTATTATAATTATATCTTATAATTTTTTTAATCAATTTTAATTATTATAGGTGCTTTTATTAATTACAAATTTATTTTATTAATTTACTTTGCGAGTTGTGTTCTTATGGTAGGTAGGAACCTATTTTAAAATATAATATTAAATAGTAAGTACCCGATTATATAGATTGGATTTTAATTTATGGTGTTTTTTTTATTATATCAAAAAATCATTCATTCTCTTGAAAATAAATACATATTCATAACCAAGTTGTTGTATTTCGACCCTGTATCTTAACTATGAATTTCTTAGACCACATCCCACATTTTTGAAAACTAATTGTATGCTTTTATGGCATGGAATCTGAAGTATGGATTTATAAATTTTGGACACAATGTATAAATTAAATGATTTTGTGTTGCCAATCTCATTTCGACTACTAGTTAATTTTTGGCTGGATTTACTGGTATTTATTTTAGCGATGGCCAGTTTCCAAGGTTTATAGATGAAATATCCATGATAAATACCCGTAAATCAGGTCAAAAACTGTAGTATTCCAAATGAGATCAAAAATACGAAAGTCGAAATTGTACCCATTTGTAACATCATAAAAGACAAGTGACACATAATTTTTTTTTTAATTAATGCGATTTAAAGCAATTTTAAAGTTTTACTCAAATGGAGCGCGAAGAGGTATTGTTGGCCTTTCTGGCCCGCATAGAAGTATATTAGTAAAATGTTTACATTTTTCATAGGTACTTTAAGAATATTAAAATGCGTTTATTTTATATTTGTTTTTCTGATTTTTTCATCTTAATTGAAGGGTATTTTGCAAAAACAACCAATGTAATTTTTTAATAATTTGCTTAAAATGGCTTGAATAATGGGTTGTTATTGCCAAACAAGGTAATTTTTCAAAGGTATCATTTAGCTCACTATGGCAGCTGTTGCTACAATAATAATTAACCAGGATATATGGCAATGCGATTGAGATGCTGCAAACAGCACCAGTTTTAAAAAAATTAAATTGGTTGTTTTGGCAAAATACCAATTGAAGGTTAATGTTGACACAAATCAAAATCTTGATAATAGTAACGAGTAATTAGATTTAAACATCAGAAGGTATAAGTCTTGTCTGGCATTATTTTATTTAACTTTTGCAATTTTGCATTCTCCTTAATATTCAAAAAAAAAAAATTTATGTAGCAGTAGCATACATTGTTCTCATTACGTTGAATTTCCTATCGCCAGCTTGGCGATTCACCACTCGGTATAAGATGCTGCCAAATAACAAATTAAGATAAACTTAGTAAACAGTATATTATTATTACATATATTGGAAGGGATTTTTATCACATCACATAGAAAAACATTAAAATGTAAAAGTTGTGTCGGGTATTTTCAATACATAGGATGGTTGCGTAAGATGCAATATCTGTGAATTTTTTGAAGGTAGATATGACTAGTAAGGTTTTTACTGTTTTCATATACTATTTTTTTTTCTAAAGAAAATCCAACCCGTTCTATTGAAGATGCTCATAATAGTTATAATCATTTAAGCATATCACCGAAAAAAATACAGAAAACGCTTCGATCACATGCTTATGATCCTTACAAGATCTTACCTGTGCAAAAATTAGATGACGAGCATAGGCGTAAGCATTTGTTATACTGCCAAGAAATGCTTAGGAGGAAAAATGCGCTCATAATTAAAAAAAAAAAATATTGTGGAGTGATGACGCGACATTTACCACAGCAGGAGTTTTCAATAGGAGAAACATGCACGTATGGGCTACAACTGATCCCCATAATATTGCAGAAATAAAATTCCAAGGTAGGAAATGTTTACATGTTTGGTGCGGTATAGTTAAAAAGAAAGTCATACGCCCTCTATTTTAAGAAGGCTCCCTTAATGGACAAAGATATCTGGAATTTCTTAACAACGAAATAGAAGCTTGTTTAGAGGATTTGTCAATCAATGAGTACTGTCAGATGGTCTGGCATCAAGATGGAGCTCCGCCACATAACATAGTCCCTGTGACAGAGTATTTAAACAACCGCTATGACGATTGGTTAGGACGACACGGCACCATTCAATGGCCACCCAACAGCCCAGATGTTACCCCATTAGATGCTTTCCTATGGGGTTATCTAAACAACAGGGTATATGCCGATAGAAACACAAACTTGCAGCATTTGACACAAAAAATTAACCAAGAAATTGAAAGTTTAAACAACGACAACCCAGAATACATTTCAAATGCTATTAACAAATTAGAAGTTGATTATATAGATTGTATAGATAGAAATGGCGGTCACACCGATCAACTGTAATTATTTTATCTTGTAAATGTTACTCCCAATATTTAAATTAATAAATTGTTTAATTAAGCCATGGCTACCCCGATTTTAATATTAATTTTTAAAGCAAATTTTAATTTAAAATATTTTCTAAATGGCCTGTCAGAAAGGTATCAAACTTATATTTTTGAAATCAGTAAAAAATGCTCTTCTTAAATATCAAATAATATACAGGGTGTTACATTTAAAATAACACAACTCGTGCAAGAATTTTAAAGTTCCAACAGTCTTTTGTTTTTTCTGATAATTTTTTTAAAAAGTTCAGATAAAATTCTCCAACTTTATTTACCTTAGTTTTTTGATATCTCTATCAATAATGCCGCTAGCTTATGGGTCAATATATACGGAATGACCCTGTACATGAAAACTTTGTTTGTCTTTTTTGGATAATAAAGAGATTTTTGACGACTTTGACTTATTTAAGAATCCAAAGTTACCCCATCAAAAAATTCTAATTCTCTCAGATATTCTGTTATCATGGATACGTACTTGTTTAGCATCTATCAAAACAATACATAATATGTATCCTCTAGTCTAAAAGATTTTTTTTTCAAACGTCGTATAAGTGATAACTTATGTGACGTTTCTTAATGACATTAAATGTCATTTATATGACTAGGAGTATAAGTACTTATACTCCTAGGCGTATAAATACATTATAGTACTACAAATTTATTTATTTTTTCGTTTGTTGTATTTTTCAATGTTCACATTATGCTTCAAATTTAACACGGACCTTAAATTGAATAATGAGCCCACAAATTAGAACTCTTCATTTTCATTGCCATTTCGTTAAAATATGCCAATAAAACGTTCTCAGAGTATTGTATTACTTTTTTTTCCCGTGCACTGTTTGTTGAACTTGACAAAGACAGCTTCATATACTGCACCAGATTTCGTCGGCAGCAAGTTTTGAATAGCCATTCTAGCTACCTCTACTACCTCGGGACGATCATGATACGGGAAATAAAAAGTTTATTACTTGTACAAGAACTTGCTGGTAAGGCATTTTCTGTATCCTTGATATTGAGAGAAATTTATGGAAAAATTATATTTCAAATTGCTGTATCTTACATTTCCCAAATTTATTTAATTATTTCTTTTCGTTCGAAAAATATTTTTAAACATATTAGAAAACATATCGTCACCCTAACTATAAAACCACCTAACTCCACATTTTAAGCAAACCAAGATTTTGGCGCCATCGGATGCTTAATCAAACAACTAATACACCTAAAATAGCTTGTAACTCCAAAATGATTCTAGAGGCTTGTGCGACGTGAAACGTAAACCTCGTATCTGCAGTGGTCGAATATATGTAAACCGTAAAGCTGCTAACTCCTTACAAAGTAAGGCTATACCATTAGGTTTGCCGGCAAATTTTTGGGGAGCTGTTTCACTCGACTTTTTTGTCTGATAAAAATTGTAGTGTGGTTAAAATTAATGTATGAGATCGTGTCAGGTAAAATTAAATATTATTTATTTTCTGTTATTTTGCCCTATGGATATTTTGTTTACTGTTAATAGGCTTTTTTTTAACACGGTGGAGTTAGGAGTTTTTACCGGTATACAAAAATGCCCTAATACATTGATATTAATCAAGAAATATGAAATGGACTTCGTAACTCTCCAAACGAGTTTACTTTTTACTTCTTACGGTTATATTTAATTAGAAAAAATAGTTTTAAGTAAAAGTATATTGCAATTAAATAAAAAAGAGCTTTTTCTGTCGGCCCTCAGTAGTGAGATTGATTCTTGTTCGTTACTTTTAAGTAAACTTCTCTTTCTCAGGCTTTTCATCACGGGCGTCAAAAATATTATTTGCGGCTTTACAAAAGAAAACCATCGATGGCTTGGAGAGAACGGTAGATACAGTTCCTAAGGAATACGATAAGGAGTCGTCGGATAGCAGCCACATGAATAATAGAGGCTCGTACTACAACGAAGAGCAAAGTAGGCAACAAATAGAAACTTCCTCTTGCTCTACAAGTAGTGCTGACTTGTGGAATATGCATATAATAGTATCGTCGCAGCAACACACTACTGCGGGCGAAGTTGTGTATAATGAATCATCCACGCTTTTTGCGCCTAACGTAGAAATCTACTCAAATAATTGCGAACATGACATCTCTTTTAGTGGATTAGAAGATGCTGATATTATAGCCATCACGAACAATAACGACATACTCTATAATCAGTGTACTATTGCATCTGATGTAAGAATTAGTATAGAAACAATGTACGCGACAACCCTAATAAAAATAATGCGATATTTTTCGATCTCATTGAAAACACCAGCAACGATACATTTTCTGTTCTTGAAACCTCTGAGAAATATAAAAATTTGAATATTGAAGATGAAAACAGAAATCCAGATTAAACGATTTTAGACTCAGATTCTTCTGATTCGCACAAACAAGAGAACTCTAAAACTACAAACAAGTGGATTAGGCTTGTAAATTATAGCGACTCAGAAAGTAGTGGAGATTGTTAGAAGAATGTTTTGCAGGAGGAAAAACCCAAGAGGACTAGACGTAAAAGGCATGAAGTTAAAACAAATCATTGGAACAGCAACGAGCAAAAAGCAAATAGAGAGAAAGGAAGACCTTATATGGGAAGAAAGAAAGAAGAAAAAGTGTGCTCCTACACCGTCAAAAAAATCAGAGAGTTATCCAACCTAGATGTGACTATCGTTTGAAGAATAAAAAATCTGAAATTAATTGTGGATTAGTTTCTGATGACGATAGGCAGCAAATATTTACCTATTTTTGGAACTTGTTCTGGAAAAAGAAAAAAGTGTACAGCAATATGCTTATTGTAATTAAACCTGTGTGCCGAACTAGAGATAGAAAAGACGAAAACATATCAAAAATATGTAACAGTATTGAATATTATTTAAAGTTTAATGAAAGCAAAATTAGAGTGTGCAAAGAAATGTTTCACAGAACATTAGGTATAAGATCCTGGAGTAGCTTGAACTGGAAGAAAAATCAGCCACAGCAGGTAATGTAAGAAAGGACTATCAAACATCAGGAACAAGATACATCTCAAGGATTCATTGTCAACAACCATTCGCTTCCCGAATAAAGTGTTTGGAGAACTTCTTATCAAGTCTTCCGTCTATGGAGTCCCATTACTGTAGGGCTAAGTCAAAGAGAAAATATCTAGAACCTATATGGAAATCCAAAGAAGAACTCTTTAAGTTTTACGTGAGCAACTGATGAAAGACTAAAAATGGAAAGCCACTTTCCATAGCCAAATTTTCACAGATGTTTCAAGAAAAAAATCTAAGCCTATTACGCCCCAAAAATGACGAGTGCGATATTTGTATGGCCTACAAAGTAAAAAATATCGAAGGCAAAATATTTTTTACATCAGAAGAAAAAAGAAGAAGCAAGGAAAAAAAAAAGAAAAAGACAAGAAAAATGAAGACAATGTTTTTACTATGGACATGCAGTCAGTACTTTTATCGCCAAAATTCAATGTGTCATTAACGTATTATAAAATGAAGTTGGCAATTAATAATTTTACTTTCTATAATCTAAAAACGAAAGACATGTTACCTATGGAACGGAACAGAAGGAGCTCTTACTGCACAAGAATTTTCCTCAATTCTATCCGATTTTTTCAATAAACTAATTCCAACATTAACTCAAAATAAAAAAGTTATCTTGTATAGTGACGGGTGCACATATCAAAATAGAAACGCTATTTTAGCAAATGCTCCTCTTAATATTGCTGTAACAAATGACGTGGTAATTGAACAAAAATTCCTGGAAAAGGGCCATACACAAATGGAAGCAGACTCCATGCATTCATGCATTGAACGCCGTCTTAAAAATACAATAATCAACGTTCCTGCAGATTATGTGTCTGTTTGTGTAAAAGCACGTCAGAATCCTCGTCCCTACAAAGTCAAGTATTTGGATCACTTAATTTTTAAAAACTTCGATCAAATTCAGTTTTATAGCTCTATTCGTCCTGGTAGAATAACTGGCGACTCAGTAGTTACAGATCTACGTGCCCTACAATACAATCCAAATGGGATAATATTTTTTAAGTTAAGATTTAGTGATCAATGGACCGAACTACCTTCAAGAAAAAATAAAAAAATTTCAACCGTACTCTTTAATGATTTGCCTCAATTGCACAAAGACAGACTTAAAATTAAAAAAAGGAAATTTGAAGATCTGCCAGCGTTGAAACAATCTTTAGATTTTGATTATCATGCCTATTACGATAATATTCCTTATCAATGAACTAACTTCAAGACATTAAAACAGTTTTTATACTCCCCTGTAAAAATTCAGTTTTTGGGGTTGAGAGGTTTTACAATTAGGGTGACGATATTTTGGTCGTAATCCCGAGTTCACACAACGTCTTCTAGAGGGCGCTTCTAACCCATGATTCAGTTTGTTCAAATTTTCTTAATAACATTAATTGCCGTAATATTTTTTCTTATTACTGGATCTAAAGAGCATAAAAATAGCTAATTGTCTTAATAGTTTTTATTTTGTTTTATTGTAGTTGGCTTTTCGAATTTTAAGAAAAAAGTAACTTTTTGCTATTGCAGTTTTGTTGTTAAATAATATATAATTATATTTTTATTTTTGCTTTCTAAACTTATAGACGCAGATTTAACAAAGGGCTAAACATTTTAATAATAAGCATATTCTTATCATTTTTGTTACCAGTTCCTATTTTTACTATACATATATTAACGATCTTTTAGAGAAAATGGGTTCGCTGATAAAGATAAACAGCACACTTGTTATATCTTTTATTTTAGATGCTCGAACGTCGATGGCCAACGCATCTCTATATAGGCAGCGAGACGTCTTACATCTCAACAAAGATCTGAAAGAAATTCCGTATTGGCTTCATCAATTCATTTATAAGTTAATTTTGATAATCATGTCTTGGCATAGTCGCGTTACAGCAGCCTCGTAGAAGCTTAGGATACTTCTCCGAACTAAGAACCGAACTAAGAACCTTCGATCAAATTCAGTTCTATAGCTCTATTCGTCCTGGTAGAATAACTGGCGACTCAGTAGTTACAGATCAACGTGCCCTACAATACAATCCAAATGGGATAATATTTTTTAAGTTAAGATTTAGTGATCAATGGACCGAACTACCTTCAAGAAAAAATAAAAAAATTTCAACCGTACTCTTTAATGATTTGCCTCAATTGCACAAAGACAGACTTAAAATGAAAAAAAGGAAATTTGAAGATCTGCAAGCGTTGAAACAATCTTTAGATTTTGATTATCATGCCTATTACGATAATACTCCTTATCAATAACTAACTCATTAATTTTTTTTTAATAAATAATACTTAGGTTGTGATATCAGTAAAACATTTTTCTGCGTTTCCATAATATGTAAAAGTTTAATTATTTTGTTATTAAGAAAATAAAATCGTCGCAAGGAAAAACTTTTAACTTCCTGGTTGTTTTATTCTTTACATAGTATTATCTCCTAACTCCAGTAAATTACAATAAAAAACAAAATAGACTTAAATTATTTTTAACATAGTTGAAATATAACTCCATTCTTCAGAAAATAATTTAAAAATTTATATTTCTGCCTTCAAGACATTAAAACAGTTTTTATACTCCCCTGTAAAAATTCAGTTTTTGGAGTTAAGAGGTTTTACAATAGGGTGACGATATTTTGGTCGTAATCCTGAGTTCACACAACGTCTTCTAGAGGGCGCTTCTAACCCATGGAAAATGTTCTTAATAACATTAATTGGCGTAATATTTTTTCTTATTACTGGATCTAAAGAGTCTAAAAATAGCTAATTCTCTTAGTAGTTTTTATTTTGTTTTATTGTAGTTGTTGGCTTTTCGAATTTTAAGAAAAAAGTAACTTTTCGCTATTGCAGTTTTGTTGCTAAATAATATATAATTATATTTTTATTTTTGCTTTCTAAACTAATAGACGCAGATTTAACAAAGGGTTAAACATTTTAATAATAAGCATGTTCTTATCATTTGTGTTACCAGTTCCTATTTTTTACTATAATATGTTAACGATCTTTTAGAGAAAATGGGTTCGCTGATAAAGATAAACAGCATACTTGTTATATCTTTTATTTTAGATGCTCGAACGTCGACTGCCAATGCATCTCTATATAGACAGCGAGACGTCTTACATCTCAACAAAGATCTGGAAGAAATTCCGTATTGGCTTCATCAACTCATTTATTGGCCGTTAATTTTGATAATCATGTCTTGGCATAGTCGCGTTACAGCAGCCTCGTAGAAGCTTAGGATACTTTTCCGAACTAAAAACCTATATCACAACAGGTTCTGACTCTTTATGAAGGCAAATTCAACCATGATTAGAATATTGCTCACACATTTGAGGCTCTGGTATAAATACACGAGAAACCACTGCAGCCTGTACGTGGTTCAGTTTAGTGTCCCTCAAACGACACTGTTTAAAAATTCGTTAATCTGGAGAACATCACTCTGGAACGACCTCCCTAAGGTAGTGTTGCGCAACAACTAGCTAATGAGTTAAGACCAACATGAATTGCTTTCTGTGTACAAGCACCGCTAGGTATTTGCAAATAACTCGAAAACGAATAAGCGAAAAATCACGGTTTCTACCAAAATTTACGAATCTCGGGTGAACAAAGCCCTCTAGAAGATGCGGTGTGAACTAGCGACTATGACCAAAATCTGTTTTTTTAAGTGTCAAATTATCTGTCAAACGTGTCCAAGGTGAATAAATTTTGAAAAAGGGAATGGAAGATACATCAACCTAATTCTTTTTCTCTTTACAAGCTTTATCCGTCCTTTTTATCGAAGATACAAAAAAAGTCTTACAAACAAACTCTGGCAAAATTAAATGAACTTTTTATTTCCATTGTTAAAATAGTCAAACCTAATATAGCCTTTATCTAAAAAAAATTTGCCTCTTGGCGGACATTTTGGAAACTTTAGTTATTACAAAGGTTTCGCCGAAGCCTTAAGGCATGACTTTCATAATATCGTACTTTAACGACCTTAGGGGCATATCATCCTATACAGTGACCGGCAGAAAGTACGCACCAAAGGGGATTTTTTTTTATTTTAAAACTAACCAAATCTTTTTGACGGTGGAAAAATTCTGCATGTTCTTAAACAAAGAAGAGCATAAACAAAACCACTAAATATTGCGTCGTATACGAGGAAGAGGTGAAAACGTTAAATTCACTCAAGAATAAAGTGCCCTTATTTTTCACCGTAGAAAAAATTTTATTAGAAAATTGTTTGCACTTAAAATCTATCCATAAATACCAAATTTCAGCTCGGTAGTACAAAAAAAAATGTGTTTATTTTTCTTTGACGCCCCCTCGTATAACGAATCGATAGAAGCTATGCAACCTATAAATTCAGGTTTTTAACAGCTCGTAGGCAATTAGACACATAACTTACTTATATTTGTTTAAATACGCGAAAACTGGACGTTTCATAATATAACGTCAAAAATAATCTCATTTTTCTGGTGCACACCGTACATTATTCTATGGATAAGCGAAATAACTTTATGTCAAAATAAATGAGGATTTACTTCATACATTTAACCATATTTTGCCGTCCCAAATTTTTTAAAATACTCTTAAACCCATTGGTTCATGAATTAAAGTTCAAACCCTTACATAATAAAATTCGTTTTCATTGAAACCTAGTTGCCATGAAAAAATATTTAGGATTCAAGCTGACGTTAAGCGTCAGTTGTTGTTTTAGTTGTAAAAAAACGGCAGAACTAAAATTGTCTTTACAAGAAAAAATTGAAATTGTTTCGATTTTTAGGGAAAATCACAATTCTTCTCGCGAAACGGCAGATATTTTTAATCAAAGACATCCCCATAGAAATATAGTTCATTCAACCGTTTTAAGAATTGTTACTAAATTTAAACAAACAGGGTCACTTGAAAATAAATTCAAACAGCCGCACAAGAAAAACGTAACTAATGAAGACACAAGTTTAAATGTGTTGCTGTCTGCAGCCGAAGCTCCAACGATGCTATTGTCTCAGAGACAGGATGATGCAAGTGTCTCTGAAAGGTCAATACGAAGGATTTTTAAGAAACATAATTACAGAGCCTATAAGCCAAAATTCGTACATACCCTTCAGGCACGGGATTTTTATGCTCGCCTCGACTTCTGTTGTTGAAGGTATGATAGAAGATAACCCGTACTTTGGTAGGCATGTTTTCTTTACCGACGAAGCAACTTTTTTTAGTAACGGTACCGTAAGTTCACAAAATTGCCGCTGGTGGTCAAACGAAACCTCTCACTTTGTGATCGCATGTAGGAATCAATATTCGTTCAAGACGAATGTTTGGTGCGGGATAATAGGCAATCGTATTTTAGGACCATTTTTTTTCCGTGGAAATCTAAGTGCTGCAATGTACTTGGACTTTTTGTAAACCGTTGTAAGTGATTTCATTGAAAATCTGCCACTAAATGTCCGTCAGGAATTTTATGTTCAACAAGATGGTGTGTAAATCCATAGTACTATTGCAGTAAGGGAATGGTTAGATAACTACTTCCCTAATCGGTGGATTGGGCGCTTTTCTGGAAACATTTGGCCCGCAAAATCGCCTGATATCACACCAATTGGCTTCTTTTTTTGGGGTTACCTTAAATATAAAGTTTTTAAGCATCGACCATCTTGAAATCAAGATCACTTAAAAGAAGTCATCAGACAATGCGCTAGAAAAATTAATCCTATCATTCAACGAAATGTTACAAGGGAGCTTATTCATAGAACGATAAAGTGTTTCGAAAATGGCGGAGGGCATGTAGAACGTTAAATTACTCTGTTCTTTTATGTATTTTTACTTGTTCGCCGTTCTTCTGACTTATTTTACACTACTATAAGACTGACACTTGAACTTTTATTTCCTTTACATGGCGGAGGGCATGTAGAACGTTAAATTACTGTGTTCTTTTATGTTATGTTTACTTGTTCGCCGTTGTTCTGACTTATTATACATTACTATAAGACTGACACTTAAAGTTTTATTTCCTTTACTTTCCTAACAGTTTGCGGTGCCGAAATCTTCATTTCGACCTTATGTTTTAAATTTAAGTAAGTTATGTGTCTAATTGCCCACGAGCTGTTAAAAAACTGAATTTATAGGTCGCATGGCTTCTATCGATTCGACACTTTATTCTTGAGTGAATTTAACGTTTTCACCTCTTCCTCGTATACGACGCAATATTTACTAGTTTTGTTTATGCTCTTTTTTTTTAAGAACATGCAGAACATTTCCACCGTCAAAAAAATTTGGTAAGTTTTGAAATAAAAAAAAAATCCCCTTTGGTGCGTACTTTCTGCCGGTCACTGTATAACTATAGTTTTAAGCTTTGTTGTGAATTTTTGCTTCATGCTCTCTTCTTCTTTGTTTTCTTCTTTTATTGTATTTTTTCTGCTTTAGCGTTGTCAATAATTAATTAATTTTAGTTGACATAGCTTTTTGAATATAAATAAATAAATAGTAATTCCGAACACAACATTGTATTGTTCAATACTGTTGAAAACTACAGAAGTCATTCTTCATAACTCTTCCAGTTTATACAACAGTTATAAAAAATCTGTGTACAGTTACACCCTTCGACGGTGACCGTACCCTAAAAAAAAAACGATTTTATCATCTCCTTATTTTTTACTTGGTTTTGGTGAATAGTAAAACTTCGTAAACCACTTTTAATTTTGAGGATATCTTGTGTATCGAATACAGAAACTATTGACATTATTACTATATTTTATAGCATATTACACGTTGGATGCGTTCAATCCAGCAGTTTCTATGGGACCCTATATATTTTTATGGTCTTTGTTAAAGCTTGTGGCTAGGCTTCACATGTAATAAAATATCGACATAAATTTATTTTATAGCACATCCACTACTTATAAACAGGCTTCACCGAATACAATTTTAACAAACTTAAGTGTTTTTAAACTACTATTGTGTACGGTAGATTTATCAAAAATCGTTCTTTAAAAAATAATTTATTAGTTTGAGTTAGTTAGCCAAACCACCTTAATTTTATTTTATTTTTTAACATAGAACTACCTTTTTCGTGTGGGATAAAAACATAACCTCACAGACTAATCAGGAAATCTTCGGTACTGTAAAGCGTATAAATTTAAAATTTGGAACCTATATCCCTTATAGGAAGTAGGCATCCGCTAAGAAAGGAACTTTCAAAGTTTGAGCCCTAAGGGGGTGAAGAGGTAAAATCATTTTTGGTTTTAATTTCTGTTAGTTTGATAGGTTAGACTGGCTCCCTCATTTTATCGCGGCAGTTTAAATTCAAAGTATACCGGAGGTACCAAATTAAGTGCGCACCATTGGTAACTTTTTTATTACTGGAGATACAAGGTTGGTTAAATTAGCAAAGTAGTAGCATTTTTTTTCTGTTAATTAAAATGAAGAAGAAGAAGGCAGAAAAACAATTGGACATAACGTTTCTGAATAAATGAGGAGAATGTATTTTTTTTAAATGGCACACCCTGTATATTTTTTACCGAAACGTTTGCGAATCATATACGGAATAAAAAAGTTTATATGCAACATTGGCCTAAAATTGAAAAAACATCAACACAGCCATGGAAATAAAAAATGGTTTGCCTTTGGCGTTCTTATTGAGACTGCCATGAAAACAAAAACGAATTAACTAAAGTGTCCTCGTTTTGGGTAGCCATTACTGTTAACGAAGCCAAAATTTTCGTAGTTTTGCGTTAAGTTATCTAGTTTTTGCTTTTAAATATTAGAAAGTGGCGTTCAAGCATTTAGAACATTGCGATATATTAGAAGCGTATCTTGGTTGCAGAAAAAATGGTGTACTAGCACTTGCGCAATACGGTCAAATGTATCCTGAACGGTGTACTATGCAGGGCGAGAAAATAGTCATCTCAATGTAAGTACAATTTAATATTTAGCCCCCGATAGGTATTTGTAACCATAATCATCTAACAAGCTGATGTAATGTCAATTTTGGAATTGTTACACTGACTACAATATGAAAGACACTAATACCGAATAAATCAATTGTTTGGTTTTTAAAATATTAGTTTCTCTTTTGATCCTAGGTTTAGGCCCCTAGTCGCACCCCAAACACAGGGCGGGACAATATGCATCCGCTTATGGTAAAGTTTACTATTATCATAGATGTAAGTGGCAAATGGCAAAACATATAAAATATTTAAAAAGGCTTCATCTACAACTATAGACAGCAGTAAAGATTGTCTTGCTAGATACAGATTAACAAATAGTATTATTTTGGGTATTGAAGCGCAATTATTTTTTTTAATAAATTTGAACACTTTTATAGTTTAAATACAATTAAAACCCTTTGGAGCTTTGTGGTCCCAGCGTGGAACGACCTTACCAATGTTACCTTATGGGCGCAGTAGTCGAGCGCTGCAACCACCGAACGCAAAGCAACATAGGCGCCACCGTTGTTGACCGGCACGCTCTCTATAGCGATTTTGTGAGATTTTAAGGCTAGTAAATAGCAAATATTTGTCATGTTCACAACTGTTTTCAAGTAGGCTACTTAACATAAAATAAAAAACTTATTGAGAGTGTTAGTTGGTAAGTAATTCTTAAATTTAGTTAGCAGAATGAAGCTTTATAATATAACGTGGCCAAGCTTCTAAAAATTATTGAATATATATGTATATAGTTCCAGTTGAAACCACTATGCCTGTAAAGTGATTTATTTGGTTATAGTGTCCAAAATTAAAAGAATATTTGATTTGAATATTTTGACGGGTGACGATGCGGACACATTATTAAAAGAGATCCCGGAAGGCAACTCGGACGTTTCAGAGCCTGAGGAGAACGATGATGAAATTATTGATATGTTGGGGATAATAAACGCGTTGGAGGAAGAAGAAAATGTTTATATGGCAGATAATGATAGGGACAGTGAGGACGATCTCCCGCTAATCACTTTTTACGAAAAGATGATGTAAAATGGCCAGTGGACCCAGACATTGCAACATTGCCCCCGTTCTTTTGAGGAAAACGTTGGACCAAACATCCCAGATGGTTTGAAGTCTCCGTTAGAACTACAGTACTCCGCAAAAGTATGCACCAAGGCAATTCTGTGACATACTGGATGGCACTACACTGTTTTTTTTTCAAAAATATTAACATAAAAAATAAAATTATAAGGGCTTTTCTATACTTTTTGCCCCGTAAAGTCCAACACTTAAACAAAACACTCTTTATTTAATATAACCTTCAGTACGCTTATAAAACGATTTAAATCGCGATTAAATAAACTTCTTTCAGATCAAAAATGTAAAAATATATAAATGTCAATGCTTACGTTGAAATACACCTTACTGCGTTACAGGGTTCAAAGTTCATATTTTCACCAAGAGCTAAAACTCGTTTAGATTTTATGATGGAAACGCGTGCTGAAATAGCTCGAGATAAACCAATTAGTTACCATTCTGGTGATTGATGCTAGAATAACAGTTTTCAAGAACGGAAAGGATTCTAGAAATCCTCAAAAATCTTGTTGGAAAAGAGAACTATATTGCAGAGAGTTGGCTTACAAAGTTATATTTGTTAACTTGTAAATTGGGAAAGTTTAGTTTGACGTCGTCAAAATTTTAAAATATCACAAAATCGTATCTACTCTCTAGAAGGGGCATGACTTACTGAATTAAAACCAACTATACGAGTCCTTCAGCGTTCTTTATTACAAAAGCATATTGCCTACGCGTTTCGGTTAGATTCCCTCATCGGGGCATGTGTGAAGTAATATAAATGTGACATCAGATGTAATGATAAAATAATATAAATAATTACTTACAGCTTAAATTTTGGCAACTGGTAACAATTAGAAACACACAATTATTAAAATGTCGCCTTATGAAACAATTAAAAACATTTTAAAAAAATATAGACAACAATACACATGACCTGCATTTAAAATTGCTTAAAAAATACGTCTTATAGAGAACGAGGAAAGCAATAATACTGGTGCATGAAAATGCAATCCCGAAGTAAAGAGGAACTAAAAAAAAATTTAAGAGATAAGTAGCATCTGAATAGATTTGTTTCAAGGAAGGTAGGTACTTGTATTCTAGGACCAATTCTGTTTATCATTTTTACCAATAATCTAGATTACGAAATTTCAAATCCTAATGCATTGCTTACTTCCTACGCAGGGGATACAAACCTATTAGTGACAGCAAAAGACTCTACTGAACTGACTGACAACACGGAAATAATTTTTCCACAAGCCACCTCATGGTTTTAGAAAAACAAACTTATTACTGTTTAGAACAAAATTAAACAAGCTAGAAAAACCAGAAACAATTCAGATCAATAATACAGATCTTAACCTTCAAACTAAGACAAAATTCTTAGGCGTTTATATAGACGAATTTTTAGACTGGACAGAGCAAATAGACAGACTAATTAGAATAATGTACAGGGTTATCCAACCAAGACTAGACAAGGCGATTTTTTGACTTTTCCTGTACTTTTATAAAAAAACTGAAATAGCCATCTTAAGTCATTTTCTCCCGCGAATTCGAATATCTTCAGCAAAAAACAATTGAACATCAAACAAAAGTACTAGGGGTCACTTTGATATTTTTTTAAATGGGATGCCGTATTATTTTTAATGAGCTTATCCGATTTCTCATATAAATTTTGATCTAAAATGTTGGATTTTTAATTCAAAAACGCCTTTTTTCTTCAGTTTTAAATTCGGAAAATGTTAAAAATAAAAAAAAAAAAAATAAAATAAATTAAAAATCCAACATTTTAGATCAAAATTTATATGAGAAATCGGATAAGCTCATTAAAAATACGGCATCCCATTTAAAAAAATATCAAAGTGACCCCTAGTACTTTTGTTTGATGTTCAATTGTTTTCTGCTGAAGATATTCGAATTCGCGGGAGAAAATGACTTAAGATGGCTATTTCAGTTTTTTTATAAAAGTACAGGAAAAGTCAAAAAATCGCCTTGTCTAGTCTTGGTTGGATAACCCTGTACAGAATGCCATTTAGGGAAAGTTGTAGAAATGTTTTTAAAGATAAGTTTATTTTAACAATATATGGTCTGTACATATTTGATACTTATATGTTCTTTCTTAAGGATGGACGGGGGCTGCGTGTGGGGAGGGGTCATCATTTTAGCACTACTGATGTTAACTATCCTGCGCACCGTCTGTCCGTCTTTAAAAGGGGACCTTTTTATGGAGGAATTTTCTTTTCTAATAAGCTGCCTAATGAACTTAAAAATGAACAAGATGTAAATGTGTTCAAAAGAAAATTGAAAAAACTTAAAATTAGCATCAGGGTCAAATGTATGGTTTTCAGTTTTCAGGTGGGTTCCGAAGCTTGATTTATTATCGTGAATAAGTCTTTGTGATCTAAGATCTTCCTAAATACGTTCATCAAAAGTTCTCCCGGTCTGGCCAACATATTCAGAATTACATGTGTTACAAATCAGTTTATAGACGCCGCTCTTTTTAAAATTGTTAACTTTGTCTTTGAGATGTGAAAAGAGAGAGGAAACAGTGTTTACAGGTCTAAATGAGATAATGAACATCTTAGATTACAAAGACTTGTTCACGATAATAAATTAAGCTTCGGAACCCACCTGAAGACTGAAAATCATACATTTGTCCCTGATCCTAATTTTAAAGTTTTAGAAACTCGAAACAAATGTCTGAAACTAAACATCATGAAAAACTTGGAAATTGCAGTATCTCAGTCTGACCATTTTACCAATAATGTCATCACCTGCGGTCCCGTTATCTGTAAAAATTATGCAGATTTGATTAAATATTTTGATAAATAATAAAATAACCATAAGTAAAGTACCTACCTTTCATAAAACAAATCTACTCAGATGCTACTTATCACTTGATTCTTGTTTTGGTTCCTTTTTACCTCGGGCTCGCTTTCTCATGCACCAGTATAGGCGCTTTCCTCGTTCTTTTAAGTAAATTTCAATGCAACTCATGTGTATTATTGCCTATATTTTTTTAAAATGTTTTTAATTGTTTTATAAGGTGACATTGTTATCATTTTGTGTTTCTAGTTGTTCCCAGTTGTCAAATTTTAAGCTGTAAGTAATTATTTCTATTATTTTATTATTACATCTGATACCATACCACGTTTATATTACTTCAGATATGCCCTGATGATGGAATATAATCAAAAAGACGGCGTAAGGACTAACATAGTTGGTTTTAATTCAGTTTAAATTATAAAAGCAGAAGAAAAGAAAAAGAAAAAATTCTTCAACAAGCGAATCCGAAGTTGAGGACCTTACTATGTTAGACGACGGGGACTTTGACAATTCAACTGAAAATGATGAGTGTGCTGGATGTGGAGAGAAATATTCCCAAACCACCAGAAAAGATGACTGGGTAAACTGTATACACTGTGAGCAATGGTTTCACGATGGATGTAGCAAATTTTTTAATTTTTGCGATCCCTGTGGACGAGTAGCTACTAAAAAGAAGACCTAACTTATTTTGCTCGTTATTTTGTATTCGAGTACATAGGCCATCACTACCACCCTGTGTGGGGCATCTTACCCAACCCCTGAGGGAGAGATGGCCAATTACAAAAATTTTTCTTTATGTATTTTCGTGAAATAAAACTTGTTATTTTTGCATCTTTTTATAAATATCGTAACTGAATAAAGTTCCAATTACTGAAAAACATGCTCATTTTCTTTATTACTTATTTGTTTATTACTTATTTGTTTATTACTTAGGACAGGTTAAGAAAAGGTGGGACGTATCTACCAACTTTACCCTACACGAAATATGTCTAAAATTTTCTGAGGAATCCAAAAATTGAAGAATATACAGGGTGTTGCATTTAAAATAAGAACGTTAGTATTGGCCACTGTTACATGACACACGCTGTATAAAAAGTTTTTATTGAAAAAAATGCGCAACAGGAAATACAAATCGACGTATCCGAGCGTTTTTTCGGACACGCCTCCATATATTTAGTATCGAATTTATTCAATTTGGCTGATACACCCGTATATAGTTAGATAGCTTGTTATTTATCACTTTTTCTATACTTTTTGAAATTATGGGCAAACCAGAAATTTTTCGATAGTTATTGGTATCGTACTCTGCCCTTTTTAAATAATGATGGTACTTTTACAATTTTTAGTTTTTCTGGAAAGATACCGGCTTAAAAACAAAGTTTTATCAAATAAAGTAATATTGGAATAATTTTTCCTCTAATAATTTTAATAGTTTTCACTTTATTCCATCAAACCCCCTAACTTTCTTTACATTAAGTTCATTAATTATATCTTCAATATTCCTCTCCGATATTTTTTCTACTTTAAGAAATATTTATATTTTATTTTGTTTCTCAAAATTTGACAATAAAGACATATCCCCAGTTAATACACTACATTACCATACATAATATCACAGATTACTCCAACTGTGATAATAAACTTTTCTCCTCAAATAGTTGCTTTTCGATAGCAATACTTTTTCGATTTTTAGCAAGAAGTACTGAACAGATCATAATAAGATTTTTACATAGATTTTTAATTTAGAGTCAAGCGTGTCTATCACGAAAGTTATCTTAATCGTGTTGTACCAGATGTGCCATTTATCTGGCAGATTTAAGGGGAATACCTCCGAGGGAAGATCTTGTAGTGTTAAAACCACAAAAATTAAGAAGTAATGCAGGAGATCCAAGAGGATTCAAGAACTATGTCGTAAACAATTGGTAATGCATTAAATATGTGCTACGAAAAGGTATATGAAATTTAAAGATATGCTTCGAAGCATCCTTGCCACTTATATTTAGAGGTGCTCTTCTTCCACAATATTTTCCACTGCGCCCAAAATTTTGTTGGTGACACCTTTCTTTAAAAATTGTAGAAAATCTTTACTTTCAAGCACTACGGGTAAACTGAATGTCTCCAGAAATGCAATAAGTAATTTTCATAACAATGATTTGGACCGAAGAAGATCTTTATGCTATTACATTTTTAAGAGCAATTTTCACCTTTGCTATGATTCGATATTATTGGTGATCCAATGGGACCATCTATTAGTTCCTAGGCGCCATTTTTTGAAGTTTAAAACTTAAACATTAATAACGAGTCAAATCAAAAGATATTTTCAATTTTTGAATTCTTGTTGAAAAATGTTGTAGGTCCAATACCGTGAGATCTAAATTTACAGCAGCATACTTTTTTGTTTGACAGAATCAATAAAAACAGCACTAAACGTCCTTATAAATATAAAACACATACATTTTTAATGCTGCAAATGAATTTGCTAAAGGAGTTTTTCTGTTCCCATAAAAAAAAATGCCAAGCAATTCTCCTGAGAATGCGTTTCGAACTTTTCAATTTAGCGAGTTATTGTTTTTCTTTTAAAATTGGAAAAACTTTATCCCTTCAGAAATAAGGTTTTCCCCATTTTTTAAAACAAATTTAATAAAATGTTACCGTAGAATAATCCTAACAAATTTCAACAAGATTTGAGTAGCTACAGCAATAATTTAAAAAGCATTAAATTATTCGGAAGGCTGCCTAAAAGTATTTGGAACTGTTTTCTTACATGTTTGGTTTTTTTCCACACTTTGATGCACAAATTTTACTCATACAGAACTTATAAACGGATAGAAACAAAAAAGAATGCTTTTCCAACCTTTCAAAAGATTACGAGTGCTCTGACGATGGCTTTTCACGTCTTGTCTCGTCAAAGCTGATTGCAGCGACAGAGTATCGCCTCGCTTTTCACACAACGCGTGAAACAGCGAAGGTTTGTAATCGTATTCACAATGTATGGCTGCCATCGTGATGTTGACACGTCCTGACATTAAAACAAAATATTAAGATTAAATAAACTTTTCTTGGGTTATAATATAGTTCAATTTAAAAAATACGTCCTCGACGTATGATGTGAAATCAATCAAGCATGTCTTGAATTACTACTCTTGGAAGGTAACCATGCAAAACAATTTTTGATGCACGTCATCTGATCATTATAAATCGGTAAGAGAACATGAGGAAATTAAATTTGGGCAAAAAATATTAAAATTTTAAGCGATATTAAATATACTAAAAACTTAAGGTATTCTCCGTTGGTACTAACCCAATTTTTTTAAATTTAAACTTAAACTTATTGTAATTTAAATTTCAAGGGCTCACAGTTGGCAACAGATCTGTCAAATCATCGGTGGCGGCAGCTCGTTCGTTGGCGTGTCTTGACGTTTTGTTGTTTTCGATTTGTGTTTTTGTGCGTGTATTAACGAATTTTTTTAACAAAATCTTCAATCTTTTAATAAATAGCAATAAAAAAAAGTTCTTTTAAAAACAACAAAGGTATACAATGACATACTCTGTCGATTACGTTGTTTACCATTTGTGAAAAATATCGAAGAATTCAATTAGCCGGTGTGCAGAGCAAATAAATAGCTTTCCTAATAAGCTATTTTCAGAAAGAATGTAACAACAGTGTCCCATTGTGTTCATTGACAGCAAAGAAGTAACTTTAAAGAGTAACATCTTCTAATAAAGTGAAAACTACCTGGGAAATCATCAATAACAACTTACAAAGTAAAAACGCGTCAATCCCAAAAAATATTGCACTTAACAATCATGACCAAACAGTAACGGATCCCAAGGAAGTCGCAAAATCATTCCAAGACTTTTTCGTTCATGCAGCCGACGACCTAACAAAAAATCTTAGTCCCGACATATATGATTTTTATTTAAAAAATATTAACCGTGGTTTTGTGAGTTCTTTTTATTTTACACTTGTGCTAGAACCAGAAATTAGCTCTATTGTTAAGCATTTAAAACCCAAAAACTCAGCAGGATTAGATGAGATTCCGATAACCATTATAAAGGATCACATAAAATATCTAGTCAAGCCTATGACTTTTTTAGTCAATCTATCACTGATTGCAGGGGAGTTCCCTGAATACTTCAAAACTTCAATTATTAAGCCACTGTTCAAAAAGGAAGATCAACACACCCTTTCCAACTATAGACCCATTGCTTTAATTCCTGCCCTTTCAAAGGTTTTTGAGTCCGCTGTCAATGAACAGTTAATAAATGATCTCACAAAAAAAAATTTTTACCGACGCACAGTACGGTTTTAGAAGGGATTAAGGAACTCACGATTCAACTTTTAACCTTATTAACAATATAAACCATATTATCGAAACAAAAAATATTCCGCTTGTCATTTTATGCGACCTATCAAAACCATTCGATTGTGTTGACACTAATATCATCCTAGATAAACTTCATTACTACGGAATAAGAGGCATTGCAAATGACTGGTTTTCATCTTATATAAAGGATTGACAAATAAAAGTTCAAATTACTCACCAAAATGAAAACTGTGTGATTTCCCACTCTTCAGAGGCAGCTATAGAGAAAAGGGGTGTCCCACAAGGATCCATCCTGGCTCCCATTCTATTTTTGATCTATATCAATGACTTAGCAGCAAATTTTCCATCTGCTCAATTTTCCCTGTTCGCGGGCGACACCAGTATTCTATTCAGCCATACAGAAATAGATAGTCTCAAAAAAAGCGCTTCAGACACAACTTCTGGAATAGCAGACTGGTTCGCTGCCAATAATTTACTGCTAAATCCCGACAAAACCTTCAATATTATTTTACAAACAAACAAAAAAATCGGACAATCCCCCTCAACACAAATATTGGCCCACTAAATCACACGTCAAATACAAATTTCTTAGGTATATACCTCGACGAGAGACTCGACTGGAGATTTCATATAAATCAATGCAACATAAAACTCAGTTCTGCAATTAACGCAATAACAAAAATTAAACAAGATTTCGGGTATGACACAGCAAAAATAGTTTACTATTCTTATTTTTTTTCTATAATGCAATATGGGGTGGAGTTCTGGGGAGCCTCTGTGAATGTGGAGTCTACTTTTATTATACAAAAAAAGCCTTACGCTCCTTGCTTGAAATTGACCGATTGCTGTCGGAAAGGCCCTCTCCACATGGGAACTAAAATCTTTCAGCACCTGCCAAAAAATATCACAACCATAAAAAATAATAACAGTTTAAAAAAAAATTAAAAGAGTTACTGCTTGCCAATGTGTTCTACAGTTTAAAGGAATTTTTTGACTTTTCATTTATAATAAAATAATTAACCTATACGCAACAATACAACTATATTACTATCACGATACATTCCATACATCCTAATACCTTACATAGTACTTATCTGAATATTATAATAATAACAAAGAATCTTTCTATATCTCTATGTTATCACTTTCCTTTAACAAAAATATTATATTGTTATTAAATGATTAATTTATATGTCGCCGCTATGTATGTTCTTTTTTCTCCACAGCTGTTAGCTTAAAATGAGAAATAAAATGTTTTAGTTTGAGTTTGAGTATATGTTAAGGTCTACAAATTTTATTTCTACTTTACTAATTTTTAGCGTGTAGCAACTGCCCTAAATTTGAATACCGTCAGTTAAGGAAAATAAATTATTAGAATCACCTAAAAAGAAACGTCCTCATGCAAGGAGAGTTGTAAATGTGACAAGATTGGATATTAGTTCTATTCGTGACACTATTTATGATATGTACGAAACAAGTAACTTTTATTAATCAAAAACTATCATTTTTAACATTGGGTATGATTAAGCTCTAACTTTTTACAACATCATGTAACTAACTAACAGTTTGATGGTTGTCTTAACTCTAAAAGAAGGCTGTTTAAAGGAAATAGGCTTCGGATGGAAACAAGATGAACCGAGGCGAGGACTTATGTAACCTTCTCATGTACCTTTCAAGCGACTGGGATTTTTGAAAGAATATATTATGAAGAAAAAAAAGAATCCTTGTACCTTGTTCGGTTTTTTGCATAAAACATTTTTACAATTTTTGTACATACGAAAATACTTTTATAATGTACCTTTAATAGATCCCAATCCGTCGCAAAAAAAATAAAATAAAATGATAAAGCTGTAATATTCCGTGTTTAGTAAAGACAGTTAAATGATTAGGCAACCAAGCGTACGCGCCACTAGAAGTTTGGATCCAAGTAGCATTGGGATTGACAGAATTCAAGAAAATAATAAAAACAATGAACAGTAGACAAATGGATATCTGTCACGAGACGACGTGCGAAACCAAAAGACTAAAATTACGGTTAGAAATACGGTTAAAAAATATTCAAGATGATTTCTCAGTGTTTAATCGATGTCAAACATGGTTAGAATATTTAATTGATGTAGAAACCAGAAATATATTTGATATAGAAGAAGCGTTTTATGAAAATATAGGTTTAGCAAAAACCACTATCAATACGCAAGAAAGCAAAAATCTATTGCAAAATTTACAGCACGCGAATATTCAAAATAATGCGATTGCCAAACTTCTGGATATAGGATTGCCTAGTTTTCACGAAATATACGACACATTGCTTAGTTTTAAAGACATTTTTAATTGGGTTATTCATAGATGGACGGACTTAAATGACTATGACAAGATTTTGTATTTAAAAATTTGTTGCAGGGATGAAACGTTAAAAATAATAGAATCTCTCGAAGTAACAGCCAGTAATTATGAGGTCGCATGGGAATTATTGCAAAAAAGATTTGACAATAAGCGAGCAATGGTTAATTTTCACGTAAACAAGTTATGGTTTAACTTACCCGAAGTAAGCAAAGAATCTTGTATCACGTTAGGAAAATTGATAGATGCGGTGTATCAGCATACAAATGCATTAGAAAAAATTAGTTTACCTGTTGAGCATTGGGACTCACTTTTAATTCCGGTTGTTTTACGAAAGCTGGATCATACAATACGTCGCCAGTGGGAAAATAAGCAAGATGATAAAAACTTTACCGTCATTAAAATAATTAACAGATGTGTTAACAAAAAAGTGTTTTACTCTTGATGCGTTAAACTTGACTGAAAACTCATGTGAATTTAGTAGCGAATCGTTTCAAATAAATACGCAGGAATTTTAACAAAATAAACCTAAACACTTTAGACGCGACAATTAACAACAGAAAATACAGAGTAATTCGGTTACAGAAAATGTATCGGGTTGTTTATACAAAGAACGTCATTTCATATATCATTGCCCAAAATTTGCGTATTTATCGCTGCCTGAAAAATATAAGGAAATACGAAACAATAAGTTATGTTCAAATTGTTTAAGATCAGGTCATTTAAAGTACGAGTGTTTATCAAGCGGTTGTAGAAAATGTTCATTTAGGCACAATACGTTATTATATGAAACGAATCCAAACCGAGACTATCAAAATAAGAACGGATCGGAAAATAAGAATCGAAACGACAAAATCTGTAGACCCCAAGAACAAGTCCAGCGCGAGACGATCTTCAAGTGCATCGCGGTGACAACGAGTACGGAGAAGGCGACATCGCTAGGCTTTCGAGGCTTGCGGTCAGTGACAATTTAGTGCAAAATAAAACTTATATTAACAATAACACCATAAATTCATGTTCAATTAACGAAAATGAAAGTAGCACGTACAACGAATTGATTTATGAATTTATTCTATTTGTAATACAAACCAAGTTCTATTATCGAGGGCATTGGTTCTAATTGAAGACAGATATGGTAATTGGCAAAACTGTAACGCGTTGTCAGATTCAGGGCGTCAATATAATTTAATATGTGAATCGTTATGCAAAAAGTTGAACTTAAAATGTAAAAACTTTAACGCACCGCCGTTGTCTGGAATAAATCAGATAAATACAGAAATTAGTCAGAGAACAATTGCGAATATAAAGTCCAGATTTGGCCCGTTTAAGACTAATTTATCCTTTGTAGTTTTGCGCGTTATAACAGAAATATTGCTATTAGTCGAGTTTTCAAAATATCGTATAAATTACCCGAAACACCTTAATTTGGCAGACGAGACAATTAATATACCAAAGGCAATCGACCTAATGTTAGGTGCCGCTATATTTTGTGACTGGAACTCCGAAAAATAAAGTTAGGAGAAAACATGCCTGGATTACAAAAAACGTGTTTAGGATGGATTTTAACCGGATCTGTAAAAGGTAACAATAACGGTAATCAAAAAGCTGTTTGTAACTTTGTAGCAGACATCACGAACGGAGACTTACATAACTCGGTAACTAAAATTTGGCAAATAGAAGAAGTTTCTAGTCAACAAAGGTTATCCAAAAACGAACAATATTATAAAGACTATTTTCAAGCAACGTCTAAAAAGTAGTGATGGCAAGTTTATATTAAAATATACTTTCATTGAACAGTATGAAAATAAATTAGAGATTGAAAAGCGACGACTCTAAAACGGTTTAATTATTTACAATCACGTTTGGAAAGAAATGAAAGTTTAAAAACGGAATACACAGAATTTATGCACAAGTATGAGTTACTTAATCATATGACTTTTAAAAGTAATTTACAATCGTAGCATTCAATCGAAAAATCATCATTTTTCTTGCCACATACAGCAATTTAAAGAGACTCGGCAACAACAAAATGTCGAGTTGTTTTTGACCCGAGTCGTATCCTATTGTCTGTACTAGACTTAGATTTCTCAAGCATTAGACATACTGTCTCGAGAATAAAGAGGAACGTAAGGGTTAAAATTCTATACGACGTAAACAGTGGTCGACAGGAGTCACGGTACCCTGATCCAACTATATACCCAATAGCCCTCTACTACAAAACAAAGACCAAGTGTAACAAATGACAAGAACAATTTCCCCAGAAGGAAATTTCATACTTTAAGTGCGATTCTATCACAGAAACGTAAACCATTCTCGTAGCAGAGGCATTTAACTCTCTAGAAATAATTCTCAAGGCATAGCAGCCTTTAGCTAAATTGCTGCAGGGATTAAGGATATGTTCGTGGAATGACAGCGGGTGTATCACTAAACAATTTGTTGTGTTGTTAGTAGGTACTACAATACCAGAAGACCTTCTTTCAATTTTGATACGTTTACGTCTTAGAGAATACGTACTAAACGCAAATATAAAAATGATGTACAGATGTATCTTAATAGACCGAAACGAGCGCAGTTTCCAGCAAATATTGTGGAGATAACAACCCGATGAGCCAATTAAAGTTTACGAATTAAACACAGTCACATACGGAACGTCCTCTGCACCATTTCGAGCTACACGAGTACACGATGCTTGAAAGAATTAGCTATGCAAAATAAAGAAAAATACCCACGAACGTCAAAGTTCATTTATAAATTCAACTCCTGCAGATTGTTTGGTCTCTCAACAAATACCACAAAAAAAGATCTAGCGTACTTGGGTCTGGCGACCTAGCATGCCATAGGATAGGTCCTCTCCTTTCTATTCACCGATTGGAAAAGGTTTCATCCAAAACTGTACGCAGAGTGGCAGCATTGTGCGGAGGAGCACCATCTCGCTGGAATATCAGTTCTTCGTCAGGGGAGTCTGGGTCCAATGGATTCCGAAATAAGCCAGTAATGCTAAAATTAATTCAAGTTGGAAAAATGCGAGACATACTTGACCAGGTAAAGACTGGTAAAAGACAAATGGACCAACTACTCTTCCGCGCACTATTCCACACCACACATTTATTTTTTGAGGGTACTGGCTGTCAACTTCCATCCTCCAATGCGGATTTTCTGTTGCCCAATAACGACAATTTTGTCTGTTCACATTATCATTCAAACAAAACGCAGCTTTATCGGAAAAAATATTATTTTTTACTAAATTATTATCTGATTGCACATATTTTGCATGCGTTCACAAAACTTATTTCGTCTATCAAAATCATCTTCAAATAACTCATGCACTGGAGTAACTTTGTATGCATGATATTTTCCTTCTGAATTATTCGATTAACATCATATTTCAGTGTGTGTAAATTGGCCCCAATGTGCGACAGAGGAGTACATGCATTTTCTTCCCAGAAAAGCAAAACGTCAAGTTGTTTATTTCCATCTCGGGTAGGACGACCAGATTTTGGCAAATCTCTAACATGACCGAATTTTCTAAATCTAGCCTCTACTCTACTCACCAGATTTTGATACATGGGAGGACGATTAGGATGGATTTCATTGAATAATTGAGCTGTTTCTATTTGAGTACGTGTTCTATCACCAAACTCAACCATGCATAGAATTTAAATTTCTTCTCGTTCCGTTAACTTCACCATTGTGAAAATCGCAACTTTGCAACTACGCTTGACAATTACTTATTTAAAGTAAAATTGTCATACAGTTTCTATGAGACTGAACGGTGACAAGTCAGCATTCAGAAATACCAGGATTGAAAAATAAATCAACACACAATGGAATGTTTTGCTTGATTTACAAATAAATCCTGAGAAAGTCTTACTAATTGATATGATTAATCGTAATTTTTTCGATAACTGTTGAGTTTAGGGATAGGACATGCTACATGAAACATAATTAGAATTCAATGCAAAATTCAAAAATAAAATAAAAATAGATATTCTCATTTCAAAAATGAGGTTGATGCTCGTAACATATTTTTGGGCTACCCTGTATACGTGAGTTTACCATCGAAAAACCACATTAAGAAATAAAAATGGGTCCAAGCGTTTTTCTAAAAACACACCGCTGAATTTTAAATGAATTTCGACATTACTTCTGGGACTCACTGGATATGGACGATTTATTGATAAGTATACAGGGCTGCCCAGAAGTCCGGAATATAATTAATATAGCCTTAACCTCTAGCTCTTGGGAAAAATGCTCGGACACGTCGTACTGTTCAGCGTTGAGGTTTTCTTCCAAAAGAATGACCTTAAAATTCGGTTATTAATAATACCTGCTCATACATTTATTTTCTGGGACCGCTGAGTATGCGCTTCGAATATCCATCGTGGATTATTTGACTCCAGAAACGACAACTATGTCTGTTAAGCGCCCAGTTTAAATAGAAAGTAGCTTCATCCGAAAATAATATGTTCTGTGGAAACCTATTATTCTCGTCACACCGTCTCATCATTTCTTCACAAAATTGCAAACGCCTATCATAGTAATCTTCTAAAAGCTCTTGGACAAGACATTGTGAAATAAGGGTGGTATTTTTCTGCTTTTAAAAATCTTCCAATAGCACCTCTAGATGTATCATGATTTTGAGCCAGTAAAACTGTTGAAACATGCGGATTATTCTGCAGAGATAATGCAATATCCAATTTTTCATCGTCGCCTTAAACACGTGTCCATCCATTCCTAGATAAGTCCTTTACTGTGCCATGTTCATCAAATTTGTGGAATATTTTACTAACAGTGCCCTGTAAAATTTTATTTTCCGGATATTTAGCATTAAATAAAGTGCACATGTTACTTTGACTTCTTCTTTTATCCCCAAATCCTAACAATATCAAGACTTCGATACGCTGCCTTTCCGACAAAACCATTTTTGTTTAGAAGATTGTAAAATAATACTTCGGAAATACCCAAATTAATTTTACAAGATCACAATGTCACAAAATGTCAGAACGTGAAACAATGAAGATTTCTTACCTTGAAAGGTAAAAGAACATCAATGATTTATCATTTCCGCTTATCTAAATGGGGATTTTTTTAAAACTTTTAACAGTCGCCATTTTGAAATAGCTTGACAGAATCGCGCCAAAATTTATGAGCATACTGTACGAGATATTAGCTTTCAAATGATATATCACAAGCTGTATGTTTCCATTAAAAAAAAAGATCGATGTCGTCATATCTTTGACAAATGTCTATAAAAAAAACAAACCAATAACGTCAAAATGTGAGCATATATAAAACTAAATTGACGTGTCCTAGCATTTTTCCCAAAAGTTACAGGTTAAGGTTATATTAATTTTATTCCGGACTTTTGGGCAGCCCTGTATAATAATTGTATTAAGAAAATCGTTATCAAGCGATAAGTCTATATTAAATTATATATCACAAACAAGTTATAGTAAAGACGAAAAGTTACTTTTATTTCACGACAAAAAGGAACTCAAAACGTTAGGGATATCTTGGATTGCAAAATGCTAAAGTACTCGGTAAATGTAAGCGTTAATGAAAATAAACTTAATGAAAAAAGGTAGATCTTAGGAAAAGATCCGAATTATATTGAATTATACGGTCTTAGCCATAGCTCAGAGATAAGGCACGGAGCGTGCATATATTTATGCTCAGTAGGTAAAGGTGAACGCGAAATACGACTTTTAACAGCGAAATCAAAAGTCGCTCCACTTAACATATAAACTTTACCCAGACTTGAATTGTTAGCAGCAATGTTATTACTTGCGGAGTTGGTAACTAAAATTAAACGTATTCCTGATATAGATATCTCAAAGCCGACCTATTTTACTGATACCACTATAGTAATAGCTCAGTTGAAAATTGATATTTACTTGGATAATGGTCTCAACTTCGTTGGAGTAATTTTTGGAGTTTTATAATTTGTTAAACGATAACAAACATACCGATGCGGTTTCGTCATTTATGGCGACTGATCGCATAAGGTAGCATTTTAGTCCTGCCAGAGCGGCACATATGGGGGTTTATGGAAGGATCCAGTGAAATCAACGAAATCACATAACAACACCTATGTTAGTAAACTCCTTTTTAAATTGCGAAAAAATGTATATTCCATTTACCCAGATCGAGGCCTGCTTAAACTCTCGTCCTTTAACTCCTATTTCAACCTTTATAAACAACTACTTACCTTTGACGCCATCCCATTCCATTAAAGGCGACTCACTCGTAAGTGCACTCTCAAGAAGATGTAAAAGACATTAATATTATTCGTTTGACTCGATACAAGCGACTACAGCAATTAAACCAACAGTTTAGGAACAGATGGTATAAGGAATATCTGTCACGAGACGACGCGCGAAACAGATAGACTAAAGTAAGTTCCTTTTAATCGTTACTTAATCTTATAATACGTTGTTTTGTTAAATTATTAATTATTATAAATAAATCGTTTTTAATCAAGAAAAATCCACAAGTGAAGAAAGTATATCGAACTTCAATCCTATTACGATAAGAAGTACGTTACCCAAACATTCCTTGTTGAGTAACGTGAATAACCCTTTATAAACCATTTTAGGTTCATTCATGCAGAATTAACATTTAAGTGACCTTGTATACCTAAGTGTCTATCAGGTTGCACTAAAATCTAATGCTTCTTTTCCAATGTCCAACTACTTAGAACTTTTACCAACACAAATAGTGAAAAAGCGAGCCCGGCCCAAGGGAGTAACCTTCAGCCCTTTTAATGAAGAAATTTATTGTTTACTTAAGCCATACGATGGTTTGTGTCAGTCACGTGCAAAATTAAGGACCTGCTGCAGGGCCAACGATTTGTTGCCAATTTCCTGCTGATTAAGAGAGCCCGTCGATCGAAGAGATTCGAAAAGTCATTAGAGTTTTGCGGAAACAGTATTCGAAAAAAGCTTGCCGGTCTTGAATGCATTTATTTATTAATACTCTTGTCTTGTCTTGAGTTAGTTCCACTCCTGGGGGGGTTTGCCAATTCATTAAAAGTAGATTAATAGTATGTTGTATAACAAGCATGGAACAAAACTAATGTTTTAAAGCTACGCGTTTATTTATCGCCGGTACCTGCGCATTAGACCGTTTAGATTTGGTAACGTGCACTTGCACTTCGGAGAGATTTAATTTAATAACTCTAATTATACACAGTGTTCGGAATTAGTGGTACTTAACTTCAAGAGCAGATCAATTAAATTAGATACGAATTTCATATACACATGGGTCTGCAAATACACCCTAAGGTCTTGGAAGATGACTTTTAAGAAATGGATTTGGTTTAATATCTTTGTATGCTCGGACATCGGCTGCCGATGTACATCTCTATAGGCAGCAAGAGGTCTCACATCTCAACAAAGACTTAGAAGAAATTCTGTCTTGGGGTGACAGTAACTAAGTGGAACTTAACGCTAAAAAAACCCAGGCGGCAGTTTTTTCTAAAAAAATTAATGTTAAAGAACGGATATAATCCTGGCGGGACACTTCATTTCCTTGGCTTAATCAATTTATTTATTAAGCGTCAATTTAGACGGTCATATGTCTTGGCATAGTCACGTTGAGGCCATTGCTAGGGCAGGCTCGCAGAAGCTTGGAATACTTTTCCGAACTAAGAACCTCTATATACCCCAACAACTTTTGATGCTCTATAAAGCCCAAATTCGACCATCGCTGGAGTACTGTTCGCATATTTGGGGCTCTGCTCCGAAACATACCCTGAGGTTGCTAGACTCCATTTAAAGAAGAGCCATTCGCTTGATAGTTGACCGTGATCTGATAAACAACCTGGAAAGCCTTGAACATCGAAGGCGGGTTGGCGATTTGAGTCTACTTTACAAATATTTTCAAGGCAATTGCTCAACTGAGGTTGCCCGCTTGATTCCACGCAGAGCAGTGCATGGTAGAAATTCACGACGAGCCACTGCGGCCCACCCGTACGTGGTTCAGCTTAGTGTCCTTCGAATAATTCTGTTTAAAAATTCTTTCATGTGAAGAACGTCATCACTCTGAAACGACCTCCCTGAGGCCGTGTTCCCCAACGAGTATAATCTCCAAAGATTGAAGACCAACGTGAATCGTTTCCTGCGCACACGCACCGCCATAAAGGATTAATCGTGCCGTGCTGTGCCTCATCATAAAAAAAAGCTTTTTAGTTCTTTGAAAAACAAAAGTGGAAGTTACGTTTTACAAACGGTAAGTCTTTTGCAAGACACAATAAAGCTTGAAGGAAGGCATGCGTATTAAAGAGTCAGCTGATTTATTTTTGCAATAGTCTTACAAGTTTCATCACTTGCCGAAAGACGGTTCTGGACAATATTTCTTGCAGTTCTCGCTGCAATTCTGGTAAAAAAATATAGTGATTTTTATTTTACCAACCAAAACAAATGTTATTACCAAGGTGAAAGTATCCTTAAACTATTTATTTGTTTTGATTTGGCAGTTTGTTTCATGTTTGTCTAATAATACCAATAATAAAGTAATGAACGCACAAAGATAAATAAAAGAAATGTTATGTATATTTAGTAGACTGGTAACAGAAGCATTTATTTTTATAATGTTGGATATCCCTTTTAATCACAATTAAGTTGCCAGCTGTAAAAACGTCCTGAAAAAACATTTTAGGTAACGTCTTGCTTGTGCAATGCATTGCAGCAATTGAGTGGCAGATAGTGCTGCCGACTGTATAACGTGCTTAAGAAACATTATTATTTAAGGGGTAATCGTCAATCCAGATTATGCCCAGTGGCATGAGAATTGGGGGTATATAATATTCAAACTTTAGTTACATTTTTTTGATGGGGTAATTTATAGGAAATTCAACATTACCATGCCATTCCTTGCACAACAGGTACTCTTCACTCAATACTCGGCAACGTTATTACTTTCGGGTATGGTCCTATCATTTTATTGTATCATATTGTGTCTGGCGTACAACCGTAATTCTACGTCCTGGTGCGAAACCGCTTTTCATTTTAGCCTGCGTCGGCGTCGGCCGTAATTTTGATTATTTTGCGTTGCATTTGCTGTGTGTTTCAGATTGACGGACAACCGTCATTTGTGTCATTGGATCATTATTCTATTTTGTACATGGTCATAGACTAAAGCATATATTGGAAAAATTGGAAAATCCTTTTCCATCTCGGAGTTTCCACACTTAGCTTTGTTTAAGGCACCTATTTGGTAAGTTTACTACGTATTATTTTCTAGATGATCGATATATTTCAGATTTTTGCCCCATAACATCTAAAACTTAATTTTTTTTTAGGCAGTTACCACGAAAAAAGGTTAGAACTCTAAGACCAATTATTTTCTAGAAACCCCTAAATTAAAAAAGGTATTTAGATATTTTTTAAGCTTATTTTTCTCGAAATGGATCGATTTTAGAGCATTGTATTAGAAGTAGCTTCTTTTAAGTAATAAGGTGCAAGAAACGATCTGCTGGTACTAAAATATTTTTTAAATACTATTGAATGGGTTTGGATCTTAGTTATTCTCTGTGGTTCAGGTAGAAGTATTGAATTATTGTTGCTTTTTAGTTATCTCTGATGTTGTTGTATCTGATGCAGTCTGTCGTTTCTATAGGGTGGTATCCAGTCTAGTGGTAGCCTGTATGTTGCTCTGTGTGGTGCGTGTGTATGGGATTCTGTGATTAGTAAATCGTCCGAACCGTTCGCCCGTGCGTAATATTTTGTTATTATTTTGACAAAGTATTCGTCTTAGTGTTTCCTTTATGAATGTCGTTATGAAGAACTCGTTTCGGTATGTGTCTAGTAGTGATGTAAAATAGTAACTAATCGTTACAAAGTAAGCGTTACTAAGTGATTACTAAAACTAACGAGTTCCAATTTTATAAACTCGTTATTCTTGCCTTTTCGTTACTATAGTATTTCGCTGTTGTTTTTTTTTTATTGAAAGCCAACAAGTACGCCTATGTACTAAAGTTACATCGTTAATTAAAAATTAATTATATACACCAATCAGAGAAATATATAGCACAAGTGATGTCGAAATATTAATAATCAAATAGCAAACCAATTATTAAAGGCAGGGCATAATAAAAAAAAAGGGGTTACATAACCATGATATGAGGCGATCAAAATGTTTACGTGGGTGATGTTTACTACTTATAGAATTAAATACCATAATCCTAATTAAAACAATGCCCTATTGTTATGTAAAATGAAAGAAATTATCAACACTATATGGCACTAAACCACCTTAAATTTTTTCAAGTAATTTATGCTGTGAGGATTCAATGCTTTGATTTCTGTAAGTATATTTACATTGTTTAAGCTACTTTATATCTGTGGATGTTTAAATAATTTAAATTGTAATTTGTGCTACTCTGTAAGTTTACTTTGTTAATGAGACTATAGCATTCTTTTAACAATAAAGTATATTTGGTTTGATTGTGGCGTAATTCTTTATCTTTAGGTTATGTGTATTCTTAAAAAAAAAACAAATTATATATTGTTGACTAAAATAGAAAATTGTTGTACTGAATGGTTGCCGCCAGCCTTTAATCAGTGGAGAAGGGCTAGGTTCAAAAGTATAAAAAAAAAAGGGCGCCACATAGTTTAAACCACCAGTACCAACCAAAAGAAACTTCGTAAAACCATGAAACCGGAACCTCTTTCTATTCCCTGTTTATTTCTTTTATAGATACACAATCCAATCCTTAATTATAGGCACAACAAGATAAAGGTAATGAGACACCGCATTAACTTTAAAACATTGGGTAATTTATTTCCACTATTACTTTAGACAAAATATTTTCCAACATCCAAATCTATCGTCTAAAGCGCAGTATGTTAGTAGAAAGACAAAAAAAAATAAAAATAAAAAAAAATTCTAGCGCACCTGTGAAAGCCTTAGACAACTTATTAAATCACTATTTAATACTATTACTGTTTCAAAAGGTTTCGTTGGGACAGGTGAATGAATAGTCACCGCTACCGCAGCTTACGTAAGCGTAGAGGAAGGGGAATGCCATATTTTAAATATATTATATACCGATATTATTAGGTTATGCCCATCCACATACAATTAATTGCTGGCATACGGTTTTCTCACTTTCACTTTGGGCTATTACATAGAAATAAATTTTATATTACCCTTACGTCTAAATAAAAATTTCTATAACATTTCGCGGCACAACCACCATAATACTGCTAGCTACAGCGCAATAATATTATAAAAACTTATACGATGGAAAATAAATAGTCATCCCATAAACATGGCCAGTGGAAAACTATTTTATAACTATGGTCCTATCGTACTTCAAGAAATCAATGTCCCATCAAGACTGCTTATAAAAAGAAACAAATGGGCTATTCCATGAAACTGGTTTTTTTTTTTTTCTTTTAAAAAAAATGGGCTGTTCCACCAAACCCTCCTTAGTTTCGGTGAGGGTCCATCGTATGATTTGTTCACGACAATCGGGATAATTGTCACCACCCTTAATAGAACCTAGTTGAACCCTGTGGATAATTATTCTAAACCACGCTTGCCGAGCCGTTGATGAAAATGGCGGCGTCCGTTACGACGAATTTCAATATTCAAATAGAGGAAAATGCTTCTGCACACGATAAATCTCCTTAAAAATTCTCCCAAACAAACCACAAGAAGCACTTATTATAAAAAACTGTCTTCTAGATCCCACAATTCGCGGACGAACTTAATTCGTTAAAGATTACAGTCTTCTTTCGTCGTACTTTATTGAAAAAGAAGGCTACTCCGTTCTCCAGGAATCGACAATGCCTTCGCCCAAAAGCAGTCACCAAATTTCTTAGTCGCGTTACGCAAATACCTCTATCCTAACGCTAACGTTATTTATCTTTCATAAGTTTCCGGTCTATTATGATACTTATATTCAAAAAGAGGGTAGTTTTGGTCAACCACCACCACTTGACCAACTCTCAAGCAGTTCCTAAATAATTGCAACATCTGTCCGGTTAATTAAAATATTTATAAAGAGAGAGAGAGAGCGCAATAGTGTTATTTAGCGTAATGCTGAAGATCTTTAATTTTGCTGATTTTTGGTTTCAGTCCTGAAACCTTAAAGGAACTAAATTTTCAGAAAGTGTTTGCCAACTTGTGCAAATAATTGCAACTAAAGCGAAATATCCATGACGTCATACTCCAAGGTTCCCATTTTCGACCTAATTATCCACAACCAATACAATTAAACATTCGATACACAAAAAAAAATCGTAAAACTTCCACGGAAGATTTAGGGAAAAGAATCTGAATTTTACTTAATTTCTGGATATGGAAACGATATTACATATTGGAAACAGCCAATCCTGCTAAAATAAATTGTTAATAACAATAGCAAGGAAATCGGGCAACCTGCCGTGTTATCAGTGATTCTCGTGCGTAGATTTATTTCGCGCACACCTTGAAGGTAAGTTTGACATTCCGGTTTCAACAATGGCCAGTCCAAAACAACTAATTTGTGTGATGTTAATAACAATAATTTATTTCTTAAAGTATTCTTAGTTTTAGAATAATAAAGTGATGTGGACAATATGCTGGAATGATTGTTTTGTTTGTTTTAAATACTTGCTTCTCGATATGGTAGGTGATTATTTTGCAAATATTAATTTAAAAATTGCCATTGACAAGATTCATATTTTTGGCTGAATTTTATTTTGACTAGACCCCTTTTACGATGAATTTCGATAGCTAAATTGGGTGCTTATTGATTTTTTTCGATGTCGTAAATATATTAATACTTGTAACGCCGAAAAAGGTCGTTACAAATTCCACCCTAACCTCCCAAAGAAAATTTCACAATTTTCGTCAACACCCTATACAAATTTTTCCTAATCTTAACCGAAATACTAATACCTACGAATCATCATCTATATACGGTTTTAGATCTTTCACATGCCAAACACCCCGACTTTTCCCGTCCAAGTCGCTTAGTTCATAAGTCCATGGCGATACTTTTCTACTAACTATAAACGGACCAACATACTTATCTGCTAACTTAGCTGAAAAGAAATTAGGTGCATTTGACAACACAAAGTTTTTCCTATAAACCCTAGCACCAATATCATATTTCACGTCGCGTCGGCGTAAATCGTAAATACGTTTATTACGCAATGACGCTCTTTCTAAATGTTTCCTAACATCAGCGTAGAGCTTACTAAAAGCTTCTGCTCTATCTCTGAATAATTTACTATCATTTGCAAGAGGTTTTGATTCCTGCAAGCCTTTATCATGGACATTCAAATTATTTGGCATATCACGACCGAAAACAACAAAATAAGGACTATGCTTGGTGGATTCATGTACTTGAGTGCGAATGGCACATGCAAGTTTAGAAAGATTTTGATCCCAAACACGGTGATTTTCGTTGACATAGCATCGAATCATCGTACCCAAAGTTTTATTTCCTCTTTCAGTAGGATTGGCTTGCGGATGGTAATTCGCTGTGAAAGACATTTTGATTCCATATGATGCCATTAGTCCACGAAATTCCTTCCCTCGCAACTGAACACCATTATCACAAATTATACGTCTTGGCTGTCCATATATTAGAAGCCAATTGTCTTCAATTGCCTTACAAACAAAATTTGCTGTTGAATTTCTCAGCGGAATAGCTACCATAAACTTGCTAAAACTATCTATAATAACTAAAATAAATTTGAACCCACGGGTTGAACGTGGTAAAGGTCCAATCAAATCACATGTAATTACTTCAAAAGGTTTATTAGCAACTTGGTGAGGTTGCATAAGTCCAGCTGGTTTACTTTGTTCCGGTTTATTCTTTTGGCATACCGAACATCTCCTTACATAACGAGTAATATCCGACTTCATCTTCGGCCAGTAAAACTTTTGACTTGCCCTATAAAAAGTCTTTAAAACACCGGGGTGACCAGCGCATGGGTCGTCATGACACTTACGCAAAATATCTGGTCTTTCCGCTCTAGAAATTACCCGTTTCCAATAGTCGTTTTCATCAGACAACACAGGATATGTGCCAATTTTATTATATTTATACAAAGTCGAACCCACGACTCTCCAAGAGGAAAATTTGATTGGATTCTTATTAACTTTAATGATCATATCGCGATACCACCTATCTGGAGTGAACGATTCTTGCTCCTCCTCAGAAGTTTTATTCTCGGACGAAATATTACCCAACTGAAGGAAATCTACAATTGGAACGGATCGAGATAACATATCTGGAACATGATGGTCTGCACCTTTCCTATGTATAACATCAAAACTATACTGCTGTAGTTTCACGGACCAACGAGCCAATCTGCCATTGGGGTCTTTTAGACTAGCCAGCCACTTTAGACTCCAATGATCGGTAATGATAGTAAAGTGTGATCCTTCAAGATACGGACGTAATTTTTCGATGGCCCATACCACTGCCAAACATTCACGCTCCGTAGTACAATACTGTCTTTCACACTTTGTAAGGGATCGACTCAAATAACATACAACTTTCTCTCCATCGAGATGTTTTTGACACAAGACTGCTCCGATGCCGAATCCACTTGCATCTGTCTGAACACAAAAAGGCAAATTAAAGTCAGGACAAGACAACACTGGTGCCGAAACCAAGTGTTCCTTGACGGTACGAAAGGCTTCCTCTTGACGTTCCGCCCAACGGAACTTACTATTCTTTTTCGTTAGTTCAGTCAGTGGAGAAACTATGGAAGAGAAATTCGGGATGAACCGACGATACCACGATGCAGTACCCACAATACTTCTTACTTCTGAAACCTTCGTGGGGGTCGGAATTTGTAAAATTGCATTTACTTTGTCGGGATCTACATGTAAGCCATTTTTGTCAACGACGTAGCCTAAATAGCGTAACTCGGTTCTACAGAATTGACATTTGTCCTTATTTAGCGTCAATCCTGCAGAAATTAAACGGGAAAAGACCTCAGACAATACCTCTATATGTTTTTCGAAGGTTTGAGTTACTATGATCACATCATCCAAGTAAACAAACAGATAGGGTTCCAAGTCCATGCCAAGCACTCGATCTATTAGTCGTTGCCACGTTGCCGGAGCGTTATGGAGGCCAAATGGCATCCGCTTAAATTGAAATAGTCCTCTAGAGGGGACAGTAAAAGCAGTTTTTTCCTTTGAGCTTTCTTCCAAAGGGACCTGAAAATACGCTGATTTGATATCTAGCGACGACAAATAGTGAGCATCACGCAACCTATCCAAAATTTGTGACACATAAGGGAGGGGATAGCTATCACGAGTCGTGACATTATTAAGTTTTCTAAAATCGCAACAGAATCTCCAGCCTCCTTCTTTTTTAGGAACCATGACTATAGGACTAGACCAGGGACTATTAGACGGCTCAATAATACCTTTAGTTAGCATATCTTTAAGTTCGACGTCAATATGCTGCATCATCGCTGGGGATACCGGATAATATCTCTGTTTTATAGGCTCTGCGTCAGTACTAATTTTATGTTCCACTAACCTAGTACAACCTAAAGTCGTACCCATTTTCATAAAAACACTGCTCACCAACTCATCCAAAACTAAAGCCTCTTCAGAAGTCAGAGTACTCCGCGACTTTAGAACTTCAACCATGGCCAAGTTTACATTATCAGGATTAGTAAATTGCCATTCACCGGAACGCAAATCTGGAACAATTCCCATTCTCCGCCAAAAATCGATACCTAATATCAAGGTCTGTGGAAGATCAGGAACTACTAAAATATCTACAAGCTTTGCTTTACTTCTCAATTTTATGGGGACCCGTAAAATACCTAGACAACTACATTTTTGTCCATTGGCAACAGTTACCTGCATAGAACATTTCTCTAAAGAAACTAAACCTATACTTTTCAATATATCCCAGCCTTTACCTCCAATTAAAGTACTATTACTTCCGGAGTCTAAAAGCCCTAAAATACTCTTACCAAAAATAGAAACATTTACATACGGTCTCTCATCGCCATGGGCATGTGAAAGAACAAAATCTAAAACATGACGATATGACATCCTTTCAATATCGGCCATATTGGATGCGTTAGGCAATAGGTGGCCGTTTCCTATTGTCTCGCACTCCCGTTTCCCTGCCGGTTATTACATTTAGGACAGTTACGGATAGTTACATCAGCATATCCACACCGGTAACAATAACGCTTTTGGGGTTCTTGGCAATTAGAAGAAAAATGCCCACTTCCATTACAATTCCAACACTTCAGATTAGAGGAAAAAGGTTTGGTTGACGCTGCAAATACTTGGTGTGAGGGCTTACGATGCTGTGGTCTACGATACGAAGGAGCCATTTGATAGTGTAGATCTACATTGCTGGAATGTGAAGTCGATGCTGTACTCGATGTCTCTGCATAAGCCAAATCAGGTTCCAAACACTTACTTTTCCTAGGTGGGGGCACGTAGGAATGAGCTAAAAGTCGTTTTGCATCAAGTTTGCGACACAATGTTAGTAACTCCATTACAGACAGAATTTCTTTAAAAGCCAAGTGTGGTTGATAATAGGGAGCTACGTTATCTAACAAAATTTTTAATTTAGCCTCATTTGGAATTGGTTGCTGAAGACGAGAAAACAACCCATTCATAGCAGCAATATAACTACCTATACTTTCATTCTCACCCTGAGTACGATGCTTGATTTCTTCAAAAAGCCTTTTATCATAATCTGGACCCTGAAATTCTTCTCTTATGGCCTCGACCAAAGAATCCCAATCAGTCACCCAATCTCTTATTAAATTATACCATTTCTTTGCCTCACCATCAAAAAGATCGCCAGCTTCCTCGAATAACATTTGACGCGAAACATGCCTAGAACGCCTCAATTCATTGACACGCTCAATAAAATAACTAAAAGACAAAGCTTTATCTGATTTGTCTCCCGTAAATTTCAAACCCCAATCACGCAAAGGGACAGGTTTTACTTTATTTTTGTTCCTATTATTATCGTCATCATCAGAACTAGACTCATCGTCGCTTTCTGACGAAGAACCCGAAGGTGTCGAACTGTTCATGACGGTTAAATCGAGTAAAGTTACACTTTTATTCTTTTTATCAGATTTTATCTTAGAAACAAAATTATCATAAGCTAGGAGAAGCCTAAAACGCATTTCAGATTTTTCTTTCTTATCGGTATCATTTTTAGGAGCCGAATTATTTAATCTACCTAAAGCATAAGCAATTTTTGTTGAAATTTTCTTGTTTGCTTTTAAATCATCACCGTCTAAGCTATCTATAATAGTTTCTAACTCAGTAAAAACAGCGTTTAATGCCTCCAAATCAGCCGCAAAAGTAAATGGATATGCTGGTTTTTTATATGCAAGAGAAGACTTATCTAATCTTAAAGATTTTCTTAAAACTTTTCGCAAGTCATCGATGCCAGTCTCATCGGGATGAGAAACTCCCCTAACAGCTAATTCGTATAAAATCTCAGGCTTCGAAAGCCTATTTACTTCAAGTTTCAATTTTTCAGCCATGATAACTACAATAAACTGAAATAAGTATAATATATATTTTTAGTTCTACCTCTACTAAGTTCAGTAGTACACCACAATATCTCAAAAAAAAATTAAGCAACAAAGCAATATGCACAGGGGTAACTATACTACGTAATTACTTAAGAGTGAAACTTATCTCGAAACATTTAAATTATTAAATTACCTTTATCTTGTAAAGTGCAAAAAAAAAATTATACTGTAAAGTCTCAAAAAAAGTTAAAGTTTTCTAACCAAACAAACAATAGGCCCCACGTTGTAGCGTCACTTTTGTGTGGCGTAATTCTTTATCTTTAGGTTATGTGTATTCTTAAAAAAAAAACAAATTATATATTGTTGACTAAAATAGAAAATTGTTGTACTGAATGGTTGCCGCCAGCCTTTAATCAGTGGAGAAGGGCTAGGTTCAAAAGTATAAAAAAAAAGGGCGCCACATAGTTTAAACCACCAGTACCAACCAAAAGAAACTTCGTAAAACCATGAAACCGGAACCTCTTTCTATTCCCTGTTTATTTCTTTTATAGATACACAATCCAATCCTTAATTATAGGCACAACAAGATAAAGGTAATGAGACACCGCATTAACTTTAAAACATTGGGTAATTTATTTCCACTATTACTTTAGACAAAATATTTTCCAACATCCAAATCTATCGTCTAAAGCGCAGTATGTTAGTAGAAAGACAAAAAAAAAATAAAAATAAAAAAAAATTCTAGCGCACCTGTGAAAGCCTTAGACAACTTATTAAATCACTATTTAATACTATTACTGTTTCAAAAGGTTTCGTTGGGACAGGTGAATGAATAGTCACCGCTACCGCAGCTTACGTAAGCGTAGAGGAAGGGGAATGCCATATTTTAAATATATTATATACCGATATTATTAGGTTATGCCCATCCACATACAATTAATTGCTGGCATACGGTTTTCTCACTTTCACTTTGGGCTATTACATAGAAATAAATTTTATATTACCCTTACGTCTAAATAAAAATTTCTATAACATTTCGCGGCACAACCACCATAATACTGCTAGCTACAGCGCAATAATATTATAAAAACTTATACGATGGAAAATAAATAGTCATCCCATAAACATGGCCAGTGGAAAACTATTTTATAACTATGGTCCTATCGTACTTCAAGAAATGAATGTCCCATCAAGACTGCTTATAAAAAGAAACAAATGGGCTATTCCATGAAACTGTTTTTTTTTTTTCTTTTAAAAAAAATGGGCTGTTCCACCAAACCCTCCTTAGTTTCGGTGAGGGTCCATCGTATGATTTGTTCACGACAATCGGGATAATTGTCACCACCCTTAATAGAACCTAGTTGAACCCTGTGGATAATTATTCTAAACCACGCTTGCCGAGCCGTTGATGAAAATGGCGGCGTCCGTTACGACGAATTTCAATATTCAAATAGAGGAAAATGCTTCTGCACACGATAAATCTCCTTAAAAATTCTCCCAAACCAACCACAAGAAGCACTTATTATAAAAAACTGTCTTCTAGATCCCACAATTCGCGGACGAACTTAATTCGTTAAAGATTACAGTCTTCTTTCGTCGTACTTTATTGAAAAAGAAGGCCACTCCGTTCTCCAGGAATCGACAATGCCTTCGCCCAAAAGCAGTCACCAAATTTCTTAGTCGCGTTACGCAAATACCTCTATCCTAACGCTAACGTTATTTATCTTTCATAAGTTTCCGGTCTATTATGATACTTATATTCAAAAAGAGGGTAGTTTTGGTCAACCACCACCACTTGACCAACTCTCAAGCAGTTCCTAAATAATTGCAACATCTGTCCGGTTAATTAAAATATTTATAAAGAGAGAGAGAGAGCGCAATAGTGTTATTTAGCGTAATGCTGAAGATCTTTAATTTTGCTGATTTTTGGTTTCAGTCCTGAAACCTTAAAGGAACTAAATTTTCAGAAAGTGTTTGCCAACTTGTGCAAATAATTGCAACTAAAGCGAAATATCCATGACGTCATACTCCAAGGTTCCCATTTTCGACCTAATTATCCACAACCAATACAATTAAACATTCGATACACAAAAAAAATCGTAAAACTTCCACGGAAGATTTAGGGAAAAGAATCTGAATTTTACTTAATTTCTGGATATGGAAACGATATTACATATTGGAAACAGCCAATCCTGCTAAAATAAATTGTTAATAACAATAGCAAGGAAATCGGGCAACCTGCCGTGTTATCAGTGATTCTCGTGCGTAGATTTATTTCGCGCACACCTTGAAGGTAAGTTTGACATTCCGGTTTCAACAATGGCCAGTCCAAAACAACTAATTTGTGTGATGTTAATAACAATAATTTATTTCTTAAAGTATTCTTAGTTTTAGAATAATAAAGTGATGTGGACAATATGCTGGAATGATTGTTTTGTTTGTTTTAAATACTTGCTTCTCGATATGGTAGGTGATTATTTTGCAAATATTAATTTAAAAATTGCCATTGACAAGATTCATATTTTTGGCTGAATTTTATTTTGACTAGACCCCTTTTACGATGAATTTCGATAGCTAAATTGGGTGCTTATTGATTTTTTTCGATGTCGTAAATATATTAATACTTGTAACGCCGAAAAAGGTCGTTACATGATTTTAAAACACTTAAAATATTTTATATTTAGGGCACACCCTGTCTAGAACACTACTGGCATTTTAAATTTAATCGCTTAATTCTTTTATTGTCCACTTTAAAATTGGGATTGATTGATTAAGTTATGCAACACTGGCCTTTAAGTAAACTTGTGCTATACAGAGGTACAGAGCAAAATAAATAAAGCAGCTGGACCCCCTTATAAAAAAATTATAGAATTTAAATAAAGTTAATTAAATTTCAAGGTCAAGATTAATTAAATATAAACCAAATCTGTCATATTTTACGTAAAATTGACAGTAGACAGGTAACAAAAAAAAAGGAAATCCTTTAGAATAGATAAAATGGGGTCCACTTATAATAGGTGCCCAGTGGCTTCCTATAGGAATCGTAAAACAATAAGGAAATTAATTACTTAGCTAACGAGGCCCTTATACCCTCAGTTATATATTAACGATAGACACATTTACCTGATAAAAGCACGTGGTGTTCAATTACGGGACTTAGCAGTAATATACAGGGAAAATGATGAAAGAAAATGCCATCACTTACCTATTCGGAGCTTCTATAGAGTCCTAATGACTCTTTTAGGGGGTTCACAACGTGGTGGGTGCTCCAAAATGTATTGCCCCTTTAGGTCCTTGTGACCTGACTTGACTAAAATAAAGCCCCAGAAGGCACTTTAGAACAAAGATGACCGAATGACACAACTCACCTTCACAGCGAACAACTCCAACACAAAATCCCACGTAGTGGTTTTGTGCTGCCCCGGGATCAACAAACCAAAAATATAACCATAAATCAAAGCGGACTTAAGGGCAACAGAAAATAAAGCATCTAAACCCAAAATCCTCTAAACATGACTTGAACAGTCGTGGATTTAGAAAGGCTTGTTGCTTTGTCGGTCGCTGGAAGTCAAGTGAGGTATGAAAAACGATTAGGTTAAGTGTCATTCCATCTCCGGTACCATAGAGAGGTGAGTCGTCGAGGATTCAGCGAAAAACTCCAGAACAGTATTACTCGGACCAAAAATAGGCCGGTTCACATACTAGCGAGTGATAACGAAATACGTGTAATGGGTTCGACTAGCTAGTTGCAAGTATTTAAGCTAAGTAAAATAAAACAGAGGTACCCAAATTTAGTTATTTCTGTATAATCCATGCAACCCCACTATAGATTTTAATTTATTTATCATATTACTTTAAAATTTAAAAACAATGCATAGCCCCAGTGGCTTCGGCCTTCAATAAACGGCCCCGTCGCCAAAGCCAGTATCCTTTTTGAAAGACAGAAGTTAACCTAGAAAATTTTATAACCAAACTGACGGGTAAACATTAAAATCCAAAGCAAGGAAATCTTGATAAAAAATGCTGTTTTATAAGAAAAGATTGGATAACTACTGCAAGAGATATTAGATGAATTAAGATATGGGCAAAATGTAATTTTGCCTGGCCAAAGACAACGAAGGGAAGGTCCTCAACATAAAGTAGGCGTCCAGTTCCATATAGGAAACACAACATTGAACGTTTCACTAGTTTCAAAAGCAAAAATTTAAGTCAGATATGCGATATAAGGTACCATGATTAAGCCAGTTCTATTGACTTATTAGTGACAAAATTGAATTGTCACAGTTACTTCAATCGAACTATCGAAACCATCAAGAAATGACGCAACGTTGCGCAATTTTCAAGACTTTTACATCGTCGAGCGACCTGTCTAGGTGCGTTTGTAATGATCTGTAATATTTGATTTTAAAATTTTTTAAACTTTTTACACTTAGTCTTATTTATGGCACACCAGGTCGGCATACCATATTTTATGTCAATACCGGTCTCAGTAAAACTCTGTATAATATGTTTGTCTTTGTCGATGCATCTATTGGGCTTTAGTGGCTTATGAGGGGGCAAAGTGCGCAAGGTTGTTTATTGGGGCACGTCAGAACTGTTAATAGTTGTTTTAGGTTTCTAAAGGGACACGCTATTAAGTTTATGAAACATGTAGGTCCTTTAAAATATTTTTTCTATTTGCAGTATTTTCAATACAGGCCACAAAGTAGTTTTTAAAGTCATTTAAAAGGTGCCTAGTCCCATTAGGGTGCACTTGCGGATCAACGTTTATATGAAATTTTGGACTTACATTATGTCGAACAATCTGCTCTTAAAGTTAAATACCACAATTTCCGAACACTATGTATATATCTTGATTGGGAGGCATGCTTTAATATTAATTGAATCCTATTTTTCTACGACTTGAAATAGTACGCTAATTTAAATAAAACTTCAACTACTCTCTATACGCAGTGCAAAACCGGCAAGACTCGCAATGAAGATCACTTCTTTTAATTCTTATTTTAAAAATATTTTTCTTTCAAAATGCCGCACGAGCTACATAAAGATTAAATAACATGTTTATTTATAGATTAACAGCCTTTAGTATAAGCCGAAAGTTTCTTAGAAGTACTCATCGACTCTTTTTTTGTCGGTTTACGACAAAATCTCGTCTCTTAACACAAACACGTGTTTATCACCATGATGTTTATATAAATCCTAACGGTTTTGTATAGTTTATACAGTGTCATGTATAGGTGTCGTTAATAGATGTTATTTGTTTATAATACTGAGTTTAGTGGAATCTATGCAGATATAAACGAATCAGCCTTATACCATGGCGAATAGTAAATAATGATGGCAAGCTAGAAAATCTTGTTCAGTAACTCGTCATACTCATGCAACATTAATTAGGAGAGAAAGAGAAAACAGAGGTAGAGAAATTTTTATTAATTCAGTATTAAAGACCATTTACAATGGAAAAGCTTGATTTAAATATACGGTCATCGCTTGTACCATCTTACCCCGGTTTACCTAATTATGTGTATTGATTAGAAGGAGGACATTTTTGTATTCTTAATAAAAAGACAGGGTGGGTTTTCGAAGATATATTTTATAAAGGACTATCACAATATAAATTTGAAATATACAGGATATTCACGAGAGCTTGAATTATTACATTTGGGAAACCTACTTAACATATTGTTTTGTAAGGTTTGCTCTTTTTAACTAAAATATAGACTTGTTTTTGTTAGTTTCGTTCTACGGGAATTCTTAAATACCATATTATCCTACCCTCGGGTCAATGTGAACCAGTTATTAAAAAGGGAATATTAAATCAAAAAAAAAAGAACAACAAAATTTATTAATAGGAAGGAAGATAAATACATTGGAATATCACAATATTGTAAATATGGTCACTCCGAAACAATTTGGCCATACATTCTTCAGAACAATTCCGACATAATGGATTTTTGCAACTTTTAGAGAAGGTACTTGTTTTTTGGTCCGTTTCCGGTGGGCTAGTAATACGCCTTCTTCTTTTCGAAAGGGTTCGATATGTTCAATAGACTGTGCTTCAACTTGAAGAGAAATTTCCTATATATTGGCCATCAACTTCTGAGTTTGCTAGGAGCAACCTTGTTTACGTGCTGCGAGCCATCATATAATGGCGTTAGCATAAACTACTAGCCAAATTGCATAAGAAATCCCTCTCGTTATTTTTACTCCATTTTGGGAAAATTGAAACAAAACTCCCTAAAATATCTAGCATCATTTGAAATAAAGCCATGGGCCAACGAACTTGATGTTGAATAATTAGAGTACTTTTAATGCAGCTCATCAAATCCTACTTTAAGCTAAGATTATTTCGTTTCTTTTTGTTTCATTATTAGCAGATTTATCGTTCTGCTGAAACAGTCATGTTGCCTGTTACACGGTATTTTCTAAAGCTAGTTAATTTACTTCTCTCTATCAATCAATTCTGTCATATTAACCGCAATTCCGCTAGTAGTTAAACGCACCGAATTAGTTATAATTGTTAATAAGGTTAATCCAAACTAAAATTCTGAACAATAAACATTAGTGGAGCAAGACTCAAACAGTGTAGTGCCTTATTTTGGAAGATATTTCAATTGGAAACTGTCATATTTAAGAATGTAAACATGATCACAAATTTTCTACAAACTAACATTTAAAATCGCATTACTTTAGTTTTATTTTTCAGTTTGAGAAGGGAAATCCCAGGCTACTTGATTTTTAAAATATTTTAAAAATTAGGCGAAAACTTTCAATATAAAGATCTAAACTAATTAAATATGTAATATTTTGTTGTCAGTAGTAGAAAAAAATCTATATATACCTTAGTAGAGAAAGCTGTTGTAACGCTCGCCGTATAATAGCTAACTTCTCAACCTAGCTACATAATGTACTATTTTCTACTATTAACTTAGGAAATCGCTATAATTTACTCCATTTCTCGAATAAAAAATAAAATATCTCTACCTTGCGAAATAACGATAATGAATAATCACCTACGTAAATAATGAAAAACTTTCCGTCTATTGAAGTTGAATTACACACGATTTTAGCATTCTAACTCACCGTTACTTTAACATGTTATTGATTTTAAGTCGTGACTAATCATTTTAAATGAGCAGGAATTTGGAGAAATTTCAAGAGGAAACTGTCATATTATTCATAAATAAACACGGCCACAAATTTTCTACAAACTGACATTTAAAATCGCGTTTCTATACTTTTATTTTTCCCATACTACCTACCTGATTTTCAAAATATTTTAAAAATTATGCCAGAATGACTAATACAGTGTTACCATTAAACTCCGCACCAAATGAAACTTTTTGTTATTAATGAGATAAGTTCAAATTAAATAACGGCAATCGTTTCTGCTTCAAATTAGACTAAAAATTATATTTTTATGGAAGTAGTCCATCTCACAGTGGAGTAATATTTTAAGTGAGGAATGAAACATAAAGTCTGCTCCACTAATTTAGTGAGAAATTAGTGGAGCAGACTTTGTGTTTCATTCCTCACTTAAAAATTATATATTCAATTATCACCATCTATCATTTGGTATCTGTCAAAAATGACATTTTTGTCAAAAAATACTGAAAAATGGCATTGTTTAACCGAATTTCAAAAATTGTTATTAGAAAAAGTTGTTTCTAGTATAATTTTAGCCCTATCTACAAAGTTTCAGATGTCTAGCGCAAGGTTGAATTTCTTGCCATTTTTTCGAATTAACATGTTTGTTTTATAATGTAAGTTGACTTAATAGATATTAAACTATTTGTTTATACCATACTCAATATTTTATTTAGTTTGTATGCTTATTTTTTTACTAGAATGTAATTTTTTTTCGAAATATAAAATTAGAGGTAAAAAAATTTGACACGGATGGTGCAAAGTTATCATAATTTAACAATTTTAACAGATAGACGTCAGATGTTCCATTTTTCCTTATAGTAAATACACGTACAAAGTTAAAAAACTTATAATAAAATTCGCAGATATCAGATCAGTTCACAATTTAAACGCATTTTCTTGTTATCCACAATAAAATATCAATTCAATTTCGAATTTTATAAGTAGGTTATGGAAAAAAAGGAATTATAGTGCCGAATAAATAAAAGAAATGTCATAAGTTGGAATATTTTCGCAAGTTATAGTTTTCACTGTTATCACCAATGTTGTCCATTCAAAAAAAAATAAAAATTGTCTTAATTTGTGGAGAAAATATGCCTCAGCGGCAAGAATCTGGCATTTTTAATGAGAGGCATCCAGAAAGAAATTTGCAGCATAGCACCGTTATAAGAATAATGTCAAAGTTTAGAGAAACTGGATCTGTACAAATAATTTTAAAAAACCTCACGCAGCAAGTAAATATGATGAAGAAGCACAATATTTGATGTTTGTTTAAGTGTTATTGACCACGGTCAAACTAGTATAACCAAGATAAGTGATTCAGCAGGGTACAAGGGGGAAAGTGTTAGGAAAATTCTTCAGAAAAATCGATTTCGGCCATATAAACCCAAGTTTATAAACACATTGAAAGAACGCGATTTTGATATCCGTCTAGATTTTTCGTTTTAGTATCAGGGTCAATACGAGGAGAATATTCTTTTTCTATGCAAGATCTTATGGACAGATGAACCACTTTCTCTTCGAATGGTACCGTGAGCTCACAAAATTGCCGATGGTGTTCCCAAGAAAATCCCAACTTCACAATTGAATGTCGCGACCAGTATCATTTTAAAACCAATGTATGGTGTGGTATTCTGAAAGATCAGCTTATTGGATCATACTTCTTTAGAGTAAACTTAACTGGTGTAAGGTACCTGACTTTCCTTGATAATGAGATTGCCGAAGTTTTAGATAACATGCCCTTACACAATAGACATACACATAACTTATGGTATCAGCTTGATGGTGTACCCATACATCAAACTGCAGCAGTAAAAGAATGCATAAGCCAATTATTTCAAAACAGAGTTATAGTGCGTGATGGAGGATGTTACTGGCCACCCAGATCGCCTGCCATAACACCACTAGACTTTTTCCTGTATGGTTATCTTAAACAGAAAGTTTATAAGAATCGACCGTTTGGAAATATTGAGCATTTGGAACAAACGATCAGACAGTGTTGTGCCGACATAAAACCAAGTTTTTTACAAGATGCTGTCAAAGACGTTTATAGACGGACGACTGTTTGTATAGAGCGAGAAGGACGTCATACTGAAATCTGAAATTTTTTGTTCCTTTGAATAATAATGCTAGTTATATTAAATTATATTTAGTATAAAATAAAATTTTTATCAAATATTTGTATGTATTTGTCATTTGAAAAATGAAACATTTGACGTATATCTGTTAAAATTGTTAAATTATGCTAACTTTGCACCACCCGTGTCAAATTTTTTCGACTCTAATTTTATATTTCGAAAAAAAAATGGCATTCCAGTAAAACAATAAGCATACAAACTAAATAAAATATTGAGTATGGTATAAGCAAATAGTTTATTATCCATTAAGTCTACTTACATTATAAAAAAAACATGTTAATTCGAAAAAATGGCAAAAAATTCAACTTTGCGCTAGACATCTGAAACTTTGTATATAGGCCTAAAATTATACTAGCAACAACTTCTTCTAATAACATTTTTTGAAATTCGGTTAAACAAAGCCATTTTTCAGCATTTTTTGACAGATACCGAATGACAGATGATGACAAGTGAATATATATTTTTTAGTCTAATTTAAAGCAAAAACGATTGCCGTTATTTAATTTGAACTAACCTCATTAATAATAAAAAGCTCCATATGGTGCAGAGTTTAATGGTGACACTGTATAAACATATTATATACCTCGCACATTATAATAACGCTCGCTATATATTGGCTCACTTCTCAACCTAGGTATATAATGTACTATTTAACGCTCTATAAGATAATAAAAGAAAAATGAAACAACAACAATGATTTGCCATCGTGTCTTAGAGATTTTCAGTAAAAATCATTATTTTTACGGAACCTTCTGTATAATATATCATATTAGTTATAATATTTTTATAATTCACCTTTGTTTAATAATGCAGCTAATCGGTAGGTATAAACCCGCTATTGTCTTTAGACTACGTTAAATTCAAATTATTACCATTCTATATTCCACTAAAACTGTACTAGCTATCTCTATGGATTTTTATTTCATGAGATAAGCATACCAATTAAGCCGGGAGATGCAGGGAGAAAATTTATAGCCTGTTTTATTAACCAGCCCATGAAAAGACCAGTGCGCTTTCGGTCCACTTTCTGTGTTGTCAAAAGTTACATTGGCATTTTAATACATAATATAAACCTAATGGAACACAAGAAATTGTGTAAAATTTTTTAAATAGTCTTGTATTGATTGGAAGGTAGTTAGTGTTACATGCCATCAACAAATACAATAACATCTGGTCTATTTTTATAAATTTCCACGACATTCTATATGAGGGGTCTAGTATCAAAACGTACAATATCCAGTTTTTATGAAATGTTCAATTAAATATGTTTTCTGTATAGAATTTTAAGGCAAACACAAGAATATTTTCATTTGGTTCTGAAACGTACAATATCCAAACAGAAAATAGGAAGCGCAATATTTGTCCACGTGTATGCTTTATTTGTAACGGAACTGTTTTCTCGCAGTATTGAAATATGTCTTAATGGTGTCATGTGACGATTGTTATTTTAGCTATTATAGTGATTTGTTAGGAAAATAGTAATATTTATTAAAATATTTAGCTATTTTAGGGATACCTTTAATACCTATTACAATTTAGCATTTGGCACGCCCGGTACAGATAGGTGCTTAACATGTTTATAATGATCTCAACAAATAAAATCATTAAACTTCGGAAATAAAAATGATTCACTTAAAGAGAAGCGAGTACATAAATTTCGTGCTAAATCATATTTTGAATTGCTACGTAAAAAAGAAGAAGATATGAATACATTTTTGTTTGATTGTCAGAAAAACTTTTACCTAAGAGGCATACTATTCTCACAAAATTTATTTATACAACTTTTCTGTTGTGAGTGAACATTCCCATGAGAAACTTTATCTTTCAATAGCCACGAGCTTTTGCTGGACAGAAAACGAATATGCGAGGGGGTCAAATGAAATTTCATCTCGTATTTATCATGTTTTAGAAACAACTGAGTTTTCAAACATTCGAATAATAATTATTAATTAATCTGTGATGGCCGTCGAGGGCAGAATAAGAATACAACGCTAGTGGGAATGTGTTGTAATTGGTTACTAAAACACAAAAAGCACGATGCTGCCAATGTAGCTCGCATAGAAATTATCTTCTCAGTTCGGGGACACTTATTTATACAACCGGATTAGTTGATCGGAAACATTGAGAAAGAAATAAAAAAAAAGGAAGTAATGAAGAAACCTGAAGAATATCTAGATATTTTTTCAAAATTTGTAACAGTTTTAAAGCTTGGAAGAGAATTTCAGAAATTCTGTTGATAAGAAGCGGTATCTAAAGTTATTTAACAAACTAATGCTTGGCATCTTCCTTTTGCTCAGCCTAAAAGGATTATAATTACAAAACATTTTGGGCAAAAGGATTTAAGTGCGCGGAGAAGCTACCTACAAGAGTGACCTAGGAACTGGCCACTCACTTTGCAAAAGAGACAAAGAAATACAAGATATTCGTCCCAGCATTATTGAGAAACAAAATACAATTAAAGAAAAGAAAGTTGGTACAATAAGTGCGCTGATAAAAGCTCGTTATTGCGAAGAATGGAGAACTGAAGAAGGTTTGAAACTTTACAAATTTGTTTTGGATGAAAGCGAAAAAGATAGTACACAAAATGACCAAAGGCTTTGCGAACATGTTGAGGAAGAATCAAGTATCAGAATCTAAAAAAAAATGTACCAGCATTCTTAAGGTATAATGACGTTGTACCTACCTACCTATGTTTCGTGAAAAATAAAATATAATCATGTTGATACAATTTTATTTTCAAAATGTAGTATCTCCAATGTTCAGTTACAAAACTATTTTGTATAATACAACTTACCTTCGAACATTTCTATAATTTTGCATGTTAGCAAATATATTACAACATTATATTAAGCTATCAATTTATTGAAATGTATATCTTTATCAATGACCTGATTATAAATAGTTTCTTATTGATTTTCTCTAAAAGAACATAAGTGAAGATAGTACGTTTGGATACTAGACCCCTCATATACCCTGTTTTTAAATAGGGTAATTAATTTAATTAAATCTTTTGAAAGATTTTGTAATTTTAGTGCGAATTGCAAAAAATTTTAATTTTCTGACTCGTCTAAAGCCTTTAAAATCATTTACGAACATCGACTGGCAAAAACCGCTGTGTGACGTCACTATCTCCTATAGCAAGTCCGGTCGCGCTCTCTTCCATTTACTTGCTGTTTACTGTTTGACTAAGTGGCCATGAACATTGCCCTTTCTCTGTCGTTGGGTAATGGAGTTGACATCGACAGGAGAGAAAAAATAATTAATGCATTAAAGTTGTAATATTGTACTGTGATTGTATGTTATAAACTAAAACTTATCAAATTTATTCCATTAAAACAACCTCAGTGATTTTTCAGATCATTTCACAGAATGACCGTTTTACAAGTTCAATGCGTATAAACTGTGGCAGGTAATGACGCCTCGCGATCCGGGACGAGCGTTTTATTTTGATCTCGTATATTTTGAAAACTACTTATCGGGTTGACTTTAAATCTTCATTGATACCTTATGAATGCTTCATAAAAATCAGAACAGTGTCACCATTAAACTCCGCACCATATGGAAGTATTTATTATTAATGAGGTTAGTTCAAACGGTAATCGTTTTTGCTTCAAATTAGACTAAAAATCATATATCGACGGTCTAATTCTAATACCCCGTATCGGCAAAATTTTCTAATTTTACTTTCTTGCGGCAATCAGTAGAGAAGAAGTCTTTGGACAAGTAGCATAATACCGTATCTGCCAAATAATTTAATTAGCGCGAAAAATTTAATATTCTAATACACCCTATCGAAACGCGTCAAAACTTGAAATATAATACGCCGTATCGCATTAGTTTATATGAGTTTACGGTGGGTGCTACATCACGTGTCTTAAAATTTGCTATTTATTTTATTAAAAATGTCTTTTTTCCAGGTAAGTAGATAACATATTAAATTTTAAATTATTGATTTTTAGAATTTCAATGCCAGTTGTTTCTAAATTAACGTTTAATACCAAAATTGGGCCTGAATATAGGTATTAACGATACGGGCTATTATTTTTCTAATATTTTTTCTCCAGTCTCTACTTTTAGCTATAGATAGGAGATATTATTAAATATTTAAAAAATTATTTTTTAGGATTTCAATAATTCTCGGTGTAAAAAAATGGTCGAGATGGCAAAAAAATTGCAAAATAATTCTGTAGTGAAAAGTTTAAAAGAAGAAAACAATTTAATATGCGATAATTTAGTAGATGATCTACTTAACAGGAATACACCACCACAAGTAAATCAGCAAAGTAAAGGAGAGATGGTTTTTGAATCTGATGAGAGTATTTTTGAAGCTTGCGACACTGCAATAAATCATATTAGCAATATTATGATTGGTGATGATATCCCTAGGAAATATTCTGATCTACTTAATGTCGTTGAAGGTAAAAGCTTGCTGCCCGTTTAACTATAATATTTCAAAACTTATGTACTTATTATTTTTAGGGGTTGTAGAAAAAAGTCAGTTTAGCCGAGAGAACAACCTAACCGAATTAACAATTTACCATCAAGTACTATTAGATGTAATAAAAACGTAGATGGTAATAAAACGTATCAAATATTAGAATCAATAACTGGGTTAAGCAGGGAAGTGTTTTTAGATGTAGAAAAGTACCCTGAAATTGGAGTGGTAAATGAGTCATCTGAGATGGCTGATACCTCCAAGAGATATACAGTTTTGAGTGTAGTTAATGGTAAGCATTATTGGGATCTGAGTATCTTAGCGTGTGTTAATTGGACATTTTTTAGATGATATGGCAGCAAGTCCATTTAACAAAGGCCAAGTCAAGGAAACAGAAAGAACCCAGCTAGCCGCGGAAACCTTGAAAGAGAAAGAGACTGATCCTGACTTTGCAATTAGAATACAGCAATCACATGATGAAGAAGAAGAAGAATCTGATGATGGAGAAGATAAAAATGAAAAAGAATCGGGATCTTATAAAAGAAGAAAGAAATCTGCTATACCTCAAACATGGGAGAAAAATAGAACTAAGAAACTTAGAGTGGCAGGTAAAAAATATCAAGGTTACCAAAGAAGTGGACAAGGAGTAGTAAGAACAGGAGTCTCGCACCCGGCACGTCAAATATCTGTCACATGCATTTTCGAGGCATGCAAGAAAATGAAAAACAGACATTGTAGCAACTTTTCAAATAATGAACGTAGAATTATTTTTGGCAGCTTTTGGAAATATATGAGTTGGGAGGAAAAAAGGGTGTACGCCGAACGTAGAATATTTATCTAAACAAAGAAATTCTGTTGGAGAGAATTCAAGAAGAAGTGAAACATTCAACTACTTTCTACGAAAAAAAAATAACGTGAAGTTACAGGTTTGTAAAAAGATGTTTTTGGGCACAATGGGCCTAAAAGAAGACATGGTCCAAGACTGGATAAAAAAAACCGAGCATGGTATTAACGTTACTATTAAATTAAATAAAAAATGTGCAAAGGTTAACGACAAAAAACGACAATATTTAAAAGCATTCCTGGACAGTTTGCCTAAAATGCCCTCACACTATTGCCGAAGAGAGTCTTCCAAGCTATACCTAGAACAATTTTTTCAAACAAAACAGGAACTTTTTGAGGAGTACAAGAAGTATTGTGAGGAAAATTCTTGTCCTGCGCTTATTTTAAGCAATCCTGTGTTTGACCAAATGTTTGCTGATCTGAATTTAGCTCTGTACCAGCCCAGAAAAGACAGGTGTGATACGTGCTGTGGATACGATACTAAGAATGTTGATGAAGAAGAATATCAAGTTCATTTAAGAAAAAAAGAAATTATTGGTTTAATGAATCTGAGGGTGATTTAAGCGCATCAACTTTTGCTAGTTGTGTAATAGATTTTATTAAGGATAAATGTACAGAAAAAATACCAATTATATTGTATTCAGATGGATGTTCCTACCAGAACAAGAATGCTATACTATCGAATGCCTTACTTAATTACGCCATTGCAAATCAAATTACAATCCAGCAGAAATATTTAGAAAAGGGTCATACCCAAATAGAGTGTGATGCAGTACACTTCCTTATAGAAAGAAAATTGAAGAAAAGAATTATCGAATTACCCAGTGACTATGTAAAATTGACGCAAGAAGCTAGATTAAAGCCATTTCCGTTAGAAACTGTGTACTTAACTCATGACTTTTTTTTAAACTATGCAGATCAGAAAACTTGGATTTACAATTCAATACGGCCTGGTAAAAAAGTAAACGATCCAACAGTTACTGACCTAAGACATTTAAACTATAATTTTGAAAGGAAAATAATAGAATACAAAATAAATTTTAATGATGAGCTGCAGCCCCTTCCTGCACGGTCCCTTAAGTACCCAGAGGATAATATAAATTATAAAGCACTTCATAGTTCAAGATTAGCAATAAAAGAAACAAAATGGAAACATCTCCAAGAAATAAAATGCGTTCTTTCAAAGGACTCTCACGATTTTTATGATAATTTGCCATTCTAGACATATTTATTTAGGTTTTGAATAATAATTCGTTTATCGTGAATTACCCGTATCGTACGATTTTTTATAAATAATTTATGTCAATATCCCGTATCTAACATAAACCAATTAAATAGTTTAAAACATACCGATGTTATATCATTTAACGTAAAAGTAAATAAAACAAAGGCAATACTATATTTTATTACCTGTTCCTATTGCATTTCATAAAGAAAAACAAGAAAACGTTCTTCCTGTAAAATGTTGTACTATGCAGTTACAGGGTATTAGAATTAGACCGTCGATATTTAATTGTCACCATCTGTCATTCGGTATATGTCAAAAATGACATTTCTGTAAAAAAAATGCCGAAAAATGGCATTGTTTAACCGAACTTTAAAACATGTTATTAGAAAAAGTTGTTTCTCGTATAATTTTAGGCCTATGTACAAAATTTCAGATATCTAGCGCAAAGTTGAATTTTTTGCCATTTTTTCGAATTAACATGTTTTTTCTATAACGTAAGTTAACTTAATGAATATGAAACTATTTGCTTATACCATTCTCAATATTTTATTTAGTTTGTATGCTTATTTTTTTACTAGAATGCCATTTTTTTTCGAAATATAAAATTAGAGGCATAAAAATTTGAGACGGGTGGTGCAAAGTTACCATAATTATTTAACAATTTTTACAGATAGACGTCAGATGTTCCAATTTTTAAATGACAAATACATCTGAATATTTGATAAAAATTTGATTTTATACTAAATATAATTTAATATAACTAACATTATTATTCAAAGCACAAAAAATTTCACATTTCAGTGTGACGTCCTTCTCACTCTATACAAACAGTCGTCCGTCTATAAATCTCTTTGCAGCATTTTGTTAAAAACTTGGTTTTATATCGGCACAACCCTGTCTGATCGTTTGTTCCAAATGCTCGATATTTCTAAACGGTCGATTCTTATAAACTTTCTGTTTAAGATAACCCCACAGAAAAAGTCTAGTGGTGTTATGTCAGGCAATCTGGGTGGCCAGTAACATTCTCTATCACGCCCTATAACTCTGTTTTGAAATAATTGGCTTATGCGTTCTTTTACTGCTGCAGTTTGATGTATGGGTACACCATCAAGCTGATACCATAAGTTATGTCTATTGTGTAAGGGCATGTTATCCAAAACTTCGGCAATCTCATTATCAAGAAAAGTCAGGTACCTTACATGAGTTAAGTTTACTCTAAAGAAGTATGGTCCAATAAGCTGATCTTTCAGAATCCCACGCCATACATTGGTTTTAAAATGATACTGGTCGCAACATTCAATTGTGAAGTTGGGATTTTCTTGGGACCACCATCGGCAATTTTGTGAGCTCACGGTACTATTCGAAGAGAAAGTGGATTCATCAAACGAAAAATCTAGACGGCTATCAAAATCGCGATCTTTCAATGTGTTTATAAACTTGGGTTTATATGGAAATCGATTTCTCTAAAGAGTTTTTCTAACACTTTCCCTCCTGTACCCTGTTGAATCACTTATCTTGGTTATACCAGTTTAACCGTGGTCAATAACACTTAAATAAACATCAAATTGTTCTTTTTCATCGTATTTACTTGCTGCGCGAGGTTTTTTAAAATTATTTTGAACAGATCCAGTTTCTCTAAACTTTGACATTATTCTTGAAACGGTGCTATGCTGCAAATTTCTTTCTGGATGCCTCTCATTAGAAATGTCAGATACTTGCCGGTGAGGAATATTTTCTCCACAAATTAAGACAATTTCTATTTTTTTTACAACATTGGTGATAACAGTGAAAACTATAACTTGCGAAAATATTCCAACTTGTGACATTCCTTTTTTTCCTTTTTTTTCCATAGCCTACTTATAAAATTCGAAATTGCCTTGATATTTTACTGTGGATAACAAGGAATTGCGTTTAAATTGTGAAATAATCTGATATCTGCGAATTTTATTATAAGTTTTTTTTAACTTTGTACGTGTATTTACTATAAGAGAAAATGGAACATCTGACGTCCATCTGTTAAAATTGTTAAATTATGATAACTTTGCACACCCGTATCAAATCTTTTTGCCTCTAATTTTATATTTCGAAAAAAAAATGGCACGGTAGTAAAAAAAAAGCATACAAACTAAATAAAATATTGAGTATGGTATAAGCAAATAGTTTAATATCCATTAAGTCAATTTACATTATAAAAAAAATATGTTAATTCGAAAAAATGGCAAAAAATTGAACTTTGCGCTAGACATCTGAAACATTTTACAAAGGCCGGAAATTATACTAGAGACAACTTTTTCTAATAACATTTTTTGAAATTCGGTTAAACAATGCCATTTTCAGCATTTTTTGAAAAAAATGTCATTTTTGACGGATACCAAATGACAGATGGTGACAATTGAATATATAATTCTTGTTTAACTTAAAGCAAAAACGATTTCCGTTAAGCTGGATTTATAAACTCGAAAAGTTGGTGAGGTTGAAGTTATGGTCAAGTTGTGAGGTTAGATATTCCGAATTCCGAGCATAAAAATTGATTATCTCGAACTACCCGGGAAGTTTTCGAACCTTACATGAGCTTTACATGAACAACATGAACGAGTGTATAAATAGAACTGAGTGTTCCCTTTAGTTTAAATTGAACTTCTATTTCCAACACCAACTGAACCTCAACCTCGCCAACTTTTCGAGTTTATAAATCCACCTTTATTTAATTTGAACTTACCTCATTAAAAATAAAAAGTTCTATATGATGCGGAGTTTAATGGTGACTTTGGTGACACTATATAAAGTGTATATGAGGTTTAATCAAATGGCCCTATCAAAACAAAAAAGTATTAATTGTTTGATAAAAGCTGTCTTAATTCTAAACAAATTGATGTGATTGATAAAGAATAAAACCCTCCCAGAATAACTATTCAAACAATATAGTTACTCTTTAAAACAAATAACATCGATACTAACGCAGGACTGACTGTAGTTTTCATATGCATATTATTTACTGACGCAAAGTAAATTTAAAAGTATTGAGATTGTGTTTCTTTTACTACTCGTAAACATTATATTATTTGGTAAGAGATGCCGTAAAAAATTGATTCACTAAACATACAGAATTATTCTTAAAAAAGCAACGAAATAATGTAGAAAGTTCAGCAACATATCATCGATATCCTAATTTGTTTTTGCGTGATGTTTTTCAAGTTTTATAAACTGTTATCTTAGTTGTTATTATTATTATATATAGTAAGAAAAAAAATACTTTTATTTTTTTTATTAGAAAAATATTGTTCATCAGTTATTAAATCAAGTAAATAATTGACATTTTTTTAAATTTTCTTAATATAATATATTAACATATTTTAGGATGTTGTGTATAGACCGCCTCACGAGTCTGTGGCTACCATGGCTGAGGAGACGGAGGTTTAAAAGCGTAAAAAAGTCAGTTTTAACTAGCTGCTTCGTTTCATATTAATATTTTATAAGTTATTAAATTCATAGAAACATAAGAATAGAAGAAAATGTGGCAGATTTATATGATACGTTTCAAGTAGTGCGATGTCACTTTGACAAGCACAGTACTAGTAAGTACATCTCTATACCAATGTTATGCCGAATGCTGTTATTGCAAGGGGATTGTGAAGCGCCGAAGGATATAACTTGCGAGGTTTATAATAATCTTCTCAACTTATTTACAAATTATTGAGAAAAAAATATACATATAATCTATTTCTGGGTTTTCTAGTGTGAATCACTACTACTTCTGCTGTCCGTATCGTCACTGTCGCTTCTCTCATCATCATCTAAAATAATTAATGGCGCCACTTCTTCCATGCATTGATCATTTACCCAAAAATCTACTCAATGGCATGGTTACAATATTTTTTCCAGTCTTGTTGTGATATGGACGCAGTACCAGTTTCAGTTTATTCATTTAATACCTTTATTGTGAACTCTCCGGCAGTATTGTGCCTTCTCATAAAATGTTTTAAATGCGCCCACACCATTTTTATCGGATTTAGTTCACACGTTAAATACATAACTTAAATTCTCTTTGTTAGTCAATTTTAAAGAACAATTATTCTGATGCATTTTAATAGCTTTAAAGGGCTTAAGCAAACTTAAAGAATTTAGCCAACATTCGCAAATACTTCCCCAGCTTGACTATGGATAACTTTGCCTTTTATGTATGTATTCATTTTACAACCAGCTACATACGTTTAATGTATAATTATTAATTATAAATTAAATAATATAATTCTAAACTCCACCAATGCCCGTAAAATTTCTAAAGATGTCATGATGACAAGTATCTATCCACAAATTTAATATTATATACGACAGAAAGGGGCAAAACCAGTATCAAGGCACAGGTAATAGTTTATGGCCCAGAAATCCGCGCTTAATTATACGTTGGTTGCCAAATTGACAAAATTAATGATTAATTAATATTTCTTAAATACTATCTTCACCGCTTTAAGAATATAGTAAATTATATTATACGATTATAATTTGCAATGTACGGGATAAAATAAACGGGGCAGAGTGTACACACTATACAGGCATATGCATACCTCCAATTGTCTCTGTAATATATTTGAATTACATACAAAATAATATTTTGTGGAAATTAAAGCAGAGTATTACGGCAACGATATTTATGTTTCAACCACATTCTTTAAATTCCTTTTGTAGTTGTAGACTTGTGCGTCAGACTATAACAACTTCAAAATTGCCATTAATGACTTTGGCGGAAATATTAAATTTACATTTTTTTAGTCACATTTCCACAGATTGCATTTGTTTAATTTATTTTTTCGTAATCTATTTACTGAAATAGCTTCTTAATGTTGGTCCCTGTGTTTACAGTAAATTTGTCAGAGTGGGCAAAGTTAGTAGTACTGCGTTCGCTTCCCTGCTAGTGATTTGCATTGCGGTCTTTAAGGCGCGGCAAATAGACTGGCGTTTCCGCTCGCACAACCGTCAGGTCGCCGAACGCTTACCACTCCTATCAGGTTTGTTATGTACCAAAATTATTTGGAATAATTATTTTCTTTATTTGGTTAATTAATTTATGTTCTAGTTAGTTTGGTTGTCCCCATCCGTCCTAGGGTGGTTTATTGTTCTTCTTTTTGTGGGATATTTTGTTTAAGTTGGCAGAAAAAGTTATCGTTTTGGGAGATTAAGTTTTCTCGTGGCTTTGTCACTCCGAGCCTCGTCCAAGGAGGGGGCCAGGCCATATTATGGCACCTTCTTGGAGAAGGGACCTACGGTCTCTTTACTCCTCGTTTAGAGGTAAGCTCCTTTTATGTTTTTGTAATTTCGTTGATTTTTTCATTGGAGCTTCAGCGGGTGATTTATTTTTCTGTTATTTTTAGAGGCTTACGTTGCCAAGGCTTTTCCCACTTTTTTTAGTATTGCCGTTTTTTTTTGGTTATGTGGCCAACCTCATGGGCGATTAGCACTCACTTTCAGGTTCCAGTAAACCAAAGGGCTACCTCATAGTTTAGGTTGAAGCTACTTAAGACTGAGTTTGAAAAACGTTACGAATCACATGCAGGCTAAAGTTTACGTGGCCTCCAACGAGTAGTCCCTAAGCCTATCTCCGATGACTTGTTGGGCCATACTCATGTACCCGTTGCAGCTGAGGCCATGGTAGTGAGGAGCCATAATTTATTCTGGTTCCTACCAATTTTTTTTTATTGCGATTTATCTGAAGATTGCTTTTTAACTTTTTTTTACTTTCACCCTTCTTGTCAATAACAATTAACCTTTTTCATTAACTTATATTTTAACTAAATTAATTAATGTAAAGCTATCTTGACATCACATTTTTTCTTACCTATCAATACATTATAATGATGATTTAGACCCGGTTGTACAATCCAAGTTCAGACTCGGTTCAAGGCTGAACTCTACTCAGGATACGAAGCCCAGTTGTACAAAGCACGTTCTAAAGGCTTAGTTCTAAAGCAGTCATTTTTAGCGGCTCTGTTGAACCATGGAATTTATGGGCTTAAGCCAAGTTTATTAATTCTTGGACAACAACCTAAAAAATATTGTTGACGTTTCCGTGCATTTGTATAGCTCGTATTTTTTGTTTTTTGAAAAAAAATATAATAATATGAATTCAAACGTTCTCGAATATTTCCTTCAATTAACAGATGATGAAGATTTTGTTAAAGCAGTTTAAGCTCTAAGGCATGCTCGAAGGCGACCCCAGAAATATAGAGATAGGCTAGATCACTTCCAATATTGGAACGACGCAGAATTTATTCAGCGATTTCGTTTAACGAAACACGGAGTACGTTTTGTTAAAAAAAAAGATTCAGCCATAAATTAGGTCTTTAACAGAGCAGTAAACACAGATTTTTCTCATGATAACGCGAGTAATAACTACACCTATTTAATAACGATTTATTACTCCACACTATTCTAATTAACTTTTTTTTTTCAGTAATCATGCTGTAACACCACAACAAATGGTTTTGATAACTTTAAGGTAGTATGCCATAGGAAATTCTTCAAACGGTTGGAGATTTTGTTGATATTGACAAAGGTACAGCAAGCCGAGTAATTTGGAGAGTAACAAGAGCTATTGCAGGAGTTTATAATCAGTTTATAGGAATGCCCACAATACAAGGTGATATTGAAAGTGTGTCAGAAAAAAATTTTGCAAACAACGCAATTTGACACTGTTTTGAAGGACGTAAGTAACAATTACTAAAAAGGTATCGATTGCCCTTGACGACGGGTTGTAAGTCAACTTACCACCCTTGGGACAGACAAGCGATACTTGCTGATCCTTTTATATCTATTTGGCAGTTATACAAATCAATAATTTCAATTTCTCTCAATTTTTGATAATAAACTGTCAGCTTGAGGTTCTTGATAAAATAACAATGCTTATGATGCTATAGAAACCGGTCACAGCTGTCCATAATTTCATGCGAAAAGTATCGAATTAAATTAATAAAAATCCAAGAATAAATTCTGCGGGGAGGAGAAAAAATCTTATATACTTCATGGGATGTAAGTATATATACTAGTATAGTAGATGTTACTTACATCCCTTGTAGTACAAATAGCTATAACAATATAGCAAGATTTCCCAAGAGCATTGGTGCACTGGATTGCACCCACGTGAAAATCTTATCTTCAGGTGGCAACAATGCAGAAGTATTCAGAAACCGTAAAGGCTTTTTCTCCTTTAATGTGCGATTTTTCTTTTTGTTCTTTTTTTTAGGTTATCATTCTTTTTTTTTAGTGACAGATCATCCCTAAAAACTTCACCACTTCCACTGTTAAATTCATTTTCTATTTGTTTCCAGCACTCCACTTTTTTTTATTCCTGTTACTGTCGATTTTATTATTTTCTAATATTGTTATATTTTTCTTAACTAAAGAAAGGAGTATGGATTCTTCTTTGGAAGTAAAATTTGCAGACCGCTTTGCTTTAGACATTTCCTGAAAACTTGATATCATAAGTGTTTGCACATTTGCATTTTCCACAAGATTTACAGTAAAATTATTTACCTTTAAAAAATTCAGTTTTTTATTTTCTTCCTTCACCAAAATTTTGTAAAATTAACGAACGAACACGATCTGAAAAGCTTTAATACAATCAATAAAGTTAAAAAAAATAGTCCATACTTTCAGTGGAAACAATGAAATGTAAATAAAACAATGCAGTATTCCTCCACAGTTTAATGATTGACATAAAATTCTAAGTTCCCGACATGTTTCGAGCACTTAAGTACTCATCTTCAGGGGATACCAACATCAAATTTAACATAAAAGTAAGTTGTCTCAAATTAATGAGTACAACAAGTTTGAAGACTTGGTGTATGGAGAGTACCGCGGTTGTGTCTGCACACAGGTTGTACTGAATTTTTCTTTATAACCAATTTAAATAATTTTTCAACAAAAATTTTCTTTCTTTTCCTCTAATAAAAAATTTAAAATAAATTAAAAAAAATGATAATTTTCTACAATTTTTCTAAAATATGGGGCATAGCCCCATATCATCATATAAGCTAATGATTAACTAAGTAATCCTAATTTCTCAATTTTTCTTTTAATCCTTTTTAATAAATATAAATTAAGATTTAACAGCTCAACATAAAATAAAAGAAAACTTTTCTCTTCCAAATGTTATAATCAGTTTATTATATCTTCTCTTAAAATGTTTTTGACTAATCTAAATTTCAAAACTTAATCTAAACTTCAATTATATTTCAATACAATTAACCATTTCATACACTAAGTCCTCAACCTTTGAGTTGTACTTATTAATTTGAGACAACTTACTTTTATATTAAACTCGATGTTGGTGTCCCCTGAAGATGAGTACTTAAGTGCTCGAAACATGTCGGGAACTTAGAACTTTATGCCAATCATTAAACTGTGGAGAAAGACTGCATTGTTTTATTTACACAACCAATAAACTTTCAAACCATCCAAACATATCATTTTTGACAGAACAAGTATCTCTACACAGGTGCGCCCTGTTACCAACATTACGCTTATTTGCGTGAACGACGGTCAGTAGAGCTGGGTTTAAAATTGGCATGTACAACGTTATCCCTTGTTTTCGGCAGGTTCATCGTTGAATGTGATTCTCTAGAACTCGGGCTTGAACTTGACCGGACCTTAAAGTTCTAGAATCTTCCTTAGGTTATACACGTTTGTTGATAAATTCTTGCATCTAGAAAAATTCATTATTTTTTTTGTATGATAATTCTAACAGCATCGTGCAGAACTCTTTTAATTTTAACATCCTACGGTAAATAAATAAGTGTGGGAAATTTTTGTTAGTTTTATTTATTGTATATTTTCCACTAAATACAGGTATTCCATTATATTGTCTTGCTTCAGTCCCAATAGACCAAGCGGTTCTCAAGGTAAACTAACGACGAGGAAAAGGCGTAAGTATTTATCTCTGGACCACGAGGTAGTGCCCCCGTACTAAGAGCTACCGTTTTCTTCAAACTTTATATTTGGAATGAGCTGTTGTTGCAGTTGGCGGTTTTTATCGCTCATGCGCTACCACATTTCAAGTTAGCAGTAGTTCAGCCGCCTCCGCTAGTTAACGCCGCTCGAGCACACCCTTGTCAAATTGAATGGAAATGATTCTAAAAAGTTTAGGTCAGTTTGAATGTCAATCACTCCTTGATTGTCAAAATTTGTCCAGCAGTTTTGGTGAAGTTTTCTTAGCATGATATTAATTAATATTGACTCCTGAGTTTTACAACTGAGCGAAATACCTACATGATTGAAGTCTGTTTTCGAACAACCACTACTACCACTGCTATTACTAACTGGTTAATGGAATTTGAAAATACATCCAGCGTTTATATTTGGACGATTGCGTGCCTTAGAAATCACGCTTGTGTGTTTTGCGTAATCGGGGCTTGCTTATGGAACATGCCAAACGAAGACCTTAGGCATGTACCCATATAAGATGCAATCATCTTAAGCCATTTTGCCGGCAGACCACCCCAGACAATTTGAGTACTTCAATGCAGACAGATACAGAAACTACATTTTGAATGAGTTTCAGGATGTCTATTTTTAGCAGGAAGGTGCAACAGCACATATAACACGAGACACTAAAGCTTTTCTCAGGAAGTTTGTTGATGATCGGTTAATAAGTTTGCATACACAAGTTGTGTTTCCTCCTAGGTTACCTTGTATGATTATTATGGACTGTTTTGTGTTCCCTTACTTGAAGAATAGAGTTTTAGAACTCCTGTATATAATTTGCAAGAACTGGATCAAAGGATTATGGCTAGACCTTGTACCTTATTTGACTTTTCGTAAAAATAATTTACCGGAGCTGTTACCTGTATTAGAGAGAAAGAGAAAGTAGCTTCAACACGATGGAGCACCGGCATATTTTGCCGCACCCGCTGAGGAATACCTTGTGGAAACAAATGGCCATCGTTGGATTGATCGTGCTGCTCCAGTAGCATGGCCACCTCGATACCGTGACCTAAATTCACTAGATTTTTTTTAGAGCTAAGGGCATTTAAAAGACCTTGTCTATAAAAGGCCAGAAATATACAAGGGAAGAACTTTTGGGACGAATTGAAATAGCGTTTGTAAAATGCTTGTAATGAAGCTGGTAGTGGCCATTTTTAAGATTTACTTTAAATATATTTAGGTAAATATCTTGTCAAAGTAATAAATACCTAATTTGCTAAAATCGTGTTACCACCCGTCAAAAAAATTATTTATACGTATTATTATTATTATTAAATATTTGCTAAATATTATTAGAGCGCCTGATCGCATGCACGTTTCTGATAGACCTGTTCATGCATTTTTATTGCTAAAATATGTGCTATTTTATGTACTTTTCACAACCCAAATTTTACTAAAATTACTAAATCAATTTCGGAAATATTCTTCTAAATCCTAAAAAATTAAAAAATTTAACACCCTGTATCTTTCAAGCAAAGCGTCTGTGGACCGACGTTGATGGGAACTGTTTTTCTTTTTTTTAGGATGGGGAATCACCACACGAGCGATGGCACATATTTTTTGAAACACCCTGTATAATTGCACTGCTATTGTAAAAGAGCATGAGCCTGGACACTCAAGATAGAAAATGTGAAGAAGATCGAATATGTTCGAATGTATTTGGCTACATGCTCAGGATTTTTTTATGATAAGGCACAGCACTACAGGATTAACCCATTATGTTGCTCTGCGAGCGGTGCGTATGCGCAGAAAACAATTCACGTTTCTCTTGAATCTTTGGAGATTTTACTCGCTGGGGAATACGGCCTCAGGGAGGTCGTTTCAGAGTGATGACGTTCTGCAGATAAAAGAATTTTTAAACAGTATCGTTCGTAGGACACTAAGCTGAATCACGAACGGATGGGCTGCAGTGGCTCGTCGTGTATTTCTACCATGCACCGCCCTGGGTGGAATCAAGCCAGCAACCTTAGTTCAGCACTTGCCATAGAAATATTTGTGAAATAGACTCCAGTCGCTAATCTGCCTCTACTGTTCAAGGCTTTCCAGGTTGTTTGTCAGATCATGATCACTAAAGACCGGATTTTATGCATTTTGTATATATATGCATTTTTTGCATATTTTGTGATTTTAAAGGAAAAAATGCATATTTTAAGAACTATTGCATATCTAAGAATGTTTTGGGATTTCTGTGTTTTTTCTTACGTTTTATGGTCGCACGCCGCCGTGTCGCCTGTGCTGTCGGGGTCTGAAGATAAGAGGGCAATAAATAGGCTAATTAATAAAGTAATAAACTAATAAAATAAACTATTATTCTTCTATTGATAAATTCCATTAGTGGGTGGGTATTTCTGACCAGATGTTTTAACTAGGATGTCTTTATACCTTCAATAATTATTTGCTTACATTTGTTACATTTTGTCAGTATTATTGAGGTTGTCGTTTGTCGTAGCCGCAGTTAGTATTGTAAACGCAAACAAAGTGAGAGTGAAAGCGGTGATTATGTCGAAAATACGATGTATTTCGTAGATTAAGCCTTACCCAGAACTTGCTTTGGACGGCGATAATGTTTTTTGCAACTCTTGTTCAAAAATTGTTTCCTGCTCAAAGAAATTTCAAATAGACCAACACATTAAGACGCCGTATCACATTGTTAAGGTTAGCAGATGAAATCTGGTTTCATACAGTCAACGCTGAAGCAGTCATTTGAGATTTTTAAAAACGGAAACCATGACCAGTCAGAATTTAACGAAGATTCATGTAAAACGTTCTTGGCTGCTAATATTCCTTTAAACAGGTTAACCAACCCGCCAGTTAAGGCCTTTCTGCAAAAATATACAAAATGTAATGCTCCAGATGAATCAACATTAAGAAAAAATGTCGTTGGAAAGGTACCGTGCTAGATGAAATAAAGAAAGAAATTGAAGGTAACTATATGTATATTGTCGTCGAGGAAACAACTAATTCGTGTGGTCGTTATATAGTTAATTTAATGATCGGAAAACTCACAAAAGAGGAACCTGAAACAGCTTACTTTATAGTATAGCCATAAAAGAAGTGGAAGAAACAAACAACCTCACAGTTACACGTTTTATTCAAGAAACCTTAACACATTTCTTTTTGCCGAATTTAGTTCCTACAGGTAAAATTCTTGTCCTGTTGTCTGATGCTGCGCTGTATATGATAAAGGCAGGACAGACTTTAAAAATATTTTGTGAAAATTTGATTCTTGTAACTTGCCTAGCTCACGGATTAAATAGGGTTGCGGAAACTATTAGAGTTTCCTTTCCGTTGGTCAATGACCTAATAGAAAATGTATAAAAGATATTCATAAAGGCCCTATTAAAAGTACAATTTTACAAGGAGAATCTTGGCGGAGTACCATTACCACCTGAGCCTGTCGTGACCAAATGGGCACCTGAATTCGTGCGGCAATATTTTATGCAGATAATTTCCAAAAATTGAAAGACTTAATTTCACAAATATCTGGTGATGATTCACAGTGCATCCTAAAGTGTCTAAAGAAATATTTCAAAGTGCTAAAGTGAAACAACAGTTAATGTATATTAAGTGTAACTATGTATTTATAGCAGACAGTATTTAGCAACTAGAGGAATCGTGTACAAGTCTACCAGAGTCGATGGATAAACAAATACGAGGTGAGGTAGGAAAAACAGTAGTGGCAAAATTAGAAAATTTACTAGAAAAAAAACACATGTTTCAAGATTTTAAGGCAGGTCGTAAGCAGGAAACTGTAAATAATTTAGCTATTGAACCGGCCTTAGTTCCGAAATTAAAATTTTGACCTATAACTTCAGTAGATGTAGAAGGATCGTTTTCCTTTTACAAACATGTCCTTAGTGATAGACGCCACAATGTTTTAGTTCAAAACCTTGAAGCACACATAATAACTGGTGCGTTTTATAATTTTTCAAATTAATATCAGTATAAGTTTGATATAAAAACTGTATTAGGTGATAACTGATTTAATAAAGTATATTATAACTTAAATTTATCTTTATTCAATACTCAATCCCCTAATTAAATGAAAATTTAATTTAGAATATCAAAACTTAGTGGTATTTTTACCGCATATTTATTGCATATTTACGTTTTATTTTGCATATATACTGCATAAATTTTAAAAAATATGTGCATATATATGCGCATATTCTTAAGGTTTTTGGTTGCATATAATCCGGTCTTTAGGTGGCTCTTCTTTGAATGGAATTTGAATCTTATGGTATGTTTAGGAGCAGAGCCCAAAATATGCGAACAGTACTCCAGCGATGGTCGAATTTGGGCTTTATATAGCATCAAAAGTTGTTGGGTGTATAGAGGTTCTTAGTTCGGAAAAGTATTCCAAGCTTCTGTGAAGCTGCCTTAGCAATGAGCGCAACGTGAATATGTCAAGACATAATAATATGACTATTCCTTGGATACATAGAATTACTAATAGTAAGTTTAGTCCAAGTTAGTTAACAATTAATGTTTACCATCCAAATATGAAACGCTAAACAAATAACGATGGGACAAAGAACGACCGTTTTGACTGTGCTGTAAAATAAAGCCTTCAAATTTTATGTACCAAACTCAACAAATTGCTACTTTAACTATGGCTACCTTACCAATGCTAGATACCAAGCTGACTGTTGGTTTTACACTTATACTTACTTATGCTTAGATATTATGCTTACGATCACATAGTTAAATTTCGATCTAAATAAACGACTAAACCGAACTACCACTGCTAAAACTGGGGCAGCCTATGGTTAGTTAACACACTAGTTATACGATATGAACTACTTATATCAAAATCCGCCTTTATATGAAACGACTTTTTGAAATGGCACGGTACCTCCCAGCTTTCATGTTGTTATAACATCACATGGACGATTGCCACTCATAACAAATAAGTTCATTCCCAGGAGAAATATAAAATGGAGGCGAGTTAATAAAACTTTAAAATCTATTTAAATTGTACTTTGCATTTTCGCGCTTTGAAGGTCGAAACGCCCTTCAAAGAAGAATTACCCACTTCAGGAATCTAAACGATTTCATGCTTAAAATTTCCCCTTCTAGCGTTGCGAGATTTCGATTTCTGATTCCGATGATAATAGGATTAAATCGAGAAGGGTTTGAAATCTCTGGGGACGAATTAACCGTAAACAAATCGTCCCTCATGTGGACAAATTTTCCCTCTAGTAAATTGGCTATGAAAAATGTAGGACAAGCAGAATTCTTTTACGATCGTTAGCTTTAAATGAAATGTGTTTCAAAAAGAACCTGAGATTGGATTGGTTTAAAGGCGAAATGAGCCAACGGTTGTTAATTTAACTAATAACTTAGGGTTTCAATCAAGATAGGTAAATCAAACCACGTCAAAAATTAAAAAGGCTATTTAGTTAACATAACAGAATAAAATTAAAAAATTGGTTTTGAGATTTCACATACACTATCGGATAAAAGTAAAGCAACACTTTCAAAAAATTAAAAAATCTCGATTTTATAATATTAAATGCATGATATCGTATTTAAATACATTATGTTTTAAAATTTGAGAGTAGGCTGCTGGCTTTTTCCAACAATCAAAAGCAAATTAACTGATGTTGGTGTAAACTTTCAAATAAAGAATTGTAATGCGTCAAAAGTAAAGCAACATTTTAATATTTTCCTAAAAAAGAAAGGCTTCAGTAAAAGTAAAGGGTAAAATAATTTTGCGGAGTTTATATTATGTTTAATTAATATTTTTGTGCTGGATTAATTATGATAAGAGGTATTCCAATTTTGAAAGAATTAAAGCACAGAATAGTAAATGCATACTTGAGAGGTATAAAACAAGCAGAAATTTTAAGACTGTTTATTTTACCCAGATACAGCGTATCCAAAATAATTTCATGTTATAATGAAACGTGACATTTAGAGAATCTACCGAAATCGGAAAACCCGAGAAAAACAACAATTTGGATCTATACACGCATTAAAATAATTTCTTGAAACGATCCTTGGTTGTCTGCACCTAGAATTATTGTTGAAACTCCAGAAATTATTATTAGTCTACGGACAGTTCAAAGAAGGTTGATACAGTGACCGGCACAAAGTGCGCAGCATATGGGAAAGTTCTTTATCTTTAAGTTAAGAAAATTAATCTTATTTTAGATAGGTTCTGCATGTTCTCAAACCAAAATAACACCCATTAAATCCGGTAAAAGTCTTATGGTATACGAGGTACGATCAAAAATTTAAAATTCCGCTAAGAGTAAAGTACCCCCATCTTTTATTTTAGAATATTTTTTTACTAAGAATTATTGTTTTAATTTCAAAGTTATACCCAAATTCCAAATTTCGCTTATTTTAGACAAAAAAATGGATTTAAACGTGTTTTCTGAATAACCCTGTATAAAAAATAAATGGCAACCGAACTGTATGAAAATAAGATTTTCTGCAGACTTTGTTAGAGATAACCGTCGATTATAAGTCCGATAAGTTTGTTTTCATAATATTATGGCTTTTTAAAATAAAAACATAAAAATAATAAATATTTTTGCTGCACACCGTATTTTATTTTCTGAGGGAACAAGTTAATTTCATCTAACTGATATTTTTTGATTTACTTTGACTTAAAGCATCTCCTAAATAGCTTTTTATACATTGAAGTATGCATAGAGAGTTTCCTTTTGATTTATAAAGAAAAAAATTTAAATTAAAAATATATTTTGAACGGATTTTATTTCTCACGCAAAATAAGGATCAATAATATATTTTGTACACATTTTAAATAATTTTAAAGTAATGTTTCTTCAAAAACTGATTTTTCATACCCCAAGGGCAAGCTTAAAGCCTAAAAATAATAACACAAATTAATTTCCTTCTCATAATCTATACTATTTAAGATCAAAGCAGCCATGAAAACAAGTCAAACATTGAAATTAAATGACATTTAGTTAGTTCTGCTATAAAAATGGAAGTTGAAAAGTTGTCTTTACAGGAGAAAATTGCAATAGCTTTAATTCATGGTGACAATTATCACAGTTATCGCAAGACAGCAATTATTTTTACCAATAGATACAATAAAAATGTTCACAATTCCACTATATTTAGAATTGTCAATAAATTTAAACAAAGTGGATCGGTGGAAAATAAGTATAAAACTGTCCATAGAAAAACTGCAGCTACGGAAGAAAACGCTTTAAATGTTTTGTTATCAGTAAATGAAGTTCCTACAATGCCGTTGTCCGAAAGAGAAGAACAAGTTGGTATTTCAGAAAAGTCTATTAGAAGAATATTTAAGAATCACAAGTATTTACCATATAAACCCAAATTTCTGCATACCCTTCAAGATAGGGATCTACATGCAAGGCTTGACTTTTGCTTTTGGTTTCAAGGCAAAGAAGATGATCCACAGTTCGGAAATAGTATATTACTTACTGACGAAGCAACCTTCACAAGCAACGGCACTGTAAGTTTCCAAAATTGCAGGTGGTGGGCTGACCAAAACCCCCATTTTATAATTAAATGTAAAGATCAATATTCTTTTAAGACCAACGTTTGGTGTGGTATATTAAATACTCAAATAGTGGGGCCAAATTTCTTCAGATAAAATTTAAATGGCGCTAGGTATTTAAACTTCTTGCAGAATGAAATAAGCGATTTTCTCAATGATCTGCCCTTAAACTTAAGAGAAAATCTGTATTTCCAACAAGATGGTGCTTCTATTCATAGTACCTTACAAGTAAGGAAATGGTTAAATCAACAATTTTACAACAAATGGATTGGACGGTTTTTAGAAAATCTCTGGCCTGCAAGATCGCCGGATATTACTCCTCTAGACTTTTTTCTCTGGGGTTACGTAAAAAACCAGGTGTATAAGTATCGGCCTTTTAGAAATTTGGACCATCTGGAAAATGTTATAAGACAGTGTATCGTTAGAATCAATCCGGCTTTTTTAAGGAACGTAGTCAAAGAATTTAACAAAAGAACTATAAAATGTATAGAAAATAGAGGAGGACGTGTAGAAATATAAAGTTATAATAATTATTGTTAATGTAAATAGTCTTAATTAGCATTTTTTGTTTTCTATTATTGGGTTAAATAATGTATTACCTAATAGTTGGATTATCCTATAAGTGTATTTGATAAATGAAATAACCACACATACACACACACACACACACACACACACCCACACCATCACACACACACCATCACACACACACACAATTTAAAGAACATGCAGAACCTATCTAAAATAAAATTAATTTTCTAAACTTAAAGATAAAAAACTTTACCATATGCTGCGCACTTTCTGCCGGTCACTGTAGAAGCAAGGGTGTTTAGTAGACGCCCGGCTAAAACGGCGCTTCTTATATTCTCAAAAATTGGAGACGCTAAGCTTGAATTTGCACGTCGACTTTTAAATTGAACATTAGACGAGTGGAAAAAAGTTCTATTTAGCGTTACACGTACACTATATACGTTACATATACAGTTAAACATGGTAAAGGGAGCGTTTTCTCTGGAGTCTTCTTCTGTTGTTAATCTAACCTAACCTTACCATAGCAAACCTGAGCTAACCTTAACAAAATAGAAAATTGACCGCTTGGTACAAAATGATTAAAATTAATTATTACAAGGTCTATGTAAGTCATAGTGAATTGGATTTCTAGTTGTAATATGTTTCGTTGTACTGGAATATAGTTTCACTGACTTACAGTTTTTCGCTTCAGAAACTTTTGAATGATCTAGTTTAAACAAATCGAGTTTCTCTTTATTTATAACCAAGTATGTAATGTTAACATTTTCAACTTTTTATAACTATAAAAGTCATAATTTCTGACGTATTTTTTTGCCACGGGAGGAAAGTACGTACTTTCCATTCATGACAGGAAAGTACATTTCATATTGACGAAAAGGAAAGGGACCATTTCAAAATATAGTGTACAGATACATATGCGAGATGTTGCACGTGACCAAACACTGGAATGGAAACCGCATAAGCAGGTATGTAATGTCAGATAGCGCTGAAAGCCAATTGTCGGTTTCTGCGAAATGAAAATGCGATATAAAAGAAACGATTAAGAAAGAGATGTCGCCAGGTGCAACATCTCGCATATGTATCCATATATTTATTAGGTTTGGTACCAAAATATAATAATATTTGGTATTAAGCAATAAGAAATAAATAAATACCACAAATTATTCTTTATTAAGACATTTTGAACAAACCATAATTATTTTTTGAAGTTCTTAATGGGAAAAAAATGAAATAGTAAACCAAGGGACTAAAGTGACTCATTTAATTAAAGCACTATAATTCCTTGGTTTATACATTATTTTTAATACTTTCGGGAACAGTAATACTAAAATTAGGTAAAGTGTAGGTAGAAGTATAAAAACACCTAATAATGTCACAATTTAATGCGAGTACCAGTTGAAAATTTTATTAGACCACATTGAAAGACAAAATGCACTAAGCTAGAGTATAAATAAACAAGTTGCCAGTCGCATCAGTTTCGCGATCACAGTCGAAATGGAAATTTTTAGTTGAAAAAAGCGGCTAAAAAGGCGTTAGAAGGTATTATATGCTGTGAACGCAAAGTAGAAAACTTCAACGAAGATGCCCTACTAGTGTTTTTCACAGAGAAATTCAGGACTATCTCTCCTTTAATGCTTTGGACATATTATTCCATGCTCAAATTAAAAAATAATATCGATATCAGCAAACTTCACAAGTTAACTGCCCCGCTGCAAAGAAGAAACGAAGAATACAATACAAAAAAAGCCAAGATACTAACAGGGCAACAGGTTGACAAGTTTTTAATTGATGCTCCAAACAACCAGTTTGTAATGATAAAGGCTTCTGTTTTAATTAAACATTTAATAAGCATTTCAAAAATACTCATAAATTTATTTTTTTTAGATAGCCCTTATCTTTGATATCGCGGGAGCATTTAGAAGTAAGGAGTTAATTGAGTTGACGGTGGACGATGTAACTGATTTGGGTCACTTAGTTTTGATTAATATTAAAAATACCAAGAACAAAACCGACAGGAATTTTGTTGTTAAAATTTCAGTTAAAAATACTGTCAATTTTACTAAAATTTGTCAGAACTATATGGCTCTAAAAAAGATTGAGATCCCTCATTCGAGATTTTTCGTCCGTTATTAAAACAATAAATGTAGTACGCAATCAGTTGGAAAAATATATTTGGAAAACTACCCCAAAAAGCAGCAGCATTCCTAAATCTATCCAACTGATTATTATACACTGGACATTGCTTCCGTCGAACGTCAGCGGATATTTTAGAAGGGCATGGAGGATGCAATCAGCAGCCGTCGCCAAGGGGTTCGTTGAAAATTCCATAAAAAATAACAAAATTATTGTCGACAAAATCTTTGGACATGGTGACGTGGAAGCATTCCAAATTGCTGGAGCTTCAAGAAACACTTCCACACAAGACTATGGACCTTTTGCATGCAGTTTCACATCAAGCAGCGTCATAAAACATACTAGCGATGAACCAAATCGACTATTTAATATCGTAAGTCTTTGTACAAACATCCATCTGAATATAAATAAGTGAATAAAATTTGAACTTTCTTTAAAATTATATGTTTCTAGAATGTACTTTAGTCCCTTGGGAGGTAATCCCGGAAGTAAAAAAAAACAATTTTCGTAACTGTGAGCACCATAGTAACTTGCTAACTTGATAAGTTTGTTGAAAAAAAAATTATCAGTATAGTCTAAATAGTGCAGATTGGCCTATGTGCACTCATATAAAGGATCTTGGTGTCACTTTTGATAGCAAGATGTGTTTTAATGTTCACATTACTAATATTATAATGAAATCTCGACCGATTTATCTGTGTTAACTTTTAGTAATCTCTATTGTTCTATTGTAGGGTCCTTGCTGCAATATTGTTCACTTGTTTGGTCACCGTCTTATGGGTTGCATGTTAAAGCCATTGAGAGACTCAAAAGAAAGTTTTTTAGGATAATAGCTTTTAGATGTGGTTATCAAAGAGGGGATTATCAATATGATGACATTCTCTTCGAGTTCAATCTTCAGTCACTGTAGACTAGAAGACAGATTGCTGACTTGTGTTTTTTGCACAATGTTTTAAGTGGTGGCATACGATGCCCGGAACTGCTTACCTTGGTCCCGTTTAACGTTAGTGTAAGGAGAGGTAGAAATACAAATCTTTTTGTTGTACCGTTTCAACAAACTAATTATGGCAGGAACAACCCTTTCACTCGTTTATTAGATAGGACTAACCAATTTAATATTAGGTATGATAATGTAGATTTATACAGTTCTGGGCTGGTTAGTTTTAAGTCTTTTTTAAGAAATCACTTGTGATGCAATTAAATGTGCGATTTTACTATTTTTGTTTTACTACTGTAATGTGTAAAAAATTTTATTTTGCCAAGCTACCTATGTGATATTCATATTATTTGTGTTTTTGTTTTAAAATTAGTTTAAAAATTTGCTTTATTGTACAAGCTGGTGTATTTTGTAAAATGGCATTGCCGTAAATAAATAAATAAAAGAAAATAAATAAAAACAAATAAATAAAAACACCACATACATGTTTTAACTATTTTTTTTTAAACGTCACTAATTTTCTTAAACAGAATGAAATAAGTTACATGATGGTTGTAAATAAAATAGTATGCAAATCGCGCTGAAAAGATATATTCCGTTTAAAGATAAACACCCCTCTGTATACTTCCTAATCTCCTGACGGAAATGAAACACTTTTCCCCTCGGTTTGTAATATACTATTTATTTCAAATATAGGTATAGTATAAGCCCATAAAAGTAAATAAAAGATACGTTTCTTCTTAGCTAATAGCAGTTCGAATGCAAATTTGTCTGAAATTTTTTTAACCAATTACCTTTATACAGGGCGTATCAAAACAAATGCGAAAAACTTAAGGGGGCGATTCCTTGTTTCAAATAAAGGCTAGTTTATTATATAAAAGTTGGGTCAAAAGTCAACCATTAGGGAGATATCGCGGTTAAATAACGTTTTTATTTTTTATCCTAAAAACGAAGAGAATAATAAAATTCTGTGGAAGTATTATTATTATGGAAACACACTTTCTGCATATTTTTCAACTTTTTTAAAATGAGCGGAAGGGATTGAAACAGACTACCCCTATCATTCAAACTTACGCAACGACTTGGAAAATAATAAATTTGGATAGCCTGGTTCATTTAGAAACTTTTTCATCTCTTGTTTTTTTTTCATAAAACTTACCGACTTAAAATAAAAAAAATAAAATATAAAGCATTACATGTCGGGACGGAGAAGTTTGAGAAGAAAAAAATCTAGTTGGTCGCTGTCAAACACAGTTTTATATAAAGAAAACAAGGTCTGTCTATACCACCAAAGTAAATATATTTGTCCCTCTAGGGTGAAATCAGGGTTAAAGAATGTGCATAAGTTAAATTTTACAGTTGGTTGTACTAGTTTCGACTTTAGAAAAAGTCATCTTCAGCAACCCAGTAATTAAGAAAAATTTTTTAGGATATAGGTACCTAAATAAAATAACACAAATTGGAAGAGGGAGAAGAGTGGTTTAATAATATACGGTCGTAAAAATTACTGTGTGCGTGCAGCCAATGGATTCGACAGTAGTTAATCATGGACGTGATGCCACTTTAAGCGTTTAAGGAAATTAAATGTGAATAAGTAATAGAGGCCAATATTCTTAATGGGATATATTATAGTTATGTTATGCTATATAGATGTCAACAACATGTTAGATAAAGAAAGTCCAATAAAATAATCGTTTCACGGAAACAACTCAGTGAGGGGACATGATTTTATATTTTGGTGGGTCAGAATTTAATAAGAAAAAGGGGGGGAGGGAAATTAAAAATTGTTTTTTTATTAACCAGTTACGTCATTAAGTAAAAATTGGGAGTCATCCGAAAAGAGAAAAATATTTCCATTTAAAACTGGTTAATGAAAATATCACAACATGTGGTCTTACAATGTAGATTTTAGTTTTTTGTATGTAGTAATATTATCATGTACTCACCAAATTGTCAATATTCATAGCAAAATTCTTTAATAAATTAAAATTTGGTTAGTTTAATTAATAAACTGGAGCCTATGAAGGCGATTATCTTTTCTTCATTTTGGTAATTAAGACATAAATTAGCAACATGAGTTAAAGTTGATGCTGTCTGAAGCAAATGTCTTAGTAAAATGGAGGATACCTTGGATATCAGTACTATAAATTTCTTTTTTATATTATGTAAAATTGGTATTTCCGGGTATCAACTGTCAAGTCCATAGGCGGCAAAATTTAAACAGGAATCATTATAACCTGGGGTGGGGGGGGGGGCGAGAGAGAGGTTGAGGTGAATTTAATAATATATTGTCACTAAGTGTTAGATTAAATTAACATCCCTTATTCGGGGTGTGTACACATGAGTCTTATCATAACAGTTTTATATTGTACTAGTGTTGTTAAATTTTCTCCTGAACAGTCACATTGTAAAAGTAATTTATTAGCAAACATTTTTGAAACTAGCCTATGCTCTATTAATGCATAAATTAAATTAAAACACAACGTCCCACGCAGAAGCGTCTACATTTCTTTTATAGCATGTGTTGAAAATGTCTGCCTTGCTATTTAATATACGTATTTATTCTACGCCTCACTGAATGCAATTATGCGATTTCTCAGGTCGTGGATATCCTGTGCTGAGGTAGTGTAAACTAATTCTTTTAGATATCCCCAGAGACAATAATCCAAAGGATCTAAATCTGGCGATCGAGGCGGCCAAAAATAAGGGACCTCTCTCCATCCAGCGGTTTTCATAGGTAAGATTTAAATACCTTCACACATTTAAGCTGAAATGTGCGGGGGTATCATCATGAATGTAATACATGTCTCTTCTAGTTCGCAGGGGTAAATGTTCTTGTAGAGGAGGTAACTCTTCTTGTAGAGAATGAAGATATGACTCACTAGTTAATCTTTAAGTTAGAAAATGAGGCCCAATTAAATGTTCATCGACATTTTCTATCCAAACATTACGGAAAACTGATAATAATGTCTAGATTCTGTTATTGAATTTGTATTATATATGATTCTTATAATATTTTTGAATAGCATCTCTTGAGAAACTAGCCTTGTCCGAAAAGAGAATTTTTGAACAAGATTTTCGGTATTCATTTGGTAAAACCATTGAGAAAAAATCATTCTCGTATGTACCCTCTCTTCATGGTAAGAGTATAATGGTTATTCTTTTAATATTCTCCACACACAATGACAAGGTTTTGTTTTTTGCTCCTGCCAGAACCATCCCCAGACGCGTTTTGCTGTATTACAACATTTCACGAAGCTTGCATACCTAGGCTGCCTTATTACATTTGCCAGAACTGTGATTCAGAATATTCAGACTGATTATTTAGACTGACTATATTTTTTTATTTTCGTTACCGTATTCTTAGGTCTCTAGTTTGTTTGATAGCGTTAAGCTTATTTTGTTTTATATTATGACTATATTTTTTATTTTCGTTAACCGATTCTTTAGTCTCTTGTTTGATAGAAGTTATTAGCGTTAAGCATATTTTGTTTTTATAATGAATAAAACATTTTTCATTATTTTCTTGGGTACAATAGGTAATTAAGTACCTACAACCATCTTTCTTCAATAAAAATTCGTTCGATTTGAATAAATGTGTTTATTTGCCCTTTAATATACCATGTGACTACCCACCCCCAACGATGTGACAACTATCCCTGACACGAGGTTACAAGTCTCACTTTTTCTTTTTCATAAAAATTGTAATATTTCCTTAATCTATTAATATATAAATGCTATTGGTAAACTAAGAAAATGGAGACAAAAAATACAAAAGAAAAAAAATGTGACTTCCAACCCCGGTCTCCCCTATAAGTATATACGTCTTCTTTTTACTTTCCCTCCGATTTAGTACAACGTTCCTCCTTTAATTCTTACAAGGCTAAACTGTATCTTATTATTTAAACTAAATATTTCAGAGAATGAAAAAATTATACCAGCTTAATATTATTATCTAAGTACCTCAGTTACCAAATAGCGAAGGCCGATTCAAACATTACTGTTGCTTACCTGAAAATAAATTGTAGCTTAAATTTTTTTTAGCAATGTGGCTACGAGCCTATCACCTTTTTCTTAAGTGCTTCTTGTTTTTGAAATAATCTCTTTCTGAAGATTAAAAATTTGACCTAAAATACGGGTAATGACAGTTCTCACCACCTGACTTAAATTTGAAACTTAGCTAGGATTGACTTTAACTCAAAGTCCACTTTAAAATAAAATATATTATGCAAACTTCCCTTCTCTGAAACTTTCGCATAAGTCTGGCAACAACGTCAATCTAGTGATATTTTAAGATATTTTTATTTTAATTTAATATATCAACGTCAATACAATTTTGTTTTGTTACTTTCAGCTTACATTTTATTTGATTTTATGATGTTATTTTCGTTTCTTTTTCATGAGCCTAACTTATTGTTCTACAAGGTAAAAGTTTTCAAAAGCAGATATTGGAATCAATTGAAATCCGCTGTATGTCTTGTAAAACTTTCCTCAAGTGGAAAAAAATTTATTGGCAAATATAATAATATAATAATACAGCATGCATGTAGAGAAAAAGAAGGTAATTATTCAGTATACTGTTTTCCGTCAATTTTACGAATTTTAAAAAACTGTCTATGTAAATATGTTGGTACTGTATTGCGAATTGAAAATTCCGAGGAAAAAATTAGAAAAATTAAAATGCGCTAACCACGTTCCAATTCAACTTTCAGATGAATTCTCATGGTAAATTACCATGGTTAGCGCTATTTTATCAGATAATGAATTTCCAATATTTCAATTTTCTCTTTTACACCTTTTTTATGAAAAATTGAAATATAATTATAAACATATATATTTTTTTTAAATTTGCCGGTGGTTTGATGTTAATAAATAGCATCATAATAGGTTAGTGAAAAAAGCTCGAAAACAAGTAGCAAATAAGGAAGGATTACCTAATCGAGGTACTACAGAGACCAGTGATTTAAATTCAAAAATATTCTATTATCATTGAAAATAGTCCCTATGAGTCGTCTCAAAGCAAAACTGGCCTTATCCATTTTAGTTCATTTTACGCAATAAGGCAAAAACCTCTATGCAGTTTATTATATTGATTTTTAATAATGGCGTATTCAAATCTAATGAAATGAAGGATAAGAAAATGTCTGCTGGTATTAAAATAAAAAAAAGTAATTTTAAGACAGAAAAAAACACAAAAATAAAATGGATAAGGCAAGTTTTGCTGTGTCGATGTGGATTTGACAAGTTATGCAGTGATAGGTATGGGATATGACCAGTTTTGTAATGCTAAAGAAACCGTATATTAATATTATTATTACAATACAATGACATAACACAAAAAACAGGATTAAATTATTAATCCTACATCCTCTTCTGACGATCTTGGTTCGCAAAAACCATTTTCGTCGTCGTCGATATTATTATCTTCAGTTCCACCTGGCTGTGCGATGTCTGTCGACAGTAGTGTTTTAAAAAAAGCCAAGTCATCTCTCTGCTGCCATTCTTCACCAAAATGTTTTAATAGTAATTTTCTAACATCGGCTAGCTTAGCTGGTTTTACTGGAACACCAACTGGAATAATTTTTGCATCGAAATGTTCAAGTTTTTTGCCCTTTTTTAAAACTGATTTGGCTACCCCATAGTCTGATTTGTAAATTAAAACTGTGCCATTTTGATTTTTGGTAAATAAGAATCTTTTCGCCAGCGAAAATTTAAAATGCCATGTTCCAACAGGTTTAAGGACGTCTACAGTACACGATTTCCAATCCCTTACATGACAATCGTTGCCCAAGGTAGTAACAGTATCATGTTGTTTAAAGATTTCGACGTAGGTTTTAGGATCGGTTATCGTTGGTTGCTTCTTTAATAATTTTTCGATTCTTCCAAAAACTCTATCGGGGGGCAAAAATGAATGTCCGGGGATGGGAAAAACTAATTCAATTGTGGTGATATTTGGTGGGGCATTTTGTGACAAAAAGTACGACAGCATACCAATCATTGTTGAATTTCGATTCTGCCCCCCACATCCATCTGCACAAAGTCTTATTAGCGAATATGATGACAGATCCGTTTTTAAAAGAATACTGTATACGGCTGAGGCAATTTCATTTGACCCCTTATGGAATTCATTTTCCATCCACGTAAAAATATAGACATTATCATTCGTCAGTTTCCCCTTAGAAGAACCTTGAACTATGGTGAAGTTGTAGGTGTATAGTTGTCTGCTGTAATAGGCAATTTGATCTGGAACTTTGGGATTTACCAAATTTTTTTGGCAGTCAAATGAGAAAGTTATCATATTGTCGTCAATTTTCTTTAGTTTTTCAAAAAACGCCTTTGCCCTTAGTGAGTGGGCTCGCTTCTCTACAATCAAATTAGCCTTCTTGACACCATCTTGTTCAAGCCTAATTTTTTCCGTCAACTCAATACATTTCGAACAGGCATCTGTCACAGGACTTCCAAATCCAATGTTATACTCTCTAGTAAAAATGCTGTGAAAAAAAGTTTTTTTTACATTGAGGATGGCTTCATGAGATTCATTGTATAGTTTCCAAAGTTTCGAAATACTTACGTCGCTGCCTAAGTATTGCCGATTTCCTGTTTTTAATCGACAGTAGTGACTTTCAATACCTCTCAGGTTTCCAATAAAATTTCGAACAGCATTTATTTTCTGTTTATATTTTCCGCTAACACGATCACCACCGCGCTTTCCTATAGGCATAAGCCCTGTTTCTAAATGGTTCTTAGCTATTCTCTGAACCCGATCTTTGGAAATGACAAGGATGCCTAAGAAAGCTTTTTGACATACCTGTATTTCAAACTTTTGGCAACCTGCTTTCTTCACAAAATATCTAGTCGATACACTTTTCCTGCTGCTAACTTCTTTTTTTTTGCCTAGAACGCTTTGGTTGAAAACTTTTGCAATACTTCAGAATAAAGGAATCTTGTGTAATTTTTGTCTTACATGCGTAGAAGCTGCGATGGAACATGTACGCGTCTTGTGCTGTTAATTTCTTGCATTTGTAGGTTTTCCCATCGTGGTTACACTTGGGATATAATGGCAACAAGTGCTTCGCCTTATATCTAAAACAATTATATATTTTTAATAACAAAGATTTTAGTAAGGTACTGCTAGAACTTACCTTGCTTTTTTTGCTACTTCCCTCTTCCATTTAGATTTATCACTCACACGCTTTCGACCTTTTCCTGGCTCTGCAGGTATAATTTCACGCTCCATTTGACACAAACACCAGCAACAGTCACTTACTAGCTAACTTATCGTAAAAAAAAATATTTATAATTGCGTTTTTCAGTCCAAAACAATCGCAAAAGGGCGAGAAAAAACAATTAAAAACTATCTAACCTGATCGTTTGTCGTCGTATAACAAGGAACATCCCACGTGACGAATCGCGCGATATTGCCGCATTGTCATTGGTCAGATGGATAAGACAAGTTGTGCTTTGTTAGCCGCTATGGATAAGACCAGTTTTGCTTTGATAACGATTTTTCATTGGTAAAATTATACGAGTTATAGCAGATTTTGCTACGGTGAGAGTTTTCTGATGGATACAGGGCAAGTTAAACTATCTATTGCAATATCTAACTCATTTTTCATCAAAAGTGGATAAGGCCGGTTTTGCTTTGAGACGACTCAATTAAAGTACACGTTTTATCAAGCATTGTCTTGTTAGACATTGCAAGCGGCTCGTTATCTAATATGGAAGCGTAGCTCTAACAGCTTTATAAGACATCTACTTTATTTTATCTTTCTATTTTCAATTTTTTTTTCAATAGAAATCCATATTCAAAAATTGCAAAACTTATATTTTTTGTTAGCTCCAAATCTTTTCAAAAACATTAAATAGGGGTCACTCTGGCACGGCGGTGACGTCATTACCTCCAACAGTTTGTCAGCGTTGAGTTTATGCAACGTCTTAAGGCACTATTACCTTAACGTAACATTTTTAAGGCTTCTGAAAGCTGTTAAAAATTGCATTTTTAACACGTTTGTGGTAAAATTATTTTAAAGGCTTTATATGCTTTATTCGCACTAAAATTACAAAACCATTCACAAAATGTAATTTAAAAAATCTTAAATGACCACATTACGCAAACTGTTAAGATAATCGGATTTTTCATATATTGGTGTTCCAAAAGCTATTATATTTATTTCATCTCATATCATCACTATCAAACATCACTTGAAGTAAATCCACTTTTAATTTTATAAAAAAAAAATTATTTGTCAACATGACATACACAAATTCGCCAAATTCTTGGGCTTAACTTAACTCGATTTTGAATATCACCTATTTGCCTAAGCTATCACGTGCAACTTAAATCTGCAACTAACTAAAATTTCTTTACTGAGCTTACCGATTCATTTTTCCTATAGATAAGTGTCGGATAGTAATTTGGGCAAGGATATAAAAACAAGTATTTTAATTCAAAATGAGGCGACTTTCAAGCTAAGACAATTTTACGAACGCAGTCAATTGTAAATATCAATAAAACTCTTTACTTTTTTACTACCTTTTTAAACCAGGAATTAGAGCAACCTTTAGCAGATAAGATTACTCTGCGAGAATAAGGGAATTAGTAGTAATCTCGGTGCGCTTACAAATAGTGCTTTTAATTTAAATATATACAAGCTAAGACTGACTGTTATTGTAAAGGTAGAATACTGCAGTATACGATAAAAATTCGCAAGTAGATTCACAAAAACGTTATAAATCTAAATCGGAAATTTGACAATTTTGGGTTTTAAATAACCAGTTTAAGAACAAGAACTCGAATCCCTGTAGACTTACTTCATTTCCAGATTATTTGAGAACATTAGAAATTAGTGTTTCAGTATGAACTGACTGACCTCATTGATCAAAAAAGATCCTAGAAAAAAAATATTTTTCTGCATCTAGTATTAAGTTTACAACCACTTAGTTTTCACAATAGGTTAGTTCAGATTATTTTGGATATACACGAAACAATTTATTGACGCGATAAACTGTACTAAGGAATCGTTAGATAAATTGCAAGAAAAACTTTCACAGTTATATCGTACATAATCTATTGGCGCAATATTTCTGGTCAAATTAATCGGTTTAATTCATTTGTACATACATGTGTGTTGTTTGGAACGATTATTTGGTTAAATTCGATTATTTTATCGGTGATGGCTGATCTTGCGGCATTCTACAAAATACGACCAATTCAATGTTAAAACATAAAAGGTTTTGGCATTCAGTTTGGTTCGAAATATTTAATTTTTATGTGTTTAAAAGTTGAACATGAACATCCTCACTGTTTTGGGTTTCATTATTTTTAAAATTGTCTTCCGAATCTTGCTCCTCACTTACATTAACTTCATTTTCCTTGTCACTTTTAACATTTGTGTCACCAATAATATCATTTGTCAGGTGCCTTTCCCTGCTTTCTAAGCTTAAGCGATGTACTCCGTCATAGCGGTAAAGAGAAATAAATCATGTACTACAACTTAGGTACATAAATATCGTCGAAATTTCTTTTAGACTCTTCTTAAATCTTTCCGAAAAGCTGTTCTCAGGTTTTGGAATTTTTGCTGCGCCCTGTTTGCTTCTTTGAAACATTATTTACAATAGACAAGCTAGGTACTTCTCATAGCTTCTCATCAACATGCAAGTAAGCCCATAATAAACTCCTTGGTCACCATTTCTGGCTAAAAAGTAAAGTACATACGACATGCCAACATTCCAACCTACTGCCGTTCAAACAAAACAGTGTCGGAAAATAATCTTTAGAAGAACAGAAGTATATAATAGTGGGCTTTACAAATTTTTGGCACGATTTTATTTAATGTATCTGTAAACAAATCGCTGTGTTTCTGTTAATTGTACGAAAAAAATTAAACGCGTATTTCTTCCACGGGTATTTATGACAGCTTGACAACGATTTGGCATACTAAAAATCAGATTTCTTATAAACGTCTGATTCGTGGTTTCCCATATTCATTGTAAGGCCAATCTCAACTGAGCAAGAGTTTCTGATGGATTAGCGTCCGCACGAACCTCTCTACCCATTCGGTCCCACAAGTGCTCTATAGGGTTAAGATCTGGGTTTCGAATTGGACAATTCATTACTTACAGTAATTACAGTTTCTGCTAGATATTTCCTTACTACTCTCGGTGTATGTGGACGTGCATTGCCCTGTAGAAAAATAAAGTTTCCTTTAATGAACGGAACAAGAGGCACAACATGCTCCTGAATCTTCGCAATGTGCCTGTCACTCGTTAAACGCTCTAGAAGCACCAATTCTGTTTATTTCTGACCGGTATATTATTAGCTTATAACGTCTTAGTTACGCGGGAATTATAAGGGTCATAACCCCCTTGGGATATTAAGAAAAATTTGACATAAAATCAAACGATTGACATCTAATGTCAATTTGATTGTCATCTATTGAAACATTTATTCCACTTTAAAAATGAACAAAATGTTACTAAAATCGGTCAGAAATAAAATTATCTATGTATCACTGGAATTATAAGGGTCTCAATTACCTCGGGCAATTGCTGTCCCTCGGGCCAAAGGCCCTCGGGACGTAAACTTTGCCCTCGGTAATTAAGCCCATTATAATTCCCTAGATACATAAATAACTATTTTGCCTCTAGGGATATGCTTCCTTAAACTATAATTGATCCACCGCCATAACTAACCGTCTCTTTGAAGTTAGACTGAGCATAGCGTTCACTAGGTCTTCAAAATACTTTTAAATGTCTATCATTGCTGTATAGACAAATACGGGATTCCTTGCTCAATAGAACACTAGCCCACTTATCTTCACCCCACGGCAAATGGATCTATGGCTACCTCGTATGGTTTGAGTTGAACCTCTTTTAAACGATTAAGTATTGTTTGCTTACATAGTCGAACATTGTGAACGTTTGATAACCGCGCCGGAAGCTTTGTACTTATTGACAATCGCTCCTTAACATACTGTATTGTTAGAAACGGATCCTGATTAGCGGTTGTTTTTTTTTTTTCGGGACCTTACCCTGCTCTTCTTTCATTTGATGCATTTTCTCGATTCCACTCTTATATTTTAAAAGTCCCCTTGCGTTTTATTTACAATTCCGGCAATATCAGTCTGAAGCCGACATGCTCAAACAGTCAGTCCTCTTGTATAGGCATATTCTTCTGGAGAAATGTGTTATTAGAATTCATTATTAAAAGACCTAGACCAAAAGGCCTTGCCAAGAACTTAATAAAATGCCAATAAATTTTAAATTTTGACAATCTGACAACCTCAGTTCGTTGGCTAGCAGCGTAAATCAAAATACCATTTGTCCGAATATTATTGTTTCGTAATACCATAGTTACCAGACACTTTAAATATAATACCCTAGGACATTAAGGAAGTTTCTAATACCCTCGGGCTTTAAGAGAAATAAATAGGAAAAATCAAAGTAACAACTTTTTATTAACGAAAAAACTTATTTATCATTTATATAACCGCCATGTCTTTTCAACGTGGTCATGTTTGCCCCCGCGTCTGCCAAGAAAGTTGCAGAAGTTCTGCGCAAACAATGACCAGCATATTTGTCCGCATCGCTTAGATCCAGGTATTTTGCAATAATGGAAAAAATCTTGCCTATGATGTTTTTCCCAACTGGCTGTGAAAAACAACAACCGTTACGGTAACACAAAAAGAATCTATTGATGTTGCAGTTCGTCGGGCGTAAAGACCAATAAGTTCTCAGTAGCTTTAAACAACCCATCTCCTTCTCATTAATAATTGTGAAGACACGCTTTTTAACGGTCTTTGTATCGGGAATATTAACTATTACTACGGATCCTCTATCCTCTATATGTTCAACCAACATATTAACTAGCTCTTGGCGGCGGCAACCGTCAAATACACCGAATAACAGAGCCACTTTGTACATAAAAAAAATTTAATAGATAGATTAGATACTGGCCTAACTTGCAATATTTTGCAATGTCTATGTTTTTGTTAACTATTAATGTCTTCTTTATCGTTGAATATTTTGTCCATAGGGAATTAGGAGTGAATGTTCCAGACTATAATCGATATACATAATGAGTATTTTAATATAATTTACAACAGCAATTTTAACATACCAATTCCTGATAATATCCGAGTAGCACCACCGTCTCGTTGATAGTTTTTACATCATTATTTTTCATCCAATCCCCAAACCTTTGATATTCCTTATCAGAGGCGTCTTTATACTTCTTTGGGACTTATTACCTTTGTTTATTTAGCAACCATATAGATAAAAAACCTTTCGTGATTTTGAATTCTCTTTTAATTTAACTTGGAATTATCTGAAATAGGACATCAAAAATTGTATGTACCACTGCATTACTTGATGTCTATACCCTCGGGCAACTTACAAACCCTCGGTTTGAAGGCCTTTGGCTTTGTAAGACTGTTGTCCTTGGAGGCATAAACATCTTCATAATGCCCTTAATACATAAATAACTATAAAACCTTTTCAGTCCCAATAATTGGCAATATTATGATTTTTGATTATTTCTTAATTTATACGCTGTAATTGGAACAGTAACTACGTAACATTTTCTGGATTTAATTCAAGAAAATACCATAAAATTAAATTATAACAGAAGCCATCAAAAGATCAATTATGAATTGTACGTCCATGCTTCTAAAAAGAACAACTAGTTATGAAATTAATAATATTATACATGATGTCTCAAAAACAGATGCCGCAGGCATGGATGGAATTCCTTGTTCTTTGCTACTTACCGTGGAAAATATCATTGTACCTGTGCTGTAGGGTTTCGTTAATGTGTTTTTTAAAGGCATATTCTCCACGAACTTAAAAATATAAGCAGTAAAGCCAATACATAAAAAGAAGGAATGTGAAAAAATTGAAAATTATAGGGCACTGTCCTTATTGCCCGCTTTCTATTGTTCTCTTAACTGCCCCGGTTCAATTTTCGTCATTAACTAGGTCTAAGTACTGTTGTTAGGTGCATTGTTATTGTGACGATTTCTATTTCTACGAGTTACCAATTTCTAGCGACAGGACTGCCACATTTTTGGTCCTTCTCGTCCTCTAAAGCATAACTTTTTTAATTACTAAGTCTCGTAATATAATAATAAATACAAATAGCAAAATTCATAAAGTAATTATTCTTGGGTAACACAAGTAATTTCTATCAAAACTAGCAAACTAAAAGTTATACCGTCTGTTCCACTTAGATCGCAACATAGTACTAAATTTTAAAAATGAATTTCATAGTTAGATTTATGACTAAAAACTCCTTAGTTTTAGACAGGCATATAAACGGAAAATTAAAGATGTTTCTTTTTATTTTTTAATTGCCCCTTTTGCTCGTAAGTCTGGTAATTACAATTTCATCAGCTAAGATTTTAAAGAATAATTGCCTCAGAAATTAAGGAAATTAGTAGCAATATCTTTTTGCTTAATAATTTGTTTTACCAAAAGTTATCCCTGTTTCTTGAGTACCCCTTACTAAAAACGAGGCTAATTTATTATAAATAATTATTTATTTACCGTTTTTAATATCTAATTATACCCAAAGTTATATTTATTTAGGCAAGTAGAGCATGAAATGCTGTTCTATTCAAGACCGTTAAAGTTCGAGTTGATGAACACTTTTAAAAAAATGTGTAAATATTAGTTAAATTAAAAACAATAAATAAAATTTTAAGAAACGTTTCAATCAAAGATTGTGTTTTTTAAAGTTTAGCGCTCAGTGTTTGCTACTGGAAAGTATAAACCACTAGCAAGACAATCCCCACTGTTTATGAAAAGAGCAATTAAATATGTTTTCTGTATAGAATTTGAAGGCAAACACAAGGATATTTTCAGTCGGTTCCAAAACGTAGAGTATGCTTGAGTAATCTGCACTTGAAAATTGAGTTTGGTTTCAAAACGATCTCCGTCGACAACTTGGGATCAAAACGTACAATCTCCAAACAGTCAATAGGAAACGCAATATTTGTCCACTTGTATACTTTATTTGCAACGGAATTGTTTTCTCGCGGTATTCTAATACGTTTCAATGGTGTAGTGTGACGATTGTTATTTTAGTTATTATAGTGATTTGTTAAGAAAATAGTAATATTTATTAAAATATTTATTCATAAAAAGTTAAAATGGAAGTTAATGCATCCCCTGTGAGTGAAATATGAAGGGGACGTAAAACGTAAGCTAATCCAAAGGAATGGAAGCGCCAAAAAGAAAAACGATTAAAGTTTAATGCATTTTTGTACGATTAGATGCTATATTAGGGCTTAATTTTTTCATTATTTTCAGATATACTAGCAAAAATCTTCCTGTATGTCCAACGTGCGGACATAATAACAAAGCATTCAAATGCGCATCATTAAAAATTAGAGAAATTAGAATTTTTCAAGAAAAGTCTTATGGACAAAAGGAAAAGCTGTTCAAAGATAATTTTACCATGCAGTTTTGCTCTATAAATCCAGCAAAACGAAAGATACCTAAACACAACAAACACAAGAACCAGGAACATTCTATAAAATGCTACGTTCAAGATTCCGATAAAAAATCAGTGGCAGTTTGCATTTCTGGGTATTTTAGGAATCGCTAGAATGCGAATAGATACACTTGCGGAAAGTTTTCGTTTTACTTACTTACTTTACCGCCTGCAGAAAATAAGGGAGGTGTCCGCCAGACAACAAAGTATGAGGATAAGAAGCAATCTGTAATGAAATGTATTAATACTTTGCAGGCTATTGAGTCCTGCAATAATAGCGAGCGCCTATATTTGTCCTCAAGCCTGAAAACTACAAAGTTGTGGAAAATGTATTCTAATAATCTTGACGCCATTCCCGTTAAACATTGCTATTTCGGGAATATCTTTAATACCTGTTAAAATTTAGGATTTGGCACACCACGCACAGATGTGTGCCCAAGTTGTTTACAATTATCTGAAAAAATAAATCAAAAATGTTCAAACTTCGAAATTAAAAATGAATTAATTAATAGAGAAGCGAGCACATAGATTACGTGCTAAAGCATATTTTGAATTGCTACGTGAAAAAGAAGAGAGAATAGTGAATACATTTTCGTTTGATTGTCAGAAAAACTTACTTTTACCTAAGCTGCCTGATCAGGAGGCGTACTATTCTCACAAAATTTATTTATACAACTTTTCTGTTGTGCGTGTACATTCCTATGAGAAACTGAATCCTACAACAGTCACGATATCTTGCTGAACAGAAGGCGAATATGCTAAGAGGTGAAATGAAATTTCGTCTTGTATTTATCAGGTTTTAGAAACAACTGACATTTGAATAATAAGATTAATGTGTGACGGCTGTGGAGGACAGAATAAGAATACAACGCTAGTGGGATGTCTTGTAATTGGTTACTAAAACATAAAAACCACAATGCTGCTAATGTAACAAGAATGGAAGTGAATAGTGGCAGATGTAGCCTTTAGGCGACATCTCGTGGCAATCAAATGCATCACCTGGCCCGTCTAACAAGAATCAGTCAAAAACAGAGAAGCAAACTCCTGCAAAAACCCGGCGAGCCGGTATTCTTACAGGAGTCGCCGCCAGAAGCCAAGCATTAAAAGCCTTTCTTTCATCGGATTCTATAGCTCTTCTGACGAGCTGTTATACAGCGAAACGCGTCTGGAGATGAATCCGGAGAAGAAAAGCAACTAACCTTTAGAATTCTAAGAATGAATGTAGTAAAGTAACCTGAAGAATATTTTGAGATTTCTTCAAAATTTGCAGTTTTGGAGCTAGGAGTAGAAGTTCAGGATTTGTGCTGGAAAAAGCGGTATCTGAAGTTATTAAACCAACTAGTACTTGGCATTTTCTTTTTGCTCAGTCTAAAAGCATTATAATTGCAAAACATTTTGGGCAAAGGATTCAAGAGAGCGGAGAAGCCTCGTACAAGAGTGACCTAGGAACTGGCCAATCACTTTGCAAAGGAGGCAAATAAATACAAGAGATTTGTCCCGGCATTATTGAGAAACAAAATATTATTAAAGAGAAAAAGTTAGTACCATAAGTGCGTTGATAAAAGCTCATTATGGCGAAGAATGCAGAACTAAAAGTATTTGAAATTTTACGAATTTGTTTTGGATGAAGGCGAAAAAGATAATACACAAAATGACCAAAGGCTTTGCGAGCATGTTGACAAAGGACCAAGCATCAGAATCTAAAAAAATGTACCAGCATCCTTAAAATACAATGACATTGTACCTACTTACCAATGTTTCGTGAAAAATAAAAAATGATTATGTTGATATAGTTTTATTTTCAAAACGTACTCCAATGTTCAGTTTTAAAACGTACAGTCTCCTGTTTTGTCATGATGCAAGCTAACCTGCAAATATTTCGTTAATTTTGTTTTTTAACAGATATATTACAACATTACATTGTCACAACTTGGGGGTAGTTTCCCTAACGGGGCGTGAATGAAAACACTGGCTAGAAAAAACACAGGCCCTTTTATTTACGTTACATTATTTGTTTACCAGGTAGCCTGGAGGAAACCCAGCATGTCTTCGTAGGGGTATCGACCTGGCCGGCACTATCGGCTTAGGGGCTCTTAAGGGGATGCGCCTGAAGAGCTTTACCCGAACTACGTCTTCGGGGAAGGTTGACCGTTAAAAAAACCAGGAGAGTTGCTTTGCGCCTATAAGACGTATTGGCGCACCTCGAGGAAATCAGAGAAGATCAGAAGAGGCCTGGAGTCTATAAGACCAATCCACCCAATGCTCGGGTATTTATACACCGAAAGTGCTGACTATTGTTTAGTTGATCTTGATATTGTGTGGCACAGTAGTCCGCGACCTCAACGCAAAGGTGTAAAAATTATAATTATAATGTGGAGCCCGCCATTTTGTTGGCAATATTAAGCTATTAATTTATTTAAGAGTATGTCTTTATCAATAACCTGATTATTAATCGTTTTTACTGATTTTCTGTTTTGATACTAGACCTCTCACTAGTTGTACAGTCTTTCTAAATGGCAAAAAAATACGTCGCCGATGCGACACTGTTTTAGATGCGATAAACGATAAAATAATACATGTTATAAAAAAAGGCGGCTAATTTCACTCTGCCTATAGTCAACTAACCCAACGCCACACTAAATATTAAGGGTATAAGAACTTAATTAATTAGTTTACCATTATCTCTATGCAACTGTTACTTTATAACATAACATGGTGCAAGTTTACCTTTAATGCTAATATAGTCTTGTTTGCCAAATTGCTCAAGTTACCAACAACAAGAACTCGAAACAGCTAACAAGCGTCTCAATAATTAAACTATCGACTTGAAGTTGTGGTGTCCATCGATGTCGGATTTGGGTTTACACAATCAAATTTAGATATAAGATTTAATAGGAATAAAAATGGTCAGTTTCTTTAGGATACCGATTGTTTTTTCAGGAAAGAAGGGAAATACTTTTAGTAACTACACAACAAAAAAATTAGGAATTGTAAAAATCGTATTTAGCGTAGAATTTTTTAAATAAAGATTTATGACCTTAAGATAATATCATAAACACCTATTATAAACATGCACTTCAATATTTTTTTTAGGAGGATACTGTAAAAAAAAATGTATTTTCCGAAAATAAGAAATGCAGTCATGATAGTTATTCTAATGACAACAAATGAACTAAACATGAAAAGAAATATTGGCCATCATCATTGCATCTATAAGTTATTTGCTTTCTGCATGGCACACAGGCTGTCGTCGTGGGCAACGCATCATAATCTTATCTTAAATGCTCAAAAGAGATTTGGTCAATACGAGGGTTGTCTCGAGCATAACTTCATTCTCCAGAGTACCCTAGACACCACAAGAAGGAAACGAAGAGAGTGCTCGATAGCTTGGCTGGATCTTGCCAATGCATTCGAATCGGTCCCCCACCACCACATCTTCTCCACGTTGGCTACCATGGGTGTGGACCCCTCATTCGTCGCTCTCTTCAGAGATTTGTATAGCGGCTGCACGGCCACTGTGAAAACCGCACAGGGCGAAACACCCAGCTTTCCCATCCAGGCCGGCGTCCGACAGGGGTGCCCCCTGAGCCCTGTTATATTAAACCTGACTCTTGAACCCGTGCTGAGGGCAGCAATTAACGTCAATGCGGGTTTCACTATGGAAGGACAACGCCTCTCCACCCTGGCTTTCGCGGATGACCTCGTGATCCTGGGTGAGAACCCCAATGACCTCCAGGCTCTACACGATGTCGTGGGTGCCACAGCAGGCAAACGCGGCTTAACCTTCGAACCAGCCAAATGCGCTTCGCTGCACCTAAACTGCAGACGACCTTCAGCGTACAGGATGCGCAATTTCCAGCATTGGCGGACGGTGAAGCCTACCAGCACCTCGGTATCCCAACTGGCTACCATGTCGAGCAGTCACCGGATGAGACCATCGCCCACATATCCAGAGAAGTGGACCAGCTGGACACGTACCTACTAGCGCCATGGCAGAAAATCTACGCCATAATCACCTTTGTCCTGCCACGCCTGAGCTTTGTCCTCAGGGGATGTCACGTTCAGAAAACCCCCTCAAAATCCTGGCCAACAAAATTAAGAAGGAATGCAAGGGCTGGATGAACCTTCCGCAACGTGCAAGCCCGGCGACGCGAGCCATAGCTGCCTCACAGCTCAATGAGGTGGTCCAACGCCGTATTGGCCGCCCACCGACGCTGGTCGATGTCGCCCGCTATCTTACCGGTGACCTAGCGGGTGAGTTTGGGAGGGATGGGGGCGACATTGCTTCCCTCTGGACCAGGTTCCGAAATGCATCAAGACGTCTAGCGAAGCGTGGCTACCTTGAATGGACCGTCCGGGACAACGTGCTCGCCCTATCGATCGGCGCACCTCAAACTCGGGGCATCATCACACCCGATAGACGATCAAAACTAGAAGAATCACTCAAAGACCTTATGAGAAATTTATATCAGGGGAAAGTTTTCAGGGCTTCGTCCAAGAGTGCTGCCAGCAACCACTTTGGCCGCACCGGCTTTGCCACCCGCTTCTGCGACTGGCGATTTATCCATAGAGCCACACTGGACTGTGTACCTCTCAATGCCACCCAAAGATGAGGTAACAGAAACAAACGGTGCAGGAGATGCGGAACTCAGGATGAAACTCTGCCCCATGTCCTGAACCACTGCAGAATGCACTCGGCAGCCTGGCAACTTCGTCACAATGCTGTGCAAAACCGCCTTGTTAAGGCTATACCAGCCCATCTTGGAGACATTAGGGTCAATCACACCGTTCCGGAATCTGTGACCGGTCTCAGGCCACACATAGTCATCATCAAGGACGACAGTGTCAAAATCATCGATGTCTGCATACCCTTTGAAAACGGCCTGGATGCCCTACAACGAGCCAGACAGGCGAAAATTGATAAACACACGCCGTTGATGGCAAAGCTGGAGGCCCAGGGAAAGGAGGTGTTCGTGGAGGCATTCACTGTCGGTGCCCTTGGGTCCTGGGACCAGGGCAACGAACCAGTCCTGCGCTTACTTCACGTATCTCAGCGCTACGCGGGACTGATGAGAAAGCTGATGTGCAGCGATGTCATCAAGAGGTCCAGAGATATTTATGTTAAACATGTGACAGGCACGCGCCAGTACCAACAAGCCGAGCTGTGATATATATTTTTTTTAATCATTGTTTATTTTGTGATAGTAATTTGCCTTTTGATTGCCTGCGATGATATTTTATTCAGCTTTTAATGAGTTTTACCTTTTTACTCTAAATGTTCTAAACTATAGTGATATTAATTGATTTTATCCAATTATTATCGTTACTACGCCAAATATTTTAGCTTAGGATTAAGAGAGAAAAATGCTAACAAATTTTATAGAATAACACTTGCCTTATCTGGTTAAATTTATTTAAAGATAACAAAACTTGTAATTTTTTTTTGTAAATCTGAAATTGAATTTTAATAAACGTATCAATCTGTTCTTATCAGCTTAATACATATCAAATTAAACATAAACATAACATGTGCATCATAGATTCCTTGACCAAGTGATTTTTTCAGATGAGGCTAACTTTTTTAGAAAGGAAATTATAAATTTTTATAATAACCACATTTAAAGTGACGAAAATCCTCAGGCGATAGTTGAAACTCATTTTCAACCTCAATTGTCATTAAATGTATGGAGGGAATAATCTCTGATTTTCTAATTGGTCCCTTTTTTCTTCCTATGACTTGACTGTGCTACATATAGACGATTTCTTGAAGAAAAACTAGTAATTTTATTAGAAGACGTCCCACTTAGGCTAGGAACAGAATGTGGTTTATTCACGATGGTGATTCGGTTTATTTTAGCTCAACTTCTCGAGAACTTGTGAACCAGCAATTTACCAACCTATGGATTGGCCGAGAGCCTGACTTATCAAGTCAGTTGTAGCCTGCAAGATCCCCTGATCTAGATCATTGGATTTATTTTTGTGGGGTCACTTAAAAACATAATTTATACAAATCCGGTACAAAATCTGAACGATCTTACAAACTGAATATTTCAAAAATATGACAAAATACGAAATAATCCAGGTATTTTTGCACATGTATGAGAAAATATCAAGAAGAGGGCTGCAGCTTGTATCACTGCCGAAGGTGCTCATCATATGTACTTTGTTTTATAGAACTATTGCAAATGTTAATTAAAGAAAACTGCTAGACCGTTATGTGCAGCAAAAAGACACAATACATAATTTTTGTAGAGAAAGGCGTAAAACTTTCATAAAAAAAATTAATTGTGGAAATAATGTAGTCGCATACCACTTTTTTGAAATATCTAGTATACCATACGCACGCCACTGGTGAATCGGGAGATGCTTAGTGTAGTGTAATTGAAGGTCTTTAAGGTTCTATGTATGCATTATAAGTTTAAATCATTTTTTATAGTTATGCGATTCGCAGATTTTCGAAAAACAAAGAATTTTTTTTTATTCGACACTTTGTATATTGGAAACAAAGCATTTTAGACAACATGTTTATATGAAATTTTTTCTCTAAAATTGGCCGAAAAATAGGCTATTAAATGTTTTGTACTTACTTAGGAAACACCCTGTATAGGGGAAATATGGGGAATACCGACCAGGCAGTTAAAACCGACCAGGTCGTTTTATTTCAAAAGCCGCGCCACATACTATCTTATATCGCGCCCTCGGCGGGTATATGTGCAACTTGCATTTCAAAGTGGCTGGCGCTGCAGTGGTCAACAGTTCACTTGTTTAATGTGCAATAGTTATTTTTCACTACGCTTGTTACAAGAATTTAGCGATTACAAATAGGTGAGTTCACTTAAAAAAATACAATTTTCCAAACACGATTACTGCATTTTTCATTCAAACCTTTGTTATTCTGTTACTATGTGAATACCTAACCTTATTTTATTACTAGCTATATGACATCAAAAATATAACCAGAATGCCATGTAGGGTAAAATTGATCAGTGGTCGGTGTTACCCAACATAAATAAATTTTACCTGAAGGTTATTATAATGTCGTTTCACATTTAGGATTGATTAAGACATGCCGTTTAAGTATAATAGAAGAACAGATCGGAGTTCCTGCTCTCTTGATGACATGAATAAATCTTTAAAGGTTGTCCAAAATAAAGCTATGGCAATAAGGAAAGGTGCCTTAGGGCCTTATAGGACCGTCTTAGAGAAGAGGTGAACACCATCAGCAAAAAACTTGGAAGGTCTGCAGCACTCAATCCTGAACAAGAATAAGAGCTAGCCGATTATATTATTAAAATATCAAAAATATTTTATAGACTATCAAGGCTTCAAGTAAAACAAATCTCATTTGAGTATACGGAAACAAACAACATTCCAAGTAATTTTAACAAGTTAAAGGACTTTGTGGCACTGATTGGTATTAAGGGTTCTTGAAAAGACAGCCTCACATTTTACTGAGAAACCCAGAAAGCACGAATGAGAGTTGCAGCATGTGGCTACATCTCGTGGCAACCACACGTATCAACCCAACCAGGACAGCGAGAATCCATATCCAGAAAGCACTCCATTGAATCGGGTCAAGGGATTTAATAAACAAGAGGTTGATTTATTTTTTTCCAATTTATCTGAAGCATTTAAAGTGCATAATTATCCGAAAATCGTATTAATAATGCGGATGAAACTCGCATAACTACTGTGCATAGGCCTGGGAAAATTTTGGCATCGAAGGGTCAAAGACAAGTTGGTGCCATTACAAGTATAGAACTGGGCAAGCTAGTAAGCGGTCTTTGTGTATAGAGTGCAGTCGGAGATTACGTTCTACCGATGTTTATATTTGAAAGAGCAAGAATAAAATACGAACTTACAAAAAATGGTCCTGTAAATACTATTTAAAAAACATCAAAAAATGGCTGGATTAACGAGGAGTTGTTTTTTGGATAGATTCAAAAATTTACCAGGCATGCCAAATGCCATATCGATGACAAGGTGCTATTAGTTATAGATAACCACAGATATATCCATACTGACCCCACCACTCCACTCATCTCAAAGGCTATAACCATTTGATGTTTGTTTTTATAGTCCATTGAAAACCGCTTACAACATTGAATCTAATTATTTTAAAACTACCAAAAAATTGACGAGTCCGACATTGCAGAACTATTAAAAAAGGCATATAACGAAACTAGCTTATAATTGTCGAAGAAAACAAGAAAAACCAGTACGAACAAACAATACCCCGATCGATTAGAGAACATCCTAAAAACAAAAGTATATTAGGCAACCGGAACTCTAAGAACCTTGCGGAAGCCAAATAAAATTCTACCAAAGAAAGGCATCCAACCAATCTCGGTAGCGACAGCGAATTCAAAATTAGTCTAGTTTATCACACTTATGAAGACCCCGATAACGAGCACGACCAGAATGTTAGTGTCAACCTTTCATTTGGAAATACTTAATATTTTCTCGGTTTTTAAGATCTGGTCAAGGAAAGAGTGAGAAGACACACTCACAAATATTTACTAAAATACCGAACAAAGAAGAGTTACAAGCTGAAGAGAACATTAAAAAGCGAAAGATAGAATTGGATAAATCACAACAATCCAAAGAAAAATTTCAGTCGATAAAAAACTAAAGAAAATTAAGCGATTTACAAAGAAGAGATCCACCGCAGAGGCAATGACTCCATGCATTATATGTACCAATTTAATGATGGGCTTTGAGTTAGCTCTTGCTTTGACTCCTGTTGTCTTTCGGTTTATCTTTTCGATGATGACATATTGGAATTTTTTGGTTTTGTTTTCTTTCATTGTCTTTGATTTTTTTCTGTTTTTCTTTGAGTTATTTGAGTTAGGTATTTCTTTTAGATGTTTTTTGTTTTTGTAATTATTTTTTTTTTAATTCCTCAATCATCATTTCTTTAAGGGAACCAGTCCCTTGGGTATTTGTGTAGTTGTTGTGATCTTATGTGTGAATTTTGTATTAGTATATTGTCTGATCTGTCGGTCCTTGCATAATATTTAGTTTAGGTTAGTTCAGGTTAGTTTCGTGTCAAATGTGTCCAGTTTGTCCACTTGTAGTTCTCTGTGTTGTATTGCGTCTGTCGGAAACCATCTTGGTGCATTTGTTATGATGCGTATTGTTTTGTTTTGTAGTCTTTGTAATTTTGTTAGTTTTAAGTTGTTGAGAGTGCACCATGTCGGTACGCCATAAGTTAGTATTGGTCGAATTACTGTCTTGAATATTGTCGTTTCTGTTCGTAAGTTAATTTTGCTGCTGGCACATAGGAGCGGTTAGACTGCGCCTATTTGCCTTTTTATTTTTAGTATCCGCCCTTCGGCGTTTAAACTCCAAGTCATCTTCTTGTTAAAGATTAGTCCCAGTTATTTAATTTTACTGCTCCAGTTTATGGATTTTCTGTAAACTTTGACTCTGGTCTCAGGTAATCTTAGCCTGGAGAAGATGACTTGGATCTTGTCCTTATTTAGTCTGAGTTTCCAAGTGTCGAGCGATTTTTGAATTATTTTAACATGGCGTTGCACACGTGAGACAATAATCCAGGGTACTCCCGAGGTGGCAGTTATCGCAGTATCATCAGCAAACAAGTATAGTTGGGTCTGATTGTGCTTCGGTATATTAGCCGTGTAAATATTGTAGAGGATCGTAGCTAAGGGCGACCCTTGCGGGAACCCAGCTTTGATTCCTCTAGTGATTGGAAACTTTTGACTGGGATATTTTTGATGCCGTCAAAGCCGGGCGCTCTTTTAGCGCCTATTGAGTGCATCATTGCGCGAACTTCATCTAATGTTACTTTTTGCATATTTTGAGCGAAAACTTGCATGTTTTTAAATATTTGTACAGTTCTGATGATCCGCGCATCCCTTTCTGCATTTGTTGTCGGGAATGAACTGCTCGCAAAGACTGTCCGCGAACAGTTCAGTTTTCTCCCTCGGGTCAGTTATTATGGCGCCGTTCTCCTCATTCCTCAGATAGAACATTGACTTGTTTGAGCCTTTACAAAGTGATCTGGTGAATTGGTATATTGTATTGTCCTCTATCTTGAGGTTCGAGGTTTGTCGGCGCAACAATTCTGACGCTTTTTCAATTAGCAGAGCTCTTATAGCCGCGATTTCTCTGTTTGCCTGTTCTATAATGCGCGGATCGCCAGTTCTGTACGCTTGTTTTAGCAATTTGTTTTTAACTTTAATTTTTTGTGCAAGTTCGCCACCTAGAACGCCCCGCTTGGAAAATCTGACCGTCGGTCGTAGTCATCGAGGCTTCGGCCATGGCAGAACTTATCTAAATATCATTTGTTAATTTGTTTATTGCATTTTCAATGTCAATTTTTGTTTGGATCGGGGGCGCCGCCTCGCTACTTTCCATTTTTCTTTTGAAACAAGGCTAGGTTACCATATTCTACCATAACCGGCCTATGATCAGAGGACAGCTCTGACAGCACTATTGGCTGTGAGAGCCGCCCTGTGTTTTTATTTATAAAAGGTCCAAGTTTCCCGGTATTTGTCAGTTGTTATTATTGTTAGATTACGTATATTGAAACTTGTGCAATATTAGTGGTAAAAATATGCAAAAAGCTATTATATAGCGAGCGCTTTTACATCTTGAGGCGCGAAGCACCGAATGATATAATGTGAAGAGGTATATAACAGCTTTCTCAACGGAGGTATATATAGATTTTTTTCCAGTACTAATACTAAAATATTACATATATAATTCGTTTAGCTCCATATATTGGCCACTTCTGCCTAATGTTTAAACTATTGTGAAAATCAAGTTGCCTGGGAAAAGTAAAACTATAACAATGCAATTTTGAATGTCAGTTTGTAGAAAATTTGTAATCGTGTTATTTATATAGATATTTTCGAGTATGACAGTTTCCTTTTGAAATATCTTCCAATTTATAATGAAAATTCCTGTATTATTAATTTGATATAATATTGCGAAATTTCTTCATTTAAAATGGTTAGTCAAGGTTCAAAACCAATAACATGTTAAAGAAACGTTGAGTAGGAATGCTAAAATCGTGTTTAATTTAACTTCATACACAGAAAGTTTTTCATTATTTACCTAAGTGATTATTTATTATAGTTATTTCCCTGGGTAGAGAAATTTTACTTCTCATTAGAGAAATGGAGTAAATAATGGCAATACCTCAAGTTAGTAGTAGAAAAAAATATTTATTTTTCAAATGCGATAATAAATATAATTATGTAGGGAGCAAAATTCTCCTGAAGTTTTTATTATTGGGAAAAGTAAAATAAGAATGAAGCTTAATAAAAGGTTTAAAATATAGTTTAAAACGTCTAGCTATTTTGAAAGTAAATGAAACAAGCGTCATTTTATAAATGATCTATTTTTTTAAAATATGAAATAAACTAGAGTACAGTACAAATCTTAAAGCTAGGTAGTATATTAATCCCTTTTGATTAAAATTTCCAACCACTCTTATAACTGTATCATAATACCTAGCAAAAAACTTGCCTTAGAGCGAAAGCTTTATTAGATCTCTTTAGAACTTACCCAGACAATAAACCAATTATGTCTGACAAAGCCTTGCTCCATTTAAATGAGGGTTAAAATAAAATTAATTTCAGAATGTGAACCACTGAAAAGTATTTTAATCTTTTTATGACGGAGCCAACGATGTAAAGGATATGACTCGAAAACCCCTTGATTTTTAAGCGGCTCTGAACAAAATTTGGCATAATATAAACAAATATGTTTTTCTCATAAATTAGTTTATCGATATTAATCTGATAACTGGCTTTACGCACTATTCCGTATAGACCATGGATGTACTAGCACCTGATATTCGGGGCATCTTCAACCCAAGGCATTCACACTTAACCTAAGAAAGTTAGTGCTATTCGAAACCTCCTAGTCCCACGGAACATGAAACAACTTGTTTTCTTCCTTTAAACATTCAGCCGGTACCTACAGGAAATTCATTCCGCACTTTAAAAGGTAGCAGCTTCCCTTAGCAAGTCAACCCGGAAAAGAAGTAAATGGGAGTGGGATACAGAACAAGGCCAGAGCCGTTTATCGACTGAAATACCCGTTGACGTAGGCTTTTATCTTATAACAGCCTGGTGGTAGAGTTAGTTAATGGTAGTAGATGGTCACTGAGCAGTTGGGAGCTTTAAAAGGATAACTAGAAGACACCTCGTTTTCCGTCATCACTTATAACCAGCCTCCAAAGTGGTCCATCCTTCTCCGATGACCGAACGATTATAGTGTATGATAATTCTTGACCGAACAGTTATAGTGTATAATAGTTCTTGCAGATTCTGATATAAAAATTGTAAATACTATTAGCTGTTGTATAGGAGAAAATAGTGGCCTACACTCTATTCAGATCACCTACTTACCTCTAGCAGATGTATGTGTACACGGTGATCATTTGTAATGTCCCCCCACTTAACTTTTTTGTTTCTTGCATTAGATAAAAATGTTAAATATAAAAGCTGTACAGAATAATGTAAGCTATTTGACGAATAATATATGAATATACAGGGTATTGCAGAAATGAGTCACAGGTTAAAATATTTTTTCTTTAAATGGTACACCCTATATATTGTTAGCTTTTTAGAATCTCCTAAAACTTCTGAATATTTTTCCTATAACATGTCTTATACCTAAATATAAGTTTTCGAAATAATCGCATTTTAACTAAGCGGCTACATTCAAAAATAAATATTCTAGATTTCAGTAAAGTTTTAGGTGGCTGAAAATGATGCGGTCACGGAGCAACAAAACTATGTCTATTAGTGACAGTTACCGACACATTAAGTAAATATTACATTTTTTTGATAAATATGCCTTAGAGGAAAAAATAATAAATTTTGCAAATATTTATTGAAGCAAACAATAGCGTTAAATTGACTCAACGGGAACTGGTTAGAAGTAATCCCCGGATGCATGTTCCAGACAAAAAAACATTTCATCGAATCTATGAAAAGTTTCAACAAACATCTAGCCTAGCAAGAAAAAAAGAGAACAATGGAAAGAGACGAAAATAGTGATTTAAATATACTACTAAAAGTATATAAAATACAAAATTTAAAATATAATTTTTAAAACTAAAATCTCAACAATAAAGAAGAACTTGTGGTAATTACAAATTAAATTGTTCGACTGTGCCACCGTTTTCTTGACTACATTTGATATACGTTTTTCGTAACCCTCGTAATGCGGCGGTGATAGATTGGGAATAATCTTCATTCAGAATTTGAATTTCTGTTCTAATAAGTTCTTTTAAATGTTCAGTGCTTTCAATTGTATTTGCATTCACTCGATCCTTTACCGTTCCCCATAAAAATGGATCCATCGGCGTCAAAGCAGGGCTATTAGGTGGCCATTGTATTGGTGCAGCCCGTCCAATCCATTCATTGAACCTTTGATTAAGGTAGTTTGTAACAGCTACTATACTGTGAGGTGGAGCGCCATCTGTACGATGTACGAGTTTTTATAACAATACACATTTCAAAATGACAACTTTATTTGACAGTCATCTTTTACCTTGACTGGTGCCCGCAAATACGGGGCCATAAAAAGGAGAAATAGTTAAAAAAAAATCGGCGATAACCCGTAAACGGGCTCATCAAAAATATCTAAAGTTATTCTTTTGAATGTGGGTTTTAGTGCTCTTTAATAAACCTAAATAGAATTTTTCTCTAAAATAATTAGGGAAGCCAATAATTGACCCCATTTAAAATTACATGGGATTTCCTATGTCCTGCTCGACGATGCAACACCCGGTATGTACATATATCCCGTTTAGTTTCCCCGTGACATTGCAAATCAAAATCGCTTAATATAATTTATTATATTCTTAAAGAGATGAAAATAATGTTTAAGAAATATTAATTAATCATTTGAAAAAATAGTCCATACTTTCAGTGGAGTCAATGTAATATAAAATAAAACAATTTGTGGAGGAAGACTGCATTGTTTTATTTTAAATTAATCATTTATTTTGGTAAATTTGGCAACCCATGTCTAATACAGCTTCGATTCCTAGACCACAAATTATCACCTGAGCCTTAGTAATTGTTTCGTCCCTTTCTATCGTATATAATATTGAATTAGTGGGAATGTGCTTGTCATCGTTACGTCTTCAGAAATATTACAGGCATTGGCGGAGTTTAGAATTATATTATTTAATTTGTAATTAATAACTATACATATTTAAACGTATGTAGCTGTTTGTAAACTGAATACATATATGAAAGGCAAAGTTATCCTTAGTCAAAATATTGAAGTTATGCCTTCTTTAAGTTTGTTTAATCTCTTTAGAGATATTTACATGCTTCAGATGTTTTTATAAATTTAACTAACGCAAATAATTTAATTTGGAAAGATTCTAAATGCAAAATAATCCAGCAGTGTGAATACAAATTACCTCGGATGACTCTGAACGAAAACGCCAAAACACTCTCCATCTAAGGTTTTTTTATTTGTTAAAATCATCTAAAAAGCCGATTGAAGCAATTATTATTACTCTTGATGATCTAACGGAAGCGTGTGATGGGCCTTTACCAATCAAGAAGGAAAAACTTGACAACTTATTACATAAAGGTGACTATATTCCACCAAAATATGTAAATTTTTATACATATCTTAGGAGTGAATAATTAAGACTTAAATAAAAAATGTATAACAAGGCACAGTTTAATAAACAAGTTTCAGTTGTACTTTATTATTAACAACGTTATAGTCGAAGTTGTTATTATACAGCGTTGTTTTATTAAAATGTAGGAAATAAGCTCATAAATCGGTATTTCGTAACTCAAAGAAAATTAAGGCCTGGTACTTCCACATCCGAATATCTTTATTATCAGAATAATTGCTATAGTTTCAATTGTGTCGACAATTCTTTCCATAGATACTATTCGACGAATAGCCCTATTCGTATATGAAAGTACCGGGCCTAAGGTTAAAGGCACTTTATCTGTCAAAGCAATTAATAGATAATAAAAGTTTTGGTGAAATATTAATGATTCACTACGGAGTGGTCTTTTTTACAACACAATAATATGTAAACATAGGGTTTTATTTTAGTTGTTTATTTACAATAAGTCCCTTCTATGTGCGTCATTATATCGGTCGGCGAGAGAAAGTTTCCCAGGATAAGTATGATCCTTTTGCCAGCATAGTTTCGTGATCGGCCATAAATTTAAATTATTTTAATAAAGTGTTTAGATGTTTATTTCGCCGAGAAAGATAGCAAAGACGATAACAATTATTATTAGTCACTTAATGCAACCCTCGTTTTTTCCCACAATGCTCCGAAGCAAACAAGCAAATTTCGCCAAATGTGTAAATTTAGAGAGTGACATCACGCGTTCTCATTGGTTGCCCTACCTCTTCAGGTTATGACCCGCTGGAACCCGGTACTAAGGGTAGGTGCGGCAGGGCAGTGCGACTTTGAATATTATCGTAAGACGTTGGTCTACGGTCCGCTCAGTACCTATCGTAAATAGACGAGTTTTTTATATCTTGCATCCCGGCAAGACGGGTTTTATATCTTGCATCCTGGCAAGGACCGTAGTTAATCTTGCATCCCGGCAAGACGGGTTTTATATCTTGCATCCTGGCAAGGACCGTAGTTAATCTTGCATCCCGGCAAGACCCCGTATAGTTAGACGAGTTTTATATCTTGCATCCCGGCAAGGCTCGTAGTGTCTCTCTTGCATCCCGGCGAGACCCCGTTTCACTCTTGCATCTCGGCAAGACTCCGTATTTCGAGGAGAAACATCTTGTATCCCGACAAGATTCCGTATCTTCAAAAACGTTATTTTGCGTCTCCGTAAAACGTAAAACGGCTGTGTCTCGGCAAACTGAAAATAGAGTTACAGCAACTAGAGTAGCCCACAAGTGACTGTATTGTAAAATTGTATATAGACTACATAGACTAGTGAAGTTAATTTAGTGTTAAGCATATTTATAAGCTGTTTAAAAACCTGTGTTCACGTTTTGTTGAGTGCTACAAATAAATGTAAATATAAGCACATTAAGCATTTTATTCAGCACCAGCTTCCTGTGATGCCAAAGTGAAGAAAGAACATATCACATCCCCCTTATGTACTGGGATAAAGTACAATCTCCGTACAAGTTTTTTTTTTCATTTCCCCCAAAAAAAATTGACGCTTACACCGTTGTTCCGGCATACCATTCATTTTCGTTATTGTGAAATCGGTAACTGCATCTTAGAAAGTACATTATGCAAAAAGTAGACTTTAGGATATTTCGTTTTAAAATATTCTTGTTCCGCATTTGAAATTATTACATCAGATATTAAAATTTGAATAATTACGAGACGGGCTTCTTCTTTAGATAATCTGAAGCGTTTCCTACAATCCTCTGATACCATATTAAGAAATAATATTGTCTTGATCTGTATGCCTGAGGCTGTCTTTTTACGTGTCATAAAATATCTAGTACTTCAACAAAATCTTCATTATCAGTTAGCTATAATAAATTTAAATCAAGTTGTTCAGCCATCCATTTCAGATTCTGTTTTTGTTCCACATAAACGGGAACAATGACAAAAAATATTTGTTTGGGAATTCAAAAATAAAATAAATATATAAATACCTAATAGAAAAATATATATTTTTTAATAATTCTGAAGTTATACATCTATCACCAAAGTGATAAAAGGCGGATAACCAAGTTTAAACCTAGCATATTGGCCGCTTAACATGAATCGCCAAATTAGATGAAACTGAACCAAGTTTAGCATTGAACTGGCATTGTACAACATACACTATGTTTTTAACTGATTGTTAACTTCAAATTGAATGTAAACTGGCATTGTACAGGGTTTTCAGAGATATTTTCGGTCATATCTACAAGGTTCCCTATAAGAGATACAAAAAGACTTTAAATGTAGAAGTTGTGGGGTTTTATCTGAACCGCCAGAAAATTAAAAAAAAATAGACAAGTGACGTTCTGAAAGCTAAAAAAAATTTAAAAATTTTTTTTTTTAAATGAAACACCCTGTATATTTTCTATTTTTCTTAAAGATCTTTCATTCCTGATTCCAAAAATATATAGTTTGTCTATATTTGCATGAACCGTCATTAAATTATTTTCGATTCGTTATTGTAAGCGGCACCATACAGTAATAAAAATTATGAGTAGAGTGCCTTGGAAAACAATAATTATTATTGACTGACAGTGTTTAATTTTTAATAGGGATCAGTCAATTTAAAAATAAGATTAAAGGGGTTATAAACATTCTTTATTAAAAATATAAATCAACCATTGTAGTCTTTCAAACAAAATACAAACAAATAAATAAATAAACTAAATTAACTCTCGGATTTCATCACGAATTCTATCTTCGAGAATTTGGATATTTCGCGTCCTATTATAATAAATGCGATTTTTTAAAGAGCCCTACAAAAATATGTCCAGGGGTGAAAGGTCGGGGCTGCTGGCTGGCCATGGAATGAGGCCCCTTTTTCCTATCCATAAATTATATCTGTCATTAAGGTAATTGGTGACAGTTATGACATTATGGGCCGGTGCGCCATCTTGCTGCCAAATTAGACTATTATAATCATAAATGGGAAGTTCCTCTTTTAGCCTCTTTTACCCATAAAAAGGGAGTTTAAAATTTACCTTCAAAAAAGAGTAAGACATCTAAATCTTCTTCAAAATTTCTTGTAAATGTCCTTTTCTTACGTTCGAGCCTGTGTCTCAACTCAAATTGCCGCACTACGTATCTTATTGGGTCTTCCTGGATAGGTAATACGGTATTGGCGTTGAGTTCTTGGTCCATTTTTAGCATGCTTATAGAATAAACGGGTCATATCTGATTTTTCTTCAGTGGAATAACCCATTTTAAAAAATATGCGAATGTTTTTTCCTCTATACTATAGATTCTTACATTGACAGTAGTTCCTTATTGAAAACTGAATTGTGCCATACAATTGTTTTTCAAGGCACTCTACTCATAATAATTTTTATCGTATGGTGCCGCTTACAATAACGAATCGAATATAATTTAATGACGGTTCATGCAAATATAGACAAACTATATATTTTTGGAATCAGGAAAGAAAGATCTTTCAGAAAAATAGAAAATATACAGGGTGTTTCATTAAAAAAAACAATTTTTAACTTTTTCTTAGCTTTTAGAACGTCACTTGTCTATTTTTTTTAAACTTTCTGGCGATTCAGATGAAGCCCCACAACTTCTACATTTAATTTTTTTTTGCATCTCTTATAGGGAACCCTGTAGATAGGACCGAAAATATCTCTGAAAACCCTGTACAACCAGGTCTTTAGCGGCTGTTGAGAAAAGCTTAGTTTAATAATAGCTTTATTTTAAATTTTCAGCATCTCGTACAATAAAATAAAAATAAATTAAATTCGCTCTATGATTTTCACTACATGTCTTTATATTTTGTGATTTTTTACACTCTTTAGTTAGGTTTTAGATATTGGATTATATCAATTACTACAGAGTAAAGCCAGAAATTTAAAGTTCTGGTTATACAGGGTAAGTACCTCCTATTCTCTCAGGAACATACAGAGGAGGTCAAAATAACCCTAATTTGTCATAGAAAAAAATTCTTAAAGTGCCCCTTAACGGAAATACAGGGCTCAATAGAGGTACCCAGCGATTTTCTTGGCTCTAACTTTTAAACCGCCTTGTATAATTTAATGAAAGTTTAATATTTTATAGAGGCTATACAGAGTCATTAAATGATACTAAAGTAGATGTTTTACATCATCAGGGAAGTCACGAACGGATATGCCATCAAACTCGTTGGTCCAAAATTTTGACCCGTGTCATTTGACAGAGCTGAAAACTGATTTTTTTAATACTCTGGTCATTCCTCTTTAAAAAGACACTTTTAATTTATTTCGATAGAACTGGCGGATTTCGAGATAAATCGGTTTTTATGCGAAAAATCAAAAGTTACTAATTCTAAACACAAACAGGTAAAAATCAGGTTGTTATTATTAATACCTACATAATAAATTACTATTGATGAAACTTGTCAAAACCGCCTTCAAGTAAAAATAATTTAAAAAAATAGAAGAATATGCATACGCAGAATATGCTGATATGCATTTAATTTATGGTGAAGCGCGGTCCAACTCTTCGAAGGCAAAAAGACTTTATTCTGAAAGATTTCCAGCAATATATATATTATACAGTAACATAATCATCAATCAGCAACGTAAATCTTAATTTTTCTAGTCCTATTTTGTTTATCGATGAAGCCGGTTTTACAAGAGATGGCATAATAAACTCTCACAATTTGCATTTTTGGGCTGATGAAAATCTGCACGCCATAATTCGAAACAAACACCAACGAAGGGTTATGGTAAATGCATTGGCATTATCGGAAATAACCTTATAGCTCCATTTCCAGCAAAATTTAAATAATTTATTGGAAGACGTGCCTCTTGATAGAAGAATACAAATGTGGTACATGCATGATGGTGCTCCACCTCATTGTAACCGTAGGTATAGTACGTCAGCACTTAACAAGCAGTTTTGGCCCTCGGTGGATAGGTCGAGGTGGGCCCATTTTATGGCCACCAAGGTCTCCAGACTTAAATCCCTTAGATTTTTACTTCTGGGGAGATTTAAAAGAACTAGTTTATTCAACACTGGTAAACACTAGAAAAGAGGTACTACCGAAAATAGCATAGTAATTATTCTAACAAAGTTCGTAATAATGCCGGAACGTTATTTGCAGTGCAGCGGGAAAATACCCGAAGACTAAGAAAATTCATTGAAGTACGTGTAGCCCATATTGAACATTTGCCAAAATAACATATAATTGTTTCCATTATTTTCGTATTTTAATAACGTTGTAAATTAATTAAGCTGAACATGACTATCTCTGAGCTGGAAATCTTTCAGCATAAAGTCTTTTTGCCTTCGAAGAGTTGGAAAACGCGTTCCAAAAATTAAATGTATATCTGCAGACTCTGCGCATTTTATCTTTTTCTACTCCTATATTAGTAAACATTGTTTTAGGTACAGTTCACTCTGTAAGTAAATCCATTCTTACGCACAACTGTGCGTAAAAAATAAAAACGCACAACTGTGCGTTACGATTCCTAGTATAATAATAATAATAATAATAATAATAATAATAATAATAATAATGTTTATTTGTTATCCAAGAATTACACAATTCATTACAATTTACAATATTATTTGAGAACACAAATAAACAGTACGCCCTCAAAGGAAGACCTTGTTCGTGGGACATTACAGAATATTAATAATGATAACAAACTTAAAAAAGTACAAAATCATATAAGAAGGATAAACGTTCAATTACAAACATATTTATAAAAATGTATCACAAAACAGCTTATACCCAAATGGTTAAAACTCTAGAATTTAAGACCTAGAATTCGACCTAAAACAGCAGTGTTTCCTTATAATGGTCTCAGACCAAAAAATGTTCAACAAAATTACCATAATTAACCGTTTTTTATGTCAATGAACCTCGCTATACTATCCCTAGTTTGGCTATTTATAAACTGGATAACAACTTTTTTAAATAGTGAATACGAATTTATATTTCTTATTTCCATTGGTAAGCAATTATAAAAACGAGGACCAAGAAAAGCATGACATCTCTGACCTATGGTCTTGCAGATCCTCGACACCGCAACTTTATTTTTATTGTTCCTAATTTGATACTCATGTCTTGGGCGATCGTTGTTATTATTGTTTTTTCTTTTTTTAAACTGCTGCAGTGCCAATTCCCTACAAAACAGCTGACGAATATCAAATAAACCGCTCTCCTCGTACAGACTCTCTGTAGGATATAGATAGGGCTTGCCATACATAATTTTTATTAACCATTTCTGTGCTTTTTCCAATTTACTTAAATAATTATTCGTTGCTCCACCCCATGCTATGATACCATAGACCAGATGGGACTGAACAAGAGCGTGATACAATATCCTGAGATGCTTCACATCAAAAACACTCCCAAAGAACTTAAACTTGCAAATAAGAAATCTTACTTTCTTGACAATATGTTTTATATGTTCGTCCCACCGAAGATGCCTATCAATAACCACACCCAGATATTTAATATGTTCAGCAGATCTTATTGTTTTGGCCTTACCTTCAATTTGCACATCTAAAGAAGAATAACCGGGTAGATATCGACCATATGACGTAAACGGCAAATAGCAAGTCTTCTCCCAATTTATTGTCAATTTCCTTGCATTAAAAAATTCCACAACACGGACAAAATCTCTCTCGACAACCTCCCTAAGCGCAAGCCAATCTTTGGCCCGGTAAAACACTGCTGTATCGTCAGCAAAGCTAACGATATCACCGGCCAAATCCAAGCCGAAAAGATCATTTACATACAGGGTAAAAGTATAACAAACAAGTTAGCCTTGAACCACTCAAATCGTGACATTTATCCATCTTGTGTTCTGAATATTTGACAGTGACATTATTTGAGATTTGAAGATCAAATCAATCACGTGAGTACGTACTCCGAAAATGTTTTGCTCGCCTGTTTTAATAATTTTACCAAAACATTTGAACCTTCTCGCTCTGTATATAAGGCACGATGTTAGTATCGAAAATTATAAAATATTAAAAGCTTATCTGAAGAGGCAGCCGACGGCTGCAAGGGGAAAAAATCAAAAATTCTTACAGCGGAAGAAATTAAATAATGTTTGCATGAAGCTCCGGATCGGGAATTCCTCTTTATAAAGCCGTGAATATTGGAATATCTGGGGCTTGTAGAAAACAAGAACTCAAAGATATGAAAAGAAGTGATTTAGAAGATTGTAATGGTAAAACTCTTATAATAAGAATTTCTGATACGAAAAATAAAATACCTAGATCGTTCCTTGTTTCCGGAATGTTCTACAATATCTGCAAGAAATATATGGAAATGAGAAATGCTGTAAACGGGACCAGTATTAGTGAGGAAAAACTGACAAGACAAGCAGTGGGAATAAATAAACTAGAAGCAGTGCCGAGAAAAATTGCAGAGTACTTGAAATTGCCCGATGCTACCATTTTGATCGGCGCAGGGGGTGATTTAATGGCGCTGAAACGACTCGGTGGTTGGAAATTTTCCACCGTAACAGAAGAATACGTAGACAAATCCATTGTTAATAAAATAATAACTTCTGAAAGAATATTGCAATCCATCAACAATAATTTACCATCCATGTCGACTCTAAATAATGATATCAAGATTTCGTCAAATATTTTAACAATGAATAATTTATCGGAAAAATCAAATGCTTCCATTGTAATAAAGAACTGTAAAAATTTTACTATTAACTTTAATACCAATAATAATAATTATTAAGAATTCCTAATTATTTATTTACATAAAAATTTCATCATTTGTATACTATATAGTATAAATTTATATTTTCTTAGATTTAGTTTGTTGTTGTTGAAAATAAAACCATTAAGTACGTCTTTTTATTGCTTAAGGCTTACACAAACGCACCACCCGGTATGTAAGAGTCGTAGAAAAGTATAGTACGTATTGCGTATTGTACAGCAATTACGCACTTATGTAATTACAGCACTCGCTGATACGCGGCTCGTGCGCAAGTTTTCCATTCGTGCGTAATATGCCTTTTGCAACACTTAAAACGTAATATACTATTACCTGTTTATGTTTAGCAATGTAATGGAATGACCAAGGTATTTAAAAAATCAGTTTTCAGCTCTGCCATCGGTCAAAATCTTGGAGCAACGAGTGTGGTGGCAAGTGCGTTCCTGACTTCCCTAACGATGTAAAACATCTACTGTAGTATGGTTTAATGGCTCTTAATTTCCTCTAGAAAATATTAAAATTTCATTAAATTATACAAGTCGGTTCAAAAGTTAGAGCCAAAATGGCAAATCACTGGATACCCCTTTGGGGCTCCGATAAGGGGCACTTTAGAAATTATTTTCTATGACAAATTAGGGTTATGTTGACCTCCTCTGTACGCTCGCGGACACCCTGCAGAGAAGGTCTTGCATTTAAAATTACTATCGATTTTAAGTAGATCTGACAATAGTGCATTTTTGAAAATGTTTTTATAACGTGTATGTGCAAAAAAGTTTAAAAAGAGTCGTTTGCGTAAGTTACCCTATATGCCAAATGTTAGCGCTGTATCTTTATTACGTAGCCACAAATACGAATAAAAAATTGCAATTTAACTGCATAATAAAAAATATCTAACTGCAGAATAGAATAGACAGAAAGTCCACAGCAGAGAATTAACAAAGCTCCGGAACAACGTTTTTAAAATACCTTTTAAAAAAATTGTTAACTGGCTGAACACTAAAATTAACTGAGACATTTAACCAATTACACCCGAATCCTCGTTTCAATTAAAACGGTGTTGCAATTAACTAAATTGCAGAATATGGACCTTTAAAAATCATTGACATTTTCACAAAAGAGGAAAGGACTCCACTTCATTTAATGACACATATGTACCGCTAGTTCTGTCGATATAAAACCACTTTTATATATCAAGTGTAATAAAACAAAATGTTGATACAACATACAGGGTGAGTTTTTAAAGTGTTATAAGGCAGTATCTCGAGAATGGTTTTAAATATGTTTATGAAATTTTGATGTAATGAAGTAATAATAAGGGATATTGGGGGATAGATTTAACCATATTTTTTACATTTTACCCCTTTCTCAAATTTGAGAGATGAGGGGCAAGTTTGGAATGTTATAGGAGATGGTTGCTAAAATCAAATAATTTTCATTAGCGTGTTCGTTTCATCATTAGCAATAGACCAATAGAAATTGCTGGAAAATATTTTCAAGTTTCGAAAATGGCCGCTAGGGGGCACAGTTACTAGGATATATCTAAAAAGTCAAATTCTTTCACATAATCGTAATGCTGCGGTGCTGTTTTTATGACGGATACAAAAAGTTCGTTAAATTCTGCGGAAACTTGTTTTCAAGACATTTTTTGTATTTTCGAAAGTACGTGTGGAAAAAAACTTTTTAAATTGCTGTATCTTCCATATGCTTTAGCCAAATTAAATCAGCTTACGCTCGTTCAATAGACAATTTTGCACTTATGAAAAAAAACCTACTTTGATTGTGGTCGCTGGTGCATACCGCGTTTTCTAGGTGACGATGTTTAAACAAGATTTAGTTTGTTTAGATTTTCTTAACAAAAAGAAACTTTCTCGTCCGATCCAGCGGTTTGGGTACCTTTGGTACAAAAAGTCAGAGAAAAGTACACAGGACACCCATCATACTGAATGTCCACATGTCCCTTGTCGTTATTAATGAAACCTTTTCTGATAGAGGTGGCAATTGGTTCCTTAAAAAGTTCAAATAAATATTGCAATTGAAATGTTCATTCAAAAATTACTTTACGTATAGCATTAAATTACTTTATTTTTGTTTAAGGCGTACGATTTAAAATGTTATTAGTTTTTTTAGAGTTTTAAGCATAAAAGTAACTTGGCGTCATTACAGAATCTTAATATTTTTGCTTTTGCCTTTGGATCAAACCTTTTTTTTTAGATTTTAGGCGAGAATGGACACAAAATAAATGCAACAAAGGACTAAACAGGTTAATAATTCAATTTAGTAATTATTACTGATATTAAATTGATAAAAAATTATGACCACAGACTCTTTATATTCGTTTAACGGCCAACATTAAGGTAAACACTAATTTTTTAAATTAAAATAGTAATTTGTAAATAGATCAAAAACAAATAAAGATATCGAATTACAGTTTTCGCCAAAATATAGCCATTCTCGTGCTTTATAGGCTGAGTGATAAAAAAATATATCATGTCATTTAATTTTATTAAGAAAATTTGAAAAAAATAAATCTTCCTAGAAGACGCACTAGCGGCTACGACCAAAGTTGGTTTTTTAATAAGTGTAAAAGTGTCTAATAAACGAGCCTAAGCTGATTAAATTTTGCTAAAGCATATGGAAGATACAGCAATTTAAAACGTCTTTTTATTCCACAAACTTCCCCCACCCACGTTTTTGAGAATACAAAAAAGTCAAACATAAACTCCGCAAACATAAACTCCGCAAAAATTAACGAACTTTTTATTTCCCCGTCATTAAAACAGTACCATAACATAGCAATTATCTGATAAAATTTGACTTTTTTGATATATCCTAGTAACTTTCTTTAGGTTAGTTAATAATTTTTTTTTTCCCGAAGCAGTAAGGTTTATGGATTCCATACCTTGCCGACCTTAGTGGAATATTATATTCACCTAACCTAGGACCCATCATTTATCTTCTTCGAAGATATTGATATCATATATTCTTTTCAAAAGAACCTGATGATGACACAATATGTCCAATATATTGTGAAAATTACCCAATTATAGTATTAGTATTAAATAAATAGTGCCTCAAATGGAATATCGTTAAAGGGGCCAACTTTAGTTGATAGTGTTTAATAATTTGTTTGATTTAACGTCAATGAACAAAAGATCAATAAAACTTTGAGTAATAATTCGACAGGTTGAATCATCAGATACTTCTTGCAATCCTAAAACTCCTCTGTTTCGAATCTAGTACACGCCAACGCATTAGTACTTATCCTACTGCAAGAACGCAGTCGGTAAAACTTAACTCTATGCAGTCTATACCTATGGGCATTGCCTGCGGTGTTCCACACGGATCCATCCTTGGTCCTCTATTGTTTTACTTTAAACACCTCTCAACTAACTAAACACCTGAGATATGTTTCTGTGCACCTTTATGAGGACGACACTTAACTGTGTATGTCATTGCGCCCAGAAATTATCCATGAGGCAAATGAAGTCCTCTACAAATCACTGCCTTGAATTAAATCCAAAAAAGTGTCAAGTCATTATTTTTGGACATTAAACTGCTCAGCTAGCGCCAGGAACATTGGACTTTTGCTTGGCAATAACCTTAAGTTCTCGCAATATATAGATATCTATATCAAGAAAGCTTTTGTCAATTTAAACTAATTTTTAATAAGAGACACTTATTAAGTACAAGCCTTAAGAGATTATTATGCGATGGTCTGGTCTTATCAAAATTCACCTTCTATGATACGCTATACGGTGCCTGTCTTATTCAGAATAGCTGTGTACGGATGTTGGGTGGTATAAGAAGATATGAAAGAGAAGTTGGTAATAAAATAAGGGAAATTGGTTGGTTCAATATGAGGAAAAGAAGATTGTTTTACAGTCTAGTTTTATTCAATAAAATAATCTGTAAGAAGTGTCCTGCTTATGTATACCAAAAAATTAAATTTAGATATGATTCACCTGCCTTGGATCTAAGATATCAACTTACAATTTCTCTTCCATTACACGAAACTACCTTATTTGAATGGTCTTTCTCTTATCAACTACCTCTATTTTATTATAAAATCCTGGAAAATTTAAAATGTGCTCCACCCGAAATAGGTTAAATTTGCAATAAGTCACCTAATCCCGCTGTTCTGCCAGATTTAAAAATAGCTCTCAGTCTACACCTCGATAAATGCCACCCTGTAGTTATGGATATGGATAGTATATAATTATTTAGTTGACAGTCAAGAAATTATTAGAATTATTATAAGAAACTACCGACATATCATCATATAGCTACTACTTAAACTTAGATTATGGACATATAATACTAAATAAAAGCTTCTTGGTTTAAGTGAGGAAGCCTGGCTTCCACTTCGCCGTTTGTATATTATACAATAAAGACATATTATTATTATTATTGTTATTATAATGTCAAAATATGTTATAAAGAAATTGATAAAAATTGATTGTATGCTTTTACGACTAGCAGCTTTGTACAAGAATAATGATCACATTGTAGATTGACATTTTCCTATTTAACCCAATTAAATCAAAAATATACTTAAACGCATTATCTGATTATAAATTATAATGTTCTAGAACCTTCCAGCACTAGGTACAATATTTAAAAAGTTTACCAAAGTCATTCATTTCATGCAAAAAAGTGGTGAACTAAAAATTATTTTTTTTTCAAAGAAATTTATATACAATTTATTCAATAGATCTGCAGCTCAATCTATCCCCCTTTGTTAACCTCCTACGTCTTTAAGTATAAGTCGAAATAAAGTGTTAAAGAAAGTGATTCAAACATTTCATTATACTTTAATAACAAGGGTGTCGCTTTTAAACCCTGAGGAGCTTAGCCAAAATATACGAAATGCAAAAGATAAATTCTGCAGAAGGAACGCCACGAAATCATTATCGTCCTTTTAATGCTCGACTTTTCACGATAACGGCGAGATTTGGATAAAAAATGTATTTTCCTCGACTCTTGCATAAAAACATTGTAAAAAACTTCAAAGGCCAATTTAAAATTGAAAATAGCGTTAATATCATATTAAAATATAAAGTTTGGAAGCTTACTTAGAACTTAGATTTGTATACTGTGTTAAGTATTTTGTGAACAACTAACCTCAAACATAATTACAGTGTATTTGAAGATTATTTAATTTTATAAATATTCCAACCGCGCATTCATGTAGATGTTTATTTTATAGAGTACCTTTCTTTGTGCATGAATGCTACGGACAAAACATCGAAACGAGTAGATGGTAGTCGCGTACGCAGGATAGCAGCCCCAGGAATAAAGAAGTGGCGACGAGGAAACGGTTAATTGTAATTTTTATAGCAGAATGATGTACAAGGGAGTGCCGCAATAAGTGTTAAACTCAAGATGGCTACCACATTCGAAAGATCGATCCTCAGACTAGCGATTGGACTATTTTTATCCGTCGCTTGGAAAACTATTTCACAGCAAATGAAGTTACTGACAAAAACAGAAATAGAGCAAATTACTAAATGTCTTAACTGTAGAAGCCTATAAGCTGGTATTTACTCTTTCTTTACCATCCAAGCCTGAAGGCAAAGGGTATGATGATTTAGTCACGATAATGAATAAGCATTTTAAAACATCCGAGTCTGTGCTTGCATTTCGCTAAATATTTTACAATGCAGAGAAGTCACCCCACGAAAGTATTCAAGAATGGCAGGGTACGTAGCCTTGCAGTAAAATTCGATGCAAATATCTTGGACATTACATTAAGGGATGGCTTTATGACTGATTTTGAAAGGGGGGCTGTAAAAGACAGACTTTTTAAGGAAGATGTCAAGTGTGATTTGTTCAATGTTATTTGCATAGCATGTGCTAGAACCGTTGCGAAACAGAATAGCTCTTTAGTTGAACCAACAGTTAAGATCGAGCCCAACATTCATAGTGCATAGCATGAAAGAAGGCGCCCAAATGTAGCTTCAGGGTTGCAATTTTGCCATGGGTATTAGTGGTGGCACCAGTGGTCGTGCTAGCGGTGGCCATAATTATAATAAGTATTTTAACAAGTCAGTGTCATTACCGGGATTTTTCATGCAATTTGTGCAAGATTATTGCGCCAGTGTGTCCCCGGAAAAGTGCTCCGATGACGTATCAAACAAAGAATTATTGAAATTATCTAGAAAACGAGGATTACGTTGACGAGTGCTACTCGATTTACTCATTCTCTGTAAGTAGTGAACCTTATTATCTTAACATTTTAATTGACAATAAAAATTCTTCATTTCAAATTGATTCGGGAGTTAGTAATTCAGCGATTTCTGAAAACTTCTCCTTATGTAATTTTAAAAATTACCATTTAATACCTACAGACAATGTTTTGCATTTTTACAATGGTAATGATCCCATGGGACTTATCACTTTAAAGATTTATTATAACGGTATGTCCACACCTTCGATATTTTTGTCGTGAAAAATGGAGCAACTCCAATTTTAGGTCACGATTTTATGAAAATTTTTAAGTTAAGTATTTCAACAATTAATTTTTCAGAAGCTTAAACTAGTGCCGAGTAAATTATGAAAAAATATAATAAACTTTTTGTGCCCGGTTTGGGGACTCTTAATAAAGGTAGAGTTTCATTGAATTTGAAGGATAATTCACCTCACTTTTATTGAACCAATCAAAACGCTCATTTTCATAGCAACCACCTTGGTAACGGTCGTCTTACCCGATAAGACTACCGCTAGCTCGAAAAGACGCTTTCGAAAAGACGCTTGTAGCTTTTTTACTTAAATAAAAAATTAGTAACACCTCTAACTTGTATATTTACCTTTATCAGACGGCCTTCATTTTTATGTTCAGTAAATTATCCAATAAAATACACCTCTAGAGGCGGTTTCTTATCTTCATACCTTCGTTTTTCACTCGAAACTCGATTTTCCAAGAAAATTTTCACTCAATGTAATTTTTACTTATAATCAAAGATAAGACCCTCGAGCTAAAGCTCTCGGGATCATATCAGATTATAAGTAAAAATTACATTTCGTAAAAATTTGTCAGAAAATCGATTTCTTGTTAAAAACATCGGTATTACCGATAAGACGCCTCCTCTATCGGTATATTACTGTTGATAAGACAGCATTGCCTACATTTTTTCGCGCGAGACAGTTGCCGTATGGTCTAAGAGATAAGGTGAACATAGAATTAGATCGGTTAGTAAATTTAGGGGTTTTAAAACCTGTCAATTATTCCCCATGGGCAACTTCCATCGTCCCTGTACTAAAGAAAGACGGATCTGTGAGTATTTGCGGAGATTTTAAAATAACTGTCAATTTTGTCTTAGAGGTAGATCAATATCCTCTATCCAGGATAGAAAAATTAACTTATCGCAATCCTATGCGCAACCTTGCCTGTATGACGTATCTAAACTACTTGTAATGATACCTACACATAAGGGATTATTTCAAAATCAACGTTTGCTCTTAGGCATAGCCTGGGCATATGCATAATTTCAAGAAGTTATGATGTTGAGATTATAAATTCCGCTAAAATTTTTCAATCCTGACTGTTAATATCATTTTATCAAATACTAAAACGGCAGAGAATTATATTGCCTGTAACGTAAGTTTTAAAAAGTTTAGAAGTTGAAAATGTCGAAAAAGAATTACGGCGCAAAAACTAAAGTTTACAAAATTGTTTTTCTTTCGACAAAAAAGTAAATATAAATCTTTTCCGGTCTAGGATTCAAATAAATTTCAAATTTTTAAAAACATTTCAATTACATTCTACAGAAATAAATTTGGGTCTCAAACCAGCCCATAATAATTATAATTATTTGATTATATTAGTATTTCATTTAAAACAATATACCTACAAACATATATTTGCCAACTACTATTTATAATTGCCGAATTTATACAGGGGTTTCACCATGAGCGTGCTTTAGAACTTTTGGGAGTACTATTGAAAATATTTTTTTTTAAACCTTAAAGATTTAGGTTTGTCGATACGCTCTCTTTAACTAACATATTAAGATATCTTCGTCACTTCCAGTCTCTAAGCGGTCACAACTACTTATTTAAAATTATTGAGTGAAACAGTAGGTCAAGTGATATGTTATTTCAAAATCCTTTAGCTTGTTTACATTTTGTTATTTCTAAACACAAATTTGATGTATTGAGTAGATTAGTCAAAATAAGTTCTAGCAACTGTGTGCGATTTCAATAGTTTTCGATTTGTTCAGGTTAGTTGTACCCCTTGTTACGGCATTATCAGATTTCCCAAATTCCCAGCCGTTTTCATTTCTTTACAATGGTTACGGAAAGGAGTGACATGAAGTGTCAAGAATAAGAAGAAGTTTTTAATATAAATATATAAACACAAAGAATTATGCAAGATGTCAGCAGTTCAATCAGGGCTGCATCATAATGATTTCGTTGTTATTCTTGACACTTCCTGTCACTCCTTTTCGTAACCGTAGTAAAGAAATGAAAACGGCTGGTACTTATGATAATGACGCAACACCCCTTTCTTAAAATGGTTTACACTAATGCTGAACGTGTAGAAATGATTTTTATTTATGGAGCCGAAAGCCATTGCTTTGCAAGGACGGCGACTATGTTAATGATGGACATCCAGTAAAAAATGTTCGACATAAGTAGATCCGAGAGCTAGTAGCAAAATTTTGAAGAAACCGAATCTATTTCCAATAAAGAAAGGAACGAACCAAGATTGTTCAATGAAATCACTCAGATTGAAGCTCTTGGCCAATTTGCAATGGCTCCCACCATGTCGCTTCGTGTAGCTAAAACGCTCCCCCGACTATCGAAGAGATCAGCTAGAAAAGTATTGAATCTTCACCAATTTTATCCATACTCAAGAATTTGTTGATGACAATCCGGACAGACGTATTGAGCTTTATGAAATTATAGTTAATAAAAAATATCTGTTTCAGTGATGAATGTAGCCTCTACCTAAATGGCAAGGTCAATAAACAAAACTACCGTTATTGGAGCGGGAAGAGGCATACACAAATCCCCAAAAATGAAATGTTTGGGTATATTACACGATATCATTATTGGTGCTCTCTTCATACCCGGAAATTTAACTGGTGAAATGTATGCGTAAATGTTAGTTAAGACTATAGAGCCTCTTATAATTCATGAGATAGAAAGTCAAAGGAACGGTAAAGGAGATCTTGCTTTTCATGAATATCTGCTACATTTCGAGCAAACCGGAGCACCTCCCATTACATTCGTCGAGTTTGGAAGTGGTTGAATAATAATTATTCAAAGCAGTCGATTGGTAGAAGATAACCTATTTAGTGACCATTTAGCATCAGCTTGCCTTAAAATTATTCGTTTTTTTAAATCATAGAAAGGTTACTTTTACTAAAAATCGACTTGCGACATTCTAAGTGCAGAACACATAATTCATAAAGTAGCACCCGGGAAGGATTTTAAAATTCAACTTTCTTCATCATCATATTTTTGACGGGATGGTTGTTGACCTCTTAGGTTAATAAAATTATCCAGTCCTCCTCCGAAATTTAATATACGTAAAATATAGTTCCCTACATGATAGGTCGGGAGTGTATCAGGTGGTCTTATATTGAACAAACAGGAATAAAATTCAAAATGCGTATTAACCAACATTGAAAAGAGATAGCAACCGCAACTTATCCCCTTCTAAAATCAAATCCAACTTCTGTTGACATATAATATCCACAAACAAACATAATTTTAACGCAGACACAAATACAGAATTCTTACATTTTTGTAACATAGACAATAAATTAAATTGAACTTGAAACAAGGGAAATAAACAAAACTGTTATACTATATTCAAATATAAATTGTGTTAACGACCTCATCTAGAGCTGCTCCAATTTTTTCAATGCCGTAAATCTGGTATAATCATAATCTAGTCTTTCTTTAACAAGAACTCACCTCTTTCTATCTCCAATTAATATATTCTACCTTCCCTAAGAAATTTCATTATATCCAATCACATTTTGAAGTTAAAAAAACCTTTTCAATATTTTCCAATAACTTTTACAATATTCTTTAATTTTTACTGTGTCACCTAGTGACAGTGTCAAAACCCCCTCTCTCTCTCTCAATTGTAGATCTTTAGTGTAGTGTCTTATCTCCTTCCGATAGATATTTATAACCCCTCTTTTAATGAAACCATGTAATTTGGTCATTCGCTGACAGATGTCTATGTTGTCGGTCCTCAAGTACTTTATACTTTCAGTATTTACAATTGATAAGAGACTGATTCAGGTTAGTTAACCAGACAACACTTTAATAAGAGAGAAATTGCCAGCTTAGGTCATATTTACCAAACTCGAAATCGAGACTTAACGGCGCGCACCCCAAAAACTGACAAAATGATTACCCAGAGGAGCTATTATTTTCTGGGCCCGAAACTCTATAATTCTCTACCGCACGAATACAAAAATATAAATTCAAAAAATCTATTTAAAAAAAAAGTAAGGACTTGGATAAATGGTCGAGCACGTTTAGAAATACATAGCTTTATAGATTTAAAAAATAATTACAACTTCTAACTAAACTTCTTCCTTTGATATTTAAAATAAATAACCACCAACATTAACTTAAAGAAAATACCAAAGGACGATTATATACTCTTGCTAAATTATTATCCTTCTCTGCATTGCTGCCTACGGATATGCTCAGCCTCGCCTTTCTTCTGCCTGAGCAAAGTACAATAATTCCCTGAATGGGAATCAGCTGAGAAATTTTTTATTTTCTCGTTTTGGTTATCTTCCAGAGACGTCATCAGTATCTTCCTTTGTTAAATGATATAATATACAATGTATTGTAATAGTCGTTTATGTTTATGCTTATTTCCATTTAATTGAAATACTCTGTGTATGCATGTATAGATTTATTGATTATCTTCTTATAATACGCCAAAATGTATGCCAAGAGAAAAAATTTTCCTTTCCTTCTAAGCATTTTATTTATTTTTTCTTTGTTATTAATTGTTACAGCTGTAAATAACACCCCTTTAGTAAATTCCTCATATCATTTTTTGATGCACAAGAAGGACAACATATCGCTCAAGAAACCCTACTGACTCACTTGTTGTTATGTTAAAACAATTCATATTACGCGACTAAAATTAGCAGGATAAGCTAATCCGTCTTCTGCATCTAAACCCGCCGAGTAATCCTTTATTTTTGTGTTATTTGCTGCAAAAGCGCACATATATTTTTATTACATATTGCACACCTACTACTTGCTTATAAATAGGTTATATTCCTTTACGTACAGGTCTATAAGACCTAACGCCTAGGATTATTTATTTATTTATCTATTCTTATAGATTATTTTTTTTTTGTATGTAACTCTTGAATATAAAAAAATGTAAATAAATAAATATTTATTATATTATTATTATTATTCCCGTACGGTTTTTGTAAACATAATATCGAATTTCTCTAATTTCCCTATTGGATTTTAACAATATTTTCAGATTGTAGGATAACTGTCTGGTCATATGTCTCTAATGTCATACCTTTTTTTACTATACCTCATTCTTATAGTCACGTTTAGTAGTTACCACGGTTGTAGTTGGCACAGGTTATATTTAAATTTCTCTTTAATAACCACCTACTTTTTTTAGAAAAAATTCTGAAATGAAAAAGTTGTATCTACATTAAAAGTGTGGGGCAAAGCCCCATATCTACGTTGGTTGATTTCCAACTACTAAAAACTTTCTTTATAATTTTTCAAAAATTTTTAAAATTGTAAAACCTTTTCTTTCCTGCAATATTGCTTCTCTCAATATTTCATCTAGAATATATCTTCATTAAGTAAAAATAATTTTCACATCTATAATTAAAATTTCACTTGTATTAAAATCTTCATACAATCAATATATTAACATAAATAATATGACTAGTTATTACACTATGTCTTCAATCTTATAGTCCTCATTTTTGTAAAGTTGTACTTATTAATTTGAGACAAATATTAAAATTTCACTCAGCTCGATGTTAGGTAAGTCTAACTTTAACTTTCATTTTATCTTTATTGGTTGTTTATTCTAACAATGTACTATCCCTTCTAGTATCCCCTGAGGATGAACGTCTAGACGTTCGAAACATATAGGTAGGTATATTTTACGTATATTAAAATGCGAAGAAATGAATTGGATTGTTTTATTTACACTCCTTTGACTCTGCTGAAAGTATGTACTATTTCTTCAAATACTTCCAAAGTTGTCCCTGTTCAGATCTAAATTGACGTCTTTCATCAAATTTTCAGAATGTCGGCAGCCGAAGAAATATTAGATGCTGTTCGTTTTGAAATTGACACCTTGTATGTTGCTCTTGAAATTTGTGGATAACGTTGTCTTGGCAAGTGGTGATACAGACGTTCTTAAAGAGATAATGACTGAATTACATGTAGAATACCAAACGGCTGGACTATACATTCATACAAAAAAAAAAACAAAGATATTTAGTACAGATGACGTTAACGTAAACAGTAAAAATCATACCATTACATTGAGATTTTGAACATGAAAATAAATTGAGTTTTTATTGTAATGTTCATAGTACGCATACTTTGTCGGTCATAGTGTACGACACATACAGAAAATGGCGACCTGAATTGAATCTTGATGGCTCAGAACCGAAACCAATGGAAAAATATGCAGCAGACCTATGTCAAGCAGTGGACGTGGACTGGCTAAGAAGAAAAGAATAATCTGCATTATTGTGAAACATTGGTTTCTTATAATCATTACTGTCATTTTTCCGTAATTTTTACCATAAGCTGTAGGTTACAGCCGTAAAACTATCCAGGCAAAACTGATGCACATAAACCAGTTACTAATAATGAAACTTTTTGTGAATTGGTGAAAATGGTGTGACGCTAGAGTTCCACTGAAACTAAATGAATACATAAAAAAAGAATTACTTTCACTGGTGTCCATGTTCTTCTCTTTAACATTATCAAACCTGCTTAATAACACCGAGTTACTAATTTACAAGGCCATGTCCGGCATGTTCCAAAAACTTCATTTTGGTATTTTGACAATTGCGTTTGTGCCGTGTGTGTGTGTGTTTTGCGGGTCATGGCGTGCGACACCTACAGAAAATGGTGGGCAAGAATTGGTTGCTCAAGGCCGAAACCGATGGAACAGTATGAAGAAGGCCTGTGTCCAGTAGTGGACGTGGACTGGGAAAGAAGAATAAAAGAATCTACATTTTGCGACATCGGTTTTTTATAACCATTACTGCCATTCTTCTGTATTTTCCTCCAATAATCGAAACTATCCAGGTCTGTTACTCTGACTTCGCACGACAGAGTGTTTAAATGTTATGACATTGCAGTAAAACTGATGTACATCAACCAACAAACCTTTTTCGAATTGGTAAAAATAATGTACATAAGTACATAATATAAAGTTCACTATCAATGGTGTCCATAGTTCATATGTTTAAAATGAAAACTTCTGCTAAATAAAACCGAGTTGCAAATTTACAAGATTGTGTCCGGCATTTTCCAATTGCGTCGGTACCGCACGACCCGTGTGAAACTGATTGCACTGCACGCAAAAATAATACACCAATTATGAACAAATACTTGGACTCTCAAACTAACCTCAACTGTCAACTGAAATATAAATTTTGCTCTCCTGCCACACTAACTTTGCCAATTCTATTCACTATCATTACGTTTCAGGACGTTTCTATTTAAAGACAGAATAAATACCAGTTTCTTTATTTATCATTTAATAAAACCGACGGAGTAAAGCTTAAATTAGTAGGCCATAATCGATAAATGAGAATGTATAAAAATTGTAATTAACGGTTAATTAAACTTAATAATAACATAATATGGTTCCGTCATAGTTTCTTATAATAAGAACTTAAGAGAAACCTTAAATGTCATATCGCATAAAGTTTAAACAATAGTTTTTGGAACAAACACCCTGAACTTTGTTTGCGCTTAAACCAGATCTATTTTTTGCTCGCCATAATCTGAATCTTACATAATATTCAATGGTATGCTAATGACAATATGGTAATGATGACCTTGTAAGGGGTATCTAGTAATACATTTTATTATAAAATACATTGTGTTGTTTTTCTTTAAAAATTGTGTACTTCCATGTAGTTTACCATACTTGATATTTAAAACCAGCAGCATTATGAATAAGTGAAGCATTTTAAACTTCAAATAATCACTTTATAACACCAAACAACACTAATTAACATTTTTCAAATTCCACTCAAAATAGAAAACAAATTTTTCTTTTATTCCTATATATTACGCACCTTTCAAAATTCGCGCGACAATTTAGTCACTCACACATAAACCGACCGTCCCACTTATTGCTATTAAACCGACCCGGTAAGAAAGCAGCGCGTCACTGATCAGCGCAAAATTCAACGTTGGGATGCTGGCATCCAAAAGAGACTGAGAGAAATACGCCAGGCAAGCGTCGCAAGCTCATTGCTTTCCAGCTTCGCGCAAGGGATGCATTTTGCAGTTTGTTATATTTTGTTTTGCGCTTTTCGAAGAACTGCATGAGGTTAGAATTTCAATTGCAGAAAATAGAATATTTTCTTTAAGAGACACTTTGAAATGTTTGCATGATCCAGATTTAATCATTGGAATTTTAATTTTTTGCTGCTTGTCTCTTTAAATTATTACCATGATCTTTTCTAAACTTGTTAAAAAAACGGCAAAGGAATTTTAACCCTTATTCACTTAAGTTATTATCAAATTAGTTTTAGTTACAGAATCTGTAATAAAAATCGGTAAAGTCTAGCGTAGATGATTTAATAAATGTAGGTGTATTCTTAACGCGCACTTAATAATGTTAGTGCGTATGATGAATAACATCAAGTTGATGAATGTACAGTCAAAAGGTGCGTCGTAGTATTTTCTCTGTTTTCATGCCTTAAGGCTGGTTTTCATGCCAAAATAAACTGCTGCACATAATTATCGTTACAAGCGCATTTTTTAGTCAAATTTGATACCTTGTGATTCCTGAAATACAAAACGCATTTGAAAAAGCAGGTCTTTTCATCGTCCTTTAAATTATTGGTAACAACTTCTTAGATTTCGACCGGGTGCTATATTACAGGGTAAAACAAGATGTCATGCATTTTGGAAAAAATTTCACTGGCTCCCCATTTTGTAGGAAGACGATGCTGACATATTTTTAATGTAACATTTCGTAGATATTGACCACCAGGGTAAAACAATATCTCTCAAACATCTCCCTGTATACGTCGCAGTAGTCATATTTTCCCCAATCAGTACAATCAATTCAGTCCTACCATTCCTCATGATTCCACCCCAAACAGTCACGACGCCTCCCCTCTTTCTCTCCACACTAAAATACGCCCATTAGAATTATACAGGTTAAATCTAGCCTCATCCACAAACATGTACCTAGCCCACTTTGCTATTCCTCAATGTTGATGGTCAATTGCCCATGTCCTTCTTAAAGCTCGATGGATCCTCAGGAGTTGGGGACACGCTGCTCGTCTTCAAGCATGTAAATTGCGCTCGTGAAGGCGACGCGATATGGCCATGCAGGAGACATTTAAACCTGTAATATTTCTTATCTGCCTCGAATTAAGAATTCTACGGCGGTTTACAGCAAGCAGTATATGCTGGTCATCTCTACGACTGGTCATCCTGGGTCGTCCTGTTCCCCGACGATATGCCACCCTTCCAGATATCGCGTACCTACTTAAGAGTCTGGAAAATCCTCTCAACCTATGAAATAATGCTTCTGCAGATTCGGAAAACATAAAAATTATATTAATTCTTACCTTACAGCATCTTCCATCTCCCTTTGGCTTAGTCGTGACATTTTTGAGTGAAGTTATTTAATCCTTGATGCACAAGTATTGCCAATGTATTGGTTTATTGAGTGATCAAGCTGATATTTGTATTTTTTAAAGAAAACGGATTCTGAATACAACAAAGTAATACTTGCAATTTGTCACTTTACCGTGGCCTAGACACTACACATCTGGTTTAACAAGTACTTCTTTACCTTCGGTAAAGGATATCGTACTGTAACCTATCATTCCCTGAAAGAAACGAAGTGACTGTGGCATATTTGGAAATATTGATGAGAATGATCGCATTTATTAAGAAGAAAAATTTATAAAATATATGAAGAACAATCTGTGCCTATCATGGTTTCCCTAAAAAAGTGGCTTACTAACGACGAAACAAATATTTATTGTAGCATTTCAAGCATTAGAAGAATTTTGCTTAAAATGTGTTTTAAATATCAAACAATTCATAAAAGAAACACCTCAACGTTTATGGGAGTGGCGTCATAAATAATTAACGGCTATTAAACAATATAGAGCAGAAAATCGACCAATTATCTACGTTGACGAAACATGGTTTGATACACATGGCACTACAAGAAAAGGATTGAATGATTTTTCAAAAAAATATCAAACCAAGACTCCTTCAAATAGAGGCAAAAGAATAGCAATAATACACTCAGGTTCACAATATAGATTTGTTCCGAACTGTCTGTTCCTTTTGGCCAAAAACATAGCAGATTTTTGTATAGATTACCACCAAGATACTAACGCACAACTCTTTAAACATCGACTTCTTAACAATATACCCAAAAATAGCGTTATTGTAATGAACAATGCTAGTTATCATAGTAGTCAAGTTAAAATATTTCCTAGTTCTAACTGTACAGAAGCAGAAATCCAAAATTTTATGATAAATACTAATATATATTTTGAAGAAACTTACAAAAAACAGGATCTTATAGAAGTATTAGAGTCTTTTAAAATTAATAAAGAATACGTGTGTGCTAAACTTGCAACAGAAAATGGACATAGAGTATTAAGTCTTTCCCTCTACTATTGTGTATTTAATCCAGTCGAGCTAATATGGCACCAAGTAAAATCAAATATTAGAAGGAATAATACTTGCCCCACATTAAATCCATCTGTAGTAGAATTAATAAAAAACATAGTAAGGAACATTTCTGAAGACAGTTGCAAAAACTGTATACAACATGCAATTAAGGTGAAAAATTCTTATATGTGTATGAGTATTAATGTTCAACCCTTAATAATAAGTTTACATGAAGATAGTGATAGTGACACAGAACTAACTTTAGAGTAAAGTAGGATTAAGTTACCAAAATTGCTTATTGTAAAACTTTTCATACACCTAGTGTACTTTGTTGACGACTGTAAAAACTTAATTTTTATTGTACTTATGTCCCAAATATTATTATTATAATAATTATTGATCTTTACTTTCATTTGGTTAAAAATGTCTCTTTAATTCAAAATAAAAATAAATCAATATGTAGATAGCTATGTTTTCAAGCCGACCCTGCACCCATTTATTGCAGTTAGGAGATGTTGGGACCGATTTAAATGATATTTTTTGCACATGATAGGTTTATTCTTTAGGAATATTACTGTACTCGCAATTTTTGTTAGGAAGTTAATTTTCATGGTATACCGGGTGTAACAGACATTTTGTGTTTTTTTCCCAAAATTTAAAACACCCTTTGGAATATTCTAGGACTCGTACAATATTGCATAGTAATTCTAACGTGAGCTACGTGTTTTCTCAACGGTTTGTTTTTTGGTTCAATTAGTTGTATACAATATTAATAAAGATAGACACTTTTTTAAATCAGCTTGATTTTTAATCATAAACTACACTTCTATGGATACCTTGATTAACAAACATAAGTAGGCTATGTGAGAAAATGTCAAAGTAATTGTCAGCACGGTTTGTATTTTGAAAATTATTTCAATTTGATTTAAGTATTGTTTAAATACGTTAATAAATTTTGATTTTTCGCTGTTGGGTGAAATTGGAGCGCGTTACAAGAAACTACATGGCGATGGAATGAGCTACCATGCCATTGGTTTAAGGTTGAGATTTACCAATACTACAATATCCCGTATTGTACAACGCTTCAGAGAAACCAATGACTACCATAGACGTCCTGGGCAAAGCAGGCCTCGAGTCACTATAGTGGATCAAGATCGTTTCATTAGATTACGTGCTTTAAGAGAACGATTTACCACGTCGAGAAATATTTTAATCGAACTTAGTGCCGTTCGTAACATCCAACCGAGCATTGATGCTGTGAGGAGACGTCTTACCGAGCACAACTTGCATATTAGAGTATTAGCGACAGGCCCCGCATTAAACGCAGATCTTGTTCCTCTACGTGGAGGTTCGTTAAACAGCGAAAGGAATATTTCTGATATTTTATCTGAGCACGTTGTACCTTTTGCTCCTTATATCGGCAATAACTTTTTGTTAATGCACGACAATGCGAGACAACACGTAGCGCGTATTGTATACTCCATTCCACAATAATTCGTTGATTTCCCGACCGCAATAAAATTTAAACCCAGCCATAAATAAGTGCCTTTTGAAATGGCACAGGTCCTGATTACCTACTAATTTCAATAGTTTAGGTTAGCTATTTTCAACAAAATAACAAATATAAAATAATAAGTAAGTATCTTTATTTTAATCATGCATGCTTATCCTTTCCGTCAGACCCAATCCTTGGACGCGTTTCGCCGTTTACGGCTCCTCAGCAAGGCTCCGGGTCTGACGGTTAGGTAAGGGACCTCAAAGTGATTTAACACAGAAATGCACAACAAGGGACAACTCTATACACGAACTTATTTTAAGTTTGTGTTTTTTAATTTACATGCTTTCGGTAGGCTGAACCGATACACTGGCTTCCAGCGACACCCAACGTAGTTTGCCCGCAATGGGCCGCCTTGCCAGCGTTTGAACCTATATGGATTCTCGCTGTCCTGGTTGGGTTGATACGTGTGGTTGCCACGAGATGTAGCCACGTGCTGCAATTCTCATTCGTAGACATAGAAAGTGTTACGCCACCAAAACTACCCGTTTAAGCGAAGTAACTGTTCGATGGAATAAGACTAAAATCTCCTTTTATAGTTTTATTCGAGTACACACTTCAGAAATATCGATAATAGGATTGATTTAAACCTTTTTTGTTACAAGTAAAAAACTAAAATTGACTTTTTTTGACTTCTAAAAAACCTACTGACAGTTATTTTTTAAAACCAGCGATGTCATTCAACAACCCCTCGACACCTGACTAATCCGGCACCTGCCATTCAGATGGTTCTGACATCCTCCCACCTGAGGTACTTTTAACCATGAAAATTAGCTCAGAAAAAAATTGAACTTGTGTCAGAGACACTATCTGAAAAACTCGGAAAAACTATTCTAAAATTAACATAAATACAAAAACTCATTCCAATAATCAGAAAATGCATAGAGCTTTAACTTAAACCTAGAAAACGCAACATTAGTTATAAGTCTGGGATAATAAGAACTTTTTAGGTATCTTTGTTATTCGCCCACTTCGAGTTACACAACTACGCGTTACAGAATCGAATTCTGTTTTATTCACTACCGCACTACGCGAAGTCGGTTCAGACGCCACAGGACAGTCTCTATTCTCGGCCTCGACAGGTGAATCCTCTGGTGGAACTTCTGGGATCTCCATTGTCTCGGCATATTCCAGTGGGTACAGACGTTGAATTGGTCTTAAGAGTTGACCACGAGCTGTTGTCAACTTCACTACACGTACTTGGCCGTTCTTACCGTGAATTAACTCTGATACTCGGCCGAGAGGCCAGTCTAAACGTTTTCTATCATCATTGCCAATGAGTACAACTTCTCCTAAACTAATTTGACGATTAGATATTCTTGTTGGTAAGCTCTTCAGCTGACCTAGATACTCTGAACGAAATCTAACTCTTAAATCGTTGCTTAATTTATTTTGATACAATATTCTTTTACAAAGTGACTGTTGCTCGACTGCCTCGCAGTCAGGTACTCCACTACAGGGTAAGTCTCTTAAAAACATCATAGGCGTCAAAGGTGTTGGTTCTCCAGCATCATTAGATACATAAGTTAGGGGTCTTGAATTGACGACTGACTCACAGTCACACAAAATTGTAGTCAGTTCCTCAAAATTTAACGAAGCTCGTCCTAGAGTTTTACGTAAAAGCTGCTTAACAGTGCCAACCATGCGTTCCCAGAAACCCCCCCACCACGAAGCAGTAGGCGGATTAAAACGCCAGTTTATCCTTTGGACACAACTGTCGGCAGTAATTTTGTCCCAGTCAAGTTTGCCAAATGCATTGTCTGTTCCAACAAAGTTGGTGCCGTTATCGCTATACATAGTTTTTGGTCGGCCCCTTCTGGCTATAAAGCGACGCAAAGCCTTTAGAAAGGTGTTAACTGATAAATAAGTACAAAGTTCTAAATGTACGGCCCGGTACACTGCACAAGTGAACAGACATATCCAGACTTTCTCTCCACTCTTTAAATATAAAGGTCCTGCAAAATCTACTCCCGTTACTTCGAAGGCCAAGGCTTCTCGAACTCTATCTAAGGAAAGAGGGGGTGACTCACAATTAAGCGGCTTGCTGTGATGTCTCTTACACACAACGCATTTTGATATAGCGGATTTTACCACGCGACGACCACCCAATATCCAAAGTTTTTCGCGTAAAATACACATAAGCCCTTGTGTTCTAATGTGGCACGACTTGATATGCTCGTCAAAAATCAAATTGGTCACTACGGGGTGCTTAGCGGGTAAAACTATTGGAAAACGGAAAAGTTCAGAGTCCATGCGATTACTCACCCGCGACTTTAATCTTATTAGACCATACTCGTCTGTAAAAGGATTTAGTGTGGATAACCGTTTGTCACCCTCCGCTTCAAAATATTCTTGTTGAATTAACTTAAAAACAAAAATCTCAGCTTTGTTAATCTCGTCCATGGTTAGTTCCCCCTTACACATATTAGCTGAATGACGAGTATTATAACAAAAACGAAAGATCCATGCAATCATTCATTTGGTTTTTAAGTATTTGGAAAAATACATCAAGTGCCAATCCTCTGAACTCATTTGTTTGAAGAAAATACTCAACAATGAAGTTACTATTCTTTTCTTTTTCTCATTGTTGATCTCTGTTTCATTGTAAGTAGTGATACTTTCGGGTCATGCATCTAACTCCATATAAAGCCAAGTAGGACCCTCCCACCATTTTGACTCTTTTAGTTGCTTTGCCGAACATCCTCGCGATGGAAGGTCAGCGGGGTTAAGAGCTCCAGGCACATGACGCCACACGCCTTTCGATGTGTTTTGTCGAATCTCAGATACACGGTTGTAAACAAAAGTACCCCATTCTTCATTACGACATATCCAATATAACACAGTAGTGGAATCGGTCCAGAAAAAACATTCAAGGTTCAACTCCAAAATGTCCCTAATAGACTGGCAAAGTCTAGAACCAATAACTGCTGCAAGTAACTCCAAACGTGGTATAGTCATCCTCCTTATTGGTGCCACTCTACTTTTTGCAGCCAATAAATGAACAAAAACTTGACCCTTACGGACACATCTCAAAAAAACAGTGGCGGAATAGGCATTCTTACTAGCATCACAAAAGGTATGCAAAGATAGCTGTAAGGCCTCACCCTTCCCAGCGTGTATCCAGCGTGGAATCTTAATATCAAATAAATGAGGTAAATTTTTCAACCAAGTAACAAAAGTATCTTTAATTTCATCATCTACTTGTTTATCCCATCCTATCTTCTTTTCCCACGTTTTCTGTAATAATAACTTTGGTATAAGAGTCGTTGGGCACGTAAAGCCAATGGGATCAAATACTTTTTGAGCTACAGACAACATAATTCTTTTTGTAATGGGTTTATCCAACAAAGCCTTCACATCTTTTAAAGCGTCCCCATTGATACTTAAAGTATCACTCTGAGTGTCCCAGGTCAGACCCAAAAGTGCTGTACTTCCCTCAGAAAGAACATCTATTTCTTGATAAGAGTATTCCCACCCTCTTAAGTTAAACATGCCTTCTGCCATTACAATGCTGGACTCCTGGATGAAGGTTGTCAAGGTTTCAACATTTGGTACACTAGTGACACAATTATCAACGTAAAAACTTTTGGATAATCTTGTAAGAGAGTCTTTCGAATATAACGTATTATCTTCTTTACTTTTATTTAACGCTTGAGAAAGATGGTACTCTATCGTAGCACCCAATAGGAAAGGGCTGCTATTTACACCAAAAGTGACACGTCGGTGACGGTATATTTTCTCTTTGCCCTCAGAATCTAGCCACAAAAAACGAACAAAATCTCTATCATTTGGATGAATACTAATTTGTAAAAAAGCTTTACGTATGTCTGCAATAACGCCAATTTTATGTTGCCTAAACCTAACCAACAGTGTAGGAATTAACTCGATAAGGTTAGGACCTGTCTCAAGACACTGGTTCAACGAAGGTCCTCCAGACTGCTTAGCAGAGGCATCAAACACAGGTCGTATTCTTGTGGTACTACCCTCTTTGACAACGGGCCTATGGGGCAAATAATGAACATCGTTAGTCGACCACTCATCGGTCGGAACCTCTTCAATAATTTCTTCTTGTGTCCACTCCTCAAAAACTTGACTATAGGATTCTAAAATACTGTTTCCTTCCAGTTTTTTGACAGTTCCCGCTAAACGCTTTTGTGCGAGATTATAATGACTGGGCAATGGTGGATGTCCCTCTAACCAAGGTAGTCTAACTTCATACCTGCCTTCTTGATTTACTGTTAATGTATCTAGAAAAAATTGCTTAGCTACTTGAGCTGCCTGGTCTCGTGATTCATGTTCAAAAGGATCTGTTATACCTAAAGTATCGAGCTGCCATAACTGCGTCAGGGAAGCATCATTAATAAATAAAGAAATAGCGGACAAGGTTGTATTACTAGTTTTCTTCAGGGGTATTCTACCCATCAACGTCCAACCCAGAAGTGTTTCAACAGCCACCAAATTGGAAGGCAAAATGTGTCTTCTCCCAGTGTATAGTCTACCAGCCACATCAGCACCAATTAAAAGTTCAATGGGGGCAGGATCATGAATATCGGACAACTGAATATGGAATTTGCTTAGTTCTTCCATCCAGGAACCATCAAGCACAGGGGAGACCTCTCCACAAATCAAAGGCTGTGATAAAGCTTCAATAGTACAGCTATATTTACCATTGCTCAGTTTGACATCATAACAATCATGTCTTAGCTCAGAAATTGTACCTCCAAATAAACAGTGTGAGATTTTGCTCTGACGCTTTGACATATAGCCTAAGAGCTCAGCAGTATTCTTTAAAATATAGGTATTCTGGGATCCTGTATCTATCAAAGCACGTATATTTCTTGACCCATTGGGACCATTTATTTTAACTCGTAAAGTTTGTAAAAATACAAAACTACTAGTACCATTAGTACAAGTAAGCATTTCATTGGACTGTGCAGGTTTACCCTTATCACATCCTTCCGAGGTACCATTTGAAACTTTGTTAATAGTCAAATCTAGACACATTAAGGATACATGTGATTTGCTACACACCATACATTTCAGACGTCCACGACATTTTCTTGCCAGATGTCCAATTTTCAAACACTTGAAACATGCTCTCTTTGTATTCAAGATGGATTTTTTCTTATCTAGAGTAAAGTTTTGCGCTTTAAAACAGCTTGAACTATCATGAACATTCTCGCAAAAAATACATTTTCCGCTAGTAGCATTTCTTTCATAATCGACTAAAACTGTAGCAGTTGGTAGTCCCTGTTTTAATAATTCTGCTGTTGGTTTATATCGGGAATCTCGAGTATTGGTTTGATTTTGGCCTGAACGTAAACCAAAACTTTCAGTAGCCAAGGAAATTCTCTGTTCATTTTCAACCTCGTTGCGTAGAAACTGCATCAAATTATTCAGCTTATTTTCCAATGTAGGCTCTCCAAGGTCTTCAGTAGTTGTACTGGAAGGCACACACATAGCAAAAGGTGACCGTTGCCAAACACGCAACAAATCTTCAGGCAAACACGACTCAATAAGGGGGAACAACATGGACGAACAATCACCTAAATTAATACCTAATGTCTCTAATGAACGTAACTGAGTCTCTATACCATCATACAGTTGCGATATGTCTACTTTACCTCGAGAAACAGCATTATTTATGATCAGTTTTAAGAGTTCGCGTACATATACTTCAGTTTGTAAGTCTGTACGACCAAAACGCGATTTTAAAGAGTCTACCATCTTATCATAATTTTTACCAACAGCAGGAAAACTTTCAACGAGCTGCCTAGCTCTACTCCCTGGAACAGTGGCCTGTACTAAATATTCAACTTTATCGCTCAAGTCTATATCGGGATCATCATGTACTTTACTGAATTGTGACCAAAATGACAGCCAGTCCTTTATATTGCCGTCGAAAGTCTTAAATTTAATGGCAGGTAACTTAAATTTACGCTTACCTCTCTCGCTGCTTAAAGTACTGTTACCTTCAGATACTACCGACAGGTTCTCTGGAACTGCACCATCAACTGGAAGAACATCTTCATATCTAGCATTCAGGTCCATAAATCGCTTCTTGTATTCTTCACCGGTCTCCAACTCTACCAATAAAGCCTCTTCACTGGCTTCCTCCAACAACAAAAAGTATATTTCTTCATCCAATAGCTTAAGTTTTTCTATTTTTTCCGATAAAAGCAACCAAGATACTTTAATACTCTTTATATCGGCCTGCCTTACAATTAGCTGCTCCAATTCATTGCTGTTTTTTGTAAATAATGTGCGAATTATTTTTCTGTTTTTCTTTATTTGCTCCATTTCCTATTAAGTCTAATTTTACCTGTAATTCTCAGAGCAATCAACAAGCTACGAACTTGGGACTCCGGGGTAGACACTAGTTAACAGTCCCGACCAAGTTAAACAAATTGCTTTATTATTTTCATGCAAAATCATGAAGACACGCACGTTTACCGATAATACATTTCTAGGCAACAAAAGCGGTAGGAGCTTGTTTACAAACTTGGTAAAATTTGAAATAAATGCGACGACAAACTTGTCCAAAACACACACGTTTACCGATACCAGTCTAAGCAACAACGCGGGAGAAGTTTGTCCAAATAAAACACGTTAATCTTTCACCTTTTCAATCGCTTTTAACAAATACCGAACATATTTCCTTACAAAAGTGCAACTGTCCTGTCACGGTCGCCACTAAATGTTACGCCACCAAAACTACCCGTTTAAGCGAAGTAACTGTTCGATGGAATAAGACTAAAATCTCCTTTTTTAGTTTTATTCGAGTACACACTTCAGAAATATCGATAATAGGATTGATTTAAACCTTTTTTGTTACAAGTAAAAAACTAAAATTGACTTTTTTTGACTTCTAAAAAACCTACTGACAGTTATTTTCAAAAAACCAGCGATGTCATTCAACAACATCTCGACACCTGACTAATCCGGCACCTGCCATTCAGATGGTTCTGACAGAAAGGATATTTGTCGAAATTTGGAATGAAATTGAACAAAATCAAATTGAAAACCTAATTATGAGTATGCCACGCCGATGTGCAGCCGTTATTAGAAGTAGGGGCGGAAACACACGCTATCAATTAATCTTTATTTTTATTACATAATTATTGATCTGTCTATTTGTCATTTTTTGTTAGTCCCATTTTTTAAAAGTTACTTCTTATGGTTTTCTAATAGAAATATATACTGGAATATAAAATCGTATATCTTCATGTATACTGAACACAACTAATTGAACCAAACAACAAAACGTTGAGAAAACACGTGGCTCACGTTAGAATTACTATCCAATATTGTGAGTTCTAGAATATTCCACAGGATGTTTCAAATTTTGGGAAAAAAACACAACATGTTTGTTACACCCGGTATATCATGAAAATTAACTTCCTAACAAAAATTGCGGGTACAGTAATATTCCTAAAGGATAAACCTATCATGTGCAAAAAAAAATGATTTAAATCGGACAATAGGTTTAGGAGATATATAACATCAAAATTGTTGGAAATTTTTAGTGGTGCGTTGATATTGCTGTTCAGTGTATTAATATTTGATTGTTCAAATTTTTTATTATTTTTCTTTAACTAACATGTAGACATGCCCCGTATTTTAGAAAAAGCATGAAGTTTTTTCATTTTTGGAAAAAAGATTTTGTTAAAAAAAGGGTAGGTGGTTATAAAAAAATGTAATATAACCTGTGCTAACCACAACCGTAATAACTACTACAAAGAGATTGTTGAAGTGAGGCTAATTTAAAGAGAATAATGGCATTTAAAACGTATAACCAAATTAATATTAATATCAAAAATCAAAACTATTATTGAAATCAAATGTGAAGGTTTAAGGAACTCGATATTAGGTTTATAAAATCTGTACAGGATCAATTGATCTTGCTGTCGTCACTGAACGTTTAAAGTACTTGAGGAATTAGAGAACCGAGAGGACACAAACATCTGTCAAGGAATGACCAAATTACATGGTTTTGTTAAAAGGGGTATTATAAATGTCTATCGGAGGGAGATAAAAAGCTGCACTAAAGAATATACTTGAAAGGGATGGTGACGAGACCGACACTAGATGGCACAATACAAGTAAGAAATTTAAATTTTAAGAACATTTTTACAAAATTATTAAAAAATAATAGAAACGTTTTCAAACTTCGAAACTTCGGTTGGATAGAACGGAAATATCTAGGGGAGCTAGAAAATATTGAGTAGATATAGGAAGAGGTAAGAATTGTGCAAAACAGACTGAATTATAATTATAATTTACCCAGATTCAAAGCATTGAAAAAATTTGTGCTCGTTAAAACAATCTATATTTGGATTTTTTATCATTTTATTTATTTCCATTATTTTAAGAAGGTCTAATTTATTGCCTTTCTTACAAAAATGTAAGAATTTAGTGTTCATTGATACGGATTTTGATTTTTCTCCCTCTTTGTCAATCATAGGGGGTAGAACAGTCCTCGGTTGAACAACTCATCTCATACACACCTAAACTATCTGAAGGGGGATATGGTCCTTGGAATTACAAATAAATGAGCCTTGTGAGTGTTTAGTTGTAAAACTGATATTGAAATCAAAGGATTGAAAAATGTTTTTTAATTTATATGAGATAGGCCCCCAGAAAGAACGGGAATAAAACCTGTTGTTTGTTGGTTCTTTATATATAAGCTGGCTGTTAATGTATTTATTTAGATGTTTGTAATGTTTGTAATGTTTGTAATTAAAACTGCACTTATATTTGAATTGTAATACAATTAATATATTAATATGAATTAATATGACTAGGAAACACTAGGTCTTCAATTTTATATTCCTCATCCTGTTAAGTTGTACTTATTAATTTGAGACAACTTATATTAACAGCTTGGCTCGACTCGATGTTAGGTAAGTCCCACTTAAACTTTTAATTTATGTTTACTGGTCGTTCCTAACTTTGTGCTATCCTTTTTAGTATCCCCTAAGGATGAACGCTTAAATTTGTTTTTACAGTTATAGAAGAGTGGAGGGAGACTGCATTGTTTTTTTTTTCATGACTGCACTAAAATTATGGACTATTTCTTTAAGAACAAATATGTTTATCAATTTTATAATAATTTTTTAGAAGCGGCAAAGCATTGTTGAATTTGTCAACTTTTAATACGATCGAAGAATGAAATTTAGAAAAAGAAGCTGATCTACGGGCTGGACTCGAACTGAAAATCCTTGGTTTTATACATCAACGCCTTAACCAATTGGAACATAATAGATATATAGGTTTATTCGCTTGTCGAAATCTGCTTTTTGCCGAATTTTGTGGGTGTTAGTAAGCCGTTCGTAGACCTCCTGCGGTTACTAGCGGTAGGTACTCGGTAGAACACAATATTTTTTAACCCTTGATTTAGTCAATGGTTTTCACCAGATAGAAATAGAGTAAAAAATCAAAAAGCTTGCATTAACAACTAACAACGGAGACTACGAATATCTAAAAACTACCTTTAAAAGCGTGATGAATGAACTCCTAAAAATTTGCAAAATAAAATTTGTACATATTATGGATGACATCAAATGTAAAGTAAGCGCCACAAATATAATATTATCGTTCACATTTAAATATTTGTATAAAAACTCCAGCAAAAAATGTGTAAAAGGAAGCGACAATACCCGGGTTAATACTTTAAGAGTCAACGTGGACGCCAAGAAAGTTATATCTGATTACCTCTTATGGATATTCGATTGGCCTTCAAAGCCCAGTTTCTGATGTAAATTAAAACTTCCTGCACTCTTTCTTTAAACTTTCTATTTATATATACTTATAAAACAGTCAAATATCAGGAAAAACAATTTCACACGTACTATTCTGACGACCATCTTTTACCACCTTACTTCCCTTCGTTTATTAGATGGGTCATCCCAAACAGTGTTACCAAAATACCAAAAAGATTTTAGTGTCACAGAATAAAATAAATCTAACACTCCTCCTCACTAAAATCGTTTACATAATACCTAAAAGACATCTAAATCTATTAAACAAATTAACATTTAAACCCTTTGTCAACAAGTCTGCCAATTGATCCTTAGTAGAAATGTACTCTAGTTTTAAAACATTTCTATTTATATGTTCCGAAACAAAATTATATTTTAAGTCAATATGTTTTACTCTACGGTTGTTGGCAGGGTTGTTTAAGATAGCCATACATCCCTGGTTATCTTCATATATATACATTGGTTCACAATAATCTAACTTAAAGTCTTTAACAAGTTTCATCAACCACAAACCTTCTGATACGTACTAAAATAATTTAATGCATAACAAATGTCGGGTCTGGAGCCTAACATTAGGTACATTAGACAGCCTATCAACTCTCGATACGGTTTTTTTGTTAACTCGTCAGTGTTGTTACAAAAATCAATATTTAATTTCGGTTCAATAGGAATGGCTGAAATTTTACATTCTTCCATTTTAAATCGTTTCAACAAGTTCCTTATATAATTTTCTTGACTTATTCTCAAAATACCCTTATCTCTCTCATAGTTTACCTCTAAACCCAGAAAAATTTTTAATTCACCCTTATCCACCATTTTAAAGTTTGTCATTAATTTTGATTTTATTTTGTTTATTAAAACTTTATCTGGCCCAGATATTATAATGTCATCCACGTATATTAACAAATAAACCACATCAGTAGATTTGTTCATGTAATACAAACAATAGTCACTATCGGATCTTTCAAAACCTATATCTAATAAATAGGAATTTATTTTATCATTCCAACACTTACTTGATTGTTTTAACCCGTATAATGATTTGTTAAGCTTTAACACTTTATCCTTGTCGCACTTAACACCTTCCGGAGGATATATAAAAATATTTTCACTTATCGTACCATTTAAAAATGCCGTTTTCACATCGAGTTGACAAAAATAAAACTTAAATTGATTTCCTATTACTAGTAAAATCCTAACTGTTGACATTTTAGCCACAGGCGAATAGATGTTTTCATAATCTACATTATCTTCTTGTAAAAAACCCCTAACTACCAATCTGGCCTTATATTTATCATTTTTGTTCTCTTCTAAATTTTTGTAAGAAAAAATCCATCTTGTGTCAATTATATTTTCATTTTTAGGCATTTCTACCGTTTCCCAAGTTTCATTTTCATAAATTGAATTTAGTTCCCTATCTATAGCACTTAACCATAATTTATTGTCCGATCTAGTTTTTATTTCATTAAAAGTTTTAGGAACATCTTCAACAAAAGATGTCGCATCAAACGCCATATAAAGCTCAAAGTCATCATATTTAGCAGGAGTCTTAACGCTGCGTTTGTTTATTTTATGTAGTTCTCTTTCCTTAACTTTATTATTTGAAAATTCGCTCTCAGTCCATTCATCTAGACTGTTCACCTTATCATTGTTATCGCCCTTATTCTTACTTTCTATATTTTCCTTTTCAATTTCTTCTGTTTCCGTTTCATTATTTACCTGAATCAACCCGTTCTTAAACCAAAACCTGCTCTCGTTAAACTCAACATCCCTAGAAATAATAATTTTTTGTTTTTCTATGCTCCATAGCCTATACCCAGTTAGCGCATAACCAACCATTACGCATTTTTCAACTTTAGAATCAAATTTATCGCGAAATTGCTTTTGTACAAGACTATAGGCAATGCAACCAAAAACCTTTAAATTGCTAACATTTGGTTTTAAGTTGTTCCAAATTTCCGCTGGCGTAACATTTAAATTTGACGAAATTGCCCTATTAATAATATAATTCACAGTTCTAATAGCCTCGCCCCAAAATTCTTTAGGCATACCGGCCTCTTCCAAAATTGTTCTACTTCGCTCTACTAAGCTTCTGTTTTTACGTTCCGCCTTTCCGTTCTGTTGTGGCGAGTACGGTACTGTATAATCAATAACTATTCCTTTCTCGCGACATAATCTAGTAATATCTTTTGAAATATACTCTCCGCCATTGTCACATCTTAACTTATGAATTTTACATGTAAATTTAGCCTCTACCATTTGTAAATATTCAACAAATCTTTCATATACCTCAGATTTATTTTTTAAAATAAATACCACGGAAAAATTAGAAAAATCGTCTATAAATGTTAGAAAATATTTACCTCCATCTATAGCTTCAGGAGTAATCGGTCCACATAAATCTGAATGTATAATCTCAAGAATTCTCGTACTTTTAGTCCGTGTGTAAAATGGAATACGTGTCATCTTACCCTTGACGCAAGATTCACAAAAACTTGTGTTATTAATCTTTAAACCCTTATCTATCCCTTCAACCATATCAGACCTAACAATTTCCTTCAAGCCACTTAATCCTATATGTGCAAATCTCCGATGCCACTTTACATATTCATTATCATAATTTTCAACATTTAGGCACTGAGACGAAGAGAGCTTAAATGAAATCTCATACAAATTACCTCTTGTCCCTATTCCCAGAATCTCATCTTTATTATTTATTAATTTAACTTCGCCTTTTTCAAATAAAACTTTGATGTTTGACATTTCCAATTTTTTGACAGAAAGTAGGTTTTTCCTTAAATCCGGTATATACAAAACCTTCTGGATTGTACATTTTATCCTTTCATTATTCACATAACTGTACACTTGGATATTTCCGATCCCCACAGCCAACAAGAAACTTGAATCTTTTGCTATTGCAACTTTTATCGGATCTTCGAGCATAAGTAAATCTGAATAATATTCTTTCTTGTTAACCATGTGATCAGTGCACCCTGAATCAATATAAAATTTTAAATCATTACAATATGTTTGCTTATAAGTTTCTTGAACATTTCTATCACTCATGAAGCACACATTCTTATCACTATTATTGCCATTAGAAACATTTTCACTGTTATTTTGCAAATCCTGATTAGCAGATTGTTCATTTTCTGCATGATTACTGCGATAAAAATTATTAAATCTACCCCTACCTTGGTATCCTCTATTCTGTCCTCTAAAACCTCTGTTACCTCTACAGAAATTCCCTCGGTTACCTCTGTATAATCCACCCGAGTATCCATCCTGGTTACCTCGGAATGATCCTCTGTAAACTCCTTGACCTTGATTTTCAGGGCAGTTTCTTTTATAATGTCCCACTTTACCGCATTTAAAACAACTACGTTGTAACATGAAAGCTGTTGAAGTAGCACCTTCATTGTCTTTCACAGTTTTCAAACTTATTTTTCGTTTTTCATTTTCTGCCAGTAGTTTATCTTTTATGATTTCATATGTCACACCTGGTAAATTCTCAATTACAGTCACAAATGTGTCATATGAGGTTGGTAAGCTCAAGAGAAAATTACAAGCTAAATCCTCATCTTTAATCTCTACATTTGCTGATTTTAGTTGCCTTACTGTGTTTTCAAATTCTTCTACAAATTTAACTGGACAATCATTCTCTTTAAGTTTCATACTTAACAATTTCCTCTTTAAAAACAGTTGTCCTGGCAATCCTTTCTTTTCATATTTATTTTTTAGCACTGTCCACATTTTGTAAGCAGTTTTACACTCTCTTAAGCTTTCTATCTCTGAATCTTCTATGCACTGTACTAAAAGAGATTTTGCCTTGTTGTCCTTTTTCTTCTTAGCTGCATCATCTTCCAATGCTACCTCGCTTCGTACATAAGTTAATACGTCGTGTTCTGCCAGTATTAATTCTATTCTGAATTGCCATGTATGGTAATTTTTTCCATTTAGTGGTTCTATGCTTAATTTCTTCTCCATTTTACTTTTTGTTTGTACCAAAACTGAACGCCTTCGTTTTTTACCTTTACCGGCAAATATTCTTAACCACACACAAAAATGGACTCTTCCACTCTTCCGCACAAACTGTATTGAACTTTTTACTTTTGACTTTATTTATGCTTTACCGCATTCCCCATAGCCTGGAACCGACCTGGGCCCATAACCTGATGTAAATTAAAACTTCCTGCACTCTTTCTTTAAACTTTCTATTTATATATACTTATAAAACAGTCAAATATCAGGAAAAACAATTTCACACGTACTATTCTGACGACCATCTTTTACCACCTTACTTCCCTTCGTTTATTAGATGGGTCATCCCAAACAGTGTTACCAAAATACCAAAAAGATTTTAGTGTCACAGAATAAAATAAATCTAACAGTTTCCGTTTCTCACTGGCTGAATCAGTTAGAAATTGATATCACCATATTAAACTCGACCTATTAACAGTATTTTTTATTGCTACTGGCGAAGCGCCGATACGGCTTCTCTCTGTTCTTATGTTTACTACGTTAAAAAGATAAATATGCGAGGATGGTTCACGTCTGTACGAGTCGTACTACGCGGCATCCGACTTTTAAGTTCCAAGTAATGCGCTCGCCGAAACCTCACAATTTAAGCCGCAATAGTCCAGGAAAACTGTACGTTTCACCGTGCTTTTCTGAGAACTAAAAGCCAGCAAGCTGCAATTTTGCATGGGCGGAGGGCTGTGGTGTAGGGTGCCACCAGGGAAGCTTAACTTTGAATTTGCACGGTTCTTACCCCCTTAACTTCTGCGCCACCTTGAATTAAAGGGTTAAATCGGTTTTCGCTTGTAACTTCGCTCTGCGTACGATATGAAAATCGCTGGAGGACGAGGATTCACTATGATATTTTAACCTTTTATTTGCCGTTTGTTTACATAAGCCGCAATTTAAAGTCGTTAATTATTCATTTTTTTAGTTTTGGTATCTACGAATTATTTAAATAATTCGAATAATAATTTGGAATTGCAATTCTTTAAGACTTAATACGCAAGTTTAAAATATTCAATCGGAAATTCAAAATATACACATTCATCGATTGTCAAAAATATTTAAAGATTTTTCATGAATCGTCGAATTTTGAAATTTATTTCCTTAAATTACAAATCCTTGAACTTGTAATTTTTCGATCCCCAATGTTCAAAAACTTTAACGAATGTAAAATTCATAGTTCAAATAAGAATTTCAGAAAATCTCCATCTTTTGCTTTTGTTACTTATTCAAAAAGAAAATGATTTTCATTTATTATCAATTCTGAAAAATCCATTATTCTAAGATTGGCAAATTAAGAAGTCCGAAAATGCACGTGTTGAAATTTTTAAGTTCAAAAATCTTATTTACAACGTCGTATGTAGAACGAATTTGGAGTATCTAACGAAATCCACATAAATGCTAACAAAATTTACATACATTTATCAGACAACGTATTTTCAAGGCTTCCTCAAATAAAATAAGTAAAGTAATAAAAAAATTGCCCACAATCTCTGAACATTTCGAAAAAAAGTATTCGAAAATGCAAAATAGAAAATATTCCAAATGTTTTATGGATATAAAAAAACTTACCTTTTCATTTTACATGATCAACATCACCTTTGTCCAAATTTTTAGTGCACAGAAAACGCTCTTTACTTTCTTCGCTTTGTTTCTTTTTCGTCACCCATTTTGCTGGCACGAGCATACCGAGCACCAAGTCCTCGGAGAAACTGCAATATGAGCACATTTTCTTTCAAAAAAATATTGTATCATCAGTATCACGTGACTGCAGGCCACATTCACATCACGCTTAAAATGCGGCTTATGTAAACAAACGACGAAAAACGGCAATTAAAAGGTAAAGATAACATAATGAATCCTCGTCCTCCAGCGATTTTTAAATCATGCGCAGAGCGAGTGCAGGAGTTTTCTGCACATTTGGCGCGGTGCACAACAAAAATAACTAGTTTAACAAAAAAAAAATGTTCGGACACAAAATGTAGAGAATTCGCTGCTCTACAATGTTTGTTCAGGAAAATTTCCAATCAGTGTAACAGGAAATTGCAAATAAGGAAAAAACTGATATCATTATGCTTATTTCGTTTAAATAATGAAATTCTCAGTATGAATAAATGAGTTAATGAATTTCTCGGAGGCATGGTTTTGTAGGTATTGCTTACGCTACAAATTACATTTTTAATTTTTTTTCTAGTACAAAAATAATAAAAGTTACAAGCGAAAAACCGATTTAACTCTTTGATTTAAGATGGCGCCGAAGTTAAGGGGGTAAGAACCGTGCAAATTTAGAGTTAAGCTTTTCTAGTGGTACCCTGCACCCATGCAAAATTGCAGCTGCCCATTCTCCTGGTAGAACTAGGAAATGCTAACCTCAATTATAGTAAATATACTTTGCTTCATTACGTAGATTTAGATCCCATTTTGAACCGGTTTATAAATATAGGCAAATACTTTCTCACAATAAAAAGTTATCAAAAGATATCAATGCCACGAATCCTATATAATACTTCTTTCTCTCCGAAAACGCGATTCTTAGAACGAACTGTTCAATTCAAATTACACAAGACAAATTCGAAAACCTCTACCCCACGCATAAGAATAAAAAAGGTTTATTTAATATCGTGGGAAAGGCATATAAATTGCTTTTCGGCACGTTGGACGATGACGAAAACAAATATGATAAAGTAATTAAATTATTGCAAATTAATCAGTAAAATATTATAAATGAATTAAATCCACAAATTTTCACATCGAAAGACTTATTTAATAACTATACGAAGACAATACCGGTCCTTAGCGGAGATCAGAAGGAAAGTAGAGTATGAACTTAAAACCTTTAGAAATTAGGTTAGTAATTTGAATACCTGTATTAGTCATTAATTCCCCAAATAAATCTGGATTCTTAAAATTTAATAACCTTAATAGATAATTTAGAAGTCGCAATAGTGTTTGCTAAACTAAATGCATTATATAATTTTATAATATCAAGTTTCCAAAAAAAAATGCTAGATTACTTAAAATCTATTTATAGTAACGAAGAAATACTAAATTATGAAAATGTATTTTCATATTGCTGTTCCAGAACAACAAAGACGTAAGTGCAAAAATGTGTAAAAATGAGTTATGTACGCCACTGGATGCAAAAAATCCAACTTTATTTACAGATACAGTGACACAATTGCAGTTTTATTTTTTGCCGCTATATGGCAGTTGCGTCGTTGTTGAAATAACGGAGGTGGAACCCATCACTTCCAAAGAACACTGACGCATTCGTCAGTTGTGCTTAGACTTTCAAGGAGGATTGTGTGCGTATAAAGCGATAACGTCTTAAGTGTTAAATGTGACGACCCGTTCTTACTTTTGTGTACCGTAGTTTGGAGAAATATCGACGTAAGTGTATTTTGTGTCATTTTTGTCCCAAATTCGCTGCTTTGAATTGACATAATTGTAACTTATGTTTTGCAATTTGATGCAATATTGACTTAAATGTATTTTGTGTCAATGTAGTTTTATGATATTTTAATATATTTTGACCTAATTGTTCTTTATGACAATGTTATTATAAAAATGGCCATCCATTTTTGACAAAACTGATTTTGTGTCATTGTTGCCTTTCAAATTCATTTATGTTGATTTTCTAATTTAAATTGTTAAAAAGTGTCTATGGATTTTAAAAGTTATTGCAGCGTCGGCAGCATTTTGTTTTTTCTTTTATTATTATAACCAAGTAATTTGACTTAGTTATGATAATTTACTTTTAAAACGCTGTGTATTGTCTTTTCATCATTTTACAAAATTGTCAAATGATTCAGCCATACTTAATTTTGAATGGGTTAATTTAAAATGGTTTTATTTGTTACAGAAATAATATCTAAAATGGTTTCCAGAAAATCTAAAAGGCTTAAAAACTTAGGAATGCAATACACATCCAAAAAAGGAAAAATTGTAAAGGCAAGAACTATAGAACCTCATTGTCAAGAAAAGTGTGTTCTTTCATGCTCTAAAAAAATATCAGAGGACATCAGAAGTACACTTTTTAGACAATATTGGGAGCTTGGGTCGTTACAACGTCAGCGTGATTTTTTAAATAGTTGTATTGAGCCATTGGTATTAAAATATAGAAGAATTCCATCTACGACACTCAGAAGACAGAATTGTTCTTTTTATTTATCTAACAATGGACATAAAATTTGAGTCTGTAAATTATTTCTAATAAACACTTTTGCCATATCTGAGAGAACCCTTTGAACTGTTATACTAAGTTAAGTAAATGGAAATGGTATTGCCCCTGAAGATAAGCGAGGTAAACATAAGAATCATCGAAAAAACGATGAAGAAATTTTAAATTCCGTCAGGAGTCACATTAATTCGATACCCCGTATCGAAAGCCATTACGTAGCCACTTTAAATTATAGATGGTGGACTTTTAATAGCCGAACTTCATCGAAATTACTCTGAAGAAAGAAGAGTAAGTAATAAAGCGATAGCAAACTACGACACATACGCCAAAATATTTAATACGGAATATAATATCGGTTTTTTTGCCCCTAAAAAGGACCAATGCGACTTGTGTGAAAGCTACAAAAATGCCATTGAAATTGAAAAAGAAAAATTGGAAAATAAATATAAGGTACACTTAGAGAAAAAATTACTTAGTCGAGAAGAAAAAGAGAAAGACAAGGAGAAGGCAAAGAATAAACATATTTTATTAGCTGTTTATGACTTGCAAGCGGTTTTGCCTGCCCCTATGGGGCAGACCTCAGCATTTTTTTACAAGTCCAGGTTAAACTGCTACAATTTCACGGTAGGTTAAAAGTTTACATATTTTCTTTTTATAGAAATAGCTTTATTTATAAAATTTTAAAAAATGTTTCAGATTATTTGTTTTATTATTTGTCCCCTTTCCGTTTTAGATAACAGTAATTGAAAACGATAAGACAAAGTCATTTTTTGGCATGAAGACATTGGGCATCGTGCCGTAGAAATTGAGACCTGCATATTGATTTATTTAGATGAAATTTCACGAAATATGCCAGGAATGGATGTAATTTTTTACTTAAACAACTGCGGGGGACAGCAAAAAAACCGGTAACAAATACACAACCCTACGCTAAATATAGTTTTAAATTAAAGACTCCTTCAAATCCTTTTTGCATTTTTTTTTTAGATTTTTGATTGCTGCCTATTTATATGCAGTAGAAAACTATGATATTAAATCCATAACACACAAGTATTTAGTCCGAGGACATACGCAGAATGAAGGAGATGCAGTAAATAGCATTATTGAAAGGACATTAAAAAAAAAAAAAAAATCAGGTCCTATTAACGTACCGGACCAATATGTATCAGGCATACGAAACGCGAAGAAGAAAGGAAATGCGGCAATGGTTAAGGAAATGGGATATAAAGAACTTTCAGATTTAAAGGGGTTGTTTGAAGAGATGGGTATAAATATTTCAAAGAATTGAGATGGGAACGACTTTACAATCAATGATGTTCGAATTTTGCAGTTCCAAAAGGGAAAGGACGAATCTCTGTATAAAACTAGTTACAATCAGGTGGAATGGAACGGTGTGTAATTTAAACCAAAGAAGAGGCGTTCTGAATTCAGAAGCATCCATGAAATTATCCCCAAAAAAGCGTATTCCAAACCTATGCAGATGTCGGATAACAAAAGAAAAGACCTTAAAAGCCTTGTTAAGAGTAACATTATTCCCGAATTTTATAGAGATTTCTATGACTCTATATGCTAATTTTGTTTTAATGCTATATTTCTATTTCAGTTATCAACTTAAATATTTTCTAAGACTATTTCAAATTAGTTAGTTTTGTTAATGTACCATGTAATAAAAACGTTGACATAAGAGTTAAAATGTTGTTTCATTTTTGGGGGAACAATGACATAACTTCAAAATTTCATACTTTTAAAATCACAATTCATTTCTTGTGTAGCATGTTCTAAAGTAGCCAGACAGTTTCCTTAATACTTTATTTTCAAAAATGTAAATAAATTTATCTTCTTTTAAATGACAAAATTCATAAATATTTTCGGTTTCTATCTCTCCTGAAAAATTTACATATTTGCACTTGCGTCAGTGTTCTTCTGGAACAGCGATATTATCAATCAACTTTATGAACCTCAAGTAAGCGTTTAAAAAATAATGATGATATTGTCACAACTTGGGGGTACTTTTCCTAACGGGGCGTGAAAGAAAACACTGGCTAGAAAAAACACAGACCCTTTTATTTTCGTTATATTATTTGTTTACCAGGTAAGAGGATGCGCCTGAAGGGCTTTACCCGGTTAAAGGAAAATAAAAGTATGCGAAGATTGTTGCGACATCGCCTTACTAGTTTTAATTTAATGTTGTTGAAACGAATTGCCTTTATCGCTGCCTGACTATCTATATAGGTAGCTATTGACGCAGCTGCTCTCAGGTCTTGACGTTTGTTTCCATAAATGTCCATGGGCAGCAGATGTGACATCACTTCTAAAGCCGCCGTCGGTGTGGAGTGAAGGGCACCAGTTACTCCTAAACAACCTGCCCGTTGTATCTTTATTAGTTTCTTTGTGTGTACTGCTTTTTCCAAAGCAGTCCACGAGACCAGGACCCCATAGGTCTTGAAATGGCTGTATAAATCCAGTGTACTATATGGGGTTTCAATCCCCACTTTTTACCGATGGCTTTTTTGCAGGCATAGAATGCAACTGACGCCTTATCGACTCGTTCTTGTAAGTTCATGCCCCAGTTTAGCTTGGAATCAAGTAGCAGTCCCAGATACTTTGCTCTTGCTTTCAGCACCAAGGTACTGTTGTCCAGGACTGGGAGCCTGAAGTTCTCAATCACCCTTCTGCATGTGAATGGAACTAGCTCCGTTTTTTCTTGGTTAATTTGCAGGCCACATCTCGAGGCCCAGCGTTGAAGATTTTGTAGCGCTGTTCCTGTTAGATCGCTGATGGTGTTTAGAAATTTGCCTGACACCAGTATAACTGAATCGTCAGCATATGCAAATACTTTAATTCCAGCTCTTTCTAATGCTATAAGAGCTTTGTTTAAAACTTATAGCCAGAGTGTTGGTGACAGCACCCCGCCTTGCGGAGTTCCTCTTTCGACAAATCTGACCATCTCACTGCTTCCCAAACTGGAATAGATTTGGCGGCCTTTTAACATCTTATAAATCCAACGGCAGATGTTGTTGTCAACCCCTGATTCTGTTAGAGCGTCGCACACTGCCTCGGTCGTGACATTGTTAAAGGCTTCCTCGATGTCCAGGAAAGTTCCTAGAGTGTACTCTTTATTTCTAAGTGATTTTTCAATGACGCCTACCACCTCGTGTAGCGCTGTTTCCACTGATTTGCCTTTAGTATAAGCGTGTTGAGACGAGCTCAGCTTTCCTCCTGGTATCGAGTTTTTAATATATAGATCTAATAGCGGCTCTAGCGTTTTGGTAATAAACGAAGATAGGCTAATCGGTTTGAAGTCCTTGGCGGTTGTATGACTGCGTTTAACAGCCTTTGGTATGAAGACTATTTTTATCCTATCTCACTCTGCAGGCATGTGTGCACATTACAAGCTGCTTCTGTATATCACCAAGAGTCAGGGAATTAAGACCTTTTCCCCCTTTTGTAGCATGGCGGGAATTATCCTGTCTAATCCGGGTGATTCTTAGGGTTCAAATGAGTCTATCGCCCATTCAACCTTATCGCTAGTTACCACCGATTTAATATTATTCAAATCCGGGGTACCTCCTTGATCAATAGGAGCAACTGCTGCCAGTGTGTTCCCAGGAAAATGAGAATCCATCAGCAATTCAAGGGTGTCCTTGCTACTTTCTGTAAAGGCCCCATCGCTGCTTCTTAGGTAAGAAGGAACACTAAGCTCCTTCGATAAAACTTTTCTAAGTCTAGCAGCTTCGCTTATTCCTGGCTAACTTACTTTTTAATACCATACATCGAGTTTGTAAGGCAACGAGACCAAACCCAAAAGAAAGCGCTCTTAATTATGGATGGCTATAAAAGCCACATCAGTCTTAGACTCGTCAATGCTGCTATTGCTGCAAACCTAATTGTTGCGAAATTGCCAAGCCATTTAACACATCGAATGCAACCCTTAGACCGTTGTGTCTTCGGGCCACTGAAATCTGGCTAAGAGAAAATCCTCGTAGCATTTGGTAGACGAAACCTACTAACCAGTTTCAACGCCTTAAACAGAAAAACCTTTGTTGGGCTATTGGCAGAGGCTTGGAGAACCTATTTGTCCTCAAACAATATAATATCAGTGTTTAAGGAAACGGGATGTTTTCCTGTTGATCCATCAAAGTTTCCGGAGAACGAGTATGATCAAAATAAGCTGAGGACGATTTAAAGCACTAAGAGTAAATTCAAATAATCACACACAACAAGAGGACCCGGAACCGATTGAACTTGAACAAAATGAAGTAACTAAGAAGAAATACAACAAGATTATTCAGACCAAAGAGAGATGCAGCAAAATGAAGCAGACCAAAGAGAAATGCAGCAAAATGAAGCAGACCAAAAAAAAAATACAACAAAATGAAGCAAGACAAAATGGACCAGAAGAAATAGGAGAAAACGAATTACAACAAAGAGAAATAATAGAGCCAAACGATTCAGGAAATACTGAACCAAACGGAACTAGGAATAAAGCCGTTGCACCAAACGGCCACATTGAGTTTCCAGAAATAGCTAATAATGTCCATAACGAGACTTTAGTGACGGAAAATGTTAACGATGAGCCTACTACCTCTGATGGCCGAAGATCCGTAATGGATGTATTTCTTAACAAAATGAGAAAGGAATTTTCCCCACAAAACGTAGCTAAAAGTACAGAAAGACAAATAAGACTGAAGAAAGAACAACATGGTGAGATACTTACCAGCAAAGAAGTTAGAAAGAGACTTATGGAAGAGGAAGAACGCAGAAAATATACTAGGAAACCAAAACAGACACCTATGAAAAAGAAGAAAGATATACAAAAAAAGATTGTGAATAATGAGAACTAAAACAAAGACGAAAGGACCAAAACGAAACATCTTAATACGAAAACCAGGAAACGCAAGTTTACAAATAATTCATCAGACTCAGACATGGACAGTGATTTATATGATGAATTGGAGAATTTGCCTTCAAGCGGCGACTGTAGTATAATTGGAGACCCATATTGCCATGACGAAGAAGACCTACTTCCCGAGAAAAACATTTAAGGCAGTAATAATCTTGCCTACCGTAACCCACCTAAACAGATTCCGTGTATTGTTGATACGTTTGTGTTGCAGTAGATTATGTGAGAAAATGGTACGTTGGTCGTATAATCAAAGTTGAAGAAACTGGACTTACAATAAAATTCCTGGAACGTCTTCCAGAAAATAAATTCAGATGGCCAACTTGTGACGACATTGAATCAGTGCCCAAGACATCGTGTTTTGCGGGGCCTATTAAACTAGAAGGCGTAACTACATTTTCAATTTCACCCAGTCCACTAGCACTAGACCTACAAAATATGTGGGAAGTCGATTTAACTAGGTAGCTCTATTGTTACTCCCTACCACTTTGTGTTTTTTCTATATACTTTGTTAGAAAAATACCCCCTTTAATTTTGTTTATTTTTTATGTAGCTATGTGATAAAACCAATTTACCCTTTACCTAGTTTAGGCACTTTGTGTTGAATTGACAAAGTCCATTTACCTAAAAAGTTAACTTTTTGTGTTACCTAGGAAGTTAAATATTTATAGGAAATTATATTTTATTACTGTTTTTGACTTTTGACAACTAACAATAAATGTTCTTATTATAACCTCTCGTATTTCAATATTTATAGGCACCTAAAATATTACGTAAAAAAATTTCTACTATTTTTTATGCACTATGGCTTGCGTCTCCAGTTACTCCAGCCTACTAAAAGAAGTACGAAATTTTGTCGTGTCTATATTTACCCCACCTGCTCTATCACTGAAATAATCCTATGCATAACCATAATTCCGTCAATATTCTTAATGTAGAAATGCAGAACTCAAATTAAACAAATTATCAACATATTCTAAAAAAAAAAAACCGATAAGAAAATTGAAGAAACCGTTCGCCAAATAATTCCATTATTCTCTTAGCTTAACGAGAGAGGAGTTACCGTTATTTGTGGCGAAATCGGCCAATAGGGGCGAACGCAGATATCTCGTAGCAATCGAGGTATCCACCTAACATCTTTCTTTTACATGTCCATCTGTTTCTGTCAAGGACATTTCAACCGTTTGCAATCAACGCGACAAACCTATTGAGTCACATTAGTAAGTGATAAGTAAAGCCCGGATAGCAGGTAGTGAAGGACCTTTAAACCAGAGCCGACATGAGGACTAATTGTTTATTTTTATTATTAGTAGGTGTGGTAGGACCCTTAAGATATAATAAATTATAAAATGTAAACACTATTAAAGCATCATCGAACGCGTTCGAGTAACAAATACTAGGAATTTATTTAACTAATTCTTCAAATAGTAGCAAGGGAGCCGCGGATAGTAACTCAACTCCTTGTTTCTTGGAAAATGTGATTTTATGTGTACTTTTTTGCTCTTGCCAACTTGCCAAACATTTAATGCTTTAGTCTTGGTCGAGACGTGTTTATACGAGGTACATATGATTTTTGAACGGAGATTTTTTAATTCCTTAGGTAAGAAATACTGTTACATTCGCCCCTATTAGGCGAGGGCTAAGTTCCTGCAAAACTTCTGTTTCTTGGACCGTTTTTGAGATATCGCTTTTTTTTAAATAATACAAATTAGGGGCAGCACCCCCCAGGGGAAAGGGGGCGGCCGTCAATGTATGTATACACTTTGTGATGAGTACTAATTGCCGGTAAAATGTTAATCCCTTTTATAATATATTCAAAGAGCCCTCATGCCGACACTGGTTAAAAGGTTCGTTCACTACCTGACATCGGGATATAAGACTAATGCCCGGTTTCTTCATCATCCGGTAAAAGTCAGTTAAACTATAATCCTTTGTTAAACGAAATATATGGTATTTTCACTACTGAATAAATTTAATTGTCGGTTAAATGTGTCTTAACTCTTTGGTAACTTAGCCCGTAGTAAATTGGACGGTTAAGGTGTTACCAGGAGATTAGATGTGTATCTAACCTATAAAATAGAAATGTTATAGCCATTATTTATTTTTGAATAATTGAAAGTTTGTTAAGCTTTTGTGTGTTATAAACAAAGGTAATAAATAAGGTAGGTAGTATATAACATAGAACTTTTTATTGTATTATAGTATATAGATGGGTAGGTACCTACCCATTTGTATGCAATAAACGCAAAATTTTCAATTTTTTATACTACATGTAATAAAATAAAATTTTGTAGGATGGATGTGGATGAATATTTTGATATTATTAATGATATTGATTTAGTCAATATAATAGAGGAAGAAGTGGCGGAACATATAAGAGAGTATAATGTAAAAGAACGCATTGACCACTTCAATTCTTGGAATGATGCAGAATTTTTTCAACGAGCTCAACAGCTTGTAGCTTGCGGCTTCTGCCGGTTTCACTAAAACTTTGAGGTTAGCTGATCAGCTGCTGGCGGTGACTGCCCTGCTGTTACAACTCTTGCTCGTTCTGTGTATAATTCGCTGGAAGATTTTCTATGTCCTTTTCCAATACGTACGATAGAAAAAGAAGCATATAACCTTGCAATTCCAGTGCATTGCAACGTTGTCAAACGTACTCCGATTAAATCTAACGTTAGCTAACCGTCTGTTAAAAAGCAATCAAAATACTAATTTTGCTTATTCTACTGTTATAATGTCGGTTAAATGATAATCCACTGTTACATATTTCTTCATTTAACAGACCGTGAAAATACCGGGCCTTAGGTGTAGAAGCACGCTGGCTTACGTGATTTTCGACAGTACGGGCGAGCATTTAAAAAAGCTAATTTTTTTATTATTTTTTGTAATCTCAAAAACAACCCGTCACTCAAAAAATTCTTAAATAATACACAGGGTTGTGATTTAATAACGGATAAATTCAATACAAATTAAATAAGGGCGTGTTCGGAAAAACGCTCGAATCCGTCGATTTTGTTTTTGGATTGTGCATATTTTGACATAAAATATAGGTATACAGGATGTCCCACAAAAGTGTGGCAGAAAAAATATTTTTTCCTTAAATGGAAATCCCTGTATATTATTGCATTTTCGGATTCTACGGAAAATTCTAGACATGTTTATGTATAATGTCCTAAACCTATCTTCAACTGTCCACGAAATAAATTACACCTCTGTTTGTGATATCTGTCAAATTTTGACAAAGTGTCACTGTATTGTTAATCGAAAATATTTATAATGCGTTTAACCGAGACTTAGAGAACCGAAATATTAACTATGCTTGACTGTGGTGAGAAAACTTGAACACAAAACGAATATTGTTCAACAATAAATATCCAAACAAAGAACCTGTAAGTCAATCTACAAGCAGTAGAACTGGGGCTAAGTAGAGAGAGACTAGCACTGTTAAAGATCTTGTCAAACCTAGCGTTCCTAATGACAAAAAACTGGACATCCTTGTTTCATTATACAGAAATCCGAACCTCTCAAGTACTTAGCTGGCTTTAGACAACACGATTCATAGATCAACTGTGCCTAAATTTTTAAAGAAGGAAAAGTGGCACCCATATAAAATTCGATTAGTTCAAGAGCTATTTGAAGATAATCCAGACCGCAGAAACGAGTTTTGCCAGACCATAACCGAGCGAACTGATAATGACCCTAGAGTAGTAAAACAGATATGCTTTTCAGACGAAGCAACGTTTTGCTTAAATGGAGAAGTAAATAGGCATAATTTTAGATACTGGGCGCCAGAAAATCCACACTGGTTTAGGGAAAGTCATTCTCAGAATTATGAAAAGGTGAATGTATGGGCAGGGATTATTAATAAGAGAGTAATAGGACCATACTTCTTTGAAGGAACTTTGACAGGAGAACGTTATCATGACTTTTTAGAAAACGACTAGATTTAAGCACAAGCGACACTATATCCTGATAAAAATAATCTAGACATACCAAACCAAGCGTTATGGTTTTAACACGATGGAGCTCCGCCCCACTAGGCTGCGATTGTTACAAGATTCCTAGATAATGTTTTCCCAAACCGGTGGATAGGCAGACGTGGATCAATAGAGTGGCCACCTAGGTCACCCGACCTTACTCCACTGGACTCCTTGCTTTGGGCTTATGTTAAAAATAAAGCGTATAGAGATAAGCTACGTACGCTTGATATTCTCAAAGAGAGCATTCGTAACGTAATTATGAATATTTTTCCAGAAACCGTAGAAAAAGTACATCAAGAATTTATTGATCGTCTGGGGTGCTGTAGAGTTGTTAATGACGGACACTTCCAGTATTTGCTGAAATAATTTTTGAGATTCTAAACAATGTAATTTAGCTGCAACAAAGTGTTATTTTAATATTTGAACCTAAATATTTCGTGAAAAGTTGAAGATAGGTTTAGGATATTATACATAAAACATGTTTAGAATTTTCCGAAGAATCCAAAAATGCAATAATATAAATAATAAAAAATACTTTTTCTGCCATACTTTTGTGGGACATCCTGTATACCTACATTTTTTGTCAAAATATGCGCAATCCAAAAACGAAATCGATAAGTTCGAGCGTTTTTCCGAACAAGCCCCCATTTAATTTGTATTGAATTTATCCGTTATTAAATCACAACCCAGTATAATATTTGTTTTTGATAGAACTAAAAATATATAAAAAAATTTCTTCAGGTGGGATAAAGTCGGATAACATGTTAAGGCATTATAAGAAGATCGGTATAAATGTTATGAACTACGAATAAAATAAGTTGCTAATAGCACTGGATGATATTAAAAAAGACAAAAGAAGTTATAGACAGGCATTAGATTATTCTCATATTTTTAAGACTACACTACCATACAGTCATGGTTGAAAAAATTAAAAAATATTGCGGGCAAACTACGCTCTCGACAGAAGAAGAAATAATGTTAGCAGAAGGCATTGCCAAATTTAGTGAGTGTGAATTTCCTTTTATACGCAGAGATATAAGAGAGTTTGTGGAAAATTATTTGGACAGAAAAGGAAAGAAAATTAAAAGTTTTGATGGACCGTTACCAGGAGATTGTTTTACAATTTTTTAAAGAGGCACAATATCTTAACATAACGATTTGCTCGAAACATTAAGCGGTGCAGAGCAAATTTTACAAAAGATGTGAAAGATTAATATTTTTAAAATTTACAGGAGACCTGGGATAATTTCGAGCCCGCCCATATTGTCAACTACGATGGAACGAATGTAACCGACGACCTGGTAAAACAATAAGTTCTGTGTCGCCGGGCATCTAAAACGGTGGATATAATAATGGATTCAACCAAATCAAGCACTTCAGTTATGATGACAATAATTGGAGCGGGACATCTATTATCACCATATGTGGTGTACAAAGCTGTACCTTTATATCCGACCTGGATAGAGGGAGGATACCCAGGAGCGATGTACAACTGAACCAAGTCCAGCTGGTTCGATCTCCGACATTTGACAAGATTTTCATCCCTTACTTCAGGAATCTTTCAAGAAAGAAGGGGTTGATAAGAGATAGTCTAGCAAGTCATATTTCAATTCACGTTTTGGAAAGTTGCGAACAATATGACATCGAGTTTGTGTTGCTTCTACTAACGCACCCCACATTTTACAATAATTAGATGTGTCGTTTCGTCGCACCAGTAAAAAAAGGATGGCGAGCTATTCTGACACAATGGAAAATGAAGAACAAAGGTTGTATGCTTAAATGAGATTACCCCAGGTACCTCAACAAAGCAATAGGTAGTTTTGAAAAAGTACCAGATATGGGCGCTAATCAGGAAGTGGCTAAAAAAATGAAAGTCATTGAACCAGAACTTTGCCAAAATTTCCAAAAGAAATCAGATTGGCAATAGCCCAAGAGATCAGACCAAAACAAGAAAAAAATTAAAGGTATTATCAGGCAAAGCAATTAGAAAAATTATCTCGATCCAACAACCGGTACTATTCACATGATGTTTATATTGAAAATAGCACTGGTGTTATAAAATACGCTAATCTAAATTATGCAGATTTAGAATTTGAGGCTGTGAGTGAGGCTGAAGAAACATCTAATCAAGAGAACTTAAAGACTGATTCTGACATTATACAAAGAGGTACTTTTTTGTTAGTTTAGATTTTTATGTCCAAAGTCCGCTAAGTTGTCTTTGATGTTTTTGTTATGGTATTTCACAGAATAAAGAGTTCTTCTTACAAATATCATGTTTTTTTTTATCAAATTATGGTCACTTTTTGTTTAAAAATTATTATTTTTACTTTTTCGTCAGCAACATCTAGATTTTCTATGAAACCTGGCATGGGACTCGCATCGTCATCATTCTTCTTATATTATGTACCGTCATTCGGGGCGAAATCGGACGCTTTTACGCCTTCCCCCCACTGCATGTTTCATATAAAAAATCCTCTAGTAATCCTTTATGGCGCTCTGCGAGCGGTGCGTGTGCGCACGAAATGATTCACGTTAGTCTTGAATCTTTGAAGATTATAGTCGTTGGGGAAGGGAGGTCGTTCCAGACTGATAATGTTCTCCACATGAAAGAATTTTTAAACAGTGTCGTTCGAGGGACACTACGTTGAACCACGTACGGGTGGGCTGCAGTGGCTCGTCGTGTATTTGGTCTATAATGGGTATCGCTTGGCGGCCGGTAAAGGCAGCAGACAAATTTAGTAATTATCTGCGTCGATATTTTAAACCACATTACATCAAAGTCATTAGGCTCGGGAGGAAACACTCACACAAAAATCACTGCGGACAAAGAGACAAAGACCAAAATTACGGCTAATTCGGTGATGGAAGTCGTACCCAGGATATAAATAGCTGACCGTACTAATTGATGATCTGACCTTTGTTTCGGTTAGTGCCAGTAAATGAGGTTTGGTTGATTGTAGATGCTGATGGACTGCATTGATGTTTCAGTCCAGTCCTTTCATATTGCAGAAGTCAATTTGGAAGCTGCTAATCTTGGGTCTTTTAACAACTTCAGTTGTCACACCATTTCCATTTTGAATGTTATTCGAAGGACCCGCCTGGCTATTGAGAATGGTGCATGTTGGGATTATTTGATGAGGCGCGCCAGGATCAGCCCCCACCCGGAGATCCGATCGGAGGGCGAGTTTAACTCCGGAGAATTTTGATCTTGGAACAATCATCATAGCATTTTTCATATATTTCCCACCGTGGAAACCGGATACATCGGCACAGCGATGAAACGTTAGCTTAAAGAGCAACTTCCGGCCAGCTAAGACGACGCGATGGTATTCACCGGGCGATGTCGGGTGAGCAAACATCTATCATCTTTCTCTGTTGTTAAGGTAACTGTTCTTGAGTAAAATAGAAATAGTTTTTTTGTACGGTTTATGTTGTTGTAGTTTCTATTTTTTTCGGTTTTATCGAAAAAGGAAAATGTATATCACCAATAAGTTTCTTTTGCCGGTAAAGTTTTGTAATGTATTTTAATTTTAATATTGTAAAAATGTCGCATTAAAGAACCTCATAAGCATCAAAATAGCGCTGTCATAATCTAGGCTCTTGACTGCTATAGTACGGCCCCATTAGATGTTAGAAACTTTAAAAAAGTCCTCGTTAAGTAGATTTATGCTTAGATTAAGTGCAGTAACTCTTATAACTTCTTCAATATTCATCAAAAGATGACTAGATAATGGAAATGGGAATCAAAACACATTTATCTTTAATGATTCATCATTGTCCCGAACCTTAAAATACACGATAATTTGTTTAGAAATAGTTAATTGGGGGAAAATCGAAGGCTCTGATAACATAAGACTGCAGACTATATCTTATCATCAGCAACGTCCAGGCTCTTGACGATGTCGTTTATTACTTTAAGTACTGCTTTAAACGTGGAGCGGCTACTTCTAACTAAATAAAATGTCAAAAATTCATTGACAATTTAGAACCTTTTTGTAATTAAGCTACTAAAATAAAATTTGCTAATGATTACCCTTGACCATTCAAAGGCATGTAAAAAAGTTACCTAAATTTACTTAACGACTTAAAGAAAAATAACCATTAAAATACAATTTAGCTATTAAGGTGTTTTAATTAAAAACCTAAAAAAAAAACTGTCGCAAAAGAATTGTTAAAGGAAATTAAAAAAGTTTAATCTAAATTTAAATGATAAACAAAACCCTTTAAAAACCTTAACTCAACTTTTAAACTTTCGTTGCTTTTCGCTTTCGATTTGAACTTAAAAAAAAGTTAAAAATTCAATTTAAGATAGAGGTCCTTAAGTCCAACTTAATAGTAGTAAAAAAAAAATGGAGAAAGGGGGAGCTTTAAATACAATTTTTAAGCGATAAGTATTAATATAAGAAGTGTAATGAAAATTAATGCTAGTTTTTGGAACAATGCAGGTTAGTTTCAGTGACGCAAGAATGCAGTTTAAACTGCATAAGCGCAAATTTGTCAAAAAGTATAGATATATAACCGCAAAGTTTACGTTTTCCGCAATTTGTTACAATTTGACATTATAGGCGCTCACCTTACTTCATTTACAAATAAAATAAGGACAGTCGTTACTTTAAAAGAAACCGTAGCCTAAAAATAAATATTTTAGTAAATTTTCTTGTACATACAGGGTGGTCCGCTCTCAACGCAGGATTCAATAGCATCTAAACAACTCGACTTTTTCATATTTTTTAAAATAAAGCAGAGCTGTAGGAAGGCCTTAGGCCAACAATTTAAAATTATTTTGTATTATACAGGGTCTCCCAAATAGCCAGGGATATCAAACATACCTTTTTTTTTAATGAAACTCCCTGTATGTTATGGTATTTTTGGATTGCTTGATCAATTCTAAGAATATTTTGTATAACATGTCATATGCTTTATTAATTTGCTAGTTTTTGAGTTACTAACGATTTTTTAAAAATTTAGTATTTTACAACACTTAAAAAACATGCACCTGTCGGTAGTACAGAGAAACAGTAATTCATGAAATTTCGGTTATGAAATATAATTGTTAAGTAGCGAAAGAGGCATACTTTAAAAAATAAAAATATTTACAGGAGCCTTTTAAAATGACTTTCCTAATGTAACAATTTTAAAAACTTAAAACGTTCTAAAAGTCTGATATTTTAAATACAAACCCCATTATTTTTTATGCCTAATCGAACGGCATTTTAATGCAATTTTAATTATACTAGGGTTACCTATACCTAACTTTTACGGTTTTCCCTAAAATTGCTCATTTTCGCTTATTTTCCCTTTAACACATAAACTTAATGCTAATTTTCTCATAGAGTACCTTGGATGCTGCACTGTGTCCGTACAACGTTTTTTTTCTAGAGTGCCTTGGACGCCAAATCCATGGCAATTGTTCATTTTATTACTATTATTAAGTTATTCTAAGTGACTCAATAGTTTTTGTAAATTAAACAAATTATTTTTAATTAAGAATAATTCTAAAAATAAAAATTTTTTCTTTAGAAGAAAGAATTAGCATAATTCTGATGTTGGGCAAATATGAACAAAATTGTTTTCTAGCAGAAATACGGCCAGATATCCCGATCGAGAGCTTCCCGACCGTGTTCAAGAGACTTTTACAAAGATTTAAAACTACGGGGAATGTCGAGTATAATAAAAGACTATTAATAAAACCTACAAATAATGAAGCGAATCAAATCACTGTTCTTCAAGCCGTTGTAGAAAATCCAAATACTAACCATAGAAATATTAACAAAGATTTTAACATCAGCAGACCCATCATTTCATAAATTTTAAGGCAACAGACATTTCATCCTTATCACTACCAGTTACATCAAAATTTATATCCAAAAGATTACGTATCAAGAATACAATTTTGTGAATCGGCACTGGAAAAACTGGAAGAAGATTTAAACTTTTTCGTTATGTTACTTTTTCAGACGAATGCACTTTTCACAATACGGGCCATGTAAATAGACATAATTTCCACTATTACAATAATTAAAATCCACACGCAGTTATACCAGTGGAAACCAGAGAAGATGGGCATTAAATGTTTGGGCGGGAATAATAGGACAAAATTTAATTGGACCGTTTTTTTTAAAGGACTTTAAACGGGGCAGAATTTTTAAGTTTCCTTCAGGAAAACTTCTGGGATCTTTTAGATAATGTCCCTTTTAATACAACTGGAAGAATGTGGATGCAGCTAAATGGGGCACTCGCCCATTTCGAAAGGGGTGTAAGAGCACACCTAGATAATATGTTTACAAATAATGGATCGGTAGAGGCGGACCGCAGAGATGGCCACCACGTAGTCCCGATCTCACAAATTTAGACTTTTTTTGTGGGGTTATGTGAAGTCAATCGTTCATGATATTTTTCCAACAACTGAAGAGGTCATGATAGATAGAATAAGAAATGCTTTCCGCAGTGTTCCTAGAGTAATGCTGAATAATGCAAGACTTTTATTTGAAAACCCACTGAGAAAATGTATTCAATACGGCGGCGGATTATTTCAACATCATCTGTAAAATTACTACTTTTTAATTTCCTTAGGCCTATTTTGAGACTAACTTTTGTTTAATAAAAAATTTATTTATTTTGGTTGTTTTAAGTAATCGCATTAATTTTCCCCTTTAAAGGAAAGCTTAATTTACAAAACTTTATTACAAGTCACTTGGATGACTTATTAGTAATAATTTAATAAAATTGACAATTCTGTGGCACTCTATGAGAAAATTAGCATGTGTTAAAGGGAAAATAAGCGAAAATAAGCAATTTTAGGGGAAACCGTAAAAGTTAGGAAACCCTAGCATAATTAAAATGCATTAAAAATGCCTTTCGATTAGGCATAAAAAAAGAATGGGGTTTGTATTTAAAATATCAGACTTTAAGAACGTTTTTGGTTTTTAAAATTGTTACATTTGGAAAGTCATTTTAAAAGGCTCCTGTAACTATCTTTATTTCCTAAAGTATGCTTTTTTCGCTACTTAACAATCCTATTCCATAACCCAAATTTAATGTATTACTGTTTCTCTGTACTATCGACAGGTGCACGATTTTTAAGTGTTGCAAAACACTAAATTTTTGAAAAATCGTTAGTAACTCAAAAACTAGCAAATTTAAGCATATGACATGTTATACAAAATATTCTTAGAACTGATCAAACAATCCAAAAATATCATACTATATAGGGTGTTCCATTTACAAAAATGTATGTTTGATATGCCCTGGCTATTTGGGAGACCCTGTATAATACAAAATAATTTTAAATTGTAGGCCTGAGGCCTTCCTACAACTCTTCTTTTGAAAGCGGTAAATATTGTAGTAAAATTTAAATATGGCCATTTTGAGTATTTTTTAATTAGGTTATGGTTAAATTAGGAAATGGATATCGTATTAAGAGATAGTGAATTTTCAAATACAACTCCGGATATTGTCGAAGCTTCAAAAAAGTATCATTAAATCTAATTCCCAAAAAATCCAAAACAAAGTACAAAAATAAATACATTCTTTATATAATTTGGTGTCAATCACAAACATCAAAAAACATTCTAAAAATGTACAGGGGATGAATCGAAAACTGAAAACCCTGTACTAATAAGATACTTTGGATAAAAATCCCAAACTTTAAAGTCATCAACTCTATGGCCAAAGTATATCAATGCAAGACAAACTTTGAAAATTAAAAATGATATTGACATTAGTCATTATGCGAAATTAATTGCATTTCTGAAAAAAAAGTCAGTGGGATACAAAGCAAAGAAATCATTAACATTATTCAAGCAGCATATAAAGAAGTTTATACGAATTTCACCTGGTGATGGATATCTATGCAAAAAGGTATGATCTTTAACATTATTAAAATTAATGTATCACGTTCAGTATTTAAATGGGTTTTTGGTTTATAGGTTGTCTTGATTATGGGCATTGCTGGAGCATGTAGAAGAGATTAGTTATTAAAAATGAAACTAGATGATATCGAATATAAAGAATGCCTTCTGATAGTGCGCATTCCACATTCAAAAACGAATGTTGCACATTTATAATTCTAAATCATACATCAGAAAATGCCATCGATTACGTTGCATATTATAAAAAGTACACCCATCTAAGAAAATGGTGCCTAAATAATTTAGAACGCCGCTTACTTTTCTGTATTCTAAGGGACGATGCACAAATCAGTTTGTAGGAATGAATACCATTGATAAAATGCCCAGTAACATTGCCAAATATTTAAAATTGCCGCATCATAATTTGTATTCTGCGCATTGTTTTCGACGAACTTCTGCCACGTTATTGGTACATGGGAGTGGTGATTTAATATAGTTTTGAAAACATGGAGGTCGGAAAAGTAGCAACGTTGCTGAAGGGTATATTGATTATTCAATTACCAATAAAGCACAAATTCAAAAAATATCTCGCCAATCTCAAACCCAAAGAAAAATAAAATTTTACATTTTCTGAGATTTGCAACCCTTCTATAAACATTAAAAACTGCACTTTCCATTTTACTATAGTAAATAATAAATAATTATTGAATTATAAATATATGTATGTTTAAACTATATTTCCAATGTTTTTTGTGTATTCTGTTTCAATAAAAGCCAAATAATATAAATATATATATCGAGAGGGTAGTCGTTGCTGACTAGTTAAGGAATAAACTAGTGAATATTGGGGAGTGCAGCAAATGAAAGAGTACTCTTTAAAGTTGTTCCAAGCTTTCGGAAATCATATATTTCATTTCCATCCTCAGGGAGAAACTTTTTTGAGATTGTTTATAAGGATGTTCATAGAATTAATATAAGACATGCGAGAAGAAAACGTGTTGAAACCCAAGTCAATTACAATTAAAATCAAAATCTGGAGACAATACTAAAAATATTGTATATGGACATAGAAACACACAAATTAAAATAAAATCAAAATTTTGATGTTCACATTTTGAAAATTCGTTACTTAATTTGAAATTATGGAATTATTTGATATATATATATATACAGTATGTCCACGGATGGGGTTTACAAGAGGACAAATGGAGTAAAAATTGAAAGATACGAAAAAAAGTCACTCTTAATAAACGTTTTTGCTTGTCTAGAAAATACGATTCACCATAAGAAACTTCAATTTTTTTATACAGGGTGGGTAAAAACTGCAAAAATGTTATTTTGCTTAAGAGTAAACATACTTTATTTTGAAAGATACGAAAAAAGTCACTCTTAATAAACGTTTTTGCTTTTCTAGAAAATACGATTCATCATAAGAAACTTCAACTTTTTTATACAGGGTGGGTAAAAACAAAAATGTTATTTTGCTTAAGAGTAAACATACTTTATTTTGAAAGATACGAAAAAAACCCACTCTTGATGAATGTGTTTTCTACACAACAAACCAAAGTAGAACAATTCATTAAAAGGTTTACCTATGTAAAAATTAATTATTTCCCAAAAAGTATTCGCTGGTACACCTCTGACTGGTGAACCTAGTTAAAATAATAATGACACTTAAGGTGATAGGTACTTGTTGTCAATGTCTTTATTTAATGAAGTTATTATTTAAGTAGAAATGCTATCTACTGAACAAAGAGTTTTTATAATACAATGTTATGGGGATGGTCAAGTTTTATACCGCTACGTCATGGAACAATTTACCGAGAAAATTGTAGGAATCCCAATAACTAGGATGACAATCTTCATGTTAATAAAAAAGTTCCAGAGAACTGGTTCCGTTTTGGATCTCAAAAAAAAAAAAGAAGAAATACGACCATGATCATGCTGCTACAGTCTTAGATCTTCAATCTGTTGAAGAAAATCCTATGACGTTTCTTAGAAATCGTGTTACTCAGTTGGAAGTTGTGAAAAAAAGTCAAATGCAGAAGATCCTTAAAGCAAATAAATTTTATCCGTATAAACCGCACTTTAATCAAAGATAGGAAGAGGGAGATGACGCGAAACGACTTGATTTTTGCTTGTGGATAGGAGACAAAGTTTTAAGTGGAAATGTTGATTTTTACAAATGTATCATGTTTTCTGATGAAAGTACATTTTCTACCAATGGAACCGTTGCAACCCAGCACGTTGGGTACTGGTCTTTAGAAAATCCCGAATTCAGAATTATGACGAGAAGACAATATTTCACATAAGTGAACGTGTGGTGCACGATATCCATCCATGGCATCATAGGGCCATATTTTTTTGATAGCACGTGCAATAGATTATCATATTAAGAAATGCTGGATACATTTTTCAATGATGAACTCGAAAATCTACCATTAAATTTTCGACAAAATATGTATTTTCAGCAAGATGGTTGTCCAGCCCATTTCGCTCGTGAGGTTAGAGTATAGCTTGACCGCAGATTTGGTCCAAGGTGGATTGACAGGAATGGCCCAGTTTTGTGGCCCCCAAGAAGCCCCGACTTAACCTTAGCGGATATGTTTTTATGGGGCTGTTTAAAACAAATTGTTTTTGCTACCGCAGTACCAAATGATATTGAAGTGCTGAAGGGCAGAATTATCCAGGCTGTCCAATCGATATCTCAGGAAGAAATCAGAAATTCTTTCACTTATTTGAGAAAGCAATTAGAAAAATGTATCGAGTATGGGGGTGGAGCTTTTGAATTATGAAATCGTTATCGTATTCTTTTCATGTTAATAAAAATGTTCGTATTATTATTATTATTATAATTACTTCATTAAATAAAGACATTGACAACAAGTATCACCTATTCATTATTTAAGTAAAAACGTTTATTAAGAGTGACTTTTTTTCGTATCTTTCAAACTAAAGTATTTTTACTCTTAAGCAAAATAACATTTTTGCAGTTTTTACCCACCCTGTATAAAAAAAATTGAAGGTTCTTATGATGAATCGTATTTTCTAGACAAGCAAAAACGTTTATTAAGAGTGACTTTTTTTCGTATCTTTCAAAATCAAGTATGTTTACTCTTAAGCAAAATACCATTTTTGCAGTTTTTACCCACCCTGTATAAAAAAATTGAAGTTTCTTATGATGAATCGTATTTTCTAGACAAGCAAAAACGTTTATTAAGAGTGACTATTTTTCGTATCTTTCAATTTTTAGTCCATTTGTCCTCATGTAAACCCCATCCGTGGACATACTGTATACAGGGTGATTCACGTTGAGTGTCCTATTAAAAGTTCTGGCGAACTAAAAAAGATAGCTTTTTCAAATTCGGTGTGCCGCCTTAATAGGACATAGTCTATCTTTTAAAAATATTTTCACAGTTGCTGCGTTGCGAGTTCTACCCGAAACCAATGGCAACATTGGAATTTCAAATGGAACACCCTATATATTATTGCATTTTTGAATTCTACGCAAAATTGTAAGAAACTTTTGTTAATATTTCTCTATACTTATCTCTTGCCGTTTTTGAAAAAAAAAATAATTAATAATTTTTGATAGAAAACCACCGTTTCAATAAAGTTGAGTATTTTCGTGCGTAAACGAGCTAGCTATTTGAAATTTTCACACGGGTTAGATAATACATGTGTTTAAGAATTTCATATGAAATATTGGCGATACTTTATACAGGGTATCTCAAAAATGTATATTTTTTAAAGCAATTTAGAAATAATAAAAAAAATGTTTTTTTAAATGCAACTCCCCGTATTTCATTGTAACATCAAATAGGCAAATAACTTACCTACAACATTGCCATACATCTTCCCATACCTATCTCCCTCCGTTTTTTAAATACAAGCAGAGAAAAATAAATCCCTATTTTCAAGAACTACCCATAAGAAATATACCCGCTTAACCAATGATTTAGCTAGGTAGACCATGGCAAGTTTTTTGTTTTAACTCGTCTTGACGACTATTTGACATGGCAAACAATTTTTAAATTAAGCATATGATAACGAAATGTATCTATTTATTTTATAGCATTAAGCATACAAAAATGAATAAACAAACAAATACGTTATAGTTAATTTAACACAAAAATACAGAAATTAATAATTAAAATGCTTAAAATGTCCACCATTTGCATTTAGGCATTCGTTCAAACACGTCACTTGATTTGTCGTAGTTGCCCTTCGTATTTCTTCAGGAGCTAACTCTTCAAAAGCTCGACGTACCCGGTTTTCCAAATCTTGGCGATTTTCTATTGGGGTTCCTACATACACCCGTTCTTTCATAGTTCCCCAAAGATATGAATCTAGGGGAGTAAGATCTGGGGACCGAGGGGGCCAGTCCCACGGTCCCAAGCGTCTTATCCACCTATCTTCGAACATTCCGTTTAACTCTTGACTCACCCCGTTGCTACAATGAGCAGGAGCCCCATCTAATTGGTACCAGCAAGACATAATTAATTGTAGTGACAACCCATCCAGAAACTCACTAACTGTCATTCTTAAAATGTCCAAATCGAGGTCCAAATACTTATCCGAATTTAGATTTTCTTCGTAGATACAATAAGCAAATTTATTATCCATCAATAAGCAAAAAACGTTAAAACCAAATTGAAATTGAAACCCCCGTTCTTTAACAAATTTCGGATTTTCAACTGCCTAAAAATGATTATTTCGTCGGTTGAATATTCCCTCCCTCGTAAATTTCGATTCATCTGTCCAAATGATTTAAAAATAATGGGTCTTCTTGAATTCTAATTAAAACCATTTCACAAAATTCAACACGCCTCTGGGCATCTCCTGGTAAAAGAGCTTGTTGGGTGATAAATTTAAATGGATAAATTTTATGTTTGGCTAAAATGCGTTGAATAGTTGAATATGAAAGTCCTAAATCTATTTTTGCATTTCGAATTGATGCGTGGGGGTAAACATTAAAATACGCAAGAACATTTATTTCATTATCTTCATTTTCAGTTTGGGGTTTTGCGTATTTTCGAGGTTTTCTAATTACACCCTGATTTTTAAAATTTACTTCATATCTGAAATATCAACACAAAACAAATACGTTTTTAAGATAATCTAAGAAGGGTATAAAAATATTAAAATAGTTACCTTCTAAATTTTTTTTCGTTCATGGGAGGTAAATGGGGATATAATTCATTAAATCTTCTACAGGTTCTTGAAATAACTTTGCTGCACTCCCCGTGCATGTAAAACAAATTTATCTACGACTATTTAATAATAGAAGCATAATGTGTTTGTTAGTACATATATAATGTGGTTCATATTACCATAGTTACTCATATTCCACAGCCGTGGAATATGAGATTTCATATTCCACGGTCCCAACAAAACAAAGTTACCTGAATTACGATAAAAACGCACCAGATCTAGTTTAAGCAGGCGTGAATGGTATTAATACCATAGCAACCGATTGACAAGTAAACGAATCATTTTTTTCCTCAGTCATTTAAGTTTCGCTGTGACATTTTGTTGTTGATTTCAAAGTAAAATATCATGATTTCGGATGACGAAAACGAAATCCAAAGTACCCCTCCAGAAATTCGGACTGCAGCGCATACAGCTTCCCTGGAATTACTACCAGAAAAATCACGCAAGAACTATACGCTAGCGTACGATAATTTTATAGACTGGCGACGAAAAAACAACACAAATTCTTTTTCTGAAGATACCGTGCTAGTATATTTTAAAGAATTGTCAAAAAAATACAAGTCAAGCACTTTGTGGACAAATTATTCCATGATAAAAAGTACCCTTACGTTAAAACATAATGTAAATATTGAACCTTATGGAAAAGTACGCGCTTTACTGAAAAGGCAATCTGAAGGTTACCAGCCGAAAAAAGCAGAGGCTTTTACTGGGGAAGAAATTAACAAGTTTATGGAAGAGGCACCGGATGTTAAATATCTAGCTACAAAGGTAATAATGCATGTGATTTAACACCTTTATCTAAAATAACTAAATATAATATTTTTTTATAGGTTGCATTGATAATGGGGGTAATGGGAGCTTGCCGTTCCAACGAGCTGTATAACATGAAGGTAGAACACATACAATATTATGACGGCTGTGTGCAAGTTCTTGTTCCAACGACGAAAACAAAAATTCCCAGGAATTTTACGATTACCGGAGACTATTATAATATTGTCAGAAAATATGCGGATCTTAGACCATCAAACGTGCCAAATTCTTTCTTTTTAAACTATCAAAACGGCAAATGCACAAAGCAAATAATTGGCATAAATAAATTTGGACAGATGGGTAAGACGATAGCGGAATACTTGCAACTAATAAACCCAGAAAAATATACCGGCCATTGTCTTCGCCGATCTTCAGCTACATTATATGCTGACGGAGGAGCAACTATGACAGCCCTAAAACGTCATGGAGGTTGGAAATCGGCCTGCGTAGCTGAAGGTTATATTGCTGAATCAAAAAAAACTAAAATAGACGCTGCTAATAAAATTTTAAAACAAGTAAACTCAAAATTATGTCCATCTACATCTACCACTGTAAATAATGTTAGCTCCGAAACTTTTTCCATTACTAATAAGAACGATATGAATATAAGTAATATTCCTGCTCCCATTCATTTTCATAATTGCTCTAATTTTACAATAAATTTCATGAAAAATTAGAAATAAGTAATTGTATTTTGTTTAATTATGGTTAACATCGTTGAATTGTATTTTTTAGTTAAGAAATACCATTAATAATAATCCTATTGTAATAAAATGTGTTGCTCTGAATCCATTTTCTAACTTCTTGAATACTGAATAGTCGTAGATAAAGTATAGTATTTGACTCGCGTATAATGGCTATATTACACTCGGATCCTTAAAACACTCGCCTTCGGCTCGTGTTTTAAAATCTCGTGTAATATAGCCTTCATTATACGCTCGTTAAATAATGTACTATTAAAATATCAAGATGTGAATATTCATTTACATTTGCCATTTTTTACGTCATTGTTATCATATGCTTAATTTAAAAATTGTTTGCCATGTCAAATAGTCGTCAAGACGAGTTAAAACAAAAAACTTGCAATGGCCTACCTAGCTAAATCATTGGTTAAGCGGGTATATTTCTTATGGGTAGTTCTTGAAGATAGGGATTTATTTTTCTCCGCTTGTATTTAAAAAACGGAGGGAGATAGGTATAGGAAGATGTATGGCAATGTTGTAGGTAAGTTATTTGCCTATTTGATGTTACAATGAAATACTACAAATAATAATATTTAAAAAAACATTTTTTTTATTAATTCTAAATTGCTTTAAAAAATATACATTTTTGAGATACCCTGTATAAAGTATCGCCAATATTTCATATGAAATTCTTAAACACATGTATTATCTAGCCCGTGTGAAAATTTCAAATAGCTAGCTCGTTTACGCACGAAAATACTCAACTTTATTGAAACGGTGGTTTTCTATCAAAAATTATTAATTATTTTTTTTTCAAAAACGGCAAGAGATAAGTATAGGGAAATATTAACAAAAGTTTCTTACAATTTTGCGTAGAATTCAAAAATGCAATAATATATAGGGTGTTCCATTTGAAATTCCAATGTTGCCATTGGTTTCGGGTAGAACTGGCAACGCAGCAACTGTGAACATATTTTTAAAAGATAGACTATGTCCTATTAAGGTGGCACACCGAATTTGAAAAAGCTATCTTTTTTAGTTCGCCAGAACTTTTAATAGGACACTCAACGTGAATCACCCTGTATAGGTACAAATTTTTATTAAAAAAGTGAAAAATGATAATAATTTATAACGGAAAAATAATTGGTTTTGTATTTTATTGTGTAATATTATTTATCAATATTTTAATAAAGCTGTGTGTTTTGATTGCTTAGTTTTGTTAGAAATACACGGCAAATTTGGTAATTTTCTTCGACCTTGAAAACTGCTATTTGAATAAAAAATGTCACTTAACGTTTTTTCTAACCAAAATTTTGAGTTCTACTAAATAATGTAAAAAAACGCCTTTTAAAAAATATGGTGTTGATCTACTGGGAAATATGACTACACTGGAAAACTAACTTTATTCTCTATTTTTGTTAGTTATCTTCAAGCTGCCACTGTTAAGGTAAGAACAAAAACATATGAGATTGTTGTGTCTGCAGTTTATTATCCGCCTAGACATGCTCTCAAAGAAGAACGATATTTCTAAAAACACGAGGATATAGATTTATCATAGGTGGCGATGTCAATGCCAAACATGTCCAATTGGGATCTAGGTTAACAAATACAAAACGAAAAGAACTTCTTCAAGTAGTCAACCAACTAAAGTGCGAAACATTATCAACTGGCCTTGCCAGACCCCAATCGAATCCCAGATATAACCGATTTCTTCATAACTCGAAATGTATCGGTAAACTATATGAATGTAAGAGAAGCTTGGGATATGAACTCTGATCACTCTCCCATTTTACTCACGCTCAAGGATAGCATTATTATAAAAATGAATTAGTGCCCAAATAAATTGAAGAAAAGCTTCGGATTCCGACTTGAAGAAAACATTAATTTGTCGGTGCCTCTCAGAAATGAAGAACAACTGGATAATGAATTGGAATCATTCATTAAAGCTGTCCAATAAGCTGTATGGGATAATACTCCAAGCAATATAACAAGAATCAAAGGTAACATCTACTCCAAAGAAATTAGAAACCTTCTTTCTGGAAAAATCTGACATCAACCTAGCTCACCAGCAGTTAAAACTATATTAAAATTAATATAACACAACTACTCAAGAAATCAAAGATAACTCTGTTAGTGACTATCTAATGAACTAACAAATGATAGTAAAACTAACAATTAACTTTGGAGAGCTATCAAGAGACTAAAAAGACCAATCCTGCAGAATCCACCAATTAAAAATGCGGAAGGTATGTGAGCAAAAAGCAATATACAAAAAGTCAACAGATAAGCTGAATATCTTGCAAAGACTTTCCAGCGGAATGAAGGTAAAGGCAATCTCGACTGGGAGAATCTTATCCAGGAAGAAGTTACAAACAATCAAGACCGATGCACTAAAAGAAATAGCAATAGAAATTAAGAAATACATTAATCAGAAAGAAGAAACTCCAAGATTTTATCTTATTACCGGGGAAATTCTTAAACAACTCCCACATAAACCAATAGTTATTAATGCATTATTTAGATTAAATATACAATGATTTGGAAAGTAGTAGAAATGATAATGATCCCTAAATCTGGAAGCACCAAATGAAGTATCGTCTTACAGGCCAATCTACTTGCTCCCTGTAATTTCAAAACTGTTCGAAAAATTACTTCTTAAACCACTCAAACCAGTTATTGAAGACAAAAATATAATTCCACCATCAGTTTGGCTTCAGAGAGAACCACTCAACTATAAATCAGGTTCATAGAATCACAGATATAAATGAGAAACCGTTGGGGAAAAGAAAAGTTTGTTCTACAGTCTTTCTTGATGTAACACAGGCTTTTGATAAAGTATGGCACGAAGGACTTGATTTTAAATTAAGCAGGTTCTTGCCTAAACAGTTATAACAAATATTGAAGTCTTATACAGGGTGTTTCCTAACCTCTCTGAAAAAATGAAGGAGGTGAATCCTCACCTTATTTTATGACGAGAATGTGGTATTTTCTTATGTCGCTTCGTTTTCGGAATACAGGGTGTTAAAATTTTTTTTTATTTTTTTTCATTTTATTAATTAAAACCAAACGATATTCTAATGATATTTGTTAAACATAAGGGATTAGAGCACTTTACTTTGGGTCAATTTTAAATTTTACAATTAGTTCATTGGCGGGAATCTGGGTAAAAGAGTAATTTAATTTTTTAGTTATTTTTCGTATTTTTATCATTATGTTGCGTCAAATGATTCGAGTAGGCTTTGTTTCGTTCCATGGCAACCACATTTGTTTTCTCCGTAACATTTGTCTCCTGTTTAACATCTTTCAAATAATATCCTTTTGAATTGTTTTTAAATTTATTTGTACTACATTACATACTTTTCATAATGGCTGAGTTTACCAATCAAGAAATGGCTCAAATTCATTTTATGTACGGTTTGGCAAATGGAGATGCGCTAGAGGCGAGACGCTTATATGCAGAACGTTTTCCTAATAGACGAGTACTTTGTTCGGAAATATTTACAAGATTGCACCTCAGGTTAGAGGACACAGGTAGCTTTGCCAAAAGCAAAATGGGCGGCCGACTACTTACAGTTAGAACCGTACAACTTGAGGAAGAGGTCTTAAACATGGTGAAAAAATCTCCAGGCACTAGTACGAGGAAAATCGGGAAAGAGTTGAATGTGAGTTACAAAACAGTATGGAGTATTTTAAAGGACTATTTAGTTTATCCTTATCACGTAGAAAAAGTGCAAGCTTTGTTGCCTAGAGACTTTCCCGCTCGAGTTAATTTTTGTAACTGGTTTCAAGAAAATTTTTTGAGGGTCCCACATTTTTCGGCCAAAATACTATTTACAGATGAAGCGAATTTTTCCAGACAAGGCATCATAAATGTTCACAACAACCATATTTGGGCGGAATATAATCCTCATGCTATCATCGAAGGACATCACCAGTATACATTTTCTTTTAATATTTGGGCAGGGATTATTGGAGATAGCTTAGTTGGACCGTATTTTTTTCCAAATCGACTTACTGGTGATGTCTATTACAACTTCCTTAGAGATGAATCGCCAGAATTGATGGAAGCAGTGCCATTAAGAACGAGAACTTAAATGTGGTTCATGCATGACGGCGCTCCCCCTCACTTTGCAGTACTTGCTAGAAACTATTTAGATCAACAATATCCTGCTCGTTGGATAGGTAGAGGAGGACCTCACCCATGGCCACCCCGTTCGCGGAATCTAAATCCATTGGATTTTTGTTTCTGGGGTCACCTTAAACAATTCGTTTATACTACGCCAATTGAAACTAAAGAAGACCTTCGACTGCGTATTATTGATGGTTTTAATACGATTCGCGCCAGTCCCGAAATTTTCCAACCCGTAAGAGACAATTTAGCACGTCGTGTACATGGGTGTTAACTGGCTCATGGAGGACATTTTCAGCAATTTATTTGACTTTTGGTCATGTGAGTTCATTATTAAAAGTTTTCAAATGAATTAATAAAATGATTATTATTGCTTTACTATTTTTTTTTAACACCCTGTATTTCGAAAAAAAAGCGACATGCAAAAAACTTTTATACCACATTTTCGTCTTAAAGTAAGGTGAGGATTCACCTCCCTAACTTTTTCAGAGAGGTTAGGAAACACCCTGTATATGAGAAGACGCTTACTCTGAACTTAAAGACATTAGGGCAAGAGTACCACAAGGCAGTGTATTGGGGCCAGTCCTTTACCTACTATACGCCAGTGATATTCCTGAATTAGAACATGACATGATAGCCACCTTGCTGTTGATACTGCTATAATAGCTGTAGGCGAAGATCACGAAGAAGCTGCAATAAATCTGCAAGCATCAGTTAACAAAATTAACAATTGGACTAAGAAATGGAGAATCAAATTAAATTAGGCTGAATCTGCCCATGTAAATTTTTTAAATAAAGGAGACCAACACCTGTTAGCATAAACAATATTCAAATACCATATGTTCATAAAGCTAAATATTTGGGTATAAAGCTGAACGCCAAGCTACGCTGGTGAGCTCATGTCAAAGAGAAAAAGGAAGAACTAGACATCAAATTTGGAAATATAAATTGTCTGCTTGGACGAAACTACACCCTGTCAATATACAACAAAATACTACTGTATAAACAAGTCCTCAAACCAGTATGGACATATGGTATCCAGCTCTGGGGTTGTGCCAGAAAAAGCAAATCAGAAATAATCCAGTGATTCCAAAACACAGTACTAAGGAGCATTGTTAATGCCCCCTGGTATTGCAGAAATAGTGGCCTCCATAGAGACCTAGAAATGGACACGGTTTGCCAAACCATTAGTACATTTGCTCAGAGGCACGCATGCATGCATATGAACCAGAAGACTGAAGAGGATAAAACCTTTTGAGCTAGTGTAATGTGTATTACTGCAAAAGCAGAAGATAGGGCTTGTGTACACATTAATATTAGTGTAATTAAAAGTTTAGAAAAAATAAGGAACCCTAGTGAGTAAGTCCTTAGATATAAGTTTCGTAGTTATAGGAAATTAGGTTTGAAAAATATTACTCATTGATCTAAGTCATGATCAGATTGTAATAACAGAAAACAATTTACTTATGAGTGTTAAAAAAAAGTTGTTTTAATAAGTACTAGTCTATCTCCTTAAATAAGCAAGTTGACCCGTGTCAGGTTTTAAAAAATTACACTATATATTTTTCATATAATGTGATCGCAGAAAAAATCTAAAGTTGCCTCGCGACGCGTTAGTGCGGCAATCTCTCTAAAGCGGTAGAGTATCACTTTCCACTCTTAATACACAAATGTCTACATTGTCATAAATGTTCTTATTTAGAGGTCACCACAAATATACAGGACACCTATTCCCTAACCATTTTATACATACTTGCCCAAGAGTTTTGATTTAGGTTGTATATATACCCTACATTCTAAGGTATTAAGTTAGTAATCTTATTGTTATATACCAACCCATCTTTAATTGAGCTTTACTTCTATATTTCTGGATCTATCAAAGGCGTATGATTGTCTAGATCGAGGTATGCATCTAAAAAAACTTAATCTGTATGGCATTAGGGGAAATGCCCTAAAGTGGTCTGATTCATATTTAAGTCAAAGGACTCAAGGAGTGGTAGTAAGAAAGGGCAACATCAGCTCCAAATCAGAAATAATGCAAAATACAGTGGGTATCCCGCAGGGAAGCATACTAGGCTCAATTTTATTTATAGTCTTTGTCAATGATTTAAATTTTGACATCAACCATCCTTATTGTAATATAACAACATATGCTGATGATACCAACCTATTAGCGGGAGGCGAACAAATTGATGATGTAGTAGATAATGTTGCAAGTAGCTTCAATAAAGGTAAAAGTTGGTTTGAAATAAATAAGCTAATATTGAACAAAGAAAAAACCAATACAGTATTTAATTGATTTGTGATGGGCTACATGCTTGGTGAAATGGATATTCCATGGTAGAGGAAATTAAAGGAGGAGGAATGTAGGAGCGTTTTTAAATCCAAGAAAATATTAACAATTTTTGGTTTATATATTTATGAAACAGTATTATTTTTTTATAAGAACAAAATACATGTACAAAATCAGCATAGGTATAATACCAGAACCAACGAATTAAATTATCCTGTCCATCGTCTAACCTTATCGAAAAAGAGTCCGTACTATATGGGTGTAAGGTTTTTTAATAAGCTAAGTGTTGAAATTAAAAATTCACAAACGGAAAAATTATTCAAAAGATAATTAAAACACTTACTTGTAGACTTAGAGCCATATAGCACAAAAGATTTTTTGGACATGTAAATAACTTAGCTATTTTGTTGTTGACGTCATTTCATTTTATATGTGTTGTGCATTTTTGTATATACGAATGTAATTTGAAATAAAGATATCTAAACTAAAAACTAAAACTACTTACCTCTATTCAATATTCTTTTTTTCTACCACTTTTATTCTCTAACACGTGTGTGCTCTAGAAACTTGTTTAAAAAGTAATTTATTTTTAACAGTTTACTTAAAAATCTTAATTATGTACTTAAAATTAAATAAAAACGGGGCTACTGAGTTCTAGCGATACCAGTATCCCAAAAATCCTTCTCTTAATAATGAAAATTTCAATCACAAGACCAAAGTACGTTTACCGTGCTAAAATTTGAATGTTTCCTTTATTGTTTGTTTCTTTTATTTCATTTAATAGGTTTTATTTATAGATTTCTCATCTAAAATCTTCATTTTTCAACCATCCAGTATGCCGACGTTCTGCACATAACGGTTCACCAATTATACCATTTTACCTTTTCCCAAAGCTCCATTCAAGTTATATACCACCAACCATGTTCTCTGCTGCTAACAGTAATAGCAACATAACTATTTTTTTCAGTCCCCTGATGATGAACGGTACTACGTTTGAAACATGTAGAGATCTATAACAAGAAACAGAACACCATTTTTAATAAACGTGTGCAAACCTTTGCCTCTCTTCTGTTCCTATGTTAGTATTTTGGTATGTAACCGTCTAATAAATATGGCTTCGTACTTCTTGCTGGTTGTATGGAAAATGAATGCTCGGAGAATAGCTACGATGATATTATCGAGTAAGTAGAGAATAAAGATTTTTACACAACATATTTATACAGCTAGTTAAAGTTAATTTCTACCAATACAATTATATTTAAAAATAAGAAAGCTAATCAGTTCACTGCCAATTACATAATCATTGAACTAGTTATAGGAACACCATGTATTGGCCCTTACGATGAGAACTTACAACGTTCTCATAGAAACCGCCGACGAACCATTTCTGGAGATAATATATTTTCTATACATTTTTTGTAACGAAGTATACAGTATTCTTTTTATATTTACTATTGTAGTAAGAACAATAAAGAGTTTCAATCTCTCAAAAGTAATAAATAATAATATTTAGATAATACTTTAAAAAGTAATTTAAAAAATCTTAGACTAGATCATTGTAGTCCAGAAGAACGTAAAGCTATTCGAGATTTAGCCTACGAATTTAGCGACATATTTTATTGTGACAAAATTCCTTTGACTCTCACAAACCAGATTCAACATAAAATCAATTTAACTAATGATCCTCAGATACCCAGAGATCCATAAAGCTGAAGTAAAAACTGAAATAAACAAAATGCCTGAACAAGGCATCATTTAAGATTCGACATCGCCATGGTCAAGTCTCATTTGGATCGTCCAAAAAAAAAATAGATGCGTTCAGCAAACGTAAATGGAGATTGGTAATAGATTACAGAAAACTGAATGAACAGACGATCGATGATAAATATCCATTGCCAATTATCGCTGACATCCTAGACAAGCTTGGAAAATGTCAGTATTTCTCAACGTTAGATCTAGCTAATGGATTCCATCAGATTGAGATGAATCCAGAAGACATCCAGAAAACTGCCTTCTCAACAGAAAATGGGCACTACGAATTTAAACGTATGGCTTTCGGATTGAAAAACGCGCTTTCGACGTTTCAACGAGTGATAGACAATATATTAACAGGTCTTCAAAACCAAGAATGTCTAGTTTACCTTGACGACATTGTCATTTTTAGTACATCCCTCCAAGAACATCTTGAACGTTTGAGAAAAATATTCGACAGATTAAGACAAGCCAATTTTAAAGTGGAACTGGATAAATCCGAATTTATTCGAAAAGAGGTCAGTTACCTAGGACATATCATAACCAGTGAAGGAGTAAGACCAAATCCCAACAAGATCGACGCAATAAAAAAATTCCCAATTCCCAAAACGCCTAAAGAAATCAAAAGATTTTTAGATTGATCGGTTACTACCGAAAATTTATCAAAGATTTTGCTCGTATTACCAAACCTTTAACCCAATGCTTGAAAAAAGATTCCAAAATCGTTCATAACCAAAATTTTGTATCAGCCTTTGAAACTTGTAAAAATTTATTAATGAACTCGCCTATATTGCAATACCCAGACTTCAGTAAACCTTTTGTATTGACAACTGATGCATCGAATGTTGCTCTCGGAGCGATATTATCACAAGGTGCTATCGGCTCTAATAAACCTATAGCTTTTGCATCACGGACATTAAATGACAGTGAAGCAAAATATAGTACAATCGAAAAAGAACTATTAGCGATCGTTTGGGCTTATAAGTACTTCAGACCGTACCTATTTGAACGAAAGTTTACAATATATATAGATCATAGACCTCTAGTTTGGCTGTTTAAACTACGTGAATCTAACAGTAAACTTGTAAGATGAAGATTAAAGTTGGAAGAATTTGACTATAACATTGTTTACAAAAAAGGCAAATTAAACCTTAACACAGATGCATTATCGAGAATTCAAGTCAATGCAATAGGAAACGCATCTATGTCGTCGGTTTAGAGGTAAAAGTCACTAAGTACAATTTGTAAACAAAACGAGTTAAATGTCACGAAGTGTTTCTTAGTAATAAATCTACAACAGGAAAAACTTATTAAGTGTCTAAAGATATTCTAATAAGTTCCACGGTAAAGTAAATATCATTAGTTGCAAGATTAGCTTCCAAACAAATTCGTAAAAGTTCGCATATAAAATTTTGCCTCTACCGTACTTAGTGAGTTTTAATATAGTGACGCCCGTTGTTTACGTTCTTACTGTTTGTGAAATAATAGTTTATTTTTGTGTTTTTTAACCAACAATTAATAGCTTCGTTCGTACAAGCAAATTGCTAACAGATTGCCAACTTTTCTATGCGCATGCGCAGTTTGTGATCGATTGTGAACTGGTTGGAAATTTTGCGCTCTGCGAACGTACCAAGAGCAACTGACAGATTACAGATTAACTGGCTAATGACAGAAAATTAACCTATAAATATTTTAAATAAAAACAATAAAAAGAGTGCATTAGGAACAACAAAATTTGCAAAATGCAAGTGTCAAGTGTGTTCATGTTCATATCTCTCAGCTATGTCATTGGCCACCCTCTTGCTTACTCTAAACTGTTCCAGAAATTTAGTGTCATTATATTGTTGAACAGTTAGTTTCCTCCCAAAATTGTCTTTTTTTGGTCTTCGGTGAACGTGTGCATTAATATAACTCATCATCTACAAGACTAACTAAATTCATTGCCTTGAAACATCTTTTGAGGTTAATTTTGATTTTTGATTTACCAAATACGCCAAACTGCGCAAGTCCTCAACTAAAAATCCGCTCGCAGTCAGCGAATTATTCTGACGGTTGAAAACCCATCCATAACCAACAATCGGGCCTGTGCGAACATGGGATTTTCTATCAGCGGTTTGCGATCTGCCATGTGCGAACGCTTTTAAACAAACGCGCATGCGCTAACAGTTTGCCGACGGTTTCTGACCTCTGTACGAACGAAGCTAATGTTCAAATTATGTCTTCAAAGACGCAAAAAATAATGCAAATGTGTGCAGATAACAATGAGGTAAGTACTAATTAAAAATACAGGTTTAAAAAGTAAAGTGAGGTTAGGATTTTCATATAAATTTAAAAAGAATGATATTTAGAGTACAAAGGCATGAATTCTAAAAACTAGGATAGTGTCATGTAACGCTAAGTGTTTCGTCTATTAAGAACTATTTTTAAATGAGTTATAATGTATAAAAACATCATCTGCTCTTGTAGTTATGGCAATTTGTTTTTTTTTTCACGATCCTAATTTTACGGTGTTTTTCTAATACTGCAAATAAGTAATCTACAGTGTACATTAGTGTACAATCTATGTCTAGATTTAGTTAAAAGAAGTTTTTCGTGGCTGCATTGCCCCATTCGCGCCGGTCTCTTCTCCTGCCTCGTTCCTGCCTCGCTTCGATTCTTGGAATTTCGTCTGGCCAACGAAAGGCGGCGTTGTCACGTTTACTGCAGTGTTTCACTTAGTCTTTCGTTCTGAACAACTGTATTATTGTTTAGATAAACATTATGTATATTTTCTGTCTGTATTTTGTGGTTTGCACAGTTTTTAGAATTATAGTTAGGTAAATTACATTTTTTCAATTATTTCAAATACGGAAATAGAATCAGATGTTTGTATCTAATAATGATATTGCAATATTAGTAATTATTTATTTATTTAGCGTATGGCAATACAACATACAACATATAAAAATACATAAGATATAAGTAGGCAACACAATATGAAAAAAAAAACATATTACAAGCAAACATCCAAACTATCTATATATTCAGTCGTGGACTCGGTTGCCAGCAGGAAGTCGACCATGTTTCCCCCATAAGCTCGTCTAGGGCATTCTTCGACAATATGGCGGATGGTCTGCCACTCATCTCCGCAGTCGCATTCAGGGCTGTCCAGTCTCCCCCATCTGTACAGCGAGGCGGCACATCTTCCATGATTTGTTCGGATCCTGTTCAGGCCGCTCCAAATTTTTCTTGGCTTGTCAAAACCCGGAGGCTTTGTGTTGATGCATGGCATGCTTTGAGATTGTGCGGGCGATTCTTCCAGCCACTCGCTCATCCATTCGTTTTGCATGTTAAAATTGTCGTCTGGGATCAGGGAGCTACGCATTGGTGGGTGTCTAGATCGAAGTCTGCCTATTTCAAGGTCCTCAATGTCTAGGTGTACTGGCAGTTCAGGATTACTACAGATTTTCTTGTACTCCCTTCGGAGGGCATCTTTTCTCCTTAGATGTGGTGGGGGTATATGGCTCAATGTGGGTAGCCAGTAGCTAGGAGTTGATTTAACTGCCCCGGTTATGAGCCGCATTGAGTTATTGAGTTGTACGTCGACTAGCTTTGTATGTGCGCTGTTCAGCCACACCGGTGAGCAGTACTCGGCAGCGGAGTAGACCAGTCCCAGGGCAGATGCTCAGAGAGTGCTCTCTAGGAGCCCCATGAAGTTTCGCACAGTTTATGGAGAATGTTGTTTCTGCTTTTCAATTTAGATGCAGTATTTGTTAAATGGTCTTTAAAAGACAGAGTCCGATCCAGAGTAATGCCTAGATATTTAGGCTTTTTGTTATGGGTCAGTCGCTTGTTTTCGAATTGGACGTCGAGTTCTGTGTTAGCCAGTGAATTTGTCAGGTGGAAGCATGATACTTCAGTCTTGGCTGCGCTAGGAATGAGTCTCCATTTTTTAAAATAGCGTCCCATATCAGCCAAGTCCCGGGTTAGGACTTCCTCCGTTCTCGTCAAGGATCTATGTTGCGTGGCCATCGCCCAGTCGTCCGCATAGCCACACTTCCTGGACTGTGTTTCAGGCATGTCTGAAATATACAAGCTGAACAGTAATGGGGCCAGCACTGAGCCTTGTGGTAGTCCGTTGTTAAGCTTTTTTAAACCGCTAATTTTTCCTCCCATCACAACATTAAAAGTTCTATTGGAGAGCATTGCGTCAATAAGCCCAATGGTTTTCTTGCAAGGCACTTTCTGGATTAGCTTGTATATAACGCCCTGTCTCCACACCGTGTCATAGGCAGCCGTGAGATCTATAAAGACTGCGGAGGTTTTTAGTTTGTTTTGGAATCCTGCTTCTATGTGGGTGGTTAAGGAGAGCACCTGATCAGTACAGCTTCGCCCTGGGCGAAACCCAGCTTGTTCTACGGGGATAGCGTTCAGTATTTTTGGGCCCATCCTGTTATAAATTAATCTTTCCAGGAGTTTGTATACGAAACATAGAAGGCATTAGCAGAGCCAAATGCCAGTACTTAGATATTAGTAATATACCTATGGTATGTATTTTCTAGATTCCACACGATGCTGTCTGCGATCTAAATATGAATGGTGTTACATTACATCCCAATTTGGATTTAACTGCCAATTTCACCGACTTTGAAGAGGTACCTACTTTATAAATAATAATTACAGAACAATACATAAAAAAAATTCAGAATGAAGAATTTCAATTTTATACATTAATGTACCTTAATAAATCGGTGTTTTTTTAGGGTCCCGGTGAAATTATCGGCGACTTACTTCAGCGTACAACTAGCTTCGATACTTCTAGGCCATCTGTGTCGGTACAGCTTATTTCAAATTTACCTACCAATGAGCGAAACTTGGAAATGGTTTCTCCGGTTCCTGAACTAGATACTAGGGTTTACGAAGAAAAATTACCTAATCCCAATAGCTTTTTAGATGCCAGAAACAAAAGAAAATGTTCTAATTCGCTTGTTGGCTACGACTCATCAAGTTCTGCTGTTTATGACTCTGATGCTGACCCAGAGTATAAAGTACCTGAAACACTAACAGATTCTGAACTAGATGAATTAGCCAGTAAATCTACAGATGTGAAATGTCGGTGGGCAAAAGCAAAAATCGACACCTGGAAATTTACTGAAGTTAAAAAATTACGATCACAATGTAAACCTTATACTACAAAGATAGGCCTGAAATCAGCCAAAGCACCTAAACCAGTAAACTGTGGTAATTGTCGCTTTAAATGTACCCGACATTTTTCGCAAGAGGATCGTTTGCTTATTTGTAAAAGTTACTGGGAACTTGACTTTAAACGTCAAAAAGACTTTATTATCCAATTCGTAAAAACTGAAACACCTAAACGACTTAAAGTGGAAGCTAACAAACAAAGAGTAATGTCCAAACAATAATATTTAAAAAATGTTGACGGAACTTATAGAGTTTGTGCAAAGTTTTTTGATAAAACTCTTTGTATATCCAATGGACCTATTAACACTGCTGTAGCACATGTCAATGAATATGGCACTTTTTCGGGAAATGACAATAAAGGACACAAAGTACATGATACACTAAAGCAAGTTTACGAGCAACATATTGCCAGAAAAGATGATTGCAATAGAGAGAAAGATAAAGATAAAAAAAAGGGCTAACGAAGACGAGGCATTTTAAACAATAACATTTAATCTACAAAGTGTGCTTCAAATACCTTCTTCAGATATAGGACAGCTGTATTACAGTCGAAAATTGTGTCTATACAATTTTACAATCTATGAAGGAGGGAAAGAAAACAAAGGTTTTTGTTACTTTTGGAATGAAGTACATGGAAAGAGAGGGTCAAACGAAATCGGATCATTACTTCTAAAATATATAGAGAGTCTTCCTGGTACCATTACTCACTTGACGATGTTTTCGGATACTTGTGGCGGTCAGAACCAGAACCAGTAAATTCGAAACACTTCTTTCTCAAGTCTGAAAGAGTAGCCCAGGAACTATCTTTTATGGAACTAACTTGAAATCGCGGAATACCCGAAACAAAGAAAAGGTCATTAAGACAGCTTATGGTCCAGCAATTCGGCAGTAACTATGAGGATGTCCAGAGATTGCAGTGGTACAAAACCCTCTTAAATGGAGAAGCCTTTCAGCAAAATAATGAGGAGGAAACTACGTGCGATTGTCTCGAGGCGGAGCAGTCCGTTTTTATATAGCTTGAAAACCCATTATGTTTTCTTTTTAATAAATATGAGTTATTTTTAAGTTATGTTTATTGTTATAGTATATTCTCTAACTAATAAATATTTTTGATAAACAATATTACTGCTTTTCTGTCAAAAGAAGCAGCAAACTCCAACCTTCAATCAAAAACCGATAAATCCAAATTTGTTTCTTTTAAAAACAAAAAGTCTCAAGTAACTTTCTCAACTTTATCTGACGCCCAAATGTCACCAATACAAACGCTTAAAAGTTGGAATTTGTTGGGGGATTGGCCTGTAGAAATTTTTCAACTTTTTCTCGAAATCATAAAAACTGGATTTATCGGTTTTTGCATGTGAGCTCCTCATATATTAATTAATTCGTGTGACATTTGTCAACGAGCAAAATACGCGAGGAAAAAACCGTATACACCAGTAATGCCAGATACACCTTCTAAACCATTTCAGATTGTTCATATTGACATATTTTTCTATGATAATATGTTTCTAACCTTAGTTGACTCATTTTCAAAATATGCCCAAGCTATCCAAATCCCAGGAAAAAATGCAATTAGTTTTGCAAACGCCCTAATGAAATCCTTTTGTTTTTGCGGAATCCCTGAAAGACTAATAAGTGACCACGGAACCGAATTCAACAATGACACTATTAAAAAAATTCTAAATCTACATAAACGACTATTATCGAACACTTACGATTATTAAAAGATAGTTTTCCTAATGAAAAAGAAAATATAATGGATTATGCCATAATTGCCTACAATAATTCCATTCATAGCGCAACAAATTATACACCATTCGAACTTACACACGGACATACAATAAATGTCTAGGTCCTTATACAATTACAGATATGTTAGAAAGAAACCGTGTAGAAATTACTTTGAAAAATAACCCCACGAAAAAGGAAATTATCCATATAAAAGAACTAAAACGCCCACCTTGTATTGTTTCAGACTCTTCACCAATGCCTTCAGCGGACTAGAATACTCGAAATTCCATGAAACAAAAAATAACCCGGGACTTTTACCTTTAAAGCTTGGCACTGTCTAAAATAAAGTCAATTCCTGGTCAATCATCCAAGTATTTGACCTATCAGACCTAATCGAAGAATTTCATAACCTCCAACATCAATATGTACGTATAAAAAACGCTTTTGAAAATAAAACAAGCATTGGTGAAAGCTACAAAAAAGTTTTTACAATTCATATAATCTAGAACGATTATTCGAAAATAAAATTATGATGCAAATATATCAACTAAATCCTTTAGCTATAACTAGATCTAGAAGAGGGCTGATAAACGGCTTAGGTTCTATTATAAGATTTATGACGGGAAATCTAGATCAAGAAGATGCCCAAAAATATGAAAAAGCCATTAATACTCTACACAATCAGGATAAAATAAAAACCATTGTACAATATCAAATATCATTACTTACAGAATCAATCCAAACTTTTCAAAATAGCACCCAAAACTTAACAAAAAACCAAATTGTTCTGAAGGAACGAATCGATTATATAGAACAACTGTTATACGCATTAGAATCCGAAAGTATTGGAACCTATTACTACTTTTTTATTGAAATTGTAATTTCCCCAATAATAATAGAATTTTAAACTATTTACGATATTTTAGAGAAAATAGAAATCGCCATTAGTTTTCCTAAATTAAACACACTTCATAATTCTTTAATTGAACCGAAAACTCTATTAAGTGAAAAAGAATTTATTTCCAGATATTTAATTGACAATAAGCTACCGTTTGAGCCGAAATTTAAAAATGCCCTAATCTTTGAAAAAATTATAGAAATTAAAAGTTATAGTAAGGGAAACCAAATAGATTTTATAATTGAAATACCAATAGTAAAAAGGGAAAATTATAATTACTTTCACTTATATTCACTACCAGCCTTCCAAAATGAATCTTTTCAATTAATAATACCTCAATCTAAATATCTCATAATGAATGAGCAGAACTACTTTCTTTTCGATACACCATGTATAGAAATCATTCCTTAATAAATGGATTGTGCTAATTCCCAAGTTGACTGTAGCTGTGCAAAAGTGCGGTAAAAATCGCGAAAATGTACCCTTAGGAGGAAGTTACATATTAAAACTTAATCCTACCTGTGAAATAAGAATCAACGATATTCTCATACGCAATTTTGAAAATCCGATACGCAAATTCGAAAATATTATACATACTTCCAAAACTTAACTTTACTTACCCAGTATATAAAACAATTACAAATCTAAATCCGTTCGAATTAGACAGTATTAAGCTCAATGAACTCGGTGCGGTAAAAAGTGCTCTGGAATTGAATAAACAAAATATTGACTCTATCGAGAACAAAACATTCGACTTCGATAATATCGACGGATGGACAGTATTGATTTATATTATAATAATACTTATACTATTGCTTGTTTTCTATAAGTTTTACAGTCAAAGATGCATTCCAAAGCAAAAAGAAGCTGTCGGGGGCTTCTGAGTGATACACGCTTACTCACGAGCTAGAATAGCGACATTCTCGTACATTTACCGGGATCTATTTCTAACGTAGCCTGAAACTTATTAGTGCGGTCATACTGTATATTGGAGGTAAATGTTAACGATCGAATTTCAATACTCACATCAACGACGGTTTTATGACTGAGAGTAAAATGTTTTTTTTTTTCTAAAAGCCGAACGCTATCTGAAGCAGTTGATGTAAGGCATTACCATACTATTAAATCTATGTCGCCATGAGAGGATATAACCATTAACGTATTCCTTTTACGTGCTCGACTAGTCCAGAGCTTCGCAGGGGCTTAAAACCGCATTCGCTTTAAAATTTAAGTTATACAATAGAATCGCTCCCGTTTTGTCTCCTTCTCCTTTTAAGCCTTACGGTAGGGGTGGAAAATTTTTTAAAACTGGAGTGAGATAATTTAAAATAGAGGGTGCACAAATTTGGTAATTTTAAATATTTAACTAGCTACTTCAAAACGGTATTAAGGAACTTTCTAATATAGGTCGTTTCGGGAGGAAACGCGATTGGTAATAAAGGCAAATATAAGAAAAAATTATGGGCCTCGAAATGCCTTATTTCTGAGATTCAGGATGTTAAAAAAAACTAAGTAAAAAACGAACCAAATTGACAATTTCAACTTCAACTTCTGAAAATCTCGACAAAATAAATATAACTTCAAAGTTCAATTAAATCGATTCAACTCTAGAAGAGATATTAGAGACCCTGCATAAAATTTCCCCAAAAAAAATTAATAACAAAACAAAATCTTCCGGTAGGGATTATTAAACCTAAGAAATATCAAAAGTATCAGCAAACTAAATGTGAAGTGCAAAAACTGTTAATCCAATAAGATTAATGCTTCAATTAATGACATAAAAGAAATAAAAAATGGAGGCACTGTAATGAAAGCAAATTGAAATGAACAAATAGAAAACTTTAAAAAACTTTCTGCAGAAAAACTTCACTAAAATTATTGAATTAAAATATCGAAGTTAAATCCACCAAAATTAGTACTCATAGGATCCAGCAAGAAATATACAGACATTGAAATATATTGATATCTGATCTAAAGATTAATTACATAAGAAAATCAAATTTTTCAAAAAAAAACATGTTATTTTTATAGAAACAAATGAAGAAACTTATAGGAAGCTCGTTAATAAATATTTTTGTCTAGGATGGGACAAATGTCAAATAAAAAAAAATTTAAATATAAGAACTTGCTACAAATGTTATGGATACGGTCATAAAACTAAATTATGTGAGAAACCAAATACTTGCCCTATTTGCTCATGAGAACATTCATTTTGAGAATGTAAATAAAAAAATCCTAAATGTAGTAATTGTAGAATATGTAATCTTAAATATAGTAAAAATGTATGTGCTAAAGATAAAGATTTAAGTGAAAATTGTCCGATGCACCAACAAAAAACCATTGTAGCAAAAGAAAGAATTAATTACCCTTAATAAGCATAGCTGCCTGTATACGAAACGTGAAAATATTATATCTAAACTCAAGATCAATCAAAAATGAAAAAGATGAAGTTTGGAGACAGAACTGATATTGTAATAGCTACAGAAACATGGTTACACAAATCAGAAAATAAACATAATAATCTAAACTATTACAATTCCGTTTTTGCAACTAGAGGAAAAAAATGAGGGGAGTAGGGATTTTTATCAAAAATAACCTAAATTTCGAAATCATCGATTCTATAGACCACCTTCAAATAGTAAGTGTTTCTTAAACTTGTTTGATGAGGTATTGGAAAATTTAACAAAATTAAAAATATATTGCATTGTTGCACAGCTTTTGAAGTTTATGCACGTACACATTGTTGTTTTACTAGCAAGCACCTTTCACAAAAGAACCACCTCGGTTACAGTTGTCATGAGCTTGAGCTAGCTAAGGTAGGTGGTGACCTTAAACTTTACTTACAATTTTAAAATACCAACAATTTTATTTTGTTGCCGCCATATAAGGTTATAGGGTTACACAATTACTACTTTATAAAACGCAAGTTTAACAATACTCAACTTTATGAAACTGAAATTTTATTTTTTAAACGTTGGTAATGCTATTATTTATCAAATATTTTATTCTGTTGACGTATGCCATGGCAAGTTGGAACTATTAATACAATATCCTTTTCCAGTCATGTATATTTGGTTGCATTAATACGGAAAAAAAAAATATTTTTTGACAGGAGAAGCTCGCTCAGTTGACAATATTCAACTTTAAATCTAGGCATACAAATTTACAAGATTTGTATTTCTTTCTTAATGCGAAATAAAAATCAGAGTATAAAGTACATGTTTTATTAAGCTATTAGCCATTCATGTAAGTTGTAAATATTTCCATCGGAATATTCCCGAATGGTTAGAATATCTTGGCAACTTGTTAGCATATTGGGAAAACAAATATTTTCAAGGCTGCGAATATTCGAAGAAACTTTCGCGAGAAAGTTCGCAATTTGACAGCGGTATTTTTGGGTTTGTTAAATATTAGAATAATATATATATATTTAATATTATTTTTCTATGTAAGTTGTAGAACTATATAATGAGAAAATTCCAGAAAGAATATTATAAGACCTTGCAAATATTGTCACACAAGTAGACAAACATAATGAAACTATTTGAACGTATCTTTTTCGTGTCATTGCATCGAGAGCGTCGGCTTTCCAACATGGAATATATTTGCAATTTGCCCGCTGTCACGGATTTATGTCGAGAATGCGTCCGAGGTGTTATCCAATTCTGAATACCAGTCCAGGTATAATAGTTTTGGTTGAACGGGATTTAGCAAATCACGACTGAGTGGTTTTAAAATCCTGTTAAAGTTTTTGCTTGCGTTCTTTGGAAAGCAGCGCAAGAGCTACGTCTCTGAAAATTTTAAAGAATTGGTGGATTTTGTTAACTGTCTTTTAAATAGGAATGATTGCAAACATTAATAAGCATCTTTAATTCCCGTTACAAAAATATTTTCAGTTCTTCAAATCTGTCTTACACATAGTCAAAAATTTGAAAACGGCGGATTTTTTTATTTCCTGAATGAATCTTATTTTGTTTGCCAATGCAGGTTTTCTATTAGGGAACGTACATACTTGTCCCTAAGCGACAAATAGAGCGCGTCGCGAACTTCACTGGATCTAGTATGGACTGGCACAACAGCGCGTTCTGACCGTTTTGATTACCTGTCGTCACTTTCAATTCTTTACAAAAAAATTAGGTACTGATTTTTTTTTATGAGCTGTTAAACTATTCGGCCTAGAATCTAATAATGAATGTTATGACCAGTTTATGGAAGCTGAATATTTGAAAGTTGCCTTAGTCCCACTCAATGATAATGAAATTGCCCCAATTATTAAGATTCTTGGGAAAACCCCGCATTTTCACACAGTTAAAACATTTGCAGTTAATAAAGAGAAGGATTATTAATTATAATTCACGCCAACTCCCCTGTCATTGAAGATTCAAATGACGATAGTGACAACGAAACATAAGCAAATTCAGAAAAGAATAAAGCTTGACAAATCAAATAAATTGAATTGAAATATATTTATCGGCAAGGGAGCAATAAGTTGACGTAGAAAAGAATATACCGGGTGTTGCATCGTCGAGCGGGACATAGGAAATCCCATGTAATTTTAAATGGGGTCTATTATTGGCTTCCCTAATTATTTTAGAGAAAAATTCTATTTAGGTTTATTAAAGAGCACTAAAACCCACATTCAAAAGAATAACTTTAGATATTTTTGATGAGCCCGTTTACGGGTTATCGCCGATTTCTTTTTAACTATTTCTCCTTTTTATGGCCCCGTATTTGCGGGCACCAGTCAAGGTAAAAGATGACTGTCAAATAAAGTTGTCATTTTGAAATGTGTGCTTTATTGTTAAAAAAACTCGTACATCGAAAATATTAAAGGTGTATTTATGAGTACAAATTAATCTGAATAAAACTAAAATAAAGTATCCAATTACAAGGTTAATTATGACATTTTACATGTTTCAATATTTTACTAATTAATAGGTAGGTACTATTAAATTGTTAGAACTTTAGGATTTAAGAAGATGTTCAAATATTCCTCCATTGACTGCTAGACAATAACCGAGGCGATCATAAAATTCTCTTCTTACATTCGCTAGTTGGTAAACTGAAATTCTATTGCATTCGGCAGAAATAGCATTTTTTAACTCGTCTAGATTTGGGTATTTTTTATCTTTGTATATCCTGTTTTTTAAATGGCCTCAGAGAAAGAAATCATTTGGCGATAAATCAGGAGACCTGGCTGGCAAATTTACTGTATGATTTAAGCCAATAACATTTCCATTAAAAGCACGGTTTAAATATTCCCGGACAGCCAGGGTACTATGTGCCGGGCAGCCATCCATTTGGTACCAAACTTCCTGATTTTCCCTGGCGGCATCATGTAAAGTAGGTAAAATATGATATTCAAGTAGTTCCAAAAAAATTCTGCATTTAAATTTCGTGTAAAAAATAATGGCCCGATAATATTTTCTCCGAAAATCCCAGCCCATACATTAACTTTTTGTGGATATTGCGTCCTTGTTTCCACAAACCTGTGTTGGTTTTCTTTGCTCCAATATCGATAATTTTGAACATTGGGTTCATTGTTTAAGGTAAATGTGCATTCGTCAGTGAAACAAATGTTTTTTAAAAATTCCCTATCCATGTTTGCTCTTTCCATCATATCAAAACAAAACTCCTGTCGTCGTATTTCGTCCCTATCTCTTAGCTCTTGGTGCTTTTCATATTTGTATGAATAATATTTATGTCGTTTCAAAGCTCGTAACGCTGTGGTGTGATCTAATCCTATGTCATCCTCAAGTTTCCTTGTGCTGATCTTCCCATCATTTTCTTCCACGCACAATAAAACTTGCAAGTCCCTATCATTTCTTGCATCTCTTCTTTGTTCCTGCCTTTCTTCACATCTGCAGTTATTTATTACAGTGCCTTTTGTCTCAAATTTCTTGATAGTCCTTTCGACTGTAAATTTTGCAGGTATCGGTCTATTCGGATACAGAGCAGCAAACATGTCTGACACATTTTGATAACTATTTCCTTAATAATACCATTTAATCATCAATATTTTTTCTTCAGAAGTGTAATTCATAGCTAATATTTTCGATGTACGAGTTTTTATAACAATAAAGCACACATTTCAAAATGACAACTTTATTTGACAGTCATCTTTTACCTTAACTGGTGCCCGCAAATACGGGGCCATAAAAAGGAGAAATAGTTAAAAAGAAATCGGCGATAACCCGTAAACGGGCTCATCAAAAATATCTAAAGTTATTCTTTTGAATGTGGGTTTTAGTGCTCTTTAATAAACCTAAATAGAATTTTTCTCTAAAATAATTAGGGAAGCCAATAATTGACCCCATTTAAAATTACATGGGATTTCCTACGTCCCGCTCGACGATGCAACACCCGTTATATATTTGATTCGGTGTAATTGATATTTGTTTGACTCCTAGGCCTTTTGCGGGTATACCAGGTGCCGGTAACTAAGAACTGAATAATTTTTTCAAAGGAAAATCAAAATAACTCTTAAACCGGTGGTGATATTGATTTGCGGTTTGGACGAGTCATTTCCAATGCAAATTGTCTTCCATACTACTAAAAAAAGTTATATCATTTAATTTAAAAATACCGATAGATATCAAGAAAGAAGTTAGATTGAATGACAGCGCCATTTTAAAATTGTATTAGCAAGTTTGTGACCATTCCTGAATCATTTACTTAAACTCCAAGGAATTGCCTTTTAAACAAGAAAATCAGTTGAAGGATAACGATATAATGACAGCTTTTTAAAAATGTGTTAAAGGCTTCCCACATTCCTTTATTACGCGAGATTCGAAATAATTCCAATAATAAAAGTTGTAGTGAACGATCTACTGACCTTAATTATTTATTTGTTCCTCTACGGTTAAGTGGCATTTTTTGTGCTAAAACAAGCTTTCAAAAATGAATGAACCGTTACGCCCTTTTGTGCCAATTTCTGAAACTTTAAATCATTTTAAAGTGATTTCTATTGACAATTTTTATAATGATAGTTTTTTTTCAAAACTGTGAGACGTATTGTTTCCGAATTATGGCCGCTCCGCATCCTTATCCGGACACCCTATATATAAATATTTGCCAATAGCTCTTCTATCTCGATAAAGACCGATCCCTTCAAGGCGCTGTTATAGGGAAACTCGACCTGGCACTAACAAGGTCGTAGTTAGCAATTCGATGTCAAGAAACAAATTTAAAAGTATTCATAGATTCTTTCATCTAAACGATAATTAGACCATATAAATAAAATATCCCAGGAATTGGTCCGTCCGCTTGGAAAGTACTTTTTATTAGATTAGGCAATGAAATCTTATTAAGGAAGACAGAAGACAGAAGAAGAAAGTCTATAAAATTCGGTCTCAAATTGTGGTGTATATTTAATGGGTACCTTGTAAAATTTAATGCATGTACTGGTGCTGGAGATAGAATAGAAGGAAAAGTCTTAGGCTGCAGTGTGGCTGAAAAACTGTCTTTCGATTTTCTCCAAAAACGAATTGTCGTCTTCCTCGATAATTATTTTATATTTACTTTATCAAACACCTTTCCAGAAAACAAGCTGTTTTTTGTCGGCACAGTAAGATCGAATCAAACAGAAAAAGCTCCTCTAAAAGATTTAAAGAAAGAGAAGAGAGGCACTTATTACACCATCCGTGATGAAAGCTTTAAGCTAACATTGACCCAATGGCATGACAATGGCCAAGTAGCTGTGATATCAAATATGCAGGAAGAAAATGACTACAAAATGAAAGATTTATGCAAACGTTGGTTCAAAAAGGAGAAAACTACTCTACAGGTTGATAAACCATCTATTATACACCTTTTCAACAAGGGAATGGGAGGTGTAGATAGGTTTGACCAAATGAGAGGTTTGGAGAGGACCTAAAGCCAGAGCAAAATGCCACTGGCCCTTGTTTCGCTCTTGTCTAGATGGGTCAGTTGTCAATATGTGGTACTTATATCGCCGAGCACTTTAAACACGAGATGAAACCATTTCACTGCGTGAGTTTCAAAATAAGATAGTCTCGGCAATTTTATTCTCGCCACCTACTACGTATATTACCGAACCTAAACCAAAATCACAGTCAAGTATATTACCAGAAATTCGTTTTGATGAAAAAAACACTGGATTGATTTACAAAAAACTCAGCGCCGTTGTGGCAAATGTGGAAAATGCACTAAATTTTCATGTCTAAAATCCAATGTGGGCCTGCACCCAACAGCATATTTTCGCCAGTATCATTAAAAATAATGTTTCTTTGTGCAAAGTTGTGTTACTCTTTCGTTAAAATTCTATAATAAAATGTAATTGAAAATATCTTTCTTGCAACTTATTCATTCTCGTATTGCAAAAATAAAATTATATATGGAAGGCTAAATCTGGGATATTATTAAAATTTAGATTTTTTGATAAACGGCTTTACAGTCTTTATTTAACCCTTTATAGGATACTGGTTCATATTTCAACCCAGCGTCAAAATAATTATTTCCTGTTGGCACACCGGTTTGATATTCGGCCAGTTTGTTTATATGTAACTGCGCAAACGAATAATGGTTTAATATTCGACCATATACTTACGTAGTCTGAATTACTGACAAAGTGGTCGAAATTTCAACCAGTGTCCGATTAGGATAGTGATCAAGAAGTCACATGTTTACGTACTGTCTGACAAAAACTGTTGTTTTTGTGTTAATATTGCTAATAATTTTGTGAAAATTTGTTGGTAAGTACATTAAAATACGTAGCTTTCGATACGCCAATTATAATATTGATAAAACTTATCAGCAAGATAATATTTTGCTTTAAAATTAAACATAACCTCAAAATTTTTAAATTTCTAACATAATTTTACGTTTTGCATTCTTATGACATTTATTTTAAGTATGTAACATACAGATACACATAATATATAACGTAATGCCATTGCGGCAAAAAGGACTAACCATTACAAGGGTTTGTAACCAATTCACTACGCATTCTGGACTACAATCGCCTGTTATGACAACCATTTAAAAAAGACGAAAGAGGACGTCAGATCCTAGCCTCACTGATGAGCGCGAGGAAACGACTAAACATTTTAATTTCCACTAATTAAAGGTTTCACAGACAGTCATATATAATAACTTGCTATAAAATAAAGGAAGATCGAAAAAGTTGAAGGGGAACTTTATTGTCGGAAATTAATTGATGGGGGTGGTTAAGACTTTATTCGGTTTATAGAGATACAACAGAGGATTCTTTTTCTTTACAGGGGACAACAATGGAATCAAAACGTAGAATAAATTTGGATGAATTGGAACATGGAAATCCTGCCGACGTATTCGACTTTATCGATGGACTAGATGACGACCAAGCCTTCGATTCAGACCTGGGTGGAGATTCAGACGCTGATGATAATGTGGAGCCTTATTCTTCTTTGCCACGTACATCTACCCGACCAAAAAGAAGTTACGCTGATATGACCAACGGCACAGATTATGATAGCGACGATTCTATAGCTGACCCAAACTTTGAACCAAATTCAAATGAACAACCAAGAAGAATCTCCTCCTCTGATGAAGACGAGCCTGTTGCCAATTTGATTTCTTCGCAAAGGCAATCCAATCAAAGTCCTACACCTAATTTACCTCAAGGAGAACAAGGTTATAAGTGGTCAAAAATCCCATACCTACCCCATATTTTTGAGGCAGTCAGGTTCGTTGAATCTGTTGGACCGAATGTAGCAGTGAGTGATTCTCCTATTGAAATTTTTCTAGAATTGTTTGGTAACGATTTCTTGCATCTCATTGTGTCTGAATCAAATCGTTATGCGTTACAAAAAGGTTTCGTCCTTGACTTGACATTAGAAGAGTTAAAGTCATTTCTAGGAATGCTGATCATTATGGGGTTTCATTCCTTGCCTAGTTTACGCCAATATTGGTCATCAGATATAAACTTTCATTTCTCTAGAATTTCTAAATCATGCCTTTGAAAAGATTTTTAAAAATTTTACGTTATTTACATATCAATAATAACGAGTCTATGCCAAAGAAAGGGGAAAACGGTTTTGACAGACTATATAAAGTAAGGCCCATGATAACTCACTTAACACAGAGTTTCCTGAACTCCTACAATCCAAGTAAAAATCTCTCAGTGGATGAGAGCATGGTCGCTTTTAAGGGTAGGACCCACCTAAAGCAATACATGCCCCAAAAACCCATTAAAAGAGGAATCAAAGTTTGGGCTCTAGCTTGCGCTGAAACCGGATATCTGCTGAATTTCTCGGTATATGAAGGAAAGAAGCAGAGCGACGAAGAAGGTTCTTTGGGCGAAAAAACCGTTTTGGAGCTAACACAGCCTTTTCAGGGCAAATTCTACTGTGTATATTTTGACAATTTTTTTACCAGCTTCCCATTGCTGTCAAAAATGCTGGATCGAAATATATTTGGATGTGGAACAGTAAGGTCTAACAGGAGGAACTTTCCAGGTGGTTTATTGGTCCCAGATAAAAATCTTAAAACTGGAGAATCAGATTCTGTTGGTACCAGCTCTATAGCCGTAAATAAATGGAAAAATAGAGGCAAGAAAGGTGTATTAGTCGCTAGCACAATTCATACTGTCACAGATAAATCAACTGTAAAACGTATGACAAAAGAGGGAGTTAAAGTTAGTATCCAGTGCCCAAAAAGTATAGAGGACTACAATATAAATATGGGTGGGGTCGATTTGTTTGACCAACAGCATTCTTGCTATAATATAGCCTGGAAGTCTAGAAAATGGTGGCTGAAGCTATTCTATTATCTTGTTGATGCGACCATTGTAAACTCTTATATCCTATATAAATGGAATTTTAATCAACACCAACCGAACAATAAGCCTAAATCACAGCTAACTTTTAGAAGTATTCTTGCTAACCAGTTAATTGGAGATTACTCATCAAGGAAGCAACACTCATCTTGGTTAATAGTTGGCAAAAATAAAATGAAGAAGCTTGACGGAAGGGCAGTTGGTGTTGAAAATACTACAAGGCTGTCAAACGTTGGTGACCATTTGCCCAAGAGTACGACGTCTCGAAGATGTGCCAGATGCAGCACTGACAAGAAGCCAAAACGATCTAGTATAGAGTGTATTAAGTGTGGAGTTGCATTATGCATTCCTTGCTTTGCCCCGTTTCATAATAAATAACATTTGTAGTTTTTAAATGGTTTTTACCCAGAAAGTATTTTTATTTTCCTGGTTTTTGTGTAAGAACAATACGAAAAACCTAGTTTTAAAAAGTGGTTTAAATATTGACCAGTATATTAAAATTTGTCTAAATAAATACTGGTTGAAATATCGACCTCCTCAAAAAAATGTGTTACGTGTTTTATTTTTTTCTAAGATTTTGTAAATAAGGCCCTTAATGTTAAATGAAGCTATTCCAAACAACAGGTTTTGCAATTTTGATGTTTGATTGTCTGCCCTATAAAGGGTTCAACACTTTCGAATAACCTGTATATTGAAATGCTGTGTTACTAAAATTATGTTTCCATATTTTAAAAGATACAGACTAACCAGACCTGTTTATTTTGTAAATATAATTACTAAATATATGTGTTAGAGGGAATGTAAGAAAATTTCAAAAAATGAATTAAATATAAATATAATCAAACCAATGCAAAAATACCGAAAACAAAGGATAGCAGTATCTAATGAAAGTGCAATGGCGAATATGAGGAAACTGTAACATAAAGGTTTTTTTCGCGACTAACCGCAAATAACCGTGTTTTACCGGAGCGGTGACTCTCCCACCACCTACCAGAATCGAGAGGGAACAACCGCTGCACTCGTTCGCAAAAACATCACCGGTCATCCGTTTTAGTGCAGGCGAGGTTCTGCGCATTTTTGAGAGACCAACAAACAAACTAAAGTTAGGTTAAAAAAAGTTTTGCTTCCGACAGTCTGACAGTGACATTAGTAATTTCTTTAAAATGTTTTTTCCGGCGCTGCTTTTGGCTATTATTGACGACATACTATTTTCTGAGATTCTGACTTAATTAATGGATTTCTATAATAGCATGCAGAAAGAAAATAAGGTCTTTTATTTAGTAAAGTTTGTGCGGGAAGTACATTTTAGGCATAATATAAATTATTGCGACTGGTTACAAAAATACAACGACATTAGTTTTTTTCAGTTATTTCGTATGAAAAAAGCAACTTTTCAAAGCTTGCTTGCCTTAATCCTACAACGAGATACAAAAGGATTGATAAAGAAAAAGTATATAGGTGGAAATTTCCCCGTAGAGCCAGAAAAGTCTTTACTTGTTTTCCTCTGGTTTATGGCCAGACAAGATACACTTAATTCACTTGGCGATCGGTTTAACCTAGTACCAAGCACAGTGATGAAAATTGTTAATGTGATACTATATATTATTATTGGCCTAAAAAAGGAAATAATAAGGTGGCCACAAACTCCTGAAGAATTTGAGTATATCAAGAATGGATTTCAATATTACCCAGGTAAATATATTTAACATATTTTTTACATTTTCTTATTTTCGTTTTTAAGAGGGCAAAAGTGTGACCACACATTTTGACGGTATACCTATAGGTTTTAAAATCAAAACTTTCCAATATATTAGCGCTATAAATGCAGCTAGTAAGACAAAGAGATATTTATAGAAATTCCATCTGTAACATTATCTGTCATATTTTTAGGTACAATTGGCGCTGTTGATGGCAGTCATGTGAACATTAAAGTTCCACTACAACAGCAAGACAGCTATACAGACGGATTCCATCAACATTCCATCAACTTAATGGCAATATGTACACACGAGAAAATGTTCACTTATGTGTTTGTGGGTTATCCAGGCTCTGCACATGATTCTAGGGTAAATAGGATTTTTCTGATATAATCTATATTCAGGCAAAAATTGTAATATTAATATCAAGATTTAATGACATCTGTTTCAACAAAAGTTACAAATGGGACGTTTAACAAACAGATTTGGAAATATGTGTCCTATATAATGATAAATTGTTTTGTTTAAGGTGTTCTCTAATTCATCTCTAGTAAAACATATAGAAAGATATGGACAAAGGAAATACTTTCCTGATGAATCATATCACATAATCGGAGATAGTGATTTTCCTTTAAAAAGCTGGCGGGTAACACCCTTTTTCAGAAGAGAAAATATAACAAGAATGGAAAAATACCATAATTACAAATTGAGCGCCGATAGAGTGTGTGTTGAAAATATGTTTGCTCTTGTGAAGCTCCGTTGGGCAAGATTGTTTTTTATAAATACATACTGCATTTCTAAAGCCATTGAGATATCCACAGCTGCATGCATTATGCATAATGTTTGCTATTTAAATAAGGATATTTTTGATGAAATAGATGGTGAAGAGCCCAGTAATGAATACAACCAGGGACAACCAGCCTTAGAAAATGACCACATATTGGGGGTACACAAAAGAAACGAGATCACACAGCAATTATAGAGGGAGAGAAACAATATTTAATATTTTTTGTATTAACAAGTAGTTTTAGTGATTTTGTATTTTTAATCAAAATATTTTTACAAATACAAATTACTTTCATCTAAATTTTTTTGGGTTATTAAATAAGTACACATAAACAAACTGAGAAAAGGGTCACTAAAGAAATTAACTAACTTGTACCTGCTCTTTATTTTTAACTAAGCAAAATACATGAGTATTGTAAAAAATCACAAACTTTACCCAAAACTTTTGAAAGTTTGCCTTGACACGTTATAAATAAATTCAAAAAATTCTTAACCAACAAATACTTTTTTAAATAAGTAATAATAACATCAACACAGTCCAATTATAAACCTCAAAGTTTTAATATAATAGTTAACATTTGTTAATATACTAGAAAAAAAACGTTTTTTTATTAAGACTCGGTATAATAATAATAATAATAACAGTTATGCCTACTAAAATAATGGCATCTAAATGAGAGATCAATAGTAGTTTTGGTTACAGGCAAAAACTGTAACTAAGTAGTTTTATTATTGTTTCCCATGCATGTTCGACAAATCAGAATGAAACAACTTTTCTAAGTAGTTACTTAAGCTAACTTTGAGCTACTTCTACAATTTTTGCCTGCACCGATACCAACAATTATTATATAGAAGATTTTTTGTTATCGTTTTCCTTTTCTGGAGATGACTTTCTGCGTTTCAATGGAGTGTGTTCACTCTGTCTACTGCTATGTGATTTATTTTGCTCTATTTCAATTAATGTTTGGAACTGCAACCATATCCTCTCACGTTGCTTATTTTGAACACTAATTAGATTTTGCATAATGCCAAACTGTTCTTTTCGTTCTTCTAGGTTTTCTTGATGTTGCTGTTTTATAACATCAATGAAAATCTCACTATTGCTTTTTGGGGTTAGTCGGGACTTTCTGAAACGATTTTCAACAGAATGCTTGTCAGAGATCTTATCTTTATTTCCCTCGGTTCTAGCTACAGTTTCATTAAACTGAGTGGGGTTATGGCTTCCACTATCACTTTCACCTTCATCAGTGTCCATCTCATCTGTTGTGCACACTGAGATATCAAGGCTATTTTGTAAGTTCTGCGGATTTGTTTTATCTTTTGCACCCAATATATCATGCATGTCATCATAATAGGGCGGAGGACTCTTTTTTTCAGTTCCTGTAGTGTTTACATGTTTTATATAGTTTAGATAGGTTCTTTGCAAGTTTGCAAATTTCATTCGCAATTTTTTATTTGCTCCTTTCTTGTATCTTACATAATAGCCTGTTGCATTCATCTTTTCCCCTATTAAGGCCCACAATTAAGTTTTTATTGTTCTGCGATCATCAAATTTTTCTGCATAATGCCTTCTTAATTCCAGGAAATACTTTGTGGCTTGATGGTCAAGCTCAGTGGGTTTTTTAGAAGCCCAAACAAATTTATTTTTTAAATTATAAGAACATGAGCTATCTTTCTCTTGATCCACCTTGGGAGGAACTGTATCAGCTTTTATTAAATGCTTGTGTGCTTCATCTGCATCTACAAAAAAAATTATATTCTGAAATACATACCCATCAACTTAAGATTTTTATTTTTATACTTCTTTACTCTGTTATAGGTATATTATTATAATATAAAAATTTAGAAAATAATGCCTAGAGGGTCATTAACCTATGCTTTGTGATTGAACTTGTGAACTTACCATTAAGCAAAATATTCGCTGTATCTAAGGATACAATTACGACGTAATCCTAACCTTCATGGTTAATAACCACCTCAACTTGTTCTTCTGGATGATTTTCTTCCATTTTTCGGTTTGTTGTTTGCACATAAAATATGAGATATATACCGAATCTACCTAAACCGGTATCTGTCAACCGCCAATAACACACCCTTCGAGTAGTGTTACTGAATTTGATACGTCACTACGTATTCCCCTCTTACCGTTTTGATCGTGAAAATACAGCGGTATGTCAAAACTAGTTACCGTGTTTAACCGTTTCACTCGCGAAAAAAACCTTATACTTGTGCAAAAAAATTTTGTCGGCTATTAGCTGTGGATTTCTACTGGGTGGATTTTAATGAGTATCTTCAACATCAACGTTAACCACGAATTTGTTGAAGATGGCACGACGCTCTGTGTGAGACTTTGTTGAAAATCTGTATATTATGGCTTTAAAATGTTTAGTTGCATACTTCTGTTTATTCAGTTCGTTCATTTTGCTCGGTTTCACAATCCCAACGACACATCAGTAGTTTCTCGGTTAAAATTGGCGACATTCGGGTTTCTACATTATGGTTAAAAATCTTATAATGGAAGGTTGGTATCATAAGATTATTTTAAGTAAGTCACGCACTAAAGATTGGTAAGTAAATGTTACTTTAATTAAAATATTTAAACAAGTAAGCATAGCCCCTATACTTTCTCGTGATCATTGTGGTTCTACCTGTAAGATTTTACTAAACTTTTGTACATCTAAATATATGTTCATCTTAAAAAGTTTTATATGCAATTTTAAACAAATTTCCTCCACTACCGATTGCTAAGACAGTGCGCGGTAAGGCAAATAATAGGTTCTTCCTTAAAGCAAACGTGAAGCTATTGGTCAAACAAAAAGGCGAATATAATGAGAATGAAATTAGAAAAGGTACACAGCTTGAGCAGATAACTGATCGAACTACTGTTTAAGGAACCTCAATTGAATCAAAAGAAAAACTCCTTACAAGCTATCAAAGCTGCCACTTTGATTTCCTCACAAAGATCAAAGATCTTTAACATTTGACAAGGCCGGTTTGCCGCTAATTCAATTAATTTTGGATAAGATATACATGGAAACCTTAATGAGATTATTGTATCGTATCTTTTATAAGAAAGACGAGTTTTTGTTTTTTAAATAGAGTTGTTTACAGACATATTGAGAAAAGGAAATAAAACAAAAATATTGATTTTTACAATAAATGTATTCAAATTTAACCCTGGAACTGCACAGTCGGGTCTCACAGACCCAACGCGTCAGTTAAGCTAAGCGCACATGAGCTACACGTCTTTTATTTTAGCGTCGCTTTATGTAAATTCAGTATTAAGATTAGACGAGTTAGAGTACTTGTGGATTGCCAGATTTTAGTCGAAAAGAAGTTTCGTATTTCGTGTTGAATTTGTATATGGGTATGTCGGACTCAAATGTGAAGTTTATGGTACGTACCTGTGAGGCGAGACGGCAATGTAAACTTGCAAGAAAAGGGTCAGATGTAGTTTTTGTTATAAAGGCAAGTACAGAAAAACAAACTTCGCCTGCTTCGCTTACCATAAGCCATATTATACGGAGCATAGAGCCGAACACGGTTGTGAATGTGCGGAGAAACATATAGAGAACTAAATTGTCTGACTAAGTTTGCTAAAAAACAATTGTCCAAGAAAACTATATTTTTTAATTGGATTGACATCTAATCTAACATGTATCCTTGTCGTATTAAGAATTTTGTTTATTTTTTTAGCAATTGATTTTTAATTTTTTTATGTACTCATCCTATTTCTTTTGTTTCATGAAGATTTAAATTAAAAATTTGTTACCCAAATATACATGTTTTAATTTATATGCAGTCTATTATAACCAAATAATAAATTAAATAATAAATAATTTCACATTTTAAAGTTTTTTTATAAAAAGAAATATGGGTACGTCAGACCCAAGTGTGAAGTATATGCTAATATATATAAGTGTGATGTTCCAGGATTAAGAATCATATACTTATGTACCAAAAAAAAAAGAAAAAAGCGTATTAACATGCACGACATAAAAGCAAAAAGTCTCAAAAACTAATATACTTGTTTTGAATTTCATTTTTATGTTTATTACAAATATTGAATAAACTATTTAATAGCTTACACTAAAGGTTTCCGATGCCAAGAGTACGATTTTGTTTTTTTTTTTGTTTTTATTTTTGAGTTACCGCGCATGTAAAGAAACTCCACAAGCTGTACAAAACGGGTACAGAGAGAACGATACGTACCTTCGTATACTCCGCACGCGTGTGTATTTTGTCTACAAAAACTACCAATTTGCAGCAATATAGGTGTATGAGAATAGGGGCCCCTAGAGAAGCCATTTTTCCAGTATAAGGTGAGTGGAGTTTCCGGTCCTTTTTTAATTAAACTAAATTTTAATTTTACTAAGAAATAATTATTCAAACCGTATAATATACAGTCCACTTCTAAGGTCTTCAACCAGCCAGTCCGCAACAATACTTATTATGTTAAAATGTAATAAATACGTAAACAAATGCCAAACAAAACAAAAAACAAACATCTATTATTGTCAAATATACTAATAGTGGTAAAACAATAATACAAACACCCACAGCAAGAAATAAAATTATATGAGTACTATTATTAATACCTTAGCTCTATATACATTTTACAAATACCAAACAAAAAGGGACCCCAAAGGTGCACTCAGCATCTACAGTTAACCAACCGTCTTATCTTACATTAGTTATTTGCTTGTCAATCTCATTGTACCTATACAGGGTGGCGCATCCAAAACTTTCCGCCCATTCAAAATACGCTCCGACACGTAAACGCTAGTTTTGAAGGGGACATATTTTTTTGCTATTTTCACCCCTTTCCCCCTCTTCCTTCGCTTGAACTCCTACGACGGGACGGCTTTCATCCTGAAAATTTTAAATAGAAAGAGGGGTTGAGTAATACGTTATTTTTGGGTCATAATGCAATCGATCCTACACGTAGCACCAGGAAAGTGATAGAAATATCAGGTGTTTCCTGTAAAACAATCCAGCGAATTTAAAAAAAAAAACATAACTTTCATCCCTATAAAATAAAACTAGTTCACTAACTTAATGAAGATGATATCCATCGATCGTAATTTGCAATTTTTCAAATTAATGAGTGCAAGAATCATTCACAGCTTATTTTTAATAATTGTTGCTCCAATGAATGCTCTTTTTTTCTTCATGGTACCGTCACTCGACATAGTTGCAGACATTGGTCGAATTCCAACCCTAGAATCTGTACAGAAGTACATAGTCAACATCCGGAAAAATGTGTGGTCCGAAATTTTTGGGGACCGTATTACTGAGAAGACCTCCTGATTGGTCGCCACTGGACTTTTTCTTGTGGGGACATTTAAAATTTAAAATTTATGCCACCCAACCAAATTCTTTAGAAGACTTGCGACAACAAATATTAGTGGACGAGTGTCGACAAATAATTCTTGCAGTGCTACATAATGTTCGCGAATATTGCAAACAGTGCTTTTATAATTGCATGAAGACATTTTCAACATTTACTTGATTGACAGTGCTTTTACATTGTATTTTCTTTTTAGTCTTATTTCTCAGGCACTAAAACATGGGGTGAAAATAGCAAAAAATATGTCCCCCTGAGAACTAACGTGCCCGAGCGTATTTCGATTTATTCATTTACCAGACCATCCTAGGTGGAAAGTTTTCGATGAGCCACCATATTTAGTGAAATCTCTATGTCGTTTTGCCTGACACCGGCAAGGCAAAATGACGTCGTCTGCAGTGTCTCATTACGATGGATAGGATTTATTTAGAATAATATTTAAATTACTTTCACATAAATAGGCCGAAAACTGACCTATATTAAAAACAATAGGATCGTTTTTTTAACAGCTATTAATAAATCCCCAGACTACTCCGCATGAACATTTTTAGCCGTACTACTATTAGTGTGGCTTAATTACTTTCCTACATACTTTTTAACCTATACATTTATTATTTGAGTGTTAGGTGTATTTAATAAAAGAGTAAAACTCGCCGGTTAGTTCCTTTTTTTATATGCATTGCCGCTTATATCAGCGCTCTTATCATTTTGGCAACTCTAACATAAACACACCCTTAGGCCCTGTATATCAATATCCTGTTAGTGGTAACAGCCGCACAGCAGGTTCTACGATTACAATAATTAATAGAAATCTTTAAATTGAATAACAGTACCTAAGTACTTAGTTTAACGAATTTTCCATTTTATATAATAATGGTTGTTGTAAACGTTAACTAATTAAGTAGACTTTTATCTGGCATGTGTTTATCAAATTGGGCGAAAGTACAAAGTTCTTAATCAGATACTCCAAGTATTCAACATGTTATTAAGCACATAACTTTTACTGTATCGTATATTAGTTTCTTACCAAGTTTCTCCGGCACAAACAATTAATATTTTATAGCGTTAGGGTATATATAACGTAAGCAATACCACAGTTCTAAATTACTAAGTTTTAATAAGCAATCTAAATTGAACCTAAAGTAATTATTATAACCCATTGTTAGTCAGCGAAAACAAAAAAATGCGTTTTAGTAGTATATTATTGTTTATCTAGTAGAAAACGTAAAAAAGCTTCCGAAAACAAGAATATGATTTTCCTACGAAGTGCACATACAATTTTTTCTGCGATCAAAAATGAAATAGAATAAATAGCAAGATTGTATGTATGTATGATGTGAATAAACGAAATTATGTACGGAAATATTTTATTCCCAGCATAGGGCAGGAATATAAGATTCTAGTAGGTACTATCATATGTCTCATTGCTTAGCAACGGTTAACAATACTGAAATAATGACTTGATAGCGGACTATTATATTACGTTACAAGACCGGAAAGTACTATTATACAGGATGATGCAGGCAATTAATCGTTCTAAACAAGATATTACCTTCAGATTAAGTAATGTAAAGTAATAGTATATTATTAACCAAGGTTTAGACAGCCATCATTATTGCCCGAGCGGCAAGTTTAAATCACGAGGAGCGAAGCGACGAGGGATTTAAGACGCGAGGGCTATAAGCTGTCTAAACCGTGATTAATATAATATTTTTTCCACTACTACAAACTTTTATAAGACATCTATCTTTATAGTATTATTAATTATAAAAAATTATAGGTAGGCACTTATAAGTATATTTTTTAATCAAGTTACCTGAGCTTTAAAATTGGCAAAATATTTTGTTGTTTTGTCAGGTGGCTATGTTAATGTCAATTTTCGTGCATTTATGTCATCAGATTTCACGAGTTTTCCGTTTTTTTTTTAAAATGAGCGAAGAAAATGTTAGTGATATTATTAGGTGTACACCTCCAGAATTAAGGATGGAAGCAGAAAAAATGTTGATTGTATCGATATTTTACAATATCAAGAATTTCCAATAATCTAATATGTATTGATAATTATCTGGTTGCCTAACTGTTTAAAATGTTTATGAATTCATGTTGTAGAATTAAAAACTCAAGTTACCTGCGTTCAAATAGATTCTTGAAGATCGGTCAATAATGGATTTCAATGCCTTATTATTGACCATGGTCAATAATAACTTATAAGGTAGGGGAAAACGATTTCTAACGTTAATAATCGGTCAATAATGGCGATGTTACAGGTAAGTAGTGGAAAAAAATAATTTATTTTCTTGTGTCAAGTACTGCCTTTTATCATTCCCGATTTAACGAAACACATGCATGCACTTTTCATTTTGCTATTTCATTTCTTACCTAGTAGGTTAAGTTAAGTTTGTTTTTTTATTAATAAAACTACACTTATATGGTTTTTTATAATCAAAATTTTCCAAACTCGGTTGCTTATGCATAATGAAATCACAAAAAAATACACATACAAAAATTTTTTGAGTAAACGAATAAAACGACGAGCTGTCAAATTATACAAGTCTATATCTGAGGATATGTTGTGTTCTTCAGAAATAAAGTTCACACCTATGGAGCATGCGCAGAAGTCGAAAGGACTCTGAGGTTCTATTTCTATTGCTGCTTCTATTTGTTGAAGGTAATCTAATATAGTACTTAATAATCTGGGACTCCACCTAAATCTCGAACTCTAAGCCTAAACTAATTTTTTGGCCCTGAGCAATATTACTTCGATGGACAAGAAATACAGGGAACAGTAATCGTGCTCTAGCCATTTATCTGTATGGCTGAAATATTAAAAATAATATCCTTGAACCGAGTATCCAACAGAATGTATGCTAACTAGCACGTAATATACTGCGCAGGCGATTCCTGAAAGCCTACGAGTCCTGTTAACCTACTTACTGGATGCGTAATGTACAAGGCCAGCAGCGTACGAGAAAATATTGATAATGGCTTACTATATTGCTATAGTTTTAGATAGTTGAAAAACTCTATAACAAATTCAAATTCAAATATATTACGAGAATTGATTACATAAAAAATTCTAAAACTATTGTTTTAAGAAATGCAATTGATTAACAATAAAATATAGGATACTAGGTAAGAGAGAGGAGCACCTAAATTTTGAAAAATTTGTACTGTGCTCCACCTACAAAGTTTTTATTGGACAGTTCTTAAATCTTGCAATTCATCTATGGCAACGGAGAAATAATCCAAGATGCATTGTTAGTTTATACTAGGCGTGGCTGAGACGGCTGAGACCGACAGAGAGTGGTATATTATATTTATAGGGTGTAGGTCGATGAGCGGGTTACAAACAAAAGATGAGAAGAAAATTCATGTAAACTTTTCTTGATTACAGGTAATATACTTTTTGGCCATCATTTTGAATTTGTTAGGTTTATCTATCATACGAACTTCAACAGGAAGCTTATTGAAATATTTGGGTCCATTAAAAGACAAAAATTTTTGTGCAAATGTTGTAGTGAAGAAGTTTTGTGACATTTCTTTAATACTTTTCTTTCTAGTATTATAAGCATGAGCTACCAGGTTTTGGACAGGGTCAAAGTGTAGGTAAACAAACACAACACCACCCAAAACATATAGTAGCCTAAGATTCAACAATCCGGAGTCCCTGTACAGCGTTTCTGTTGCAAACCGTCTTTCCTTTTTAAGCATAACCTTAATTATAGAGTTTTGGCAAACTCTGAGTGGACTTATCGTACTGTCTGTTGAACCTCCCCATATAACCAAAGCATACCTCAGGATCGATTCCACAAGTGATGTATATACTGATGTTAGTAAGGTGTGGTGTGTTAGGATATCTCTTAATTGATAGAAGATGGGTAGTAGGGTTTTTAGTTTTTTTGTTAGCATTTCAACATGTTTATTCCATCTGAGATGTTGGTCCACAATCACTCCCAAATACCTCAAACACTCCACCGAGCCAATACTTTCCCTGCATGTACAATTTACACAGTTTTGAGACAAACAAAATGGAGAATGTATAATAATATTTTTATATTTATTTAAGTTAACACTTGTAATAGAGAATGAAATAAATTTAGTTTTCATGACGTTAAGAGAGAGAAGGTTGCTATCCAACCAACTACGAATTATACTTAATCCTCTGGAGGCATTATTTGAAACTTGTTCCCAGTGTTGTCCTGTAAAAACTATTGCTGTATCATCAGCATATGAAATAATTTTCGCATCAATATTCAATAAAAAAATGCTGTTTATATAAGCAAGGAATAAAATTGGTCCTAGAACCGTGCCCTGTGGTACTCCAATCGAGCTAACTAGTGGAGTGCTTAAAGTACCATTAACTTTTGTAATGTGAGTTCGTCCTGTAAGATAATTCCGGATCAATCCCAAACAGACACCCCTCACTCCCATTCTCTCCAGTCTTGTAAAAAGTATGTTATGATCGACAGTATCAAAAGCCTTGGCGAGGTCCAAAAATACCGCCAAGCATCTCCTACCCTTATTTAAATTCTCGTTTAGGTGATTCACCAAACTGAAAATAGCCATCTCAGTGCTCTTGCCTGTCCGAAAACCATATTGATTTTCACTCAAAATATTAAATCCTTCCAAAAATTTGACCAATCTCACCTTGAAACATTTTTCAAAGATTTTTCCCAATGAATTTATAAGCGATATTGGTCTGTAATTACCCACTAGATCCCTATCCCCACCCTTAAAAACTGGTGTTATTACCGACTCCTTAAAGGTGTCGGGCACAACACCCGTACTAAAAATTTGATTAATGACATGCTTAAGAGGTTTTAAAATTACTTGATGAATATTTTTGATTAAGATTGAAGAAATTTCATCTGGTCCCGTGCTATTTTTATTTTTTAAACTATTAATAACCTCTATCAATTCAGCGTCATTCACTGGTGTGAGAAACATGGACTGCGGCATGAACGGATCATCAGCTTTTACTTTATTATGTGTATTGTCAATTTTAGCAGCCATTTCAGTTCCAATATGACAAAAATAGCTGTTAAAGTATTCAGCCATATCAAAGTTGTCCCTAATGTAGTCATCATCATCACCCCTTATTTGTGCAATGTTTTCATACTGTTTAGATTTAATATTTGTGACTTCTTTAATTACAGCCCAAGTCTTTTTTGTGTCACCCTGTGCATTGTTTAAAATATTTTTATAGTAGATTCTTTTAGCATGCTGGATAATTTTATTTAATTTATTTCTATACATGTTATACCGTGTTAGTTCGGTTGCAGACACATTAACTTTTTTTACTATCTTTTTCTTCAATGAATCCCTTTTTTTAATTGAGTTAATTATTCCCATAGTTACCCAAGGTTTTAACTTAGTTAAATTTTTTTTTGGTACAGTTATACTTGTTGATAGTTTAATATTTTCTGCCAAAATTGACAAAAAAATATGTGCTGCCAAATTAGGATTGTATTCATTCAGTACCGCACTCCATGTTTGCACTGATAGAAGTTTTATCAATTTTTTGTAGTCGACAATTTTGCGTTGTATGTGTCGATCTTTAGATTCATACAAAAAATCATCAACATTTAAGAATGTGGTATAATGATCTGTTATTGAATTTTCTATTATTATTGGAGTCAATTGAAGCCTATTTCTTTTTTTATTAATAAAGATATGATCAATGCACGAAGCAGTTCTCTGGTCTGCACGAGTTTCCTTGTTAATGTATGAGCTATACCCAAAACTTCCCATCAAAGTTACATAACTAGTTGTTACATTACTGTCTGATAATAAGTTTATATTAATATCGCCTGCTAAAATTTCCATATTTGACTTTAAAGAACTAATTCTATTTAAATACGTATGTAGACTAATCAAAAACATATCTATGTCACTGGAAGGGGATCGATACAGACAGTTAATAGCAAACATATTAGAATTGTTAGTAATTTCTACTCTAGTGAATGTTAGGTTGTTTAATACTACTTGAGAAACTCTGTGTTCTAAATCATTATCTATGTATACCAAAAGACCATCGTTTTGATTTAATTTTGAGTTATTGTAATAAACCTGGTAACCTGCCATATTGTAAAGTGGTAAATAAGAAATATTCCACGTTTCACTTAATATGATAACATGGACATGAATCTTTATAGAATGTAGAAAAATTTGTAGTTCTTGAAAATTTTTATTAACGCTTCTTATGTTAAGTTGTAATATATTGAGCCCTGCCATTTGACCCACCTTAGCACTAAATTGATCAATATTGCAACTCAGCGTCTCAATCTCAACCTCCTCCACCAAACCTTCATCGCCACGCAGTATATCCATTAAAAAATCGTAATAGTTCGGCGCTAAAAAACCAAAATAATAATAAGCAATAATAATTTAATTACATGATTGCAAAAATAATTTTTTTTTACATCAAAAAAGTATTGTTTACTTGTTTATTAAATTATGTATAGAAAGGATTTAGAGATAGTACAGTATAATGAAAAAAAAATAAACAAATAAATAAATTTTTAATTGTCTTCATCTAAATCTTCCTCCTCCCTTTCAATGGCCTTTGTATATGTAAGGATTCCCTCATTTGTATTCACATATATCACTCCATTTTTAGACCATACGTTTTTAAACCCATATTTACTTGCAGCTTGTAGTCTTCGTCCACAGTTTAATAATTGCAAAAGTAAATAATAAGCTCCCTACATGTTTCGAATGCCTAAGCACTCATCATCAGGGAATAATACTACCATAGAGAACTGTGATGTAAGTTATCTTAAATTAATGAGTACAACTCTATAGGATGAGAAATGTAAAGTTGAAGACTTGGTGTACGAACTGGTCATATTAACATCTTAATTGTATTAAGATTCAGATACAGATAAAGTTTTGATTATAAATATGAAATTAGTGAAGAAACATTGTGGATAAAGTTAATAAATTGAGTTATAACATTTGAAGGAGAACGGTTTTTTATTATGAGGGTTTTTAGATTTTCTTTGAAGTTATTTAATTTTAACTTTAATATAAAGATTAAAAACATTGTTCAATTGTTGAAAAATAATAAAATATATTTATTGTTAGTGTTGTTAACTAACGTGGTGATATGCCTATGCTCCATATTTTAGAATAAGAGTAAAATTGTTTCGTGCAAGAAAATTTGAAATGTGGTTACAAAAGATTTTTATCACCACGTTAGTTAACAACCTATTATACCTCGTGATTCTAAAAAAAACACAAAGCATACCATTCTTTTATTAGACTAGAAGTTTACGCGCTATTGGCGTTTAAATTTTCTTTACCTAACTTAATTTTAACTAGTTATTTTAGAAAACGCTTGTAACTAAGTATTGTAATTATTACTTGAACACGGTTTGTCCTATCAGAAAAATGTTTGCGAATTCTTTTCTTAAGAAATAACTGCCGATTTCAACAAATATATCTTTCGAAAAAAACAAGGACGTACCAGATTTCAACAAAATTATTTTAGAAAATAACTTACTCTCCTTAAATAATTTTTTAGCTTAGCCTGAGACGTTATTACTTTCTGGTATGTTCTAATCATTTGATTGTGGTTGTCGTAGAACCGCAAGTCCGTGATTCTTTATTTTAGGCTGTGTTAGCTCAAACTTTGATTTATCTGTGTGACCTTTGTTGTGGAATACCGTCAGCTGTGTCATTCGATGAATTTGAACTCTGCACGCTGGTCAGAGACCAATGCCTTTGTGGAAAATTTGTATGTGGGCCTTATTGTAAACTTACAGGAAATTGAGGTTATTGTGACAAGTTAGAGCCAAGAGCAACTGTAAGTGGTGCTCAAAACTCTATCTTATATCTTAGCTTGCACAGCAGAATCTCTTAAGGCTTTCACACACCGACGCGGCTACGGCCACGGTGGCGGTGGCGGCCGCGGTAACGGCCAATATGAACACATTGAATTAAATGAATGAAATCATACCAAGCGCGGACAGGTCTAGACCAAGCGGCCTGAGAGCAGACAACTGCAGCGATCTGATCTGCGGTGGCGGCTAAATACAACGTGTCGAGTTTGGACGCGAGAAGTGACTGTAGTAATGGCGAATAATATAATTGATTGAATGATAATGAATTATTAATAGATAAAGTCAAATTGTATCCCATATATACTTTATGGTTTAAGTCATCCAAATTACAAAAATACAAAGTCTAAAAACAAACTGTATGTTTTGATCTTCTTCATCACAAATAGTAATTAGGTCTCTTCTTCCACATCGTCTATCAATAACAAATATTAGAAATAAAAAATAAACCGAGACGTTTAAAATGACATTTTTATTACTTAAAATACGTATACAATTAACAGATACCTAACAGCTCCACTCATTGCTTTGGTGTGTATACGTCTGACCGCTAGTATGATCGCTACCGCGGCCGCCACCGTGGCCGTGGCCGCGTCGGTGTGTGGAAACCTTTATAGACTATACGCACTGTTATCTTAACTGTCAATGACCCTTCACAAAAGAACCACCCCGGTTACAATTGCAACGAGTTTGAGCTAGCTGAGGTAGGTGGTGACGTTAAACTTGATTTAATATTAAAATATCATCAGTTTTATTTTGTTGCCACCTTAAAAGGTCATAACCAGTTAAAGCAGCGATGAGGGTTTAATGCAAGAGTAAATTACCTTTAATTTAAGTTATGATAACCCAACATGCCAAATTTTTATTCATTTTCGACCAAAGGAAAACAAAAATCCCTTCTTTCCATTAATGTAATATGTATTTCTAAAAAGCAGCAATATGCACTTCTGCAACTGTGATTTTCTAGTTCTGAGTATAAAAACGAACAGATTAAAAAGAAAAAAGTACGAACAAATGAGTTAATAGAACTTTTTTTTTAAGTTCATAATTATTTTTGTAAAAAACGCTAGGTTTTTGTAAATCATAGTTTTGGTATTAACATTGATAAATGAACATTGCAAAAATGAACTGTTGATATAATAGCACTTTTTTTTCAATCTTGAAATTCATTTATTAAAAACTAAAAAATGCAGCAGCATTCAAGCTCGAAACATACTTTGATCTTATCTATCTTAACTTCATGTTATACCGAAGGGTACAGGGTGATTGTTTATATTTTGCTCAATGGATATTTCGGTTAATATTGGCATTAGAAAAGAGTTTGAATTAGTTTATGGATATTCAGAATTATCAGAAAAAAACAAAGACATTAGAAACTTAAATTTTTTAAATAATCTAGAAGTTTTTAAATGAAGCACCCTGTATTTTATATTTTTAATCTCTAGAGCTCGTTCTCCTCATTTTAAATATATATACACGCTGTCCATTTACTGTGCCGGTGGACGATATCTCGTTAACGGTCGACTTAATGAAAAAAACGATTATACAAAAGTTGTACAGGTTAATGCCGCACATATTTTAAGAATAATTTTAAATATACAGATTGGCGCAAAAATCCAGGGTGGGCCAAACATGTCTTTTTTTAAATCGAACACCATATATTTTTTTATATTATGTTAAAGCCTTTAGTAGTTCTATATTCTACTTTAAAAAATTATGATCATCAAATGCGACGTTGTCAAGACATTCCAATGGATTTTTGGTTAAAAACGATTTTACATAAAAATCGTTGGATTTTAACTATTTTCACAATTCTTTTCACTAAAATTTGGGAAAGAAAAGTTATAACATGTAAAATTACCTAACTGTTATTAGAATTGGTATAGGTACTACAGAGTGTTCAACATGTTGGTCCAAAACTTATTGAGTATAAAACCAAGTTTTCGTTTTTTTTTTTAAATGAACCTGTATTTTACATTTTTTTCAAAAAGATATTTTAATTCCCTTTAATTTCATAGCAATATCTGATACCTTATGTCAAGAAACTATTGAAGGAAACATGATTTCAAAAAATTGTGTCTTGAAAAACCTTAATATTATGAACAATTTTGATGTTTGCTTATTCATTTTTAAATTTACTTCCAAAAAAATTGAGAACTTAATAAATTAGTGTGTAATTCATATCTAAGTAGTTGTAAACAATTTTACAGAAGAAACTTATTACCTATCGAAAAGTATGTAAATCTCCAAATTTGAAAATATCTTTCACCAATTTAAAACGAATACATATTAACGCATTAAGTGTTCAAAGTGTCTATCATTTTGCAAAATGCAAGCGTCAATTAGTTTGAAGAACAAGTCCCTCATATTTCTTAACATTAATGGGGTAATTCTACCAAATGATTGTAGGATTCGTTCCATCATGCCCTCCCTTATTGTTGCTGGTGTGCTGTACATCGACCTTGACGGTGCCTAATTAAAAGAAATCCATGGCCGTTAGGTCAGGTGACTTTGCTGGCCAACTGATCGGACCTTGAAATAATAAAAATATTAGGTAAAAAAGAAATTTCATATTATTGGGTTTTCAACAACCATTCCTCCCTATCCACCGCTCTGAAAACTGTGCATTTAAATGTATATTCCCGAATATATCTGCGCTAGTGGGGGGTGTCCCATCGAGCTGAACCCACATCCTGTTCGTTATGAACTCCGGGAGATTATCAGCCTAACAAAGTTATGTTGCAAAAATTCCAAAAACCAACGACCATTCAAGTGTTCTTCAGAGAAATAAGGTCCAATGACATATTCGTGGATAACACCACCCCAAACGTTTAAGCTCCTCTGATGTTGAAAATTATTTACTAGCAGGGCATGTGGATTTTGGGTATCATAGAAGTGAAAATTATGTCTATTGTCGAACCTATTTCTATGAAATGTCGATTCGTCGGTGAACATGATATATTTAAAAAAAATCTTCATCTTCAGTAGTGGAATTTTGGGCCCATTGACAAGATAATGTTCTTCTTTCAAAATTATTGTCGCTTAATTCTTGATGTAATTGAACCTTATAGGGATAAAATTTGTTTGTCAATAAACAATTATTCACTGAAATTTTTTTTATTTCGAAATTAGAACTAATTTTTTTGACACTTACTACTCTACTATGCACCCCGTTCTCTCAAATTGATCTTTCAGTTTAATTATTGATCTTTCGTCCGGACATCGAGCTTCCGGAAACTTCTAAGCATATAAACGTGATGCCATAAAACAATTTCCATCACTTTCTCCAATTGCGTAAATCATATTTGCTACTTCTACTCGAGTGTAATTAAAATTCATTTTGAAAATTAACGTAGACTAGGCCACTGTAAAACGTCAAATAATTGATAATTATTATGTCTGCCATTGTAAAGATAGTTAAAATCCAACGATTTTTATGGAAAATCGTTTTTAGCCAAAAATCCATTGAAAAATTCATATCTTGACAACGTCGCATTTGATAATCAAAATTCTTTAAAGTAAAATAGAGGACTGCTAAAGGCTTCAATATAATTGAATAAATATATGGTGTTCCATTTAAAAAAATATATGTTTGGCCCACCCTGGATTTTTGAGCCGACCTGTATATTTAAAATTATTTTCAAAATGTGCGCGGCGTTAACCTGTACAACTTTTGTATAAAAGTTTTTTTCCTTAAGTCAACCGTTAACGAGATATCGTCCACCGGCACACTAAATGGACACCCTGTATAGATCATTATGGTTATGTTTGTTAATTTTAAAAAAAATATATATAAATCTATGAGGTGGATTAAGTAAAATATAAACAATCACCTTGTACATGAGAAATCACAATCTATAATTTTATTATTTTGACCAAAACCATCGCCTACTTGGGAAGAAATTTATAGCGCAATATTAGTTTAAAGAACTTATCGTAATATTGTATACCTAGTAGGAAAAGCGTCCGGGCGACTGTAAAGATTACAAGCCGGGACTTACAATACGGAGTCCGGGAATGTGAATTTTCTTACGAGGTATCAATACTATTTTTCCAAAAATCGAAAATTATTTAAAGGACATTAGTACATTACATACCGAAGAGGGAAGTGTTTCATTACTGTCGAGAGATTAGTTAGTTATCCGAGACGCGAAGCGTCGAGGTTAACTTTAATCTCTCGACAGTAATGAAAACTTCCCTCCGAGGTTTGTATACTATTTTATTTACAACCACACCGTTAATTGAAAATTAGATATTTGATTTTTTCAAATGTAGTAAAAATATCAAAATATGCCATTTATTGTTTTGACGCCATACAAAAATATGCTGGTTGTGTCATTCAAATATGTTCTGGTTGCAGTGCCATAGTAATGGAGCATACCTTTAAACAATTTTAAATTTGTCGTTCAATCCGTCAAATTTGTGATAAGAAAAAAGCCAAAATGTTGTCGGATAGTGATAATGAAGATTATTCCCACAATGATATCCCAACAGAACTCAAAGAAGCTGCAGAAAGAGCAGAAGCAAGTTTACTTCCGGAGAAAAGTAGGGGGCGATATGAAAAAGCATTTAGGGTATATATTATGAAAATTGGTGTTTAGAAAAAAATACAAAGAACATCGCATCGGAGACAGTCTTGATGGCATATTTTAGTGACATGGCAAAGCAAAAAAGCCATCTACTCTTTGGGCTATCTTCAGCATAATACGGGCCATACTAGATTTAAGAGAAGGGATTGATATATCAAAATATAAGAAGCTTCTTACATTTTTGAAACGCCAGAATCTAGGCTATAGGCCAAAGAAATCTACTATCTTTACCAGACAAAATATAGAGGATTTTCTAAGCAAAGCACCCCAAGAGTTCCTTCCTATCAAGGTAAGACTTTCTTTTTAAATTTTTCTATTTGTTTTTAATTATTTTTTCTCGTTATTTTAGGTTACGCTCATAATAGGTGTATCTGAAGCATGCCGCACTGACGAATTATTAAAAATGAAAACTACACACCTTGATATTTTAGATAAGAAAATTTCCATCGAAATTCCGGATACAAAAACTTATAAAAGTAGATCATTCATGATAACTAACATATCTTGGAAAAAAATTGTGAAAGAATTTATCCAGGTAAGAAAAGATATTCAAAACGAGAGACTTTTTGTTCAATATCAATTGGGAAAAGCTCGAAATCAACCTTTTGGGTACAATTCTATGTCTAAATTTCCGTACAAAATTGCCTGCTTTTTAAAACTTCCTATGGCGGACACGTGCACAGGTCATGCCTTTAGAAGAACGGCAGCTACGTTGCTGGTTAATACCGGAACAGATATTTTACAGTTGAAGCGCTTACGGAGATGGAGGTCCAGTACAGTTGCTGAAAGTTATGTAGATGCATCTGTGGCTAACCAAAGTAAAACCGCAAATATGATATCTTCAATAACTTTGCCATCATCCTCCTGTAGCAATTCAAGCTTTCTGCCTCCTGTTGTTAACATTACGGGATCTGAGAGTGGACAAGAAATAACATTCTATAGCAATGAAACTTCACATTATCCGGGCGGCCTCTTAAAAATTTTGGTTAAAGCCTATGATAAGTCCAATTTGACCGTCAATTTTAACAAATAAATAATGTGATAAATTGTTTAATTATTGTTGTTAATTGTCTTGTTGATTCTACGTATACGTTAAGAATTGTTAAATAAAGATATTACATAAATATTTTGCTTTATTGAATGAGTGGGAGAAATGAGAAATGAACACGAATGAGGGAAATGAGTGAGGGAAATGGAAGAGTGAAGTAGACGTAGGTAATGTGACACTTTCAAGCCTTTAATAAGGTTAGTAATGTCAACATTTCATGTATGGTTGTAAATAAAAATTATTACAATCAACTTGCCATGAAATATTGTCAAAGTTGACGCATGAAAAGTTTATTTTTGGCGTTGTCCGCGTTTTCAAACATTCTAAAAAGTAAAAATAAAGTGTAGAAAAATGAATGATGATGGCCGATCCTTTTCAGGAACCCCCCCCCCCCCCGCAGAACTCACGGAGGCAGTGAATGCTACCTCAATTGGATTTGTTGCCAACAAAACCCAGAGAAAAATATAACTATGCAAACAATCGTTTCATGGGATATCGTGAGAATAAAAACTTCTTTCTCAGAAAATGTTGTAATGGCATACTTTATGGAGCTTGATTCCAAAATGAAATCCTCAACTTTGTGGTCGAACTATTTAATGTTGAAGGTAACCCTTGCAATTAGACATGATGTGGATATGTCTAAATATACAAAACTTCTTTCATGAAACGGTAGGCAGAAGCCAAAAACATCCAAGATTTTAACTAAAGAGCAAATCAACAAATTTATCCAGGAAGCTTCAGATAAAGAATATTTAATGATTAGGGTAACTCACAAAAAAAAAATTATTCGGATTAAGTATTTACATATTAATTTATTATTGTAGGTTCCTGTAATTGTTGGTATTTTTGGAGCTTGTAGAATGGACGAGTTAGGTAAAATTACCTTAGAAGATGTAGATTACCTACAATCTAAGCTTTTACTTAGCATACCAGACTCTAAAACGAATACATCGAGATCATTTATAGTAAATGAAATTTACTTAAATGCTTACCGCCAGTATGGGACATTAACGCCACGAGACTTGAATAACATCCAATTTTTTTTAAGTACCGAGACGAAAAAGGATGTAGACAGGCAGTAGAAATGCACCAATTTAGAAAAATGCCTAAAGTAGTGACTACTTATCTGAATTTGTCAAATCCGACCGAATATACCAGCCACTGTTTTCATCGGTCTTCTGCCACGATGTTGGTTGGCCCTGGTAGAAATATTACTAGTTCTAAGAGGCTGGGCGAATGGAAATTATCAAACGTCGGCGTCGCTGAGGGATATATAGAAGAGTCTCTAACTAGTAAGGTACAGGTGGCAAATAAAATTTTCGCAGCAGAAAATAAACTACATAATAACATTGGGGAATCATCAAACACCTCTACTACATTTGATGTTTCCCCAATGCCCAATATTAATTATTGTCAAACAACTAAAATTAGTAGTTTGGAAAATATTCAGCAAAATAATCCCTCTAAATCCCATGTTCTTCCAGTGCTCAATTCTTGTACTAATTGTCAAATATCTGTGAATATAACAAATAATTAATTTCAAGTTTATTTTATAATGTGTTGAAACTCTTAAATTTTTAAATTTCGAAAAAACTTGTTCTTTATCACTGTTTTAGTTTAAATATAACTGTAAAGAAATAATATTTCCTTACAGTACAAAAATAAATATTTCCTAACAGTTATTTTCCGTCGCTTAGCAACGACTAATTGCAAGGAAATATTGACTTTTTCTCTCAAAAATTTTATCGAAAATGTTAATATTTCCGATTAATTTTCGTAAGTAATTACATAAGTGCATCAAAATTACCGATAATTTTTCATGAAACCATGTTGTCTAAAAACGGGATGAACCGAATCCAGTTTTTTACTGACAACATGCTTGAATAAAAAATTATAAGGTCTATTTTGATGCACGAATGTAATTCGGTAGAATATTTCTCGAGTACGTAAAATGAAAGCACAAAATTTAATATTTTTATTTAAACGTTATATTTAATTATATGAAAATAAACAAATTAAAAATTGCATGAATCGCAGTGGAAAACACAATTGTAAAAATTACCATTTTCGCGACATTTTTACGACTTTTTAAATTTGATTTATGTATGTCAAAATGACAAATACATAATATCAACACAATAATACACCTACAAGGTGCTATTGTAAATATTAATTATTGTTAATTAGATACGGACCTATAGGGAAGTTTTCGAAGGGACATTTTCGCACCTACTGGGCAATTTTCGTCGAAAATTTCCCGCTTGATATGGTAGTTTTTGCACATGAGAGAAATATTCGTAAGTAATTACATAAGTGCATCAAAATTACCGATAATTTTTTATGAAAGCATGTTGTCTAAAAACTGGATGAGTTTATTTTCATATTTTGGCAAAAGAGCCCGACACCGAAGGTGAAGGGCTCTTTAAACAAAATATGAAAATAACCGAATCCAGTTTTTTACTGACAACATGCTTGAATGAAAAATTATCAGGTTTATTTTGATGCACGAATGTAATTCGGTAGAATATTTCTCGAGTCCGTGAAATGAAAGCACAAAATTTAATATTACGGACCTATAGGGAAATTTTCGACGGGACATTTTCGCACCTACTGGGCAATTTTCGTCGAAAATTTCCCGCTTCATATGGTAGTTTTTACACATGAGAGAAATATTCGCTAATAGGGAAATTTTCGACGGGACATTTTCGCACCTACTGGGCAATTTTCTTCGAATATTTCCCTCATATGTTAAAGTTCCCATAAGAGAAATGCAATTTTCGCAAAATTACAGCGAAAACAGCACTGCCAGAAATCGAAAATTGCATCGCAAGTTTATATTGTTGACGAAACGTCAAAGCGGGATTTGATTGTTAACAAACGTCAAAAAATGTAATATTCTGACAATTAACGTCATCTTATTGAGTGACAGCAGACAAAAAAGTCAATGTCAACGAGTGTTTTCCTTTCATTTTGTCAAGAATTGTTAATAACTATCTCTTTGCATTGGGATAACCCGTGGCAACGTAAATTTTTTTGTTTTTTTGTAAACAACGCTATTGAACTTTTCCGTAGACGTAATTTTACTACAAAAATGTCTCGTTTTGGCGAAAAATCTATCCTCGAAATAGAGCAGAAAATAACAGAAGCCATTCCAAAGAATACTGCATCAAATCACGACTATATTTGGCGGCAGTTCATGTGGTTTTGCAAGGAAAGGGGGCACGTTCTTGATGAAAACACTAATGACTTACGTTACGGACTTAAAGACAAATCTTTTTAAAAAAGGATTTTATTACTGCTAAGGTTACAATATGACTGAATTACATTTGTTTTTGATTTAATTTATAAGTTCTGTAATATTGTGTAAGCGAAATATAATATTCTGCTAAATGAGCAGGTCTATGGGAACATAGCTCCTCCGCCCTTAGACAAAAGCATACCCTTAAGGGTGTGATTTTTGAAACTGAAACACGCAATAATCAAAAATTAATAAAATTATACAAATTATATAAAAGTAGTTTAAACTATGATGTCCGTATTTTCATGGGCTTCAGAGTGTTTCTTAAAGTACCTATTTATAAGAAATTTAGAGCCTAAATAAAGACAAAATATTGCAATAAACAAATATAGTAAAATAGTCCAAAAACTGGTATGGTTTATTGATATGGGTGTGGTCATCTCATTGATTTTTTTTCTTTGTTCTTGGAGGTTGGCTTCAATTTCTTTTGTTGCTTTAAGATTTACAACATTGAGGTCAAGCGTGGGTGGATTAAAGATGATTTCATCTTTTTGGTAGTAATCATCGGAAAGGTCCAATTCTGGTAAGGAAATGCCTTTATAAGTTAGTTGATTTGGTTTATATGTACGCAGGATAAACGATTTTATTTGGAGGCTGCATTGATTGGAGGCTTCGATTAGGTATGATCCAAACAGTGGTCTGTTGTCCTTTGAATTTTTACATGATATTGGTGCAATCAAACGATTAGGGACTGTGACGATCCATTTTCCATCGATGATTCTTGTTATCTGGACTTCTTGTAGTTCTACATGAAACGGCTGGCATGTAGTGGTATTTGATTGATAGGTTATCAATTGAACGGCACATGGAGGGGCATTGCTAACGTAGGCTATGTGGGCTTCTTTGCAGAGGTATTCGTTTGGCAGCAATTGAGTGCAGATTTGGTCCATATATGAATATTTAGTATTGCTAAGTGCAAGGTAAGGTTTGTGTGGGAAGTTAAGGTAAAATCCGGATGATTGGTTACCAGGAATAGGTATTGGAAATAATTGATAATAATGGTAGATTTCTGATTCAACCAATGGTAACTCTAAAATAAACGTTATTACATTTTCTCTTGAGTAACTTTTTATTTCGATTATTTTTTCAAAATTCAATACGTTATCAATAGTGGCCTCTAAGGGAAGTGCGTCCATTACTAAGTGTGATTTAAAACCTTGTATTTCTTTAATAAGTTCTAAAGGATCAACAATTGAGTTGTGCAGTGTATTTAATTTAGCAAAAGAGATAGCTACTTCAATTTTTTCAAATATGTCAAATATGGCTTGATACATCATTGTTATTTGATTGATAATTACATGTGTTCGAAAGTATTGATGATCTGTATTTTGATGCAGAGCTACTTTTTTAATAGTCTGTTCTACTTGCAAGATTCTTGATTTAAGAATATATTGATTATGGGAAATATTCGAAACGGTATTTTGAAATGTATTAATAGATTTTTCTAAGATTGTAATTTGGTTAAAAGCTATTTCTTTAAGTTTGTTTTGATTCTTTTGCAGTTGCCTTATTTGCTTGTCATACTGTTCTGCGTCTGTTTGGTCGAGGTTACCTGTAATGCATTTTATTAAGGAACCAAGAGGGTTAAAAATTGCGCGTTTTTGTTTTTGTGTAATATTATTAAAACTAGGATTTATTTGTTTAATTTGATTTCCTATTTTCTTTTCTAATGATAGTAGTGGAATAAAGGAATTTTTATATTCGTCTCTATACAGGGTGTTGTTTTGAATACTATTCATAAGGCGTTTAGCAAACTTGTTAATAGTTTCAAATTCAATAATTATCGGATGCAAATTATATATTTGAATTAAGGACCAATGATTTGAACGAATTTTAGTAATACCTAATTTATAGGGAAGGAGTCCTGGGTACTTGTTTAGGTCATGGATTTTTATTTCGTTTGTTCCGCCGTCGATGAACCCGATCCATCTGGAACAATGGGCATTATTTTAGTTTCATTGATATGCACAATTTCGGTGCGGTTAGTTTTTGGGTTTTCGATTTCAATTTTACTGTTTTCCAAGATTCGTTTTAAGATAAATGGACCTAAAAATCGACGTTTTAATTTACCAGAGCGTTTATCTCCCTTTTTATAAACTTGAGATCCGATTACTAAATTTTGGGGTTTTTTATTTGTATTTATTTTGTCGATAACTTTTTGTTTAAGTTTTAGAGATTCTTCATGAATTTGGTTATAGAGAGCTTTGGTATTTGTTTGATGTGTATTGATATAATCCGCAAATACTTGAGCTGGTATCAATTTCATAGGGTCACGTGAGTCAGTATGTCCTAATACGATTTCGTATGGTGTGAAGTTTGTACTGGAATGGATTGTACTATTATACGCAATTACAGCATATATCATAAGGGATGTTAAATCGGCTTTATCGTCTTTTTCTTTCAATATTCTTAAGTGTTCAATGAGCGTCGAATTTAATCTTTCAACTGGGGAATTTGATTCGTGATGGTATGGTGTAGTAAAATGTATTTTAATATTATGGGTTCTTAATAATTCTTCGATAACTTCGTTTTTAAACTCAGTTCCGTTGTCTGCAACAATTTGTTTCGGTATGCCGAAAAAGGAAAAGAAATGGATTAAGTTTTGGCATGCTGATACTGCTGTGCCGAAATATGGTAATGCCTGTCCGAATTTTGAGAATTTATCGATTATTACTAAAAACTTTTGTCTTTCTACCGTGAGTGTATCAATATGTAATATTTCAAATGGTTTAGATGGTGTTTCTGTTAATACGAGAGGTTGATCTGGGGGTCTACGATTATATTTTGTTCTTTGACAAATTTCGCAATTATTTATAAATTTGGTTATATCCGATTTCATTGATTTCCAATAATAGTTTAATTTTAGGCGTTTAAGTGTCTCTTGTATACCTCGGTGATTTGTTTTTCCTTCGTGGGAAAATCTCATAATCATATCGCGTTCGTCTTGTGTTACGTTATTTATTAACTTTGTACATTCCACGAGTTTAAAATTACAAAAATGTCTTGTTAAAGCTTCCTGAAAATGTATGCGTAATTCTTTAGATAAGAAATAAATATAAGTAGTTTTATCTTTTAAATTTTCCTTGAGAAACTGCGTTATTATCTGAACATTACTTGGAATTGTCGCGTGAATAATGCGATTACCATCGAAATTTTCATACTTAGATTTAACATAGGCGTCGTAAGGGGATTTTTTCACAATAAACTGATTTAATTTATTATTGATTATTTCGTCTAAAATTGGGATTTCTGTCAAAGTTTCTTCAGCGGCTGCGCTGTGCGCTGTTCTTGAGGAACTTTTATTATCGGCATTAATAATTCGTATATCTTGAGTGACATTGATTTTAGGTGTTGTTGTCTCTAATTCTTCAAGCGTTCGACTAACATCGTCGGGATCTAGAATTTCGGGGTTAAATTGATTGTTATCTTCCAAAAATTTATCAATATCAATATCTATATCGCCGGGATTATTTTGAATGGATCGAGTTTCAAGTGCGTTTAATTGGATTCGCGATAAAGCGTCGGCATTGGTGTTTTGTTTACCACTTTTATAAATTATGGTATAATCAAATTCTTCTAATTTTAACCGCCATCTTACTAATTTTGAATTAGGTTCTTTGAGATTAAAAAGCCAGACTAAAGGTCGGTGATCCGTATAAATTTGGAACTTTTTACCATACAGGTACGGTCGAAAATATTTACATGCCCAAACGATTGCGAGTAACTCTTTTTCTATTGTCGAATATTTTTGTTCTGTTTCATTGAGCGTGCGCGATGCGTAAGCTACTGGGTGATCATTAGGAGGAGTTGATTGAGAAAGTACGGCACCAAGCGCTATATTTGATGCGTCTGTGGTCAGTACGAAGGGTTGTGTAAAATCCGGGTATTTTAAGATCGGTGCGTTTATTAATAAATCTTTCAAGTGATTAAACGACTGTACAAAAGATACTGAGTGTTCTACTTTAGAGCCCTTTTTTAAACATAATGTTAATGGCTTAGAAATTTTAGCGAAGTTTTTTATGAATCGTCTATAATAACCTGCTAGTCCTAAGAAAGATTTTATTTCTTTTGGCGTTCGGGGTATTGGGAAATTTTTTACTACATTAATTTTTTCTGGATTGGGTTTAACACCATCTTTTGTTATCTTATGTCCTAAGTAGTCGACTTCTTTATGTAGGAATTCAGACTTGTCCATTTGTATCTTAAAATTCGATTGACGTAAACGTTCAAAGATTGATTTGAGCCTTTCTATATGTTCTTGCAAAGATGTGGAAAATATAATGATGTCGTCTAAATACACTAGACAAATTTCATTTTGAAAGCCACGCAAAACGTTATTCATTACGCGTTGGAAGGTTGCTGGCGCGTTTTTAAGCCCGAAAGGCATTCTTTTATATTCATAGTGACCTGTATCCGTAGAAAAAGCTGTTTTAGGGATGTCATCGGGGTGCATTTCTATCTGATGGAAGCCGTTGGCGAGATCTAAAGTCATGAAGTATTGTGCCTTTCCTAATTTATCCAATATATCTGCGATATTTGGAAGGGGAAATCGATCATCTATAGTGACGTCATTTAATTTTCGAAAGTCGCAAACAATTCGCCATTTACGCGTTCCTGAAGCATCTAGTTTCTTTGGTACTACCCAAATTGGGCTGGACCATGGCGAATTCGAGTGTTGAATAATGCCATCGTTAAGCATTTTTTCAATTTGAGTTTTTACTTCTATTTTGTGTACTTCCGGGTATCTATAAGTTTTTGTAAATATGGGCGTTTCATTAATTACATTGATTTTATGCTTGACTTGATTAGTAAAGGTTAATGGAGTTCCTTCACAGTAAAAGATATCTCTATATTCGTAACATAGATTGCGTATGGCTTTATATTCCTCGGAATTACAGTGACTTAATCGTAAATTTTTTAAATTTTGTTTTTGCATTTTATCGAAGTATTCATTGATTTCTAAATCGGTTTCCATTTTTTCAATAAAATTTATTTCGGTCTCTTCAATGATTTCGATTTGTAATGGTTCAAAGATTTCGATTTTTACGGGGTTTTCGCAAGGATTTGTTATTATTGTGAGAGCATAAGAGTTAGCAATTTTTACAAGAGATTCTGGCATCTCAGCCTTACCAAAATTTATATAGCTTAATAAACCTGTCCCATTCGATGCGTTAACTGGTATTTTAACTTTTTGCGACGTTCTCGGAGGTATTATTAATTTTGTACTCTGTGAAAACGACTGTGTCGGCATATTATATGGAATAGGATTATTCTTAGATTGATAGTAAAGAGGTAAATGAACATTCGGTGTTTCCAAAATTAAATCGCTTAGATTGATTTTTGCTTTAATTTGGATAAGAAATTCGATACCTAATAAACCGTCAAATTTATCTGAAAAATCGAATAGACAAAATTTATGATTATCATTGGTTTTAAAAGAAGGAAAAATTGGGATGTCTATAACTTCGTTGTGAGTTGACATTGCGTGAGCAGTGCGTACAGTAAAATTTTCGTTAAAAATAAATTCAGAGTAAATTTGATATGCTAGATTTGGATTAATAAAACTTTTGCCACTTCCTGTATCAATAAGAAATTTTGCATTTATTTCGGGGATTATGATTACGGGGAGATCTAAATGTGTGTAATTGTTAAGGTATATTATGTTGTTTTGTCTATATTTGGGGGAATATGAAAATTTTCGTCATTACCGTTATCATGTTCATCATAAATATTATCAAAGTAACTTTCTTGGTCAGTATAATATTGATCGGAATAATTATAGTCATTGAAATTTTGTGTGTCGTTACCTAACTGTTCGTAATTGGTTTCGTTTACTTTCGATGCGTCATCAGCGATTTGATTATTTTCGGGTGTGTTAACTGATTGATTAAAAAGTTCTTCAGCTACCCAATTTCTTTGAGTTGGTGGGCGTTGAAAGGTATTTCCGCGTTGACCCGAATTAATACGCGTATTTCTACTCGATGTGTCCATCGGTTCCGGTATGTCACGTTGCATATTATTTCTGGGAATAGCCCCTGTACTATTGTTTTGGTTTGTAAACGGCCTTGCCATATGCGTGAAGGTAGGTCGTGGTATGAACCGATTAGGATGCACTAAATTTGCACTTTGAAAATTTTGTCGAAATGGATTATTAAAGTTTTGTCTAAATGGATTATTGAAATTTTGTTGGTTCATGGGCCTGAAATTTGGGGTAAAATTTGGTGTAAAATTCGGTTGGGGTCTGAATAATTGTGTAGGCATATTAGCAGAATAATGTGTCTGAGATGGATTATTATTTTGTGGTTGATAAGGTTTATTTGTTCTTTGAGTCTGTATAGGCATAGTTTTGTTATTAAAATTAGACCTATTTCGATAAGTAATAAAGTTTTCTTCTTCGCGAACGTATGCCATTGCTTGTTCGAGAGAGTCTGGGTTTTTTAGTCTTACAACAAGTTGCATATGATAGTTTAGATTATTAATAAATGTTTTTAAGCATAAGTCGTCATATTGCTGAATTTTCAATACTTTAATTTGAGCATCGACATTTAAGTTATTTATTTTTGTAAATAATAGGCTTCGCGAATCTTGAATGCGTATGCCGAAATTTACAATTGGTTCGTTTTTATCGAGACGCATACTTATAATATCCTGTACCAAACAGTCTTCAGAACGTTGATCAGAAAAAGTGGATACTAGTGCATCTTTTATTAATTGCCAACTATTAAGTTCAATTCGCGATGCTACTAAATCGGCAGCTCTACCTATCAGTTTACCAATAACAGTATCGAATAAACAAACATTAATTTGTGCTTCTACATTATTTCTGTCTTGATGATTGGCTAGAAAATGTTCGCAAGATCTTAAAAATCTACTTAATTGCTTAGGGTTGCCATCAAAACAAGGAATATTGTCAGCTTGATAACGAATCATACTATAATTTGGTTGATTATTTTGATTGGCCATATTTTCTTGTATTAAATTTTGTTCGATTTCGGGAATTTGTTGAGCTAATGCCAAATTTTCAACGAGATTGATGAGGTCTTCCAGTTTTACAAATGTGGTCAATCAGAATTCTAACATTAAGGAAAGAAAAGGATTATATTTGAAGGAGCACTTACAGTACTACGAAGAATGTTGCTGTCTTCATGGATTTCTTAGCCTAGTTCCAATAGGAAGAGCGATGCTTGTCTTTTCCCTGGAGCCTACTTATGGAGATTTAGGCGATGCTTGTCCTGCTTCTCCGCACTGGGGTTGTTAGACGATTTTTGTTCTGTTCCCCGGTCGTGGAGCCAGTTGTATCACTTTACAGTTTGTCAGTCCGGTCACGTTCTTTTGACAGTTAACTGTTGAAACAGACGGCACTTTGGTCTTTTTGGTTTTCCGAACAGCGATTGGACGAAACTACCCGTTTTAACACAAACTACCCTGTCAGATCCTACCGACTGCGCCACTTACGTTACGGACTTAAAGACAAATCTTTTTAAAAAAGGATTTTATTACTGCTAAGGTTACAATATGACTGAATTACATTTGTTTTTGATTTAATTTATAAGTTCTGTAATATTGTGTACGCGAAATATAATATTCTGCTAAATGAGCAGGTCTATGGGAACATAGCTAATGTTTCAAAACTGGCAGATATCTTAAAGGACTGGGCGTTTAATATGAAAAAGCAAAATGGTGAGGACTATAAAGATTATACTGTCAAAACTATATGGAATGTTACCGCTAAATTGTTGATGAATAGGTATCACAGAGATTACAATATTATTTTCAACCCATTCAGTGACATTCAGTTCAAATCATCCCGTGATGCCAAAAATGCTAAGCGGAAACAACTACAGCAGGAGCCGGAAAAAAGAAAACAAAGCTCAGTTTTTCTAAAGCACAACGAATTCATCAAAATAGTAGAGACTTGCGACGAGGAAACCCCCGACGCCGACGGTTTGCAAAAAAAGATGTTTTTTGTTTTATCCTACGAGTTGGTCTGGCGTGGAGGAGAAGGCCCAAGGTGTTTAACAAACTATCTTAAAGAAGAACTGGATCACGCGGGTCAGAAGACGGGACGAATAGAGTACAATCCGCTTTTTACCAAGACTACTCAAGGAGGAGATAAGCCCTGCGCATCCTCGAAATGATTGGTCAGGAATAAAGTAAACCCGAACATCTGCCCTATCCGACTATATAAGAAATTCATGCAGAAAAGGCAAGCAATAAAATGCGAGCGACTTTTTCTCACCGTGAATCCTTTCTGGCAATCAGGAAAATGGTACAAAAGCATACCGGTTGGACGAAATTTGATGAATAAATGGACCTCTACACAAGCGAAAAAGTCAGGCCTCACCAATAAAAATATCAAACTGACGAATCATAGCTTACGAGCAACCGCCGTATCAAAACTTGCCAAAAAAGGTGTTGGAGGACAACAGTTAATTAAACTAAGTGGACACTCAAATACCAAGTCACTGACGCCTTACATTCAGATGGATGAGAACCACCATATGCTTTTGATTGAAAAAATGCGGGACAATGACCAACCGTCAAGCTCAAGAGAGTCCCCCGCCGAAATAAGCTCTCGCTCGTTGACTGCATCAACCACCATGTCTACGAATTCAAAGCAAAATATTGTTAATTACAATAATTGTACTTTTCATTGCAATTCTTGTAATTTTTAAGAATTTTAATTTTATTGTTAGTATTTTCTGTTAAATAAAATATTTAAATTTACTTGATTCGAGTTCTTAATTAATGTGGGAAATATTCAAATAAATTACACTCGTGCATAAAAATAACCAGATAATTTTTTTATTCAATGTTTTTTTTTTACAAATTGCAATCGTTTGTTTTCATATTTTACGAAAATGCCCTCCTCCTGCGGAGTCGGGCTTTTTCGCGAAAATATGAAAACAAACTCTTGCAATTATAAAAAAACACATTTCATTCAAAAATTATCGGTAATTTTGATGAACTTGTGCACTTACCCCCGAAAATTTCCCGCTTCATATGGTAGTTTTTACACATGAGAGAACTATTCGGAAAAAGAACTGCTCTCTAAAATATAAATAATTTAAAACTTATTTATATTATATTTTATTTTACGTGAAAATTCTGATTTATTACAATTACAGTTTATTGTAAACTCACATCAAGCAACAAAAAACTTCTTCTGGTAAAAAATAATTCAGAAATAATAAAACTTCAGTAAAAATTACAACTTTTCGCGAAAGAGCTGTGTCCGATACAATTTTTTGCCACTCGAATTTCCAACTTTATTTTTCTTTCGTTAACTTTCCGGCCCACTTGCAGCTAAATCTTCTAAATTGATAAATGTCTGGCTTGAGGGCTGCGTGGATTGTTATTTGGCTTTTTTCCGTTAAAAAGTATAAAGCTAATATCAATCAGAAAGTTACTAATAATTCGTTAAACTGACAGAAGGGTATAGACGAGGGCGAAGTTTTTCTTAAGTCTGAAGGAGTTTTTAAATTTAAATATAAACTGATTATACCACGATTTTTACCTCTTGAGGTTACATATTTGATGAAAAGGAAATATCTTAATGCAGCGTGTCTCAACCTTTTAATATTCGCGACCCTCCCTCATAATTCTCACTGAAATAGTTTTTTTCGACAAACGTCAATAAACTTGACATTTTTCTACTAATCTTTTGACGTTAAAGTTATGCTTTTTTTACAGTAGACGATTACTATAGGCTGCGAAAGTGAAAGTACTTTTCCTTCCGCTGAGAGCGGAAGAAAAAGTGTGTGTGTCATAAATAAATAAAGTTGAAAAATACAAGAAATATTGGATATTTGTTTACTTTATTTATTTTTAAAAAATAAAACAATGAACTATTTATTATACATCAGATTAAAAGTACAGTTGTTTATTGTGGCCCCAGAAAAATTAACACAAGGTGTTGCGATGTTGCGATCCTTACTTGTTTTTGTCGTTTCTAGCGTTAAACCCTCCGTATAACCACTTGCTGTTGAATGTATGCCAATGTTAATAGGAATTGGTTCAGTAAAATGAGGTTGTAAAAATTTTTGCAATATCTTTCTTGTTGGTCATCGATTCCTCAATGCACCCTTCAGCTACACTACTGGATGTCCATCCACTGTGGCGCTTTAAACACGTAATGTCTGCACCTGCATCAACAAGCAGTGTAGCTGAAGTTCTCCTTAAACAGTATATTCTGTGGCATCAGGTAATTTTAAGAAAACTGCAGCTTTCTTAGGAACAGTACTTATCTTATGAATTCCCGGGTCCATGACACTATACCTACCCAAGAATTTGAAACTTTTAGTTTTTTCTTCTAAAAGCACACATTTTTAGTAGTCCTTTTCAACCAAAATTTGCGGGATACACAGTAGTTTTTAAGAAATTAATTAATAAAAGTAGCGATTTTATGGTGTTGAGAAGAAAATTATTTGCGATGTTGCCAGATTTTCGATCTTATAACAGAAAAAAAGTAAAACAACAGCTAGGGTTTTAATAAAATATAAAAGTAACATGAACTGAAGTAACAGGAACAACTAAAATTATTATTTAACAATTGATAAACATGAAAAGACAATTTATTTCCATTTTTTTTTACTTAAAACTTAAAAGACAAAACTGATCTCGGCAACTCTGCCATGTAACGTCAAACCTGTCCTTCGCTTGAAAATTGACATCTGCAACAGAGTTACCACTTGCCATTAGTTCTCTACAAATATAAGGCTTAATGGTTAGATCTTTTTTAAAATTATCGTTATAAAAGTCACTTTTCAGTTTAAATAGATCGATATAATATGCTGAAAAATAATACGTAGTAAGAATACTAGCCATATATTGGCTGAATTAGCGCTAACCCGCTTCCAATCCACCTTTTTCTTTGCAATTCGCCTATATTTAAAGAAAAAAGTATTCTTTTAAAAATACTTATTAATTATTAGCCTTACATTGGCTGAATTAGCACTAACCAGCTTCCAATCCACCTTTTTGTCCACAATCCGCCTATATTTTTAGACAAAAGTCTTCCAAAGAGAGTACAAAAGTAAGGAAAATAATGCTAACGTGAACACCGCCTAAGTATTTAATATTTTCAATGGGATTGGTCATGCCAAACATCCATAGCCGAACTTGTGACTAATCAATGTCCAGACGCGGGTTTAAAAGTAGTCATCACTTATAACAACATTGTCAATCAAAATCAAAAATATAAATATTATATCAACATAAGAGAATAAAAACAACTTTAAGAATGTATTATTACAGCACAGCTTTCTATGTGACAACTGGCAACACTGTTAAAATCTGTCATTGTGCAAGCAAACATCCCCAGACGTAAATTTTACTAACCAAATCATTTTTTACATTTAAAAATAATTTTAATGGATAAATATGTGTTTTCCGCATCTAATTGTATTTAAAAATATTCATATTACAATATTAAACAAAAACCTATCCAAAAATGTAAGTGATTCTTGTGTATGGATAGTGTAACAAATGCGACAACAGCGACCGTTTTCAAATTTTAAAAAGAATCTATTTTTACTCATGCCTTCTGGGCGTAATGATGCATATTTTTTATATATGCTTAAATATTGTTCCCCAACAATAGTAAACGATCGCGGTTTTCTAGCTTTAATATCAGGAATTCTTTTGTGAATGGCAGATCCCAAGTCTTGTATGTCACCAACGGTCATTTTTACAATTTCTTTACGTCGGCATGCACCAGAATACCAATGACAAGTACTTATATTCTAAAAATACCATAATATATTTCGTAAAAAAACTTATTCTTTGACGTAATATCTAAATTTACCTTAATTCCCGAATACTTCTGATTAGGAGCTTTAGATAGAAAATTATTAAATTGTTCCATTGTAAATACTTTAGCTTTTTTGGGAGTGTAGCCTTCATCGTTCCTTCTTTAAATAAGCACGTAGCTTCAAAAACTTGCTTATGTCTATCCCTTACCTTATACCTGATATTTAGCATTGACCTTATGATAGAATAATGTGACCACATTCAGAGAAATACGTCAAGAGTAAATTTTCACAATTATTATTTCTGATGTCTTTCTTATTACACCATCTCTGGGTACCACTCCAGTTTATCGGCTTATGCGAAAAATGGCGTAAAAAGAAAAACGTTTCTTGCAATATGTAGCACGTACTTTCTAAGCGACAAATCCTCGAGCGAAAAACCGTTTTTTTAATTGCAAATATAAAAAAAATGTGAAAATAGGGTACCCGCTTGTGACAAAAATGAAAAAAAAATGAAAAACTCTTGTTGATTTATGTAGCATATACCGAATTGGAACCAAAAAGGTGGATTAGATGCCGTGTTAGCGCCTGTTTAACCAATATAAGTCTATAATTATTACAATTTTTGTCGAGTGACTAACAGCTAGAGAAACATAACCTCACTTGTCACTCTCACTGTGCTTTTCGGTCGACTATTTTCACATTTTTTTTATATTTTCAATTAAAAAAACGGTTTTCCGCTCGCGGATTTGTCGTTTAGAAAGTACGTGCTACATATTGCAAGAACCGTTTTTCATTTTACGCCATTTTTCGCATAAGCCGATAAACTGGAATATTACCCATCTCTGAAATCTTTTGAACACAGCTTCGTAAATATTACTGGATTTGATCGGCAACAAATTGTCCACGACATCTGCTGCAATTTTGGCAACCTCCGGGAGCGTACAGGTAAATTCTGATTCTGACATTTTTATTTAAAGTGAAGTGTTCGATTTAAAAAAAATGGTATTTTTAAAACAGGAAATTAAAGTTTGGAAATTGGTTGTAATAAGATTCACTGACAATTGTCAAATCGAATTATGCGTCGGTATCAAACAATACGATAATAAAATAGATCCATAGCAACGCTAGCAGGTAAAATTCGAAACTCCACATTTTTATATGGAAAGAGAATAAAATTTGAATTTTTATCTTTCTACATTTTAACGACGCGGCATCTGAAAAAAACATTCTAAAACGTCTGCGTGGCGTGTATAAATGCTGCATCTCGTTCAGTTCCAGCCAGTCTCAGTCGTGTCGATCCTTGTGTGCAGTGAATGTGTATGTTGTAATTTGAGTATTATCTGCAATTAATGATATTCGAGTAGCTCGTAAAATTATACTGAATCAGGGATAAACATTTAAGTGGGCGTAAGCCGTCATTAGACGATAGTGAAGCATCAACAAGTGCGCAGACGAGAGGGGCTCCGAAGATAAAATCAAGAAAATATTCTCGAGAATATTTAAATTTTGGGTTTACCAGCACTGAAGTTAATGAAAAAGAAAGGCCCCTGTATGTCATTTGCTCAAAAATTTTGGCAGCAGACAGCATGAACGCTTATAAACTTAAACGGCATTGGAAAACCACTCATAGTGAGTACGTTGGCAAACCCCGAGAATTCTTCGAAAAAAATTAAAATCATTTCAAAAACAATTTTTTTAGAAGAGGAAAACCGGCCGGAAGTAGAGAAGTTTCGACATAATTTATTTGTGATGAAATTGAGCTACTTGGTCAACATATTCGTGTGGGTGCGCCCCAAAGTTGAGAAACGCTGGTTTAATGTCGACTGAATGTTAATATTTAATTAGTTTTTCTTCAATAAATAAAGGAAAATGAATAATGTGACCACATTCAGAGAAATACGTCAAGAGTTCATTTTCAGAATTATTTTTTCCGATGTCTTTCTTATTACACCATCTCCGAAATCTTTTGAACACAGCTTCGTAAATATTACTGGATTTGATTGGCAACAAATTGTCCACGACATCTGCTGCAATTTTGGCAACCTCCGGGAGCGTACAGGTAAATTCTGATTCTGACATTTTTATTTAAAGTGAAGTGTTCGATTAAAAAAAATGGTATTTTTAAAACAGGAAATTAAAGTTTGGAAATTGCTTGTAATAAGATTCACTGACAATTGTCAAATCGAATTATGCGTCCGTATCAAACAATACGATAATAAAATAGATCCATAGCAACGCTAGCAGGTAAAATTCGAAACTTCACATTTTTATATGAAAAAAGATAAAAATTTGAATTTTTATCTTTCTATATTTTAACGACGCGACGTCTGAAAAAAAAATGGTATGTTTTATTTGTTGTAAAAGCAACTTGTTATTACTCGTCTGTAATTGCCGGACTCACTTTGTTCGTTTGGCAAACTTTCAGAATTGTCATAAGAAGTATTGCTTTTTCTAAAGCTACACTACGACCTTGATAGCAAACGTTAAAAATTACCCCAAACAGGTAAATGTATTTATATTCGGCAACACAGATCATGCATTGATAAAACCAGACTCGATGCCCCTCTATTGCTCTCGGTCTTACGTCCACCATATCGGACATTCTCGCGACTTCGCGAGAAGTTCTGATTTATCTCGAACATTCTAAAACGTCTGCGCGGCATGTATAAATGCTGCATCTCGTTCAGTTCCAGCCAGTCTCAGTCGTGTCGATCCTTGTGTGCAGTAAATGTGTATGTTGTAATTTGAGTATTATCTGCAATTAATCATATTCGAGTAGCTCGTAAAATTATACAGAATCAGGGATAAACATTTAAGTGGGCGTAAGCCGGCATTAGACGATAGTGAAGCATCAACAAGTGCATAGACGAGAGTGGCTCCGAAGATAAAATCAAGAAAACATTCTCGAGAATATTTAAATTTTGGGTTTACCAGCACTGAAGTTAATGATAAAGAAAGGCCCCTGTATGTTATTTGCTCAAAAATTTTGGCAGCAGACAGCATGAACGCTTATAAACTTAAACGACATTGGATAACCACTCATAGTGAGTACGTTGGCAAACCCCGAAAATTCTTCGAATAAAAATTAAAATAATTTCAAAAACAATTTTTTTAGAAGAGGAAAACCGGCCGGAAGCAGAGAAGTTTCGACATGATTTATTTGTGCTAAAATTGAGCTACTTGGTCAACGTATTCGTGTGGGTGCGCCCCAAAGTTGAGAAACGCTGGCTTAATGTCGGCTGAATGTTAATATTTAATTAGTTTTTCTTCAATAAATAAAGGAAGAATGCTGGTGAATTGGTATTAACCAGTGTTATTTAGTCAAACACATACCATCATTTACACTTCCCTAAATAGTAACAATGCATACAGTAAGTTTTTATTAAATCGAGTTATGAGATTCTGCGTGTTAAATTTTTGGCACCACTTTAAGCATACAAGACTTTCGGAGTACGTTATGTACTAATCATGTGCGTTGTATTTTAGCGATGGTCGAATTTTGACTTTGACTTTTGACTGATTTTGTAGAGACTCAAGAAGTTGTTGGGGTATATAGAGGTACTTAGTTCGGAAAGTATACCAATCTTCTGCAAGGCTGCCAAAACATATAAGGAATCAAATTGACGCCTAATAAATCAATTGATTAAGCCCAGGGAATCCAGTGTCCCGCCATGACTATACCTGTCTCTTAAAACTTTTTTTTATAAAAAAAATACCATTTCGGTATTTAATTCTACTTGGTTATTATCATCTTATGACAGAATATCTTCCAGACTTTTATTAAAAATGATACTCCTTCCTGCTGCCTGTAGAAATGTATGTATGTAGGTCAAGTCGGTCTTCATGCTTGCTAGCACACCTTTTGATCTCTTTTTTAACTATTAAAATTTCAAGGTCTCGATGGAGATTATAGTTGCGAACATACCAAGGACCATTCACTCTGTTACACAGCACTTTACTCTGAAGCGTCTGTATCTTTTTGATGTTGCTATCACAGGTACAGCCCTGAAGCTTAATACCGTCAAGCTACTCTGGTTTAAAAACCTGGTTGTAAATAAGTATTTTATTGTAGATTGATAATTTTGGATATGTTCCCAGCAGCCCATAATGTTGTTTATACTTTAAATTTAGTTCAGCTTTTTTCTTCTTCCCATGCTCTTTCCGCCGAAGTTTAGCATTAAGAGTCATGCTAAGATATTTAGCATTCATCTCCTGGGGCACAATTGTACTGCTAACATCTAAAAGAACTAGCCGTGCTAGCTTCTTGTTAGTAAAATTTACATTGATTGATTTAAGTTCGTTAAGCTTCCATTGTCTTGTCCAGTCAGCTAATATAATGCTTGCTATTTGGCGTTTTTTAGTGGAGCTCTCATGGCCTTGATCAACGAGAATAGCAGTGTCATTAGCGAATGAAGTGGTTTCTTCCGATAGTGGTAAGTCAGTGGTATATAACAATTAAAAAATGTGGCCTAAGACGCTTCCTTGAGGCAGGCTGTTATTTGTTTTAAGTCGGAATAATCATCCCCCTGCTTAATTCTAAAAAGTCGAGATGTAGGATTTTAAGATCTCTTCATACTGCTTAGGAAGTATTATAATTAATTTGTATATCAAACCTTCAGGCCACACCTTATCGAGAGCTTGTGCAAGATTTAAGAATACTGCAGAACACACTCATTTTTCCTCGAGCGCACTTTCAATTATGTCGGTGATTCAATGCACTTGCTCAATCGTTGAATGTTTCTGCCTAAATCCGAATTAAAAGTCCGTATTAGATTATTATTTTCTATCAGTGGCCCTAGTCTCTTAAGTGGTAGCTTAATTTTGAAATAATTAAAAGTAAAAAATGAAACAAGTTTCATATCGTCAGTGAAGCTACATATCGGATTTTCAGTTTCTTCTAAAAAGTCGTTAACGTATAGTAAAAAGAGGGCGGGAGGGAATGTGGAACCTTGAGGGACTCCGACATTGATGGTAAATATGTCTCAACTAAATCCATCCATCGAAACTTGTAGAAAACGGTACAACCATGTCAATTTATAAGCGCATGCCTTAAACGCGATGACTGGAATTTCGTCAGGACCAAAAGCTTTTTGGGCCTTAAAACTCTTGTACATCCATTTCACAGGGTACTACCGGAAAAAAATCTTGGACATTATCAATTCAACAGCAGGAATCTTTGATGGAGTATAATCTTAATCTGTTTGAACTTTCAATAGGTTTCTGACCTTCTGGTTGTGTCCTTTTTTAAACTGCTTGTTCATACTGCTTTTTAAACACTTCTTTCAAACACAAATTAATGTTTTATAAACTTCTAAAGTGCTATACAAATAATAATGTTCTAAAGCATCGAGATAAATAATCCAATGGTTTCAAGCCAGTTCCACAAAATTAGGTAAACATCGGTAGTATTGGCTCGCTATCAACGGAAATTCCAGTTCTAGTTGCAAATAAAGTATTCCTACATGAATAAATATTACCGGGCGCATCCGATATATCTCTGACTTTTGAATTATTGGTTATTCGAAAGCATTTTAAATAACTAGCAATTTCCTTTAAACCGTATGCATATGTGTAGTTTTCGTATACACGTTTATCAAATTTTAAATGCTTTAACACGCAAATTAATACGTTTTTAAAATATTCGTTTTTTGTACTTAAAAAATTCATTAATTACGCTAATTCGACCGATAAATGCAGGGAACGTCTGTTTCTAATTTTGAGTGAACCACTTACATTTTATCATGTGGGGTGACAAATAAATTTATGATTACGAAGATAAATACATATTGTCAATTAAGCTAATGTAATTTGTGACGAAGTCACTTTATAACCGGTTAAATTCGCGTAAAAAAAATTAAGTTACGCGCCGTGTAAATTAATTGAGCTAGCAAGTCAGCTAATTACTCTCCTAGACCGTGCAAAAATGACGTAGGCAGCAAACCACTATGCGCCTACGCGCAGCCAACCGCAGGCTTCTTTTCCCCAGAGTAGGATATTACTAGGGGAATCGAAGCCCAGCTCGAACTCAAGGAGAGAATCAAAAAGGGACTTGGCGCTTGACCTCCAGCCAGAACAGTCAGCCAGAAAGACCGAACAAGTAAGTAGCCCTGCCTGAGTGTCTTGGGAGTAGCAATTGTATTAAGAGCCGAGACCGATAATAAAAAGGGGACATACAGGGTGATGTGTTTTGACGCGGTCCCTGTGTTAACCTACAATTAAATTATCCGCCCCGGACAATATGGGTGCGTGTTGAATGAGTGAAACCGCCGACGAAGGGAGACCTACAGGGTGATGTGTTCTGACGCGGACCCTGTAACAATCCAATAACGTTGTGTTTTTCCCAAAGAAAACTCTTCGGCGAGTGCATGAAAGAGGCATGACCGAGTCTAGTGACAAAGGGGACCTACAGGGTGATGTGTTCTGACGCGGACCCGATAACAACCTAAGTGGGTTTTGCGAATAAAGCACCCGGCATTCTTCGCAAAACTAGGACTGACAATGTACGAACCGACAGAATGAATGTGTTAAAGACCGAAGATACTCCCACGGCAGCCACCAGGTTTTCTTTTGTTAAAATTGCTTACTTGCACTTACCGCTTGCTTGCTTACCGCTGTAGAGTGACCGCTGGAGCCGTTCCCTATTACCGTATTGCTTCACCCGCTATAAATCATAACCCGCACCTTTTCAACCGCTTTCTGCTTAAGTTAACAGAAAACCGCTTTTGCTGGCCAAATTACCTTAATTTCGTCGCATGCCGCCCCGGTGCTCCGCACCCCCATAACTCCGCAATTTACCACCGTTCATAATATATTAGTATGCTTTCCCGTATAAATTAACGATAGGAAAAATTAATATTAAGGCTGTTCATATCACCTCTGCCCGTTATTTCTTTTCTTTTTATACTTAAAATAAGTGTTTAATCCCGTACAATTAGACATAGGAAAATTTAGTATTAAGGCTGTTCATATCACCCCTACCCGTTATTTCTTTTCTGTTTTATATTAATAGAAGTATTTAACTGAAACTTACTTGTTTTATTCCGAACGGAACGTTTCGGAATCATCCAAAATTAGGAAACCCGACTGCACATGAGCAAATACGACCCCTGGCATTATTTTCTCCTCTGTCTAAAAGCTACCCGTAGGTCAAGGTGATTCTCTGTTACACCCCGAACAACAGAGTGGCGCTCGAGAAACCCGCTAAATACCGTTGTTAGACCCGAAAAATGACGCCTGACTAGAGGATATAAAACACCCCGTAGAAAGAGCGTTACAAAATGGCGCCCGAGCAAATTTCTTTTTGCGCATGCGTAGCATGAAAACCCCGTGCAAATTTTTAATACCATTTTTCATTTCTCTGGAGTTTCCGTTAAAACAGAATTTTTAATACAAATTTTCGTAACCATTTCTCAAAAAACCCGAAAAATAGGAAACCAGATTTTAAAAAAATAAACCGATATTTTAAATAGGCCGCAGGGAAATAAAAATTCTGAAATAAATAATATTCCTAAAAACAGCATTTTAGTGATACCGATCGAGTGAATCAAAGATAAGACCGATATTGACAAGTTTTTTTTTGGATAAAAAAAAAACCGAAACCCGTTCCATTCCGATAATTAAAAAAAAATGTGTATATAAATAGATAGTTTATTTAGGTGTACCGTGCACATGGATGTCGCTTATATGGTTAAATCTTAAATAAAATTTAAATAGTCCGGTAAAACTAGGATGAAGTTTTTAACAAATGTTCCGAATGTATAAATACCTATTACTTAAGATAGGCCGTAGTAAAGATTAGGTAAATAGAATAAATATCCCGAAGGTCTAAGTACCTATTAGTTAAGTTAGGCCGTAGTAAAGACTAGGTAGTTAAATTAAATATCCCGAAGGTCTAAGTACCTATTAGTTAGGTTAGGCCGTAGTAAAGATTAGGTAGTTAAATTAATATCCCGAAGGTTTAGGTACCGACTAGTCAAGGTAGGCCGTAATATATAGTAGGTATATAAATAATTATTCCTTAAGTCTAAATACAGACCGTAGTAAACACTCAGATTATTTATAGTTTTAAATAACCGGATATGGAGATACCATAGTAGGCTAGTAAATATAGCTTGGTATATAGGAGGTTTAGGTAACCAAAAATCTAGGCACGGTGTTAGTCCAGGCAAAAGTTTTTTTTGGTAAAAGTAAAATGGCGACCGTAACCGTTAATAGTGCAGTAAGCGCTGGTATTACACAGACTACAGGAAGTTTAGTAGTACCTTTAGTTGCACCGCCGTTACCCCCGCCCCCTCCCGTAGGGCGTGTGGATGCCAGAACAAGCTGGATCTACCTTTGAAAGAAAGCAGAATTAACCGATGAATTACAAAAGTTCGGCTTAATGGCCACCGGACCTGTGGACGCATTGCGTAAGCGCCTAATAGGCTTTATTCGAAATGGACATGCCACCCCACGTCAACACAACCCTTTGTGTTTCCGATAACGCTGTCAACCAGCATATGCAGCACAACGACGACAGCCCAGTCAGTACCGACATCCGTGGTGTTAGCAGCCAATACCAGACCCACCCCCAACGATAATTTGTATCCCTGCTATACAAGGGATACCGGCGACTACGACCGTAAGCCACACAGCAATCCAGCTGCCAAGCAACCCCGTAGTTAATACCACGACACCGTGTGTACTTAACACCCCTACTATCCCCCGTGTATATAATGCCCCTATTACTGCCCCCTGTGTATATAAGGCCCCTACTACTACACCCTGTGTATATACCACCCCTACTACTACCGCCTATGGTTATTTACCCCCCGCTGGAGGTTACCAGGCACCGACTAGCAATACCCAAGCACCACCGTTTACAATGAACACCATACCGCATGGAGTACAACCAATGACAGGACAGGGAGGTACACCACCCCCTACCGCTAATAACACCGTACGATATGAAAACCCCTCCGAACTACATGTGCATAAGTGGAATATACACTTCGACGATAGAAACGACCCCCCAACTTTCCTAGAAAGAATAGATGAAATCTGCATAGCTAACCGAATAAATCCTGACTTGCTGCTACTGCACCTGCCCGAGTTGTTACGAGGAAATGCGGCATTGTGGTGCAAAACTGGGACGACTTCAGGAGAGCCTTCCGAATATTTTTCTTGCAAGTAAATTATGAGGTAGACTTGGAAGCCGAGATCAGCCGAAGGGTGCAGCGACGTAACGAACCCGTTAACCGTTACGTAACCGAATTACAGACTTTAGTACGTCGGCATGGGAAAATGAGCCAAAAGCAAGAACTGCAATGGCTTTACCGCAACTTACTTCCCGAATACCGACAAAACATCCGAAGAACCGAATTTCACGACGTACTATCGTTTTCCGCAGCTGTCAGGGAGTACGAAATTTTGTTACAAGAATTAGAGAGAGACAAACCAAAAGAAACGGTGACAAGCCAAACGACGCCCACCCGTTACGTCACACAAACCGAAGGATGGCGCAGGGTGACAACACCACCGGCACTAGCTTCGACACAACAAAGAAGACCACCGACCGGACAAAACCAAACAACCCGACCACAGAACTCGACCGAAGTAAATCATCACAGATCTGGAATAACGCCCCCGGTCGTCACCTGCTGGCGTTGTGGACAAACCGGACACATGCGCAGTGAATGCAATGGACCAGGTAAAATATTTTGCTCAAGATGTGGCAAGACGGATGTCATGTCCCGAGATTGCTCTTGTTCAAGGGAGGAAAACTGGAACGGCGCTGCCCGGAGACGAGGCACGGACAGTACCGCGACGCAACCGCCTCGAACGCAGTAAATATCACCGAATGTGACCGTGCACATTAATGGACAACCCGTGTTAGCTTTGATCGATACCGGAGCCGCTAAATTCTACATCGGAGACCGAATAGCAAAACGAAAACGGTTCTATGCCCTGGCATCTGTAGAAAAGCCTAAGAACCTATCCCGATTAGCAAACGGAGAACTAATGGAAGTCCCCGAAGCCTACCGAATAACATTCCAAATAGGCCCAAAGGAATTCATCGAAGTACTGAATTACCTACCGGGTCTCCCTACAGATATGGTATTAGGAATAGACATACTACAAACCGGAAAGTTTAAATTTGAACTAAGTACAGGTACCGTTCTGATTGATGACCATCTATTACCCGCTAACATTATAGGGGCGCCTTGCAGCCCAATAGGGAAAATTAGCACCCACCCACCGCTAACACTGTCGCCCGTGGAAGAGAACCGCCTGCAGGCATTTTTGAGTCAGGAACTACCGTCGTTTGGACAAATTGAAGGAACGACGCCGCTCATAACGCACGAAATTCGATTAATAAACGCCGAGCCCATTAAACAACGATACCGACCGCAAAATCCCCGTATGCAGGAAATCATTAACATTGAGGTGAACCAGATGTTGGAAGATGGCATTATGGAGCCATCAAGAAGCGCATGGAGCTCGCCAGTTGTGATTGTCCGGAAAAAGATGGAAAGCCAAGGTTCTGTATAGACTTCCAGAAAATAAATGACATATCCCGAAAAGACGCGTATCCGTTACCGTTCATAAATGCGATCCTGGACAAACTTAGAAAAGCGAAGTACATCTCAAGCATCGATCTTAAACAAGGGTACTGGCAGGTACCGCTATCCGAAGAAAGCAAACAAATCACTGCGTTTACCGTACCCGGCAGAGGTTTGTTTCACTTCAAAGTAATGCCTTTTGGATTACATTCGGCACCTGCTACGTTCCAAAGGCTGATGGACCGCATCATCGGACCCGAACTGGACCCGTTCTGTTTTGCTTATCTTGATGATATCATAATCTTAGGAGAAACTTTCGAGGAACACCTACAAAACCTCAAACTCGTTTTTCAAAAGCTTAGGGCCGCAAACCTCCGAATTAATCCCGATAAGTGTCAGTTTGGCCGTAGATCCCTAAAATACTTGGGGCACATGGTCACAGCAGAAGGCATACATACCGACCCAGAAAAGGTGGCGTCCATAACCCAGTACGCAGCACCGACAAACGTAAGAGGAGTGCGACGATTTCTAGGAATGGTCTCCTGGTATAGACGCTTTGTACCTGGATTTTCACAAATTGCAGCACCATTAAACCTGTTATTAAAGAAGGGCCGACGGTGGAACTGTGGACCCGAGCAACAGCTTGCTTTCGAAAAATTGAAAGCCACCCTAACCATCGCTCCCGTAATGGCATGTCCTGACTTTACCCGAAAGTTTACGCTGCAAACCGACGCCGCAGACAATGGAGGAGTAGCCCTCACCCAACACAATGACGACGGAGGAGACCATATTATTGCCTATGCTAGCCGCACCCTGACAGGAGCCGAGAAAGCCTACTCTACCACCGAAAAAGAATGCTTGGCCATAGTATATGGCATTGAAAAAATGAGACCATACCTCGAAGGTTATCATTTCACCGTCTTAACCGATCACCAATCATTACGCTGGCTACAGTCACTCAAATCATCATCCGGACGTCTAGCCCGCTGGCAAATGTACCTCCAACAATTCGATTTTGACATAAAATACCGACGAGGAGTATTAAACCGCGTGGCCGACGCACTATCGCGACAACCGATACCCGGTTCTTACGACGACACAGAAACCGACGAACTCGCTGAGTTAACACTCATAGCAGAAGACGAACAGTGTCCCTGGTATGCTAAGAAATTAAAGGATGTGCAAAGTCACCCCGAAGCAAACCCGACGTACTGTGTACGAGAAGGAAACTTGTATCGACACTTCTGGAGTTCGTCGGACATGACCGAACCTGAAATGATAGACCCGTGGAAATTCTGTGTTCCTAAGACTTCAAGGACCAGAGTACTGGAGGAAAACCACAATTCTCCGACTGCCGCACACACGGGAATATCAAAAACCACCGCCCGTATCACATTGAGGTACTATTGGCCTGGCATGTTCCGAGACATAGCCCGTTACGTGCGCCAGTGCACCTGCTGCCAACAGTACAAACCGTCTTAACAACAAGTACCGGGAAAAATGCAGCCATCTAAAAACTATGCACCATGGGAAGCCGTTGGTACTGATCTAATAAGACCACTACCGAGGTCCTCTAAGGGTAATTCGTATGTGGTGATGTTCCAGGACCGCTTTACTAAGTGGGTCCAGTGCCGTGCAATACGAAAAGCAACATCACGCGCCGTCAGTCAAGCCCTGTACGAATTAGTACTAACACAATTTGGCCGCCCGAAAACCGTAATTTCCGACAATGGAACGCAATATACCGGAAAAATTTTTAGAGACATTCTAAAAGAGTACGGCATAAACCACCGATTAACACCGCCATACACCCCGCAAACAAACCCCGTAGAAAGAGCAAACCAAACCATCAAAACCATGATTGCTCAGTTTTGCGGAGATAACCATAGAACGTGGGATGCGAACTTACCCGACCTGACTTTTGCCTTTAATACCACCCGTAGCGACTCAACCGGATTTACCCCTGCATTTCTAAATTTTGGACGAGAGTTGGAACCACCAAAGTCTTGTTATCAGGACCAACAACCGCAACCAGGTGGATCTACCGAACCGAACGACGAACAACTTATTCAGCGGACCGACCGTGTAAATAAGTTGAATGACGTATATGAGCTATGGGAAGCACTACAGGAAGGTGCTTGTGAGAATTTAAAGGGTTCAAAACAATTTGGCGTTGCAAAGACCACGAAAGAAGATTTAGGGAAAAAAAATATGCAACTGGCCATTTAAAAACACTTGGTAATACAAAACGTACTTTTAAAAAAACAACTAGTTGATTATGCTAAATATATAAGGAGTATGTGCTTTGGTTTGACAACCCGTTCTATTCATAGTCTGGCATAACAGCGTACGGCAAAAACAACTTGCAACATTATATTAATAAAGGGAAGGAGATGACGGGCTGGGATTGGCTACATTCTTTTTCAGAACGTAATAAATTATCTCTTTGTCTAAATGTAGCACACCTGCATGAGCAAGGGATTTTAACCAGGTAGCAGTAATAACATTTTTTGACATTATGGAGCCCCTTCAAGGGCAATTTATCTTCCCACCTTCCAGGGTGTTTAACGTATGTGCAAGGTCGTCCATACAAAGTATTGCTACAAGAGGTCGAAAACGGGGTGAGCTATCTACAGCAGTAATTTGTAAGAGTGCAAGTAGCATATTTGTACCTCCTATGATAATTATTCCGAGAGTCCGTATGAAATCTCAGTTGTTAGAACGAACTCTACCAGAAATACTGATCGTTACTCATGTTGGATGCAAGTAGATCTATTAAAACCCATACTCAAAACATTTTAATTATTGAAATGGCCAGAAATAACGGGGTAATAACAGTATGCTTACCACTATCGGATGCAATCGTTAGACGTATCATTTATTTCACCTTTAAGTACACAGAATAAAGGGAAATTTGGCTCAGAAATCATCCCGGACGATGTGTCACTATAACTGAAGTCTCATCTTTATTTGGTAAAGCATTTCTTTTGAGCAGCAATATCATTAAATGCTATCAACGGATTCCAAAAGACTGGGTTCTGTCCCTTTAATCGAATTATCTTTACTGAAGATATATTTATACCATCCTTATCAACCGAAATTAGGGGCGAAGAAAAATATATATTGCCCTTCAGTCTTCTAGCTGTGACAAAGATATCTCAGAATATGTTGAGCCCAATAAAATCATGATTAAAGAAAACGATGACGATTTAAATTATATCCCCAATACTAGCAGGGTCTGTGATGGAGAAATAACACCTGAAAAACATAATATTCAGATTCAGATTCGCCAAAAGACAGACGAAACAAATGACATTGGTATTACACCCAAGACCAGCACTGGCGATAATCGAGAAGTAACACCAAAAAACCTATTTATAAACCGACTTAAATGGCTGAAATAAGCGACCTAAATAATATGCCGCCTACTACCAGTGGCTTAACTTTTTTCCCGAACAAATTACTTTTTATCCTAAAGCTCCAAACTAGGAGCCAACCGTCGCAAAAGGAAAAAGAGGAATAGCTGCAATACTAACAAACACTTCATACAAAGAAGAATTGGAAAACACGTTATCTGCCTGTACTGAGCTGTCTCTAATTATGTATTTCAGGTAGTTTCTAGTTGGTATGACCTGATCTTGTATTGCCAGTAGAAATCCCTTCGTTTCAAGAAACATCTGTCCAGACATGAGTCAATAGTTCGACGCAAGACTGTCAACGTGATCCAGGGCTGCCTCGTTCAGGTGTCGTCCGTGCAGAGGTTTTTCCTTCCATATCTGTAGCTTTTCTTCATTGGTCTTGTGGTGTTGTGGGACATTATGATCCCCCAATCTTAGACGGGTGGAGTGGTCTGCTTCGCAAACAGCATGGTGTAGGTCTGAAGCTTGGGCTTTATTACGGAAGTACTCCCTTAAGTTGGTTATTTGTTGATTCATTATTTTCCCAATATCTGCCAGACCTCTTCCGCCCTGATGTCGTGGTAGAGTGGTCCGTTCTACCGCACTTCTTGGGTGATGTTTAAGTGTTTTGGTAAGTTGGGTTCTGATTTTGCGCTGTAGCCCTTCGATGTCAGTCACGCTCCAGTCTACAATGCCAAATGAGTAGGACAGAACTGAGCAGGCGTAGGTGTTAATTGCTTTGAACAAGTTCTTGCTGTTCAGTTTCATTCTCAGAAGCCTTTTTGTTCTCCCAAAAAACTCTTAACTTATATCTGTCTTCATCGCTGCATGACTAATGCGTCGAGCCTGCTTCATCCCCAAGTGTTTTCAGTTCTCGCCTTCTCCCATTGCCTGAATCTCCTGGCCATCTTGCATAACGAACGGGTTTTGCTGTATTTTTTCCTTTATCATGGTAAGAGTACAACATTTATCCTGGCCAAACGGCATTCCGATATCACTGGAGAATTCCTCCACTATTTTAAGCATGTGATCCATTTGGATTTTGGTAGCGGCCATTAGTTTGAGATCATCCATATATAGAAGATGGTTAACCCTACTTGCTTCTTGGTTGCCGTTTTTGATAGCGAATCTATATCTTGTGGAGTTCAGTCGGCTGGAAAGAGGGTTCATAGCTAGACAGAACCACAGAGGACTTAAGAAATCACCCTGGAATATTCCTCGTTTTATTGAAACTATAGCGGTGGAAATATTAGTGGTCCCCTCATTAAGATGGATCTTGGTCTTCCACAGCCCCATTGCGTGCTGTAAAAATTTTGTAGATCTTTAATATGCAAAGAAGCCACTCGTGCGGTACCGAGTCAAAGGCCTTCTTGTAATCTACAAAGGCAGTATAGAGGTTTCTTTGCTAACAGTAAGATTGATTGCTGATGACTGAATCAATTATTAATTGTTCCTTGCATCCCATGGCTCCTTGGGTGCACCCTTTCTGTTGTGGGGCTATAATGTTGTATCCTTTACAGTGGGAAGAAATTCTCTTAGTAATACAGGATGTATGTTATCAGCTTGTATAATGTGGAGAGGCAAGTGATCGGTCGATATTTTGATGGGTCCTGTGTATTTTTGCGGTCTTTTGGCAGAAGATACGTTGTTCCTTGGGTGAGAAATGGTGGCAGCTTTAAGGGGTCTTTCAGAGTTTCATTAATTAATGCAACCAGTTTCCCATGCCCGCACCAGAGTTTCTTAATCCAGTAACTATGTACTCCATCCGGGCCAGGCGCTTTCTAGTTATGTAACTCCCTGGTGATGGCGGATATTTCTGCCGCTGTGAATGGTTCGTGTTGCACCTCGTTGCAGTTCTGGGAGATTATATTTTCTTCATGAAACCAATTAGCGCTAAGGTTGTAGTTTTATTACTCGTATGGAAATTAAACCCTCGCTTCGCTCGGATTCAAACTAACCATGCTCGTCAAGTAAAATCACTTTTCTGACGAGGTGCGTATACTATTTTTTCGCATTTTGTAAGTATTAATTATTTTGCATTTCATATTAAAATCTAAAAAGAATAGTTACTGAAGAAAATCTACAAAAACTTAGTAGTATGACTTCTCGGTACCTTAGCAATATAAACAAGATGTTTTTTTTTTGTGTTTGACGACTATTGACAGCATCCAAATAAAATCATATTTGAAGAGTGAATTTCACAAGAATTAAGGAAATGTCTAATGAAAACGACTTGGAAGATATCCTGAATGCGGCCCGCGAAGCTTCTTCAAGTTTGCTTCCAGTAAAATCCAAGGAAAGATACGAGAAAGCATATAATATGTTCTGCGAGTTGAGAAACACCAAGAATTTTGAAGGCATTGACGAAAATTTGATGCTGGCATACTTTTACGAGAAGGTAAGCTATTTTATATGGTTAAAGTGTGGTATATAGGTATAGGTACTAATTTTGTTATTTGTTTTAGGCAAAAGTCCTCAAAGCTTCCAGTTTATGGTCTACGTACCCTATGATCAAAAGCACAATACTTATCAGTGAAAATACGGATGTTCAAATGTACAGCAACAACTACTTAATACGGCGAGGTCAGCAGTTGCATCCTATTCTAACTTAAATAATAATTGTTCTTTTAATATTTATTGTAATAAGATTTAAAATAAACGAATTTCTTTCTTGTAAAATTGTGTTTTGAATGACATTGACCTTTTATGCAGTAATGGTTGCTATGCGGTAAAGTGACCCATTACTGTACGATTTTGAGGTCATTAATCTAGTGCATTACTGTATAAAATGCGAAAATAGTTATTTACGATATAAGTGTTGTAAAGATTCATATTACAACACGAGATGTTAAAGTTGTTAAACGAGGCGTCAGCCGAGTTTAATAAAACATCGAGTGTAGTAATATGAATTTACAACAAGAATATTGTACAAAATTTTATCTACTTTCATCTATGAATAAAAATATTTGGCAAAAGGCCTTTTTAAAAATAAAAATGCACCTGTAAAAATGCACCTGCTATTAAAAATCGTTTTGTAAGGGCATCTATTACAGCACTAGTGCTGTAATAGATGCCATTACAAAACGATTTACAGAACTGTAAAATTCATATTACTAAACGAAAGTAGATAAACATTCTTACGTATCGAAATAGGCGGGGCATCGTCGCGCTTTCTATTCTTATTGGCCGGTCATTAATTAAAATCGAAACGTGCAAGCAGGTGTATGCCAAGGATCTTCAGTATGATCGGAATCAGTTTACGATACTGTTATTGTTTTTTAACTTTGTCATTGAGTTGACTTGCTTATTTTGCAGGTCAAAATTCCCTTTCATCCACTAATAGTTTCTATATTTTACAATACATTATATGACAACCCGATATGTCAATTTTAATTTAACAATAAAATTATTGCGATAATAAAATTTTCATAATCCTAGGTGCGGCCCTTTTCGATTTTTACGGCAATAACGTTGACTTGTTCTGGTCATGTCTAACTTAAAAGTAAGTCGACTATAAATTATTTTTTAAATACAAATATTACAGCAACAATTTCTACATTTGATCAAAACTTTGTAATATAGTAGTAATTTTTATTTCGCTATTTCTAGTTGTTTTGTTGTTATTATTGTTATTGTTTTTGTTAGTTTCATTATTATTAATAATTCTGATTATTCCACTTATCAACTTTTGATTATTTTGTTTTTATATCTTAAAAATTATTCAACGTGATTACGTATATTATGGCATTTTTATTTCCTAATAGTAAAAATGTTGTTAGTATAACAAGCACTACCCCATAATATCTGTAATGATCTACCAATAAAATACAATGGGTATATACAACAAGCCACTTTTAGGATATATTTGTGGTTATAATTCAAAAAGCAAAGGCAATTGGGATAATAAGCAATATCTGGTTTTACCCCAAGCTAATAAACATTTAAGATCCGGCACATTACGAATGACTTTTATGACGTAAGAAACTTATAATTTGTAATAGGTCACTGCAACTTTAAGTAGAAATAATCTGCAATTTTACCAGTTCGGGCAAGTATGAAAATAACTTTTCTTACTTGTGAAGATTTTATAATTATGTTAAAAAGAAAAGTTGTCTAATAAAAACATAAATACGTTTCTAGAATAAAATACATTCAACTGCATCTTACATGTGGTACCTATACATTCATGTTTGTTTCATAAGTTAGCCAGCGACTATAATCTTGCTGTGTTGCTGTTAAGTGATTCTTGCATGAGGAGGAGCTGACTTCAGAAAAAACATTTTATAGTTTGTTGGGATAAATATGTGATTTACTGTATACAGGGTGTCCGGTAAATACCTAATAAATTTCTCGGAAGCATATAGAGGAGGTCAAAATATCCCCAATTTGTCATAGAAAAAAAAATTCCTAAATGCCCCTTAACAAAGATACACAGCCTCAAAGGGGTACCCAGCGATTTACTTTTTGGCTCTAACTTTTGAACGGACTTGTATAATTTTATGATATTTTAATATTTTATAGAGGCCATAGTCATTAAACCATACTACTGTAGATGTTTTACATCGTCAGGGAAGTCAGGAACGGACTCGTTGGTCCAATATCTTGATCAGTGTTATTTGACAGAGCTGAAAATGATTTTTAAGATACTCTGGTCATTCTTCTTCAAAAATGGTACTCTTAATTTATTCCGATAGAACTGCCGGTTTTCGAGATAAATCCGTTTTCCATGCGAAACACTAAAAAGTTAGTAATGCTAAACACAAGCGGATAAAAATCAGGTTGTCATTGTTAATACCTACATAATAAATGGCGGGCAAAATCCTCACTCTGTGCCCTCCCTGCGGGCGCCCGCTGGTAATGGCTTATAGCCAACTAAGACTGAGTCTGACACATCAATTGTCTTTGCTCAGTTATGGATGTGAGGTGGCATGAGCGACCATGCCAAGGATGGAAGGCTGAGGGTCAAGCCAGCTGTAACGAGTTCCTATAGTGGACCAGGCAATCACTATATGTATCAGTCCTGGTATGACGGCTCTGCCAGGATCGACTTTTATACTCGATGGAAAACCAAAAAAAAACAAAAAATAGAGACCGCCGAGAGCAATCGAGATGATCTGGTCATCGAGAGCAGCTCACACGGAGACAGCGTGAATGAGAGCGGGGAGGAGCAGCTGCTAAGATCGCTTGGTACAAGCCAAGGACAGCCAGCCTCATAGAAGGGTTTCAGCTGGAACAAAGAAGATGCGACTGTGCCAAAAGGCGAGGCATCTTCTGGGGAAACTGAAATGTAAAAATCTAGCTGACCTCACAAGCAAGAATCATGGCACTTTAAAGACGAGAACTCTTGGCTTGCGACCCGTACCATGTTCCTTACACCTATCAAAAACCGGGTGCAACCCTTGAAAGAAGTGTCGCGAAAAAAAGGACACGTTCTACCGATGAGGAGAACACCCCTAAAGATAAAAAGAACCGAAAACCCTTTCTACAGCAGGGTAAAGCTGGAACGTCTTAAAGAAGACTGCGTATGGAGACAAATAAAGTTTCCGTGATGGTCTCGAAAGGGAAGAGTTCTGCTGTGCTCAGCAGTGAAAGGGGTCAGAAAACCACTGCTGCTAAAGAGCGTTCCGACAACAGAACGATGACGGAGGTGACTTGCAGCAGTCTTTAAGTGGCTGTAATCGATACAGGAAATAAATGCTGGAACATTACATCAGACCGCTGAATTCTGGTTGAGAAGAGGCTTACAGAAATCCTTATGGAGTTTCTAATAGCCAATCCTACTGACCAGATTCCGCAGTACGACACCTCGGGATGGACTAGATGAACCAAAATCATCAACTGCACTAATGATTTTTTCGTTGAACTTCTTGACCAAGAGTGTCAAAAAAATTGGGAAACTGTGGGAACACGCTTAGCTATGTATGTATGTATGTATGTATGTTTGTTTTATGGCTCTGGTTGAAACCAAATGGCCAGCATCTCTCTTTATTTTACTTTTTCTTCTAAAAATTTTCCGAAATTTTTCCTTTAGGTATTATACATTATAACTTTAACTTACCATACATATTTCATATACAAGTTTATATAATTTAAGGTTTTTTTTTTTTTTTTTGTGGTACTGTTTGATGTTTTTTTTCCTTTTTTTCTCCTTTTTTTTTTTTTTTTTGTGGGACTGTTTGATGTTTTTTTTCTTTTCTTTTTTTTTTTTTTTTTTTTATCAAATATTACAATTTTTATCCTAACCTACTAAATTAAGTATTGGTTCTTTTATATTTTTATTTGTGCTTCTATTATAAACTGGTATAAGTATCTATAAATTTTTATATTATTAAGTGAAAGTAAATGGTGTAGGTTATATGGCAATTCTACCAAACCTGCTAAATTACTAAAAAATGTAGTTCTATAATTTTTAAATCTGATGCAATTGAAAATATAATGTTCTAAATCTCCCATTTCACCGCATTCACAATTTTCCTCAGTTTGCAAACCAATTCGTTTTATATGTTTAGGATATAAGGCATGAAAGCTTCGGATACGTGAAATTGTTCTAACAAAATTTTTACTTGACTCCTTACAGAACCATGTTCTTTTACATATATTTGGAAACATATTTTTATAGGCTTGTCCCTTATCTGAGTTTGTGTATTGCTCCTGCCAAGTATGTACCATTCTTTCTTTAGCTTGACTTACTATATCGCTATAAGGTATTTTAAAATTTGTTGGAGAGCCACTAATAGTAGCTTCTTTGGCGGCTTTGTCAACTAATTCATTTTCGGGTATGCCTATATGGGCTCTAATCCACACAAAAAAGACGTCTTTATTTAAATTCCTTAAATTGACATATAAATTTGCTATATCGCTAATCAGGTAATTAGCAGGTGCAATATTCAAACAATCTGAAATTTTTATTAATGAGCTCTGACTATCGGAAAAGATAACAAATTTATTGTTTTCATTAAAATCCCTACAATACTTCAGTGATTCCAGGATAGCCCAGAGCTCAGCTGAATAAATTGAAGAACCATCGGGTAATTTAAATTTTTCCACAGTTTTAGTTTTTTTGTGATAGAAGGCACAGCCTGTCTTTTTATCTAGAACTGACCCGTCAGTGAATATTTGCTCATACGATGCCCAAGTAGTGAGTTGTTCTTCTAAAAATTTATGTTTTAAAATAAATTGATCTTCTCTGTTATTATTTGAGATAATTACTTTTGGCGTATTATTAATTATTGAGTAGTTTAATTGAAAGAAAGGTAAAGTGTTATTACTATATATTGTTTCTTTATTCTGGGTTATCCAGGAATAACTTTGTACTAACAAGGGTAATCGTTTAACTTTCCAATAGGAGTGTGTCACGCTTAGCTAGAATAGTGAATAAATTGATTAGAAATATTAGAATTTGATTAGAAATAAGGGAGTGGAGAATAAAACACTTAGCGATGTTTGATCGTATAGACTGGTCAAAGGTAACTAAAGAGATTTTAGTGAATACAAAAAGAACAAGTTAACAAAATTAAAAGAAAATAATACAAATTGTATTTGCAGTTCTCCTGTCCTTCAAAACGGAACCTTAGTTTGTATTTCTGTGAAATTTCTTGAAATTTCATTGTCACTTGGGTTCACATAAATAGGTACACAACTATTTTTCCTGTCTTCTTAGACCTCAAGCGGACCCCAGCCCCACTATGGAACCCTTGAAACCATTGTAGTTATGCTACTAAGATGTTCATGTAGAATAAATTAAACTGATAGGAATAAAATATTACAAGAAATTACTTATTACATATTTATTCAAAGTTATTTATACAAAAAGTCCATTCTCCCATTTTTTAGTTTTGCAAAAACTTCAATTGTGCGATTGTTAAACCGGGTATGGCGGCAATCATTTCTTTTTCAATGCTTAACATCGCGACAGAATTTAATCTATCTTGTTCCATTGTACTCCATACCTACAAGGGATTTAATTCTCTATAATATCGAAAAACAACGTTCACTTTCAACACTCGTCATCGAGATGGTACAAAATAATTTTTATTTCTGACCGGTATATTATTAGCTTATAACGTCTTAGTTACGCGGAAATTATAAGGGTCATAACTCCCTTGGGATATTAAGAAAAATTTGACATAAAATCAAACGATTGACATCTAATGTCAATTTGATTGTCATCTATTGAAACATTTATTCCACTTTAAAAATGAACAAAATGTTACTAAAATCGGTCAGAAATAAAATAATCTATGTATCACTGGAATTATAAGGGTCTCAATTACCTCGGGCAATTGCTGCCCCTCGGGCCAAAGGCCCTCGGGACGTCAACTTTGCCGTCGGTAATTAAGACCATTATAATTCCCTAGATACATAAATAACTATAACAACACAACTGTTTCACTCAAACTCTCGGTTAGGTTTCTATCTATAAACAATTGTACCATTGTAAAAGCACTTGCTGCTTGATGAAAATCTTTTCTGCTATAATCAATGCATAGTTCGCTTTTTAGTTTACCTAGTCTAATAAGGTATATGTTTTTGAAACCGCGTCAAAATCCTGAGTAGAAAAGTTTTTTTCGTATTCGCTGAAATTCCCGGAAAAAATAGTTTTGAAGCTAATAATTGATGATCTGTAAACTGAATCTGATTTTTGGCGTGATTAATTAGTAGGCATATCACATACTTCTTTTGTTTCTGTAGACTGTACTACACGCTCATGTTTTACTCTGATCTACCGTATCTTTACCGCAATACGATTTTTAACCCTGAACTACTATCGTGGGGTCAAATCCAACCCCAGAACCTAAACTCTTGTGAATTCCTGGCACACGGTCTGGCTTACGACGCTGTTAACATATGTATTCTCTCACTTAAGTACACAGCTTTAAGCAGCATTTATGATGTATAGTAGTATACATTCCGTCGGACCAATCGCACAAAATTCGGTCTTGGGGTCAAATTGACCCCACGATAGTAGTTGCGTTATTGTTATTTTCATTATAATATCAGAATGGTAGTGCCACAGAGACATCAGACAATAGTTATGACTAGAGTCTTTAAGAGACACACCTGAGAACGTTGTTACTAATAGTGGCTATGATAACAATGATACAGACAATGAAAGTAAACACTCAGAACATGATACAGTCTCAGAAATTCACCTAAGTGACGAAAATGACTTACCAAGCGACAAAGTTGTCTCATAGGCTCATGATGGAATTTCTAAAAATTATTATTATGAACGCAGCAGATATAAGTGGTCTAAAAATCCTCCGGCATTATTACGCACCTTTCTGGTCTTCGGGGACCCATCAAAACCATTCACTCCACTTGAAGCCTGGTCTCTTCTTGTAAACCCCAATATGTTACATATCATTTTGGAAAATGCAAATGAAAAAAATTACCCACCTAAGCGCAAATTATCGAGATACATGCACATTTGTCGATTATCTAAGAAAAGCTGAACTCAAGGCCTTTTTACATCTTACACACCTTTCTGGTTTATTCAAATCTAATCACGAGGATGTAGATTCGTTATTTTCGTTTTCGATAGATTGCTTAGGTAGACCAATTTTTCGGGCAACAATATCAAAGGAACGTTTTTTATTACTTCTCATAGAAATCATTTAATAAGAGAGCAAAAAAAAAGTCAGTGGTGATAGATTGGCAGCAGTACCTCCATTTGTTTAACGTCTTTATAATCAACAGTATAGCAAACTACACCTGCTCCGAATATGTCACAATTGATGAGATGCTGGCTGTGCATAGGGTAGATGCCCTTTTAGAATGTATATGAAAGCTAAACTAATAAGTACGGCATCAAGATCATGTGTCTATGTGATTCCAAACCAGATTATTTGGTAAATATTTGTATATACGGGTAAACCGATGAGCGAAATCCTTTCAAGCTGTCTATACCTATCAGATCAGTACTTACTTTAGTAGAACCAATTACTAATTGTAACCGGAATGTCACTACTGATAACTTATTTACTTCAATAGAGCTGATTGGCAAAATAAAGACACTTTGACGTATGTAGCAACCATGCGTAAAAATAAGAGGGAAATTCCTCCACAATTTCAACCGAATAAGAGTTACGAAGTTGATAAGTGTTTATTTGGTTTCACTCGAGACGACACAGTCGTAACATATGTCCCTAAAAAGAATCAAAGTGTGATCATGGTGTCGACCATCGACAACTCTGTTGATCAGGAGAGTAATTCATGCCCTTGACCAAATATGTGCTCCTTAATCGTTCAGGTCGAAGATGTCGTCGCTCGCCTTTAGTAATTTGAAAAATGCACATATTTTATCAAACAGCTAGGAATGACTCTTATCAGTGAGCAACTAAGATTAGCCATGCCTAATTTGTCCAGAGAGCTTCGTTCAATAATCTCCATAGATCTACTACTACGTAGATGATAAATATTAGTGTCCGTTTTTTTTGCATACAGTTTGAGTATCATTTTCTTTTGTTACAGGTAAAGGCAGTACTCTAATCCACCAGATTCGAAAAAAAAAACTTCTTGTTTTAATTATTTTTTGATATATTTGTGTTGCAATAAACTGCCATGTTTTTGCTTATGTAAGATTCAACTTGATCTTTATTTGTGTTCTAACATTTAAATTTTCTTGTAATAAATTTTTCTGGAACTGATAATTGTGTCTTTTATGTACTCATAAGTTTATCAAAAATACAAAAAAAAATAGTAAAGTAAATTTAAATCATTTTTACAGCTAAAAAAACAATTGAGGAGCAATCAAGCATAACCGAATAAATCCACTTTTGAAAAAAAATGAGTTAATATTGATTACTATTTGTTTTGGTCAAATAAATCCAATGGTAAACTCAAATTAAACCTAACTGTGCTAAATCCCCTTTAAAATCCACCTTAAAGTCAGACAAATCAAGCAAACCCAAATAAATCCAGAAAATAAAATTACATAGGTATATTTCAAGCAAAAAGGGATAAATCCGTTTGCGAATGTCATTACTTTTATGTTCCTATTCGTGATATTTTGCATACTTGCCCACTACCCAATTTATGTTCGGCTTTCAATGTCCAAGGTCAACAAGAAGAAATTCGGGTGGTTACAGGTTACAGGAAAATAATGCGTTAGGTTTTAGTTTAGTTTGGTCTTCCGGTCACTGCGGTCGTTATGCGAGACAGAAACCAGTGCACGTTTGTAAAAAAGTATATACGTTGATATTGTTATTGTTTTTGGAGATTAGTGGCAGATGAAGGACGAGCATGACGATGGTGTTGATGGCGGGTTTGACGTATCTATTTCTGAAGGTAATTCAATTTGTATTGAATTTTTTTATTTTTTTTTTAAAAGTGTGATTTTTTAGGACCCGCACTAGGAAGTCAAAAGCTCCCGAGAAACAAAGATTGCGCAAGCAACAAAAATATGTTAATAAGGATCCTGAAATACTAAGATTTACGAGACCATGCAATCATAACACTACTAGTTTTAAATGCAATGCTGTTACCTTGCGTGATGTTAAACTCATTCGAAAAAGGTTTTATGCTGTTCCGGAAAAAGTTGCACAGGATATTAAGTTATGTCATATGCTGAGTGTTTGTAAAAAAGCAAGGAATCGGCCCAAGAAAGAAAATCCAAGAAATCGCCTTTTTAATATTACTTATCATCTTCAATCACAACAACAGAAAGCCATAAGAGTGTGCCAATAATTTTTTACTAGAAGTTTGGGTATAGCAAAAAATCGAGTCAATACAGTTCCAAAAATAATTCACGAAGGAAGAGTGCCAAAGGAATCTCGTGGTAGCGATCGTATTTCCAGAAAAACAGAAGATAAAAAAATAAAATAAGAGAATTTATCAGAAATTTAAGGGGTACCGAAAGTCATTACAATAGGAAGAAACCTGTGAGATTATACTTGGCGGCTAATTTGAGTATTGCAAAATTGCATAAGATTCAGAGCAGCTTGCCCAATTTAAAACAAGTTTATCAATGTTTTCAAGGATTTTTGTGGAAAGTTTATTATCGGGTTTTCATCACCCGCGTCAGACTGTTGTGCTCTATGCATACGTCTTAAGGACAATATAAGAAAGGAAAAGATCATAAGAAAAAATCTGACTTGATGATCGAACGTCGACTACATGGAAAAAGGTCAGATGCTTTCTACAAACTTGCAAAGGAAGATTCTCCAAATTCAATAAGTTTTTGTTTCGGTCTACAGCAAGTCCAACCATTGCCTCGCACTTCAATTTCGGATGCCTTTTACTCTCACCAAGTTAGCCTCTACGTATTTTGCGGCATCGGTATAAGTTCAAGGTGTCCTACCTTCTACACCTGGACTGAGGTACAAGCTGGACGTGGCTTAATTTAGATAAGTTCTGCTCTCTTAAATTATCTGAATTCACTGGAACTCGAAGATATTGAAGTATTGGGACTATTTTGTGATGGCTGCGGGGGCCAAAACAAGAACTCCCAAATTGTACATGCCCTTTACTTTTGGCTCCAAGCTCCAGCTGACATTTCCAGTTCGAGCTCATAGCTTCCTTCCAGCGGACAGGGTTTTTCGTCGCGTTGAAGAATGTTTACGGACAAACCCAACAATAATAAGCAAGGAAGAATACTTGGAAATATATTCTCAGTTTGGAACAGTAAAACAACTTGACGTTGACTGGAAACTGTACAATATTAAGAACCTGCAAAATCGTTTTAAGAAAATCACAGGTATTTCCGATATCAAGTGAATTATTATCAAGAAATCTCAAAATAAAAAAGGAGAAGAAATCGTAAAAGTACAGTGTCATCACAATTTTAGAACTTCGTTCTTAAATGAGATACCCCAACAGATTCTTAAAGCACGAAGAGAAGTTGCAAAGGTATTAGAAGAAATTCCTTTAATGCGATCTTTACCTGAGAAAAAGGAAAAATCCCTAGCTCATTTGCTGGCTCAACACTTTGGCTCAACCTGGGAAAATGATGACAGGCTTGGGTGGTACAAAAATATATTGAGTGAAACTCCGCTTGAAACTATCGCTAAAGCCGTCGAAACCGAAATTAAAGGACGAGATGAAAACGAAGTTTGCGATTGCCTTGAGGATGACATAGGAATGCATATATGAATCGTTCCAATTTGTTGCTCTTTTTGAATTTGTGAGTTTAAAAACGAACATTTTTTCCTTTTTTTTGAAAACTTGTTAATTTAGAAATAATAAATGTGTGAAAACTAAAAAATTAATCTTGGTTTTTATTTATAGGTAACAAAAAAAAAATATAATACATTGTTTTTAACTTTAAAAAAAAGTTATGCAAAACAAAAGAAAGAAAAAAAAACAAATCTACATTGAAATAAACAATTCAACATCATAATAGTAGAAAAAATTAATGTATTAATTCTCAGCTCAAGCAAAAACGAAGAAATCCTTTTTGTAATTGTTATTTTTTTTTATTAATTATAAAATTGAAACGTAAATAGTGTGTAAGAGATCTATAATATTATATCTTTCACGTAGGCTATATTTTTTTTGGTTAAATTTAAAAACCTGCTAATGGCACGTTTCTTGCAATTATCTCCAAAACTTTATGTTTTGCTTGGTTGCCCCTCAATTGAGGTCACTTGTGACCCCACGATAGTAGTTATGTCAGTATAAATGGGCAATAATAGTAGGGTCATATACGACCTTAAAAATATTCGTAAGGCAGACGCGAGACTGCGACCCCGATGCCCTGAATCACATCAGCTTGGGGCTCGTAGCTCGCTCATGTTCAATGCACACCAAACGGCTTAAAGTTGGTAAAAGGTTTCTATCTCAATCCTGCACTCCTCTCTCTCTCTCTCTCTAATGTACAGTAACTGGTGTGCACGAATCTTATTAAATACTAGGGCTTGACTTTCACAAAAATATACTGTGATAATAAAATAAATATAAAATATAATAACACTAATGATGGATGGTATTTTAAAAAAAATGTTATTTTTCACAACTCTGTTAGCGTGTTCACTGCTCAATTAAACCCACACAGAGACCACCACTGCAGGAGAGTTCTGTTTAAAAAATATCTGATGACGGGATGACGACTTTAGCTCGTGAAATGTAATGTAATAAGTGTAAATAAATCGGATCGGAGAAATGAACGTTCGGGGTTAGGTTCGCCTATAGAATAATGCCAATATTATGAACATATGTGTAATTCGTATAGTATAAAAGAATCGAATAGCTTGACAGCTTTGACTTTGGGTCATTAAACGAATAATATATGTAAGTCATATATTTACAAGTTATAAAAATTCCACGATACACGTTAAGATAATAGTTCTGTTAATAATGCGGATATTAACGTATGTTGAAACATTTATTTGAGGGAACGAAATATAATAAATTTGGTGCGTATTACCTTACCGCAGATTTTAAGCTATTATTACGGATATTTAGCATTAGATTGTCTCTGCTGGACGATTATTTTCCATTCAATAATTGTAAGTTATATTCCAATACATTATTGTTACACCGACAATACATTCCTTTCATTTAAATGCATTTTTGCAATTTTAGTTATTGCGCCAGGAAAATGTCATTGCCAGTAACGTCTCGCGTGGTATCGTTGATTAGAAATAATATACCATGTTCTAGCAATCAGTTTTATTGAATGGAAACATGTTGTTAAAATTGTCAATGCAAAAATAAAGTTTCCATCGACTGAATTAAATTGATTCTTAGTTAATGCCGAGCTAATTGTTACACATCCTCGTCCAAAATTTCTTTTTGTTTAATAGCAGATATTTTAAACAAAACTCTGGTTAAGCTATGGGTTTAGCCCTAACTTCTCTGGCCGAACATTTCCATAGCCAACCTAGAATTTAAGATACAATACCGTTTTTTTCTCACGTTATCATCATGAAAAGAAATGTAGACGACGTTTTCGCAATTTTCAATTTTAGTCAGGGTCCCCTATTCAATTTCATAAGTTTCCTTAATTCAGTCACTTTCGCTTTTAAATTAGAAACAAATAATATAATACCGTGCAGATGCTGTCCAGTTGGTTTAACCAGAGTCAAAAAACAAATAAAAAACTAATAATAATAATTACCTTTCCGTGATTTAAATTTAACCAGAAACAATATCCATATCAAATACTCCATTTATCACAAACCGACCAACACCAACTCTATAATTCATTATCTTCGATCCACCCTTATAACTATAAGTTCGCTGCCTTTCCTTCTCATTTCTCCCGACTCCTTTTCCATACCTCTAAAGTATACAGATTTAAAATCAGAATTGAATATCATCAGACAAATCGCTGTTAACAATGGCTACCCCATTAAACTGATCAACAAAATTTACTACAAATATTTAAACAAACACCTTAATAAACCATTAATTTACTCCACAGAATATTATCTTTAATCTTTTTGGGACCCCCTATCTTACAGAATAAAAAAATATTTACCAATCCGTTAACCTTTAAACCTCCTTTAAAATCAATCATACTTTAGATAGTTGCATTTGAAATTCTAAATATATAATTATCAAATAGAACTAGTGTATGAAAAAAGTATCTTGCGTCACTGAGGGCTGTCGAACTTTTTACATAGGGCAGACTGGTCGTCAATTTAACATTCACATCAACGAACATTGTAAGGAGATAGAGCACCAAGAGGAAGAATCTACCTCCTTCAAAATAAAATCAAACTTTTCTAGACGTATCGCCATTAGTAACTATGTATTTACACTTCGGCAATAAAGGCAACAAACTTAACCTTCTTGAAATTATAGAAATAAACAAACTCTCAAAAAAGTCTTCAATCGATTGTGTAGATGATCAGATTATTCACACCAGAACATATTTGTTTTACTCCCTTAACTTCTCAGCTTAATATTTAAAACAAGCGATTGTTAGTCTTGCCTATTTTTGCCTCTTAGGGGAGAGTCGGGAAATGGTACGCAGCGGGCAACGGTACGCACCTAGCTGTAGCAGAAACGGATCGACCGATATCGGCAACCATCGTTTGCAGTCGTCGCACGACGCTATTAAAAGATGCCCTTGAAATCTGATTCAGTTGCACGTGTTATTTCGGTCTGTAGAGGCAAATTTCGTAATTTGGTGATTTTGTCATAATATTTGTACCTGGATAAAATAAAGGTAAGTTTTTTTTTGCATTGAGACTTAGCTCTTATTTTTATGATCGCATCATAGTTAAATTAGGAAGTTAGTTACGTAAAAATATCTAGCCAATATAATCAGAAATTTGTTTCAATGATCTGTATGTGTAATGGCGTCTAATCGGGTAACCATACGCGGGGTGCATATGTTTACCCGACATTAAATTGTACATACCACTTTGACTATCACTTATTGCACGATTCTTTTTAATTTTTGATTTCTTATTCCAGATGCCAAGCAAGTATAAAAGGAAAACAGACATCGCTAACTGGACGGAGGAGACTTTGCAAAATGTACATAAAGCAATTGATTCCGGCAGAAAGATTCGAGAAGTGGCTAGATCGTTCAAAATTCACTAATCAACACTAAGGGCTCGCAGAAAGAAAAATAATCCCTCTGGTCCGGATTTAGGAAGACTTCCTGTTTTCCCAATTGAAGTTGAAACCCAAATTGCAAATCACGTTCTTCGGTTAGCCAAGTTGTTTCATGGACTGACACCGATGGAGCTACCTAAAATCGCTTTCCAGTATGCCGAAGCCAACGGTATCCGACACAACTTTAATTAAGCTCGTGAAGAGGCAGATAAAGACTGGCTACAGTTATTTCTAAGGAGAAACCCCACAATCAGCTCAAGAAACCCCAAGGGTACAAGTGTAAATATAATCACAGCATTTAATGAAAAGTATGTTAAAACCTTTTTTACAAACTTGGAATTTTTGCTTGAAAAATACAAATTTATGCCAAGTCGAATATTTAACGTGGACGAGACGGGTATCTGGACTGTCCAGAAGCCTACCAAACAGCTGGGACCGAAAAGCGTTAAACAGTTTGGATCGAAAATATCTTGGGAGCGAGGAAAGATGCAATATGTGCAATGAGTGCTTCTAAAAATTTTGTTCCTCCCCTGCTCACATTTCCTCCAAAACGAACATTGACACACAACACTGACGAAAAATGGATCGGCTGAGGGAATTTACACAGTTACGGATAATGGCTGGAGTGACGAAACATGTTTCCTTCAGTGGCTAAAACGCTTTAAATCTTACACTAACGCAAGTCCAATAAGTTCTGTTCTGCTTGTGCTGGATAATCATTATAGCCACATATGTCTTTCGATTTGCACAACTATTGCAGAAATAACAGTATTGCGATGCTATCAATACCACCACATACCTCCCACCGACTCCGACCCCTGGATGTTTCATTCTTTGGCCCATTTAAATGCACTTTTAATGAGGAATGTGACATTTTTTTAAAAACTGGAAAGCATGAAAAAATTACATTTCCTGACTTAGCTGAAATATTTAACAACGCGTATGATAAAATTGCAACAATGGGAAAAGCCATGTCAGGCTTAAAATCAACTGGGATTTGGCCATTTAATCCGGACAAGTTTACAGCAGAATATTTTGAACCGGCTATACAGTATGCGCCTATTGTTTCTGCACAAGACACGGAATTATCAACTTTCGTTAATCCAGGTCCATCCTCTTCGCATACTCAAGTTACACCTCAATACAGTGATAAAGAAAAATCGAAAATAGCCAATCAGATAACAGAAAAGGTTAGTGTTGCCGAGCTTTCCCCACTACCTTTATATTCAGGTAAAGTTAACACACACAAAAAGGGATCTAAACTAAAATTAGGAGTTTTAACGGTTACTCCTATGAAGTTGATACTAGAAGAAAAACAACAAATAAAGAACAAACGTGACTTGGCTAAAAAAGAAAAGAAGGAGAAAATCAAGGAACCATCAAGCAAAAATTCAAAAAATAAACGACAAATGAAATTAGACTCCAAAACATCAGAAGAGGAAGGAGTTCATGAAAAGGATCTGGTGGACAATGACGAATTGAATGACATGGAAGTTGAAACATCAAGCCCAACAGATAACTGTTTGATCTGCGGAGATTTTGGAAAAAATGGAGAAATTTGGTTTAGATGTGTTATTCGCGGACGTTAGGCACATCGTGAGTGTAGTGGGCAGGATTCTGCCACCAACTATACATGTGACTTTTGCTATAAAAAATCAACCACTCGAAAGAATCTTGTTCTTAATTTCTAATTCTGTTTGTTACTAGTTTACTGCATTTTTCTAAATAAATATTACTGTACTTTTGTACCGTTTGCAAAACCTTTTTTGCGTATCATTACCCTCCACAGAGGGTAATCATGCGCAAAGCACAAAATTTGATTTTATCAATATTTTTCAAAGTATTTTCTTTTAAGTACAATTTACCATTACTCCATTAATAAAGATATCTAAGACAATGATTCTGTTAACGCTCCGACTTGTGACATTTAAAGTTTTGGACTTATAGCAAATTTTGCTTAGGTGCGTACCATTCCCCGCCTCTTCCCTATAGTCTCTCCTTATTATTATACCATGTAGCTTGTTTCGACTTATTCAATAGAAAATTTACTCCTCTTTTATATGCCACATATTTTACCAATGATAGCCATAGCTTTGTTAAAATTTCATTATTTTGTGATTTGTAGTTGATTTTCATCTTCGCTTTAACCAACTTGAAACCCTAGTGAACAACCTTTAGATCTTCTCTAACCACCCAGCAAAGAGACACTTCATATATATATCTTGTGATGCCAGTTTTGACTTGTTTGTCCCTAGTAGTCGTAGTTTTTGCAATCTAAAACACTCTGGGAAGTAAAGGAACCTAGTCACTTCCCACTTCTACCTAATGAAGAAAACTGTTTTAGCGATCTAAAACAGAACATTGTTTTACCATTTGTATTCAAAATTGATATATTGCTAGGTTTGAATATTCTTTCTTGCCGCTTTGCATGAGAGTTGTTGGAGACGCGATGTTCGATGCTATATTATCGGAACAAAACTGAAGATGTAGACGCTTACAAATGGGAACGAGATGAATCAAAACTACTTAGAAAATGAAGAATGATATATTTTACTTTCATAATGTCTTTCTTGTCAACTAAAATTAATTTTAATTTAAATGTTATTGTGATAGTACCAATTAAAATTAATTTTAGTGTGTAGGTTAGCATTAGACATTAGGGAAAAAAAGGAAACCATACAAATGTCTTATACTGCAGGCATATTAGCATTTTTAGAGGAATAAATTGGAATGAAGCTGAATTTTTGTGAGGTGATAGTAACCATGAACAGTAGTCGGGAAAAAAAGTTTCCACTCCAACACCGCATGCTTCCTCCGCCATCTTGGATTAAAGATGGCGGAATGAAGTATATTTGAAACCGCCATAGCGCACAAACTACTTATCCGATTTAAAAAAACTTTTTTTTGTAACAAAGAGGAAACAATATACTTCATTTTTTTTTCATATAAAGTTTGCTCTAATGTTGCTTGTTTAAAAAAAACAATAAAATTTGTTTAAAAACTTTATATTTCATTTTTAAATCAGCGTAACTTTTTAATTACTTACCAACAATAATTTTAGCTTTTTAGGCATTATAACAAAACGTTGCAAAACTATTTGCCTTTAAAACAAAAAAAAAATAACATTTGCTTTGGCACACTTCGAGATATACAGTGACCGATACAATTCTCGATACATATGGAAATTTTTCTTATTATTTATTTTTTGCAAAATTTAATTAATTACTTACACAAATTACATAACGGCACTTGTATACATTAAATACAAAATAAAATAAAAAACCAAATGAACAACAATAATTGTTATAAGCATTTAAATATAAATTAAATATCTATTTCTAAATCATCTATATCTGTACTTGGGGAGTTTAAACAAGAAAGCCCTTTGCAGTGCTTGCACAATCCAGTGCATTTTCGAAAAAGGTTTAAGCAAGCACAATTTGAATCGCATTTTTTTTTACATTTACAAAAAAAACCTTCCATCAGATGTTTTGGTCCAGGTGGTTTTGAACTTGTTACTGGAAAATATTTATTATTACAAACAGACCACCCCCATTCTTTAGGATCAAGTTCATTCCCTAACCACATTTGAACTTGTAAGAAACTCTATAAATATGCTGCTCACAGGCTTCCTTGGTGGGAGGAAGACAAGCCAGATCAAAGTTTGAACTTAAACCTTGTTTTGAGGTAATCTGCTTATAACAATGGAATCTAGACTTATTTAGAGTCTCACATTCTGCCACAGAAAAAAAATTTAAAAATAATTTTCCCCAACTCCACAAAGAATCTCTTTTGTAGAATGTAGATTATTGAAAACGTTAAGACTTTTTAAAAGATCAGGCTTATTATCTAGAATTTTAAATATTTTCTTTTTTCCCATTCTATATGGATAAGAAGTTGTGTCACATCCTGTAAATGAATGAACAAATTGCTTAAAATAGATTTTGATATGGAATTTTTAATTTGAAAAATATTTAGAAATTTGTCAGGTGATTTGGTTGAAGTTGAATGCCACATATAAAGTTCATTTGACTTGTGTTCCAAGTAATAAAATAAAAATGTCGGTGTCGTTGGCCACTACTACGACATTATGTGATTCCAATAATTAAAAGATCACAATCATTCTTTGCTTGAATAACGCTAACTCCATGTTCTTGCAGACCTTTTATTAAATATGAAATAAACCTTTCCTTATTAGATGTATTCAGAAAAAAATCAGTTTGTGAACCAGTGACTGGTGTTGATAGTTGAAATTCAATTCTTGGTGTTATTTTTATTTAGCGCCTTCGATGCTCTTCATCTTTAATTGATTTTTCTTTATAGCCATCAAAAACAAGATGCATATTTAAGCCATAATTCTTTTTTAAGAAGTTAATATAAACTGAAATTACTTGACCAAATGTAGCCAATTTGGGCCACACAATTTTATATAGCAAACAGCCTCCATCAATTACAAAAGCATGATTTTCTGTACTGGGTATTTCAACACACTGTAAATTTTCTTTGGCGAGATGGGAGAGTAAAACTGATTTGTTTCCTTTTCTCAATTTATCTTCACTAAATAAAAATGGAGGGTAACTGCTTAATTCATATTCAAAAAACGTTTCCAAATCATCCGCACACCTTATTGTACACAAAATTCTATTGAAGAGTTGCTGGGGATTTACCTCTCGCATATTTTGTTGGTTCCCAGTCGTTTTTACGTCACCCAACGTGATAGCTTTAAACTTTTTTTTCACATGAAAGTCAGGAAATGATGTTCCAATAAGATCTTCCAGGGACGAGTGGGCCAATTTATGGATTTCGTCACGGTTAGTGGTTTCAGACCCCGAAACTCCAGACGAAATTGAAATAAGCTCCTTAGATACTCCAAAAAAGGTGAGTGATCTGTAAACCAATTTAAAATTGTGTCAAAATTCTTCAAATTTCGCTGTATTCTAGATTCCCTAAGATCGATATGTTGTTCAGTAAAGCAATTCTGAACATTCGCAAGTTGTTCAACATTTGAGAGGATTTTTGCACAAACCGGCATTGAGTTTACCCACTTGCATAAGGTGCTTGGGGTAATACCACGCCCGTGTGTCAATCCTCCAAATGATTTTAAAGACAGCATAAGAGTTTGTTCGATTGTCATGTCTGACCAGATACCTGACAAATATATTTAATTTTTTCTAATTGTAAAAGCTCCAGAAGTAAAGGTTTCAAAAATATTTTTTGATAACATTTTTTCCAGGTCTAACATTGACTGCAGATATAAATAAGCTGATTTTGCGTAATTTTGATGGCCAGCGGCATGAAAAAACGGAATAATTTCTTTTACGCATTTTAAATGTAAGTTAAAATAGCCAATTCTTTCTGCTAAAATAAAATGTAGCATAATATTGATTTGCTGGAAATATTGGCACCAAAGTTTCGAAGTTCGACTAGATGCAGATAATTGAGAGATTAACTCGTTAAATCTTTTTGTAAACATATTTAGGTCTTCAGACTCTAACTCAATGTCATTTAATTTTCTTAATAATATTTCTAAATTTTTCCTATCAAATTCAGAAAACGCCGCCACGTCTACGCAGCTGTCTCGTTGTTATGGAAACAACACGTGCGTGAAGCGCGATATGGTTTATTTACATTATAGTACATATTAAATTATTACACAAAAACTACAAAAGCAATTGTAATGTTTTTTTTTTGTTTGAAAGACAAATATTTTTTCAACATTTTCTTACTAAACCTAAAAAACTAAAATATTGGTAATTAAAAAGTTACGCTCATTTCAAAATGAAATATAACATTTTTAAAAAACTTTGAATTGTTTTTTTTTTTATAAATAAGCAACATTAGAGCAAACTTTATATGAAAAAAAATGAAGTATATTGTTTCCTCTTTGTTACAAAAAAAAGGTTTTTTTAAATCGGATAAGTAGTTTGTGAGCTATGACGGTTTCAAATATACTTCATTCCGCCATCTTTAATCCAAGATGGCGGAGGAAGCAAGCGGTGTTGGAGTGGAAACTTTTTTTCCCCGACTACAGTTGATGTCTACTATCATCTGTCAAAAATTCAGCTTCATACCAATTTATTTCTCTATAGCCTAAATATAACGCTTATTTGCCTACAGTATTAATTTTGATTTACCTAGTCGTTATTTATAAAGTCTATAGTTTTAGTTATGGTAATAATGACGTAAGAAATAAGGTGCCTCCAAAAATGCCCATTTAGAGCAACAAAAAAATAATTAATTTTAAAGAAATGTTACAGAAACGGTTTTATCTGGGTGTTCCGTTTTTAGCTACGTACCTAGATGTACCAATTTTGAACAATTAACATTCAGTAGTTTGGGAAATATTTTTAATATTTCAAATTTTTTTTGACACCCCGTATTTATCTCTAACTAACAATTTTTGCTGTTACGGTTAACTCTATAAATAGTTATAATCAACTACCGTAACTAGTTAACAAAACAAAAGATTCGTATAAATTCTACTTAATAAAGTGTTAAATTTAACCAACTGTCTTGGTTAACTTAACAAATTACTTGTAAAAATCACCAATATATGTGGTTAACTTTTAACTTAATAAAGTGTTATTAGTACACCTTCAATTAGTAAATTTCAACTAAACTGTTGTACCATTTAACCACTTAAAGATTGCAAATTTAACATCGTGTTTATAAAAATTCCTTACCCAATTCTGGTGTGGACCGTTTTTAACTATTTTTCGTGTTAAAACGGAGTTAAAATTTCTGTGTGTGTACCTTCTTCGTAGCAAATGAGTTAATTCATCTGGATTTTGTGCCCAAACCCCTCTTGTTCCATTGGCTTAGAAATCTGAAACAAGCAATTAGTAAAAAACCCAGGCTCTACGCCCATGGACTGATATTAATCAGAATTGTGACATGGGTTTTTTGCCCCATAAAGCTATGCCAACGTACCAAATTTCGGCAAAATAGTATGAGCAGTTTTCAAATAAATCCAGAAAAACGATTTAAAAATTGTCACTTCAGCGCCGTCTAGCGCCCAAACTAAGCAACTTTGTACTAAGGTAAGTTTACTTAAATCGGCTAATTTTGGTTTGAAGAATATGTGGTAGGTTTTTGTAAAGACCTTTTACAGACGCCCTAATATGTAATACTTTGAAACGATCTTAGTCTGCTGTGATCCACGAAGAAGTCTATATTTCGTACACACCAGAAGCAAATGATGTTTAATAATGCGAAATAAATTCGGCGAATAGATTTCTGACCCGCATTATTCTAATTAATACTTTAAAAAACTTAAATGTCGATGATACATTTTAATTTCACTGACTTCTTTACAAAACTTGCATAAAACAAATTTCTTAAACATGCTTAAATTTAACGTTTATAACATACATTAATTTTGTGGTCTCCTAAACGTTACTAAAATAAACTAAAAAATTATCTCTATACACTGCCTGGCTTGTAAAAAATTTTATAATTTACCGAAGTGGGTAAATAAGAAATTATTTCTCCTCAAAGTAATAAGCAGCCATTATTGTGTCTACTTGCTTACCCACTCATGTTATGTTATAAATAGGTTCTAAAAACAAATTCTCTAAGTACCTATATCACTTCTACCCGCTTTCGCAGTTAAAATTAAAATAGAATTAAAAGATTACACTATGTTTAGTTTTTTAATAATAATTTGACTAGTGTTGCTGGAACAGAAGTTATAGCTTCATAAAATGATGAATGTAGGTTGCAAGTTAATAAATGCTAAATAACTGTATTCCTACCAAGTCTAGTAAAATAAATTTGTAGAGAAATTGAGAGGTTGAGCTGCTATCGAGTTATCTTTTATTATTTTCTATAGCTAAAGTCGGCTATTTGTATTTAATTTAACCTAACAGATTTGAATCTCATTGATACTAAATACTGCTTTGATTAAAAACAGGAAACTTTTGAAGTTCTAGCGGTAGTATAAGTGAAAATTTAGAAAGTAGATATTAATAGTTTAAAAAGTACGGCCTACACCAGGGGTCAGACATTGACGAACTTTTCTTAACACATTCAATCTAAGTGTCTATAGCATATTATATTATTTTTAGAAGTACAGGTGAAAATAAACTAATAATATGCTACATTTTCTTCAAAATTACCTGCAGCCATTTAGTTTTTCTACTTTTTCTCCGAAAGTCCATAATATTTTTAAAAATTATCCCACTAGAAACTACTTGTGGAATCCTGTCCAATACTAAAATAATGAAGCGCTTCTTTACGCATTGCTGAGAATAACATGCTAACCTAAACTAACATATTTTATAAATTTCCCTTAACCAGTATATGGACCACTGCAGTTAAAAAGTAATTCTACAATAAACAAAGCAACTTCTACAGTTGCAGCTTTTAGAGTGTTTGATATAGTAGCGCAAAAACACCAAAACCCAATTTTCGATATAAACTTTGTGGCAAATTTTTCCAACGCTAACATAACCAGTTCGCAGGACAAGCGCTGAGCGATTATTTTCCATTCAATTGTTACATTTCAGTACATTATTCTCACACGAACAATGAAAAGCGACAATTTTGACGAATTTTTTCAATTTTGAGTATTGCATCAGTAAATTTCGTTGTTAATACCGCCACACAGCGTGGGAGATGAATTGATATGCAACCACTTTTCGAGATTATTTTTGCTGGGGAAAAGCCGATTTTAAAAATGCTTCCAGCATAGAAAAATAAAGCTTGAAACTAACCTAGTTTGTTTCCAATTTATTTTAATTTAGGCGATGATCTCACTGTCAATTTTTAGTTGGACAACCTTATGTCGAAACAAAAGCTAATAGAAATATCACAGTCACACGAAAAAGAAGGATAATGAACTGGTTATGAGATATCTCCTATTACAAATCAGTTCACCGTTTCATCAATTTGACTCTATACAGGATAGGCCAACAAGGGCACCACGGTCAATAGTGGCTAAACCGTTGAACTTATGGGAAACTTTTTTTAGTAATTAACGTTGCATCTATACTACATCTAAAAATTATTTTCAAGTACACAGGGTGCCTTAAAAAAGAGTAATACCAAAAATTATATTTTATATCCATCGGTTCTAAATTCGACTTTTAATTTGTATGTTGATCAAGTACAGCGTTGCCAACTTATACATAAAACAATAAAAATGTAAGTAAAAAACTTACTTTTTTTAAACTGTTAAATCTCCGCCACTGCTTGTTAATTTCCCTAACAATTTCACATGTAATCTAATGCTGGCCTAATTTATCCTAAACTATCTTCGCTTTTAGATTTTGGTCAAAAATATTTATTCAGACACCTCTATTTTCAAGTGTATTTGCATTAAATGAATTTATTAAATACAACACCCTGTATATTATTTTGCCGTTGAAAAGGTTAAAGTATACTCTTTCGGAAAATATTAGGTTTGCCGTATGTATCGCGCTACCATTTTTAGATATTAAGGTTTTTCCGTAACTTTACACAGAAAGTTGAAAAAATTGCTACTTCTTGGTATGTCAGTATTAGTAATTTATTTGTGTAATCCTATGACATTTGGTGACATCTTGTGCATATTACCTCTTATTAATAAGAAGTATTTTGTAATAAAAATGAAGTATACAAACCAAAAATCAATTAATATGATTTATATTCTTGAAGAATGCTTAAAGAATTCCCTTCTGTCATCTCGAGTGTACAGTGAGAGGTTTTCTGGTAAAATACATCCAAATGCAAGATCATTTCAAAGATTGATGGATAGATTTGATAAGAGTGGGACAGTTTAGTACGAAAAGCATGAAAGAATAAAGCCAGTGGTAAACGAAGAAAATGAATTTAACTATTGTTTGGGACACACGTCTATATATATTTCTGTCGTGACCCAGCACAAAAGTTAAAGTAACTGCGTGGAACTGAATTCTAGGAATTAATGTAACGTAATACTAATCTAAGCGGCAACGCCGCATTTCGTGGTAAATCATTATGTGTTTATTTAATACCTAATGGTAAAAAATAGAGAAAAGTACATTATATTTACATGCAATATAATTGGCAATACCGCATATTACAGTAATGGCAACGTTGTACAAATCCATGAAAATATAAGTTTAAATCAAAACCTTATGCATAAAAAATCTGTCTGATTTTGTATTATTCTCCAGCACGCAAATGTAAGTGCGATATAAGCCACGTGCATGGTAACAGCAGATCTGTATTCTCATTGGCTAGCAACAGTATTTTGACGTGAAACAAGCCATTTTGGATTGTGACGTATTACGACCTGATTGGTCAAGATGTCGGGATGGGGTACGAGACTGACGATGTTTTGTCAACAAAGCAGTGTCACACTGAAACACAAAGAGTTAAGTTGCGCTCCGTGGACCGGTACAAACTCCACGTAAAAATGGTCGAAAGTATGTGAGAATAATAGTCTACGATATTTAAAGTTAGTTAAGTGGTTGTTTGACGAGTCTAGTTAGAAATGTGTTAGTAGGTCATACCCATGCTAGGGGATAAAATGACAAAGTGATTAATCTGTTAATAAATAGTTATGCAGTAAAATTCAGAAGAAATTTTATTTTCCAAGTAAAGCAAAGTTTTGAACCAGTCGACTTGTGGATACACAGGTTAAAGTTTTTAGTGTCGTTAATTGTTACAAACGTGTTCGCGCACAACTATTGTTTATCTGTTTATGAAGATCCACACAGAAGCACAATAGACATAAGTGATTTGTTGGTCTTAGGTCAAATTTCTGTGAAGAGAATGTTGCGTAAGAATATGTTCTATCTATATCAGGTACAATTGTATCAAGCAATTGACGGAGAAGATTTTGGAAATAGGATAAATTTATGTAATTGGGATCTTGCTCGAATTCGAGAAGATGTACAATTTTTTAATATTGTATTGTTTACCGATGAGGCAACATTCCACAATAATGGTCATAAACAGGCATAATTTGCACTTCAACGCCAATCTATATCCATATTTTATAAGGCCTATTGACCAGCAACATGGGTGGTGTTTAAACGTCTGGGGAGGCATATTTGGAGATCACGTTATAGGGCCCCATTCTTTTGATGGACACCTCAATGGGAATGTTTTTCAAATTTTTTTAAACGAATCTTGATAATTTAATAGAAAATATAACACTAGGACTATTAAGAAGGAAGTGGTTCCAGTTAGATGGGGCGCCTGCTTATTTCAGTATGGGAGTTCTAAATACTCTTGATGAAAAATTCCCAGGCCGTTGGATCGGAAGACGAGGATCTGTTCCGTGACCCCCAAGGTCACCAGATATGACAGAACTTGATTTTTTCCTATGGGGATACGTTACGATTAACTGTTGACTTGACTTAACTATCACATTTTGAAGATGTTTTGATTATTTCCGACGTTTTAGTATATTAAATTCAGCTCTTCTTTCAGACTTTTAGGCATACCATTTTTTAGGCGAGTATAAAAGTAATGCTTTAATAAAATTTGCAACTTCACATTTTTTTTAACGAATTTAGTCATAGAACTATTCCATCACTTCTACTCGAAGAACTTTAAAAACTTTTATTTTTCCGCTGAATTTTTCTCCTGGGTTTAATAAAACTTTTGTTTCAAGAAGTATTAATTACAAAGAACAGACATAACTTTCTGAACAAAAATTAATTTAAAAATTATGTGGTGCGTTAAAAATCCTAGAATTATAACTGACACAATTCTCATTATTAAGAACATTAGATCTCTAGATTGTAAAACTTATTATGCTTGCGCCAAAACTTTTAATTGTATAATTTAATCCAGTGGTTACAATTATTACAATAAGTCACGTTTACAATACACAAAATAGATGGTGGAAAAAAAATTATACTGAAAAAAGATATAAAACTATGCAATTTTGATGGAATATTTGCTAAAATTATTGAAACCAAACTTTAATAGTACAGGGAAAATTGCGGCAATTAAATAATACTACGTAAGTAATAACTATTTTTTTATATCGGTCCTGAAGATAGCTACTTTCCGTACAATTTATCATTCTAAAAGCAGCTGTATTTTGTAATCAGTACAATAACCGTATTCTATTGAAAACTTGAATTAGCCGCCCATACACACCGCAACATGCGGCGATTCTTGCGTCGACTCCATCGTTTCAAGACTCACGCTATGTGGACCGGAGTCGAACGATTTGCATCAGTTGCAGCAAGCCGCGCCGCGGCATCTAGAGTCTCGTACTGGATGGTGAGCAGAAATGTGGAATCGGCGATACACATGCAAGTTTCAGCGTGTGTGGACTTGAAGCGATGCAAGATCAATGTACTTTAGTTCTTCCCCTTATAAATCATATATCTATGGTTCAGTATAAGTTCATATCTACTACCTGTGATATCATTACGACCGGGGGCAACACAAATTTTAGTTTTTCAAAAAAAAATTTTCTTTCGTGAAAGAATTCTCCCTTCAAACCGTGTACGCAATGAATCCATTGTTTCTCTTACTATATGACATGTCGCACTGTCTTGTGGAAACCACATAATTATTTGGGGCTATATTAATTATTTCATGCCATAAAAAATTTGTTTTTATAGTTCGGTGTCGCTCTCCATTTACCGTAACTGCTTGTCCGTTTTCCCTCTTAGAGAAATGGTCCAATGATACCCCCAGACCAAAAACCGCACCAAACTGTGAATGCATTGGCTTTTCATTTATTTCCCTGGGATTTGGCCCTAATGCGACAGTTCTGCTTGTTTGCATACCTACTTTAGTGAAAATGAGCTTCGTCGCTGAAGATAATTTTGTCGCAAAAATTATTGTCAACTGCCTTCATTTTATGGACCCAATTATCAAACGCACAACGTTGCCCGTGATCACCTGGTTGCAGTTCCTGTATTATTTAAATCTTGTAAGGATGGAGGGTCAAGTCATTTTGCAAAATCCTCCATGTTGTGATTTTCGTAATGCGCAATTGTTATGAACGTTGTTCAATAGACATTTGGGGATTATCAGCCACACTGTCACGAACAGCCTCAAAACTAGCAACCGAACGACCTCGACGTGCACGTTCTGGAAATTTGACATGTTTAAAGATCCGGTGGTTTCGAATTTGCGCACTGAAGGACGATTATGTAAGCCAAATAATCCCGAATTTTGCGATATGTGTTAATAGCAAAAGACCCATTTTCAAAATAAGTTTTTACAATGTAGACGCGTTGTTCCACGGTGTACCTCTCCATACTTATAATTTTACTGGTCTGCAAAAGTTTTAGCTGACACTGACAAAAAAAATACGGGATTATCATTACCTTTACCAAAATATTTATTATTAAAGATTTACCTTATTTTCCTAAAATGATAGGTGCATATAGGTCGTCTTTAATAACTTTACCTCATTCTGACCTTGTAATCAGCCCTGTATAAATGTAAGGAACAAAATTTTAGCAGGTAATCTACACAAAACGGCATTTGATTTTTAGCAATAGGATAATTAGCACCAAAGATGTTAAGCTTTAAAAACGGGTGATTTAAATGGAGCATCCTGTATACTGTATACCTCTCCATAGTTAAAACTGTACTGATCTGCAGAATGCAGCAAACAAGGAATATCACCACAAAACTTGCGATAAGAATAGTAGCAACAAGAAACATCCGGAAACTCTTATTGGAATACCCCTCATGTAATTTCCGATTTCAGGAAAAATAGTATGTGCACCTCGTAGGAAAATCATATCATCCTAGAATACATAATATACTGTTGTTTACATCTAGTCTCCTGGTTTTGAACTGGGTTTAGGGTAATTCAACAATACACCAAGGCATACAAATCTGGCAATAAAGTAGATAACATAATCCATATGCGGTAGGTTTTATATATTTATATATTTTTTTGATTTTTATAAGCATAAAAAATTTCCATTTCTGTTTGTTGCTCATAAATGGCCTTAAGCATAGCAGCTTTTATTATCCAAGTTGGTTTGTTTGCGTAAATTTCCAAATCATGCTGCCGAATACATTGTAAATTTAACATCATAAATAGAAATCGCTCCGCTCTCCCAGCATTGTCGCATTTTTATATTTTCAAAACTCATGAAATATTCATTTCCAAAGGCCAATATTATCACACTAAAAAAGCCGAGTTTTGGAAAATTACTTGCAAAGTGAAAAACAAATTGATAAATTTAAGCACTGAATTAATACCTATTTATATGAAATTATTTTGGTAATGACAAATTTGAATCAAAAATATAGACAGCGAACCCATATTAAGGTCATTTCGCATTTTATATATCGTTGTTATCCAGCAACATCGAGTTGTTTATATTCATAGTTTTTGACGGAACCTCGAAACCTGTATTGTCTGCCGGAAAGTGTCTTAGCACGTTAACTGCCATAGTGTATAAAAAAAATCAGGTCGTTGGCGCCATTTTGTGATTTATAAATTTTGATGTTTAAAATGTGTTTATTATTGTGTAAAGTAATGGTAATTTTTAAAATAAGTTTTTTTTTAGGAGTTTGCAAGGGCCTAACCTTATGGCACTCCAATTGTGCCATAAAACCTGAAGGTAGTAATTTTCCACTCAGGTTATCATGGCACAAATATCGTGCCATGGATGAGTCGAACAAATTAATCTAATTCTAGGTGATATAGCAGTAGCATCGCCATCATAAAACATTACTAGTGATTCGTCAGGTTCCGAATTCCGAACGTAGCCGAATTGGTGTCGCACATCGCGCAATTTGATTTGAACAGGTTAAACCGTTGAAGTCCGTTGAACAGTAGTGGTAGGGCAGAGAAAGGTGAAGCTTTCGCCATTAGCAATATTAAATTACGGCAATGGGAGATTACGAAAAAAACGAAAAGTATTTACAACACCAGTGGGATGAAGTGATGTCGGATGAGGAGCCTGAACCATTTGGTAAAGGTGGTTCTTCAGACTCGTATAGGCCCTCATGAGACAGCAGCAATTCTTCAAATGATTATAAATACAGGCTCACTACAAAACAAAAAAAATTACAATTGAAAGAAACGCCAAGACTCAAATTCTTTAGATAATCCGGTGGCATCCACCCACCTCGACAGGTAAAATATAGTATTTTATTTATTTGTTTATTTTACTTCAGATTTCGCTAAAATTATGACCCACAAACTAACAACAAACTAAGACCTTTCTGGCTAATATGACATGTTCTTTTGATAAAACTTACTATTTATTTTTATATGAGTGACTTTTACAAAGAGTGGGTTAGTAAAATGTTAAAAATGTTGCATTGTATACCGTTATCAAGAATATCATAATCTCAAAAGCAGTGGCGTATAGCTCCAGCCAAAAGGGTATTATTATTAAAACCGTTTGTGAGATGTTTTATTTATAAACGCTTTTTTATAGACTTTCAAGATACGCCAGGCCCCAGCGACAATGTCTACGAAATTATAGAAAATGTTATAAACAACTATGCAACGTTGGGGTCCAGTGAGAGCGAAGATGACCACAGTACTTTTAGTAACGGCGGATCAGATATTGTTTGGTCAGATGTTACTGGGGCCTCTCTAAAAAATTTAGACTTTTTTGTTCAAAATACAGGAATTAATCCTGAAATTTATGAGCAATATGATGACAAAGAACCTTGTGACTTTTTCAAAATCATTTTTACACATGAGATTCTGATTGTTGTCGAAACTAATAAGTACGCACAGCAAATGCAGAAAAAAAATAAAATTTCCAAAATCTCGATTGAACTCATATGTGTGTTTTTTCTTAAGGAAGTCACCAAATAGTCAGGCCCACAGGCTTCAGGATATTTATGGGTTGAAGGCGGCTACCGCTCCGCTACATGAGACATAAGTCACATAAGGCCTAAAAATCTCAATTTTAAGGCTCGACTATTAGAGTAATTTTGTATTTTTATCGGTAAAATTGATATTATGTTCACAGTTTTCAATGCGTTATTTTAATTATTTCAAAATTAATTTATTATAGTGTAAAATACCCTACTGTAAAAGAGTTAAAATACGATTGTCTCTGTATTGGGAAACCTAACACATATTCGTTTTATATTTTGATCCAAGGTTTCGATCAAAATCGCTTATGGTCTACAATATTGACTGCAGGGGAACAGCTAGTTGCAAATTTTTAGTTGAGGCTACAATATTCTTCTGGGTGGTTACTGGTTATTATCAATACTTTCTGTCACTTCGTTAAAGCACCCATTAAGTTACAGCTTACAGATGCCTATCCAATACCAATGCAATGACAAGCACTCTAACTGCAGGCATGAAAATGATACTACACATCCGTAGATGCACTGTGGCCAAATTTGGGCCTACATGTATAGGCATCTTGAAAACTATAGAAGATAGCAAAACGGTTAAATAGGCAATGTTTTAGATAAATATATTTGCAACCCAAGGGCGCTTAGTACGCGATTATATATTTGTTTATTTTTTAGATATTTAAAAAAAAAAAGTACATTTTCGAAAATATGCTTTTTTATTTTTCACTATTTTGGCAATCTGGAGAAACATTTTTAAGCAACTTTTTAAGTATATTTCAATTCTGTAATTGAATTTTAAAGACGACGTTTCAGTTATTTTATACCATCATTAGGTTCATTTTTTTTTCTTATAGACGCCATATTGTATTTTGTACTTAATAGATAGCTATTGGTGTCAGCTTTACAAAGATGTATCACTTATTGGTAAAGAAATGAAATTAACTTGAAAAAACGATAAACGTAATTCTCGCAACGCGTCAAATTTGACAACAGCACTAGATCTCCCCAAACAATAGCAATTAAAAATTTTGCATTTTGTAATACTCACACAACACGGCCTGCATTGTTTAAATAAAGAATTCTGCAATAATCTATGAATAAAAAAAAACACGGAGTTAGACCGATGAAAGATGCTTTTTTCTCCCTGGGTAAGTCTTCCACGGTGTTTCAAGTGGATATCTATGCCATCCTACAGTGTGCGTATGAAAACAATAGGAGGACTTTTCCTAATCAGTGGATCCACATGTACTCCGAAGGCCAGGCGCTAACATGCAATAAGGTGATATCAAGACTGGTATAGGAATGCCAAGAGGAACTAGTGGCCCTGGCAAAAGCCAACAAAGTAATACTATAATGGGTACCAGGACATAAAGGTATTACAGAAAACGAAAAAGCCGACGAACTTGCAAGAAAGGGATAGGAAAAAACATTCATTGGTCCAGAAACGGCACTCAGAGTCCCAAGGTGCACAGTACGAAATGTTGGACAAGGAATCAACACAAAATCTACTGGAACAACAGACAGGGATCAAACCATAGCAAATCTTTCATTGAGGACCCAGACCCAAAACTAACAAAACAGCTACTTCTGATGAGCAAAAATCAGCTGAGAATTACCACCGGAATTCTGACAGGACACATGGCCGTCAAGAAGCACCTGCATCGTATGCATCTGTACAACGGAGACCTACGCTGCAGGTTATACGAGCGGGAAAGTGAAACGATACAGCATATTATTTATCGCATCTGCGTCCTTCTATGAACTATTGGTAGGTCTCATTTCATGGCCTCCGACGCACAAGTTTTAAAGAATGTATTACATAAACAAACAAATATCCCCCTTGGTCCCTGTCGGTCCCTCATTTCCCCTTTAGTTAATTTTATTGTGCCGTCACGTACAGTGTTTCGCTCAAAATAATTGTGAAAATTTAACGTAGTTTGTGAAATTTGATATTGACAGGATGCCGAAAGTACGGAAAGAAAAGCGGTATCGATCGGAGTTGAAGTCTGTAAAACAAACCTTAGCGCGGTTGGAAAGGATGATAAACTCTGATAACACGTCTTCGAGTGATTCATCTTCCGCAGGTAAAAATTGATACGTAATTTAATGTTTTAAGGCAACAAAAATAAGGGTATAGTCTTATTGGCTAATGTTTTGCCCGCAAACCGTTGTTTGCAAGTATGCCATAATTTGTAATTATAAAATTTTTTTAATTAAAATTTATTTACCCTTATCTGCCAACCATTGGTTGCGATACCTGGGTAAGTGAGTATTTCACATACCTACTAAACCTGTTAATATAGGGGTAGAGTCGTTTTTACTATTTTTGCCAGCAAACCATTGTTTGCAAACTATTTAAAGTTCTAAAGCCTTTTCAGTGGGGCTTTAGAACATTGGGTTAACCGAGTACTAACTTATGGCACCCAAGAAACCATTGTTGCAAGTATTAATCCAGTATATCTGCTATTTAAAACAAGGTTCCAGCACTTGCTGATAATACCTCAGAAAAATCCTGAACACAAATATCTTACTGCCCTTTTGGGTGACCCCCCTAGTGCTGTACGATTTGAAGTCACTGTTCATCATATTACCTTTGAAATATCTTAGTTGCTATGGTGTATATAACCAGTTGTTGATTCCTCACGCTAGTAGAAAAACTATTGTTCCTAACACGTGCAGAAACCTATTTTTCCGCACTTAAATGCTTGACACCACTCCGCTACGCGTCGTGCTGTCAACGGCATTTGCGTCCGGAAAAATCGATTTTCTGCACTTGTTAGGAAAATAGCTATTGAAATTTTAAAAATAATTTCGCAGTTGCAGTGGTGCCAGATCTAATAATAACTGACATCAACTTTGAAATTTTAAATGGGACACCCTGTAGTTTATTTTATTTTTAGATTCTACGAAGCAATCTAGGTTTTTTGTTGTATGTGCTATTTTTCCATTTCTCTTGCCGTTTCTTAAATAATAATTATTTTGTGTCTTTTTTGTCAAATCAACGTAACGATTTAACATCATTTAGTGAACATGTGGTACTTTAATTTTGGCAACATAGGATTGCTGACTTCTATACAGAGTGTCCTAAAAATTAATTGTAATTCAGATTTTATAAATTTGATCAAAAGTCACTTTTTTTATATTATTGAAGTGTTGAATAGGGTAAACCAATTGAATTTTTTTCATATACAGGGTGTTCATTTGAAAACTTTCCACCACGGATTTATCGAACACCACTGATTAAAAGAAAAAACGCCGAGACACGTCAAAAGATTTGCCAAAGGGGACAACTTTTTAACCAAAAACTACTTTCAGTGATAAGCGGATTGATGGTATTTTCCAACATATCTAAATAAATGCCTCCATTTAAATTCCCATTAATAAACAATGGCCCAATCACTTCGTTTCCTAAAATGCCTGCCCATACATTAATTTTTTGGGGGTACTGAGTATGCCCTTCTACAAAAGCATGAGGATTTTCATTGCTCCAATATCTGCAGTTATGCTTATTAACAAATCCATTTAGATAAAATGTGCATTCATCACTGAAGCAGATATTCTTTACATGAATGGTATTATCATTAATCGCTGCAGTCATTTGTTCACAAAACTCAACTCGCCTATCGAAATCATCTTCGGTTAACTCTTGCAATATTTTCATTTTGAATGGATGAAATTGATGTAATTTAGTAACTGTGTGTACAGAGCCTAATAAAATACCAGTCGCATCAACAATTTTGCGTAATGAAGTATTAGGATTTATGCCAAAATGACCCAAAACTTCAACTTGAGCGGCTTCATCCAAAACTCTACGACGATTACGTTTTTTATTTGCAACAGATTCAGTTTGAGTAAATTTAGTAACAAGGTCCAAAACATACCTATCCGAAGTTCCGGATGTCTGGCGTTAAATGTGACGGCAGTTTGCCGAGCACATTGATTTTGGGCACCATAAATTAGAATCATTTCCACTCTTTCGGCTAGTGTGTAAACCATTTTGGAAGAAACATCTGAATCAATAAATTAATTTTCACTATCCCAAGATTGTCACAAAGGTAACTGACAGCAAATTAAATTCTTTCTTTTCGTTAGCAACCATAAAAAACTAAACAGGTATAAGAATAAATACAGTTCGCCCATGTTATCTGTGTTTATAAATAGATGGCTGAAAAAAAGTCGGGTTGTTATTTGGTTGCTGGCACGTCTAATCTTCCGAATTGCTGTTTATGTTGGTTTTTGAACACTTATTGAAATAAAAAGTGATATTTTCGTGTGTTTTTTTTTCTATCTGAACAAATTACGAAAAATAAAGATTTTTCTACTTTTCTCGAAAACGAATTGACCGATTTTAAAAAATCAAAAGTCAAAATAAAGCACTTTGAAAGATCTTTCAAACAAGCTATTACTTGATACCCCTTGTCATTTAAAATTTCTGAGGGGATGACTCCGGGGGGCAGAGGGTAAAAGGGGGGGTGAAGTAGTTTTTGGTAAAAAAGTTGTCCCCTTTGGCAAATCTTTTGACGTGTCTCGGCGTTTTTTCTTTTAATCAGTGGTTTTCGATAAATTCGTGGTGGGAAGTTTTCAAATGAACACCCTGTATAGTGTTCCTCTACCTATTTTGAACCGCTTTCGATTTATAAGCCATTTTATGAATAATTACTATTCATATTCGAGAACTAGACATTAAAGATCTAAATCGATAAGTGATACGTTGATTGACATCTGGAGACGAAAATATTGAAGTTTCAATTCACATAGTTTCGGTAAAAAAAAAGACACAAAATAATTAATATTTAAGAAACGGCAAGAGAAATGGAAAAATATCCTATACAAAAAAAAACTAGATTGCTTCGTAGAATCTAAAAATAAAACAAAGTACAGCGTTCCAATTTAAAATTCCAAAGTTGATGTCAGTTATCAATAGATCTGGCACCATCGCAACCGCGAAATTATTTTTAAAAGCTAGAGCGCAGCCTTCTATGGCCGAAGTGAAAATTTCAAAATTATTTTTCTTTTTGTTCTCCAGATACTTCTAACGTACCATCGAGTATGGAATACCCTGTATATGAAAACGAAATTGCCAAATTAAAAAATAAAGGCGCAATTTCTGAATGCAATTACCAAAGGGGTCAGTTTTTGTCTTCCTATTTTTTAATTACAAAACCAAATGGGGAACACAGGTTTATCCTAAATTTCAAATTAGAAGGTTATAAGAATGCCGAAAAATAATGGTTCAAAATTGTTTTATGGCTAAATTGGCCCTCAAAGATGCATACTTTCTTTTGCCTATCAGCAAGAAATATAGAACATTGTTGAGATTTAAATTTCAAGATAGATTTTATGAATTTAATTGTTTACCGTTGGATTAAATATAGCTCCATTAAAATTTACAAAGCTACTTAGGCCAGTTGTAAAACAATTAAGGTACAGAGGTGTAGGTTAGTCATTTTTCTGGATGATTTTTTAATAATCGGAAAAGACTTTAATGATTGTAATTATTCCCTTCACCTAGTATCAGATTTCCTTACATCGTTAGGATTAATCATCAACAAATTAAAAAGTGTGTTATGGCCCACTCAGGATATACAATTTTTAGGGTTTACTTTTAACTCCGTAGACATGTGCCTAGGATTGCCAGTTGAGAAAGTTGCTATTATTCAAAAATTATTATTAAAATTTAAGAACATTCATAACTACAAAATTAAAAAATTTTCTTCTTTAGTAGGGAAGTTAGTGTCAATCTCACCTGCTGTAGTCTATAGTTGGCTTCATGTAAAGCCTTTTGAAATTATAAAACTAAGAGCGTTAAAGCAATGCAGAAACAAATTTAATAAAAGGATGACTATCCCTCGAACTTAAGATGTAGCAATTGATTGGTGGTTATCCAAAATTAGCGGGACAACATTACCTTTAATAGAGGCACCGTATTATTTTGAAGGATTTTCTGACGCATCAAAAACGGGTTGGGGTGCTTGCTACAAACAATATTAAGCATATGGCTTCTGGAATACTTATGAACAACAGAGGCGTAATAATTGGCTTGAATTATGTGCGGCTTTCTACGCCTTAAAATGTTTTCGTATTTCAGATTGTAGACTTCTTCTACGAATAGACAATATAACAGCGATATCATGTACTAATAAAATAGGAAGCACTCAATATAACCTCTTAAATACTATATCTCGACAAATCTGGGATTGGTGCGAATAAAAAAACATTTTTGTCTTTGCTTCATATATTAATACTAGACATAATACTGAGGCAGATTTTCTATCAAGAAAGGGGGGATTTGAACACTGAATTTGAATTGAGTGATAAGGCCTTTCCTACAATTGTATGAGTTTTTGGGCAGCCGGATATCGATCTCCTTGCCTCCAAAATAGCCGCAAAATATGAAAAATGTGTTTCTTGAGGCCCAGACCCAGATAGTATAGCTATAGATGCTTTTACGCAAAACTGGTAAGGTTTTTATTTTTACGCTTTTCCACCTTCTGCGTTAGTTGAAAAGGTTTTAAACAAGATTCAAAACGAACAGGCAACAGGCGTATTGGTAGCACCAGATTGGCCTTCTCAGTCTTGGTGTCCGTTGTGCTTAAAATTACTAATAGAAAGACCAATTATCTTTTCTCCGAAAAATGATTTAATTTTGTCTTCTCTTAGGAAGAGACATCCTCTTCGCCGAGCCCTTTCCCTGGTGGCAGTGAGGTTATCTGGGAGTCTATAAAGAAAAAAAATATATACCGGAAGTTACTATTCCTGTTTTATTAGATTCCGTTTCCACCCAAGACCATAAGGCAGTATACAATTTGTTACAAACAATGGTGGGACTTCTGTCTTACTCATAGCAATAATCTTTTGATTATAAATTAAATTCCATTTTAAGATTTTTGTTAAAAACATTTGAAACGAGACTTTTTTACTCATCACTTAATAGTTGTAGAGCTGCTTTTTCATTAATATTTTCTTTTAATCAGGAAGATGAAGCTATATTAAAAAGATTTTTTAAAGGCTTGTATAACAGAAATTCTGCAACACATAGGTACTCTGAAACATGGGATCCCTATCCGGTGGTAGTTTATTTGGATCAGTAATTTTTATTAGAAGGTTTAAGTCTTAAAGATCTTACTTTCAAATTAGTAAGTTTATTAATGCTTACTTCGGGACACCGAGCTCAAACAATCGCCAAAATACAAATAAATAATATAATCAAATTCAGGGATAAGATTGAAATACGAATAGCTGAAAAAATAAAGAAGTCCGGAATTAAAAGAAAACAACCTCTGTTGGTTTTTCCAATTTTTAGAGAAAAGTATGAGATATGTATTGCTTTAACATTAGAACATTATCTAAAGGTAACACAACCGTATCGTCCTAACAATACTAATATGCTAATTGTAACTCACAATCGGCCTTATCATTCGGCGTCTACAAAGATTATAAGCCGATTGGTTAAGGAAGTCCTACATAACAGTGGCATTAATACTACAAAGTTCAAAGCCATAGCGTTCGTCATGCGTCAACATTAGCAGCTTTTTGATCAGGTCTTAATATAGATTTAATCAGAAGCACCGCGGGATGGTCAGAAAAATCAATTATTTTGTACACATTTTACAACCTTCCTTTAGCCCCAGAACAGGGAAGTTTTGCAAAAAGTATTATAGATTGTGTAAATATCTAGGGTACAAGGCTACATTTTGGGATATATTGAGGAAATGCTTTATTAGTTTTAGTAGTTTTTACATATTAGTAAGTCAACTATTTGCATGCAGTTAAAGCAAAAGATACTTAGTACTAGCTTGTAAGTAAAAGTATTGAACGGAATGTTAAATTTTTCATATTACAATATATCCTTTTTTCTGTAAAATATCGTACTACTTATAATGTTTGAACATCTACCAATACTTCATAGAAGGACGGAGATGCGATGAATAATTATAAGATTGTTCGACTTACCTATGAGGAAGATCAATCTTAATTATTCGAGCATAGTAGTCCTTCTGTGATGGGGCCCACCCGCCACAAACACAAGTGTCCATGTAGTGCGACTGTTCCGCCACAAAATGAACTAAAGTGGAGATCAGGGACCGACAGGGACCAAGGGGGATATTTGTTTGTTAATGTAACACATTCTTTAAAACTTGTGCGTCAGCAGGCCATGAAATGAGACCTACCAAAACTTCATAGAAGGACGGAGATGCTCGAATAATTAAGATTGATCTTTCTTACAGGTAAGTCGAAAAATCTTATAATTATTTGCCACTGCATTGGATCGGAAAAGGCAACAAATATGCGGGCAACCAAGACTAGAACCAGAGGATATTCCGACAGTCTCCCCAGTTAACCTACACAAACTAGTGCAAGGAACTGGAATCAATGAGTGAGTGTAAGAACAAACTAGGGTGAGCACAATGGGCCAAACCTGGCCGAAGTGCATCCGGCACTTGGACGGACCCCCTCGGAAGAAACAAAAAAAAATCAAAAATAAAATTTAGTAGCCTATGACCACTACCTACCGTTTGAAAATGAAGCAAAAAATTACTTGTCAAAACGGGTAAAAGTAATAGTTGTTATTATTAGTAAAAAAAAAATGCCATCCTATTTTTCTCACGAAGAAAGTTTTGATTTGATGGGAAATGTTACAGTCATTGCAACAGAAATTCAAATCTTGCATTAGATGGATATTTTGAAAATTACCTTGAAAGACAACAGCCAAGTAAAAGATTTTTTCAACAATTGTTATGAACCTTAAAATCTATGGAATTTTTGAAAAACCGCGACCCAAGAATTACGAAAAAGAGGATAACAACGAGCGTGATGTGAGCGAATATGTTAATGCCGCTCCGACATCGTCTATAAGAGCGGAGGCAAGAGACCAGCCCCGAGAAGTATCATACAAAGAGTCCCTAAAGAAAATAAACATCGACCGTACAAGCTAACTATAGTTTAGGGTTTACGAGAAACGAGTTATCTAAGAAGAATCCAATTTTATTGGACCCACGAAACACATTTCACCAACTGCGGAGTGTTTAGTAGACACAGCCATCATTTTTGGGCTACAAAAAACCCTCACGAATTAGTTCAACGAAGACTGCAAACCCGATTTGGCTTTAATACATGGTGTGGTATGTGTGGTAAGTAATGTCACCTAGCTTGCTAAATACAAAGCAGGTATTAAGTAAACTTTACTTTTCCTCTTACTTTTTAAGCAACAGACTTATCGGACCATGCTTTTATAATCACACGTTGAATGGCCAAATATACTTGGAGCTATTAGAAGGTCAAGTATTATACCGACAATTAGAGCAAGAGTTCCCCAAGATCAACTAAATAATATTTGGTTTCAACAAGACGGTTCTCCCGCACATAATGTTCGAGAAGTTTAAAATCTCTTAATACAGACATTTGATGATAAAGTAATTTCAAACGGCGGACCAGTTAATTGGCCTGCTAGATCCCCCGATGTAACCCCTCCAGATTTTTTTTATGGGGGTATGTAAAAAATGAAGTCATTGAGTTTCAACCCCCTGAAACTATACAAGAATTAGAAGAGAGAGTGAGTTATGTGTTTACCAGCATAAATGGCACCACTCTTTGAAGGGTCACCAATAATGTGTTGAAAAAGTATCAAAAATGTATTAATAAAACAGCCAACTTTTATAACAACAACAAGTATAGTAAGTTACATATTTTTTCTCACGATTTGTTAAACAATAATTATTATTAATATTGCTCTTTTAGTTTTCTTTAATTTTATATTTTATTATTTCTAATGTTAATATGAAATTTTTAAGCATAAGAAAAAATAAAATAATGTATTGTTCAAAATCTAATTAACCCTGCCTAAGGCGTTGTTGTCCTGCTTGAAATGTGTTATATGTGTTTATTTGTACCAATAATTGATACATTGTTGTAAAGCTGACATCATTAGCTACCTTGTAAGTGGTGACGGCATGGTCGCGGGGCAGCATTCTCGTTTCCTATGCTACAGGTACCTGGTTTAACCCGGGCTGGCCTAGCAAACTTTTCAGTTTGCAGGACCCAGGTCACCATACTATGTAGTGTTGCGTATGCAACACATACCGGCAAATTCTCAACGGCACAGGCTGGTGGGTACTCTAGAAACGGCATGTTGTCGAGGAAGGGACCCTTGAGCAAAATCAATGTTAAACTCTCTTAGCTGCATACAAGGAGGTTTACTGGTGGCTCGTCGATGTTTGTGGTAAGCAAAGACACGGTAATAATAACAAAACCGTAAAAGTAAACTGTGGGTCCCGTCTGGCTGACATTAGCCAGACGTTAAACCGGGGTCGGTAAAAAGGGTCTAAACTGGCATACTTACTTAACGTTAAAGGCTCTCCGCCGTATTACTAATACCACTACCTTTTACGTACCAAATACAATATGACGTCGATAAGTAGAAATAAACCTAATAATGATAACTAAAACGTCGTGTTAAAAATTCAAATTAAAAAGCTGCTTTAAATATGTTTTTACAGATTGCTACAATAGTGAAAAATAAAAAAGCTACAACATATTTTCGAAAATGCAACTTTTTTAAATATCTCAAAGACACAAACAGATAGAATCGCATATTAAGTGGCTTTAAGTTGCAAATATATTTATCTAAAACTTTTCTTATTTTAATTTGAAGAAATAGTCCATACTTGAAGTGGAGTTAAGAATTTAGGGAAAAGAAGGGAATACAAAAAGTCTTCCTCCACAAATTTATTATAAAACCAATTAGTATATCATAATTCTACATGTTTCGAACACAGTGGTGTTCATCATCAGGAGATATGAAATTCAGTAATGTTGCTGTTGGTGTTAGCAAAAGAGAAAAATCTGGTGATAGAACTTTAATGGAGCTTAAGAAGGGATAAAATGTTTCCCTATAGTTTGAATTGAATTATTGAAGTGGTCAGCATACTAGGAATGTGTGAGGTTCATTGTAAAGCAAGGGTTTTTTTTATATTTATTTATTTATATTATATGAAATTGTATATTAAATAAGTCTAGTCGTGGCTAGCTTAATGGATGAGACAAGATAACCAGAAATTCTTTTGAAGTTAAGAAAAGTTTTAATTTATTCTGAAATTGATAGGGGATTACATAGTTAGGTTACTGTTTATAGTGGGGAAGAAATGTTTAAGATAGAAATTTTTTTTATATAATTTTTAAGGTATACTGTCATTTGTTAAAAACTGTAAGAGAGGGAAAAAATGTTTGCTTAATAAATGAAGTGTTTAGAAAAGTTTTCGTACTTACTCGTAAATTGTGAGCCCATTTGTAAACTGAGCAGTCCTGTAGTAATTACGTGTCGTCCATTAATGTAGGTATGGACGATGTTTGTATGCGAATCATCTTTCAACACTTTTATACTTTATAAAAAAAAAATTTTTTCAAAAATCTTTTCCAAAAAAATTCTTAAAATTTAATTAATTGTAATAATTATAACTTAACAAAGTTTGGTTGCTAGTACGCCCACTCATAGAATGGTAAATGACCTCTGATTGACCGAGTAAAAATTTACCTGTGGTTCGTCGAAATAGTCATGGCGGTTAAATTTAAATACTCTGATAGGTATGCTGGGAGAAACAGATTATAAAGCAGGGGGAAAAAGAGCTCAATTAAAGTTGGTTTATGAATAATAATAACAATTACAAATTTATCAATTAATAACTAAATTATATTATAATATATCTACAGGCCATAAATTTGACAAAAATTGGGGCAATTTCAAATATTTGTGTCGTGTGGAGACCTCTGTCAATAAATATGTGAAGCTCATTAAACATGATTAAGTAGCGAACTAAAGGTTTTTAGGATGTTTCCCTTGACCTAGTGGGGTCATCTGTGGTAAGATACTAAGATTAAAGGTAATTTTGAAACAGGTTATGAAGATTTATTTATAAAAGAGAAATTTATTTGGCAATGCAGTTGTAAAGAGGGTGATGAGATGAGAAATCAAATCACAGATGTCAGCACGGAAAGGGTGATTGGGCACTTTTAACATAATAGCCAAAATTAGATTAAGGGGTGAAACATTTTTGTAAAAAGAAAAATTAAATAGGATGGGTGTTAGAATGGTTAGATAGAGCAAAGAGCGACCAAAAATAGAGAAAGTTAGTATTGTAAATTAATTATTGGAATCCAGAACGTTAAAGAAATTAGTACAGCTGTAAACAAAATAGTCAAAATTAGGTTAAGGGGTGAAAAAATTTTTTGTAGAAAGAAAAACTAAATTAGAGGGGTGTTTGAATCTTTGGACAGAGCAAAGAGTGACCAGAAACAGAGAAAGTTAGTATTGTGAATTAATTATTGAAATTCAGAGCATTGAAGAAATTAGTACAGCTGTGTTGTATTTGGTCATTAAGACAGGTTAGGTTAGTATTTTTAAGGGTTCTGTTAATTTCAAGAATCTCTAAGAGGTCTAGTTTATTCCCTTTATTACAAAAGTGTAGGTATTTGGTATTAGATTCAGGGATAAATTGATGGTTATTGGTGTGTATGTGTCTTGAGAAATTTGAACGTATCAGTGATGGGCTGAGGTTTTTTCTCTGTGCTTTCTCTATTTCTTTACAATGCTCTTTGATGCGGGTAGAGAATTTACGTCCTGTTTGACCTATATAAATTCCAGAACAACCCTCCGTTGAACAGGTTATACTATATACTCCGGAACGGTCTGAAGGGGGTGTACAATCTTTACTGTTTGTTAAAAATTTTTTAAGTGAATGTTGGGTCTTGAAAACTATATCAATGTTAAAGGGTTTGAAAATATTTTTAATTTTATATGATAAAGGGCCCCAGTATGGTATTGAATGATATTTTTTGGTTGTTTTTTCGTTAAGAATGAGATTTCTATTTAGAGATTTATTCAAGTGTTTGTAATATATTTTGTTGATAAGTTTCGGGGGAAAACCATTATTGTTGGCTATTTGTCTTATTAAATTTAATTCTGTTTTGAAATCATTGTGGTCTAGGGGAATGGTAAAAAGTCTTGAAAAAAATGAATGGAATGTTGCAAATTTTTGACTGTGAGGGTGGTTTGAATGGTAGGGTATAATGCAATCTGTACTTGTAGGTTTATGGTAGATAGAAAATTTAATTTTGTTGTTAAGTTTGGTCAATCTTAGATCTAAGAAAGGGATAGAGTTGTCAACCTCCATTTCAGAAGTGAATTTAAGAGAAGGGTGCATAGTATTTAAAACTTGAATAAAATTTGTAAGGTCATTAAGGTTGCCTTTGAAGATAGCAAATATATCATCAACATATCGTCTCATAAATAAAATGTGTGAAAAGGATGGGTGTGATTGTATTCTGGATTCAATGTGTGACATAAATATTTCTTCCAAAAGAGGGGATAGGGCTGATCCCATGGCTAAGCCTGAATTCTGTTTGTAAAATTTGTTGTCAAACTGAAAAAAGTTTTGTTTCAGGACTAGATCTACTAAATTACAAAGATTATCGATATGTTCTTGTTCAATGTCAGCTTTATTTATTAGGAGGGTTTTAACCAAATCTATACATTCTCTGGGTGGTATACTAGGAAACAGATTAGCCACATCAAAGGAAACTAAAATTGAGGAGTCCGGGATGTTTATTTTGGAAAGGTCCTTTGTTAAGTCAGCGGAATTCTTGACTGAGAAAGGGCTTTTGAAGTCTGTAAGGGATAGTAATATGTGATTGAGCCAAGAGCTTAATTTATGACACGGTGAACCACAATAAGACACTACAGGGCGGATTGGTATATTCTGCTTGTGGATCTTAGGGAGACCATAAAGTAATGGTGTTAAGGGATTTATAGGGGTAAGTTTAAATTTGTTGCTGTTAAAGAAGTTTAAGGTATTATTAGCGTTTTTAATAGTGGTTTTAAATAATTGGAGAAATTTATCAGTAGGGTTGTTGGGTAGTAATGTGAAATCTTCAGAGGACAGAAAATTGATCACTTTCTCGATATAGTGTGGTCTCTCTAAGATCACCAAGCAGTTACTCTTGTCTGATCTAGACACGACCAGATTATCATTCTTTATTTTAGATTTGACAGAGGCAAGGGTTTTTTCTTCGAAATTATTCTTCACCTGAGGGTTGTTTTTATGAAATTGATCAAGAGAGGTGGTGCATAATGATCTCAGTGTGTCCTTCTTTTGTGTTTCGTAGGTTTTAGATATGATATTCTCACATTCGACAGCAATGGTTTCAATATCTTTAATGTCTGGTGTTGAGTGTAAATTATATCTAAGACCTTGATTGAGTAGGTTTAATTCTTGATCATTGAATTGGGTGTTAGTAAGGTTGAGAGTTCTTGTGTGAAAATTGAAGACGTTATTGTTTGCGTAACTAATTGTATGATCTTTTAATTCAGAAATAAAAATTGAATTGTCAAAACTGATATTATTTATGGAGTTGTTAGATTTGTTAATGAAAGTGGAATTAAAAATGTTGTTTGTATTATTGGAGGTGATATTATTATCAGAATACTGAGAGGAGGGTCTTTGTTTTGTTTTTAAATTTTCTAGTTTATTCTTTAATCTTAGAAACTTAATGTTTTTTTGATCATATACGAAATTCTGTAAAGAAAGACACAAAGAGTCCCACTGTAGTGGGTGTAAGATATTATTTAGTTCGTGAAATAAGAATTTTAGTTTTAGGTTAACAATATTTAGTTTAAAATAATGTTTTTTTTTTTTTTTTTTTTTTTTTACCATTCTATGAGTGGGCGTACTAGCAACCAAACTTTGTTAAGTTATAATTATTACAATTAATTAAATTTTAAGAATTTTTTTGGAAAAGATTTTTGAAAAAATTTTTTTTTTATAAAGTATAAAAGTGTTGAAAGATGATTCGCATACAAACATCGTCCATACCTACATTAATGGACGACACGTAATTACTACAGGACTGCTCAGTTTACAAATGGGCTCACAATTTACGAGTAAGTACGAAAACTTTTCTAAACACTTCATTTATTAAGCAAACATTTTTTCCCTCTCTTACAGTTTTTAACAAATGACAGTATACCTTAAAAATTATATAAAAAAATTTTCTATCTTAAACATTTCTTCCCCACTATAAACAGTAACCTAACTATGTAATCCCCTATCAATTTCAGAATAAATTAAAACTTTTCTTAACTTCAAAAGAATTTCTGGTTATCTTGTCTCATCCATTAAGCTAGCCACGACTAGACTTATTTAATATACAATTTCATATAATATAAATAAATAAATATAAAAAAAACCCTTGCTTTACAATGAACCTCACACATTCCTAGTATGCTGACCACTTCAATAATTCAATTCAAACTATAGGGAAACATTTTATCCCTTCTTAAGCTCCATTAAAGTTCTATCACCAGATTTTTCTCTTTTGCTAACACCAACAGCAACATTACTGAATTTCATATCTCCTGATGATGAACACCACTGTGTTCGAAACATGTAGAATTATGATATACTAATTGGTTTTATAATAAATTTGTGGAGGAAGACTTTTTGTATTCCCTTCTTTTCCCTAAATTCTTAACTCCACTTCAAGTATGGACTATTTCTTCAAATTAAAAGGAGCCGGTCAGGCCTTTCTAGTCCGCGAGTACAAACAAAATCTACTGAAGAGGAAACTGGTAGAACTTGACATATGGTTCAATATGGAATGTGTTAGAAATAATCTACAGCCAAGGTTCATCTCTCTCCACACTAGAGTCAATTCTTCATCTTCAAAGAAAGCCATGGAAGCTGCAACAAAGGTTTGGTTAAAGGAAGAAATTAAAAAACATTATTTTAAACTAAATATTGTTAACCTAAAACTAAAATTCTTATTTCACGAACTAAATAATATCTTACACCCACTACAGTGGGACTCTTTGTGTCTTTCTTTACAGAATTTCGTATATGATCAAAAAAACATTAAGTTTCTAAGATTAAAGAATAAACTAGAAAATTTAAAAACAAAACAAAGACCCTCCTCTCAGTATTCTGATAATAATATCACCTCCAATAATACAAACAACATTTTTAATTCCACTTTCATTAACAAATCTAACAACTCCATAAATAATATCAGTTTTGACAATTCAATTTTTATTTCTGAATTAAAAGATCATACAATTAGTTACGCAAACAATAACGTCTTCAATTTTCACACAAGAACTCTCAACCTTACTAACACCCAATTCAATGATCAAGAATTAAACCTACTCAATCAAGGTCTTAGATATAATTTACACTCAACACCAGACATTAAAGATATTGAAACCATTGCTGTCGAATGTGAGAATATCATATCTAAAACCTACGAAACACAAAAGAAGGACACACTGAGATCATTATGCACCACCTCTCTTAATCAATTTCATAAAAACAACCCTCAGGTGAAGAATAATTTCGAAGAAAAAACCCTTGCCTCTGTCAAATCTAAAATAAAGAATGATAATCTGGTCGTGTCTAGATCAGACAAGAGTAACTGCTTGGTGATCTTAGAGAGACCACACTATATCGAGAAAGTGATCAATTTTCTGTCCTCTGAAGATTTCACATTACTACCCAACAACCCTACTGATAAATTTCTCCAATTATTTAAAACCACTATTAAAAACGCTAATAATACCTTAAACTTCTTTAACAGCAACAAATTTAAACTTACCCCTATAAATCCCTTAACACCATTACTTTATGGTCTCCCTAAGATCCACAAGCAGAATATACCAATCCGCCCTGTAGTGTCTTATTGTGGTTCACCGTGTCATAAATTAAGCTCTTGGCTCAATCACATATTACTATCCCTTACAGACTTCAAAATCCCTTTCTCAGTCAAGAATTCCGCTGACTTAACAAAGGACCTTTCCAAAATAAACATCCCGGACTCCTCAATTTTAGTTTCCTTTGATGTGGCTAATCTGTTTCCTAGTATACCACCCAGAGAATGTATAGATTTGGTTAAAACCCTCCTAATAAATAAAGCTGACATTGAACAAGAACATATCGATAATCTTTGTAATTTAGTAGATCTAGTCCTGAAAGAAAACTTTTTTCAGTTTGACAACAAATTTTACAAACAGAATTCAGGCTTAGCCATGGGATCAGCCCTATCCCCTCTTTTGGCAGAAATATTTATGTCACACATTGAATCCAGAATACAATCACACCCATCCTTTTCACACATTTTATTTATAAGACGATATGTTGATGATATATTTGCTATCTTCAAAGGCAACCTTAATGACCTTACAAATTTTATTCAAGTTTTAAATACTATGCACCCCTCTCTTAAATTCACTTCTGAAATGGAGGTTGACAACTCTATCCCTTTCTTAGATCTAAGATTGACCAAACTTAACAACAAAATTAAATTTTCTATCTACCATAAACCTACAAGTACAGATTGCATTATACCCTACCATTCAAACCACCCTCACAGTCAAAAATTTGCAACATTCCATTCATTTTTTTCAAGACTTTTTACCATTCCCCTAGACCACAATGATTTCAAAACAGAATTAAATTTAATAAGACAAATAGCCAACAATAATGGTTTTCCCCCGAAACTTATCAACAAAATATATTACAAACACTTGAATAAATCTCTAAATAGAAATCTCATTCTTAACGAAAAAACAACCAAAAAATATCATTCAATACCATACTGGGGCCCTTTATCATATAAAATTAAAAATATTTTCAAACCCTTTAACATTGATATAGTTTTCAAGACCCAACATTCACTTAAAAAATTTTTAACAAACAGTAAAGATTGTACACCCCCTTCAGACCGTTCCGGAGTATATAGTATAACCTGTTCAACGGAGGGTTGTTCTGGAATTTATATAGGTCAAACAGGACGTAAATTCTCTACCCGCATCAAAGAGCATTGTAAAGAAATAGAGAAAGCACAGAGAAAAAACCTCAGCCCATCACTGATACGTTCAAATTTCTCAAGACACATACACACCAATAACCATCAATTTATCCCTGAATCTAATACCAAATACCTACACTTTTGTAATAAAGGGAATAAACTAGACCTCTTAGAGATTCTTGAAATTAACAGAACCCTTAAAAATACTAACCTAACCTGTCTTAATGACCAAATACAACACAGCTGTACTAATTTCTTTAATGCTCTGAATTTCAATAATTAATTCACAATACTAACTTTCTCTGTTCTGGTCACTCTTTGCTCTGTCCAAAGATTCAAACACCCCTCTAATTTAGTTTTTCTTTCTACAAAAAATTTTTTCACCCCTTAACCTAATTTTGACTATTTTGTTTACAGCTGTACTAATTTCTTTAACGTTCTGGATTTCAATAATTAATTTACAATACTAACTTTCTCTATTTTTGGTCGCTCTTTGCTCTATCTAACCATTCTAACACCCATCCTATTTAATTTTTCTTTTTACAAAAATGTTTCACCCCTTAATCTAATTTTGGCTATTATGTTAAAAGTGCCCAATCACCCTTTCCGTGCTGACATCTGTGATTTGATTTCTCATCTCATCACCCTCTTTACAACTGCATTGCCAAATAAATTTCTCTTTTATAAATAAATCTTCATAACCTGTTTCAAAATTACCTTTAATCTTAGTATCTTACCACAGATGACCCCACTAGGTCAAGGGAAACATCCTAAAAACCTTTAGTTCGCTACTTAATCATGTTTAATGAGCTTCACATATTTATTGACAGAGGTCTCCACACGACACAAATATTTGAAATTGCCCCAATTTTTGTCAAATTTATGGCCTGTAGATATATTATAATATAATTTAGTTATTAATTGATAAATTTGTAATTGTTATTATTATTCATAAACCAACTTTAATTGAGCTTTTTTTCCCCCTGCTTTATAATCTGTTTCTCCCAGCATACCTATCAGAGTATTTAAATTTAACCGCCATGACTATTTCGACGAACCACAGGTAAATTTTTACTCGGTCAATCAGAGGTCATTTACCATTCTATGAGTGGGCGTACTAGCAACCAAACTTTGTTAAGTTATAATTATTACAATTAATTAAATTTTAAGAATTTTTTTGGAAAAGATTTTTGAAAAAATTTTTTTTTTATAAAGTATAAAAGTGTTGAAAGATGATTCGCATACAAACATCGTCCATACCTACATTAATGGACGACACGTAATTACTACAGGACTGCTCAGTTTACAAATGGGCTCACAATTTACGAGTAAGTACGAAAACTTTTCTAAACACTTCATTTATTAAGCAAACATTTTTTCCCTCTCTTACAGTTTTTAACAAATGACAGTATACCTTAAAAATTATATAAAAAAATTTTCTATCTTAAACATTTCTTCCCCACTATAAACAGTAACCTAACTATGTAATCCCCTATCAATTTCAGAATAAATTAAAACTTTTCTTAACTTCAAAAGAATTTCTGGTTATCTTGTCTCATCCATTAAGCTAGCCACGACTAGACTTATTTAATATACAATTTCATATAATATAAATAAATAAATATAAAAAAAACCCTTGCTTTACAATGAACCTCACACATTCCTAGTATGCTGACCACTTCAATAATTCAATTCAAACTATAGGGAAACATTTTATCCCTTCTTAAGCTCCATTAAAGTTCTATCACCAGATTTTTCTCTTTTGCTAACACCAACAGCAACATTACTGAATTTCATATCTCCTGATGATGAACACCACTGTGTTCGAAACATGTAGAATTATGATATACTAATTGGGTTTATAATAAATTTGTGGAGGAAGACTTTTTGTATTCCCTTCTTTTCCCTATATTTTCTTATTTTGTTTCTCTATCTTCTATAATTTTCAAGAACTCCATACATATCAAAACAAAGGCCAGCGATAGAGCCTGTCGTACGAAATCTACTGAGAAATTAAACCATGAAACTCTTGACCATGCGTACATACCATATGAAAACGATCTACAATTTCGAAAAACCATTCAGCATCAAATGCTACCGTGATCTCTGGGCGGACAGAACACCACCCTAACTGGTCGATGGCCTTGTATGGTATACTAATGGGACAAAAAGGCAGATGAAGTGGATGCTGGCATATTTGAGGAGAGACCAAGATTGAACATCAATATTCTCCTGAAAATTCATGCCACAGTATTATCATGAAAAGAGGCATTTTCCAAATTTAAAAATCTTTAAAAATCCTTACTTGTCAGATGGAGTAGAACAAATAAATATACTAATTAGGAAAATATTTCCTAGCCATCTGATTTAAAAACCTTATACTATAAGGCCGTATTTGTCTAACACAGTTAGCGCTACAATACTAAATTGATTGCTTAAAACTACCAAGAAAGGAAGACCTTTCTGTTGGTAGAATGCTGCTACCTATGGACCGGTTTCGAACTTATTGGTTCTCGTCAGCATAGGGTAAGCGCAGACATACCTAACAACAGAAAGGCCTCAAGTCTTTATAACCAGTTTTATCGTCCTGCTCAGGCAGTGAACGACAAGTGGCGCCATCTCTTAGAAGTTTTAAGCAATCAGGAGAGAGGAATATACCTTTAATTATATTAAAAACTTAAAAATCTTTAAAAATCCTTACTTTACCACCAGAAAGGTCTTTCTTTCTTGGTAGTTTTAAGCAATTAATTTAGTATTGTAGCGCTAACTGTGTTAGCCAAATACCGCCTTATAGTATAAGGTTTTTAAATCAGATGGCTAGGAAATATTTTCCTAATTAGTATATTTTCCAAATTATTATCTCATCCTGTATTTTAAAATAATTAATTTACGTTTCTTAACCTGGCGACTCACAAATTTATTTATTTATTATTTTATAAAACCAATTGCAGAAAAAAGCCGAGTCTGCTATTTGTGGAGCTTATTTTCAAAACGCAATTTATGAAAAAAAACATTTTTTGATGTTTTGATGGAATACGGACTTAAATGGTAGACTCGATCGATTTCAATATTAAATTATAATCAAACTGCTATTTTTGCCGCTTAAAATGGATAGTTCTTTTAAGTTTTTTTTCAAAATGCAATATCTACAAAAATTTTTTTTTTCAAACCGTAATTTCTACATTTTTCCTGGCCTTTTCCATGTCTAATGTAATTATGGTTAATTGTGGGCATAATAAGTATATACCAATAATGGGAAACTGGCCCGAGGGTACCGAGGATTTTGATAATCGGAGTATCGGTTATTTTTAATTCGAATTATCCCATCGCTAATTGTGGTTATAAAGGTAAATTTATAACTCCGGTTACCCGTACAAGAGACACGAACTATTTGTATGTATTTAGATTTGAAGTGTAGTTAAAGTGTTTTTTCTTATATCTAAGTACCGGCTTATAAGGAAAATGGAAACTGACATAGATAGCGTTGCTGTTGCGGAAAAAAATGAAGGTACAAGAAAGAGAAAAAGGGGCAGGAATAAAAGACAGAGGCAGAAAGAACTGAGGTAAATTAACCATAAACATAAAGTTGGGTTAGGTTTTTAGTTTTTGTGTTTATTACTTTTAGATATGGAGATCATTTGAAGGATGACTTTATCCAGAGTTTTGAAAGGCCTTGTAATCATAGTAAGAAGTCTTTAAGTTGTAATAATATTACTAACGAGGATATAGTTCGGGCAAGAAAAAAGTTTTTTCATGTGCCCGACAAAATAGTACAGAATAGAAAGTTATCACAGTTGCTTTTAGTTTCCACGCCTAAGCGAAGAGTTTCGAAATATAAACCAACAGCTCGGAATCAAAAACACTCTAAACAAATTAAATATAAAATGAGGAAACTTGATGGGAAAATAGTAAACGTTTGTCAAAAATTTTTTACGTCTTGTTTTGGTGTAACTGCTAGAAGGGTTCATACAATTGCCACCTATATTAAACAGGGCAAGGATATTGAAGAGGGAAGAGGTGGTGATCATAAATCGGCGAAAAATGAAAATAAAAAGATTAGAGTACAACAATTCATAGGAAGCCTTAGGGCTAGAGAAAGTCATTACAATCGACAAAAATCTAAACGTTTGTATCTAACGCCGGAATTAAGTGTTGCCAAATTATGTAAACTCTATAATGAAAAAAATCCTGTTATGACAGTAAACTATGGTTACTTTTACAAAATTTTTTGCACTAATTTTAACATTGGATTTGGTAGACCAGCTACCGATGTGTGCAGCCTATGTTTTAGGCTTAAAAATAAATTGCAAATGTTCAAAAAAGAAAATAAACCGATAGTTCCTATTTTAAGTGACCTTCGTATCCATAAGCTTAGAGCCAAACAATTTACTCTTTTTATGAACACAGAAGTCGAAAATTCACTTTCTTACTGTTTCGATATGCAACAAATACAGCCACTACCAAAATTGCCGATAGGTGAGGCATACTACTTACGTCAATTATCTTTTTACAACTTCTGCATTACAGATTTAAAATGTAAAACTCCTGTATTCTACACGTGGTCTGAAAACCAAGCCGGCAGAGGAGCAAATGAAGTTTCATCGGCTCTAGGGGATTTTTTAAGTGAATTGCAGATACCCGAATTTTGCACAAGCCTACGATTTTTTGCTGACGGGTGTGCGGGGCAAAATAAGAACTGTTACGTTATTCATGCTCTGTGTTTCTGGTTATATCACGACGCTCCTGAAAACCTTAACAATATTACTGTTATATTTCCAGTTAGAGGGCACTCTTTTATGCCAGCAGACCGCGTATTTGGTCTAGTAGAAAAAAAGTACAGAACACAGAGTGTAATACTGCACAAAGAAAGTTATGAAAAAATATTAGAAGAAGTGGGAACGGTTAGAAAGCTTGGAACCGAATGGGATGTTTACGATGTTAAGAAAATGAGTGATGATAATTGCAAAAAACTTACAGGAATTAGTCAGATGAAAAGAATTTTTATCAAAAAAGAAAGAAGTGCTAAGACTAAAAATAAAGTCATTACCGTTAAAATGGAGGAAAACTACCGGAACAACGACCCATCCAAAAACTTTACAACAATTTTAAAGAAGGGAGTTCAAATCAGCAACGTAGAACTTCAAGAGTTGCCTTTGGTAAATAATATCAAGGAACTGAAATTAAAAAATATCGGCACCTTATTAAAACTGTATGACGAAGAATGGAAAAGCGATGAAAAATTTATTTTTTACAAAAACTTGTTAGACAAAGAAACTTCCGCCAGTGTAAACGACAGTATTGCAGCAGAAAACGAAGATTCAGAAGATGAAAAAAATAATTGTCAATGCATGGAGGAAGATTGCGGTGTCAAAATATAAAAAAAAAATTGTTAGTTTTGTATTTTTATTTCAAAACGAAATATATACCTACATTTATTTTCAAAATGCTCTAAAACCCATTTTTATTTTCAAAGTGCATTATCTTTTTTTCTTTTTATGTTTTTCTATAATATAAAAATAATTTTTAGCAAATTTTATCAATTAATTTGTTCTAAACGCTAACAAAAAACTCAATAATAGCACTTGCATAAAATAAATGCGCACATTTACTTTTTTGCAGAAAATAGGCAATAACTCAAAAAATGTTTTTTTTAATAAATTGCGTTTTGAAAATAAGCTCCACATTTATTGATGTTAAACATAAATATACCTAATAACCAAATAATAAAAAATGATTATTAGACAATCCGTAATTGATATAAATAGCATCCCCGGTGATAAAAAAAGACAGCTCTCGCACTGAGACTCAGCTCACTCCCGCATTTAAAGTGCGTTAAACGTGAGTCGCTTAGTCTCTCAGTCAGCATTATCCTACTAGTCATAGCATCCCTGCGCCTATGACGGTCTATACAGCCAGCGACGTAAGTTTCATGTAGAGTTCAGTATTTTGCTCCGTATTTTGTGGTAAGGATAAGGAGCTCTGTTTTCTTGACCCATGTCGTTGTATGGTATCGCGCTATTAAAATCACTTTTTAATAAATATCAATTTCTAAACGTGACAGTACAACAAGCTGAGCTCTATGCAATGTAAGCATATTATGTCCAACTGAATGTAAAACGAGACTACCATCTTAAAGCTCTATATTCCCATAAAATTATATCTAACATGCACGACCTAAAAGATATCTAGGAATAACAAAATCGAACTCATAAAAGCTGCTGGTCACTCAGGGATAGGAAGCAACGAAAAAGCAGACAAGCTAGCCAGGACTGGTGCTGCTCAGAACTTTAGAGGTCCTGAACCCACCATAAGCGTGTCTAAATAGGTGGCAGAGACCGCAATGAACAGATTGCCCCTAAAACATCCGAACCGTTCGACCATTACACCTAGCAAAGGACACGCAGTGGTAGTGTAAAGAAGATCATGTTAACCCGGCCCTCGTCCTTAACCAACCAACTCATAAAGTCACTGGGTTAGAGGGTTTTAGCATGTAGTCGACATACTTTAATGTTTCCCATTTAGACTACTTTACTTGCAAATGATGAAAAAACTGTTTAATATAACATTGTTGTATCTAACTTCCTTTGACAAAAAGTTAATAGGTTAGTTTATCCAAATAAAGACCACAGAGAAAAACGTGTTATGTCAAAAAATATTGAAATCGAGTTTACTACGCAATATATAAGGTATTACTAATTGTTAGCGAATTGTAACACAAACCAGGGGAAAAACGTGACTAGTCGCAAGTTATAGCCAAAATAAATATTATCACTCTGGGGAAATACGTGGTAAGTCCACGCGGTGCAAGGTAAAAACGTGTTAAGTCAAGTTTGTGTATATTGCGCGATTGTGATGTTTATTTATCACAATTCTAGTTTTCTATGACAGTGTAATATTATTATTGCTATTTTTATTATTTATATTCAAATTTGAATCTTGAAGTTACATACGCTATTCGCGTAAAACCTACACCATTTAGGGTAGAGCGGGGTTAACTGGACAGTTAGGTTAAACGGTTCAGTGAAATATTTAAATCTTCGCCGCCAAATTTGCATCCACTTAGCAAATAAACTAACCTTAACTAACCTTACTGTTCACAAACCACCAAAGGTCAATGTAGCAAAAGATGCAAGATAAGTAGTACAAGCTACTTCCGCCGAAAGGGGAACCCTAGTTACCCTGTACGCTATAGTAGGATGTACAGGTAGAGCTCTTCCTCCTTACTTGATGTTCCCGGAAAAAGATTATAAAGAAAACATGCTTAAAAATGCACCAATTGGAAGTAAAGGAAATGCTACATCGTCAGGCTGGATGCAAGGTACATTATTTGAAGATGTTTTGAAGCATTTCGTTACAGGCGAACGTCCAAGTCAAGAAAAACCTAAATTAATTTTACTCAACAATCATAAAAGTCACCTAAATGTAAAAGCTTTAGACTATGCAAAACTAAATAACATAACTTTACTAACACTTTCTCCGCACTGTAGCCATAGGCTACAGCCACTAGATATATCAATATTTGGCCCCTTTAAAAAATATTATAATGATGGATGACCAACCATCCTGGGAGTGTAGTAATAATTTAAGACATTGCTGAACTGATAGGTGACGCATCTCCAAAGGCATTTACAGTTCAGAATATAAATAGTGGATTCTCGAAAGCTGGTATATGCCCCTTTAATGATGATATATTTACATACGAGAATTTTTTACCGTCCTATGTCACAGACCGCTCCTTAAATCATGACACGCTTATTTCACCTATTAGCGTACAATCCATCATTCCTACGCATGATAATATAGAGCCAAAGCCTGGATGCTCAAATGATTCGGATATAATTATTAAAGAAATAGAAATGACTGCGGATACTCTGTTAAACCTAAATACTAAAGTTTAACCCGGATAATCTTAGAGTCTAGAAACTGTACAGAGTAACAGTGGTACTTTAAAAGATCAAATTGTTCTTCCTAAAGCTATAAGACCGTTTTTGAAAGCACCGCTCAGGAAACTGAAGGGTTCAAATAGAAAAAAGGATAAATCGATGGTTTTAACTAGTACCTCTGTAAAAGCGGAACTTGAAGAAAGAGCAAAGAAAGAAAAAATAAAGCAAAAGCAAGAAGACAAAAACTGTTGTGATTACGAAGATTCTTTTGAATGAGAGGGAGAAGATAAAACCAAAGATGTAAGAGTTTAGACAAAAGCTATTAACTACAAACATGATGATTTTCTAATAAATAAAGTACATGGAGAAAAACCATTCGAAAATTACGTTGCAGAAGTAATAGATAAGTTTGACAATGGGAACAATGTTGCATTTTTAATAAGACGACTTCCATCTAATCGGTTTAAATACTCAGAGAAGGGACCTAGTTTTGTTTCATACGAAGATATAGTATGTGGCAAACCATTACCTACTAAATTCTCAAGAGCTCGATATGAAAACTTATTGTGTTTTCACCTTCATATGTCTGAATTAAGTATACAGTAAATACTGAATAAAAAACAGTCGTAATTCAATTGTTAGTTCGTAAGCCGTTACCTAATTTGTTGATTGTATCGTATTTAAGTTTATTAAATAGTTCCTATAAAGGTTTGAATATTTTTGGTATCATATTTTCAAGTAAATGATCTTCATTAAATGTGTTGCTCTTTAATAATTACCGTCAGGTTGACTGGACAGTGGGTCCGTCCATTTAACCCAACTAGTTAGGTTACCTGGACGACTATTTCCCTATCATAAAATCAATTTTAACTAAAAATATTTCAAGTTATTGGTTCCAAAGTATAAGACTGTGGAGAAACGATATCTAATTAATATACTGAGAAAATTCTAATTCCCTGATTTAGGTTCCATTGTAAATTATAGTGATTTAGAAAAAAGCGGTTCAGATAACCACGCTCTACCCAAATGTGAAAAGTTGACAAATTCTTCATACGAGATTGAACAGGATTTTGCATTTATTTTTACGTAAATAAGTGCCAATTGCCTTTACGCCCAATTAGGCTGTTACCCAACAAACATATTAAGTAATGTAGACCAGAACGGAAGGAAAATAATCCTAAATTGGCAAATATTTGCTTATTTTTGCCTTAAATGTTTTCTTAAAAGTCACAAAAGATTCGAACTCTAAAATCTAAGTCAAAATTTGGATATCTAGAACCTAAATAATTTGTTATAGGGGAGTCTACCTGCAGTTAAATTTACCTAGTTAAAAATTACAAATAAATTACCTCTCTTAGACATTAAAAATATTTAATCCTAATAAGGAATATGATTAAGTAATAATTTACTCTTAATTATTACTTAATATATGTGTTCAAAATTAAGGCATTTTTCGGCTATTACGCTAGGTAAATATTACCCAATTATTGCCTACAAAAAGTCCAAATAATTTACTGACCATGGAGTTTTGGAAACAAGTAATATTTTGGATAATTTTGCCCTATAAATTGTTTTCAAAGTTATAGATCTTTTGTGGTTAAAAATTGACCTACTTCATAACTTTCTGATTAACCTCAAAGGCTAACATTGCTTGTACAGTTAATAATAAAGAAGAAAATAACTTTAAGGTTAAAAATATTAAGGCGGCCATATTTAATAATTATTAGTTTTCCTGTTTATCGACAACTATAAAAAAACAATAATTAAAATTTTAAGAATTACATAATGTGAGTGGAAAATCCATTAAACTACGATATCTTTCGTCAACGAAAGTTTTTTTAAAACTTTAGGTACATATATCTAATGTTTATAATGAAGGCACTCTGTTTTTAGGTTAATGGTAAAAATATTTTAAATTATCATAATAATACACAAAAAAATGCATATTTTAAGGGCGCGTTTAGTTTTTCGAAGTATCATCACCATAATTCACAAACACATTTCTTTCGCATCCAAATTTCGGTCAAGAAAAATGATAAAACTTAATTATATCATATTGTTGAACATTATAATAAGCGGCCATTCCAAATATCTACTTAAGTCGAACTCCATTTTATAATTTATTTTGTCCCGTTGGAAGTGTTGGCATAAGTTGTTGTCTTTTCTTTCTAACACCAGATATAATGTTTTCTCTGTATTTTTGTCTAGTGTCTTATTGCTCCTATTTAGGTTATATTTAGGTCAAAAGGTTGGTCTCACTTTCCACATTTAGACGTAAAATAGGTCTATATTTATTTCACTTCGTTTCAACTTATTGGACAGAAAAACCCTATCAACCTATTTTCGACCTTCAAATTACTTTAGTTTCTTTCCCCACATTGGGCAATAGGAAAACAAATGTAGGTAAATTATCCCTATATATAATTGGTCGTGCAAAATATTTGACCCGTTTAGAGGTCGAATAAAGGTAAATTTAACTTAAAATGTTTGTTGGGTAAAGATTGTCATGGATCATCTTCGATTAGTGTTTTATCGTATATAATGATGTATGGGAGTCATCAGTGATTGTACTTCCAAAAAGAAAGAGGATTACTGGACCTCCACTACCCAATGGACATTTTTATCATCCACTTGTTGTAAGCGCTGTCGCGCTGGTAAGTAATTTTAAACTTTTGGTAACTTAATAGGAGCAGCATGTATGATGATATTCCTGTTTCATCCGAAAAAATCAAGGACTTAAAAGTTAAAGCATTTTTGTACTCAAACACAAAATTTGTTGACGAACTTAAGCATCTGTAAATTAAATAAAAAATAATAATATTTTTGTTATTGGTTCAGGTAGAAATAAAAGTTACTTAGTAAATCAGTCAATAATTATTGCATCCCAAATTTCCTCAAATCAATGAAAAACGTGTTAACTCACGAAGTGGGCAGTGACATAACACGTTTTTGCATTACATGTTCGGATCTTACATCATTTAAATAAGTACACAAAATAAAGAGGGTAAGTAGTATGGCACGAGTTGCTTCAAGAAGTTGTTGATATACATTAGTTGATTTATTATGCTAGAAAGATACGCTTTATGTTAACTTTAAAGTTGTTATAGCGTTTCTTGTCTAAACTTGTATCTCCTGAAGAATATGCTAAATATGACATAATACGTTTTTCCCCTGTGCTCAATTACATCTATTATTATTCCCATGAATCCTGTAGCTTAACGTAAGTAATTTTTAAGAAATAGCAATCGCTTAACTCTCATTTCAAATTAGCATCGTAAGGATTAAATTAAAGGTATAACCCAGAGGCGTTTTATTGATGCGCTTGATGCCGTTGCTAATTTGTAATTAGCCCGGTTTGCAGGTCGTTGATGTTTGCTTTGAATGCGGTCGTATATAAGATCCGACTAAGCAATTGTGCTTGAAGCAGATATAGGGCGAAGGGCAAAAAGGTTCTATTAACATTTAAATTGCTTTATACTGAATGGATAATACTTAGTATTTGCTTAATTGGTATACGTAGGTAAGAAAGTTTTACTATAGATTAAAAAATACGCAGTGGCGCGCGCTCAATAAAAGCAATGGAGACAGCGCTTCGGCTACTTCCTTAGCCAAAACAAAATTTCTTGAAGTATTAAAATTTAAATAAATTTAATTTTTGCCAAAAAACCAAATGCATCCCTGAGTCCCTGACCGAAGCGAAATACTTTCTTACATACTGCATATACCGGGTTCGCCAACGGAAAGTGGCATATTTTAAAAATATTTAACATTATACAGGGTGGCTCAAAAAAGTGAGGCGAAAAAAACTTGTATTTCTTTAAATGGAACACCCTCTAACTAACGCTATTTTTGAATTCTACATAAAATAGCAATTATTTTTTATAGTGCATTATGAGTCTAAACATAATAGTTTCCAAGATATCGACTTTTGAAAAATGACATTTTTAAACTTTGACAGCTTCTAACTTTTTAACGGTATGTCTTAGAGCAAAACGGCTTACATGTCAAATCAAATTTTCCGTTAAACCGGAAGTTTCATATTTCCGGCTTTCGAGTTATATCCGGTTTAACAAAAGTTTACATATTTGGGGAGATAATTAAAAAGTAAGATAGAGACATGTAAGCCGTTTTGCTCTAAGACGTACCGCTAAAGAGCTAGAAGCTGTGAAAATTCAAAAGTGTCATTTTTCAAAAATCGATATCTCGGAAACTATTAAGTTTAGACTCATAATGCACTTATTAGAAAGTAATTGTTGTTTCATGTAGAATCCAAAAATAGTGTAAGGTGTAGGGTGTTCCATTTAAAAAAATACAAATATTGTTCACCTCACTTTTTTGAGCCTCCCTGTATAATGTAAAATATTTTTAAAATATGCCACCTTGAATTCCAGAACTCATGCTGTTTTAGTATTTTTGATAAGTTCTTCGATAAGGATGTAATATTCCGTCTCCGCTTCGTTGCCGGACCCGGTATTATATCGATCCCTTCGGAACTGATCGTGTTAAATCGGCGGTCAGTTACGTGGTACGCCACTGGTACCAACTAAAAGACGATAAGGACTGATTAATGCTGCGTTGTGTTATCTCTCGAACTTTATCTAGTGCAGTGATTCAAATATGATAAATACTAAAACATGCTTAACAAGACTTTTTACGACTTCTTATCTTTTACTATTTTTATTAACTGCATTTTATTCGTAGCTTATCTATTAGTTGATGTTTACATAGAATAAAATTAACAACTTATCTTGTATGGAAAATTACCATTTACTGATCTTGCATTTAATTCATCCTTTATCAATTAGAAATATTATAAATTGACTTAAATCCATGATTTTAGGTACAGTATATTGTAAGGCGTTTCTAACGTTAGTTGCATGTATTTGTCAACTTGTCAATAGATTTGTTTGAAGAAGCCTGTATAGTTTCATTGACAGTTTATTGAGAAGTCTGAACGGAGGAGTCTCTACGAACCACGTCTGCTAGGGGCTCAACGTAATTGGCGCAGTCGGTAGGATTAGTGTCCGTACAAAAAAGTTAAGTGTAGTGCCGCACAAATAACGGATAGCACATTAACAAACTGGTGATTTTATTTTGATGAAATCTTTAACGGGACTAATTCAATTAGAAGTGTTAGTAGTGTGACAACGGGATTTTTGTGTCACCCCCCCCCCCCCCCACCCTCTCGCGGACTCACAGTGTTGGACTGCATATCCAAATCGTGATCCGTATAACCGCAATCCAGAGGACCGTATATCCTGTTGGAGTGTGTTTTTGTGTCGCTTTCAAGCAGAGAGGACGAAGAAGACGAGTAAGTCATTTGTTTTTTTTCTCTCGATCCTTTTCACTTGTTTATCCTTGTTTTGATGAGTAAGTTATTCTCTCTCTTAACTTATGATTAACCAATTTAAAATAACTTCACGTAAGAATAAAGAATTTAGAGAAAAAGTTCGTAATATTAAGAAACCTAGTGACCTATCTGATTCTGATTCGGACGTTGATATCGGCAAACTTATTGGTGAAATACAGGGAATTAATTTATCAGATTCTAACCAACCAGAAAACACTATGGTGGAAATAAATTACTCCGAGGTACGCCTTTTTCTTGATATTATTCCAACTTTTACCGGCGAACCCTGTGAATTAAACAATTTTATTGCCGCGTGTGACGAAGCTGTCAACCAATACACAGCAAACCAAACCATTACAAAATTAATTTTTCGCGGAATTATTGGTAAATTAAAAGGCAAAGCTTTAACTATCATATCTAGCCGTGTCGAGTTAACTACGTGGCAACAAGTTAAAGAAGTATTAAAAATTTCTTTTTGCGATCAAAGATCATTTTCTTGTCTATTACAGGAGCTACACCAAATAAAGCCACTAAATAAAGAAAACTCTTATAGTTTTGGCGTAAGATGTCAATATCTAAGAAGTTTAATTTTTTCTTCCATTAATAATGATATTTCATTAAACCAAGCCGAAAAACTCGCACAAATAAACAATATAGAAAAATTAATTTTGATAACCTTTCAAAAATATCTTTCATCGCAGGTACAATTGGCAGTAAGGTTAAAAAAGCCTACCAATCTTGAACAGGCTATGAACTATTTAATTGAAGAAGAAAATTTTCTTGTTCTAGCGAACGAAGGCAGAAAAGGTTTTCTAAATTCAAATATTTCACAAAATACTTTAAAACCAAACAATTTTAATTTTGCTTCACAAAATTTCCCAAGACCAAACTTTCATGCACCATTAATGCAAAATTCTTTTTCACAAAACGAACCTAGACATTTTCCTAGCCAACCAGTTAATATAACACCAAGGCAATTGCCACCACCGAAATATTTCTCAAATCAACAAGTTTTTGGAAAACCTCAACAACCAACAAATGTTTGGAAGCCCAAAGGTACTATACAACCTAAACCTACCCCGATGTCGGTAGTAACAAGACAAACGGTACAAAAACCAAACACTTCCTTTTATCGAAGTCCAAACCACTTTCAACCTCAATCCAGACCAACCTTTATATCAGAGGAGTTACACAACTTGGACAACGAATATTTCGACTATAGTGAAAATTTTGAACATGATAGAGCCGAAATACAAACTGAAACAGAAGAATTACAAATTTCTGAGATTCAAGAATTTGAAAATTCTTCGGAAGATCAATTATCCTCTAATGTAGACAATGAACCAAATTTTCAGGAAATAGCCTTCAATACGAATCCAACATAGAATTAAACTATACGGACAATCGAAAACTTCCATATATTAAAATTTTAGGATTTGAAAAACCGCTTAAATTCCTTTTAGACTCAGGTAGTCATATGTCAATGTTAAATCCAACTTTAGCAGAAAAATATTTTCCTGAACATATGTTTATAAAACCCAATATAATCAAAACTTCGTGTGGACAACAAACCACAAAATATGAAGCACACATACCTGCCTTTAAGGAATTCAAGTCAAAAGACAAAATTATTTTTACCCTATTCGATTTCCACAGGTTCTTTGATGGATTAATCAGTTTTCGTGACCTACGGAATATGGGCTTTAATTGGAATATTCAAGGAGGTTATTTAAAAAAGGAAAACACTGAAATACCTGTTTATCAGTGCTCACCATCTGATTATGATTGCCATAATATTTCATTAAATGATAATGAAATATTAAGAACTTTAATTCCTATAGATGTCGCTTCTGATGGAGACTATTATATTCCAGGATCAAAAGTAAACTCACATTGTTATATTCCAGACTGTATAACAAAAGTAAAGAATGGCCAAGGGATAATAGAAATACATAACCTGGGCATTGAAGATACATACGCTAACCTAAGACAACCACTGAAAGCCTATCCTTTAAACGAATATGACACATTTCAAGGAAAATTAAAAAATAATTACGTTTACCCTGACATACATCAAATTGAAAGTTTACTGAGATTGAACCACCTAAATACTGAAGAAAAATCAATGTTGTTAAAGGTGTGTAAGGAATATTACACTGTTTTTCAATATCCAGACCAACCACTGTCAACTACCACCCAAACTCAACATGTTATAAGAACAACGGATGAAGAACCAGTTTATACAAAGTCCTACAGGTTTCCGGAAATACATAAAAAAGAAGTCCAAGAACAAATGAAGAAAATGCTCGAAGAAGGAATCATTCAGAATAGTACCAGTCCATGGTCAAGTCCAATATGGATTGTCCCTAAGAAACCTGACGCATCTGGAATACAAAAGTGGAGAATAGTCATCGACTATAGAAAATTAAATAATAAAACTGTCCAGGATAGATTTCCTATTCCAAATATAGACGAATTATTGGACAAGCTAGGCAGAGCACAATACTTCACAACTCTAGACTTAGCCAGTGGATTTCACCAAATTACTATGCATAAAGATAGTATAGAAAAAACCGCATTCTCTACAGACTATGGTCACTTTGAATTTCTACGAATGCCGTTTGGGCTTAAAAATGCCCCAGCGACATTTCAAAGGATGATAAATGAAGTACTGAAGGAATACATTAACCAAATATGCTTAGTATACATGGACGATGTTATCATATTTTCTACAACGTTAAATGAACACATTCAAAACCTTCGAAAAATATTTAGAGCGTTTGAAAAACATAATTTAAAAGTTCAATTAGACAAAAGTGAGTTTTTGAAAAGGGAAACTGAATTTCTAGGGCATATTGTGACCTCTGATGGTGTTGAACCTAATCCTAGAAAAATCGACGCAATCCTTAAATTTCCTGTACCCAAGACACATAAACAAATTAAAAGTTTCCTAGGAATGATTGGATTTTACAGGAAATTTATAAATAACTTAGCAAAGATTACAAAACCGCTTACAGCCTGCCTAAAGAAAGGAAAGAAGGTGGAACAAACAGATGAATTTGTTAAAGCATTTGAAACATGCAAAGCCATTTTGTGTAACGAACCAATTTTAGTTCGCCCAGATTTTTCAAAAGAATTTGTATTGACAACAGATGCCAGTAAATTTGCAATCGGCGCAGTGTTAAGTCAAAATGCAAAACCTGTCTGTTATGCCAGCAGAACTTTAAACCCTAGCGAGATAAATTACTCCGTTACGGAAAAGGAATTGCTTGCCATTGTATGGGCGGTAAAATACTTCAGGCCCTACCTTTTCGGGAGACATTTTAAAATAAATACTGATCATCGACCATTGAAATGGTTGGAAAATCTAAAAGAACCAAACTCAAAGCTAGTCCGATGGAAACTCCTGTTATCCGAATTTGACTACGAAATTGACTATATTAAGGGCAAAGAAAATACTGTCGCTGATGCACTTTCAAGAAACCCATCCGATAGTACTGATATTCAATCTTTATTTAATGAAATCGGTGACTCAGACGAAGTGATAAAACAGTTTATAAATATGAACGAAACCAATGTGTCAACAATTCACTCTGCAGATGAAATGCCATTATTATCTTTACCTTATTCAGAAAGACCTCTTAATTATCACAAAAATCAGATGATAATAAAAATATCTGAATCTTCCCCAGTACCTCTTTGTATTAGAGAAAAGATTTTTGATAATCAACGATTTTTTATAAATTTACGAAGACGTTGTATAGATGAAGACTTAGAAGCATTTATTGCAAATTTGAATAACAACTTTACTTATCATCTCTATTTTCCTGACAAGGAACATGAAAGATTTTTCATCAAATACCTGCAAGATAAATTAATTAGAATTCATTCTAAACTAATAATTTGCTCTGACAAATTAACGGATGTGATTCTGGACAAAGACAGAGAGGAAAAGATGAATTACCATCATGTGTACAAGACAGGCCATCGAGGCATTACCACAACTATCGACTCTTTAAAGAGACATTACTATTGGCCAAATTTAGACAAGGCCGTTACTAACTATATTAATATGTGCAATATTTGTCAAAAAGCCAAATATGAAAGGCAGCCTAATAAATTTGAATTTCAAAAAATACCATTAGGCTCAAAACCGTTTGAAAGGATACATATGGATACACTATCTATTTCCAAAGAAAAATTTTTGACAATAACTGACACCTTTTCAAAGTTTGGACAAGCATATCCAATACCAGGAACTAATGCAGTTAACGTCCTAGATGGATTGTTAATATTTATATCACATTACGGAATTCCACAAGTTATTGTTTGTGACAATGGAGTAGAATTTGACAACAACCCATTTTCAGACTTTTGTAAGCTACATAAAATTGAAATACATTTTACTACCCCTAGAAATCATAACTCCAATAGTTATGTGGAGAGATTTCATTCCACCATTTTAGAACAAGTGCGAATACAAATCCAACAGAATGCTAAAGAATCATTGGATAACCTAGTAAAATATGCTCTCTTGCACTACAATAATTCAATTCATTCAGCAACCAATTTTACACCATTTGAAATTATCACAGGACATTTTAATGCAAGAGATCCTTTCGACATACAGGAAAAGGATATAGTATCAAAATATGTCACAGAACATAAAAGAAAACTAAAAGAAACATACCAGAAACTTCAAGAAAAATTTAATACCGATAAAGACAACAAACTTAAAAAAATTAATGAGACTAGAAAGGTCCCTCTAAATCTTGAACCAGATGACACAGTCTATCATAAACAGGAACCTCGCGAGAAATTAGCAATGAAATATAAAAAGGTCGATCCAGTAGCACAAACACGAAACAAAATAAAAACATCAACTTCCAAATACTCTAAACATAATTTAAAAAGACGTAAAAAACATTAATTTTGGGTTTTTCTTTGTTTCAGAATGAAGATTCTATATATTCTCTCATTAATCCTTATCTATAATCAATTTATTACCGCAACTATCCAACAATTAACTAATCCAGTCTTACCAATTCTGTTAGGGAACACTAAAATAATCTCAAATAAACATACTTTTGTAAGTTATATTAATAGTAGTGATTTCTTTGAACTTAAAAATAATCTTAAGTTGCAAGTAGTGTTTATCACAGAAAATAAAAACGACAGTACAATGTCAAATAAATTAACTGGGCAAGCTTGGTCATTAATTTATCAAATAGAACATTTACTAGAAGCTATCAATCCAAATATTAGGAAAAAGCGTGGCCTTGTCAATTTTGGAGGAACTGTATCTAAATGGTTGTTTGGAACTCTTGATCACGAAGATGGCGAAAGAATTGATTCCATGTTAAATCACCTAAATAAGAATGATCATTTAATTCAAGAAAAGATTAACGAGCAGATGTCTATTGCAAAAGAATTTATGGTTAAAACCAATCAAAGTCTCTTTCAGATAAGATCAAATATAATTACAACAATGCAACTTATTGAAAAGTATCAAGAACATATAAATGCTATTAATGCTTTACATTTGATAATTAACTCTCTTATTAGTTTGGAAAATACTCTAAGCCAAATTATAAATGCCATTACATTTGCCCATTTAAATAAAATTCATCCGACATTTCTGTCACTACATAATCTCAAATCAATGACAATGAAATTGAACTCTTTATATAATAAAGACCAATTGGTAGATTTTCAACACACACAAAATTATTATAAATTCTTAGGAATTCAACTTATTTTTAGCAAAGAGAGAATAATTTTCTTAATCCACTTTCCATTTTTATACCCTCTGTTATTTAAATCCTATTTTGTGTATCCAATTCCAATCCAAAACAAAATCATCTCACCCCCTAAATTATACCTTATCCTAAACGAGAAAACAAGAAGATACCAATATGAAGAAGACCTCTGCGAGAAGATAGAAAACACCTTTTTCTGCAAAAACCACTTAGAAACCAATGAAGACTGCGTTGTCAATATAGTAACGAATAATAGGGCGTCCAATTGCAGCACTCTGCTAGTTCGCCTTAACACCCCGACCGCAAATCAAGTGACACCCCAAAGTGTATTGTTTACTACACCTGTCACTGCAATGGTAACAGAAATCTGCCAGACCGAGAAACATAGTGAACTAGATTCAGGAAGCTACCTTATTTTTATTCCAAAAACATGTCATGTCAATATTGGTATAGAAGCTTTCTACTCAACTGAAGATACTGTGCCACCAGCAATAATCATTCAACTTCCACCCTTAAATATCTCGCTTCTTAAGGAACACAGAACTACACTAAATTTAAAGAGCATGGATCTAGAAGAAATTAAGCACATAACTTCAATTATGAACGACCAAAGTAAATTGGCTCTATCACCAGAAGAAGAGACTTCACATTACACATGGATACTATGGATTATTCTTTTAACCTGTGCCATTATCTGCATGATGACATATCTTGGAGTTCGATGTTATTACCGAACCAGTTATCCCTATCCCATTTTAAATGTGTTCTCAAGAAAGAAGAAAGAAACTGAAAGCCCCACTCAACTGGACCAGTTGTAGGCCTTTTCCTAAGGAGGGAGGAGTTACGTGGTACGCCACTGGTACCAACTAAAAGACGATAAGGACTGATTAATGCTGCGTTGTGTTATCTCTCGAACTTTATCTAGTGCAGTGATTCAAATATGATAAATACTAAAACATGCTTAACAAGACTTTTTACGACTTCTTATCTTTTACTATTTTTATTAACTGCATTTTATTCGTAGCTTATCTATTAGTTGATGTTTACATAGAATAAAATTAACAACTTATCTTGTATGGAAAATTACCATTTACTGATCTTGCATTTAATTCATCCTTTATCAATTAGAAATATTATAAATTGACTTAAATCCATGATTTTAGGTACAGTATATTGTAAGGCGTTTCTAACGTTAGTTGCATGTATTTGTCAACTTGTCAATAGATTTGTTTGAAGAAGCCTGTATAGTTTCATTGACAGTTTATTGAGAAGTCTGAACGGAGGAGTCTCTACGAACCACGTCTGCTAGGGGCTCAACGTAATTGGTCCCGATTCTCGCCCCAGACGGCCCAGACACTGCCGTCTCGAAAAGAACAGGCCGTCATGTTCCCGCCCACTTTCACAATCAGCTGTTTCTAGTCGATGGGAAGTTTTGACCGGCTTCCATTGTTTTGGTAGGCAGTTTCGGTGTTTCCTTAAGTTTTTTGTTGTTTTTAGCAGTTTAGTGAGCTTATTTTAGAAAAACTATAACATTAATTTAACCTCGTTTAGATATTCATGTGTGAAACTATCAGGTATTTAATTAAAGTGTTGTGAAACAGCGAAAAATGCCCAGTTCGTGTTGTGTACCGGGGTGTAACTCCAACTATATTGTCGGGGAAAACATTGCTGTTTTTCACTTTCCAAAGGATGTGGAAAAATGTCATCTGTGGATAAAAAGGATCCCAAGAGACGATTTGGTAGTGCGAAAATGTACCAGTGTTTGTATAAAGCACTTTGAAGACAAGTTCTTAGTTAGGGAACTAAGGGCAACCAGACCTGACGGTAGGTAACACTTTACAGTGTAGGTAACCTTTTATATATTATTTTGTTATATTATTTAAGTTTTTATTAGGCAATAAACATATATTATAGTACATTGATTAGCTATAAAACAGATAGTATAATATTAAAGATTGAGCATGTCTTACTTAGGTTAGGTTATGACAACAATTTACTAACAAAACAATAATGGCATGAAATAAATATTGAGATTGAGAATAATAACCTAATACGTTGTACATTGTCTTTAGTTTTTCATACAATACAAGTTTTTGTTAGTTAAAATATCGGTTAAAAGATACCTACAAGTTTCAAGCAGGCCCCTCTTGATGTCCCTTTATTTTTCTAGTCAAATATCCATATACAAGTGGTTAAAAGTTGCAACTGATTCTAGCATCGGTAAATTTAGGTACCTAACAATAATTGCATGTTTAAGTGTGTGTATTTTTGGTGGCGGTTGTATGACATGACTATATGACGATTTTTTCAAATCAATTTGCTTTTTTACTCACCTATATAATGACTATACCTTTCTTAAACATTTGCTATAATAAGAACCCTCGTAAGTACCTATATAAAAGTAAAAAATGTCTTGTATATGGGCACCTACCTATAAGTTCTTTACATACACAGGCCTACCCATATATCCTATATGTACCTACTATCTACATTGATAAATCCATAGGTACTAGATATTTACCTCGGTATTTATCTACTCATAGAATATTTTTAGCTTAATGATTAATCTGCTTCATTCATTAATTTAGTATTCAACCAATGTATGAAAACTTAGTAGGTAGGTACCTATACTGTTATTATGAACCTTCAATATAACAATTTTTATCTTAGATGACGAAGCGTATGGAGCTCAGCACATTGTGTCATTTTAATAGCTTCCAAACAATAGGTACAATTTTTTTTTTGTTTTTAAGGTACTGAGATAGTACTTCCGAGAAAACGTATCGCGTTGACTGATGATGCTTTTCCAACGATTTTTCCCAATTTGCCCAAGTATCTGTCAACACAGTCCTCAATAATGTCACGAAAAGATCCTCAAGAGAGAAAGCGAAAATATCATGAATTAGAGAATGAAAAATATGAAAATTGGTTAGAAAAAGATAATTTTAATAATTTGGATGAAATTGTCGATCAGACATCAAAATTTAGAAATGAAGAGTGGACAATAAAAAGACAAGATAACCTTTTATATTTTCTTAAAATAATTTTAACTGCAACTCCAACAATTAAACAAGTTTTAATTTTAGATCAAGGGTTTAAAACTAAAGTTTTTGTTGACAATATTCAAATTAATGTTAAACAATTTGAATGTATTTAGGAAAGGCTCTAATTTGTAATTCTTTTTCTAAATTAGACAATTTACTTAATATGATTAATAATTTACCACCAAATGCAAACCTTGATGATACATTGGACACAGTTCGACAACTTTTAGGAAACTATGTTGATCGAGATATTGATGAATGTGACAATGACAAAGTCAACAACAAAATCACTTCAGGGTTAAATTTTCTAAATGAACAACTTTATCTTCTCACCACAAAAAAATATAAATACTCAACACAATTCTTGATTTTTGCTTGTAAATTTTTTTTCTCCTTTCCATCAGCATATAGATTTCTAAGAGATAGTGACCTTATTATTTTACCGCATCCAACTTATTTAAAAACCTTTAATCTAAAAAATTTAAATGGAGACATAAACGAGTCATTAAAAAAATATCTATCAGAAAAATGTGGAAAACTTGAACAGCATGAAAAATTTGTTTCTCTTCTTCTAGATGAAATTTATGTGAAACCACAGATTAATTATACAGCTAATGATATTGTTGGTATCGCCAAAAATACAACAAATGTTGAAGCTGCGACAACAGTACAAACATTTATGATTAAGTCCCTTTTGTCGAAAAATAGTGACGTAGCTGCCATGCTACCTGTCAAAAAACTTGATGCTCACTATTTACATCAAGGTGCATTAAAAGTTTTACAATTACTTTGTCAAACCGGATACATTGTAGTATGTATTATTTCAGATAACAATAATGTAAACGTTAAATTTTTTAAAGAGTTATCTGGTGGAAATGTAATCATGCCAGAAATATTAAATCCTTTTGAGCCCACACAAAAAATTTTTCTATTGTTTGACACAGTACATCTTTTAAAAAATATTAAAAATAATTGGCATAATGAAAAAAACAAAACGTTTATATATCCCTTTTATGGCAACCATTTGATTATTAAGGAAGCCCGGTTTCGGGCAATTACCGACTTGTATGAGACTGAAAAAAATTCAATAGTTAAACGCGCGCCGGGACTTTCAAGAAAAGTTTGCTACCCCACAAATTTGGAAAGACAAAATGTTAAATTAACGGTAGCTCTTTTTGATGAAAAGACAGTCGAGTCGGTAGAAGATGATGGAACAAGGGATTTTTTAAACATAATTCGTCGTTGGTGGCAGACAGTTAATGTCAAACATCCAAAAAAGGGGCTACATCGCCGTGAATTATATGCTGAACCTATACGTAGTATGGACCAGATAAATGTTTTGTTTTTAAAAACATTTTGTACTTGGCTGGAAAAGTGGGAAGATGTATGTGTTTTGGATGTGCCTCATCGAATGGGGAAATTTAGCAAACAAACATACGCGGCTCTTTTACATACCACTCAAACTTTGTTAAAGATGACTGAATACCTTATACATGATTTAAAATTTACATACGTTTTACTAGGGAAGTTTCAAACTGATGATTTAGAAGAAAGGTTTGGAAAATACCGAAAAATGAGTGGATGTAATTATCACATTTCTGTGCAGCAGATTATCGAATCTGAGAGAAAATTAAAAATGACTAGTCTACTTAAATTGAAAACCGATAATTTAGATGTCAGGGATATTATTGACCAGATTAATAAAATTGAACTTCAAAATGAATCTGACGACACATTTTTTTTTGAGAAATGCGACGAAATTGTTCAAAAAAGTTTAAGCACTGATATTGATGAAAAAACCATGGAAGTATTAATTTTTATTGCCGGTTATGTTGGATACAAAGTTGCAGGAAAGATAGATTGTCAGAAATGTAAAGATTTGTTACTTACTTCTGTAGAAATCAATTTTGAAGTACCTAATTTAAATTATCTTAAAAATTTGGATAGGGGGGGGCTTAAAATATCCAACTCAGTTTTCAGCTAATATCGCCATGCGTGTTTTTCAAATATCCCAAATAGTATTTTATGAAGTTGAAAGAGACTTTTTAGAATGTTCAAATAAAAAGAGCTTCTTAAAGTCAATTTTAATAGAAATGTTAGAATCTGAGCATTTAGGAGCGATTACAGAATACAAATGTAATTGTAAAGTTTCATTCAAGCAGTTGTGCAATAAGATTATGGATATTTGGTCAAACATTTTTTTAAATAATTATAGCAAACTAAAAACAAACAACTTAAGTGAGAAAAGTCGTGACCACTCTTCAAAAGGCAAAAGAAAGCTTAATATATTCCAAAATTCAAGGTGAAATTATTTGGAAAATTATTAGTAAACTTAACTTTCCATACTTTCCAATGTAGTTTTTGTTAAGAGACCTTTAGATTTTCATAGATTTAGCAAAAATATGTTGGTGGTGGTATTTGCTGTGTAAAATTTCAATTACCTATTTGTGCGTTGGATTATATTTTGGTTTGGTGGTTTTTTGTCTGTATTTTTTTTTTCGTTTAACTTTTTGCTTTTTTTATTTAAATCAATTAAATTTAACCTGCTTGTATGTTGTGCAAATTTGTAACAATAAATGTTTGAAAGCATTCCTAAAAAGTTTGCAAACTGTTGTAACGTGTGTAACACAAGCAACGGTAGGTGACTGTTGTATTTAAACTAAATTTGAGCAAATACTTTTATTGACTTAATTAAAAAGTTCTTGTTTTTTTACTCCTGAAAACTTTTTAGGAATTACTTTCACCAGGTGAATGGCTTGCATGATTTTATGCTTTCTGTAAATAATATATAAGTGTAAGTTAAAAATATACCTATAGTATTTTTCAGCTTAGAAAGAATATCATTGGGCTTAGAATTTTATGACATGTGTAACTTTCTAGTTACTAAAGAAAGTAACCCAAAAATAATCTGTTGTTAAAAACAGAATCGTATTCGGACGTATTTTATTTATTTCGTTTGTTAATTATCACCAAACTGTGACATTCATTGCTTTAATGTGGTACCTAGCATTCCGCAGATTAAAAATTCAAAAATTAAGAAAAAATATATTTTTTTTAACCCCTTAACGTATTTTCCATTATAAAGTTGATTTAACAGACCTCGCCGCATTTTAATTAATATAAAAAAAAATTATTAAATCCGGTCCTGAATCAACATAAACATACACCTAAAATAAAAGTAAACAGAACATGACATATGCCATAAGTATCTAACCTCAACTAATTTCTTTCAAAGCTAAAAAAATAGTAAAGTTTTTAAAGAAATAAATAGTGTTCTAAATTATTTTGTTAATCTTTTATTAAAAGTTAAAAAAAAACATGATTTAAGATGAACCTACGAAAAAAACTGCAATCAAGTCTGTAAAAATGTTATAAAAGTGTCACTCCAATTCCAATAAAAAGTAAGTATTAACTTAAAACGTACTTTCAAGTACAGATACCTACCTACATCATATTATATTTAATAACAAACGTAAACTGTAAAATGTCATATTCCTTTGAAAAAAATCCAAGTGGACAGCTAGTTTTAATATACCATGAAAATATACAGATACATCAAGTTTTTAATTGAATAGGGCTGATCCGAAAACATAAGATTTAAAATTAAAAAAAAAATCGGAAATACCTCTTAAAAGTTTTGGCGGTCCCTCGTCTTGAATCACCCTGTATACTAATTTCATCAAAATAGGTACCTTTTTAATATACAATTCTATACCTCATTTGATATCATTTATAAGGTACTTATCTTTAATTTTATTACCTACATGCCATATAGCTCTATAATAATTTCCATCTTCTAGGGTGACGTCACGATCTTAACATGACGGCCTGTTCTTTTCGAGACGGCAGTGGCCCAGACCTATTTGTATTGCAGTGGTAAGCGCAAGTCTAGGAAATTATTTAGTAATTTCGGTGCGACCAACTTTAAAAAATCGGAGTATTTTCGGTTTTACTATTCGAACCTATATTTTTCTATTAGTCTTCTGTTGTGGTTCGTATTTATTGTAACTTACCATTTACATTATAATTAAATATTGCTGCACTAAATAATGTCTGTAGAATGAAAAACTTGCCAACTGTAAAGTCATCTCTAGAACGTTTCTGGGCAGTTCTTGTGTCCCATAACCTCTGGATTCTAAACTCGAACTGATATTGTATGATAATAACTACTTTTTTTATTTATATTAATTGCTAAAAATACAAGCTCTTATAGTATAAGTGCATTCCATTTTTTTTACATCGAACTGATCTGCCCACAAATACAACTGTTACATTTTTCGACAATATTTTTGTATGTCCTCTTGCAAGTTTAAAACAATTGTTTCTCATTTTAATATCATTCGGCACAATAGCTGTTTACATTTTAACCACTTGACATGGGTAAGTTCAAGAGGCAGGCAAGGGGAGAATAAAGTTTCTGATTAAAACTGACAAGCAACTTCAAATTTCTTCAAGTTAGCTAAGAGAGAGAGAGAGAGAGGCCAAAACCTAAACAGTTTTTAATAAACAACTTTTCGGTTGGTTCTATAATTGCCCTTTTGTCAGTTCACACCACACACCAACGATAGCGATTGTGATATTAATAATTACTGTAATTCATTATAAAACCATGCAGGGTCCTGCAGCTAAGCTAACTAAATTCTATACTAATACCGATTTCGATCCACTACATGATTGCACCTATGACAGGGGAACTAACTTTGGAAATTATTTTTGATTATACAGGGTGTTTCACGAAAACAAGGCAACTTAAACCTAAATAATTTTAAATGGAACACTCTCTATTTTCTACCTGGATTGTTTGTCCCTCTTTATTGTTCATCCCAATACCACACGTTTTTTCCAATCTGCTGCCGTTGTTTTGCTTTTGCACGGTCCCAATAAATATGCCATAGTAAATATATTGATTTTAGTTTAATGAATATTTTTTTGCAAATAGTTGTTACTTATTTTTTTAATTTAATGTGTGTAGTTAAGATGGCAGGTGGAGGGCTTGAATTGAATGCTAATTTAATATTGAATACTAGAATAATTATTTTGTCATTTTGTTTTTTGTTATACTCCTGCGGACTATGATTTGGGTTGGTTCATTGTCATTTTTATTTATGGCCTGCGGCCACTCATTGTTGATTATTTAGAGTAATATTCGGTGACTATTTTTTTACGTTATTCATGAGCGATTATAGTTTAAAAAAAAAGAAGGGCAAAAAACATATTAATATTTTAAATGGAAAAGGCCTGGTTTTATTTTAAAAATATTTTAACTTAATTAAAATGAAATATTTCATTTTTTTTTGTAATTGATTACCTGTGCGTTAACACTGTATTAAAGAGTTTGAACATATAATTATTATTGCAAGTATACCGGGTGTCCACGGAAGGTGGCTCGCCCCTATTACTCTTGTTTTTAAAGCTAATGGAATGAAATTTGGAGGATTCGTATGCGATATAAAACTGCGTATTTTGACGGGTGATTCAACTCTATAGAACTTCTGGTTTGACCGAAAGTGACATAAACTTTCGATTTTTCAATGAGACACCTGGTATATTTTTACTTTCTTGGAATCCATATGACAATCTAAATACAACCATGTGTCACTTGTCACTTTTTGTCATAAAAAAATAAATAAATGAAAGAAAAAATAACAAAACATCTACATCCACATATCTATTAATTTTTAGGGTTGCAGATGTTCAAAGTGACCTCCATCTTGTTGCTGACATAGTCGTACTTTCTCTACTGTCGCTTTTGAAACGTTTCTTAACTGCTGTGGTGTAATTCTATGAATAGCTGCCCTTACTTTATCCTCTAATTCATTCCGTGTGGCAGGAGCTACATCATAAACCTCGTTTTTAATATAACCCCATAAACAGAAATCCAGAGGCGTAAGGTCAGGTGACCTGAAAAGATTGAAAAAGGAATAAGTGTTAGTAAGTATATAAATTAAAAAAAATTCTGTTTTACCTAGCCGGCCAACTAACTGGATCTCTATTTCCAGTCCAGTTTTCGTTGAATGATTTGTTGAAATATTCTGTAACTGCAGTCATGTTGTGTGGTGGGGCACCATCTTGTTGGTAAAATAGTTCCACTTGATTTACCAATGGTATCTCATCCAAGAACTGCTCAATTTCTTGCATGAGGAAACCTAGATATCTCGCCCCTGTTAGCGAACCGTCAAAGAATATAGGGCCTAAAATTCTGTCCCCTAAAATCCCAACCCAACAGTTAAAACCAAACCGTTCTTGAAAATTTTCCTTCTGCATAGTGTAAATTTTCGTAGGACCAATATCGGTTATTATTTCTGTTGAAATGTCCCAAATTAGTGAAACAGCTTCCGTCAGTATAAAGAATTTTATTTGGAAATATATTATCCTCCAAATAGTTTCCTAAGAACCGATTGCAATACTCAATTCTCATTTTACTATCCTTTGGGTACAGGTGCTAATGTAGTTGGTATTTATATGAATCGTATTTATGTTTATTTAAAATAGTGTCGGCAGAAGACTTACAAATGCCACATTCTAAAGTCTATTCACATTTCAAATACGGATAATGTCAACAAAAGCACCTGAACGCCTAAATAAAACAGGACCGTATTATGGTCGTAAACCCCGTGAATAAAATAAATTTGTACTAGAATGTATTATTCTGACTCTAATTCTGAAATGCTTGAGCTGCTACTATCATCAACTCTAATTACAAGTGGTTCAATTTGAACCTCTATGATACTGTCTAATTCCCACATTTTAGGTTCTACCTTTTGACGAACATGTTCAATACAATGTTGCCATTTCTCAGGAGAAATTAGTAATACCGCCTCGTTAAAAAGAATTTTCATGTCGGCAAATTTAAATGTTTGATTTTTATCGGCCACGTAATGCTTCATATCTGCCCAAATTAATTCTATAGGGTTCAGCTCACAGTGGTATGGCGGAAGGCGCAATACTATTTTATTATGTTGTTTTGCCATTTCGTCTATTTTAAGTTTATCATACTGCTTTTTATGCTGTTTAACAAGGGCCAGAAGTTCTATTTTAAGCATTTGCTCGTCGAATTCTATATTCTTTGACAATAACCAGTTTTGAATTTCTGCTTTTTTCGACGCCGTGTTGGGTATTTTCTCGAGTTTTCTCGAATGGTAGGGCGCGTTATCCAATACTATGACACAATTATCTTCTAGCTTAGGCAAAATGTTTGAAAACCAGTTTTCAAACGACTGTCCGGTCATTTCGTCGTGGGAATCACCAGACTTCTTGGATTGAAAAGCCCATAGTGCATCTTGCACAAATCCGTCTTCGCTACCAATATGGCATATTATAAGTCTTTTTCCTTTCCCTAAAATTTATAAACTTTTTATTTTCCCAGAATTCAATGTAAATATTATAAAACAAACTTTGTTTCGTGAGTAATAGCCTCCATTACATGGTTAACAAACAATGTACTATTTGTTCTTTTTTTTTTATAATTATTTATCTACATACTATACTACAAAATATCTATCATTTATTGTACTAAAATCTATCAAAAAACTTACCAGACGGGTTTTTTAACCCGGTAGAAAGTCCATCCATAAAGGCTTGTCTGGATGAAGAGATAGTAGTATCTACCCAAACTCTCGCTTTCGTATGGCCAGCGTTAATCCAGGTTTCATCCATATAATATATTTTTCGACCTACATTCCTGTACTGTTTTATTTTCTTTAGGTAATCCCTTCGCCACAGGACAATTTCCTCTTTATCCAGCAACATACTATTTCTACCCCTAGTTTGATGTTTAAACTTAAGTTTTTTTAATAGTTTCCAGAAAGTTGTTCTTTTAAAAGTCGGTAAATCTAGATCATCATTAACCTCTTTTAACACTTTATCAATTGTGGGAAGCTCATTCCTAAAATAGAATTGATGTACCTTTCGTCTTATTGCAGCTTTATCGAAATCTTCGACAGAATCCACGATTTGCTTGTAGGACAGTTTTCTCTTTGGTTCAGAGAAGGTTTCATTTTTTTTATACTCTTTGACGACGTTAAACACTGTTTTACAACACACCCCTGTTCTATTTGCCACTCTACTTTCAATTTCATGAATAACCATCACAGGATTCTCTAGTATTTCATGTTTATAAACATTGAGAATCATTTCTTTTGTCCGTATGTCCAAATGTCCCTTTTTGGGTCGTTTTTTAGGAGGTGTTAACGGCCTATTTTCACCTTCATCCGCTGTATCCGTGGAGGACATACTTCAGTTTTATCAAATATACCTACGTTGTGCAATAAAACTAACGTTTCTTCAACAAAAACCAAGAATACCACAAAAGTTTACTCTAACACACACTTACAAAAATCAAAACGGTGCAATACTGTCAAGCAGACAGATAACTGAATACAACTCTGTAAAAAAAATTTTAAACTCCAATAGCGTTGCGAGAATTACCAGTCATGAGGTGACTCACGCGATGTTCAGTGTTTACATCGGGCGTATTTCAAATGTAAATAGACTTTAGAACGATCTCCCTGAGTGGCGCACTGATATTCACTTGCACGTATGCCAAAACATTTATTTCTATTTCTTCACTCACAATAATTGGATCGTTTTCATTATTATCAGGCTCATTTCGCATATTTTAAACCAGTTTTGAATAATAGTGCTGGGTTGGGTGACGGCGTTCAGGATATCTCTGTGCGTAAACACGTGCAGCATTGGTTGAGTTTTGCCCACACTTTCCAAAAACTAATAACATATAATCTTTTCCGCTCCTTGTATAAATATTATTATTTTCCATGATTTTTAAACAATAATGTACACAATAATTACCTAATTTATTTTTGCAGAAGCGAGGTTCCATAAGATGTTGACTTGTCAATTTTTTACAAGACATATTAACGTTTTTGTTTTTATCAGTTGTGTTGGTCACAGGCTACTCGATTAAATCTTATTTTATTCTTCATTTTTCTTTATTTTAGGAAAGTCGTACATAACGTAACATTTTTACAGTTTTTTAAAGGAAGTTTGTTTAAAACCTAATAGCGTGTGGTATCAAATTAATCGTAATAATATCCTCTTTTTTCCTAACCCGACAAGCCACCATGTTGCCATTTGAAAAAAATGAGTAATATAGGTTTCAAAATTTAATTTGCCACAGCAGATAGGTGTTTACCGAAAACAGTAAAGTTGTATTTTGTCTAAGATGTTAGGACTGAAATTAGTGATTTTAACGTATTCATAGCCTTCGAGATTCTAAAAAAATGAAATTAAAAAAAAAATAAAAAGATGGTGACAAAAAGTGAGAAGTGACACATGGTTATATTTAGAATGTCATATGGATTCAAAGGAAGTAAAAATATACCAGGTGTATCATTGAAAAATCGAAAATTTTGGTAAAACTGGAATTTTTATAAAGTTGAATCACCCGTCAAAAAATGCAGTTTTATGTCGCATACGAATTATCCGAATTTCATTTCATTATCTTTAAAAATGAAAGAATTATAGTGGCGAGTCGCCTTCCGTGGACACGCCCCGGTATCGTAAGGAATTCAATTCCGTACGTCAGATAACGCGGAATCGCTAGCTGCTTAGTCCTACCTAAAAAGAAGCCAATAATTGGCCAAAAAGGCCTGAAAATCGTAAGCTTTCTTTGGTCTAGAAACTTGAACAACTTAACATCGGAATAATAAACAAGTGAAACCTTTTCAGTGGATCAGGTGTTCAAAATGACCACCATTTTCTGCTAAGCAGAGCGACAGTCGATCTCTGAACCCATCTACAACGGTTAAAAGCACTAATTCTGACTTTTAAAAATTCTAAGTCAGTTGGACGGTTAACGTAGACTTTGTCCTTTAAGTGTCCCCACAAAAAGAAGTCGTGCGGGGTTAAGTCCGGGGATCGCGCTGGCCAGTCAATAGCACCTCTTTTGCCTATCCAACGTCCTGGAAATTGTTCGCTTATGTATTGTCTTAACATTTGCCGCATAATACGCAGGTGCTCCATCTTGCTGGAACCATACTTGTTCGTTTATGCCATTGTTTATACCCGGTAAAACCATTCTGCAAGAAGGAATTATGTGATTTCTGAGGAGGTCCAGATATTTTTTGCCATGCTCGCCCAAACATTAACTTTTTCGGGCCTCTGAGTATGACCTTCCTGGAACCAGTGAGTATTCTCAGCAGACCAATAACGATAATTGTGGCTATTAACAATGCCATTTCAGTGAAGATATTTTTGGCTCTTCCAGACATTGCTGTACATGCACTGGCTGAGGCTATAAACTGGTCGTTTGCGGCTGGAGTATTTCCATCTTGTTTGAAGGTTGCCCGGGTCATTCCTCTATATAAGAGTGGAGACACCGGGTCACCGAGTAACTTTAGACCTATCTTGCTTCTTCCAACTTTGGCAAAAATTGTAGAGAAGCTCGTAAAGGGGCGCATGGTGGGTTTCTTAGATAGGTACAACATCCTTAATTCGGCTCAGTATGGTTTTCGGACAAACAAAAATACGAATGACGCCATCTTTTCTTTTCTTGAAGATTTGTACCTCCGACTGAACGATCGACAGTTTGCTGCGGCGGTATTCTGTGACCTCACAAAAGCATTTGATTGCGTGAATCGCAGAGTACTGCTGAGCAAGCTTGAAATGTATGGCTTTAGGGGCGTTGCCTTGTCATGGATGACTTCCTACTTGTCTGGGAGATTTCAGTCTGTGCTGTCTAACAGAGGTCATTCTCAGACCATGGAAACAACGTCTGGAGTACCACAGGGATCAGTTCTTGGTCCGCTTCTATTTCTGTTATACGTTAACGACTTACCGACGCTGCATATTTCTGGTAAGTTTACAATGTTCGCCGATGACAGGACCATACTATGGCATTCTGATGATGTTGACTGTTTAAATAGAATTATTAATGATGATCTCATAAAGATTGGTGAATGGTGCGAGACTAACTATCTTATAGCTTCATCCGAGAAAATGATATTTGTTGCGAGGTTATTATCGTTATAGCATCTTTTCATCATTAGCTCACAAAATTCAGCTCTTCTATCAAAATCGTCCTCGTTTAACTCGTGAACCAATCTTATCTTGTAGGGATACAACTTCTCCTGGTTAAACAAATTCTTCACTGACTGATGAGACATATTCAAATACATTGCCATTTTGCCTGGATGATTGTGTTGGATTTTCATGGATTGAGAGCGTGATATCCAAAGCTTTGTCTTCCCCGGTTGCTGTTTTAGGTCGACCTGATCTAACAGCTTCCCTAACACTACCTATTTCTCAAAATTTCTTTACCACTCGACACACCGTTAACTGATTTATAGAGGCCTATTTGGATACAATTCATTGAAAAGTTGACCAACCTGATCTTGCGATCTCTTCATATTTCCGTAACCGATCATTATTAACTCGTTGTTTCTCATTCAGATGAACTATAGTGTAAACCAATTCGAAATCAGACAACAAAGAATTAAACAGGAACTCAAAATTGGTATCTCTTAGGTCGCTGTCATGAAAACACCTAGACTCAACTGGTGGGTATTAGGTAGGAATAATTATAAATAGAAAGTTTTTCATTTTTGAGCTTTCATTATCTCGGAAACGCTTGCAGATAGGTGAAAACTTGAAATACAATAAAGTCAGAGTCTCCTTAGTAGAATTCAAATATGCAACCATATAGAGGGTGTTCCATTGAAAAAAGTAAGTTGGTCTCTATGGCAACCAAGCCAGAAATGACAGAAAAAATTCATGCAGGTAGAAATGTGAGGAATAATTTACTGAACAACTTTCATAAAGGTCACTTTTTCATATACGAGGTAATTCAAAAGTTATTATACGCATTATGTGCTACTTTTTTTGCCACTCTGTATATTAATCTAACTTTTCTGATACTTTAATGAAATAACCCCAAATTATAACTTCAGCTTTGTTTGCTGAAATGCTATTGCACGGCATCAGACGATACCGACGCACGTGTCGATGAAAATATGGTAAAGCAAAATTTTAGTTCTTAATTAATTTTTACCTCATCTGCAATGTTCCTTATTTTAATACTTAATAGTTTGATTTTTAAAAATATGACAAACCCAGTGAATCTCTAGTTTTTCGTAACTTTCCCTATGCTTCTACAAAACAAATAATGTATTTATCATCATTCACAATCTTTTTAAACTATACTATAGTTTAGGCTGTCGCCACGCTTGCAAACTAACAATTACTGCTTAATTAGGTTTAGGGACTTTCATAGATTAAGAAATTTAATACACATTTTATTTTTGTTATCTACTTCTGGATAAACACGACCTGTATATATTAAAATTATTGGTGTTTCATTTCATCTTACTTGGATCTTACCGACTCATTCCGATAAACCCAGGGAGAACCGATCGATAACACTAAGTGCTCCGAACCCTTCTTTACTGTTTAAAAGCTACCCCGTGAGCGTAGTGGATCCCTTTACAACTCAAAGAAATAAAGGGTGGCGCTCAAGAAAACCGATTAACCCACCAAACTCTCAGAACAGCCCGAACCGCCATTACAAAATGGCGTCCGAGCTCTCCTAACCGTCGAGAAGCCGTTACAAGATACTAGAAAATTTTTAGTTACATTATTACAAACATAAAGAATATATAAGCTTTCTTGCATTTTTTGTTTTCTATGGTAAGTTTTTAATCATCCAGAGGACCCGCAAATCATTTAGAGAACGCTTGCCACACTCGGGGAACGAAGGAATCATTAAGAGAACGCTCTTCAAAAACGTTTCGAAAAACAGTAGGCACACTTCTGTGTTTCAACTAAGGTTTCTCAATATAGGTACTCTATCCATTAGGTAAAAATATAAAATGGGTTTTAACCCGAGAATGTATAGGTACTTGATAATAATTAGAATATAAATATTCAAATTCAGAAAATATTATAATTTTCAGTAAAAATTATAAAATTACAATCTCTAAAAAAAATGGTGACCCTTAAAAAACCACAATTTAAAGAAATATCCATTTCTCCTCCCTGAAGAACAAAAATAGTGATTTTTGGATTAGATCAAAAATTGCTATACAACTTTTTTCTATTCAATAATACTATAGTTGGGAAAAATATCTCTATACGCATCAAAAAACTTTCGTTTAAATTTTTCTTATCTGATCGTTAAAAACGCCCATTATATTTTTTTTGCTCATGTACATAACTAGATGTAAAAATAAAAATAAAAGAAGAGAAGGAATTGACTTGACTCCAACTTATAGCAATCCGTTTTTTGTTTCCACTCTACAGTAAAAAAATTTAAAAAGTTACTTACAACAATATCATTTTCAAGCGACAATCGATTATTTGCTGTGGAAATTCAAATTTTTTTCCACTTTTCATGAAAGTTATTTTATTACGAGGAAATGCAGAAGCATGCATATTTCTTTTAAATTTGGGGTTGAAAATGTGACAGAAATGTATCATTTTGTAATTATTAGCATACTACCGGCTCAAAGTGTTAAGAAAAGGTACATAGATCTATACTGTATCATGTTAATGACCATAATTTTCGATCAATGGTATCCTTGTAGTTAGAGTTACCAGGACATCAAAAGTATTTGACAAAATATTTCATAATATTACGTTCACGTTGACGTTCAAGAAAAGAAACATTCTATAAAATATAGCATAATTACATTATATATTTATCAGATATTGTATGAACGGTATTTGTCAACTATTCTTGATATACTAAGATATTTTATAAAATGTTTCCTTTATTGAACGTCAAGATATATCATGAAGTATTGTTGGGAAAACGTGCATCAACACGTCAAAGAGAATAGGTTAATAAATGCTGTGTGCGTGCATTTCAATCTCTGCTATCTTTGTTTGTAAATTAGCGCAGTTATTGGCATTCAATCACGTAGCTAGTCAAACGCACTTAGTGATAGGACGTGTAAAACGTCAACATTGGAACTTGAGTTTCCTATTAGGCGAAATATGTGATCAGATCGCATCGCGCGCCGGGCTGTAGAGAGACGAGATGGCATGGCGCAACGATCAAGAGAGAGTAGTCTGCCAAGATGGGTCGGTGACGCCAGCGCTGTTAAGTGTGCTTCGATTTTAAGGCCTTTTCGGGCAGTTATGCAGTCTGCCAAGATGGCTCAGTGAATCAAGTTGTTACGTACGCTTAGCGATTTTAAGGCCTTTTTGGGCATTTAATGGCTTTTTTAAGTAAAACTAAGGAGCTAGCGATTTCGCGTTATCTGACGTACGAAGTTGAACTCCCTACGATACCGTGTCGTTTTTGTGATGTACTTTCAAGTGATAGTTAGGGAAACAATGTAAAAAGCAGTCACTAATGTGAACGTTAAGTGTCAACCAATGTATTTGTCAAAAATCCTTGTAATATGCTACCATAACCTGCATTCAGGAATAAAAACACGAGTGTTTAAGTAAACAATTGTTTTAATCAAAGGTAACAGAAAATTAACGAACTAGTGAGCGCCCCTATTGGCCACCGCGGTATAAATTAATGTAACCACTAGGGAATTAACCCAGTACGCCATCAAGTATATTATAAAGATATTTGTCAAAGGTCTTAATGAATAATATTTTAAAATAATATTAGTATTAATGTTACCATCGTTGTTTAATCAGATATTTAATAAAAGTTCACAAAACATCAATACTGTGTTTCTCGATAATATAAAATAAAAAACTGATATACAAAGAACGGTATGAATAGTAAATTTAACATATTCGCAGGCTATGGAAATAGCACTGCGTGCCATTTGTGGATTTTTAAATAGTAGTTAAAAATGCGATCGATGGTTAACAGCACCCACTAACGGTGTTTTTTAAGCTATCAAAGGGGTAAATGCTTAGGTGAATAGATTAAAAATTATTTTTAATTTAAAGGGGTTGGACGTACAAAATAATTATTAAGGTTCAAGAAGTAGTCCATTTTCTGTGGCGAGATTATTAAAGAAAACAAGGTCTGTCTATACCACCAAACTATAGTTATAGACCTTGTTTTCTTTAATTATTAAGGGTTTTATAGTACAATCAATCTGTTATGGAAAACCGGATTTACGGGAAAAAAATACCATAAGCGATTTTATTTCATAAATGGTTAGGGGGGCATGTGATTAGCTTAAAACCAAATTGTCGCCCCCCTCCCCTTGGGCGCTTGTGGGAAACTCAGAAAGAATTTTGACTTGATTTTTCGCAAAAACGGTAAGTCGCAGAGAAATATTTTGTAAACAAATATTGTAGAAAACAATATTCTTCACAATTTATCTCATGGAGTCACTGCGCTACGACCAAAAGTGCAGAAAGCAGAGGGCGCCAAAGTCGCCAAAAATCACTTTTTCCTTATTTTCGACGCGAAAAATATTTTTTTGCTCAATCGCATAAATACAAAAATTGTAAAGCCCAAAAAATCCTATAGATTGAGTCCGCGCTGTTTTTTTACAATGCACGGTTACGAAGATATAGCGCCTGGAAGTACCAACCGAATGCAGCATCATTTGCTTTATGTCCTGTGATCGTAGTTATCGTATTGTTACAGATCCTCACGTCTAATATGACAACTACGCCACAACTAAAAATGCTTTATAGGGGAAAGGAATGTCGAAGTTTTTCTCCACAAGTTTATTATAGGTATAGAATAGAATAATCAATATACATACATTAAGGCGAATTGACAAAATGGTTCCACCCTGTGAATCATCGACTATGGGCGATTTATTTACTTAGCTTCAAATCAACCTCAACAGTGAACAGAAATTATTGATAGGAAAGTGTAAATTTAAAAAAATGTTAAATGCCCTTGATATTTTAAAACAATTAGGGTATATTGTCAACAAAATGGCGGCACCCATAAGTTTAATCAACTTTCACATGACTCGACCACTGCGCGCCATCAAGAGTCTAACCCACTGTACGCTCACGGTCAAGAACAGTTAAACAATAATCAGCACTTTCTGTGTATAAAAACCGGAGCGTACGATGGGTAAGGCACCTTCGTCTTTCCGCCTTGGTCACCTCCCATACCCTCAGGAGTGCTATAGAACGAACGATCTAAGCCCATCTCCTGAATCCTTCCTTTAAAAGAACACCCCTCAGGAGCGCTATAGAACGAACGATCTAAGCCCCTCTCCTGAATCCTTCCTTTAGAAGAACACCCCTCAGGAGCGCTATAGAACGAACGATCTAAGCCCCTCTCCTGAGTCCCTACTGTGAACCTACTATCCTAGTTAGCATCCCCTAGTAAGACCCAGTTACGCCCTCCAAAAAAGGTCCCCCGGAACATGCTAAGCGGTCTCTGGGCTACTGGGTAACTTATTATAAAATACTTATTTTAATAAAAGGGTACTTTGTTTTTAGACGAGCGTCTTATTTCCTACTCCAAGGCCCCTCTAGGACCAAAACGGCACTAAGTCGTGACAATATATCTTGATATGGAGTAATAAGAACTCGTAGAATGGAGTAATATTTTCAAATCGACGTTAGAATACCAGTATAATGGCATTATACAAGTATTGTTAATAACTAATTCTAATTGTGTTACGAGATTACAATAAAATTACCATTAACATTTTGAATGTGGGTCAAAACGCCTGCCTTTCTGTGACGTCAATAATCCGTAGTTACCGATATTATCAAATTTGCTGTTCTTGCAATATTATTACTTTAGTATAATAGTATATTTGTAGAGTTAAATGTACTAAATTGATTTCTTGACCATACATTATCAGTAATATATTTATTAAAATTTGTTGATATTTTTAAAGCGATTTGGTAAAACAATACAATAATCAGTAAAAAATCAAACAATAAATGACAGCCGGATAATTATTAATATTCGTATCGTATGTTCATTCATGGCAACTGTGATTTGATATAACAGTAGTATACTTAATCAGCATTTTTAAATTGAAATATCTCGAAAACGGCTGGAGCAAATATCAACATAATATTATTATACTTTTAATATTAAAAAAAAAATGCATCACATGTTTCTTAAATATACTGGATGTTCTACTTAAAGTTACCCAAGGTTGCATGTTAAGCTAATTTGCCATATTCATTTATTTTATTTCGTAACAGTTTCCTGTGATTAGTGTGCCAGATAAGGGTCAATATTAATAGAATGCTAAGACGCTGCATTCCGTTGGTACTTCCAGGCGCTATATCTCCGTAACCGTGTATTTATGCGATTGAGCAAAAAAATATTTTTCGCGTCGAAAATAAGAAAAAGTGATTTTTGGCGACTTTGGCGCCCTCTGCTTTCTGCACTTTTAGTCGTAGCGCAGTGACTCCATAAGATAAATTGTGGAGAATATTGTTTTCTACAATATTTGTTTACAAAATATTTCTCTGCAACTAACCGTATTTGCGGAAAATCAAGTCAAAATTCAAGCGCCCAAGGGGGGGGGGGGCGACAATTTGGTTTTAAGCTAATCACATGCCCCCTAACCATTTATAAAATAAAATCGCTTATGGTATTTTTTTCTCGCAAATTTTATAGATTGGCTGTACTATTAATTTATGGCAGATCTGTCGAATAGGAATGAAGTAATGGATATAATAATGAAGTAATAGATATTTATCTACTTTCATTTAGTAATATGAATTTTACAGTTCTGTAAATCGTTTTGTAAGGGCATATATTACAGCACTAGTGCTGTAATAGGTGCCATTACAGCACTAGTGCTGTAATAGATGCCCTTACTAAACGATTTTTAATAGCAGGTGCATTTTTATTTTTAAAAATGCCTTTTGCCAAATATTTTTATTCATAGATAAAAGTAGATAAAATTTTGTACAATATTCTTGTTGTAAATTCATATAACTACACTCGATGTTTGATTAAACTCGGCTGACGCCTCGTTTAACAACTTTAACATCTCGTGTTGTAATATGAATCTTTACAACACTTATATCGTAAATAACTATTACGTTATAAGTCCGGTAAATCAACTTTTACAGTATGAGTGAAATGTTTCGAGACGAGGCGACGAAGGTGCCGAGTCTGGAATTTTGAAACGAATACTGTAAAGGATTTGCCGGACGAATGACGTACAATATTTTATTTCATACTGTTCTGTTGAAAATTATAATTATGTTTTGAAATTATAATGAAGTTTTATTCTGCGTCGTATATTTGAAAAGTGCTTATATTTACTGGTGGAAACATTGTGTGTTTGACATTGATTAAACTAAAACTTACAAATTTCAGTCCGGTAAAGAAATTTTACAGGACTAGTCCGGTAAAAAAATTTTACCGGACTTATTGCTGTAAAACCTTATTTTCTGGACTAAATTCAAATATGTAAAGGTGTGTTTTACAATACAGTATGAAATAAAAAATGTTATACAACAAAAACTCCGATATATCGGAATCTTTCACTTCCTCAAAATATTTTGATGTTGGCGAGTGAAACAGATTTAATAAAATTGGAATAACTAAAATACTTTTTACCTAATTTGGTTGTTTGTAACTTTGTTGTAAAAGCATAAATCGCTCTTGCGCGAGTAAACGGGTATAAGTCTGAATTTTGATAAAATGAGGTTAGTGTTGATTTTGACACAATATATTAAGATCTTGAATTGTGTAAAGAGGTATAAGTCATATCGACCTTGAAATCCCTCTCGCGTTTTGTGTAAAACAGACTATAAATATATTTTTTTTGGGTTTACGGATACACATCAACGTATATCGTTTTACCTATTTTTACTTAGACGGCAGCTTTGGTGTAAAGGGGTACAAATCGGTTTATACCTATTTACAGGAAGAAGAAATGAATTATTTTTCGTTATGGTCCACGTGTGAGTTGATGTTGAGTGAGGTTTGGTGAAAATAAGTCAAGAAAACAAGTGAATATTTCAAATACCATTTAGTATCGTGTCTATAAAGTAGTAAGAATAAATTGTACAACGTGGTTGTGAAAACAAACTCTTGTTAAAGTGTTTCATTAGTTATTAGCTTAAAGTGAGGTTATGGCATCAAAGAGGTCTAAGTTAATGGTTGACATGTGCAAGCAAGCCGAAAATGATATGCTTCATGGTACTCAGAACGGTAAGTTTAATTTCTAAGTTAGATCAATATAGGTACCTATAGGTAAGATGTTGCAACAAAATATAGTCACTAAAATTCGGACTTGTATCCGTTTACCCGCGCACGTATTTTATTTAGTAAAAATTGATTAACTAGGTAGGTCTTTATTATTTTATAATTAGATTAAAAAATATATAACTGTGACTAAAATTGTAGTGCTCAGGTGATTCATATATTTTAAAAGCATCTGATAATGGGACAGAGTTCAATGCACAAGTTTGGTTTAAACACAAACTTAAAACATGAAAAATGATATGTTCAAACTACGTTTTTATGTTCTGATCAAATCTATAGAAGTAAGCCTTTGAAAAATATTTTTTTTAAATATATTTCGAGGGCTTCCTGCCAGAAGGGCGTATGCGCATAATATGGCATTTTGCTTTTACAACGAAAATTGTATTTTGATAGTGATAGGGTTGTCGTGGAAAAAGGTCGTATCCCTCAGAGTGTTAGTAACGGTGCCAAGGCCTCTTTTTTTCGGACGTATAAACAACCTGTAACACCCTGAACATGCTAGAAGGTCGTATGTATATACGTCCTTTTAAATAAACAATTATATGTGATTTCTAGGGGCGTATGATCATATGCGTGGTCGAGTTCAACCTAAGAAACTTCCTAAGATCAGCTGTCATTGTAATTTGAAATGCAATGAAAGATTTAGCGATGCAGAGGAAGTATTATCTGTTAAAACTTCTGGAAATTAGGAAGCCTAGAGAGGCAACATGAGTTTATCATCAGAACTGTCAGTAAAACAGCAGCCGCTTTATCTAGAAAAGAGCGCTCCAGACAAAAATTGCCTTTAAAATACACACTTCCATGCGAAGGAGTAGTTAAGTCCGTCTGCAAAATAATGTATTTGAACACACTAAATATTTCTGATAAAAAAAATAAGGGTTGCATGGGCAGAGGGCAATAGATCAGCTATCAGAACACCAAGCCCAGATCGACGAGGCAAGCATATTCCTGCAAATATGCTTCTAGAACATGCAATTGTGGATATGAATAATCACATTGATTCATTTCCTAGAATGCCTTCTCACTGGTATCGGAAAGACACTAGCAAGGAATATTTGGAAGCAGGCCTAAATAAGGAGATAATGTATAAATTATACAGCAAGTTAAGCCTATCTCAAAAACAATATACAAAGAAGCCATTATAAAGAAAAATATTGGATTTTTCCGTCCAAGAAAGGAACAGTGCTGGTGTTACAGCTATAAGAAAGATGATCCAGATGAAGGGGATAAGAGAGGAAAAACTTTAGAAGTATATGAACTTCACATTCGAAGAAAAAATGCTGCAGATGACCAGAAAAAAGCCGATAAGAAAGCTGCCCAAGAAGATAAATCGATCGTTTGTGCCAACTTTGACTTAGAAGCTGTTTTACATTGCCCTATATTTTTTGCCAAACCTGTTTTTTATATATAAGCGAAAGATAGCTATGTTTAATTTTACGGTTTACGAGGTAGCTTCAAAACAAGGACACAGTAAGTAATGAGATAGCGACTTGTGTCTCAAAATTTATCTCCAGTGTCCCGACAGCAACAAAACAATTACGATTGTATTCTGACTCATGTCCTGGGCAAAATAAAAACGCCATAATTGCATGTATGTTGCAGAATTCGCTTTCGAGGCATGAAACTTTGGAAATAATTCAAATGAATTTCCTAGGGCCAGGTCATACGCACATGTAGTGCGATTCAATGCACTTTGCTATAGAAAAGGCCAGTGAGTATGCAAAACTTTATGTGCCCAATGACTGGGAAAATGTAGTAAGAATGGCTAAGAAGAAAGGCCTGCCTTATAAAGTCAATCGATTAACATACGAGGACTTCTTAGACTATAAAACTTTTAAAAGTGAGATAATGCCTAATGTTCACAAGACGACCACTTCATCTCATATAAACTGGAAAGATGTTAAATGTTTAGTCTTTAGGAAAGATTTTCCCAATTCTATGTTTGCCAAATGCGAATATTGGGATGAGTTTCAGGAAATTCAAACAAACTTGAGAAGAGGTCGACCATATTCCATCACAAATAATTTCAAACCACAAAATCTTTACAAAAGCAAAATTTCAATTAATAAAAAAAAATATGATGATCTAATGGCCCTATGCAAGGAGAATACAATTTTACAAGAATATCATGCATTTTATAAAAACCTTTTGGTCTCTCAAAATACCAATGATGAAAAAAGTTCAGATTGCGATGCAATGAGTTTGCAGGCGATGAGAGAGAAGATTTTGTCGAAGAGGCGAAAATAAAGAACAGGCCGGGAATATTATAACATTATTATTATATATATTTTTGTTTCTTTCATAATATAGCAACAACTCGTTTGTATTTTCTAAAATAAAGTTATTATTATTATGAATTCTAACCATACGCCCATAATTTTATTTCATATGCAGCGACATATTATCGGGCCATAAGGGCATATAAACAAATTCAGGTTTGTATGTGTTACTTTTACTTAACTTACTGCATAGGCGACAATATACCATAAATATACTTTTAAACAATTACATATGAAAGTAAACAAAGTAGTACCTTTTATTGTTGATTTATGAAGGGTTTTTATTAGTTTCTGAAAAATCATGTTTTTGTCGATACGCCCTTTTGGCAGGAAACCCTCAATTTGATATACTGTAATAGTACCAATACTGACTACGGTATTGTAGTTTATCACTATAATTTTTAGTTGGTGTACAAGGAGATTTACAGGGCGCCGGCGTTGCCACTAACTCGATGAAAATGGTGCAATCGAGTACTTACAATCCAAAGATGATCGAGCCAAATATTAATAATTTGGAAAAAGGTAAATTCTTTCATGACTGTAAGTTTCAATGTTTATCACCTTATTTTTTAGGTGAGCCTATCTTACAAGATGTCCCAAATGTATTTGCGTGTCAAAATGTTCCATTAGCTACTACAGCTATGCATTCCATGAAGGATTGCAGAATAGTCCAATGGCTACAACTTCGTATTTTATAAATGATGAGCCATCTACTTCTTATGGTATTTTGTTACTATTTTATGCACCACATAGTTACATAAATATTACATTTTTATTTCAGAGCCGCTGCTACAACTGGATAACGAAGGCCTCTCTTACGAAAACTGTGATGTTGATGATGTTAATGACAGCGATAGAGACCGAGACTATGTCCCTGAGTCGGATAGTTCAGACTCTGACATAAATTTAAGGCAATTAGCATATAATATGAAAAAGAAAAAAAAAAGTTTGGCTAGTCAAATGGTTTTGACTAGTCAAATAGGTGATGATCATCATCAGGAAAATAGGCGAGGCCGAAAGCCAATCAAGGGAGAAACAAGAGAAAAAAGAAGAATAAGAAAACTTAACAGAAATTTGGGTAAGGAGTATGTCACCAGTAAAGGGAAAAATATAAGAAGTAGAGAAAGAAAGCCTTTAGTGGCTTGCAGGAAAGGGTGTTCTAGTAAGGTGGACGATGAAACGCTGAACTTGGTGTTTAAAGACTTTTGGTCTCTCGGCGATTTTAACGAGAGAGTTGCTTATGCAGCAAGTCTTATAACAAAACAAAAGAAAAAAAAGCTATAACATCAGAAAGAAAGAAGAAACGGGATTGTGTGAATATTTATCATTTAAAGGTTCATGGAGAATTAATTGAAGTTTGCAAAAGTTGTTTTGAGAAATGCTTTGACATTTCTAATAAATTTATAACAACTGTATTGTCCAAGACCAGCCCAACAGGTATATGTGAAAAAGACCAGAGAGGTCGTAAAGAGCCTCCTAATAAAATTGGCGTCCATTGTCGTCAGTTGGTAAAAGATCACATAACTTCCATTCCAAGCTACGAAAGTCACTATTATAGAAAGAAAAGTGACAAAAGATTTTTACCTTCATATTACACCTTAGCTCGTCTTTATGAAGAATATAAAATTTGGATTGTTCCAAACCCGCCTGTGAGTCGTAAAATATATGAACGAATTTTTCATGACATGGGAATTAAGATAAAAAAATTTCAGAAAGATACATGCACAACGTGTGAAAAGTTGCACATTTTAATACGTAACGAAAAGCACAGTGAAGTCTTAAACAAGCTAAAGACTAAACTCCAGTCACATTTGGAGAAAGCCGAGGAAGCATATAACGCCAAAAGAGATGACAAACATATTGCGAAAACCGATGAAACAAAACTCCTGTATGTTTTTGATCTTCAGCAATGCCTCCCAACGCCGGATTTAACAGCATGTGTTGCATTTTACAAAAGGAAACTCTGGACCTACAATTTGACTATGCATTAATGTGATAAAAACCAAGCAATTTGTTACATGTGGTACGAGTCAGTTTCTGGACGAGGTGCAAACCAGGTAGCCTCTTCCGTATTTAAAGAACTTATGTCTTTGTCTCCTGAAATAAAACATGTAACTCTTTATTTGGATACATGCGGGGGGCAAAATAAAAATTCGCATGTCATGACAATGTTTCTGGTATTGATGCAGCTATCACATCTAGAATGTGTGGATCATAAATTTCTCGTTTCAGGGCATACACACATGGAATGTGATTCAGATCATTCCGTAATCGAAAGGAAAAAGAAGAAATACGATATTCCATTAGGTCATCCAAGAGATTGGTTCCAGTTGGTGCGGTTATGTGGAAATGCCAATAATAAATTTAAAGTTATAGAAATGAAGAACGAAGAATTTTATAACTTCTCAGACTTGTTGAGAAAAATATATCAAGTAAAGAAAAAAGATGAAGAAGGAAATCCTTTTATTTGGAAAAATGTGAAGTGGCTAAGGTTTCAGAAACAGCAAGGAATATTTTTGTATAAAACTTCACTAAGTCAAGATGCGCCATTTCATGAAGTTAACTTTTCAAGACGTGGTCAAACTAAAATAGTGCCGATTTCAGCAATTCCCAAGTGCCCTTTTCCAAATCCTATCACAGAGGAAAAAAAGAAAAACCTAATGGAGTTACTGCCTTATATAGACGACGTATTTCACAATTTCTATAAAAACCTCCCTACACAAAAAGATCTTCAAGAAATACTGCCAGATATAGAGGAACTAGATAAAGATCAAATTGAGTAAAGGGAGTCAACTATTAATTTTTTTGTGTAAAGAGATACAACTTTTTTTTTTTTTGTTAAATGAATACTTTTTAATTTTTTTATTCCATGTGTTCTAGCTTTACCTATAATTAAATTATTTAAACAAAAAACAACTTTTGTTTTCTTTATAACAATTAAGTTATAGTAAAAATAAAATTAAAATAAAAATAATAAACTTCTTTTAGTTAATAGCTCAAAACAGATATTCTCGACGTATACCCCTTTACTCGCGCAAGAGCGAAATAATTATCAAAAATAAAAATAAAATGTTGTTTGAAACTAGCGTCTTATTTATTTCGCTAGGGATATAAGTTGCCACTAACTTCCATGTTTCAGTGGCAAGTACTTACTGTTGCCAAATCATCATAAAAATACAATATAGGGAATGAAAAAAGTAGTAATTTTAGGCACCAAGATTAAGTTGTAATAGTATTTGTTGACTGACAAGTTTTAATAATAAATTTCTTCATTTAGGAGCTTCTTTGCCAACTGTAAGTAACCTTTGTTTGGTACAGCGCTACGAGAGCATCCAACTCCCGGGACTAAGGGGACAATCGGGAAATATAATGAAACGTTAAACGCCTTTGCCCTAATGTCGTTCGATTAAAATATAATTTTAAGGCAATTAACGTGTTAATGGATACATTCTCGAAAGAAGATCTTGTTTTGGTGGCGAAAAAACCGGCAACTGAAAAAGTCCGCTCAGATTCAACGCTTGTCAAGTTGACAAATATTGAAAAGCGAACTGCAGGAACTGGCCACGGTTACCCCCGTCTTGAAACTGTTTTAAGGCTGCCGCGTCTTGATGGTGATTTTACGTAGCTGAATTTTGGCGAAGTTGAGCCATAGGAATTTCTTCAGCGGACTCTTTCGGAGACAATATTTTCACCAATTTTCTGATAAACGTTGACATCGTTTTGGGATCTTCATCTGCTGGAGAATACAATTCTTACGAAATAGCTGGACAATTTTTGGGGCTGGTGAGGTAACCCGTTACTCGAGAAGCTTCTATGATTGGCACGGTCTTTAAGTGAATGGAACAAGCTGAAACTTACGGGGCTCTAGGCCTCCTAACCGCTAACTTCTACAGTAAAAAGAGGTTTCCAAAATAATAAATTTAACAAAAATGTATTAACTTGTTACGTTACCTTTTAAAAATTTTATATTCAATTTCGTATCACTTTATGCATACAAACACAACTGCTGAGGTACCACTTCTCGGCAACAAACAACTTCTTTGACAATTTCCTCACAGGCACAAAGAAAACACAACAAATAGCAGAGATTACTGCATTTTTACGTTTCCTATACAAGTAGCGCAATGTTGAGTGCTGATGGCATAGAATACGCAGAATACTAAAATATTACATTACCTATGCGCTATGCGATTAATGGGAATAGATAAGTACCTATATTTCTTTTTTTAATAATTGTAAAATAAATTATTACATAAATACTATAAATTTTATTATTTATAATGTGCCCAGCTAACAAAAGAAAACTAAACCTAAGATAAGAATATTTCTTAATATTAAAGTTATTTTTAATTAGTGTGAGCTGCCGTGATTTTTAGCGTTGGGCCGATTACGAACTATGTTTTGGAATAAATTTACTTACCGTTTAGTGCATCCCTTTAAGAGTTCCATTTTAGAAGGCGTCTCAAGATTTATCGTTGTGATTCCTGCATGTACTTGTACGATCTGATACTGACGTGGCTTGAACTTTAATAGGTGTCTACCTCGTTTCATATTTATAATAGATAAGCTTATATTATGAAATGCATCTTCAGTTTCAATATGTCCTAATTTTGTGCTTTACTCTTTGACGCATTTAAGCATGTATTGGGACGGATGAGATGCAGCAAACTCAATTTTTTTTCAAATTTTCTGCACGACAATTAACTTCTTTTTCGAATTCCGCTTCAACACTATTTGCTGTGGACTAAAAGAAATGTTCTTATTTTAGGCGATCTTTTCTGTGTCTTTCATGGTCTCGTTGTCAACTAAGGAATTATAAAAACACATTGGTAGTTTAAATGAATCTTCGTTTCAAGGCTCATAGAATGAAATAAACTTTCATCTACATCATCACCAGGTGCAAGATCTACGCGATCTTCCAACAACAAACTTTGCGTTATTAAGAAATTTATTCCAGGACTGAAAACAGCACAAATATGTTTGTGCAAAAGTTGCCTCCTACTCCTGCAGGACAATCACACAATTCTATATGCGTATCAACAGTATATAGAATATTGCCACCTAGAGATGAAGTGACCGTAAAATTTAATCTGTTTCTTTTGTCACTTTAAGAAGATTAACCTTGTGATAAAATTAAAAAAAAAAAAAGATCTAGTTGCAACCCAAGACTATTTGCATATAAGATACATTCTTGCTTGTAAAATTCCTCCAATGAATGTGTGATAAATCCTGAAACACACCGTATAAAATGCTTTACATCTTTACAAAACGAAATCCGTTAGTATGCGATTTGGTACATCAATCATGTCCGTGTTGTGTCCTCTAGTTACAAAATCTCTGCGGAATCAATGAGACCATTTTGACTCAAGTTCAAATATTTTCAAAATGAATAAGAAAATTGTTATATTTTTTAACAAACTCATTTTCATAAAGAATATTTTTACATACTTCCCAGTCTATTGTATCTTGTGCGTAAACCAGATCGTGAAATAAGATTATCAAAGTTCGTCTATCTTGTTTTCCTATTTGGTGAGCTGTATCTAACAACCAACGCCACATTTATCGGTATCGGGTATTATGATCATAATTATGAAAAAATAATTTTTGAAATTACAGAAGACTGTAATTGCATATTGAGCTCGAACTTAAAGACTAATGCCCGTATTCTCCGTTATGTAGAGAAGCTGGCTTAACTAAAGTTGACTTAATTTCTTAAACTCGCTTAACTAATTTAAGGGAAGCACCGAAGCAATTATTGTCGGGTTTAATTAAGCCTCCTTAAGATTTGGCAACGTCACATTTTTCTTTGCTCAGAGACTGAGGCCGTCAAGTGGTAGAGTACAGAGGAAGAAATTTGTAACATTGTAACCTTATTTTTCGTTTCATGTGCTTTGTGTAATATAATTGCTGTATGTATTACTTGTATATGTATATTACCTGATACCTTATTTACGTGTTATATATTGTAACCTGTTTGTAATCTATTTATTAGTTTATAAGTCACCGTCATGTCAGTATAGTTTTAGCCAAGTTCTGCTAATTAAAGCCTACAAAATCTATTATTACACTTTGTGCTGTGTTTGAAAAATAATTGTTAAAAGTTTTGGATTTTACTGTTTGTTTTTTTAATTTTATAAAAAGATGAATGGGAAAAAGAGATCATCTAATAATTTTACTCATGCAGAAAAATCGTTTTTATTTACATTGATCGCCGAAAAGTATGGAGGAATTTTAGAAGATAAAAAAACTGATCGTCTCAAAAGGGTTTTGACGTGCATAAATCATTCTGGGAAATCCTATGTCAATGATGTCTAAAATGTTCAAATCATCTAGGAAAATTTCGTCTTCAAACTCCACTAGAATGAAAAGAATTGTCGTAGAATCTCAGCAACAATACTTTTGTGATACGATAGCACCAAACTACAATTCCACATACAGTATTTAACAGGAAAGAAAAAACCAAAATTCTTCACAAATATTTAATATTTCGCTCTACGCGTTTCGGTTTCTTAAACCATTTTCAAGAGCTATATAATATAAACACAAACTTTACATCAAGGACACAAACAAGCTCACAATGGCGAGCACAGGTACATACATTACAAACACCACAAAATTTAAGAGGTTAGAAAACACCCTTTCGATTTCTGTCATCAAAGCTAACCACTGCGCAGATGCAAATCTTAAGCCCGATATTAAGCCTCCACTATTGTGGGCTTAAAATTAAGTAAGCTTACGGTTCTTAAGGTTAACGGTGCTTAAGAAAACGGCATCTTAAAGCGGCTTTCTTTTTAAGCCAGCTTAAAACATTACGGAGAATACGGGCATAAATGATGATGAGCTTATGGTCATTTAAAAATGCAGAGGTGCTCTAACTGCATACGAAATAAAAATCTGCTTATTGCCCCAATTCCAATGTCATTGACGCTCTATAATGCATTACTAAAATAGCAAAATGTGCGTCAATCGCATAGGTAATGTAATATTATAGTATTCTGCGTATCCCATGCCATCAGCGCTCCACGAAGCGCCACTTGTATAGTAAACGTAAAAATGCTCTCGGGACAATAGCTTTAGTCCCGGGACCTCTAAAATTACTGTAGTCCCGAGAGATCCCAGGACTGGATGACCTAAGCGCTACTGAATTTCCTAAAAAAAAATTGTTTGCATTTCCGTCATATTTTTCGACGATTTTCCTTAATTCTCAAATTATCAATTCGTTCAGGACACGCCACCCGCCACATAATTTCCATGATAACAATTAATTGTTCCAACAATGGCATCCTTAGAAGTTAAGTTAGATACCACGGCATTCATAATTTGGACCTAAATGAGGAGTAAAATCTTAGTAACAAGTTGAATAACATTTAGGGATTAAATTATGTAAAAAAGAACCAAATTGCTTGCATATGTATAAAGCGGTAATACTTTCATAGTTTAATTAAACACCTAATACCCCTTTGGATGACGACCGACGACAGGATTAAAGTGTGAATCCAGTTCTCCATTAATTTAAATTCGCCTAAAGCGCAACTGCTTATTTGAATCTAATACACAACCGAATTCAAAGTAAACATCGACGAGTTACAAACGGGGGCAATTGCAAATTAACAACGGCGCCAAACGCGTCAATAAAATACTGCAGAACCATCCGCTGTTTTCTTTCGATTAAATTTGTAACAAAGAGAGGGTGTGTTTTTGAGTATTACGTTTAATCGGTACGCCGTAAATGTGACCACTAATTTAAGAAATGATTATTATAAAAAATATTATCTGCTAAACTTTATGTATCAAATATTCACATATGTATAATAACACTCAAGGTTAAACAGGGAACTTGTACAGGAACATTTTTCTAAGTCTTTCCCTTGCAATTCACTCTTGTGACGTCGTATATGTCAAATTTGTGAACCTATACAGGGTCGTTGGTATGTATGGAAACGGTCGATTATTTCTTAAAGTACAACAGCCAGCAAAAAATATTTAAGACAAAAGTTTTAGAGTTTTTTATAGTCAATAAGAATTTCAAAAAGGTAAGTATACAGGATGAGTCAGAAAGCCGTAGAGAAATAAAGTTACTTTTTTTTCAATGGAATACCCCATATCTCAGAATATTTTTGGATTTTGCATAAACTACAATTATTTTTTATTAAGTGCATTATAAGTCTAAACCTAATAGTTTCCGAGAAATTGACTTTTGAAAATGACATTTTTGAACTTTGGACAGCTTCTAGCTTTCTAACGGTACGCTATAGAGCAAAACGGCTTACATGTCCCTATCTTAGTTTTTAACTCTCTTTCTAAAAGTGTCAACTTCCGGTTAAACCGGAAGTACTATATTGGCTCTTGAGCTACATCCATTGCCATTCACATGAGTGAATTGCATTTGAAATACAAGGGGTCCTAAATTCCTTAAAAACTAATTTTTAGGAAAGCGCGGGAACAATATAATTTATTTAATTTTTTCTTAAATGTTGACATTATTTTTTGGTTTCATAGGTGAATATTGTGGGAGAAAGCACCATTTAAATATTTCTTGACATAAAATCTCCATTAGTATGGGATGATTCACCCTAATATACGACGCGGTTTGGAAAACATGAAATAAAGATTGATGTAAATGCAGACAACCCTTAAGCACAATTTGAATCTATGTTGAAATATACAGGTTGTTACAAAAAAAAAAGAACCATGATTAAGGTAGCGAGAAATTGAATAATATGATGAAATTTACTCGCGTGGTTATTGATAAGGGTTGCTATATAAAAAAAATTCAAAATGGCGTCGTATCTGTCACTTTTTGACATCTGTCGGATTTGATTGAGTGTAGATAGCTTGGTAACGGGAAATTATGTCACTGTCAAAAGAATTGGGGTTTTCAGCTTAAAACGTCTATTTATTAAAGTGATGAGACACTTAAAAGACAAAACCGATGAAGGCAATTTAGGAATCCCCGTATTTCCGAAACGGCTGAAAATAAATATCAACAACTATAGGTTTTTGAAATCGGACCGCGAAATGCAATTTACAAGTCGGGTTATTTATGAGGGTTGCCATTTAAAAAAATCAAAATGGCATCGTATCTGTGAAATTTATGAACCTATATATTTTTTGACATTAAATTTGGCTTCGTTGTCGAAAATCATTGAAATATATGTAAATTGGTTTTTTGATTATAGCCAGCAGGAAAATCGCCAATCGGGTGAGACACTTAAAAAAATGTCCCCGTCCATTTTCTTTATTACATTATACAATTACATTAAAAAATAGTATATGCAAAATATGACACCTTAAATTAATTTATTATTAATTATTAAAGATATACGCGCCGGGAAATAATTTTAAACAAATTTAGTGCGGGAAGCAGCGTGACGTCGTGGTACGAAATCGGGACAGTTTACATTGATAATTAAACGAATAACGTTAATCTGGTAATTTAAGAAACCTTGTAAGGCAGTTATTTTGGTTAAGGATCTGCAAAGGACACTAGGGTAAGTTTTTATAAATGTTTTATGGCACCACTTTGTTAGAGTACCACCGTAAATACTGTTGAAGATTATATAATTTCAAAGATTCTTTAATTAAGCTTAGCGACGTTACAGCATTCGGAGAGAGGTATACCAGTTCTATATTGTTGTCCTTTCTAATTTTCTGTATTCATCTATCTATCTCTGTTTGTAAAGGATGTTTAACGTAGGTAGCAGTTTGCTTAGTTCTAGAATGCTGTTAAAAAATCATCGATAAGTCATTTTTCTGCCGCTTATGCAAATTGATTTTTGGATTGCTTTTAAATAAACATATTTAATTACATATAATTATGACTGTTTTTTAAAGGGTAGATCTGACAATTTACCCAAAGTAAATATATTTATGGTGGCAACTTATATAGAGACCACAGATAGTTTTTCCATTGTTTCATTGTATGCATACTTCATTATTATAAATGTGTAGTAAGTAGTAATACCTACTTATCACAATAAATATTAATTTGTAGAAGTTCACCTCGATGTTCACACACCAAACAGTCAGAAGTAGTAGACAAAAACGGATACTAATTCATGCAAAAGTGCAAAAAACACCAAAAGTGTGTTGAGGCCCGGTCGCAAGAGATTTCTCCCCCGCAGCAGTCCTTGAAAGGGTCGTTTCAACCTCCGTCGGTTAGTTGGACTTCCTCCAATCAAAGGTAAACCGATTTACACATAATCGTTCCCATTTGGCATAAAAGCCCTCGCATTCGTTTAGCACAACAAAAATCGAAAATTTCAACTTAGGGGTAGTTCGAGAAGTGTGAATAGTCTAATTTTGTTAGCGTCATGTTTTCCGCCATCGAAAACGGACGAAATATATCTTGCGGCCGTTTTTTTTTTTGTTTTCGAACCCCCGGCCCCGATTTGGTGTTCAGAAATTATTGAACCATAAATATATGTATAAATCAATTGTATCATATTATTTTATGAAATTTAATTGATATCCATCCCTGGTAGTATTCTACATTTTAGTGGGGAGTGCTTCTAGAAATAACATTAATTAACTAAATAAATCACAATTTACTTTTAAAACGCACAGGAAGTTTTTTGTTTTATTACGCATATTAACTTCATTATATACTTCGTACCCAATATTTACAGACCAATATTGAGTTATTATGATTACTGAGTACTACCACTACTACTTCTACTATTCAGAATAAGATACACATACTTATCTGCCTTCACTTGGCGAACTTGTTTCAAGTAAAAAACTTTCCGTTGTAACTACTTGGAACATATCTACCTATATTCGGTAAATTATCAGACGGTTACCCTTTAAAACCCCTTCGTCAGGCACAGTGAAGCAGGTAATTTGATATTTTTATTAAACATAAACCAGAAATTAAGAAAATAAACATCTAATCATCTTAGAGCCCGCTAAAATGCATAGTCAACACCGAGAATATAAGGACTCGGTGCTGTGACGTCAGAGTCGCATGACGTAGGCACAGCGAGGTGTATCTGTCAAGCCGCCATTATTTTCTCGTACGCGAGAGCGGTTACTTCTTGCTCGAGATTTAATTAAAAAGTAATAAATTGTGTGATATTCTTGTGTTGTGGTGTGTTTTACCGGTGGTACCGGTATACTTGAAATGCCATTTACCTGTTTAGTGCCGGGATGTCATGGAAATTATAGTAATGGACCGAGGGTACACGGGTACACGTATTTCGCTTTCCAACGGATGCAACGATGTCTGATAGATGGGTAAGGGCTATTCACAGGGAAAATTTTACTTCATCGAAATTTAGTAGTCTGTGAGTTATATTTTGCTAAAGACAACATATTAGATTATTCTATAGCAACGGATTTAAAAACCGGCGAAACTCTAACTGTAACTTTAAAAATTCCTAGACTAAACTGCGAGGCAGTACCTACTCAATTTCCTAAGTGTCCCTCTTACTTATCTAAAACTGTAATATTGCACCCAAGCCGTAAAGATAAACTCCAGGGACTGGAAAATCAAAATATGGCAAAAACGATTAATCATAGTAAAGCTGAGTTTGAAAGGTATCAAAAAGCATTTTGGTATACCAATTTTAAAAAGTTTCTTATTGTGTATAACTCGTTTGAGCTACCAAAATGCTGCTTTAAAATTAATGATCTGCAAAAAGTTACATTTTTTAAGTTAAAATATTCTCCTAAGTCTGTAATGACATATTCGATGGCATATATTCTGTAATCAAAAAATTCTGATTTGAAGGTAGAAATATTTTTGTATGGCTGCAAAATTCAAATACTTCAAAATGTCTTTAAACCTGATTGAAAGACATCGTTTATCTTAAATAATATGAATGAAGTGAAAGATTTGTTGAAATAAAATAAAAGTGTTGTAAACCATTTCGAACTTATTAGATTCTTTGGTGCAAAACATGTCAGATGAGAGGGAAGAGAATTTTCAAAATAATTTTGCTTTAGCTTCTAATCTAAGCAACTAAAATTACATACAGCAAGCAAGGCAAAATATAGTTATGCAAATAATATTACGATTTTAGCCTCTATTCTTCAACCAATAAGTCCATGCTTACAGATACTTGGGACATTTTGGTGTATTTATATTACCTCATCCCGATACAGTACAATCTATTTGCAGTTCTTTGTCCCGACACTGGAAGAAAAAATATCTGTTGTGGCTACGCGAAAACCCTTTATAAGTTATTGTAAGACCGTGAAAAATATGTAATATTATTAATGGACGAAATCCAAATTAAACCATTTCTTGATTATAAAGATAATGCAGGTACTTTTGGATCTGCTTATAATAATGCTTGTTTGGCAAATTTTGCTTCCGTATTCAATATATCTAGCGTTATGTCAAGAGAAAAAAAAAGTTGTGCATATTAGTCCTACCTCCAAAATTGACCACCTTCTAGTTTTTTCATTAATTAAGACAGTTATAACTAAGTTAGAGGACACTGGCTATAAGGTTTTTAGCGTTATTAGTAATAATAATTTTGTAAGCAGTAAGGCTATGAGCCATTTTGCTGACAACAAAAGGTTAAGTATTGTATATCTGTGACGCTAATTTAGATGATCCAATAAGGAAGGAAAACAAGACACCGAGTGCAGAGGTTTTTGTTGTCAGAGACAAAAGTGGCCGCCAGCTTTTAGACAGTGGAGACGGGCCTGGGTTAAGTTCTAAGATTATGAGCGCCACGCAGTTAAGTGGTGCACCTTGCCTCTGGAAGTTGATGTTCGATAGTTATGAATGATAACTGCGAATCACCCTATAACTGCCCTACACTTAATTTCCTTTACCTTCAAATATTAACCTAGGTTGGGGATAGTAATGTAAAACAACAACGCTCAGTATATTTAATCTATTTGTCATAAGATGTTAGTCGCTTAAATGCAGGTTGACATTATTGACTATCGGTAGCCAAATAGGTATAGACCTCGTATTGAAATAATATGATGCTTAGTTAGAGTCTAAATTTGTAATGAAAGATTTTAAAATAACAGTGAAATTTGAATTAATGAGCAGAACGTTCACCAGATCATATTCCTATGTTCTTCGACCAATTTACACAATTAGTGATTGTCAAACAATAAAATAACAATGATAATTATGCCATTATAGAAGCACGTACAGTAATTAAAAGTAAGGATGTGGAAATAAGATAAACTCCACAGATAGGATTACTTTTTACTGTAGGAATATAAATGTATGGTCAAGTCTTGAGGTCGAAAGTACAGGAAGATTTAAGGATATGACCCAGCAACGTTAGAACTATGGAAGCCAGGAGTACTACAGCGATACTTACATTTATGTAGGTAGATTGATACGCGACTACAAGTCAAATAAATAAACCGACTGTGAGTGACACCAAATAATATACAGGGTGCTATCAATATACGCTACTCAGGGACGTAGGCCTACAACACGTGATCACGCCTTGTTTACAGTTACCAGACCGCAGTCCGCTGATGCAGTATCCTGACCGAAATATAAAATAAGCAGCTAAAATGTACGATTACTATTTACTGTACTATGCAAGTCATGACAGATAGCATTATTGCATAACACTGACTCAATGTAGTAGTAAAATCCCAAATAAGTACTAATCCCTGCTCTGTAATATCGAGCCCCCTTATTATGTAAACTATGGCCTCAGCTCTGTTACATAATAGTTCTAATCTTAGACACTAGTAAAAACCCGAACAAAAATGTATTACTCCCTGCTCTTCTATATCGAGCCCCTTATTATGTAAGCTATGGCCTCAGCTCTGTTACATAATAGTTACAATCCTAGACACTAGTAAAAACCCAAACAAAAATGTATTACTCCCTGCTCTTCTATATCGAGCCCCCTTATTATGTAAGCTATGGCCTCAGCTCTGTTACATAATAGTTACAATCCTAAATACTAGTGAAATCCCAAATATGTACATATCTTAAACAAAAAATAATACCCTAAATATGTCCATACCCCAACCCTTTGAATTGATCCCTTCCCTAGCCAAGAATCAACATAGGAGATTCTAAACCAATTATAAACAAAAATATTTAATTCAAATAAACTTCTCTCTATGTGATCTCGCAAAAAAAAACAAGTGTACTAGTCAATAAGTCTTAAATGGGTTCATTGAATTGATATATGAAAATATGTTTAAAAACTTGCGTTCTCAGCTTCAACTCAAGGCCATGCAATGCCTGAGGGATCCTATGGAACTCGAAGTAACCGCCTCTCTAATACACCGTCAGTGTAGAGACTCCATGGAATTAATAAGCCGACAAGTGTGCTGAATGAACCTCAACACTCCAAAATCCAAATGAAACCAAAACCAGAACCAAAAACCAGGACTAAAAACCCTAAAATAGAGGAAAAATACCTCTTAATTTATGAAGATTTACCTCTTAAGATTGACATAAGTATCTACCCAATATACATTACCTCTGCACTTAAGTAGAGGGTCCTTTTAGGCCTGAATGCCCATACTGTAGTCCCAAACAAAAGATCCCACGCGGTCGTCACCACGAGTGAACTCTACTCCAAATTTATATCGCCCCTGAAATATTATTTCGAGGACTTAGATATCGATTTAATAGTCAAATATATTAATATATGAAGACAACCGTACCTGAAGACATTAAGCGGGGCATAGAACCACAGCATATGGCGGCCATTAAATCTGATCCCATTCCAAAATGGCGTGAAGTACTTCCATCAATATCTAACTACATCAATTCAATCGGAAATCCATAACTTCACAAAGATTTGCGGCGCTAATCCATCTAAGTGGCACTTACAAGCTCACAGGCTTCTCAGCGATACATTACCGAAATCTTAATTTAAAATGGCGGCGCCATGCCGGAAAAAAGAGGAGACAGCAGGAGACAACGACTTTAGTCGAAAGATGTGAAATGTCTGCCGGCTGTACCGGTGTACCCTACCCTTCCTCCAAGATCTTCGGGTCTAGTACAGCACTATCCCTTTCTTACCCGCTGCGAAGAGCAATTGTTTCTCTCTAGCATCTGGAATAAATCTCCAATACGCAACTCGATGAGAACACGTGATTCGCAATGTCAACAGGGTTGTCAAACGTCAGGATCAGGATATTGCTATGGGGAAACCACCAACGTACTGCCGCAACCAGATATACCTTTATAAAAATCTCATACCCAAGAAGCGACCAATCGAGTGATTTCACCATTACGTCTAAATCCTAGGAGCTGATTATTGCAAGATTACGGCATTCACCATCCAGACCACCGCCTGGCTGTTTTGGCCATGTACAAATCGTTTCGAAACCATGAGGTCCGATTTCATGGGGAATTTGTCCTAAAATAACTGGCAACACCGTAGAACACGTGCAACAAGGCCAATATACGCAGGGCCCTATCGAAATGGTGACCCCGAAACTCCAACCTGTCAAGATCAGCTGTTCTCAAAAGCCAAACTAGAATTAATTCCATAACATGCTAGCGAATTAACTAACAATCCAGGAAACCCATCATATAATACGTCAAAGTAAGTACAGGGGCACGATCCTGAAGCTAAAGAGGTATATTCCGTTATAAATCAAGCTTACAACAAAGGTAAACAACTCGACTGAAACTGTCATAACATTAGAAATTATCGTAGGTAACGTACATTAAATCCATCTATTCAAGGAGAACTTACTAAACACAGGACCCAGGACAACGTATAAGCTATTTCTGATAGCAGAATAGCTGGAATCCCTCGAAACTCAGTATGAAGTGACCAATTGCCAGGACAAATTAGGAATGTCACTGAAAGCACTAATGATTTTGCTGGCATACACACAAGATTTTAACGTTCACACTACATGTGGAATAAGGTAAATTATTATTATAAATTTGTGTTTATTTATACTATCTAAATCGTAAAATGAAATTTGTACGTTACATTTTCCCCCCCTAACTTCAAAATGATTAACCCCTATGGTTAATCAAAGGAAAAATTATCCTTTAAGTCCTTTGAATGCCAGACTCCTTGTAGACTGCCATTCTCATCTTTTAACTCATAAGTCCAAGGTGAGATGCGACGATGGATTAAAAAGGGTCCTACAAACTTCGGAGCTAGTTTACTAGTGAAATGCTTTGCGGCGTCTGAGATGACGTAGTTCTTCCTCCAAACGCTATCGCCTACAGAATAATCAGCATTTCTTTTGCGTAGGTTGTACCGAGCAGCACTCCTTTCACCAGCAGTTTCCAAACGTTTCTTAACAGCACTAAATAGCTTCCTAAATGCCTCGTTTCTTGAAACTCCCGGTGTCTGGGTACCGTTTTCTTCTTTAAATAGTTCCTGATTTTTGTAGTCATGTCCAGATAAACACATGTTTCGACCAAAATTAACAAAATAGGGTGACACTCTAGTTGTTTCTTGGTGAGCTGTTCTCAAAGCACAAGCTACCTTATGTATCTCAGCATCCCAAGTTCTATGATTATCCTTAACATACATAGCCAACATTGTCTTGATAGTCCTATTTTGCCTCTCCGTCGGATTCGCTCTAGGGTGGTAATTGGCATTAAACTTAATTGAACATTGATATTTATCCACAAACTTCCTAAACTCATTACTCCTATATTGAGGGCCATTATCAGTCAATAAAATCCTTGGTACGCCAAACACTAAAAATACTTCTTCTTCAATTCTTTTGATAATAGTCGCTGAAGTCGCTTTACGAAGTGGGAAAACTAAAGAAAATTTACTGAGGTAGTCAGTAACGACTAAGATAAACGAATTTCCCTTGGTGGATCTAGGTAAAGGTCCCATTAAATCTGTAGAAATTACTTCCCAAGGTCTTGAAGGTTTAGAATGTGAAACCATCTGATCTTTAACTCCGCGAGGATCACTCTTATAAGCAGCACAGACGTGACACTTCTTGATGTAGGACGCTACATCCTGACGCATCTTAGGCCAATAATATTTTCCTGTTAATCGTGAATACGTCTTATATACCCCCATATGACCAGAAGTTGGAGGGTCATGTGCCAACTTAATTAAACCAGATCGTTGCTCCTTTGGTACTACTAATTTCCAGAAATCCTCGGAAGATGAAAAACTTGGATAGTCTTGTTTGACATACTTGTATAATTTTCCTTCTTGATAACGCCAATTTAAAAATTTCAAAGGGAACTTCTCAATGTCTATAATCATACGATGATACCACTTATCCCGAATTACATTATCGGTTGTTTCAGCTACTTCCACGCTATCTATTATCGGTACTGTCCTAGATAACATATCAGGCAAAGCCATATCTCGACCGCTTCTGTGCTGTACTTTAAAGTCGTACATTTGCAACTTAATTGACCAACGTCCTAAACGTCCAGTAGGATCTTTAAGATTTAAAAGCCATTTCAGACTATAGTGATCGGTAATTACTGTAAATGGAACACCTTCTATGTAGGGACGTAATTTCTGTATCGCCCAAACCAAAGCTAACATTTCACGTTCTGAAGTAGTATAAACTCTTTCCTGCTTCGTTAAAGAACGGCTTAAATAGCAGATTACCTTGTCTCCATCCTCGTGTGGCTGATAAAGTACTGCGCCGATGCCAAAACCTGATGCATCTGTCATTATTACGAATTCCTTAGAATAATCTGGACAACTCAAAATCGGTGCGGCGACCAACAGTTCCTTAATCTTCCTAAAAGCAGCATCACACTCTGGTGTCCAATCGAACTTTTTATTTTTCTTAGTAAGGGCGGTGATTGGTGAAATGATTGAAGAAAACTCTGGCACGAATCTACGATACCAAGAAAAACTGCCAACAACTCTTCTAACTTCTGTCACTGATTTAGGTTGTTTCAACTCCAGCATAGCTTTAACCTTGTCAGGGTCTACTCTGAGACCACGTCTATCGACAACATAACCCAAGTATTTCATTTCTGGACGACAAAATTGACACTTGTCCCAACTAACTGTAATACCAGCACCTTTAAGTCTATTAAATACCTCTTCTAGCACTTTCAAGTGATCTTCGAAGGTCTGTGTTACAATGACAACATCGTCCAAATAAACAAATACATATGGGGCGAGATCAGTCAAAATCCTATCGATTAGTCTTTGCCAAGTAGCAGGTGCATTATGAAGCCCGAAAGGCATTCTTCGGAATTGATATAGTCCTTTGTGACAAATAAAAGCAGTCAGAGGTTTAGACGATTCTTCTATAGGAACTTGCCAATATGCACTCTTAATATCTAAACTGGATAAAAATTTTGCATCCTTGAGTTTGTCCAAAGTGTCAGAAACAAGAGGAAGAGGATAACTGTCTCTTTCTGTCTTAGAGTTTAAAATCCTATAGTCTACACAGAATCTATATTTGTCTGTATTTTTCTTTCTAACCAATACTACAGGTGATGCCCACGAACTGTTCGACGGTTCTATTACTCCCAATTTTAACATCTCTGCGATTTCGTCTTCTACGACCTTTTGTAATACTGGTGAAATTCTATAGCTACGCTGTCTGATAGGTTCTGAGTTAGCTACGATAGTATGTTCAACTAAGTTTGTACATCCAATATTTTCTCCCATAGATTCTTTAAAATTAGTCACTAGTCGGTCCAGTTGCGATTGTTGACGATTGTCCAAAATGGTTTGAAGTTGGTCAGGTTGTATGCCGCAGATATTGTCTGGATTCTCCGCGAAATGCCATTCATTATGTCTCAAATCTGGTACGACACCCATAATACACCAAAAATCGTAACCCAAAATCAATGAATGCGGCAATTCCGGCAAAATAATCACTTCAACAATTCTAAGTCTATCTTTAACTCTCATCGGCAACTGCATCGTTCCAATACTTTTAGTTTTTTGACCATTTGCAACTGTACATAACGACTTCTTACTCTCATCCAGTGGTAAATTCAACCTCTTCAAAATATTCCATCCTTTCTGACCAATAAATGTCCTGGAAGCACCAGAATCCAGTAATCCTAAAAACTTGTAACCTAACATGTCTACTTCTAAATAAGGTCTTTCATCATTCTGAGCATGATCGAGAATAAAATCCAAAATTGGTCTGTAGCCGGTAGAATCATTAGACTTGCCTCTAGTCCGACTTCCTAGAAGGGCCTTCGACCGTTTCCCGAATTACAATTTGGGCAGGTCCTCTTCGTAAAACCTTCTCTTTTACATCCAAAGCAAACCAGTTTTCTTCTTTCAACACATCCAATAGCCTTATGTCCAGGCTTGTTACAATTAAAGCATATTATCTCCCTTCTTCTAGAAGTACTTGGTGCGTTTGATCTATCCTGAGGTTCTGCTTCAGTTAATCGAACTTCATCGAATTGCTCTTCGAGTTTTACGTAGGCGAGATCCGGTTCCAAAGAAAATCCTTTTCGTGGAGTAGGTGCATAATCTGCAGCTAGAGTCCTCTGTTCGATTCTCTTACAGAGACTTCTTAGTTGCGCTATATTACTGATCTCTAGAGCTCCTAATTGAGAACGATAAATCGGAGAAATATTCCTAAGTAAAATAGTAAGCTTAGCTTCTTCTGATATCGAACACTGCAATCTTTGGAAGTATTTTGACATTACTGCCATATATGTACCGATGGATTCGTCAGAACCTTGTGTTCTACGCTTTATCTCCTCTAAAAGATGCTCTGAATAAAATGCTGGCTGATATTCCTCTTTAAATCTTTCAACTAATTCATCCCATGAGTGGACTTCTTTTCTACAATCTTGGAAAAATTCATATGCTCGGCCTTCAAATAAATCTATGCCAGAATCCAGTAATATATCCTTCGATACGTTTCGAGCACGCATCAACTCTTCAACACGTTCAAAGAAAGCTGTAATAGACATTCCTTTCCTATCACCACTGAACTTCAAATTCCATTTATGCGGTAGAATAGGTTTGATAGAACTAGCGCTATATGGAGCACATGGTACTGGCGAACTAGTAGTCACAGGAGACTGAAACGGTGATACTAAAGTCGAGCTTGACAATGGAGGAATGACCGGAGGTAGTCGTTGAATACTTCCTTGAAGAACGCAAAGGTTTGGTGGAATCTGTTGATTTCTTCCATCTGCCTGAGCAGCTTTTGTATTTAACTGGTCAATCATTGACAAAATTTGAGCAACTAACACACCTCGAAGGTTAAATTCGTCCGTCGTATTACAAGATATATTATCTATTCGTGATAAAGCATGATTCAATTTCGTCTGCAATCTCAAGTAACTGTTACTCTTACTCGATTCAGAGAAGTTATCAATAATGACCACAAGGTCGTCCAACTTCTTAGTGACTGCTGCTACATCTTGACGAAACGAAAACGGATATGGTGGATAATGTAGGCTCTCATTGTTTCTTTCCATTTGTCTAGCTAGTGCTAATCGAGTACGCATTTCTTCCACAGTGCCAATGGCTATACCTCTCCATACAAGTTCATAGATGAGTTCTTCCTTATCAAGGCGATTCACTTCAACTCTTCGAGACATTTTTAATTTTGTGTCTTCCAGACGGTTCAGAATAAGATGAATAAATAGATCACTACTTACAATACAACACTACTGTATAACTATACAACAATACTATATATACCACAATATATCATAAGAAATTGTGCGCGAAATATTCTGTCACTTATATCACAAAATACACTGGTAGAACAGGTGGTTTACACTATATTCACTCACTATGCAGCTATAATACACTATTCTACACTAGCAACCAATGCTTCACCACTGTTACACCATAAACCAAGTGATAAAAAAAAAAAAAAATCTCAATCGGTAACGTCTATTCCGGGAAAGTCAATATAATTATTTTGCAAGATGAAAATTCAACAAAAGAAAAACTTTCAAAATATTTTCCCCCAAAAATGTGTAAAATCTGCAAAATAATACTGTGCGAATACTCCAATACGGTTCTATACCATTAACCCTATTCAAATAAGAAATAAAAAAAAAAATCCTTAAATCAAGGAAATTTTCGAAAAATGGCAACCCTGCAAAAAAATAAAATTCCCAACAACTGGCAACAATGCGAAAGCGAAATAATATCTGGCCCCACGTTGGGGTCGCCAATTTCTGTGACGCTAATTTAGATGATCCAATAAGGAAGGAAAACAAGACACCGAGTGCAGAGGTTTTTGTTGTCAGAGACAAAAGTGGCCGCCAGCTTTTAGACAGTGGAGACGGGCCTGGGTTAAGTTCTAAGATTATGAGCGCCACGCAGTTAAGTGGTGCACCTTGCCTCTGGAAGTTGATGTTCGATAGTTATGAATGATAACTGCGAATCACCCTATAACTGCCCTACACTTAATTTCCTTTACCTTCAAATATTAACCTAGGTTGGGGATAGTAATGTAAAACAACAACGCTCAGTATATTTAATCTATTTGTCATAAGATGTTAGTCGCTTAAATGCAGGTTGACATTATTGACTATCGGTAGCCAAATAGGTATAGACCTCGTATTGAAATAATATGATGCTTAGTTAGAGTCTAAATTTGTAATGAAAGATTTTAAAATAACAGTGAAATTTGAATTAATGAGCAGAACGTTCACCAGATCATATTCCTATGTTCTTCGACCAATTTACACAATTAGTGATTGTCAAACAATAAAATAACAATGATAATTATGCCATTATAGAAGCACGTACAGTAATTAAAAGTAAGGATGTGGAAATAAGATAAACTCCACAGATAGGATTACTTTTTACTGTAGGAATATAAATGTATGGTCAAGTCTTGAGGTCGAAAGTACAGGAAGATTTAAGGATATGACCCAGCAACGTTAGAACTATGGAAGCCAGGAGTACTACAGCGATACTTACATTTATGTAGGTAGATTGATACGCGACTACAAGTCAAATAAATAAACCGACTGTGAGTGACACCAAATAATATACAGGGTGCTATCAATATACGCTACTCAGGGACGTAGGCCTACAACACGTGATCACGCCTTGTTTACAGTTACCAGACCGCAGTCCGCTGATGCAGTATCCTGACCGAAATATAAAATAAGCAGCTAAAATGTACGATTACTATTTACTGTACTATGCAAGTCATGACAGATAGCATTATTGCATAACACTGACTCAATGTAGTAGTAAAATCCCAAATAAGTACTAATCCCTGCTCTGTAATATCGAGCCCCCTTATTATGTAAACTATGGCCTCAGCTCTGTTACATAATAGTTCTAATCTTAGACACTAGTAAAAACCCGAACAAAAATGTATTACTCCCTGCTCTTCTATATCGAGCCCCTTATTATGTAAGCTATGGCCTCAGCTCTGTTACATAATAGTTACAATCCTAGACACTAGTAAAAACCCAAACAAAAATGTATTACTCCCTGCTCTTCTATATCGAGCCCCCTTATTATGTAAGCTATGGCCTCAGCTCTGTTACATAATAGTTACAATCCTAAATACTAGTGAAATCCCAAATATGTACATATCTTAAACAAAAAATAATACCCTAAATATGTCCATACCCCAACCCTTTGAATTGATCCCTTCCCTAGCCAAGAATCAACATAGGAGATTCTAAACCAATTATAAACAAAAATATTTAATTCAAATAAACTTCTCTCTATGTGATCTCGCAAAAAAAAACAAGTGTACTAGTCAATAAGTCTTAAATGGGTTCATTGAATTGATATATGAAAATATGTTTAAAAACTTGCGTTCTCAGCTTCAACTCAAGGCCATGCAATGCCTGAGGGATCCTATGGAACTCGAAGTAACCGCCTCTCTAATACACCGTCAGTGTAGAGACTCCATGGAATTAATAAGCCGACAAGTGTGCTGAATGAACCTCAACACTCCAAAATCCAAATGAAACCAAAACCAGAACCAAAAACCAGGACTAAAAACCCTAAAATAGAGGAAAAATACCTCTTAATTTATGAAGATTTACCTCTTAAGATTGACATAAGTATCTACCCAATATACATTACCTCTGCACTTAAGTAGAGGGTCCTTTTAGGCCTGAATGCCCATACTGTAGTCCCAAACAAAAGATCCCACGCGGTCGTCACCACGAGTGAACTCTACTCCAAATTTATATCGCCCCTGAAATATTATTTCGAGGACTTAGATATCGATTTAATAGTCAAATATATTAATATATGAAGACAACCGTACCTGAAGACATTAAGCGGGGCATAGAACCACAGCATATGGCGGCCATTAAATCTGATCCCATTCCAAAATGGCGTGAAGTACTTCCATCAATATCTAACTACATCAATTCAATCGGAAATCCATAACTTCACAAAGATTTGCGGCGCTAATCCATCTAAGTGGCACTTACAAGCTCACAGGCTTCTCAGCGATACATTACCGAAATCTTAATTTAAAATGGCGGCGCCATGCCGGAAAAAAGAGGAGACAGCAGGAGACAACGACTTTAGTCGAAAGATGTGAAATGTCTGCCGGCTGTACCGGTGTACCCTACCCTTCCTCCAAGATCTTCGGGTCTAGTACAGCACTATCCCTTTCTTACCCGCTGCGAAGAGCAATTGTTTCTCTCTAGCATCTGGAATAAATCTCCAATACGCAACTCGATGAGAACACGTGATTCGCAATGTCAACAGGGTTGTCAAACGTCAGGATCAGGATATTGCTATGGGGAAACCACCAACGTACTGCCGCAACCAGATATACCTTTATAAAAATCTCATACCCAAGAAGCGACCAATCGAGTGATTTCACCATTACGTCTAAATCCTAGGAGCTGATTATTGCAAGATTACGGCATTCACCATCCAGACCACCGCCTGGCTGTTTTGGCCATGTACAAATCGTTTCGAAACCATGAGGTCCGATTTCATGGGGAATTTGTCCTAAAATAACTGGCAACACCGTAGAACACGTGCAACAAGGCCAATATACGCAGGGCCCTATCGAAATGGTGACCCCGAAACTCCAACCTGTCAAGATCAGCTGTTCTCAAAAGCCAAACTAGAATTAATTCCATAACATGCTAGCGAATTAACTAACAATCCAGGAAACCCATCATATAATACGTCAAAGTAAGTACAGGGGCACGATCCTGAAGCTAAAGAGGTATATTCCGTTATAAATCAAGCTTACAACAAAGGTAAACAACTCGACTGAAACTGTCATAACATTAGAAATTATCGTAGGTAACGTACATTAAATCCATCTATTCAAGGAGAACTTACTAAACACAGGACCCAGGACAACGTATAAGCTATTTCTGATAGCAGAATAGCTGGAATCCCTCGAAACTCAGTATGAAGTGACCAATTGCCAGGACAAATTAGGAATGTCACTGAAAGCACTAATGATTTTGCTGGCATACACACAAGATTTTAACGTTCACACTACATGTGGAATAAGGTAAATTATTATTATAAATTTGTGTTTATTTATACTATCTAAATCGTAAAATGAAATTTGTACGTTACATTTTCCTCACACCACGTCCTCTTTTTTATTTATTTGACTCTGTATTTGCTTAAGTGCGTAAGAAATAACTGCCTTAATTCAAAACAAAACCTTCTTTCAATCTCTTAAAATAGTTTACCAATGCGAAAAAGGCTCAGGTGACGACTGGCACCCACTTTTAATCAAAATCCCTTTAAAAGTTTTAAAAATAATTTTTAATGCTATAACCACGAAAAACTCATATTAAAGTATGCGATCAGCATGGGCTGTCGACTCAACGCGCCACCTGCCTGCGGTGACGTCACGCGAGAGCACCGAGTCCTTATATTCTCGGTGTTGTTGGTCAATCGCGGTAAAAATTCGGGCAGATGACGTCACGGCGCGTTCTCGGTCGCGTGACGTATTTTCAATTTCGGAGCAATTTCAACTATTTATATGTTAGAGACGGAATTAAATAACAGTTTTTTCTTGTGAACTGTATGTTGTGTTACATCGTTATCCTATGTTCTTTAGTGTTATTCTTCCATTTTAATTTATATGCAAGTTCCCTATTACTGCCGGAACTTTTTGGCGTTCACGGATATTATGAAAATTATACCGAGTCGTCAAACGAGGAACAGTTTTCTGAAAATATTCGTATGCATGAAAAACTTACGAATTTTATTTAAATCTTGAGTTGTAAATTAGTAACGAAATTTCACAGTAAAAGTGCGTTTAAAATTAAAATACTTTACCATCTTAAGCCTGGCTTAGACAACTGGTGAACTTAACAAATATGCAAATAATTGAAGATTTGATGAGTATCCAAGTAAGCAAGTGCACAACGTGAATAATTCAGAAAAACAAGCGCCAAGTTTACTTGCCAAATATTCAGTAAAATACAAAACATGCAGCTTAATCATGGAAAGTGGTACCGAAGAATTTATTGCTTATTAAGATGTGCCTCTTTGAAATTACAAGAAATCAAAAAACAAAAAAAAGCGATGATGGTGGATAGTGTCTTTAAATAGAAGTCGAAAAACATACGTAAATATGGGCACTCATAACTCAACCCCATATTTTTTAGGAACAGCACCTTTAACATGTTAGAAGAGCTAATCCGCCAAGCTTCTTGACAGATTTAAAGCTTTTGCAGAATGTACACAGGTGAGTTTAACTTGAAATCGTAAAATATGGTAGAGATAAACGTAGTTTGCTGTCGCGTGGTGTGAGCGCTTCAACAAATACGCACAATTCTGGACTTCTCAAGTATATAAATAATCGCGAATCTTTTGACTCGTGCTATTTTTACCAACAGACGATGGGAAAAAGCAATTATCGAATAATTGTACAAGATATAAATGTTTTATTTTTTTACATTTCTGAACAGTTATGTCACTGTCTATCAGCCCTAAATGCTGACTGCATAATATTATAGATATACGATATTATAATATGCAATACAGCTTCGAGTTATCTCAGTTATTGTTATTAGCAAGAGTTTGTACGTCATTGTGCTACTTTTAACTCGCTTATTGAGCTCCATGCGGCAACATATCAAAATTAGTTAAACTTGTTGTGATGCAGGTATTTTGCCTAAAATTCAGTAAAGTAGTGGAATCTTTCTAAATATTGTCATTTTTGAGAAATATAGTAAAGTTGTAGTTCTTTGTGGTTTTTAAATGGAATACCCTGAATAATTACACGTCGTTTCATTCCATTCATCGAGGGCTTATCAAGAATGTATAACACATGATATTAATTTTTTTATTAAATCACAATTTTTATTAAACATGTGCTTTTTAGTAGTAGACTTTGGCTAACAAAACAATTAACCCTAGAGTAGTACACTGGTGACGCGGGTAACAAAACTTATTTTTAACACGCCCTGAACTACACAATTTAATAGTGGGGATAGCGGGCTTCTATGTATCTCTTATTGTGTCAATGCAGCTTTGAATGCGTAGGTATATGTGTCTACTTCCTATTTATAATTCGTGGTTGGTATCATACCCTTATACAAAAATTTTTAGAATACTAGAAATTACTTGTACAAGAAAAGTCTTTAACCGAGTCAGAGTTAGAAGACGTACACAATGTCCATATGAGAGAGAGAGAAAATAGATTTCGATGATTTGAGGTCGAATATTTTAGAAGTGGAGAGCAAAGACTACGAAAGCGATGATCAGGAAATTTCAGAAAGCGTCAGTCTCTCCGTCAAGTTTAGTGAATAGCTTTCTTACTGAGGATGTATGTTTAATCTATGATATTTATAAATAAGAATACTATTTAATGAAATTAACATACGACACTACTATACCGATCATGTCCTAGAGAATAAGGATAATTGTCTACAAACCTCTGAGCGACGCGATAACCAAGATTTAAATTTTAATAAATAAAATAATTCTAGAACACCCTAGTAATTTTTTTTTTAATTTTAAGTAATTTAATATGTCAAATTATGCCGGTTGTAATCTTAATATTTGACTGTAATTGGAAGCGGTTTGATAATTAGGGAATATTGCAATGAGAGTAGCAATGAGGCGTACCATTTTTAATTGTTGAGCTAAATTAATGATTTAATAGGTTACCCTACAATCTTATAGCTACAACATTTTCAGAAATATCAAAAATGACAAAATAACGGGTGCTATACCGTTGCTGCTAACACGGTAGTATTATGTACAGTGTTATTAGAAAAGGTGGTGGACGCTCTCTATTAATATAAATTTATTTAAATTTGTTTAATTTTGATTAATTGTTTTATTTCAGGTCTCCCAAATATGACCAATCATAAGATGTAAAAATAGGAAAACAATGTCAAATACTTAAATGTCTTTTTGTTTACCTACCTTTATTTAATATTTTTAAGACTAAACAAAAATAACACATTCACAAAACAACGACAATTGCCTCCAATGTTCGAAGCATCCTTTAATTCATGTAAAAATACTAACAAGAGCAGGAACGTGGAAACCCTCAAACGTTCGACATTTGAAATTCGTCAATACATCATGTGACAAGTCGCATTGTGCCCAACGCTTGAAGCCATTCGCCACTTCAGGTGGGGCCGGCATTTTAGGCGGTCGATTCATCACAAACCGCATCATGAATCTTTATTCTTAAGGCCCCCACAAACGTTAAGATCGGTATCGATACAAGTATTATGGTACGAAGCCGCGATACAGATCTCATTGTGTGTGTATGTGGTTGTATCAGTATCACGGCATCAGTATCACTTAAGCGCGATTTTTACTTTGACGCTTGACGATCACGTTTGAAGTTTGACGGTGACGCTTGTAGAATTCCATTTTTGGTGCATTTATAGTTTGACGCTTGACGTTCAACATTTTCGTGTCATAACCTCATTATTTTGATGTGTTCAGCAGCAGCATTACTTAAAAAGAAACAAAAGCGAAAAAGGCAGTATAAAATTAGACCCATAAACAGAAGACGACATAATAAAGTACAAATATTATACAAATATGAAAGAGCAGTATTGACAGTTAGCTATCACGTGCAAATACTGTCGCGTCCTATTGGCTGTTACGTCATATTCTACGGAATTTCTACGAGCAGTGAGCGTCAAAAGTTAAAATTGGTTTATCTTGAGCGTCACGTCAAGCGTCAAGCGTCAAAGTATAAATGGGTGTATTGTCACGTGATCAGGCCATGAGGAATACTATAAAAGACCGCACGACGCAGGATCTGGGGCTTAGTCGGCCATAGCCGCTAGCCACCGCACTTTCTTTGCTGCGGGAGAGGGTTCCGAATGGTGTGACTTCTTTTGATAATTTTGCTATTTAACTTCTTTCAACTTTCACACTATTCGGTGGCATACGGGTTTCTGTTTTGGGTTTTAACTTTTGGGGATTATCATTTTAAGAAAATAAGAATTGTGGAATCAACAGGTACGAGGGCAGCGTGAGCGCGACGGATTTAATTGATTCAGGGGAAATAATTGATTTTGACGAAGTCCTGACGAGGGCTTCTTCAAAGGGCGATAGCGAGTTTCGCGGGCGGTATATTGAGGTCCGGTAAATTTTATTCTGAAAGGGGAAGGTCTCGCGAAGGTGTTGGGCAAAAAAGTTTTGTCGGGACTTGTAACTGTGGCGCTCTGGCGGCAGGCGCGTCGGGAGTTTTTTTTTTTGTAATTGTCGCACTGGTGTGGCCGATTCGCGATATCTCGGAAGGCGGCCACATCAGTCCGAGGAAATTTGATTGATTTAGGGGGAGGCAAGTTCGCCGCGTAAGGGTGCGGGTTAATTTTCGCCGGCGAAGGCGGTACGCCGCGTGGAACGTGGGTGCTGAGGGAAGCAGGGGACTTCTAGGGAAATTAGACGCCGGCCCCAGGGAACTTTGCCGTGACGGGCTGCCTGGCCGACCAGGGGTGAAAGTAGGAGTTTTAGGGAACGCGTGACCTTCGGCCCGAGACGAAGACGGGGGAATATACAAGGGTGTTTGTTTTTTGAATCGAGGGGATGACCCCAGAAAAATAGGAACTGCCTTCCTACCTGTTAGAAGATATCTAGTGATCTAAGCGTCAGAATTGCAACGGAGTGAGGGCCACCTCAGGGGTGCGACCTTGTCACATATTAATGCACGAACTTTGTAATCCTTGTGGGATATACTGAATGGTTTTGTTGTCTTGTTATCTAAGTGGATAAGTTGTTTCACGTGTACTTGTTACCTACGCATTAACTTACTTATAGAATATTTTCACGACTACTTGTTACCTAAGTAATTAATTTACTTCTTTTGTTTGCTACCTAAGCAAGTAGGATATTTCACGTTTAAGTGGAGAAACTGTTTAATTTTGTTATTGCCTAAGCGAATAAATTATTTTATTTTTATTTTACTTCTGAAGTATGTCATTTCTAATGCCAAACCCGAACCTTCTCCCCGGCAAAGAACGCGGGCTACCAGGGACGCCCCCGTCGGTGTACACCCCTCCGGGGTCGCTCTACCGACGGGAAGCGTCTCGTGGTGCCCCAGTTCCCGACATCCGGAACCAGTCGGCTCCTTGTAGTCAGGCAGGAGCGAGCAACGCAACTGCGTTACGTAATAAAAAGAGAAATGCCCGCAGGGCAATGCAGCGAGCTCGAGTGCGTGCCCGCACACTACCCTCTGTAGACGGCCAAGGGCGGCCGATGTATTTTACTGTAGAAGGGGCCAAAGCCGCTTACCGGCAAGCTCGAGCTGAAGAGGCACGGAGGCCTCCCGAGGCGGTCGGCAGGGCCGAGACGGCTGGGAGCGTGCTCCCTATGGAGAGCACCCTCCCAGTCGAGGCTCCTGACGCCGTACGCGAGTTTGACAACGACTTCTCGTATGTATCATCGCCCCCAACCACTTTCCTCACGTTGGAGGACCGCCGCCGTGCGCGGGAGCAACGAAACCGAGCTCTGTGGAGGGACAGGATTGATCCAGCCACACCCTGGGATGACAATATTGCTGACACTTGTCGGGCCTACTCGCCACCCATTTTACCGATGCTACCAAGGGGAAGAGGTCGACTGCCCCTAAGGACGACCCTGAGAATCGCGAGCTCCGGACCATCATCTTCCCCCCGGAGACATGGCGCCCAACTCTGCAATAGGCCAGCAGCATGTAGTCAGGGCTCCGGCCCCATGCGAGTTGAGCCTATGGACCAGGGTGCAGTCAAAAAATCAATAGAGACGCAGACTACAGAAGGAATGGCCCCAACTGAGGAACGTACCCGGTTTAGTGACAATCTCGAAACAATGCTGTGGGTAATTAAAAAATACAGCGCCATCCCCGAGCAGGAACAAAAAGCAGGCCCAGATGCAACCACGATCTTCGAGGCCCTCAACAAGATAACCGTCGCCCAAGAGCAAGATACGGACGGAGCACTGACGGCATTTAAAAGGCTTACCCTGCAGGGAGAAATCGAAAACTCCCCACTGCAACTGAAGGGAGTAGTAATCTATGCACGAGTGTCTGCTGATTCCAGTGCCAGCAGAATCTGGGTGCCGCCAGGAATTAGAATGGAGATACTGAAGATGCTGCACGGCACCAGACACATCCCAGCAAAAAACATTCTGGCGATAATAGCAGAATTCGCGGCGTGGCACGGGATGAAAACCGCAATCCTGGAATATGTGCAAACGTGCAGAATATGTCAGATGACGGAAAAAGAAGGCCTGAGGGACAGGGAGATACTAGGCGCCATGGCACCATTCGAGGTGGTACTCATCTCAATAATCATGAACTTACCCACTGACCGAGAGGGACATAGTGCGGTACTGTTTATAGAAGACCAATGCTCTTCATGGGTAGAACTTAAAGAGGTGGCGAGACCAACAAAGTACGCAGTGGCAAAATTCCTGAAGAGGGAACTACTGGCAAGATGGGGCAGACCAGCCATGATCTTACTAGATAAGACGACGAATCAGTTTAAAGAAGAGGTACACGAGGCATCGCCGGGAACCCGCATAGTTCTATTGCCACAGGAGGAAACGACACCGGAGTCAGAGCAAAGAACCGGATTAGACCAACTGCTGAAGCAAGCAGGACGCCACTGGACGGCCTTGCTGGAACCATGGCTAAAAGAATCAAGAAATAAAAAGCATAAAATCACGGGAAAGACACCCAGACAAATGCTGACAGGAGAGAAGCGGCAGTTTACGGCAGTAGACGAGTATACCAGCCAGGTGGCCAGAGTTTTCAAACAACTCACAGAAAAGGTAACAAACCACGGAATAAAGAGAAACACAGGGAGAAGAATGTCCATTTGAATACTCTACAGGGCTCGGTTGCGCGCGAGTTAGTTTTAGGTTTTTTTTGTGATATGAATTTAAGTTTAAGTACGTGAAATTTAGTTTTAGTTTTCTGTTACGATTTGGAGTAATTTTGTACATATATGCCAAAAAACCCTCGACCAACGCCAGCCGACATGGTGTGCTCCTCCTGGCCGCTCACGTGTTTTGGTTTTTTTTCGAGGCCACTCCGAATCGGCTTCGCCGATGCGGAGTGTACTCTGGATGGGGTGGTGTCACGTGATCAGGCCATGAGGAATACTATAAAAGACCGCACTGTTGTGGTATTCGCCACGTGGAAATCGGCTATAAAGAGCGCGATTTCACTGGGAATATTCAGTCGGTGCAGAACCATAAGACAGTAAACAACTAAATATTTGTTGAGCAGTAATTCTGGTTTTTAAAATCTGCATAAGTCTTTTTCTTTGGACGACCATCGCCAAGTAAAATTGCCAGTCGAACTCGGAACTGCCGAGCACCTGGGTATGTCAAGAGGGCATACGTGAACCTGAAGATTAAAGCAGAGCGTAGCTGAAGAAGCACCGGTGGAAGGACGCCGTAGTCGAGCCCGATACTGTGAGGAAACAGTGGTTCCTAGCTGATCCGCGGCGTTTGTACCAAGGTACAAGCCAGACCGAAACTTAATTTTAAGAAGATATAATACGAACACCGGTCATCGCCGACGTTGCCAACATTGGATGACCCATGCCATAACCGTAGCAGCCGACGCCATCGCCAGGGAAGCGTATACAACAATCTACCACCTGGGCATAACCTGCACCAGGTCGGCAGAAGAAGAAAACTTAGCGGCAAACGAATTTTGAGACGAATAACTACGATCACCAGCCATCGCCGACGTTGCCAACATTGGATGACCCATGCCATAACCGTAGCAGCCGACGCCATCGCCAGGGAAGCGTATACAATAGTTTACCACCTGGGCATACCCTGCACCAGGTCGGCAAGACGCGAAATCTACGTGGCAGAATAATTTTGAGGAAGAATAGTACGTGAATTAGCTCCAGCTGAAGTTGCCAGCCCTAGACGGACTGTGCCACCACTGTAGTAGCTGACGCCATCGCCGAGGAGGCGTATACAACAATTTCCCACCTGGGCATAACCTGCACCAGGTCGGCGAAGAAGTAAAACCTAACGGCAAACTGAATTTATAGTAAAAATAATACGAGAATCGACACAGCCGGCGCTGCCAGCATTGGACACATAGTGCCACACCTGCAGCAGTCGACGCCATCGCCAGGAAGGCGCATACAAGAAGCTACCACCTGGGCATAACCTGCACCAGGTCGGCAGAACGTGAAAAACACGTGGCAAACAGTGTAATGGCCGAGAATAAGGCATTATACCAGGAAACCCCTCCAGCCCGGACGGCCGAGGACGACGAAACACACGACATGCTCTCTACCACCGAGGCCGACCCCAAAACAAGACCTGGGGCGGTCTCAAACTGCCCTGCACAGATCGCCGCCCCTGAGACAACGACTGACGCTAGCCGCGCAACTTCCAGGGATAAGCCCCTTGAAGAAGGAAGCGAAGGCGAATTGTGCCAGGACATGGCGCCCAACTCGTTGACTTACTCGAAACACAAGAGTAACAAAGAACCCTGTGACGACGTTAGGCCCGCTGGCCTAAACGATCGTAAATTATTTGAATACCTGCCCATGGAGTGCCCAGCTTTCAATACTAGAGCGAAGCGCCGTTTATGGGAGGAAAAGTACAGTGTAGACGTGGAGATTCATAGCGAATCCGAAGAAGACTCGGATGATGAGTCCGAAGACACGTCAAGTGACGAACAAATACCATGTAACCAGGAAGCCTCGGTTATGTTAAGAGAAATTCGAAGAAAATTATCAAAAAATGAAATGCCACCCGAAGAACAACGGATGCCACCTACCCTGGATGAAGAACTAAGAAGGCCAAGCTATGAGGACAAGCCTGGAGGTTCGGCGCTGCCACCGTTAAGTCGGCAAGTTCCGCCAACTCAAAGGGGAGTCCGGCAGAAGCCAGATTATGAGAGGAAAATCAGAGGAATGGCATTGCCACCTCTACAGGAACAACTGACGGAGCCAGGACAGGATTGGCAAGCTATGGAAGCATTGAGATGGAAGACTATGGAGGGTTTAGCCCAGTCTATAGGGCAGCTGATTGACAAACCGAGGAGAATAATTCCGGCACCACCACCTAGATTTGCAGGAGCCGATACGGAGGACCCGGTGCTATTTTTAAAACACATGAAAGAATATTGTATAGAAAACGGAGCGCCGGCGTACCAATGGACGGACCTGGCAATAAGACAGATGACCGGACAAGCAGCCATCCGGATGAAGATTTATGCAGGAGGGCAAATTACTTGGAAGCAGTTGCAAGAGGCAGTGCTTAGGGCATATAATAATAGCGAATGCGTGAATCATCTACGCGCAGAACTATATGGCCAAGACCAAGCTAAAGGAGAAGGTGCGGAGGCATTTTTGATTCGCAAGAGACAAATTTGTCAACGGATAAATCCGAGATGGCAGGAGGAGGAAGTAGTACCACTGCTGCTGAGTAGATTAAATGGTCCGTTACGAGCTGCGCTACGTACATGGAACTGTCAAAGCACAGAAGAACTATTAAACGCTGCGATCACGGTGGAACGGGATTGGAAGAGTTCCGAGGTGTACACCGCACCCAGAGTAAATATTAACACTCAAGATGGCAGAGATAATGGTGAAACTAGACAGTTCCAGTACCGGAACTATCAAGGTGGTCGAAACTACTATAGACCACAATATAATAGAGACGGTCCAGAGGAAGGTAGAAGGCCTCAACAACAAGGAGGTCAGGCGCAAGCACCGAATAGACCACAATACAATAGAAACGGTCCAGATGAAGGAGGAAGGCCTCAACAACAAGGAGGTCAGGCGCAGGCACCAAATAGGCCGCAGTACAGTAGGACGTGGGAGAGACGTGAGAATCCGAATCCAAGTAGACAACAAGCGAGCGTGGTTAAACCAAAGAAGCTAAAGTTTGTGTTCCCAGATGGGTCACCGGTAGAAATGCCTGGTACTAACAAGCATGGAGCAATGATTATGCGTGCCATGCAATACCAAATTGATCATCCTTCGCAAGGATCAAACTATAAGCGTCAAGCGTTGAAAGATGGAATGTGGTACGCGTTGCATGCGGATGATGAAGATTACGACCAGGAACTCCTGCGTAAAGAGTGTGGAATACAAGAAGGAAATAGAGGAGAAGATGCGTCAGAAGAAGAAGAAGAAATAGAGGACCCAGAAAAGATGCTGTTTAACTTCCGAAGCAATGACTATATTTCTTGCGTAGATGACCTGGCAGATCCAGAGAACCGACACCCGGTTCAATCAACAAGCGAGACTATTGGCAGTTTACCAATAGAAGTGCTAACCGCCAGTGAAGATAACGAGGAAATAGTCAGTGATTCTACTACAACTGACGATGATACGGTGACAAATGAGGAATCGCCGATGACAGAAATCCGTAGAGACCGGAAACAACTCCGACGGAAGAGACGGCTTAGACAGCGTCTAACCTCACCCCCAACTTCGGACTCGGAAGAGGACGTGAGATATAATAAGAGGATGTGTACAGCATTGTTGCAAGCGGAGAATAAGGAATTTGCAGCAAATCAGCTGTTGCAACAGATAGAGCAAGCTAAACACAGAATTTTGGAACCACCGGACGTGATCCAAAAAGACGTAGTAATTAAAGATGAAGTGTTGGAGCCACCAGACGTGATCCAAGAAGATGTAATAATTAAGGATGAAGTATTGGAACCACCAGACGTGGGCCAAGAGGTCGAGTTCAATGTAATCTCGCCACCTCCGGATTTTGAAGACAAAATAGAAATCAAAGAAGAAGAGCTGTTCGATTCAACGGCCGCCACAGCTGCAGGGTTTGATCAACCAGTAGTTGCAGAATTAGCAGAAGCAAGAGAACCGGCGTTGACGGACCTACGATTGAGAGATAGGCAAGAAGGCCGATGTCCAAGAGAAGATTATGTAGGGTGGACGGTAGTCGCGGTGAAACGTACGCCACTGCCAGAATCCAACCCAATAGCGGCTTTTGTGGAGCCACCTGTGACAGACTTGTACTTATGTCCTCCAAGTTTGGAGACTCAGTATGACCAACGAGGTGTTCCGTGGAGATATGTTTTTTTTTTTTTTTTTTTTATGATAAGGCACAGCACTACAGGATAAATCCTTTATGGCGCTCTAGGAGCGGTGCGTGTGCGCAGGAAACGATTCACGTTGGTCTTGAATCTTTGGAGACTATACTCGTTGGGGAAGACGATCTCAGGGAGGTCGTTCCAGAGTGATGACGTTCTCCAGATGAAAGAATTTTGAAACAGTGTCGTTCGAGGGACACTAAGCTGAACCACGTACTGGTGGGCTGCAGTGGCTCGTCGTGTACTTCTACCATGCACCGCTCTGGGTGGTATTAAGCGGGCAACCTCAGTTGAACACTTGCCATGAAAATATTTGTAAAATAGACTCAAGTCGCCAACCTGCCTTCGATGTTCAAGGCTTTCCAGGTTGTTTGTCAGACTATGGTCACCGATCAAGCGAATGGCTCTTCTTTGAATGGAATCTAGCAATCTTAGGGTATATTTAGAAGCAGAGCCCCAAATATGCGAACAGTACTCCAGTGATGGTCGAATTTGGGCTTTATAGAGCATCAAAAGTTGTTGGGGTGTATAGAGGTTCTTTGTTCGGAAAAGTACTCCAAGCTTCTGCGAGGCTGCCTTAGCAATGGCCGCAACGTGGCCATGCCAAGACATATGACTATCCAGATTAACGCCCAATAAATGAATTGATGAAGCCAAGGGAATTGAGTGTCCCGCCATAACTATATCCGGTTCTTCAACATTAACTTTTTTAGAAAAAACTGCCGCCTGGGTCTTTTTAGCGTTAAATTCTACTTGGTTACTGTCACCCCAAGACAAAATTTCTTCCAGGTCTTTGTTGAGATGTGAGACCTCTTGCTGCCTATAGAGATGTGCATTAGCAGCCGATGTCCGAGCATCCAAAGTAAAAGTTGAAACAAGTGTGCTGTCATCAGCGAAGCTATATATAGGATTTTTAGTTTTTTCCAAAAGATCGTTAATGTATAGTAAGAAAAGGGTGGGCGACAATATAGAACCTTGAGGGACTCCGGCGTTGATGTTAAATGTGTCTGAAAGAAATCCGTCCATCGCCACTCGCAGAGAACGGTCTTTAAGAAAGCTCGACAGCCATGAACAAAATTGAACCGACATTCCGTATGCTCTCACTTTAGTTAGGAGCCCCTCATGCCATACTCGGTCAAAAGCCTTGGAAATGTCCAGTGCTACCGCCCGGGACTCCCCATGGTGTTCTATTGCGTTGTTCCAAACATGAGTAACATAAGCGAGAAGGTCTCCTGTTGATCTAGACTTACGGAATCCATACTGGCGGTCACTAATAATGTTGAAGCCTTCAGGTATTTTAGTAATTTTTCGTTGATAGCCTTCTCCATAACTTTTGATATAACCGAGAGCAATGCGACTGGACGATAGTTGTTTGGCAAGGTCTTCTTGCCTTTTTTGGGTATGGGCTGGACTCTCGCAGTTTTCCAGCAAGAAGGAAATATTCCTTTTTTGTAGGATAAGTTAAAAAGCCTACAAAATACCGGTGTCAGTTCGTCAGCGCATTTCTTAATTACGATGACTGGAATATCGTCAGGACCAGAAGCCTTTTTAGTGTCGAGACTCCCCAAGATTCGCTTAACATGGCGGTGGCGAAAGACAATCTCGGGCATTCTCGATTCTACAGGGGTAATGTTCGGTGGAGTACTTCCCTGAAAATTTACCGTTGAATGTGAAGAGAATAGTTCCGCCAGTAAGTTTGCTTTTTCCTGTGCTTTGGTCGCAATGGTGCCATCAGAACGTGTTAGAGGTGGAATGGTTGACTTGGTAAAGTTCTGACTGACGGCCTTAGCTACCGACCAAAATGATTTTGAGCCGCTAGGACATTCAAGAAGTTTGTCTCTGATCCTCTGGTTGTGTGCTTCTTTGCTTTGGTTTATCGTTTGCTTGCATTGGTTTCGAGCGTTAACAAAGATGGTACGATTTTCGGCGGTAGGATTTTTACGCCATTGTCGGTAAAAATAATTTTTTGATTTAACAGCTCGTTCGCAATTTTTGGTAAACCAAGGCTTGCCGTTAGAAGGGCACTTTTTTGAGAAAGGGATGAAGACCAGTAAGGATAACCTCCGATATTTCTGTTGCACAGATGGATGGATCATCAGAGGTAAAACAAACGTCCCGCCAAGGAAAGGTTCGAAAATGGTCCCTTAGGTCTTCCCACTTAGCTGATGTATAATGCCATATCTTGCGTGGTTTAGGAGGCTCTTCAGCACTAATTGGTAGTTTGTTCAGTGCCGAAATAAGGTTGTGGTCAGACGTTCCTAACGGCGGCTTCACGGTGACAGTGTACAAGTCGGGGTTTGAAGTTAAGAAAAGATCCAACAAACTAGCAAAATCACCATCTCGGTCTGTAATCCGAGTTGGTTCACCCACCAGCTGGGTGAGGCCAGAGCTGATGGCAAAGGATTCGGCTTCACGACCTTGTTCGTCAGTCATGTTTGAGTATTTGAGCCAGTTGTGCCCACCAGAGTTCCCGCACAGATCCAGCTCCATAGTCAAAACCGTGAAATCCCTGAAATTCCGGCCCCTCAGCCCGAGGTCGCCGAGGTACCATTGAGGCAGCCTAATGAAAAACCACCGGACGTGGAAGAAATTACGGCCCCTCAGCCCGAGGTCGCCGTACCAGCATTGAGACAGCCGAGAGAGAAGCCACCTGAAGCCTCCAAGGAGTCCCCCAGGTCGCCAGAGAACTACCCACAGGAGGCCTATGCCAGGTCACCTGGAGAAGAACCACCAGTCGAAGCTAGAGCTACGGAGGTTGAGAAATCGCCTCGGACTAGAGAAAAAGAGAAATCATCCCTCAAAAGGAAGTGATTTTAAAATATGTTTATTTTGGACTTAGTTATTAGTTTTTATTGTTAGTTACTTAGTTATTTGGTTTATTTGTTGTTTATGAAGTTGATTATTTTTAAGAATTTGAGATTATAAATACAGTATAATTGTACCAGATGGGTACAGTTAAATAAACATACCATAATTACCGCTCTTAAGGGGGGGGGGGGGGGGGGTGTTGTGGTATTCGCCACGTGGAAATCGGCTATAAAGAGCGCGATTTCACTGGGAATATTCAGTCGGTGCAGAACCATAAGACAGTAAACAACTAAATATTTGTTGAGCAGTAATTCTGGTTTTTAAAATCTGCATAAGTCTTTTTCTTTGGACGACCATCGCCAAGTAAAATTGCCAGTCGAACTCGGAACTGCCGAGCACCTGGGTATGTCAAGAGGGCATACGTGAACCTGAAGATTAAAGCAGAGCGTAGCTGAAGAAGCACCGGTGGAAGGACGCCGTAGTCGAGCCCGATACTGTGAGGAAACAGTGGTTCCTAGCTGATCCGCGGCGTTTGTACCAAGGTACAAGCCAGACCGAAACTTAATTTTAAGAAGATATAATACGAACACCGGCCATCGCCGACGTTGCCAACATTGGATGACCCATGCCATAACCGTAGCAGCCGACGCCATCGCCAGGGAAGCGTATACAACAATCTACCACCTGGGCATAACCTGCACCAGGTCGGCAGAAGAAGAAAACTTAGCGGCAAACGAATTTTGAGACGAATAACTACGATCACCAGCCATCGCCGACGTTGCCAACATTGGATGACCCATGCCATAACCGTAGCAGCCGACGCCATCGCCAGGGAAGCGTATACAATAGTTTACCACCTGGGCATACCCTGCACCAGGTCGGCAAGACGCGAAATCTACGTGGCAGAATAATTTTGAGGAAGAATAGTACGTGAATTAGCTCCAGCTGAAGTTGCCAGCCCTAGACGGACTGTGCCACCACTGTAGTAGCTGACGCCATCGCCGAGGAGGCGTATACAACAATTTCCCACCTGGGCATAACCTGCACCAGGTCGGCGAAGAAGTAAAACCTAACGGCAAACCGAATTTAAAGTAAAAATAATACGAGAATCGACACAGCCGGCGCTGCCAGCATTGGACACATAGTGCCACACCTGCAGCAGTCGACGCCATCGCCAGGAAGGCGCATACAAGAAGCTACCACCTGGGCATAACCTGCACCAGGTCGGCAGAACGTGAAAAACACGTGGCAAACAGTGTAATGGCCGAGAATAAGGCATTATACCAGGAAACCCCTCCAGCCCGGACGGCCGAGGACGACGAAACACACGACATGCTCTCTACCATCGAGGCCGACCCCAAAACAAGACCTGGGGCGGTCTCAAACTGCCCTGCACAGATCGCCGCCCCTGAGACAACGACTGACGCTAGCCGCGCAACTTCCAGGGATAAGCCCCTTGAAGAAGGAAGCGAAGGCGAATTGTGCCAGGACAGCACGACGCAGGATCTGGGGCTTAGTCGGCCATAGCCGCTAGCCACCGCACTTTCTTTGCTGCGGGAGAGGGTTCCGAATGGTGTGACTTCTTTTGATAATTTTGCTATTTAACTTCTTTCAACTTTCACACTATTCGGTGGCATACGGGTTTCTGTTTTGGGTTTTAACTTTTGGGGATTATCATTTTAAGAAAATAAGAATTGTGGAATCAACAGGTACGAGGGCAGCGTGAGCGCGACGGATTTAATTGATTCAGGGGAAATAATTGATTTTGACGAAGTCCTGACGAGGGCTTCTTCAAAGGGCGATAGCGAGTTTCGCGGGCGGTATATTGAGGTCCGGTAAATTTTATTCTGAAAGGGGAAGGTCTCGCGAAGGTGTTGGGCAAAAAAGTTTTGTCGGGACTTGTAACTGTGGCGCTCTGGCGGCAGGCGCGTCGGGAGGTTTTTTTTTTGTAATTGTCGCACTGGTGTGGCCGATTCGCGATATCTCGGAAGGCGGCCACATCAGTCCGAGGAAATTTGATTGATTTAGGGGGAGGCAAGTTCGCCGCGTAAGGGTGCGGGTTAATTTTCGCCGGCGAAGGCGGTACGCCGCGTGGAACGTGGGTGCTGAGGGAAGCAGGGGACTTCTAGGGAAATTAGACGCCGGCCCCAGGGAACTTTGCCGTGACGGGCTGCCTGGCCGACCAGGGGTGAAAGTAGGAGTTTTAGGGAACGCGTGACCTTTGGCCCGAGACGAAGACGGGGGAATATACAAGGGTGTTTGTTTTTTGAATCGAGGGGATGACCCCAGAAAAATAGGAACTGCCTTCCTACCTGTTAGAACATATCTAGTGATCTAAGCGTCAGAATTGCAACGGAGTGAGGGCCACCTCAGGGGTGCGACCTTGTCACATATTATTGCACGAACTTTGTAATCCTTGTGGGATATACTGAATGGTTTTGTTGTCTTGTTATCTAAGTGGATAAGTTGTTTCACGTGTACTTGTTACCTACGCATTAACTTACTTATAGAATATTTTCACGACTACTTGTTACCTAAGTAATTAATTTACTTCTTTTGTTTGCTACCTAAGCAAGTAGGATATTTCATGTTTAAGTGGAGAAACTGTTTAATTTTGTTATTGCCTAAGCGAATAAATTATTTTATTTTTATTTTACTTCTGAAGTATGTCATTTCTAATGCCAAACCCGAACCTTCTCCCCGGCAAAGAACGCGGGCTACCAGGGACGCCCCCGTCGGTGTACACCCCTCCGGGGTCGCTCTACCGACGGGAAGCGTCTCGTGGTGCCCCAGTTCCCGACATCCGGAACCAGTCGGCTCCTTGTAGTCAGGCAGGAGCGAGCAACGCAACTGCGTTACGTAATAAAAAGAGAAATGCCCGCAGGGCAATGCAGCGAGCTCGAGTGCGTGCCCGCACACTACCCTCTGTAGACGGCCAAGGGCGGCCGATGTATTTTACTGTAGAAGGGGCCAAAGCCGCTTACCGGCAAGCTCGAGCTGAAGAGGCACGGAGGCCTCCCGAGGCGGTCGGCAGGGCCGAGACGGCTGGGAGCGTGCTCCCTATGGAGAGCACCCTCCCAGTCGAGGCTCCTGACGCCGTACGCGAGTTTGACAACGACTTCTCGTATGTATCATCGCCCCCAACCACTTTCCTCACGTTGGAGGACCGCCGCCGTGCGCGGGAGCAACGAAACCGAGCTCTGTGGAGGGACGGGATTGATCCAGCCACACCCTGGGATGACAATATTGCTGACACTTGTCGGGCCTACTCGCCACCCATTTTACCGATGCTACCAAGGGGAAGAGGTCGACTGCCCCTAAGGACGACCCTGAGAATCGCGAGCTCCGGACCATCATCTTCCCCCCGGAGACAGTATATATTTCCTATTCTTCAATATTCAACCGACCACGTCAACGTGATCGTCAAGCGTCAAGCGTCAAAGTATAAATCGCGCTTTAGTATAACCGTCTGTCTCGTTGACGTAAAACCTCGATACCGCGCGCGTGCGACTGATACGAGTTTCAACGCTTATGTGCATGTATCTTGAAGAGCTATACCAAACTGTAAATAATCAAACGTTTAACGTACAGTAGTGTGGGAGTGTTTACGGTGGCGGCCGCAGACAGGGAATTTTAGAAAGAATTTCTGAATATGTACAAGTTATTTCATGTTTGTGGAACTTCACATCAAAGGATTATGCAAATAAGCAAAAAAGAGATTTAGCTATAAGTGATTTAGTTGTAAAGTGCCAGAAAAAGTATTCCAATGCTGACAGTAGTTTTGCAACCAAAGAATTCATGGTTTTCGGTGTGCATTTCGAAGGGAGGTAAAGAAAGTAATTGTGGAAAAATAGCTGTAAAGAATTTTAGGTCTTCATATTTATTTCCTGTGGTCAAGTAACGTAATGTTACTATTAGTCTTTCGTCCGCACTCACCGATGCTCTCATCCTGTCTTTCAATTCTAGAAGTATACAATTTCTTTAAACAATGTCTCATCCATGCGTAGAAAGCTTCTAAAGCCGTTGGGCTCATTCAATCTTATTTCCTGCAGCAAATTTAAAACATTATGTTTACGTCTCTCGCGCAACCAACGCTTCGCCCATGTCCTTCGTAGATTTTCTTTTTGTTAAAAGATTGTGAGAGCACCACCACAACTGCCACGGCCACAGGTTGGGTAGCGACATCGTCAAAACCTTCAGTAATAATCACTTTTTTTACTGCTAATTTTAATTACTTCTTGCAACCTACTAATGTTTCATGATTCCACCTCAACGTGTAGATAACTTGATAATTGATATAAATCTAAGATACTTGCATCGCGACCGATCTTAACGTCTGTGGGGGCCTTTACATAAAAAGCTTTGAGTGATCCAAATGCCGAATTTTAGTTTTATTGACGTTTCACTTGTTTTGTATTTATTGTTTTTAAGTTTATGCAGTGACGGACAAATGACTCGCTTGGGTCAAGAAAGTAAGCAAGTCGAGATTTTAGCAAGTTTTAGAGAAAAAAAATTAAACGCGCGCCACTTCAAATTAGATTGGCTGGTGACGCTCGTGAGGTTAACGTAAGGTTTTGAAAATTGTTAGAATTAATTGATCAATCCACTTACCTGTGAGGATAAGTTGATCATAATTATTTGAACAGTTTCGTCAAATGATTATAAATACTAGGTAGATGTGATAAGCTCCGAGACGAGACTGTGACGTATATTTCTTATTTGAGCCAGTAATAACTGAAATAATATTTAGGATACCTATGTTATGAGTTATAAGTAAATTTTGTACTAAGTCGGGCGTTAAAGTACATTTTAACCATCTCACTTCTAGGCGTAATAACATCTTACCTTACCTTACCTACCCTAAGGCCATGGAGGACCTTATCTTTCGCTCGTAAATTATTTAGCTATACCTACAGTTTTTATTGCATATTCATTATGCTTAAATTGCAAGGAAAATATTAAACTAAAGCAAATTTTAGTATATGTAGATACCGTAAAATGGGGTTACTTTGAACTAAATTAATTCGTTCCTCAAATTTGGCAACTCTGGTGGCTAGAGTCGCATGTCCCATATATTCGTTAAGTGGTTAGCTGCTCATCGTAAATGTAATTAAAGGTAACTTATACTTGTAAAATCACTAATATACACTACACCCAAAGTCCACAAATCCTGCGAATGACTCATTTAATACCAATCATCAAATCTATTAAGCGACAAAATAAAAATGTTGTACAAGTAAATGTTTTTCATGCATAAAGTAATCTTACAAATACAGTGTATATAAGAAGCGACGTTGAGATTTGAAAATAAGCGTGCAGGCAGGTTTTCCGCACTGCTTGATTAATTTGTGTATTTATTATTAATTTATCAATAGATTTTCTGATTTTTTTTTCAGTTTTTTCGTTTTTCGTAGTATATAAGTACACAAAGATGTTGTTTTGTGTAAATATATATTTATTAAACTTTATTTAGTGTTGTTAACTGCTTTTAATTGAGTAAACTGTGGATATTACCGAAACAAAAAAGTCTACTAACTGAAAAAAATAAATTATTGTATGGTGGAGAAAATATTTGAAAAAAATACGGGAGTTTGGGAAAATCGGAAAAAATTTCATTACACCGACAAAACTTGACCCAACGAAGGGCACACAGTTGAGAACGTATGGCAAGATCTGAATAATAAAAGTTTAAGGCAGGCATTTATCGATGGATTTTCGCAAGGACTAAGAAATCCTAGTGGAAAAGGTCGTCGACTTATATGATCAGGTTTTAAGGGTTAATGAAGTAAATTTAATTTATAAAAAATGAAATGACGTTCCGACGAAGTTTTATCATTATTTATTATTTTTTAAAATGCACATGCCACTGAAGTTGATTCCCCTGACGTCGCACAACCCGAAGCTCCCTATATGCTCGTGATTAGTCACTGACAGCAATTTTGGACTTGGAATATACATTTTTGCCAGATAAAACTAGCATGCTTTGTGCTTCTGAAATCTATTATATTAAAAAGCTAGTTTCTTTTTATAGGTCTTAGTTTAATACGTTGTTGTCTTAACCAGTTTAAAGGGGTGGCGGTGTTGCGAAACTGTCTAGAAAGAATTTTTGTTGACAATGCAAAGTTACCCCGTACTTTTTTAAAATTATTTTAAGGTGTTCTTACGTAAAATTTCTTTTGTAGTAAGAAGATGCCGATAAATTATAAGCAGGTGGTAGGTGAAAGGCGATAAAAAAGACTGCGCAGATAAGGATTTAGGTCAAGCGGTAAACGCTGTCCGAAAAATATATATATAAATATATTCCCAGAGGAACCTTACTAAACAAAATTAAACAAAGGCATAAAGAAAATGTGGGAACGCCAGCAACATTACCTGAAGCTGTAGAAAGAAGTTTCGTTGATGTTCGCACACAGTAAACAAGTTTTTCGATGTGACTTAGGAAATTATTGGAAAATATTCAGAAAACAAGTGTGTTAACAATTTAAAATGGTTTTAGAAAGGCTACAATACACCCTTTCAGCAAAGACGAGGTACTGAAATTACTACCAAAAGAAAGTAGTAGTCAAGTGAGAGATATAGTTATAAATTATCTTAAAGAAGCCCAAAGCCCACAAGCGATAATTGAACAAAATAGAAAGGAAATAGTAAGCGTTGTTCCTGAAAAATCTGCCGGTGTAGCGGATATTTTACCAAACGAAAATTTAGTCAGACCTGATAACAATATTTTAGATTAAAGTACAACCGACGAAAATGAAGATCGCCAAACGAACAGAATAGCCAGACTAAAGATTCCCTATACGTGATAATAATAGTAATTATAATAAACAAGTTTTATTTACCATAACAGTGTTACAATTAATATTAGAGTACGGCAACAATTTGGCAAATATAGGTGTGTTAATAGGTAACAATGTACCTATTACGACCATGAAGAGATTCGACATGTTGGGAAGTAGATGGTAGGCACGTCTCTTATTTAGTTGAAGTATATAACTCTTAGGTTCTTTGTTCAATATTTTTTGATGACTTTTTTAAAATCTTACTTTTTAATACATAGCAGCAATGACTGTGGTTGATCTTCTCCATCTAACAGAATCTACAAACTAATCCGGCCATTAGTGTAGCATTTTTTTCGCAATTACCCATAAGTATAATAGCGGATCTCTAGCTTAATGCCGCAAAGCGTTATTTAACACGTTGAAGGGCGCTTACGCTACACGGCATCAGGTGATACCAAATTACCTATTTGCCGACAGTACGCTGCTCAGCGTCAAGATTTCCATATAAAATATACATAATACCAAGCCTAGTATCGCAATTAAATAAGACCAAAAGACAAAACAAGACCTTATAATGCAAAAGAGGAATGAACAATCACAACAGTTTTAAACTCTGAGATTAATTTTGATGTAAGTACCAATGGCCCAAATAAAGAACTTTCAATTGACGAAAGCTTATTACATTTTCGGGGTAGACTGGAACTTAGAGTAAAGTAACGATCCTTGATGACTCAGATACTAGTAAAGTTTTTAGTATAAAGGATGATGAAAATGTACCTGTTAAAGAGATGAATTATTCATGAATAATTATTATATCAGTTCTGAACTGTCTGGCAAACTACAAAGATTAAATACCCACACAAACGAAACACGCAGGTCAAACCGAAGAAAGTAGCCCAAAGATCTTGTTAAAAAGAAACTTAGATTAAAACACAAACGAGACGTACTTGTTAGAATAACTCGTAACGATTCACGCCTGATAACCGTGAAAAATATATTTGGAAAAGAAAAAATAAAACCTAACGAGCACAGTACATAAATTAGCCATATGAGTGGAATCGATCGCCTGGAATAGATAACTTCGACTTACTCATCGCCCCGAAAAAACATCGGCTAGTACAAAATAGTTATTTTTCATACTCTTGATATTTTTGTACGGGACGAATTTTATCTGTATCGCAGATATTACAGGGGCGAAGGATGCCCAGAAAAGCCAGTACTACGTCTTGCCTGTTTCCAAGACTAGTACACTAACTGAAATTAAAATTAGATACTGTAATAATAATCAGTGTTTAAAGTAAAGCTAAAGGTATACTATCTACTGTACTGTGTTTTTCTTTAATCTAAAATTACCACACTTTATTTGACAGATATGCGTCTCTGCAATATCAAAGTACACTCAGTTCCAAAAAAAGTGCCACACCTAATTTTTGTTGCAACTTTGAAGCTTTGTCATTTCTGAACGAATGGACCGATTTTTATTACCTTTCCATTTGTTGGTAGATAATTCCGTTACCTTTAAGAAAAAATTAAACTGGTAGACATTTTTTCAAAGCCCCCTGGATGATAGTGGAAAAACTCAAGCCATGTTATTTTCTTAATTTTTGACTCACCCTGTGCGTTAATCAAGTTAATGTATAGAAAGCGCTTACACTCTATATGAAAGTCGCTTCTTTTACGAGCATTTTGTTTTTTCATTCATCATTTTGCTGAAACCTTACGTTTATCCCACAAATGTAATTTATTGTAGGGTCAAATTGCCTTTAAAAAAACAATTGCCCTTGCCATGGCAATTACTCGATATGTCGTCCTTTGTCGTTGTGTCATTAAAAAAGTCAATGTTATTATAAAAGTTTTAGTGGCTTAAATTACATTATACTTCCTGGTCCGTTCCTACTAGAACACCCTGTAGTTGCTCCGAAGTGATGACGGTTCCACTAAGTTTGAAGAGAGAAACTATTGCGTCACCTCTGTTAGGCACACAGTGTGGCCATTCATTACGCTTCTTAGTGTTGATGGTATCGTGTGTAAAAAGTTAAGTGCAATGCGACGTGTTAAAGTGACTCGAAGATCCAACGCAAAGAAAAATAAAATGAAACGAAAATTGGAAACATTTTTAGAAACCATTTCCTCCAGTTCATCAAGTAAGTAAATGAAATAATACTGAATTTATTTAGACACCATATTATATTTTTATATTATTATTATACCCAATAGAGAGGTTAAATCACTTTCTCTCCCTTAATTATCTTTTATTTTTGGTCCAGAATAGCATATAATATGGTTAAATCACCATATTTTGTTTTATATTATCTATAGAGAGGTTAAATCACCTTCTCGACGGATTTTTGGACCAAAATAGCATAATAATATGGTTAAATCACCATATTTTTGCTTTATACTATAGCTAATAGGGAGGTTAAATCACCTTCTCGACATTTTTTGGATTAAGATGACAATAGAGAGGTTAAATTACCTTCTCGGCGTAATAGTTAATATCATATATTCTATGCAAAAAGGGGGTTAAATCACCTTCTTGATCTATCTTAAAAATGGGAAAAACCTTATTCCACCGTATTACCATTTCTTTATAATTTTAACACCAGCCCAAACATATCATATTTCGTTTTTTAAAAGAGCAAGGCACGATAATCTCAAGTGTCTACGTATCGCTACGCTGCGTACCAATATTCTTAGATAGTATATAGGGTGAGCGTTGTACAATGAATTTTGTATTAGATTATACAGTTGATAGTTCTGTGAATAACTCCGGTACTTTTCTCCTTGCAGGTGAGTCTGAAGCCTCAGAAACGCCAGATTCATTGCCATTAATAAAAAAACGACGACGCATCATATCCTCGTCTGACTCGGAACCCGAGGTAGTAAATACACAGCAAATTTCTAGCATTCACCCAGACTTTGTTGATGTGTTGGGTAATAACCCCAACACAATCGATCCAAAAGAAATACCCATTAATACAGAGCTCAAGTCGCGATGGTCGATCTAAGAGCTAAAGAGAAGAGCTAAAGAATAAGTGGGTTATACCTGATAATTTCTCAATTTTACATGCACCAAAAGTAAATCCAGAAATTGAGTTATTGATCACTGGCCCAGTAAGTACTAGGGATTCAATATTTTCCCACGTACAAACCGAGATGGGCTTAGGATTATCTGCATTAGGTTCAGCGTTAAATAAAATACTTGATAACGATTTAAGTAATATAAAATCTGACATTTTACCCGGACTACTAGATTGTGCAAAATATGTATCTCAGGCACATTTCCTGATGACCCAGCATCGCAGACATCAGATATATCCCAAGCTAAGTGCGTCTATGCAAAAAATCGCAAAAGAATGCCAGCCTGACACCTTCTTATTTAGCAGTGATTTCGCCGAAAAATGCAAATCAGCAAAAAATTTACAGAGGTCAAGTATGGAGATGAAATATTCCAGCCAAGTGCAACCCAAAAATCCTAAAAATAATTTAAACTGGAAACGCCCATTTACCAAGTCCCGGTTCAAAACAAATCAAACACAGTCTTACGCAAGAAATCAGAAAAGGAGGGGCCAGGAGCAACAACAGTGGCACCACAGACAGAAGAAGTGGAGCCAAGGTCATCAATACAGCAACAATCATTAAAGGTAGAACAAAAATATGCAGGGCGCCTTAGGAAATTTTCCGTGAAATGGGGAACGATTACAAATAATTCCTATATTTTGCAATGTGTTTCAGGCTACCTTATACCATTCGATTGCATCCCCATTCAAGGCAAACCTCCTAAGCCAAAAAAGTTTAAAAATACTGAAATTAAAGAAATCAAGAATTGCATCGAAGCCCTAATATCAATAAATGCTATACAAAAATGCAAACCAATAAATGGCCAATTTGTTTCGCCCTATTTTCTTGTACCAAAGGCTAATAACAAAACTAGATTTATTCTTAATTTAAAATCCCTAAATAAATTTATAACACCGCCTCATTTTAAGCTAAAAGACTACAGATCTGTTAAAAATATTGTCACACCCGATTTATATATGGCTTTGGTCGACTTAAAAGATGCCTACTTTGTCATTCCAATAAATCACAGTCATCAAAAATATTTAAGATTTATTTTTGAAGACAATCTTTACGAGTTTACATGCGTTCCCTTTGGGTTAGCTACGGCCCCTTTCTTATTCACTAAAATTATGAAGCCACTTATACAGTTTTTAAGAGCAAAATGTCTAATGTCAATAAATTTCTTAGATGATTTTTTACTATTAGGATCTTCAAGAGAGGAATGTTTAAATAACGTGAACATTGCTATTTCAATGCTAGAGTCATTAGGATTTATAGTTAACTATAACAAAACCTGCTTATACCCTGAAAGAAGATGTAAATATTTGGGATTTTTATATGATAGTCAGAAAATGACCATTGAATTACCCTTAGAAAAAAGGGACAAGGGCTTAGAGGCTATTAACTCATTTTTAAAATTAAAAACTTGCAAAATTAGGACATTTGCTAGATTAATAGGACAGTTGATCTCTTTTTGTCCTGCCGTAAAGTATGGGTGGTTACACACAAAATTATTAGAAACTCAAAAATATTTAGCGTTAAAAAATTATAGTGGTAATTTCGAGGCAATAATTAACAATAATAACGTTATAACGAATTAAATTGGTGGGTGCGCAAAATTCCTATTAGTAAAGAAGTGTTAAAAATTCAAAAATATAAGTATGAAATATTTACAGATTCTTCTGGTACCGGTTGGGGCATATATTGCAACGGGGAAAGAGCACATGGTTTTTGGAGTGCCAGGGATATGGGTCATCACATAAACTACTTAGAATTATTGGCTGTGTTTTATGGCTTGAAGTGTTTTGCAAAAAATGATTCTAAATGTTCCATCTTATTAAGAATAGACAATAATACAGCTGTTTCGTATATAAATCGAATGGGTGAGTAAGGCATCAAAAATTATCTAGTTTAACGAGAGAAATTTGGCAGTGGTGTGAGGCCAGAGATCTATGGATCTTTGCTTCTTATATTGCATCAAGACAAAATGTAGAAGCAGGTAATGAATCTAGAGTCAAAAATATAGAAACAGAATATAGTCTTAATGATAGTTGTTTTGAAAATATTGTATCAATCTTTGGCACTCCAGAAATTGATCTGTTTGCATCCACCGTTAACGCAAAAGTACAAAACTATGTTTCCTGGAAAAGAGACCCAGGCTCCATTGCAATAGATGCTTTTACCATCAGCTGGGCCAACATGTACTTTTACGCGTTTCCCCCTTTCTGTCTTGTAGCAAAAGTTTTAAATAAAATAATAGCAGATCGAGCAGAAGGCCTAGTTATAGTACCACTCTGGAAGACACAACCCTGGTTTCCAATTTTTAAGAGACTACAAATTTCAGATGCATTGTATTTTCAGCCTGATCCAAACTTATTAACATCTCCTTCCAGGTGCAGCCACCCGCTATGGAAAAATATTACCTTGGTTACAGCACGATTGTCAGGGAATCATTTTTACGGCGGAAAATCTCAGAAGACGCTTGTAGCATAATAATTTCATTATTAAGTAAAAATACAATGTTACAATATAATACAGTACTTAAAAAGTGGTGGTTATTTTGTAAAAATAATTCAGTGGACATATATCTACCTTCCACAAGTTCTATTGTACAATTTTTAAATGAACAATATCACAATGGTGCAAAGATTAATTAACAGATTTTTAAAGGGAGTTTTTAGACTCAGACCTGTTTTTCCCAAATATAAGGCAACATGGGATCCCCATGTCGTACTTGAGCATGTCTCAAAATTTACACCCTTAGAAACCTTATCATTACAAAAACTTACATTTAAATTATCAACGTTAATGGCACTTTGTACGGGACATAGACTCCAGACATTATCAAAAATTAATATTAAAAATATTGTAACATTACATGATACAATTGAAATTTTAATGTATGAAATGCTAAAATGTTCCTCGCCTTCAAAGGAACAACCAATACTAGTATTGCCATATTTTCGTGAACATCCTGAACTTTGCGTAGCATCTACTCTTCTATTTTATATAAAAAAGACTGAAAAAATTAGGGGTGATACGTTAAGTTTATTTATAACACATAAAAAACCGTACAAAGCAGCGTCTGTTCAAAAAATCTCGAGGTGGATAAAATCAACCTTAAGAGCCAGTGGCGTAGATACAAAAGTGTTTACGGCATACAGCACCCGACACGCATCTACATCGGCGGCTTTTAAGGCAGGGACTAGTATAGAGAGCAACGGCAGGCTGGTCGAAAGAGTCTGAGGTATTTTTTAAATATTACAATCGAAATGTTATAAATCCGTGCGAGTTTGCCAAAAACGTATTAGGTTTGGAAAATCAGAAATAAGTAGATTTAGCGTATTATGCCTAATTTATTATACTATAGTAATAGGTAGGTTATATTTTATATCATAAGATTTTATTATGTTTTATTAATAATGCTTAACAATTCTTAATTCTTATACTCCTGTACTTTAGCTTATATCATTAAAAATATATTCAATGTTTTTACAAACAATATTCCATTATTTTTAGTACCTATATCGTAAATCGCTAAGTTTCTTTCAACAACTACAGGGTGTTCTAGTAGGAACGGACCAGGAAGTATAATTAAAGATTAAACGACTTACCTGTAAGGAAGTTCAATCGTAATTATACGACTGGTCCGTTCCGTATAGAACAAACCCAACCCTAAGAGTTTTTTCCCACCCTTTAATTTCGCGATTTACAAAATTATTTACAAAATTATTTACAAAATTCTTTGCAAATTCTTTACGAAGCGTAATGAATGGCCACACTGTGTGCCTAACAGAGGTGGCGCAATAGTTTCTCTCTTCAAACTTAGTGGAACCGTCATCACTTCGGAGCAACTACAGGGTGTTCTATACGGAACGGACCAGTCGTATAATTACGATTGAACTTCCTTACAGGTAAGTCGTTTAATCTTTAATAAAATGCCTCGAATAAGTTTAGAACAAGTAGCAGCATTAGTTACTTTAGTTAACGATGGGCGTAGTAAACGTTACGTTACTCGTGCAGTGGGTGTCCACTGTCCATGAAGCAACTGCTCGTAGAGCAATCCACAAGTACGAACAAACAGGAAGCACTGCTCGAAGGGTTGGTTCTAGTCGCCCTCGAAAAACTTCTCCAAGAGATGATCGCTTCTTCTTGAGATTGAGGATAATAGTGATCGATCAAATACTGCGGTAAATGTTCAGCAAGATCTTCGCCAAATTCGGGGTGTTACGATAAGTAAGCAAACGGTATGTCGACGTCTAAACGAAGTTAATTTGAAAGCTAGGAGACCTGCAAAAGGTCTCAAATTATTGCCACAACATCGTGCTGCTAGAAGAAACTTCGTTGAAAATTATGGACAATGGAATATTCGTGAATGGTCGAATGTCTTGTTTACGGATGAATCACGGTTTTGCCTTAACATGGTGGATGGAAGGAAAAGAGTATGAAGAAGGACAGGTGAAAGGTTTAATCAGAATTTAATAACAGAATGTGAAAGTTATAATGGTGGGTCGGTTATGGTGTGTGGAGGGATTTCAATGAATGGAAAGACACCCCTCCATGTTTTTCCATTGAGGCAGTCGATGACAGCGCCAATCTATATTGACATTTTACAGCAGTATGTCTTACCTCATGCAGAATTAGTGGGCAATAATTTTATATTGATGCAGGATAATGCCCGACCACACACCGCAGCAATTGTTCGAAACTTCTTAAAGCTACGGATATCACCACATTACAGTGGCCTGCCAGATTCCCCGATATGAACTCTATAGAACATTTGTGGAGCGAACTAGGGAGAAAGGTACGTTCTCGCCAGAGGCCTGCTTCTAATCTCGCAGAATTAGCATATGCATTAGTGGAAGAATGGAATCGTATACCAATGGAAACAATAAGAAACCTAATTTCTAGTATGCCGCGTAGATTAGAAGCTCTTAGAGTTGCTAGGGGAGGCAATACACGGTATTAAGCAGTTACCCTAGTTTATAATTTTGTGTTTAATAAAGATGTTTTTAAAATTCGTATCTGTTAAAAACTGTTTCTCGATAAATTCATAAAGTTGGTAATATGCAAGGTTTCAGCAAAAAAGCTGTAATTCGGACAATTTTAGAGATAAATTAATGAACAAAAAATTAAAATGCTCATAAAAGAAGCGACTTTCATATAGTGTCTAAGCTCTTTCTATACATTTAGTTGATTAACGCACAGGATGAGTCAAAAATTAAGAAAATAACATGGCTTGAGTTTTTCCATTATCATCCAGGGGGCTTTGAAAAAATGTCTACCAGTTTATTTTTTTCTTAAAGGTAACAGAATTACCTACCAACAAATGGAAATATAATAAAAATCGGTCCATTCGTTCAGAAATGACAAAGCTTCAAAGTTGCAACAAAAATTAGGTGCGTCACTTTTTTTGGAACTGAGTGTATTTTATTATGTTAATTATGTCACGACACCATACAGCGTCTGACGAATAACGGCGTTGTGGTCATTTTGAGTTATATATAGCTGTCAATTGGAACAGAACGCCGATATGCGTCGAAACTTTTTTTTAATGGTAAAAATATTTAATTTGATAATTTTTTAGGCCAAAAATTTCATTAAAGTATATAGGTATGAGACTCGCATCTTCTAAAAAACTCAAAGTTTAAACATGCATTTTTTAAAAACTTGTCATGTCGCCTTACAACGTGTTAAGACTGTTTTCCAATTCTTGTGCTCTCCAGGAAGGAGTATATGACATAAATGGCACTACTTTTATAACATCATGTATACAGTAAATACAGTACTGAAACTATATTTTAATAAAATTTTCGCTTTAGATTTTATGGCCAGTTAAAAAGAAACGCACAAAATAAGGTATTTCGAAACAATATTAGACGCTAAAAACTTCTACAATATTAATTATAGTTTTTGTTTAATAAATATATCAATTGCAATACCTCTAAACAAAGACAACCAGTAAGGCAAGCAGTAAAACGAGCAGAGGCACTTTGAATATTTATAAGGCGATAGTGCTTTCGCCATTTAATTAAACACCTAATACCTTCTTGGGACACAGTGGGATTAAAGTGCAACAGGGCTTACCTCCATTTAAATCAGCCTGAAACACAAATGCTTATTTGGATCTTATATCGGACTGAATTCAAAGTAAACAATTACTATTTAGGTAACGGGACTAATAATGCCCATGAACAATCCCACTATTTCAGTTGTGTTGCTGTTAGCCAGGGTAAATGTAAGAGATCGACACGGTATTGCTAAAAATGGGAATAAAATATCGTTTGATTCAGAAAATATTTATTAAGATCGACGAAAGTAATTGGGTAGAGAACAACAAATTAGTGTGATTGGTAAATAGTCATTAGAGTTGATGCGAATGTATCTGCTGTGAAGTTGATGTCCAGCGTGAGTTGGAGGTAGAATCCGTAGAAAGTAAATATCCTTATAAAAGACGATATGTAAATAAATTAAAAAAATTAAAGAAGTAACTAACGTAAACTAAAAATTCCATTATAATCTATATAATAAATAATATGTATAAATAAGCATGTCCATTAATAAACCATAGTCGATTCCAGTAATCGACGTCTCGTGTGATGATTTCCTGTAATTACATTTTTGTAAAAACGCGTTATTATAAAGAGAAACGAGATATCTCTTTCGTTACTGATATTGCACACTGTGACTTGTATACAGGGTGTCCCGAAATTAAGGGGCAATACTTTACGCCCGGCTAAAAATAATAGAATTTTTTCATATGGACATAAGGGCAGAAATGCTTGTTCAGAATTTTAAAAATTTAGTCATAGGCGTCACATACCGGGGTGGTTAAGGGTTAAAATAATCCCATCTTTTCAACCAGTCGTTTTTTTTTTATTATTTTCTTAATAATTATAAAATTTCAAGGTACACTGCGTAAAAAAGGTATCCCTAGTTCACCTTGATAGGACTAAAATCGTTTTAAAGAAAATCACGTCCATAAAGAAGATAATTAATAAGAATAATAATCAAAGTAAAATTTGTGAATAAAAGGCCCTGGATTAAAATTGATATTTGTTTCCTTTAGCATTTCTGTGTCAGATATTGTCTGCTGTTATTACTGTTGTAAAATTAGACATAACAAATAAGAAAATGCAAAATTTTTTAAACCACGAGCTTACCGATATCCATCCTGTATACGGATATTAAAATGGACGTTCCTTTGATGCGGTCCAGGAATATCGCAGACGTTTTCCGTAACGGAGACTTTCTGGACGCAAAGTATTTCAGAGGGTTCATAGAAATTTGGTGGAGAATGGCTTGTTTGAACGCCTTTGTGGGCAAGGACGACCTAGGGGGGACTATGATTTGTAAAATGCACTTCAACAAATAGTAGATAATCCTCAACTTGGACAGACCATTGGCTACAGAAGCCAAGATTCTGAAATCAATTGTAATGCATTTTACTTCACCATATGAATGAAGAATGACTCAGATGCAAGGTCTTCACCGATATCATTACCAGAGGGTTCAAGAGCTGTTGCCTAGAGATTTCCCACCCAGAATCGAGTTATGTCGGTGAATTTTAGGACATCAAAATTTGCTAATCAACATTTTGTGGTCTAATGAGGTAATATTTAGTAGAACTAATGCGTTTAATACTCGTAACACTCACTTTTGGCACGATGAAAATCCAAGAGCAGTCCGAAGAACTAATTTACAATATAGGTTCTCCGTCAATTTGTGGGCGGGAATAATTGGAAATCAGTTAATTGGTCCAATTGAAATGCCCAATAATTTAACCAGCGAGAGATATTTGGCCTTTCGTCAAAATCAGTTGCAGGACTGTTGGACGAAGTACCCTTAAGGTCAAGGTTGGGAATGTATTTCCAACACGACGGTGCCCCTGCCCTCTTTGGACGGCCTGTTCATAACCGGTTAGATGCGAATTATCCTAAAAGGTGGATAGGCAGAGGTGGACCAGTATCCTCGCCAGCGAGATCGCCGGACATAAATTCACTCGATTATTATTCTTGGGGTCATATGTGCAACATACTTTATGCAACGGAGGTGGATACCCTTGAGGATCTGCTTCAGCGAATTTTTTAACCTGGAAATGAAATAAGAAGAAATCCTTTTCAGATTCTTCGGGCATCTCACAACATTCGCCGTAGAGCTGGACTTTGTATCAAAGAAAATGGGGGTCTATTTGAACACCTTCTCAAGGAGAAGTTCTTGCTTTAAATTAAAATTTTATTCTTTAAAAAATGTTTGTTAAACAACCCTATTTTATATCGCATTATTACTCTCTAAATAAGTTATCATATTTATTTCGTATTTAATTTATTTAGTTTCGTAAGAGGCGTAAGAGCTGACTGCGTATATTTTAAAAGCATTTACTTTCATTAATTTTGTAGTTTTTAGTACATTTTTGATATAAAAGCTTTAAGAATAATTTTATTAATTAACTCCTTTATGGACGATTTTACTAAAAAAATGTAAATCCTATCAAGGTGAACTGAGGGTACCTTTTCTACGCAGAATACTTTGAAATTTCATAATGAAAAAATCACTGGGTGACAAAATGGGATTATTTTAACCCTTAACCACCCCGGTATGTGACGCCTATGACTAAATTTTTAAAACTCTTAACTCAGAAACTGATTTGTCGTTCAAAGTTTAATACCATACCTAATTTAAAAATTTAATTATAAACGGGTTCGAAAATATTAAAAAAAACAAACGATTTCAGGGTTCCCTCTTTGGGGAGGGGGGGGGTTAGCTCCCTTAGCAAGCATTTATGCATTATTGCATTTATCTCCATATGAAAAATTCTATTATTTTTAGTTGGAAAATATGGTGGTAAAGGCCCGCAACAAGCCCTTCATTTTTGAGATATACAGTGTTAAAAAGTTATTTTTATTTTTGTTTATCGTAAATAATTTTTGAAAGAATGTCTATATTTGGACGAAAATTGGTATTTGGGGATTTTTTAATATGAGAAATTCAAATTTGATCCTAGTTTGGCCCTTAATGGTAGGGGGCGCCACCTACAGGTATTTTTCTCTCAATGGGGAGTCACAACTTTTTCGTGCATGTATGTATCACATTTTCTAGAAAAAAAAATCGATTCCTCTATCATTTTTATGTGAAAATGGTATACTTGTTAAAAGTCGCTACAAGCATCCGTTTTCGAGATATTTTGAATTAAATTAGTCGACGCATGTGTTTGTCAAAAAATAAAACCATTATAAACTTTTTTTAATCAACATAGATAAATTTGACACGGTAATTTTTAAACAACAATAAACAACGAAACACTAGATATAAAACTAAATCAAAATAAATGTTGGAAATGTCCACCTCCGTGCTGTATGCAATTTTTAACACCCTGTACGCTTATCAAATAACACCCTGTATATGGATATGTGGGCATCTAATATGAAAGTACGATTAGCCGGTGAAGAGAATTGAATAGCTAGTCTTACTCAGTTTGTTGAAGTTTCCAGAAAATCCAGCAGCAGTGGCTTCTACGTAATTAACAGCCGGTGCAAAGACTCGATATTTCGCCTTTAAATTACTTTTGTTGGAGCTATCCATCCTGCAAAGTGTTCGATATTGTTAGAGGCAGACCGAATAATTTAGAAAAGCGTTGTAACAGAATTATCAAGGCTTCGCGCCCCATTATTCACCGGGAGCACTTGACGTTTAGAAGACATTTCCTCGACTGTCTGGGCGTTTGCTTGGCTCAATTTGGAGGTCAGTTTAAAGAATGTATAATACATTTTAATTTTTACTGTTGATATTTTTGAAAATTTTTTCCTATTTTGGTTTCATATCAAAGCTTTTTCCAAATCATTGTCAGTAGCAGACTAAGCTTTCTATGGGACCTTTTTTTATTTTTTAAAAGCTAATGATAATCTTCAAATTAATGTTTAATTCTGCTGACGTATGGCATGGTTAGTTGCACCCTTTAATACAAGATCAAACATTTGGTAAAAGCATAGTGGACATTGTTAACTATTTTGATTTATTACCATAAAAATTTTTATTTCATGTTTTCTTTTTAAGGCTCAGCGCGCACTACGATTATTAATCCTGCGAAAAAAATATACTTAAAAAGGTGAGAGTAGAGAGGAGGTGAAATACTTAAGGGTTGACAAGAAACTGACATGCAGATAGTACAGTAAAGAAAGCTACAGTTATACTGTGGCAACTGCGCCGGGTAGTGGTGTCTTCAGTCCCACATACTGCATTGGTTGTACACCGCGGTGATAAAACCCAAGATCAGGTACGCATCGGTAGTCTGGTGACCCGCAGTAAAGAAAACCACCAACGCCCTGAAACTGGCGGCTCTGCAAAGACTAACCTCTCTAGGAATAACCGGTACAATGAGGACAACTCCAGGAGCAGCTCTTTACGTACTGCGGGGGCTGCCAGAAATCTCGCTATGGCGAAGTACAGGATAATGGTGGAGAATAGAACCGAAATAGGACAGGAAGTAGGGGTCGGTCACACGAAGATCGCCAAAACGCTTCGGAGCGCTATTCGCACGAGGGAGGAAGCAGCAAATAGGCCCCTACCCGAAGGCGGCCAGGTCTGGTACACTGAAGGCTTAAGGTTAGCTGGCACCGAACTGGCCGGGGCCGGAGTGTACCGAGAAGACACATGAGAGGGGCAGGCTTTTTCTTTGGGAAGATACACCACGGTGCTCCAAGCCGAGGTCCTTGCAATCCTCGGAGAAGGTTAACGCAGGAGGTGAGGAAGTTATATACATCTACTCAGACTGTCAGGCAACACTGAAGGCAGTCCAACGATCAACGACGAGCTCTATGCTCGTTCGGCAGTGTCAGGCTACCCTCAATGAGCTAGAAATAAAGAAAAGACTACCACCTACTTAGGACCGAAGCCACACCTGGGAATAAGCAGAACACAGGCATCCAAGATCCTCTGTGAGTGGGCGTGTAGTCGCACGGCCGCCTACTGAAGAAGAAACGGAGCCTGCAGACAGGTTCCAGAGCGAAGCTAATCCGGGCAGCTTTAGCAGACCTAGTGGGCATTTTGGCCGGTCATTATAGGCTGAATAGATACCTTCATCTTCTAGGAACCAGGGAAACTCCATGCCCCAACTGCGGAGCAGGAGAGGAGACCTCGTATTATCTGGTAGGAGTGTGTGACAGGTCATGCTAGAAGGCATATCCTTGGTGCGACAACACTGGCATGAGAGGAGTTAAGTACCCTGAACTGGGAGAAGCTCCCAACATTTCTAAGAAAGACAGGGTGGCTTAGTTTAGGGGTTAGTGTAGTTGCTGAGGTGTAGATCGGGGAAGGAGAATAGGGACTAATAGTCCTACTCGCCGGGCTTCTCCCCCCTCTTAAAATACTACTACTACTACTACACGCAACAATAACAAACTAAGAAAAGCAAAGTCTGATTTAAACACTCCGTAAATCTCCCAAGAACGACAATTTAACACTGAGAACCGATTGTGCCGTTCACGATGTAAACATTGATTAATTAATCGGAGAATACACTTGGCAACGGTGCAGTTTTGAGAAAATTCAGGTTGATGTTTAAACGTGCACTTTTAAGTTTGAGTACTTTGACAGCTTGAAGTGGTTTTGGTTTCAATTAAATAAATAGTTTCTCCATCCATTTGTAATGGATTCCGATAAAAAAAATAGAACGCTGTATAAGCTTTACTGCGGAAGAAAATTTGTTTATAGCAAACATCCGTGCTCGTTATAAAAATGTTTTGGAAGAAAATAGCAACGCAGGTGAACTCGGCAGCTCCTAACAATACATACCGAACCCCAGACGTCCTTAAAATCATCAATTCTAAAACCATATATGGATTGGAGAAGGGTTTGTATGATCATGGAGAAATATCTTGCAACTCACCATTGGTAAGTGATGATTTTTCTTTTATCCATGAGATCACAACTAATAGAAGCCAGATCATTCGATACAATACTTTATTTTGCTATTCCTTTATGGATCTAGATAAACATTTAAACCAGCGTTTTTTTTTTAGAATTCAGTTCCAACATGTAGTCAGCTTAATAATACTGAAATTTAATATGAAACAGGCGACTTGACTGAAAAGAACACGTAACAATAATTTGTACTTAAGTATATTGAATTTAAATTATTTCTTATGCCTTGGTAGTTACCTAAAATGTCAGTTATGGCCATCTAACGTTGATGGTTTTATTTGATAAATATAAATGATATACAAGTAAACTTATAATAGGTAATATTATCTAACAAAAGGCGTAATAAAAAGAAACCTTCATTACTTCTGTATAGTAATTATAAAATGTATCACATATACCTACATAAAGTATTATTAATAATACATACACTATTTGAATCACAAATTTCAAAAACCCCAAAAATCACAAATTTTTGAAAATACAGTTTTCAATATTTTTTGGTAATATAAAGTTAGACGCACTTATTGGTAAAGAGAAACCCCAGAACTCCTTATATTTACTCACATTAAATACCGGATAAAATCTTCATGTATTGCAAGAACGCCAAAACACCACGAATTTTGGTGTTTTTGAAATATATATTGCAACACACTCATCTTTGACATGACAGCCATTTGTTGGGTTGTGTACATTGTTTGTCATCTTTAGACGTTGTTTAATGTTATAATCATTAAAGTTCTAAATAATTTAAATTATGGAGATTGGAGATGAATCTGCTGCACCCAAGAGGAAGCATAGAATATAAAAGAGAAGTTATCAAATAGTCTAGAGTTAAAGGGACTTATAAACGCTAAAGTGGCGCTTTGGTGCCTGCAATTAACCAAGGACCTGATTGAGAGTAAGTATAATCGCCCTAAAATATTACTAACTATCTTACTAATACACATTCTTTCGTTCTTATGATTTTGGCGGTATTTTTAGATGTCTTAAGAAATGCTTTGAACGAGTTTGTAAAGAACGCATTCAAACACTTCAAAACTTTAGAAACCTGAACACCAAGAATGAACAAGATGTTTGCTACAATGTCTCTTTTCAGCTCATGAGATTGCACGTAGACGGCGCGTTAAACCTGTTGAGATTTCCTGCAAGACCGATTCGCGTGTTTTAAATATAACATTCTGGGATCAAGTGGAACACATGAAATCTGTAGGAAAGCATTTATGGCGATTTTTGATATTACAAATGATCGGTTGCGCCGCCTAACTACCTTAAGAAGAGAAGGACGAGTTCCTATAGATAAACGAGGTAAGGGTCGATCAGGAAACGCAAGGACTTGTTATAGATTCAATCATACAACATATTGCTTCATTTCCAGTCAAAACTGCCCATCATACCAGTAGAGAGGGAATATAAAAAATTAAACATTTTCATAATGCATAATTTGTTTAAAGAGCTACAACAATCCACAACTGGATGTTAAATATTAGTATTACAAAAAGTTTTTAAAGAACAATTTTTATTATCTTTTGGGCGTCCTCAAGTCGACACCTGCTCTACGTGTGAAGAGTTAGATACCAAAATAAAAAGCAAAGTCTTGAATGAAACGGCAAAAAGACTAGCACTGGCAGAGAAAACTGTTCATAAGAAAAGGGCAAAAAAAAATTTACAATAAACCTAAATCTACTTCACAACTTTGCAAAGTAGATGATAGAGTAGGTGGTATCGGCATTGATTATATGCAGAACCTGCAACTACCGGTAATTTCTGTCCAGGAATCTTTCTATTTAAGACAACTCATCGTTAATGTCCTATATGTTCCTAAACTGAAAGATGATAAGGTAACATTCTATGTGTATCACTAGGAAACAGGAATTAACAGCCCTATTTATAGACGGCCCTCAAAACGGTTCTTAAGGCTGCCTTATTTGAGGTGGTTTCGGTCCTTTATCGAACTGTTCATTTTATGGTCAATATTAATGCCTTCCTTAAAGAAGGAATACTTGAGTAATTGTTTACATTGGCAACGTCGCATTTTTCTGTCAATCCTGTCGACGACGTTTGTTTTTCTGGCTTTCTTAGGTTAGTGTATTAAATATAATAATTTAATAATAAAATCGAAAATGACTGCAAATTTAGAAAAAAAGTTTTATTTTCTTAATGAAAAAATGCTGTTGTGTAGTTTAGTTTATACCTGTAAAGATATTGTGGAAAATAAGAAAACGGATTCCGTTAGTATAAGGGGAAAACAAGAAGCCTGGATAAAAATTTGTCAGCTGTATAATGCAAACAGCGAGGTAACAAAAAGAACCCCAAAACAGGTAAGGAAGCTTTCAGACAATATAAAACAGAAGTAAGCATTCTTAGTTTTCGTGAATGTCTTTAATAAAAAAATGTAATTTTCGAAGCAATATTTGAGGTTAAAACAGTAAAAGTAGATTATTTTCTTGTAGAACTAGAAAGTCTGATTCGGAAAGAAAACATCAATTTTTGAAAACAGGTTGTGGGCCTCCACCAAAAGAGGACAATGACCCTATAAAAAACACGTTCGATCTATCGTCCCCTCAATAAATTATTAAATAAAAAATAAATTTGACAGCATTGCAGTTTTTGAAAATAAAGACTTTAAAGAGCCGGAAAACCTACAAGACGAGTTACAAGAAAAGAACTACACCCTTTAAAACCTTTCAGTCAAGTTCTTGACCATGATTACGACAACAGTAGTGCTAAAGCTGAAAAAAGCAAAGGCAAAGCACATAAAACTTAATACAATATAGTTTTCACATTACAGACAATTTAATTTTTTATACTGTAGGTAAATAATATAATAAAAATAGAATATAAAATAGATTTATGGTTGTTTTGTCTGTGGAGTTCACAAAAAATATGACGCGTTCGTTCGGCGTCTTCCGACAAAGGGACGATACATGGCGGCCGCTTTTTGATATGATATGTTCGGCGAAAATGATAAAATTGCAGAATTCAGAAGGAATTTATCAGTTTGGAAGTACACTTTGGTTTGGATTTTGTCCAGCAAAAGTTTTACCTTTTGTACCTTGTTGTTTTCTCTACTTCGATTGCGATTCCGATTTCCGATTGTGTATTGTGGTGATTAAAACATTATTTTCTTTAGTTGAAAGATAGAAGGTAAGTAATTTTTTGATACACTTAATAACCAGATATTATAATATAACTACTTTAAAAAATGCTAAATTATTGATAAATTTGAAAATGAAAATAATAGCGATTGGGATTAAAATAAAAAGACGCTCCATTTTATTACGTATAATTTTTCGTTTCAGAACTTAAAGTATGGTACATACCTAGTTTACTTTTTTAAGAACATATAACATATTATTATTTTAATAATTATTATTAACATTAATTTGTATTTTATTTTTTTTAAACATTATATGAACAACTCTAATGGATTATATTAAAGTTTCTTTATTTTCAGATGTCCAATAGAAAGACGAAACGATTGTCTGGAGCACAATACAAAAAACGGAAATTACAAAAAGAAGAAGATAAAAGAAAATTATGCGGATCTTTGTATAAATTCTTAAAAACTGAACCACTTGAACCAGTTTCGTCAACATCGTCACAGAGTGGGGTCAGTGGGGATATTTTTCAAAATGAGGACATGAATGCAGAGGATCCACCTTCCAGGGTAAGTGAGCCTGAAGAAAGTAGGTATCCTCTAGGGCACCCTGATACAGAAGAAGACAATACCTTGCTTGGTATTGGTAAGCAACAACAACAACAAGAAACGCATCTAATAGATCATGAACTAAATTTAATTAAAATCTCAAAGGACGCTGTCCCAGAGCCAGAGCCTCATCCTCCATCTGATTCTGATTGCTTTGATGTCAGCGACCCGTTTACCTGGCCTGACATTTTACAGAATCAGGTCATCGAACTGATAGTACAAAATGAATTTGTACAGTTAGAAAAAAGTACCCTGCTGATGAAACTGGAAGGAAATTTTCTTCAAGCCAGTATTTTCGAATTTTGCCAAATGGAGAAAAAATTAAAAGAGTTTGGTTAGTGTATTCATGTAGAGCAAATAGCGTATTCTGTTTTTGTTGTAAAATATTTTGTAAAGAAGTGTTTCAGCTGAACAGCAAAATGGGTTGTTCTGATTGGCGACACCTATCACATATTTTGTCTAAGCATGAATGCTCCATGCATCATCTGCAAGCTAATAAAAAATGGGTTGAGCTAAAAAGTTCGTTAATTAAAAAATGTACTATTGACAAAGAACAGCAAAATTATTTTCAATTTGAGAAGGAACGCTGGCGTTCTATCTTAACAAGGCTTATTGCCATTATTCAATTTTTAGCAGGGCAATCCTTAGCATTTCGTGGACAAAGTTCCGTCTTATACGAGCAAAACAATGGTAATTTTTTAAAAGCTGTTGAAATGACAGCAAAATTTGACCCCGTGATATCTGATCATATAAAAAGAGTAACAAAAACAAAAGAATCCAATAGTAAGATGACCCACTATTTGGGGAATCATTTTCAAAACGAGATCATAAGTTTACTTTCAAAAAATATTTGCCGTCATTTTACGAAGTTATTAAAAAATGCTAAATATTTTTCTGTTATTTTAGATGCTACTCCAGATGTAAGTCATACTGAGCAAATAACATTTGTAGTCAGATTTGTAGATTGTAACGAAGAAAATGTTGAAGTAAAGGAATGTTTTTTGGGGTTTTATCCTATTTTAGATACAACAGGAGAGGGAATGTTTAACCTTTTAGTTAACGATCTTTTGCCTAAGTTTGATCTAGATGTTCAAGATATGAGAGGTCAAGGATATGATAACGGATCCAATATGTCCGGTAAACATATTGGTCTACAACAAAGGGTGAAAAATATTAATTCTAGAGCTATATTTGTTCCTTGCGCCGCTCACACGCTAAATTTGGTGGTAAACGATTCCGCTAAAATATCACATGAGACAATAAATTTTTTTAATATCGTTCAGGAACTCTATGTATTCTTTTCTTCTTCGACTTATCGTTGGGATATTTTAAAAAGAAATGTTAAGAATTTAAATCTTACATCAGTAAGTGATACGAGATGGGAGAGCAGGGTTAAAGCACTGAGACCACTTCGCAATCAACTTGGCAGCGTATGTAAAGCTTTAGCAGACCTCATAGAAGATGATTCAAGAGATGCAAAAACTAAACATACTGCCAACTGTTTACTAGAAAAACTTAAATCATTTACCTTTATTTGTAGTTTGGTCATATGGAACGATTTACTGGCCAAAATTGACGTCGTCAGTAAAATGTTGCAAAACCAAACTATAAATATGAATCAGTGCGTAACGTCATTAAACAAGTACTTACCTTCATAAACGAAATGCGATCCGACCAAATTTTGACAACCTATTTAGAAATTTCAACTACTTTAGCTAAAGAAATTGACGTAGAGTCCGTTTTTCCTCAAGTTCGCATAAGACGAAAAAAGACTCAATTTAGTTATGAAGCTTCAGACGATGTGTTAACTAACGAAAAGGAGACATTTAAAATAAACTTCTATTACACTGTAATAGATAGAGCCCGTATATCATTAGAAGAAAGATTTCAATGTTTATCGCATTGTAACAATTTTTTCAACTTTTTATTGCGCTTTCATGACATGGCACCCGACGATTTGAAACAAAAATGCATTGAGCTTGAATTGGCATTTACACAAGGTGAATCAAAAGATGTAATTGGAGAGGAACTTTATTTTGAATTAACAACATTTAAATCTTTAACAGATGTAAAGCAGCCGATCGAGATTTTAAAATTTATTTACACTAATAATTTATTATCGTCATTCCCCAATTTAGTTGTAAGTTTGCTAATATTTTTAACTTTGCCAGTAACAGTTGCATCCGGAGAGCGATCATTTTCAAAATTAAAAATAATAAAAAACTATCTGAGATCTACCATGTCACAGGAACGACTCACAAATTTAGGCATAATATCGATTGAAAATGACATCTGTGAAAAGTTAAATCACTCGCAACTTATTGACGAGTACGCATCTATAAAAGCCAGAAAAATATTTATTTAATAAAGTAGAAAGATATTTCTTTTTTTTTCCCACAGCAACCCAGACTGGGAGTGTGATTATGAGTTTTGTTATTTTGTTTGTTTTACCTTTATATTTTTGTTATAGAGTATTAAGTTTTTATTTACTTTTATTTTGTATTAGAAAAAGAGATTAAAGTTTTGGTTCATATTTTGTTTTATTGGTTGTTAAATATTACTTAATATTTAAATAAATAATACTTTAAAAAATTTAGTTGTTTTAAATATACGGGCGGCCTAGGGGGCGGCTTTTCGATGCTCTGCACAAAGGCGGCAGAGGGGCTAGGAACGGCCCTGAGATCAGCTAATGGAGTTAAGAGGTAGTTTTTTACCATGTAGCCACTATCAACTAAAAAAATATTTACCATAACATTATCACCCCTTAAAATTGTTTAAAAATGTAATTTTTTTACCAGTTTCGTGAATATAATTTCAGTTAGTAAATATAATAAAAAGTAATATGTAAGTAGGGTAAAGGGAGGTAATTTGGTGATATAGGTAAGTTCGTGACAATTCTTTAAGCCTATACCACTATCATACCTACCGAGACAGACGAATGAAACAGCGCGCTGTGGCTAGCCACAAGATAGGAAAGGATAGTTATACTCCGCGTCCTTGAAAACAACGGCCACGGTAGTTCTCAGAAAACGAGAACGTTTGTGTCGCCATTATTTTATGCTGTTAGATTATCTGTCGTATTTATTCGAAATTTTTATGTATATTTAATTGGAGAAGGAATATAAATAAATAAATTAGTTCGTAATTTGTTGAAAACTATACCACTCTTATGGTAAAACATCTGTCACATGATAAAAATATAGGGGTAAGTAGTGTCTTAGCATTTTAAACGTTTTCTTAACAATTTTAAGATTATTTTTATGCATTTTGGAGGGAATGATTTTAGTATTTTTTTTTTTGGTCTTATTTAAAGGTTAAATAAAATATACCCACTAAAAATTTAAATAAGGATGGAGTCAAGGATTGACTTTTATGTTTTTTGTCACGATAGGGCTAAATTTATTTTTTATCACCAACATACCTATATCGGATTTAGTTTTAATAGACTTCTTCTTTTTTAGTAAAGAAATGGAACACAATAAAGGGAAATATCGAAAGTATGAAGGAGAAGCACTCAAGAGAGCACTGCTTTTAATAAAAAATGAAGGGAAGACCATATATTACGCTTCCAAGCATACTGGTGTGCCCTGGAGTACCCTTAAAACATACGTTTCCAGGGAAGATGAGTCAGTACGTAAACTGGGAAGACCGTTCGCTTTACCAAGTGAATTGGAAGTAAAATTTTTTAATTTTGTTATTGAAATGCAGGAGCTTGGGTTTGGCCTAACAGTTCTTCAGATACGGAAGCATGCATATGACCTTGCTAAAATGGCCGATCGTGAGAATTTCATGAACTCTGACAAAAAAAGTGCAAGTAAGTGGTGGTGGAATGGATTTAAAAAGAGGCATGGGCTTAGCTTACGAGTTCCAGAAAACTTACTGCTTACCGAGCTTCGATGGCTAACCTCAGATTATTCAGGACTTCTACAATAAATTAGATAACTTGGCGACAAAACTAGACATTAAGGATAATCCAGATCGCATATGGAACTGTGACGAAACTGGCATGCCTTATTTCGTGAAACCATCTAGAGTCGTTACATCCATTGGAAAGAAATATGTGTATAGTAGAGCGTATGCTGAAAGGGGTCAAACTCACACCTTACTAGCTTGTGTGTGCGCAAATGGCACCTGGATTCCACCCATGATAATATTTAAAGGTGTGAGATGGAACGATATCCTTAAAACAGATTCTTTGCCTAACTCTTTGGTAAAACTGTCCCCCAAAGGATGGATTAATTCAGAGCTGTTTTTAGAGTGGTTTCGATTTTTTATTGCCTCTATACCACAGGAACGACCTGTTATTCTTTTTATGGATTCTCACTCTGCCCACGTTGGTCCACAGATTATTGAAGCAGCAAGGGATAATCAAATATATATATTGACATTTCCTGCTCATTGTACGCATATAGTACAGCCACTAGACGTGGGAATTTTTAAGTCCTTAAAGAGTAACTGGCGTCAAAGTTTAAATTACTACATGAGGGATAATCCATCAGATCCTCCTAACAAAACAAACTTTCACACCATTTTAAACCCAGCCATTATTAGTAGTTTTACTTCAAAAAACATAACCAACGCTTTCACGAAAACAGGAATATGTCCACTAAATAGGGAAGAAGTTTCAGCAGAGGCGTTGAGGCCATCAGAACTCACAAACAGACCTCAGCCTCCCAATTCTAGCATTACTTCTAATGCATCCAGTCCAGCCACAGAAGTTGAAATTCATAAAACTTTGGATATTGACCAAATCTTAAAATACCCCAAAGTCACAGAGAGAAAATTGAAGGTAAAGGCAAGAGACTCCAGTGCAAAATGTCTAACGCAGATTCAAGGTCCAACAAAAAATGCTTTAATTACTGTCTTAGCCTCTACGCCAGTATCAGCAGCTGACAATGCCATGCCATCAACATCAAAAGGGATAAAATCAAGTAATCGCTCTTCATGTGCAGTGTCTACTACCTCAATAGTGACATCTAAAGCCATTGCCTCAACATCAAGAGGAACCACAAACCGAAAAAAAAAAATCAAACTTAGTAATGAGGACTGGGAGTGCGGAGCATGTGCTAAATTGTATTCTGATGATGCCAAACAAAAAAATGGAGCGGAATGGATCCAGTGCTCCTTCTGTCTTGTACCTTATCACAATGATTGTCTTGGAGCTACCTCGCAGGACTTTGAAGAACAATTATATTTTAGATGCGGCCTTTGCTACTGAATCATTTCTGTCCTTTCCTATCATAAATAATATATTTTCAATTTCGAAACAATAAGTCTTAGTATTTTTTTGAATAAAACGTTGTTAAAAGATATTACTTTCTATTACTTCACTTTATCACCAAATTAAATACCCGTATCGCCAAAATACCTTACAACGTCACCAAATTACCTGACCTTCCCCCACCACCATTAAAATTAAACAAAAATTTTAGAATAAATATTGTTATATATATATTAGCCTATTGGGTGTATAGTTTAGATATCAAACCAGCACATATTCTAATATAGACATTTTTACTTCATTATTAACATATATTAAAACTGTTTTCTTTTTTTATCACCAACATATCTCCCTTTACCCTATATACCTACCCAATAGTATGCAATTTGAAAATTCATTATTTTGGAACCGTCGTCGTAACCTCAAATTGTCAAAAATAGTAGAATCATGTGTGGAATCTGGCCACCTAGCAGCCTCAGATTCGAAGCACCAACAGCTTGCACATGTATTGAGAAGTACCCTTTTATATTTCTAAATATCGCAGGACCCTCTCCTCCTAAAGAAAAAAAGAAAAGGTAATATGCTAAATTTTAACTTAAGTTAACTGGAGATTACATTCTTATGTGGTTCCCATTAACACAACCAATTACCCGAGGGAAAAACGCTTTTCAATTAAAAATTAGTTTGTGACTGCAACATACTATCTTGCAAAGGCATTTTAACAAGTTGTGGGTAGAGTCTGGCGAATGCAAGCGTTACTTTGACAATAGTTCTGGATGTAGTAGAAATCTCCCTCCCTACATAATCCGCTATAGTAACCAAATGTCGTGCACAAACATAGAACCTTAGTGCTGCAAGGAACTGGCCAATTGGTGCTATACTATTGTTCCTGAAAGTAAACGCTGATGAGCATCACTTTACTAAATTTAAATACACTTTATTTGCAAATCATTATCAAATTCTCCATCTTCTTTTATGAGATTAAGTAAATGTAAAATAGTCTTCTTAGTGAAGCAAAAATGCCTAAAAAACGTTAAATTATCCAATTCATAAAAATAATGTTTTCTATTATAGATCTTGCGCGGATATCCAAAATCAAGAATATCTAGAATTTCCTTATCGTCGTTTATAAACACATCTTTTACAAAATCCATTTTAAAACCCAGAAAAAATACAATCGATATGCCAAAGCTAACAACATATGTCTCGGCACCACATATATTTCGAGATAATCATTGATTAACGTTTTAATCAATATTTGGGTGAACGGTACGAACGGGCCTAATTATTTTAAGCTAAAGAAAAAATCATGCGGCACTACTCTGTCAGCCGTTTAAATATCATACGACTGTGATTCTTCTATATGGTGTGCAACCGTTTTTACACATTGAATTGCGGCATTGACCAATCAAATGTGCTAGTCTTCTAATCCCGCCCACAAATTTCGAGACAAACTTGTCAAGTCCATATTGACTTTCTTACGAGGAGCCGTCTATGAGAAATCTACTTCTAATTTCAATGCAAGGGGGCAAGTGAATTGATCGTACCCCAATTTGCTTCCCGTTTCAATTAACTTCTTATAAACGATAATATGTTAACATCTTTGAAATCAGGAAAAAAAGCTCTATCGGCCTGTCAAAAAATATATATCGTGTACCATTTAAAAAATCAAAGTTTATATGTCTGATCCGGGAAAACGTAGGACCTTGCATATCGCAACTTATTACCACACAAACATTTTATAAGTTTCAACTAACTTTTGTTATTAAAGACTTTTTCCTAAACGGCAAAGATAAAAGTTAAGACCCCCCCCCCCCCCATTAACTAACTAACAGTTAATAGATAACCTAACGTGAACTAGCCATTTTTGGGAAATAATTGATGTTCAGGTGGAGCTCGTAGTGTGTTTTTGGGTATTTTCGAACAGTTGTAGAAGCAACACATTTTCTCGAAAAGTTACCACCATTATCGGAGACAAAAAACGAGTGTATGTACCGTTAAATAATTTTCCCAGTTCATCGGGAAAGAAAATCAGGTTTTAAGAATCCGCATCGGATACATTCATTAAAGAACAAAGTTCCATTTAAGGTAAATTTTACAAAATAAAATTTATTCGCTGCATATTATTCAGAAATCAACTGCACAATAATCCACTTATTATGAACTCGAATCCGCTTTCGCAAAACTCAATAAGTGTGTATTTTAGTGTGGTACAACATCGGAAGCTAGGTAATGAATTAAAAAATTGATGTGAATAATATCTATTACCTACGATCTTCATTTAGTATCATTTAACTAATGATTATATTTGGTAAAAATTCAGTTACAAAAGTGAATTAAACAACATTTTACAATTAATTTACGAGCTGCATCTACATTTTTATAAAAACATTAAAAATATGTTGGCTGAGTTTATGACGCGCAACACTGGTATAAATTAGGACTCTCATATTTTTACTTTATATTATGCTTTCGAGGCTTTGGGTTTTATGTAAATTATTATGGCTTTTATTACTTTCCATAGGCTAATTTACATACGATAGCTAGAGTCGGTAGTTTTGGGCCAAAATTTGTTAAAAATTACATATTATAATTTATTATAAAATGCTAGTTATTTGTATATCCAGTATGCGAAAGCATGTTTTGGCGCACGTGGATTAGATTTGATATAGTCAGAGATATTTTTCCAATAAGCTGGTTTTTTTCTTAATGGAACAAGAATTATTATTATTTCTTTTTTGTGTTTTACCTCTTAAAATTAATCTATAAGACTAGCCATTAATATTTTTTAAATTAATCTTAAAACTAAATACACATACTTGTCAACTAAAATTTATCAATTAATGTCCTTGAGATTGTTTAAGCTGGAGGATAAACCTTCACTCGCGTTTCGTGCTATGCTTTTAACAGTTTACATACTAAATAAGACCCATTGGTTTGGTTCTCTTCAGTCTTTGGACTTGGTGTTAATTCTCCAGCAGATGTAGAGCTTGTGCGTTGATATGTAGGTTAAGTCGGGCTTCATGCTTACAGGCAAAGCTTTTAATCTTTTCTTTCACTATTGCAATTCCAAGATCTCGATGAAGATTATGGTTGCGGACATACCAAGGAGTATTCACTATGTTACGCAGCACTATGTTCTGGGACGTCTTTATCGATTTGGTATTGCTATCACAGGTACAGTCACAAAGCTAAATAAGGTAAATCCACACCGGCTTAAAATCCTGGTTGTAAATAAGCATTTTATTGCAGATTGATGGTTCTGAATATGTTCCTAGAAGCCAATTATCTTGTTTAAAATTTTAAATGTAGTTAAATTTTCTAGTGAAGTTTTCATGATATTGATCAACTGCGAGAATAGCAATGTCATCAGCGAATGTGGCTATAGTCGTGTGATGTACGATTAACCCTTATGTAGTGCATAACACTATTTGTCATGTCAAGGCGAATCTCCATCCATTATTATGTAAATATACAGAACTATAGGTTCAAGTAGGAATAAGAGTATCATGTATAAACTAATACTATTAGATTGTTAATATATCAACTAGGTTATTATGTCAACTGTAATGTAATGTTTATATGCATTTTTGTATTACATAAATACTAAAGATAATTAATGCGAGAGAATATACAAGACTGATTTCATTCCAAGACCATTTTCAACCAACAAAACACCACATGACGATCCTGCCAGTCGTAGCCTAAAACGCTACGTTGGTTACCAGTCGTGGCGTTCAGAGTTACATGATAAAAGCATCCCTATATTGACCATAACCAAGACCATCCAAACGGACAATAGACCTCCGCTATTGTCAGGTATCAAGCAGAAACTTAGAGACGACGAAGCCCGCAGCCCAGCAACTCATAAACATTGAACTGCACAGCCCCGCAGTTGCACAGTCCACAATTCGGTAGCTACAGGTACACAGTCCCGCAGTCATATGGCCCTCTGAACATAAGTAATGTAAGTTATAGTAATAGGCATATTTTATGTATGTGATTGATTTTATTTTTTTATTATTGAACGTTAAGTGTAGAAATAAGTGCTAATGAAAAGTTTGGTAGAATTGTACGATATTACAGTAAAATTTTATGAAAGAGTGCGTAAAAACCGCAAGACCGCCGTGAAGATCAAACTCACAACATAAACAATTTCAAAGCAATTGACAGTTATCTTGTGAAGACAAAAGAAATTTTCTTAAAAAGATTAGAAAGTTTAGTTCAGAAAGAAAGTATTAACAAAGAATTAGGTACTAGGAATTTATGAAAAATGTGTAAAAAATTCGATTTGCGAACAGCAGCATTCTTGTTGTCAGAAATGGATAGCACCGAGAGAGCTACTAACCAGCTGTTATATGCTATATAATTGTATAGGCAAAGACGGTAAAGCATTCTTAATTAAATATGTTTTAAAACTTAAATTAGGTCAAAGCGCAAAGTTACGATCAGATAATACGTATGATAATGTAGAAGTTTTACTTCAGGATATGAGAACCCAATTAACATCTAAGAAATCTGCGGCAGTTTTATTTACCCAATTAGACTCCGCGATATAAAATTCAAAAACCATTGATGATTACTCTAAAATTATTAAGCAACTCTTAGTAGATTTAACGGTAGCACAAGCCAATCAGGATAATAACAATAACGCTGTACCTATTTTGCGCAAGGTAAACGAAAAGCAAGCAATAAATGCATTTTTAAACGGGTTAAGAAATAACGATTTAGGTTAGTCCAGGTTAGCAATTGGTAAACATCTCCAGTTCTTCCTCTGGCGCAAGAGTATTTCATATGGAAGCGCTAAATAATCGGTTTAACCCCTCGACGAGAGGCTACCGTGTAAACCGAGGCAAATTAAATTTCTATCAAAACAATTCCAATGCTAATAGACATTATTAATTCTTTTAAGTCGGAATATTCATCTTCCCGCTGGATTACAAAAAGTCGGTTAGAGATATAGGATGTTAAGATCTCTACAAACTGCTTAGAAAGTATTTTAATTAATTTGTATATCAAACCTTATCGAACGATTGTGCAACATCTAATACTGCGGAACACACTTAATTTGCCTCAACCGCACATTCAATCAGTTCGGCGATTCAATGCATTTGATCAATCGTTGAATGTCTCTGCCTAAATCTGAATTGAGTTGAGTTCAGAATTAGATTATTATTATTAAGCGGTGGTTTACCCGGTTTGGTAACATTATTACTTCTGCATATTTTCAACAAGTAGGTACATGTTTTAAACAAATAGCTTCATCATTAAGATATGTGATTATGGTAGCTGTTTAAAAATTTCGCTAGAGATTACTTAATCCTGGTGCTTTTTTCGGATTTAAGTTTAATCTCATCTTCTCTGCTACTTCCTTTACAGTAGCATAAGCTCTGATTTCTGATTTTTGATTGTCAGTCTCTGCCAGGAGATTATCCACTTGTACTAGGTATTGTAAAAATGTCAAAGAGGTGCTAAGCAAACTAAGATCGCCTTTTATTCATTATAGCTAGACCATAGACCTACACCCTTCCTGATAGGAGGTAGCGGAGTTATTGGTCTCTTGATCTTTCTGGTGGATTTCCAACGAGAATAGTTAGTATCCTTATCTGTAGACAAACTTTGTAGATAAGAAATTGTTGTTTTTTCATTGAGCTTTTTCCTTCTCCCCCCTTCTGAGCTTCTGAGATTTGCGATTCAAAATAGTTCTGTCAGGTTTCAACTGGATAATTTATTCCTTTGGTCATATGAACAACTTCTTTGATGTTATTGAACGCAGCTTCCTGGATAAGTCTGATAAAGTTTTCAGCCTCTTCTTCCAGTTGCTCGGTTGTGCGCAAATAAATATTCAAGTTTCTAATATTTTTGATAGTTCAGGTTAGTTTCTGATGGATTCTAAAACTTTCCCAATCAGTGGTTTTATATACAAGAGTAGGTGCCCGGCGGTTTTTTTAATTATCCTCTCACTCAATGTTAAAATGACAGCCGAATGGTCGAAATCCAGGTTACAGTTTTTATCGACCTCAATGAAGTGGGCTGATAATTTCCTTGATAAAAAAAATTCTGTTGAATGGTAATTACAACCAGTTCAATCCACGTGCTTAACATTAAGTCGCCACCTACAATAAATCTTTCGCCGGGATGTTGAAGGATAATCTTGGAATTTTTCTTTAATTTATATATGCTAGATTTTTTGTTTTTATCACTTTTGGCTTTATTGTTTTTGCTAAGTTTGCCTAAGGAGTTACTAGTTTTGTAAGCTACATTTATATTAAGAGAATTTAGAAATTTACCTAATGTTTTGCTAGGAGGTCTAAAGAAAGTAAGAAGTTTAAATATGTGAGAAGAGGTATCAACTTTTAGCAAAGACTCAGTCAAAAGCTTTTTGTAAGTTTTTTTTTCAAGATTCGATCAATTATATTTAAGTTATAGCCATTATTAGATTTAATTTGTTTTATAATGTTTAGTTCTTTTAGAAAATAGATTTTGTTTAAAGGGTGAGTTGCTAGTCTATGGATCATACTGTGGAACGATGCTAATTTGTGTTGTATAGGGTGGCAAGACAGTATCTGTATGAGACACACATATTTCTCATTTTCTCTTTTAATATTCAAATCGAGAAAGTTAATACAGCTGTTAGTCTCTTGTTCTATTGTAAACTTGATAATATTATGTGAGCTATTAATATATTCTAAAAAGATTTTTAACCGTCTGTCAGTTCCTAGAAAACAAGTTTGCAAGCATCATATTTTAAAAACTTGTTTTGAACTACCTCATGTTGAATCGTATGTGTTACATGACAGACTGAGATGTTAAGATGGTGAAGCGGTCAAACATTTGGCCTGGTTCACTTTAAGCAAAGTGCAGATGTGATGTCACATACTGTCATTATTCTGCCAAAACGGCGATTTTCAAGCTGACGTACAGTGGGACCTAATCCCAAAAACCTGACCAGAAATCAAACAATTTTTGAGAGCAATTTCGAACATAAAATCTAAAAATAATGTGTGAACTATCAAAACACAAGAAAGTTCATAATAATAAATTAACAAAATAAAAATATTACTAACACTATTCAAAAATAGGATAGCATATACCAATGTCGTTCTGAACTATAACATAATATTTTTTATGGAAGTAGTCCATCTCACAGTGGAGTAATATTTTAAGTGAGGAATGAAACACAAAGTCTGCTCCACTAATTTAATAAAAAAGTTCAGATCAACATCCCAAACATGTTTCGAAGGTATAAACCTTCATCTTCAGTGGGTAATTATTAAGATGTTATTTATGAAGAGACCAATGACATTGTTAAATTTATTTAAACTGAAAAGGGAAGGAAAAAAAACACAAAATTAGACAATGTAAAAACAGCCAAGGCGTCATCAATAAAAGTTTAAGTGATTAGGAAAAGATATTTTGTAAAATATGGTGATTAATATAAAACCGCAACCAAAGTAAAATAAAGTCAAGTTAGAGACTTACCCAATGTTGCAGAAAAATTTTTTTAAAAAGACATATGTAAATTTAATTAGGTAACTAACACATATTAAAATTAAAGTAAAATTAACCAATTGAAGTTAGTTTAAAATGAATTTAGTTTTATTTTAATATTGTTGAAAAACCCAAATTTTACTGGGAAATTGTAATAGGGTACGACCATCATGGTGGAGTCGTACCAAATGGTAGGTAAAAATTTTTATTTAGTTAAAGTATGAATGGATAATTCTATTTATTTTTTATATATAATTAAAAAAAAACGGTTAAAATCAACGCACTGCGACAATGTCAAAGGTTATCTGTTTAGACAAATGGAGTAACAACTAAATAAAGAAGGAAGATGTACACTGTATGTTAGAAAAGGTATGATATGAACTAATATAAAAATATAAAAACTAAAAAATCTTAAAAACATCGACATCTCTTAAAGCATTATAATATCATAATGGATGAGTAAGGCAAAGTTAGGACGCCAGTCACAAGAGAGCGTAAAATGTTAATATTATAGTAATCTAATCTGTCAGTAAGGTTTTTGTTTTTTTCAATGATTTTGAGATGTTCATTGACTCTGGTTATGATCTTCCTACCACTCTGACCTATGTAACAAGTATTACAACCTGGATGAGAACAGGAAATGGCATATATACCTGACCTATCCAAAGTAGATATTTTGTCTTTGGATTGCACTACAAAACTACGTAAGTTGGTTTGAGTTTTAAAACTAATGTTAATATTATATGATCTAAAGATGTCTTGGATTTTGTAGGAAATATTGTTGAGGAATGGTAGTGAAAAATATCTCAATTGTTGTTTTTGGATTGGTAAACATAGTTTCTTGTTGAGAGATCTAGACAGATGTTTATAATAAAGTTTATTTATGAAATATGGTGGATAATGGTTATTGTAAGCTATTTGTTTGATCAAATTAAGTTTGGATTTGAAGTTTTTATGGGAAAGAGGGATGTTAAATAATCTGTGAAAGAAACTGTTAAATGCAGCTGTTTTATGGCTATGTGGATGGTTAGAATGAAAAGGAATGACCAGGTCGGTACTCGTAGGTTTATGGTAAATACCAAATTGTAATTTATTATTTTCTTTTTGAATGAGTAGGTCTAGGAAGGGAATGGAATTATTTGATTCGATTTCCATGGTAAATTCTATAGAAGGATGTAATGTGTTGAGGAAGTTAAAAAACGATTGTAATTCAAGAAGGGACCCTGTAAATATAACCAAAGTATCGTCAACGTATCTAGAGAAGTGGATGACCTTCGAGAAAAGAGGATGTGCTTCAATTTGTGATTCTAAACTTGCCAAAAAAATTTCTGCTAAGAGAGGACTAAGAGGTGAACCCATACCTAAACCTGTTTGTTGGGAAAAATAAAATAAAAAAAAAATAATAAAAATAATAAAAATAAAATAATTTGCAAATTATATCCAATGAATCCACAAACCCCTCTTTTGTATGGTTTGCCTAAAATCCATAAGTTAGACATTCCAATACGCCCAGTTGTACGCTACTCTGGTTCTCCTACTCATAAACTGGCTTCTTGGCTAAACTCCATTTTAACAGACTTAACTGATTTTTCTAGTAGGTTTGCTGTAAAAAACTCATATGAATTAACTAACAAATTAAAGAATATTAACATTCCTGAACATTCTATTTTGGTTTCGTTTGATGTTAAAAATTTATTCCCCAGTATACCTCCTACCATTATGCTTGTTAGAGACCTCTTATTCTCTAATCACTCCATTTTCACACATCATGTACTTAATATTTGCCTCTTATTAGATACGGTTCTCAAACAAAACTTTTTCCAATTCAATAATAGATATTTTTCCCAACAAACAGGTTTAGGTATGGGTTCACCTCTTAGTCCTCTCTTAGCAGAAATTTTTTTGGCAAGTTTAGAATCACAAATTGAAGCACATCCTCTTTTCTCGAAGGTCATCCACTTCTCTAGATACGTTGACGATACTTTGGTTATATTTACAGGGTCCCTTCTTGAATTACAATCGTTTTTTAACTTCCTCAACACATTACATCCTTCTATAGAATTTACCATGGAAATCGAGTCAAATAATTCCATTCCCTTCCTAGACCTACTCATTCAAAAAGAAAATAATAAATTACAATTTGGTATTTACCATAAACCTACGAGTACCGACCTGGTCATTCCTTTTCATTCTAACCATCCACATAGCCATAAAACAGCTGCATTTAACAGTTTCTTTCATAGATTATTTAACATCCCTCTTTCCCATGAAAACTTCAAATCCGAACTTAATTTGATCAAACAAATAGCTTACAATAACCATTATCCACCATATTTCATAAATAAACTTTATTATAAACATCTGTCCAGATCTCTCAACAAGAAACTATGTTTACCAATCCAAAAACAACAATTGAGATATTTTTTACTACCATTCCTCAACAATATTTCCTACAAAATCCAAGACATCTTTAGGTCATATAATATTAACATTAGTTTTAAAACTCAAACCAACTTACGTAGTTTTGTAGTGCAATCCAAAGACAAAATATCTACTTTGGATAGGTCAGGTATATATTTCATTTCCTGTTCTCATCCAGGTTGTAATACTTGTTACATAGGTCAGAGTGGTAGGAAGATCATAACCAGAGTCAATGAACATCTCAAAATCATTGAAAAAAACAAAAACCTTACTGACATAAACTCTAAATCGACTTTTGCCAATCATGTTATCAATGCTAACCATTCTTTTGATCTCCATACTAGTACTAAGGTGCTTCATGTTTGTGATAAGGGGACTACGATGAATCTGTTGGAGATCCTTGAAATCCAGAAATCTATTAACAATCCCTCTTTACACTGCATTAACGATCAGATTAACTTTACTTGTCTAACATTTTTCAATGCTCTAAAATTCTTAAATAATTAAAACATAACCTTATTTTTTAACTATCATTTCATCTCATGACACCACGGTTTTCATAAATACCCTGTTATATTGCTCCATCTTTGTTCCGTTAATGGTACCTCGTATTTCATACATCCTAGTTCCCTGTCATGATTTACCTTTATAAACATTTTTAGATTACTATAATATTAACATTTTACGCTCTCTTGTGACTGGCGTCCTAACTTTGCCTTATTCATCCATTATGATATTATAATGCTTTAAGAGATGTCGATGTTTTTAAGATTTTTTAGTTTTTATATTTTTATATTAGTTCATATCATACCTTTTTTAACATACAGTGTACATCTTCCTTCTTTATTTAGTTGTTACTCCATTTGTCTAAACAGATAACCTTTGACATTGTCGCAGTGCGTTGATTTTAACCGTTTTTTTGAATTATATATAAAAAATAAATAGAATTATCCATTCATACTTTAACTAAATAAAAATTTTTACCTACCATTTGGTACGACTCCACCATGATGGTCGTACCCTATTACAATTTCACAGTAAAATTTGGGTTTTTCAACAAATTTAAAATAAAACTAAATTCATTTTAAACTAACTTCAATTGGTTAATTTTACTTTAATTTTAATATGTGTTAGTTACCTAATTAAATTTACATGTCTTTTTAAAAAAATTTTTCTGCAACATTGGGTAAGTCTCTAACTTGACTTTATTTTACTTTGGTTGCGGTTTTATATTAATCACCATATTTTACAAAATATCTTTTCCTAATCACTTAAACTTTTATTGATGACGCCTTGGCTGTTTTTACATTGTCTAATTTTGTGTTTTTTTTCCTTCCCTTTTCAGTTTAAATAAATTTAACAATGTCATTGGTCTCTTCATAAATAACATCTTAATAATTACCCACTGAAGATGAAGGTTTATACCTTCGAAACATGTTTGGGATGTTGATCTGAACTTTTTTATTAAATTAGTGGAGCAGACTTTGTGTTTCATTCCTCACTTATAACATAATCATTAGGATCGTTAACGTAAAATAGAAACCAGACAAATTTAGTGTGTTAAAAAGAATAGAAATTTAGAAATGTTTGAAAACACGTTGGTTATATAGGCAGGTACAAACTATTTGAAATGCTTGGAGAACCAACGAATTTATCGTAAAACAACAACTAAAGAAATATAAAATATTCATCCTAACTGCAGTTTTATTTTCCATCTAATAAATTAAATCTACAACAATATTTCACGACCCCAATAAAAATCACGACGTAAAAATTGCGAAAAATCTCCCGAACAACCGAAGTGTAAAGGAGGATATATTTTCTAATAAAGCAGTGGAGTGTTTCCTATTTGGCTTTTTCGCGGCTGGCTGCTACGAGATTGTCATATTTATTCTACGAATATAAGGTGCTATTTTATGCTATGAATTATGCATTAAGCTGTAAATTATGTGATTTTTGGTCGATTGTTTTTGATTTGGAATTTGAAAAGAATAAGAACTTCCATACCCTTTATTATTAGGCCTAGCACGAACAGTGTCGGCTAACGTTCTTTGGTGAATATTTTGTTCAATGGGACCAACATGTTTTTATATAGGCAAGGGTCCCCGCAGCGGCCGATGCAAGAGGGGGCGTGAAATTACGTGCCCCCCCTCTTATAAACTTAAAAAGTGTGTTTGAGGATAGGGCTACTATTCAGGGTATTGAAGAATTCCGTCGCAATAAGACGATGTAGTCCCACTTAGCTCAGTGCAGAATATTTTTAAAAACTTGAAACTTTAAAACTTGTGAAGTATTTATCTTGGAAATAGCAAAATTTGCACGAAATTTGGTATCTAGGATTTTCTTAGGATACAAAATCCAGATCGAATGAAAGCTTTGATGCGCCTTGTGGAGGCCGCCACCAGCAGCACTTAGTATAAAAATAAAGCTTCATAACTTTTTCATACCTAGGTGAATTAAATTTCTAATATTAAATTCTTCTTCCAAAACATGTTTTCTTTAAAAAAGATATACCTGATAACGTTCGCTCTGAGCAACTGTTTCCGTCCGAGGTAATTGAATTTAAATGTTTATTGTGTACTGAAACTCGTCATTGCCTTCCTTTACACGGGTTAGGACTGGTCCAAGCTTCTTAATTTTTGTTTATGAATTCGAAGAAAAACCATTCAGAAATGTGTGTTTTGACCGAGAAGACGCAAATAGTTCTAGACAGAGAGTTCCAAAACAAAAATTTTTTTGACGACCTTATTTCGGAAATTATCAACTTTTGGACATAGGTAAGTTAGACTTGATCGTCGTATTTTAGCCTAAGGATTTCGTGCTGGCATTTTGTATAGACCTTTTATAATTTTTTCCTTTTACAAAAAAAGAGTAGACTATGTTACTAGGAGTAGAAATTTAGCATTATTTGTTGAGCCCAGGAGCTTGCACCACCGAGGCGTCAGCCGATTCTGCATACTAGACGAAACATATAAGAAGTCTTGTATTTCAAGGGATATATACTTTTTATTTTGAAGAGTCTTCGCATAGCCATATCGCTGCCATAGTTAAGGTAGCCTCGCAGAATCTTGGGATAGTTTTCTGAACTAAGAACATATTTAAACCCCAACAGATTTTGATACTATAGAGCCCAAATTCGACTATCGTTGGCTATTATTATCGGAGGCTCTGCTTCTAAGCATACCCTAAGATTACTGGACTCCATTCGCAGAAGAACCATGATCTGACAAACAACCTAGAAAGCACATCAAAGTCAAGTTGGCGAATTAAGCATTTTTTTATAAATAGGTTCATTACAAGTGCTCAACTGAGGTTGCCCGCTTGACTTCACCCAGAGCGGTGCATGGTAAGCATGGTAGAGTCACTGCAGCCCACCTATCCATGGTTCATCTTATGTCCCTCGAATGACACTGCTTAACAATTCTTTTATCTGGAAAACGTCATCACGCTGGAAGTCTTCCTTTTTACATTTTTGCTTGTAAAGGAAAGCGACTTTATGTGACATTAAACTTTAAACTGACAGTTACGACAAGTTATGGCCAATAGCATTCTTATTTCATATAATTCTAAGATGATACCTTTTAATTTTGTCCCTAGGACTTTACTGACTCTATCAATGACCATCTTCAAAATTTTGGCAAAAGAACTTTTCCAATAATTTTAGGTTTCATGAACTAATTCTGGACATTAAGGCAATTAAGACACTGAACAATGTTTTCAATGATACAGTGGACTAGTTCGATTTAGGCAACCACATATCAATTGCAAAAGAAAATAATTGGCAAATATGATATTTTAATTTTGAAATAAATGAAGCAAAACCAGGAGACGATCCAATATAGACTATTTTCATCAATATTGATATTAACAGATATTCCAAAAATTGAATGGCCCTAATTCATGGTGTGTGACAATGATCTACTAACCATAGATACAACAATAACAAATATAGGTATTGACATCAACGTATTAAGCCGGAATCAAACGATTCGTGTACTTGGCAATTATTTCTCACTAGAGGATACATGTCAAGTCATATGAGCGGTCTCCTTGGATAATTATTCGACACTTGGTTTTCCCATCGGCCATCGGAAATGATGTGAAACAAATTTAGTTGCTTATTTGGATACTTGTCAAATGTCCAATTATTTGCCTATTCGCGTACACGAGCAACATGAAAATTGCGCTCCTTCACATAGTTTTCCCAATTTACGCTGTTAAAAGTATTAATATGAATAACGTCATGTGGGAAATTTATAAAATTATTTAAAGCTTTGTAAAAAACCTGCAGTATGACAACGCAGCAGTAAGGGATCCGCCCAGATCTCGTTAACAGTGAGACTTTGTAAAAAAAGATGTATACAAAAATTGTACAGGTTAATGGCCTGCATCTTTTAAAAATTATCTTAAATATACAGGGGGTTTAACAAACGCGGGACAACTAAGATTTATATATTTTTAAATTTTAAATAGGAAACCCCATATTCTTTTCCTGGTGTCTCTTTTTATTCTTCATGTTGTCCCATTTTTTTTTCCAATATGTTGCGATGTTGCCAATTTACAACATTTATGAGAATCCAAGCCATAGACCCATCTCGACCTATGTAATTAAAACAATAAATTATTTTGTAATCCGATATAACTTTCAAGTTATACAAAATATTATTTATGAAACAGTATACATCAGGCCCTCAAAATAAAATAGGGTCACTTAACACACTGTTTATAATAAAAGCTTGCAAAAAAAAAACAACAGCTGTTATATTATTCCCTAAAAATACATAGCCTTGGGGCAACAGTTTTATAAAAGTTTGAACACAGCCCGTGAAATGTAATATTTGCAAGTTCGGTGCTCGATATTCTCTCTCCGGGGAGGTTTTAGAATAAACAATTCTAAATTGCGAAAAGTATGGAAAAGATAACACTTAATATAATTTATCTTTTAGGATAAAGATAATTTTTTACGAAGGAAAATACAATTTTTACTGGTAAGTCTGAATGAATAACGAAAAATTACACTAGGCTACAGTAATCTTGGCGCAGCGCGAACCAATACCATTTAATTTTAACAACGACTTTTCTATGTGTATTTAATTTTTGTATAATTCTGAGCTGAGTTTAGTTCATCGACCTTTTCAAGAACGTTCAATTTACAATATGGTGCATAAGTCCAAAACATGCTATTTTGTGTTTTGATTGATAGTTGCTTTCTTCAGCACCAGATAATTCTTAATTTTCGCTATTGACTTATAGGTAGCGCTAAAATCTTAAAATAAAATAATGCGTAAGTCCACGGGTGCTGACAGCATTGCATAAGTCCGATATTTTAACGACTGTAACCACACTGTTGTAGTCTTGTGTTCGACCGGTTTGTGAAATTTGTGAAAAAATTGTTAAGGTGTATTGGGTTAGTATAAAAGGGAGTAATGGAATATTTATATTTTAGGCGGCTACCTTTTTCAAAGCCGATTAAATACTTCGAAACTAATTATACAGAGTTACGCACTATTCATACAGGCTTTTTGATAAAGATTTAGGAGATCGTGGAGGTAAATTTCTTCACATTTTAATATTTCTTATTTATATATTTACTAACTTTCTTAAAGCAGTGAAAAAAAAATATTTATTAGTTTTAACACTTAATAAACCTATCTAAATCCATAAACAAAAATAATTCAATTTATTTCTTAAGGATAGTACAGTCGAACTTAATGAGTGCAATTTTTTCACTTTTTTAAAAGAACATTCTCGATTTTGAGCTACTACAGCAATGCGCTTCCCAAATCCAACCCAATATTCTGTTTTGTAGCAATACTCAACGATAGTTCTTCTCTCTGTTTTTTCAGAATGGGTCGATTTTCAGGAGGTTTTAAAATTCTTAACAGTGCTATGAGCTGTAGGGTCAAAGAAAACGATAACACTGATATTGAAAAACCAAAATTCCATACTAGCGATACAAAGTCAAAGGTGAAGATTCTAAGCAATAATTTATTTAGTCAACTTTGATACTATATCTCGACCATGCACATCTATCCTAGTTAACAGTCAAGAAGCAGATAGTATCACTCATGTTGCTCCAGTATGCATCCTCATTATCTTTGGCAATTTACAATCTGGAAACTTAATGCACAATAGTTCAAGAACTTTTAAAGACTGAAAAAAAAGGTCTTACAAACATGGCACTATCTGAAGATATGTCCTCTGTAGATGCTTTTACTATTCTACCTATAAATGATGATGATTGTGATCATGATGATAATTGTTTTGGATCTGTATAGGACAGTGGAATGTATTTTATTATTTTTCGAAAATAGGTTGCTGAATCTAGTAGTTACTAATTGTGAAGGAATGTTTGCCTACCTTTTGTACCCCTCGGAATGGTCACTCAGTGAAGTTTGAAAATGTTGCACAACACTCTTTTAAGTCACATGCGGGTTTCGAAATTAATAGCGGGTGTTGTCAAGCCGGTACTATATGAGGCCGGTTCGCATTTACAGTAACAGCACGCGCGCTAGAAACTTCGTTTAAGCTCGGATCGCCGAAATCATAATCAGTAATAGCACGTGTGCTAGAGAGCAGAAGGCGTAACAGCACGCAGGCTATGCTATGAGTTTATTCAGTAGAGTATGTATAAATACGCGGATTACGTTTTAAGGTTATGTGCGTTTGTTTTCTTTGGATATTGTTATGCAAACTTATAAATATGTATAAAGAAAGACTTCCTGACTCGTTTAAAACTAAGATAATTAGTGACAAGGTTTTTCGACTTCAATTAAAAAGCAAAGCCGATGTTGAGGTAAGGATTCTACTTAATTTAAATTATTATTTAACAAAAATAAGTAGGTACAACGTATCGTGCAAATGTAACAACATTGCATAACTAAACAAATCAGTACTACCATTGCGATCATATTATTATTATAAAATTGGGATTGTGAAATTTTTCCGTATTTAATCTCTTATTTGCTTTGCATTGATTTGGAAGTTGCAAAGTAGGCCTTGTTAACTGTAATTTAAAGTTAAATTTGAATTCTGATTGGCTAAAAACAGTTTAATGAAGCACTTTACGTAACACTTTTTAAATAATGAGTAAGGATAATTCAAAAAGTCATAAATAATTGGAGTATTCTTATATGGGTGTAGATAAAAGTAAAAAAGGGGACATCCCTGGTGAAAAGTGTGAAAAAGTCGGTATTCCGTATTTATTTTTACTTCTCTGACATTTTATTTATTTATTATGGTTCTGTGACGCCAAAGTCTTATATTTATTAAAGATGTTCTAATAAAGCGAGAAAGTATATGCTGCCTTGCCGTACCGTTTATTTTGACCTGTTTTTGCCATTATAAGTATATAAAAAATATTAAGCAAAGTAGTATTTCCTAACAAGTGCAGATAGTGTCACTTTTCCGCACGCGAGTGCACCAAGCAATTAAGTGCGGAAAATACACTTTCTGCAAGAGTTACGAACGCTATTTTATCTACGAGTCATACGGGCACTATATACACTACATTTTTTTTTATAGACATGAATGAGTGAATTATAGCACATTACAAAAGCAATTTTTAAGAGGGTTTACAAATTTTAATGTCACAGAAATACCAGATGTGATAATCCTAAGAAAAAAAACAGAAATATTAACTGTCCTGCACAACTAATTGTTACTATAAAAAGATATGTCCCTGAATCAAAAACTAGTTTGAACGATCCTCTGCTTTCCGAATAGCCGTGTATTGTAGAGTTAGGGCATTAACATAATCACAGACTTACATGTATAGAAGCACTACGAGAAAGACCAATGGGAGATGAAGTTAGATCAAAAATATTTAAGCTATTTCAACGAGGACATTCAGCTGGTTCTGCTTACCATAGCTACTGTGCATCTCTAGGAGATGATTGTAGTAGTTTGGCCTCTGATGGAAGTATTTTTCCTACCGAGACTGATATACAAACTTTATGGAGAAAACATTTTAGGACAAAGTTTGGTGACAAAAGTGGAGAGGGTATGTTAAAACAGCTCGAAATAAATTTAAAGGAAGCTCATGAAAATGATGGAGTAATGTATGGCATTACGACACTAGAAAATAACTATGCTGGCGCGTTATGCACCCACTTGAGGCAAAGAGCTTTAAAACTACCCACTGTGAACGAGATAATGTTAGTCGACTCTTCTGAAAACTGCGACGCGGACGTCCAGAATCATAAGATCTATTTTTCATTATTCAAACTCCAGCAAGAGGATTACCTATAGGCTCCATATTATCAACAAGTCTAAAATCTGAACTATTTGATTCTGCTCTTCGCAAGCTGATAGAAAAGTCCTGTTAAAATTTCACCTAACGCTATGATATTAGGTACTTTTCATGTTCTTAAAGCTGCATGGAAATGGATTGAAACTGGAAGTCATGGTATTATAAAAGAAGACCAACAGGCCACATATAAATTATTTCGTAATATTTTATTGGCAAATGACGACGAATCTCTTGAAGAAGATGTACATATTTTTCAAGATTGTTGCAAATATCAATTGTTTGTGAAGTACGTTAAGAATCTATTAAAGAAAAAGGAAATGTGGTGTATGGTATACAGAAATAATCTGCTGTTACGGGGCACTAATAGAAATAACTACACCGAAGTTACTTTTCGTTTATTAAAAGACATGGCTCTAGATAGGACAAAGGCTTTCAACTTGACACAGTTGATTGATTTTATTTAAAAAATTTTGAGAGCTACTACAAGCAACGTTTATTAGACCTAATTATGTGCCTAACTACAAAAAGCATTTCAAATCGGTACGTTACATCTAGTAAAAATGTTAATGAAAACGAGATTCATAAAATAAATAATTTTTGATATATCGTCCGTAGCAGCAGCAATAATACAATTACCTATTTGGTGGATATGCTTACCGGAAAATGTACTTGCCCTGTTGGGCTCAACGGAAAGCATTGCAAACATCAAGCTGATGTATTACTAAAGTATAATTTAAATTTTGGCATTACTACTTTAACTGTACATACTAAACTTCAGTTATTTGAAGTAGCGAGTGGCCAATGTGCTAACACGGAAATGTTTTTACCCAATGGATCCCATTACTGTAGAGAATTCATATAACAAAAGTAAAATGGAAAGCAATGAAGATTCCGGCAACATCGACATAAATAATTCAGAATTTATTAAAAATACGCCCTCTTCACAAAAAATTGCAATCCTTCAAAATGAATGGAAAAGTTATTGCACTGACATTTTAGACAAGATTGACCAAGATCTTATTACTTTTTATCCAACTTTGAAGCAATTTCTGAATAATAAAAGCAAATATGCTAATACTGGCAATAATCTGTGTAGCAGTTTATACCACTGTTTTAAATATAGCGATATTCGTAGCGTAAGGAGACAAACTACTAAGCGTGCAGCCAACTACCATCTTAAGAAGAAAGTCATCGCTGTGTGGAAGAAGAGCCCAAACAGCAGGCAGAAGCACTAAGAGACTTTCAAATACGAAAACAAAAAATCCGCATTCGCTTGTCCAATGTGTTAAAAAAATAAGGGTCTTGGCGGTAACAAATTTAGAAAATAATTTAAGCCTTTTTTGTTTAAAAATTACACAGCTCGCGTTGTTTAAATGTATTTATTTGGTTTTTAAGCACATTTTAGTTTTACTTAAATTTTATTTAAATATAAATATAGGTATTCGCTTAAAAAATGAATAATATTCGCGTTATCAAAATTTTATTTTTTTTTTGAAATAATATTAATTTTTTTAATTTGACAGTCACATTTTCACATTTTTGTATTTTTATGCTACCTGTATAAAAAAATTGAATGTCTCTGATAACGCGAATCTTAATAATTTTCCAAACAAAAAGTATCTTACCTACTGTTTCCTTTTTTTTAATAAAACACTGCTTTACTGCTTTGGTATTTGTTTATACTTATTCATAGCAAGTGTGTTTTTTTTAATTATCGTCCTTAGAACTAGTGCCATTACTAGCCACCACTTGAGGAAGTCAGATTTTCTAGCCCGCGTTCTATTACTGTAACTGCTGCTAGCACGAGTGTCGTTACTAGCCAAGACTTCAGATTTTCTAGCCCGCGTGCTGTTACTGTAAATGCGGCCGGTTCCTTGCCGGGAGTTTTTCTCTGCCTTCTTTTCTATCGGACCATGATCCCACGGCGGCGGGCGAACATGTAGAAATCGCGAGAACTGATACTATTTTAAATCCGACTACAGGGCAGTTGCCTATACTACCAACAATAATACAAATAATTATCAAATTTCTTGGTTAGCCAAATTATAACAACTGATGAAACTAATATTCACTCATTCTATTTCGAACAATAATATAGCTATCGAATTTACAGGGGGTAATTTTAACAGTAATAATTTAATTAACTGTTTGAGCGCAGAGTTAGCTTTTATAATTAAGGATTATACGATTCTTGCAAAAATACTGATTGTTCTCCAGAAAATCTGACCACAACGAAGTGAATCAAGCATTACTCTGGAGTGGGAATATAACTAAAATAAGAAGAAACGGCAAAAAGTTAGAAAAGATAACGAGTTCACCGTTAAGGGGGCATTCCGATACAAGAGACCGCGACCAGAGACCGAGACCGAGAGACCGCGACGTGCGATCGCGACGTACCGCTTTAACGGATTTGTATGTGGTGCTTTCCGATGCAAGCGACAGCGACGCGAGACGGTAGGCGTGGCCATCATGCGACCAACGGTCGCGCGACCACACTGCTCTGGAAGCAGTGATACGCTGCGACCTGCATAGTTTATTTCAATTATTTTATACCTAGAGAGGGTTGAATGGCGACGTTTTCTACTCGGGAAGATGAATTGTTCATCGATTTAGTATCTAATCACCCACCATTTTATGACAGCATTCTCCACGCTTATAAGGATAGTATTGTAAGAGATAATAAAGCAGTTGGAAGCACCCCTCATTTAATCTTGATGTGTATATTAAATCAATTTTTTGTCTTTTTTCTTGCGGTAAAGCCAACACAAATATATCTTCGTCCTCGTCTTCCAATAAACGTTTTAGTGAATGTTTTCTTACTTTAAGATTGTTAGACATGGTTTTCTGAAACGTACACAATTACTAAATTAAACAAAATGGACCTAGCCAAAGTCGCCACGTCGCGCGTCGCGTCGTCTGTATTTGTATGCTACTGGTCGCCGCAGCGACATGTGACCTTTGGTCGCTTGTCGCTCGGTCTCGGTCGCTTGTCGCGGTCTCCCGTATCGGAATGCCCCCTTTAGATGCCTATGTAAAAAAAGGCTAGTGTAACATACAATGCTTCGAACTAAGTGAAGAAGAAAGATCATGATCGGTGATAAGATGTCGGACGAGTTTGACCCCGATAAGATGTTGAACCTTTTGTTGGAAGAAAAAGATGGCGATGACTCCTTGTTACTTTATATCAAAAAAAGAAGAAAAATCACAATACCCTTATTCAGCAATAGACCAGATAAAGGAAGTTACTAAGTGTTAACTAAAAATTATCTGTAAAGTGACAAAGAAATATTTCGTACTCAGTTTCATTTATTTTTTAACACTTGTCAGTACACGGTCGGCGACAACACTGGTTCACAAGTGGTGGTGCGGTCTGCGGTGGTGGCGGGATACGACCACAAGCGACATTGCCGTTGCGTTGAGAATGCATTGCATATCAATTCAGTCAAACTAGGACTGTCGCCGGCTGTCTACCGTTTTCAGTCTGCTGTCACCATCGGAGTACCTTAACAGTCAATTTAGTAAGTGCAGATATAAACAATTACAGTAGCAATTCCACTCATGTATAAAAAGTGCTATTTATAATATCAAAATACATAGTTTGCTAACGAATAAAATGAAAGGAAGACGGTACCTAACTAGATAAAAAAGTCGGATATTTTTTCTGTGTCTTTTAAAAGTACATTATTATTTACTTTAACTTTTGTTACTTTATTTACTTTTTACTTTATTTACTTTAACGTCTGTCAATTGGTTCTATCAGCAAAGTACAGTTTTTTAATGTACTATTAAAGTACAAAATTATTTGTGATTTGGAACCATCATTGAGGAAAAAATAAGTAGCGCGATTGAAAATTCGGTTCCCACAAAAAACAGATCTTCATTCCATAATCAATTCAGCACATTTTGTAGCGATAGAAATGTTGATTTGAACGTGTAGCAGCAGATCGAAGATAAAGCCAAAATATTAATGGGCTGGGGTTTAACATGAAGATAAAAAATTCAGAAGAAGGTGAGTTTCAATCCTTTCTCAGATGCATTGTTCAAAAAGGCCCGTGAAGTATGTAATTCAAAAAGAAAAAAAATTACAACGAAACATAAAAAATTCAAAGAAAGTTGAAGTTAGTTATCAAATAACGAAATTACCAAGATAGCTTTAATATGCGATGAAAATACACCGGAAGGTTTAGTCAAAAAAGTTTATCATGTCGTTACTTATGAGTTAACTTGGCGATAAGGTGAGGCCATATACTGTAAATCCTATGATTTTAAAGAAGAAAAATTTAACAATGAGGAACTAATGGGCCGCAATAAGTATAACATCATGCAAAAAACGTGTTAAGGGGGCTCGAAAAAGTGTACCGACAGTAAATAGCTTACAAGAAATAAAAAAAATCCGAATATCTGTTTAGTAAGATGTATTACAAGATTGTAGCGAACAAGTCAACTAACATCTCAAGTGACAGATTTTTCCTAACTCCCAATCCGGTTTGGAAAAACATGAATGCAGAAGGATGGCATAAAAACATGCCAATTGGACAGAAAGAAATCTTCAAGTGGACGAATATTTTGGCAGAAAAAATTGGGATTGACATTATAAACAGAAAAATAACAAACCACTCCTATCGGTCAAGTACCGTTTCGAATATAGCGAAATCACGCCACAGCAAGAGTCCAATCAGGCCATACCTGCAACTTAACAGTTCTTTCCCAACTAGCATCAAAGTTACAAAAACTGTCGCCTATTGTTACTTTAGGTAAAATATTGGTAATTGACACCAAATAACTTACTATAAAGTTTAAACTTTTACTAAGGCAGAAAAATTGATGGATTTTTCGTAACAATTACCTGATATACTGACTATAAGGTGTCATTACTTTGTGGTAAATTTCAGGGTTGTTGAAACCGTAGCGCGACAACGTTAACCTACTTATATAACACCAAAAGTAAAAAATATTTGTCGCCGTAACGACAATAAGGTAACTTTTAAATAGGCCTGACTACAAGGCGCATTTAAAAGTAGCTACAACTACAGAGGGACAATAAAAATACCACATAGTTCGCAACTTTTAAGTAGTATTTTAAGGTGGCTGTTTAGTAAGCGTTCCCATGTTATCTCACTTGTCAGTAATTTTGACCCTTTAAACTATTAAAAAATTACGGTATAGTACAGTTATGGTTACAAGAGAAAATTACTTTAAAGTAATTTTTATCATAAATGTAGGTATCAGAGGTAACTGTAACGTGGCGTTGAAAAAGATACACCATTTTTAATAGAAAAATGGCGACGCCATTTTTGGAAAAATCCTAACTTTTGTTACAAAACATTTGCCCTAGCTATTATAAACTTTTTAGAGTAATAAAGTTTTTTTTTTTATTATTTCTTATTATTAGGGATGTTATAAAACTGCTATATCCTTTAAATATACATTTTTTAAATGCTACTATTTTTCCGATTTTCTTTATGTTTTTCTTCAAAAGGTTTTATTTTTAGAGCGAGTTGTTATTTTTAGATCAAACATCCTTACTTTTTACAGAAAAATTTCATGCGTTTGGGTTTTACCACCTTGCATTTCAAATAAAGTCTAAATTCTAAAATATTCATATTATATTATAGGTACCTATATTCATAATGCATTGGGTAAATAAAATATAGATTGACATGTTGTGAAGTTAATAAGGTCCTTTGAATAGATGGAAACATAATATACATGATTTTATTTAAAAGAGAAAGATCAAAATATTTTCAAGGCACCGCACGATACAGTTAACAGTTCCGGGGACGGAGTAGGTACGTAAACGTTACCACACAATCGTTCCCCATTTTGGTAACAACGTGGTGAATAAACGGTGCCTGAACAGTTCCCGACACCAGTAATAGCAACCTAAAGTTCTTTGTGTAGTAAAGATTACATTGCGATGACCAAAATTGCTAGTTGGGTTAGGTTAGTACCTAGCTTTCACCCACAGTTCTTTATAAAGGTACCTAACTACGTAAAATAAAAGGGCTTTGCAATAATTATTCCAATTTGAAATTCGAGAGAGAGTTTAAATTAGTTTAATTTAGGGATACAATAACACATATGTTATTTGTGTAACTCTAAATTCTTGCACATTTTTAGTACAAAAAATTCCAAGCAGATATGACATAATCAATACTTTTGTATTGCAACGTTTAGTACTAAATTTTGATAACAACGTCATCAATTTCCCTGTAATATTGAGCACGACGAAAGTTCTAACATCAATTAGGTATTGATAAAAATACTTTTCACCAATAGATGTTTTTTAGTGATATATTTATACTGCTCTGTACTTTCATTTAAATTTAGTTGGAATAGCGTTTTATTAATCCTTTCCATACTCATTAATGTATTGGTACTGGGTAATGCTAAAGTTATGCTTGCCTATTCAGTTTCCAGTGCCAATGTGTGGATACTATCCTTATTTTTATGGTACCTACACATTGATTATTGAATGTCTGATAGCGAAATATTCTAAAAATGCTTTTCTCTTCTTTCCACCCTAACAAAATGTTTTACAGTATATCCAATTATGCATCAATATTATGTGTTTCGTCAATATGGTTGCTATTTTACTGTTGCCGCCATATTTCAACGTAGAAAATTTCGTTTTTTTGTTTAAAGATCACATACTACATCCAAATACTACTTTTATTACCGCTGTTTTATTTATTTTTGAGTGTGCTAAGCACTAACATTTTTTCTACTAAAACCTAAAGTGTAGTTTTATAATATAAATAAATATATTAATAGCATAATTGTTTGTTTTACCGCTTTACAGATTTTATAATGCGCTGCATTAAGGCTTTCCACAATTATATGCTTTCTAACATATTTATTTTCTTTCCTACAAAGTTCCAAGCAAGACTATGTTACTCAAGTTTACTATAAAAGGGCACCTATTACGATGTTAAGAACAACCACTATTACTTACATTATTACATATACATGCATTATTACTCGCCGTGTATTGCTTATTATACCAAGACTTACTATAATTGCTTTTTTTTATAAATCGATCATTATTCGAACAAATTAAGTTAAATAAGTTTATTGTCGGACCTAACGTACCCGCGAACTGCGCAGACGCAACACTTCCGGAAAACGCCACATGCTACAGATATTTCTGTAACACGGTATTAGCAATAATATATTGGTTACATATATGTATGTGATCAAACCTCAAAAACTCTTTATCTAATTTTTATGAAGCATTGATAAGGTATCGTCAGCCCTGAACAAGAATTTGAAGTCAATTCGATAAGTAGTTTTTAATATATACGAGATCAAAATCAAATAAAACGCTGGCCCCGGATGGTGAAGCGGTGACGACGGTCATTACCTCCCATAGTTGGTCTGCTTTGAACTTGTGCACGTCACATGCAAGACACAAGAGAGATGCCCTTACCGTTTCTTTGTTCAGTTAAAGCAAAATTACTACTTTTAATAGTGTATTCTATATTGCAGTTCGCATTAAAATTATTAAGTATTTTAGAAAATGTAATAAAAAATGCTCAATTTTATTATTGCATTGAAGCGCAAGATATTTTTTCTTTTTTCCTTTATTTAAAGAACTGGTTTTGTTATAGATTTTCAAAAAAACGACTTTTTTTAAGATGACTAGTTGTCTTTTTCTTATACTTTCATACTCTTATTTTGTTTTTTCATATTAAAATTCCAAAAAATAATATATAACGTTATTGATTGGTAAACAAAATTGCTCTTTGTTTGAAGTTCTTGTATATTAAAATTGTTTTTGGATATATGTTTATATTCAAATCTAATTTAAACTTACTTCTATTATGTTTTATGATTATATAGACTTTAGCAAAAACATGTGGTTGCTTCATATTGTTTACAAGCAAACATAATTTAGCTAAAACAGGGTTCCATTACCTGTTAACATAAATATAGTAGAAATTAGCTGGTAAAATTATTAATCTACGCATTATTTCATGTAAGATTAATTAGTGTTTATAACAGTTATTTCTATATTAAAATCTTTACAAAAGTTATTTATATCTTATGTGTAATATGGGCATCATACAAGTAAAATACAAAATTTTACCCTCGCTAATCTAAAATTAAAAAGTAAATATATTGACTTTTCAAAACAATCAGAGAAACAAATTTAACGAGCTGCAGTAGCATATTATTACATTAATAAAAAATAAAAAATTAACGTGGTTTATGTTTTACTTATTTAAATTACTTATTATATTGGCATTATTGTAGGCAGCCACTAATATGTTTAAACATTGCTGAATTTCTTTTTATATCAGGTTTAATTCATGCTTATTTTAAGTTAAACTAGCATTAGTAAAATTTGAACTTGATGTGTATTATTTACCACCCGCGATTATTTGAAATTCTGATCTGTCATTGTCTAATTTTTAAATGAAAAAGTCAATGACATTTGGCTTTTAATAATAATTTTAATGATTTTAATTAAAAATAATAAGAAGTGGATGAAGTTTAGTGGTTAATAGCAGTAATGAAACATTTTCCACCTCGGTACGTAAGATACTATTTCCTTTCTGGTATGACTACTTGTGAATTGGTTACGTTGGCACTACAAATCCTTATTTCCGGACTTGTAATGAAATATAGGTACTATTAATATAACGCTGTTATGCTCTGTAAAATTATTTCGTTTACACCTGCGATAGTTAAAATAGTTGATAATAATAATTTAACAATCCAAAACCTGCTCGACTACATTAAAGCGTTGAAAGCCATATTTTCGACATGTGAAATTTTTATTTACAAACAAACCTAACGAGATTTATTATTAAATGATATTTGTCTTTCTAGAATTTAAAATAAATTAATCCTAAATAAATATTTGCAGAGTAACTGAGGCGTTACCAAGAACATTTTTAAATGAAAATTTGAATTTAACCATTAAAATGAAGTATTTATTTTTCATGTATAATTTTCTCCCTTGGAAGAAATATTAAGTTAATATAAATAGCTGGTGGCTAATTAAATATACAAAAGGCAAGGACGATAACACTAAATTTATTATTTATTTAGAAGTAGAAAAATTCTTGAGCATTTTTGGGCCTTTCATTACTAATGTAATTTAATTTTTGCCAATGTTTTGGTAGTTTGGTACCTACCTTCTCAGGGCTTAATTAAACATTAGTAGTGTCGTATATTGTGTAATATCCCGAAAACTCCATCCGGGTAGCCGATAAACAATCAAAAGACACATCACCGATCCCAATATAATTTTGTAAAAACAAAGAAACCAAACTATAGTCGGATTCTTGAACCGTCTCGCAAGATGGTGGACGAGTCACATGTCACTAATGGCACCCTGTCGACTTCTAGTCTATTTTGTTTTTGTAGGTTGGTAGGTTACTTGTACTAAATTTCAGATTTATCAGGATTGGACTAAGCTAAATTTGTTAAGCACGTAAACCACATTAAATGTGCAATTTTTTTTTGGAGGATTGGAATATATAGTTTGGTGAAATCAGCGTAGGAGCAAAGGGAAAGAAAAACGGTGTATGTAGTACTTTTTTATTTCTAATTATAAAAAATCTACAATCTACAAGTAAAAGATACTAGTACTACCAAGGCTATTTTGTAATTTTATAAATTAAATAAATATAGGCTGCAATGGCATAGAAATTGTTATATTTTAAGAGCTGATATATATTTTCAGTGCAGTATATTACTATTTTTATATAAGGAAATAATATTAGTTCATTCTATATTGTTTTTCTTGGAACATAAAATCGATTTATACTTTTTGTCGGCATTTTTTGAAAAAGGCGAGAAAAGAACTTCAGTGAGTTTAAGCCCAATGCAAAAATGTTATGCAATGTTACTATACATTATTACTGTACTGTATTGATGAGTTGCCATAAAACCTGGACGGTATCATACGGTGAAAATAAAATATTTTTCTCTTCTAACCATCTTTGTAAATCCGCCTTTAACCATTTTTTTGTGGGCCACTTCGCCGTTTGCCTGCTATGATAACTAGCACTATCTAAAATTATCATGGAGGGCTCTTCAAAGTTTGGCAGGGTTTTGCACAGCCATTTTTCAAAATTGTCAGAGTTCATCTCTCCATGGTAGTCACCAGTTTTGCATTTGGATTTAAAAATAAGCCTGGCATTTTCAATAAATCCACATTCGCCTCCTGCATGCAAAACAATGTATCTAAAAATATAAATTAAATGACGATTAGTGTTCACTAAGAGAATTTATTTCCAGAAGGGGGGCCTTCATTTTGGTCTTGTAGAGTAAAGACTATGTTTTTTTGTACCCTTACTTAGGTTAACTTATATTTATTAATTCGTATATTGACCTGTACCCTTCTCCAGATTCTTTCCTGACAGATTTAATGTTATCATCCTGCCAAGATTTTCTAAATGTTCCATTAGAAAAAATCCAAGTCTCGTCCAAAAAAACACATGGTTTTCTATCTGGACCAAGCTCAGCGTTTTCCATGTACGTAGACAGAAATCTTCGCCGTTTATCCGCAATACATGGCTTTTCCATAAGCGCACGGCGATTGTCTTCCTTCTTATAGAAAATGCCTAAGCTTTTTACCAACCTTAGGAGACTGCTTATGCTTCCAAGATACATTTCCTTGCAATGTAGTTGGTTTTGCAGTTTCTTTATTGTAACTGGTTTTCCTACAAACAATATGGCGTTATATTAAATATTAAAATTACAGGAAAATACACGTGTTTCATCCAGACGCATGACACACTGGTAGAAATAGATACACCAATTTTGCTTAGTACTTAATGGTATGCGCAAATATATCATTTTTGCAAATAAATGGACTAAGAAATAAAATGTGGAAAAAAAAATTGGAAAAAATACTTACTTGAGTGGGGCTTATTTGAGGATGTACGTCTTTAAAATAATTATAAACATTTTGCACAAATTTTTGGGCCAACTCATTGCCATGTTAAACAGAAAACGCCTTTTTCTAAAAATTATAGTAATAATTATACATCATTTTACGACTAGGTATTTAAAACTTTTTGACTGCCATGGCCATAGGGTAAGCATATTGGGTTTATATAGTTATATATACATATATGGTGGAGTAGCATGCAACAAAATATATTCATTAATTGTTTATCGAAAACTCTCCTCCCTAATCCTATCAAGATAATGATTTTTTTTTATTTTTATTTATTAATAAATAATGGGGTAAAAGATAACGCCCTTGGAAGAGTCAAAAAGTTGCAGGGCATAAACGTTACCCTGTTTTCTTTAGGAATATTATCCATTGAGGTACTTGGAAGACAATAATTATGATCCATTATCATTTTACGCCTAAAAAAGATAAATACCGTATAAAAGTAGTTTGCGGTTATTGTATTTATCGACATCGACAACTACTAATCTAATGTGTATTATTACTCAGTTCGTGGCAGAGGCAATTGACCAGCGCCGCCAAACAGACGTTATATATACACTGACTTCTCTAAAGCTTTCGATCGGCTTGATCACACCATTCTATTGCAGAAACTTCAAACTTTTGGATTTTCAGACCCATTACTGTTATTCTTTAAATCATACCTGGAGGATCGACAACAGTTTGTGGCTTATGGTGGTGTTAGATCCACAGATTATATTGCTACTTCTGGAATACCCCAAGGCTCTATTCTGGGACCACTATTTTTCACGCTGTTTATTAATGATATTGTCGATAAACTCTCAGTTCATTGTCTGCTTTATGCTGACGATTTAAAGTTATTTTCTGCAGTTTCTAACGAGGCTGACTGCCAGGTCCTATAGCGTAATCTGGATATTTTAAACGACTGGTGTATTGAAAACAGATTGAGTTTGAATGCCTCAAAATGTAATGTTATGACGTTCACGAAAAAAAATTTCCCTATTTTGTTTGGCTATAACATCAATGGTAAAACTTTAAAGCGACCCGAAGTGTTTAAGGATTTGGGGGTCGTCTTTGACAGTGAGTTGTCTTTTATTCCTCACATTGAACATACCGTCTCCGCTGCATATAAATTACTTGGTTTCGTTTTACGCACAACAAAAGATTTTCAAAATACGGTTCCACTTAAAACTTTATTTTTTTCTTTCGTTTTATCTAAGCTGGAGTACGCATCACTTATTTGGTCTCCTTATTATAATATCCACATAAATTCTATAGAGTCGGTGCAGAGGCGATTTGCTAAGGCTCTATGGTTCAGAGCCGATGGTGTCTATCCGATTCAGGGTTTTCCCCATGAACAGCTGCTGCAAAGATTTTCGCTTATAAATTTGGATAGAAGACGTGATTACCTATCTCAGTCGTTTTTGAGCAAGCTTGTCAGCGGTCATATTGTCTGTGAGGAGTTGTTGTCTAAACTAAATTTTAGGGTTCCTACTTTAAATTCTCGCAACACAGATACTTTCTACCTACCACCGTTCCGTACCAACGTTTTTAAGTTTGCACCTATTAACTCGATGTGCGGCTGCTATAACTCCAATGCTAATGCCTTCGACATTTTTGCCTGCAGGTTGAGCGCAATCAAGAGTCACTTTTATCGATGACTGACTTTTTGATGTTTAATTTTCCTTTTTCTTTATGATTTTGTTCTGTATAAATCTTTTGTGTAATATTGTGTAATAAATCATATTTGTTTAGTTATGTAAGTAAATTAGGTAGTTTGTAAGTTTTGTTCGTACCTACCTGTTTTGTAATTGGGTAACTGTTAAACAGTGTATGTATAAATAAATTAATAAATAAATAAATTTAACTTACCGTTCCGTAACAAATAAACACCAAAACACGTAGGTGGTAGGTACGTCCAAAATAGAAGTCTTTAATCAACTTATTTAAATACAAAACACACGAGAGCAATTAAAAACACAGCGAAACATTTAACGAGAAAAAAAGCACGTGGCGATGTCACTGATGTCAGTGTCAGTGGGCTTTGGGCTAATTACGGCTCTATGATGGGTTGGGGATATTTCAAAGTTACTGGTCCAGCTAGTTACTGTCATTTGTCTGTTGTCAAATGTCGAACGACGAGACGAGCCGTGAATCCGACTATAGTACTGGTAGATTCCACCGTTTCGTGCTGTGTCGCGTCAACAAGCAAAAGTTGCTGGTTTGGTTTGTTTTTTTCGCAGAATAATTTTGGGATCGATGATGTACCTTTTGATTGTTTATCGACTACCTCGATGGAGTTTTTCCGGGATATTACACCATACACAACTTTACTAATGTTTAATTAAGCCCTGAAGAAGGTAGAAACCAAATTACCGAAACGTCGGCAAAAAAATTAAATTACATTAATAATAAAAAATTGGTGCAAAAATCCTCAAAAATTTCTGTACACCCAAATAACACACCTGGACTTTCCTCTTAAAAAATCTATGGTCGGCGCTTAAAAGGTCATAAGTCAATTTTTTTGTAAATAAACATTTTTAGCTTTATGTACCAAAGAATCGAAAATCTTTAACCTGGTATATCCATTTATCATACATATTTCCTTTAAATATTTTTAAAAAATAGCCTTTAAAAGCATAAGTTATAGAAATAAGAATGTTAAATAAGATATTATGACTTTCGTTGATTAAAAGGAAATAACTTAATGTTTTTCTTGTAAATATTATGTTTAGCATCATTTTCGTAACTTCGGTTAACATAGAAATACTTCACAAATAAGCCATACAACTCAACCCAAGGCACTACAAGAACCTAAAATGTTTAACCTTGATTTACCCGAATTGTCAGAAATGACTTATGTTCTTTTAAGCGCCGACCACAGAAATATTCTATTTATTCAGTTTAAATTATAAATTTTATAGAAAAGTTCAAACAAAATGTCTACATAATATTATAGGATGAGTGTGATGTCTAAATTCATTTACGGGCTACGGTTGTGGACGGTATATAGCAGAAAATGAATTGTGAGTTTATTTATGGTCCAATGGATTTCAAATTTGGAATGGTATATAGGTAAATATTAATATACGCCGATGCGTTGTCACTTTTTTATTAGACGACCTAGGGCCGACGTACTCAGTTATTTTTTCATAAACTATTAAAAAAATTTAAAAAACGTTCCGCATCGGCATGGCTGTTACCATTTTCTTTACGATCAAACTAAACGAATTTTAAAAAAAAATTGTAAGTTTGTCTAAATCATTTTCCGTCCGTTTTCAAAATACGGCCGTCGGCTACCGACCTCTTGCGGATTTCAAGGCGAAACTTACCGCAATCGCACGTTTTACGCTGGAAGGCGGGGCCAACTAGTGCGGACGGACTCTGGGATTTTGGAGCGTTTATTAATTATTTTATGCTGAAACCTTAATGTAATTTTCGATGGTTCGTCGCGTTTGCAGCTTAAAAACGTGTTTAATAATAAGTTTAATGATGCTTCAAAAATTAGCAGTATCATAGGGTTTGTCAATGCCTACATGTTGCAGGTTTTGTTTTAATTGTATGTATAAATAGATAAATAAATAGACATTATGTATATTTTTATCATAATAATGTGGTATTATATTCCACTTAAATTATGCAGGTTGGTGGCCAACTTAATCAAAGTAAGGGTAATTTTTCACGAAGAACACGATGTTCGGGGTCCCGGCTCGATTTGAGTGGGGAGTTCACCCCTTAAAAAGTCATAAACACCCTTTTAAGGGGTGTTTTCGAGCAAATAATTGCCTAGAGACACGCGGATGTTTCTGCTGATGTAAGTTTGGAAGGGTGTATGGGGTGTTGCCTCAGTGGTTTGGTGGTTCTGTTTAAAATATTACTAATCTTTATATGCATTTATCTCCTATATTGTGTTACATTAAAGAAATCTTAACATCGATATTTTAGTTTCCATCTTTTTTTTTTAATATCATCGATGTTTATTTTAAACATCGATAAATCGAAATAAAGCCTCAACTTCCGAACGGTGAAGTAGGTATCAAGTCTGAAGACAATTCTAATCGACCTCGGTAGCCGGGTGGGAACGATTTCGCCTCGCAATCGAGAGGTCCCGGGTTCGAATCCCGGCTGGACATAAGACGTCTTTAGGTGTTTGTTAAATATTTTATTGTAATTATATTATATTATTAAATAAAACCGGCTGAGTGACTGAATAGCCAAAGGCAATTTTAAAAAATAAAGAGAAGGTAATTCTGGAAATGGCGCTACAAGTTCAGTCAGTGTCAGTATTCTTGTTCGTAATTGTACGGCGTTTCCCCTGTTCGTTTTTTTTTGGGGTTCCCCTGTCGGCCTGTCCTATTTTTAAAATTGGCGACAGTGAACTGTTAAACTGTAATTGAATGGTTAGAATGTTGTAGACGAATTACAAAAAGGAATAATACGCATTAGTATAATAAATTAACAAATTTAGGTGTAGTGGCTTGTGGTGAGTGAAGGTATTTTGGTTTGTTTTATTAATACCTTCCGTTTCTTTCAAATTGTGAAAAATTTTTAAAATGCCTTGGCATTCCCTAATAGTTTTTTTTTGCAAAAGTAAGGGAAAAAAGGTTTACAGTTTGCTTCGAAAATCTATTCAAATCGACCAAATTTACCAGCAGATTTTTTGACAGTGATATTACATTATCGTAGTTGAGACTATATTGATTACCTAGTATAGAAAATAAAGTGCCCAGATTTACACACACAGTCGTATTATAGCACACTCTTTACTGACTGGGCATATTCTTTCTTACGCCTAATACTTAGAAAAGAGAACATTACATTTAATAATATTAAACAACAACGTAGAGTGTGCCCCTGCATTTTATATTGTGTGACTGGCTTGTAGGTACATAAAGATAAAAATAAATGTGACTAAAATCTTAATTAAGAAAAAAACATAGATGTTTTCGAACATCAATGCTTTAGGATCGATGTTTTTTCTACACCGAGAACTTCAGAAATTGAAGAAGCAGTTTTAAGTTTAATTGATGAAAATTCGGAAATAGAAATATTGGAAATAACTTGCAAATCTCGCACATTCTAGTCTGGAGAATTCTTTACTATTCTCTTTTATACCCGTACCACATTCAACGAGACAAAACCTAACTTCCATGAGATTTCCCCTGCGAATCACCTTTTCTCAATGGTTTTTGAAGAATATTGTGCAAACCCGGTGTTTGACTGTGAAATAATGTTCATAGGCGAAACTTCCCAAGAAATGCTATCAGAAATTTCCACAATATTCATGTTTGGACAGAAGACCCGCATTTTATTGTGGAATCTAGCCATCAAGAGCAATTTTCGTTAAATGTCTGAGTTGGAATTGTTAAAAACAACTTAATTGTTCATTTTCTTGGCCAGAAAGTCTAAATGTCTATAACTATCGCCGGTTTCTAAAGGGCGATTTGCCCATATTGCTTGAAGAAGTGCCAATTATAATTATAAATATAGACTGTGGTTCATGTAATCAAGAGAATATTTAAATCGAACATTTTATCACCACGTGTAGGTCGTGGTGGACCCCAGCATTGGCCCTTAAGGTTCCCAGTCTGTAGAACAACTGAGAAATCGCATAAGACCTTTTTGTAATGTAATAAGGCATATTAAAAGCATTCTTCAAAGAGTGCGCACTAATATAAAAACAACAGCTAAAGCATGTGCCCATGGAGGTGGAGGGCATTTTCAACAACTTATTTATTTTTTTTTTAGTTTTAGAAAAATGTTATTAGTTTGTTAACAGTTAATTAAAATCATTAACTAACTTAATCAGAAATGGGTATTAGTAATCTAGTAGCTAAAAAGTTATATCAAGAAAAACTGTAAAAATGTGTAAAAATACGTTATCTTTTAGGTATAGATGAGTGTTATTCTCTATTCCTTCACTGTAAGATACGAAAAAAAGACGAGAGATTTTTTAATCAAATTATTTTACTTTTTAAAAGAACAGTGGCGTATCATTTTAATCACCTAAAATCATCAATAAATTTAAATTACCTATAAATTAATTAGGACGCCACTGGTTAAAACTTAAAATTCGATTTTTACAGAAACGATAGTTTGCCCCACCAAGTTTAATAATTTTATAAAAATATTATTGTAGTTTCTGAGTTATTAAAAAAAAACAATTTTTCAAAATAATACTTTCATCACCGTGTATTATGGTAACAAAGCAAAACGGATAAATTAAGTTTATATAAACTTTTTGTCTTAAAATCATACACAGATTAACCACCTTCAACATTGACATACATACTTTCATAGTTTTTTGTTGGACTAAAATCAAAACAAATTGAACAATGCCAGATATTATTGTACATTTAAATTAAATTGGCATTAATTTGTTTAGTCATAAATATGTAACTATACTAACTCACTAAGTATAATTGATGTATTTTTACTATAATATTATGTCAATAAAAACAAGTAACAGAAAAATTCTCAGTATTTAGGTACCTGCCTAATTAACTAAACAACAACCCTATTTATTTGCAAACCCCCCCTTCCTTTAAAGAACAAACCTTTTTCCCATATTGCAAGTAGTTAGTAGTGCCGAGACTCATAGTACAAAAAATATGTACCATGGTGCCGCCGTCTATTTTCTCATATCGATGCATTCGCATCCGTAACCATAAGATGACTAAGACTAATAAGCACTAAGCGTAATCGCGCCTTGCAACCATCAAGGGCATTAAGCCAAATTCAAACAGCGGCCCTGGAAAAATATTGTTACCGCCTACTCCTCGACGAGCAGCTTCCCCCTCGCCGCGACCGTCCAAGCAAACCTACCGAGAGTCGTAGCCCTTAAGATTCAGCGGTGTGTTTTTTCGAAATACGCGAAGATCCGTCGATTTTTATTTCGTGCTGTGTTTTTCTTTATGGTAAAGTAATGTACACAGGTTAGCTCAAAGATAAGTTATGCCCATCGACGTTATTTTTTCAAATAAAAACATATATTTTTTATTCTATTTTTGAATTTTGCATCCAATTCTAAGTATGTTTTATGTATCATGTCCTATACCTAAACTTAACAGTTATCGAAAAAATTACGATTAAACATATCAATAAGAAAAACCATATTTCTGAGGATTTATTTGCAAATCGAGCAAAACATCCCATTGTGTGTTTATTTTGTTTTTTTTTTCAATTCTGATATTTTTGAATGTTGACTTGTCACCGTTTAATTCCATAGAAACTGTATGACAATTTTACTTAAAATAATGTCAAGTGTAGTTGCAAAGTTGCAGTTTTCACAATGGTGAAGTCAACGGAACGACAAAAAATTGAAATTCTGTGCATGGTTGGGTTTGGTGATAAAACACGTACTCAAATAGAAACAGCTCAATCATCCTCCCATATGTCAAAAGGTAGTGAGTAGAATAGAGGCTAAATTTAGAGATTTCGGTCATGTTAGAGATTTGCTTAAATCTGGTCGTAATGCTCAAGATGAAAATGAACAACTTGAAGTTTTGCTGTCCTTGAAAGAAAATCCATGTACTCCTCTGTCGCACATTGGGGTCAAATTACAAATGCGGAACCTCTTGTTAAACGAATTCATCAAAAGCACAAATATCACCCATACAAAGTTATTTCAGTGCATGAGTTATTTGAAGATGATTTTGATAGGCGAAATGAGTTTTATGAACGCTTGCAAAATGTGTGTAATCCAGATAATAATTTAGTAAAAAATATTATTTCTTTCCGATTTTGAACAGTAATACGAACAGGCAAAATTGTCGTTATTGGACAACAGAAAATCCGTATAGAATGATGGAGGTTCACAGCCAGTGCCCTTAAAAAACAAATGTGTGGTGTGGAATAGTGCGCGGAAGAGTAATTGGTCCATTTTTCTTTGAACAATCTTTAACTGGACAAATATATCTCGAATTCCTCTTGAATTAATTTCAGCATTAGTGGCTCTATTTTTGAATCCATTGGACCCAGAGTTCCCTGCCGAAAAACTGATGTTCCAGCAAGATGGTGCTCCTCCACTGTGCGTACATTTTTGGATGAAACCTTTCCCAATCGGTGGAAAGGAAGGAGAGGATCCATCGAATGGCCTGCTAGGTCGCCAGACCTAATTCCGCTGGACTTTTTTTTGTGGGGTTACCTCAAATCGAAAGTATTTGTTGACCGGCCAAACAATCTGCAGGAGTTGAAAGAGAGGATCCGAAGAGAGGTGCGCGCCATAACTCCGGAATGGTTAAAAACGTGCATAGAGAGTTTATTGTTCGCCTTCGATATTGTCAAGCCGTAAATGGCGCACATTTTCAACATTTTATTTTGAATTAATTTGTTGTTCTGTTCTTTTTAAAGAAACAAAATAATAATTTTTTCGATAACTGTTCAGTTTAGGTACATGACATGGTACGTGAAACATACTTAGAATTCGATTCAAAATTCAAAAATAAAATAAAAAATAGATGTTTTCATTTGAAAAAATGAAGTTAATTGTCGTAACTTATTTTCGGGCTACCCTAATTACATGACTTTACCATAAGAAAAATACATTAAGAAATAAAAATCGACGGGTCCTAGCGTTTTTCCAAAAAGCACAGCGCTGAATATTAAATGAATTTAGGCATTACTTCTGGGACTCACTTTATGACGAAATCAAAAAATATAAAAAAAAAAATTGTGACAAACAAGCAAACCTATCAATATGTGGTCATTCCAGTTGGTGGTCGGTATTTAAGAGCAATGTTTGAGAATGCGAAAAATACGTGAACAGTGGCGTGTCAAATGGCGTTTGCGAGTTGGATTCATGGGTGGGTTGGTTTTGGTATAATTGAGTATAATATACGATTTAAGGTGTATTATCTGATCTGAAGTGGGACACTAACACATCTCAATAAAATTATTTTACGAAATGTTGTCAGGAAATTAATGGTTTGTTCATTAGCTGTTACACTAGGCAGATCAAATGAACGATTTAGTGCCAACAGGATGAGCCTATTTAAATTATTTCCTTAATTTTTTTAAATTCTTTTAGCCTACAGTATTGCATTCACTTCCTTGACGCATTAGATATCATGCACAATCGATTTCATCTCAAAATTACCTGTTAAACGACATACAACATGTTGACATTTACTTTTCAAATCGCGGCGTAAGAGCCATTTTACAAAAAACAAAATAAGATCTGTAAAACAATGTACGACATTGTAGTCCCATATCTGCTACGTAATAAAAATATTATAAAAACAACAAAAAGAGAATACATCTGCTCTTTTTTAAGGTTTGGCAAAAAAACATTTATGTAATGAAGGTCAGGACTACTTAAATTTAATGTTTTTGTTTTTATTATACTTAAATGGATATCATGTTCACTTATTTCGGAATTAATATGCGTTTCCACCGAAATGCGTAAATTTTACTGACGTTAGTTAAAAATTTTGAAGTTTTAATAATTATTTCTCAATTTATTGTTCAATATATGGAAGCGAATGTCTAATGTGATATGTTGTTAATTTTGGGGGAGTGTAGAAAAACTACAGAGAAGCTGTAATAGTGTGGGCTAAGAGGTTACGTAACAACCCAAAATCTGACATGCCGTTCAAAAGGCTGAAAATTACTGGCAGTTTAAAGGTGATACCACGAGTTCAAAGTAGAACTCAAACGAGCGAAAACGTGGCAGTTGTTTAGGAGCAAAAGCTATTGACCCTCAAGTAGGTTACAGGCGGTTTGCTAGAGATGCTGGAATGAGTCAAAAATCAGGTCTAACCATATTGCACTTGTACAAGTTTCATCCATACCACATTATGCTTCACCATGCACGGGCAAGATTTTGAAAATCGCGTTAACTTTTGCAGTTGGGTCACCAGGCAAGTACAGGAAAATTACAGGTTCTTAAAGAATGTAATATTTTCTGACGAAGCCACTTTCCATCATTTTGGGCAGGTAGGATTTCAAGTTATTCTTTATTATTAGAAACTTATTAACTTCTTGTGTTTAATTGGTTGTTTTGTTTAACCTTTATGTGTAGCTTAATATTTTGGGCCCCACATGGCTATTTCTTCTAATATATTTTTTATTTTAACATATTTGCGACATCGCTTGCAGATATGTGTCGGTATATACGTGCTGAACGACCTCTCAGTGTGGGATGGTGCTTTTTAGCGATACTGTCAAATTATAAATGACAAAGGTTGGTGGGGTACCGTTGAGACTCCGATTAGATATTTAGTAATATACCACAGATTGCGATACTAATGGCATGCTATTTTATACTTTTCATTCAAAATGGATCGTTGGACTAAATCCAGAACACTTACTCAAAAACGGCACGAAAATATAATAATTATGATGGGGATCTGAAATGGAGTATGAAAGAGATGAAAAGTCAGACAATGAAGAGGATGATTTTATCATGGAATATATATCGAAAATCCTTTGTTTAATCTGAACTAATCTTGAAATACAAGGTTAGGAGGAATCAGACGCAGAACCTACAGAACCTAAAGGCAATACAGAGCTGAACAGTTTAGATGTCAAATATTTTCTGTCAAATTCGGTATATAGTGGAATGGTCAGCCTTTTATAAGAAGTAGGAGACTACAAAAAAATATTATAAATGCATGTCCCGGTTTAACAACGTACAGTGAATGTTCTAAAACGATCTTTTAGAGTTTTTCCACATATTTTTAACAACTGAAATGAAGAATAGCATTTGTCATTATACTAATAAAGAAGTCACTACATACTTTGATGAGTGGAATGAAAAAAATCCAAACAATAAAAAAGGTGGTTAGTTCTTGTTACTGAGTTTGATAGCGTTTTAGGAGTACTTCTAAAAGCAGGTATGCTACAATGTAGAAAATAATCTACGCCATAAATGCGGTCTACAAACTCTTCAATGCGGCGGTCATTTTTTACAGCTGCTTTATAGAGAGATAGGCTTGAGCAAATATCAGCATTCCTAAGATTCGATGATAAATCAACCAGAGCTGAGCAAAAAGAAGAAGAAGAAGTTAGCAGCAATAAGCGAGATGTGGGACATGATCGTTAAGAACTGCAAAAAGGCGTTTTAACCATACGAACGTATAACGGTTGATGAACAAGTGATGGGTTTGCGGGGCAAATATCCTTTTAGACAATACATAGAGTTAAAACTTTTTCGACCCGGTATAATAATTTGGGCAGCTGCTAATATAAAAACGTCATATCTAACAAATTTTTAGATATAACCACTGAAAAACCTAGTGGAAGTGTACGAAAGAGAATAAAGGTTTACGTGTCGCAACAGACTTGTTACAACTGTATGGCAACGGCAGTCGGTGAGGAATAACAACCGACAATTTCTTTACAAGTGCTCAGTTGGCTAGTTATTTATTGTCAAAAAAAAAACTTACACCACTTGGAATTCTTTGCAAGAACAAACCGGACATACCACTACAGCTAAAGCTAGCATCCAGGCCTACAGAGCCATCTATGCTTGCATTTACTAAAGACTTAACGACGGTTTCGTACATTCCTAAAAAGAATAGAATGGTACATTTACTATCAAACGAACATGACAGTGACAACATTTGTGCGGAAAAACAAAATAAGTCATACATGATTTTGGATTACAATGAAAGTAAAGACGCCGCCTTTTCGACACGCTTATTAGAGAATATTCGTGCATCAAAAGAACAGCTCGTTGGCCATACAGGCTATTCATGAATATGATAGATATATGTGCACCTAACACTTTTGCTTTATACCTATTTAAAAAAAAAACAATTGGCGAAAAAACCATTGCTCGCGACGACTGGGAGATGATCTTGCTCGAGTCAGTATGCAGAAAAGAGCTCAGTACAAAAATTATTAAGCGCATGTTAAATGGGCCCTACAGGATTGTGGAATGCTGGTGGAAGAACAACATACTCCTCAAACAAATAATTCTGCCGGAAAATGGGCCAGATGATATCAGTATCCCCGACAAAGCGACGAAAAAGTGTGTTCTCTTTGTAGGAAGTTTGTATGTACAGTACACAGAGAAAAATAGCAAGCAATTCTATGTACTACATGTTTCTCAAACTAATATCCAAAATATATTCTTTTAAATGTAGAGTATATTTCACTTATTCTAAACGTTTTTAGGTATACTGTAGTGTATCTCCTTCTTTATTTCTTTTAGTTTGTAAGTTAACGAATGTATTTCACTTTTTTGTTGGTATTAAAACTATATATTGACATTAAAAATTTAAACAGTGTTTCATTTTTTTTTAAATACATATAGTTATTTAAATAAACCTATATATTTTAGTAAGGTCCCTAAACAACCCGCACAGGCATGTAAGTTGATTTTAGGGGCATAGGCAATTAAGTGTTAAGGTAAACAGATACAATATGCTCTACTGTACGTTGGAAAATTCCCACTGGATGAAAACTCTTCCAAATCAACATCCCACAATCAATGTCTGGTATGAAATCATCGGGAATAGAGGTATTTGTTTATATTTCTGTTAAGGATATTTAAATGGAGAAATGTACACATATTTTTTAAGAAACCAATTACCTTAATTATTAAACCAACACATAAATCTTGACCTGTAGTTTCAGCAGGAGGCGGCTCCATCCCATTATGCGATACAGACTTGTAATTATTTAAATGAAATAAGCGAAGATAGGTGGATTGATCGAGCTGGTCCGATTAACTAACCTGCTCGGTCCCCAGATTTGACCCTCCTTGACTCCTTCTTGTGAGGCTTTACAACGAACAAAGTGATGGCAACTTCAGATGGTATAAAAGACTGAATCCGTTCTGCCTGCTTGTTAGTGATACATAAAATGTCAGATCAGGTACGAAATTCATTTAGACAAAGAATGAGAAATTGTTTGGAAGTTGAACGGGGATATTTTGAACAACTTCTCAAATATGCTGGACGTTAAGTTAAATTCTAAACTTGCCCCCACTCGTCAAAATTGAGAAAAGGGCAAATGTAAAAAATATTGTTGAATATGTCCCCCTAGGGATATGGGGATAAACCACCAAAATTTCATGAAACTATTTAAAACCGTTCTCGAGATACTGCCTTGTAACAATTTAAAAAACTCGCCGTGTATCGTGTATATTGTAACAATTATTGAGTATAGCAAGTTTTCTTCGCTTTTCTAAAAAAATGAGAGAGACAGATTCAAAAAATAAAATAAAATTTTAACACCCTATATTAATTCGGAAACAAAGCGTGTTTGACCACATCTTTATATTATAAACTTTTATCTTCGAAATAATTAAGGAATTGTCCTGCGAAATATCGGCCACTTACTAAAAATCATCCTGTATATAAAATGTCTTTATAAGTTAGGTATAACAAATCGCTCGCTAGCTCTTAGAGTATAAATTAACTTTAAATTCCGAGCACTCTGTGACTGCGTATTTTATATTCCAATGGAATATGGTGACATAGTTAACTGTGCATGTTTTTCAGGCTTTCGCCAGTGTTCGACTGGAAAGTGTGCAGATGTCATGATTGTGTCCTTTTTGTCATCTGAGAATGCAGCGAAGGCATTGTTATGCTTTTCGTTTTGCGAAGTAAGTGCACGTCTTGTTTCCTCTAACGGCAGGCACATATGCTGTAAGCGATTTTAAATAGTACAAAGGCGATTTGTAAGAAATCTACAGACATCCTATGCTCCCGTGGACGTTGTTCACAAATTATTTTGTATACTTACAGAATTATTCTTAAGTAGGTGTGTTTTTATATGTTCTAAGGTTATAGGAAAAATAGCCTATATTTTATTTAAGAAGATACCATACCACCCCTATGTGTTTTCACAAAGTCTCCCACCTTTCCCCGCACCCCCTCTGACTTGAGTTGACTTGACTTGAAGCATATGTTTGCATCGCTATTAAGTTATTATTCCAAATAGGCCCTATGTTCAAACCGGAATTTATATTGTGAGGTCAGATGTCCTTGAATGCATGCAGATGTTCAAAACTAAGCTTACATTGTAACATCAGACGACCTTAAATACAAACGAGTCCGTTTGTATTTTTTAACAAAGAGGCCAGCAGATATTCAAACCTGAATCTGACTGTAACGGTATTGTTTTTTAAGTAAATAGGATTACGCTGTAAAATAGAAATAATTAGAACGTAATTATTATAATGTCATACCCAATAATAGCATATCTAGAAAATAGCTGAAAACAACAAAAAAAAATTTTTTAAACCGTATTGCTGAAGAGAACTTATGAATACAGAGTAATTCACGATTCTTAAATGTATATTAAAAAATTATCATGATTGCCATTCAACGAGAATCCACAAAATACGCCACCATTCGGGATGCCTGCGCTGGTTTAGAAATTTCCATTAAGGCTGTTATATTTAGATCTGCCCTTATCAGTTTATTGCATCATATTGTGATTGTCGTACAAACGCAAGTCCGTAATCCTGCGTCTCCGTGCGTAATCGCTCTTCATTTTAGGCTGTGTTGGCCCAACTTTTGATTGTTCTGCATTGCATTTTCTGTCTGGTTTTGAGATTGACGAAAAACCGTAATCTATATTATGTTTTATATTTATTTTATTTTTATAAGAATATTTCATCTATATTATATGCTTTCGAATTTACTATAAACTTAAAGAATTTTTTTGATAATATCAAATATAGTCGTAAATATGAAACGATAATTCTAGTAGGTGATATAAACATTGATATTTCTTCAAAATCTAAAGAAAGTAATGAGTATTTAAACTTGTTGAGTGAATATAATTTTACATCATTTATAAACAAAAATTCGAGAGAAATTAAAGAACATACCTCTTGTGTTGGTCATATCTTTCTAAAAAACAAATGAAAATTCAGATAATTTTAAATCAATAATCTTTAAATATCAAATAACGGATCATTACACAATAATTTTACAAAAAAGACTTATTGGTAATATTGATAATAGAGAACCTATATTAACGTATAAAAAATATGTTAATTATTATTATAAATTAAAAGAAACTATGGCAAAAACAGATTGGGCAAATTTCTATTCCTATTCTGAAAGAAATAACTTATCTCATGATCTAGTAAAAGAAATTCAAAATAATGTAATTTACTATTAAACTAAATTGAAAATATTAGATTTAAAGAAAAGCAATTACAATAAATTAAAAACTGTCTTAAAGATAGACCAACTTATGTTAAAATAGATAAAGAAGAAAGCTATTCAAAAGTATTTAAATATGGTGTATCTCAAGGGACAATTTTAGGACCATTATTTTTATTATTTATATTAATGATTTATTTAGTATAAATTGCGATGGAAAAATTCATAATTTTGCAGATGATTCTGCTATTTTTTATAGCGATACAAATTGGGACAATTTAAATAAGAAAATTAAAAAAGATTTTAAAATTTAAAAAAATTTGCATGATACTAATTTATTAACAATTGATTTTAATAAAACAAATTATCTTCCATTTACTTTAAACCTAAATAATGTACCATAAAATATAAATAGCATCAATATAAGCGACGACATATAAGCGACGACATTCAAATTTTTAAAGTTAATCATATAAAACATTTAGGAATAATTTTTGAGAGTAAATTAAATTGGAATTTTCAAGTAGAATATTTGATTAAAAAATTTAGAAGTTTATTACCAATTTTTAAAAGCATTAAAAAATTTTTGGATATAAAACATCTAGAAATAATATACTATGCATTAGTCAAAACTCATTTAAATTAAGGTTGGGGAGGAATAAACGGAACTTTGGTTAAAAAATTAGGAGTATTAAAATTTATTATATTTATATTATCACATTAAATTATTTTTAAAAATTATATTTTATAAGGACTATCTTTATCGTTCAAAAGAATTATATTTAGAAACAAAAAAGATGAACGTTAGACAAATTTACATTTATAATATTTTAATATATATTTTTAAAAATAAAGACATTATACAATTTAAAGACCATAACCATAATACACGCTCTAAAAATGAAATATCCATAAAAACTAAAATAAATAAATCCGTAGGACAAAAAACTTTTAAATATTTATGCTTGTATTTAAACGATTATTTACCAACAAACAATAAAAAAAAATATTTAATTAAAAAAATATAAAATTGAAATAAAAACATTTATATTAAAAAACGCTATAAAAATATTTTTGGAAATGCTATAACTAATTAATGCTATTTAATTTTATTGTGAATCAATTATATAATTAATCCTTTTTAGAAATTAAATAATCTATCATCAAGAAAGTAGCGTTTATTGAATACTTGCAACTTTTTATAGAAATATTCTTAAATATTTATAATTTTAAATACTTTTAAATAAATAAGATTTGCCCCTAACAAGCATGTCTTCTGGGGAAATTATGAATAAGTTTATTCGAGAATATCATATGTATTAATATGTTTATTATGTTGTAATGATTTAAAATAAACTTATTATTATTATATTATTATTATTATATCATTTAGTCATACTTTACTTTACATACTGGTCACAAACTAACGATTTTGTCTGAAAAATTGGAAAATCCGTTGCCACCCTTGAGATTTCCACACTTAGTTTTGTTTAAGGCACATATTTGATAAGTTTATGAGGTAATTTTTTCTAGATTATCAATATTTTTGAGATTTTTGCCACATGACCTCTAAAACTCCACGTGTATTTTCTAGGGCCAATTTTCTAGAAGCCTATTTGCTAGACCAGACTAAAGATAACTCTTGAAGTTACGGAACCAGTAAGGGGCTAATTTCTGGAATATAATTCGGTGATGCTTAAACCGAGGCAACATATTTGGTATCTAGGAGAACCCTCGGATTAGTATAATTTTGTATACTTGTGTCGTGTTAATTTTGATTTTTTATTAATAATCAGGTAAATGTAATTTCTTGCCCTTCCTAAAACTAAGTAGTTTTGTTTTTGTTCTATTATTGTTATTAGGAACTATATACCCTAGAATTGATCAAATGTTTTACTATTTTTGTCTGATTAAGAACTTTGTGTTGAAGTAAGCATTAAGCAGTACAATGTTTAATTGTTTTTTAGATAACCACTCTTTGAAGTTTTCAAATTAAAAAAAGTTTATTTAATTAATTTTTGTGTTCGTTTTGACACTGTGTGTGGGCCTCGTTCTGCACTTACAGGAATTTGGTGTTGCTATGAGTGGTGCTCAAATCTCCATCTGATGTCTTAGCTTGCACAATAGCATCCTTTGGGGTTCATACATGTGCATTGTGCACCGTGCTGTTTTACTGGCAATGACCCTTTACATAAGAACCACCCCAGTTACAATTGCCACAAAGGTGATGTAGGTGATAATTTTAATTGGTAATTATAATTTTTATATATTAAAAAAAATAATACCAATAGCTTACAAGGCCTACAATTATTAATCTAATTTGACAATTAACTTTCATACCTAAGTAGTTTTTTGTATTTTAGTGCGTTATTGTTGTTTCCCTATTGCTCATTTAATGTAAAATTTACAAAAAATCCTATTTTTTTTTATTTCAATCAGCTTAACATAAGCTTAAATATCACATGCAAAACCTGATTTCACTTTTGAACCTAGTTCCACTTTAAGCAAAGTTGAGTTGAACTTAGTCTTAAACTATGTTGGTACAACTGGGCCTTAGAAGCATTATTATTTAAGGTAATTAAGGTATAGTCGATCCAAATTATAACCAGGGAACTAGGAAACTTTTTGCTAACCAATTTTCCAATTAGTAAGTTTAGGTAAACATGATCATTTATTGACATATTCTTAGGGTCTAAAGATTCGTCAGGACAGCTTTTAACAAAAAAATAAACAAAGGGAACGGCAAAAAGCGAAAACACATTTAAAAGACAATGTGTACGTCTAGACAATAGAGCTAAAAGATAATGTTACCTTTTGCTACATTTTAAAAGGTTAATTTCAAAGACTACACATTTTTATTACTACTCGAGATATCCGTTTTAAAAGCTGCTGAGGTGAGCATTTGATTTCAACCAGTAAGTTTGATAGGCTTAAAACGCAGATGTATTTTAGACATATTGTCAATAAAAAATAAAATATTCACTAAATATTTCATAATGTGAATTTGCATAGGTTAGCAATTATTTTTAAATGTAGATTTAATCCAAACATTGTTTTAAATTCGGTTAGAAACAATATTATAACACTCAAATGGAATGTAACTACTTTGTGTCCAGAAACGACCTTTACAAGTAGGATTTTTTAAGTTTAAGAAAAAAAAATATTATTTATAAAAAAACTCCGTGGAATAAAAAGTAATACCTAATGAAAAAAAAAAGCTCATCCTCCCCAACATTACTAAAACAACCACTTTTCTTGACCAGTTCACTAATCCGGTAATATCACATCCTAATGGTGCTCCAAAAGATAAAATATGCCATGATACGATATCCTTGAACCTACCCTATATCTGAACAGGAAATCTATAACATAATAATGAGCGTACCAAGTAAATTTGCCTCAGGACCCGATGAAATTCGTATCTGCAATTTGTCGTTGCTGACATATACAATCCCTTAAATAACGTGATTGATTGTTGTTTCCGAACTGGGGTATTTTCCAACCCACTAAAGAAAGCTAAGATGGTGTCCATTTTTAAAAAGAGGGATACTCACTTAACCGCCAATTACAGGCCTATGTCACTGCTTCCGGTAGTGCTAAATGTGTTTGAGAGATTAGTCTACATCAGACTATTCTGAGGCACAAACTGTTGGTTGATTTTCAATTTGGTTTTCGGCCTACATGCTCCACAGAATTAGCAATCTATAGAACAATTAAATTTATTGTTAACAATATCGATAAAAACCACAAGGTCTCTGGCATGTTTTTCATCTCTCAAACGCCTTGGACACTATTAACTATGATATATGATTGGCAAGGGTCCCTGTGCAGCACTACTAAGATCTTACCTGTCGGAGAGGAAACAGCTGGTGTATATACACACTCTCTGAGTCGCGTCAAATTAAGCAGGGCTCAATCTTAGGGCCTATCCTATTTCTCCTTTTACAATTTTGCTTTCCAGGCCCACACTCCCCCAGCTCGCAAGTGACAGTTCTGCTGCGGCAGAGGAAATGACACGCTGATGTCAAGAGAACAGCCTTAAATTGAATACTGATAAAATAGGCTTCGTTTCGCTTTCGGTAAGTCCAATAACTTAGATGAATCCCCATAAGTTGCTCTGAATGGGAAATCAATTGCAGAGCCTACCGATATTAAGTTTTTAGGTATTAACCTTGACCGTTGATTGAACCGGGAGAAATAGGTAATCACGTTGGAGTACAGAATAAATGCCCTCTATGGTCTGTTGAGGACATTTAAATACCACCTGTTCATTCACACGATACGACTTTTCTATGTTGCGAACATCCAATTAATTTTAAGGTATAGTATTCTCTTCTGGGGCTCTTCGAGGAGTGCCTAGAACATATTCAAGGCCCAAACGAGAGTTATTCGATGCATTTTTGAACCTAATCCAATGTCATCATGCAAGGTATATTTTTCAAAGTTAGGAGTTCTCACCGTGCTATAAGTTAGTCTAGGTACCCCTGGTGGCACTTTTGTTTTTTGCTTGCTGTGTCATATTGTCAACAAAATGGCGGGCTTCACATTATAATTATATTTCTCACACCTGGACCACTGTGTCGCTCAATGTCAAGATTATTTAAACAATAGTCAGCACTTTCGATGTATAAATACCCAAATATTGGGTGGACACGGCAACTTCGTCTTTCCGACTTGGTCACCTCCCCTACGATCAGGAGTGCTTCTACGTCTTATAGACCCGAAGCCCCTCTCCTAGGTCCTCACCTGTCCACCGATCATCCAAGGCGTGATTAACTAAGGCCCTTTAAGCCAATAAATATTTATAAAAATACTAAAATAATATAGTTCCTGTATTGATTTAAGGCTTCGTCGACGATTACTTAAGATTTGGCCTGCTTTGGAAAATAAACTTTCACAAGGCACTGATGTAGCCACAGTGGACAACTTTTTTCTGGATAATAAACTGAAATTAGGATAGATATACTGTATATATAGATATGTATATTCCACCACTCTAATGGATATTTTGTTCTGTCTAAATTATTTTCTCCCATGTACCTTTGAATTTCTATAATCGCTCTTGAAGTTGAGCTTTTAATTCGCGTTCTAGCCCCTTCTTCGGAAGCTACTTTATCTATCGTGGTTCAAATACAGAATTTTTTACGCTCAATTTCGGCGATTGTCTTGGTCGCTTAATTTTTTCCGTTTCAAGTTGTCTAGGTTCTTTACTTGAAATTTCCTCAGCCAACTCTGCGATTATGTTTTTATTTACGCCTTTCACGGCATCATTGTTTTTAAACGGTAATGTTTTGAAACGTAAGAATGTAGTGATGGCACAAAATGTATAACTATATTCCATATTTCCCAAGCAGTTTCTAAGCCCATGTTGTAATTTTTTCATAACTTATACTTCAGAAGATGCCATTTCTGTTTTCCTGACAAACGTCTAGAAGCCCTCCTGTAATAACTATTACTAATGAAGATACGCGAGCAGCGTCTTCAAATGGTTCCAAAATTATTTTTATTTCTAATGCGCCAATCGTTAGGATTAATTTGTGGTATCTAATAAGGCGACAGTACTACGAACTGCCTCCTGTAATTCTACAAATCTATCTATCAAAAAAAATGTAGTATTTCACCTTGTTACTACATCTTGGAGAAGTTTCTAAGAGTTTTTCACGCCAGTACTTTCTTAAAAAGTTGTTAATTTTGGTATCGCCTTGAAACTTTGTTTAAAATGAGTAACTATAGTTTCTGCTTTGCCTATAATTTCAGTTATCCCAGGCTCGACATTGAGTGCATCTCTTACAATCAGATTTAAAGTATGCGCATAGCATCCAAAAAACTTCCACCCTGTTCCATAACCCCCATAAAACTCTTATTATTGCCAGACATTCAACAGTGTGTAGTTAAAGAAACTGCTTGAACTTTCTCTTATTTCTTCCTTGCATCTTGCATTTAGAAAAGCATTCTTTATAAAAGCTTCATTCAATCAATTCAATTCAATTCAATTCAAAATCATATTTACTACCTACAGTCAAAACTAAATAGCGCCTGTGCATTGATTAGGAGACTGCGTAACATTGTATCTCTGAATAGTATCAAAACTTTTTATTACGCCTGTGTTCAATCTCAGTTAAATTATGCCATTTCCTCATGGGGTGGCTCGCAGCACTCATTGAATCTTTTCAGGACGCAAAAAAGAATATTAAGATGCATGCTTAAACTGCATCCTAGAACCTCTTGTAAACCTCATTTTGTTGAGATGGGTATACTAACTTTACCATCATTATACTTCTTGGCGCTGGTAATCTTTGTCAAACGGAATCCACACTATTTCTTAACAAACAGAGAAGGGTATGCAGGGGAAATGTCAATAATAACAAGGGGCAGAAATGAGCTTAGGGTTCCCCATCATGTATCTGCATTTTATGAAAGAGGACCTCACTATAGGTGTATAAAGGCCTTTCAGATTTTGCCTCAGGAGATAAGAGGTATTGCAGGGTTTGAGGAGTTCAGAAGGGCAGTCATACAATTTTCAAAGGAAAAATGCTTCTACTCTTTCGCTTTCTAATGTATATATTTTAGTATTTGTATTGTGTATAATTACTTGCTTATTTAATGTTAAAATAAAACAAATTTTATATTATATTGTCTTATATAAAGTTTTATATTTGTTATATTTATATGTATCAGATGGCGTAAATTTCTGTTTTTGGTGACGTTGCTTTTTTACATTTGTAATCTTGTTGGCAATAAAGGAATAAATAAATAAATAAATAAATAAATAAATAAATAAATAAAAGTTCTGGAAATAACTAGCCTAATTGGAATGTCATATAAAGGGTATAAAGCTGTCGTACATTGACGAAACCCTTCGTCCTCAACTGCACTAAATGGCTGAAAATCTTTATAAAATAGCATTAGTAGTGCCCCATCAATTTTCTTTTTCGAAACAGTGGTTATTTTTTTGGGATAAAGGAAGACATTTTTGTTTGAGTTTTGAATGTTGTTTTCAAACCTTCATTACTACATTTGGAAGTAGAGGCATCGCCTTCCAAATGAAACGAAAAGAAACAGAATTTTATGACATGACAAGGTTTAAATCTCAATTTAAATGCACAGGGTGATTACTCTTTAAATGGAAATACCTTCTTTAGTTTTAAAATTAAAAAAATGTGTTAAGCAAGCCAAGTGTTGTTATTTAACTTTCGTCAACAGTTCATGAGACTTTTATGTTCCTCCAAATCACACAAAACTTCTTTAGTACATGATTTTACAAGAACATACTATAACATAAATGTTCACTACTGATTTACAAACACATAACTAGTCACTACATTTGTTTAGTACATTTGCTGGGTGCCTTTTTTTAGGCAATGCTAATTGTTTCAATCCGACGGAGAGAAACCACGTGCGTTTGTTGACATACAAAATTACTTTATCGAAACCAAGAGTGTAGTGGTATACAAAATGGAAAACTATATCATCTGACAGCAAGGTTACGCCCCCGCTGTCACGACGACGACCAACCAACAATGCACTCTGATAGGCTACACAGCCGCCATGTTTCCTTTTAACCAATTGGACGGTAATAAACAAATGTACCATGCTGTGTCAGAGCGCTAAAACACCGTCAACGGGTTTTCGGATGTACAAGATTCTAAAAAATATAGTCTTAACATCTAAATGTAGAATACTGCTTTTTCCTGGAATAACGGTCGACTAGCCGCTTATTAATATGTATTTTAAAAGATGATATTTACAAGTTTTATGTTTATCCCGGCGATAACACTATACGTTCCGCAACCATTGATACATTTTGCTCCTTTATTGAAATAATATTGAAATCAGATATTTAACAGTAGTATTGATTCTAAAAACATTTGTTGCATTTAATTATATTATTTTTAATACATTTGGATGATCGTTTCCCCAACAAAATGTATTTTGAACAAAAGTTGTCTGGCTTTATCAGCTTTTATACATGCTGATATTTTAATGTGTATCAAAAAAAGCAAGATATGTATGGCAACTTCGTGCTTTTTAACGTAGTACGCCACATTTTTAACCGATTTTCGATTTTGAGTTGTGCATATTGTATAAATAAAAAAATATGTTAGTAGTGAGTGCCTACCTGGAATGGATGGGTGGTATCTGTTGGGTAAACATGCATTCATAATCTAAAACCATTTTGCAAATTTATATTTTATTCACTTTATAATAATATTATCCTCCAATTCTATTTAAATTCAAATACAAGTTAAAACGTTGTTGCTATGCAGACTTCAAACTGTTGGTCTCCAGTAACAAGATGCCGACAAACAAAATATATCGGTAAACTAGTGTATAAAAACCCCTAATATTAAATTAGTGGAGAAAGACTTTTTGACTTTTTTTCCCCTTTCCCTATATTTCAACTCCACTTCGAGATTGGACTATTTCTTTAAATTAAACCCTAATACTAAGACAAATAATCTATTTTTAGAACTTTAATCCTATGATGGCTGCCTAAAACAGCATAAAAAACCCACCTCTATTTTACCGGTCAGTTTGTCCGTTGCGACAAAATTTTCTATTAGCATGCTGTGATTGGCTGATAGTGGGGATGGTCAGGGTTATCGATGAGTATCGACAGGGTGTCACGTGTTTGTGTATCATATTTTAATTGGGGATCAATCACGGGTATGAAGCTTTTCATTAGGCGTACGCCAACGTAGGCATCTTGAGGGGACCACGATTTCTCGTAAGGGACGAGGTAAAGCCTCAATCAAGCTGTCATCTCATATGAAACCGAACTTGAGTGTTGCTATCTCTATCTATTAATAAGCGTGACCCAATGGTGCTAGTCTTTACTACTCCAAGACCTGAGTTGAGATTTACTTCGCGGTACATTCAGTTCGTAGTCTGGTCAGATGAGCATGTCATTTTATAAAGCTGTTTCTTTCTAATACGTATTATCGGTCACTAGTGTTTCTTCTAATCACTCCGAGATCTGATTTTAAACTAGCACTGAGTTAAACGAATTGTTCATTATCAATTTTTACTGAATGCTAAAAAATGACAATTTTACCATGGAATTTTTGTCGCCATTTTATATTGATTATTTGTTTTGTCGTGGTTTTGTACCGGCAAAATTTTAGTGTTATATCGTTTTTATTAATATTGTTTGTAATTTTTACCGTTCCCTTTTTGCGACATGGAAGGCAAGTACAGGAATCGCCAGAAAACAACTCTCGTATTGTGTCCTTTTGCCCTTGATGCCTAAATCGTGCTTATAGGTTAGGAAATCGTCATCCTCTTTATTTTAAAACTATTTGGTAAGTACCAATGTTCTCTACTTTACGTACATGAATCTATACCTAAATAAATCTGCTTGTATAATAACAAGTAGTTTAAAATGCTATTGCTTCTTTCTAAAGTATGTTCGAGTGCTTGGTCTGCATGCAAGATAAAGTCGAAGCAAAAATTGTTTCAACTTTAGATTGATTTGCTGAGTTCATGTTGGTGTAATTAAAGAAGGTGTATAGGGTAAAGCTACATGTGTATTTGATTAGCATTTCTCTAGTTTAATCAAATTTGCATATGACCAAGAAAGCTCGGTGGGTGCATTACAATGCTTTGTGAATAAAGTGGATTTCATCATTTATTGTTAAAACAAGTCAAGTGACATTTTCTAAATTTAAAAATAAATAACCCAAGTGCAACACTTAGGGCTGTTTGTGCACTAGATGGTCAGAATGTGTTTGCAAAGTAACTCGTATAGAACCTGTGATATTAATTATTTTTGTTTTCTGCAGAGTTTAACCAGGCAAGGGAAAGCAGCCCCAGAAAAAGTGGGTCCATTGCAGACTGCTAATCTTTGTGTCAGGTTTGATAAAAATTCTGGTTAGATTATTGTTCATCATTGTTTTTAATGGAAAAATGTAATTTTGTCTTTTTCCAATAAGACTATATATTATGTATAAACTAGTAATTTTTTCCCTCGTTTCAGGAAGCGTATTGATCAATCTGAGTAAGCCTAGCAGACTGAAACTCAGAGACAGCTACTTACACCTACTATGATGGCTGCGCAAGGCCCTAAAATTATATACATGTTCCTAGAAATGTGCTTCAGGTTAGTTCATTGTTGGGCATTGTTTGTTACAAAAAAAATGCAATTTAAAGTGTAATTGACTCATATTTTGTTTAAGCCTAAAGAATACTTATTATATTATAGTTGTCATTTTTTTCCTCGTTTCAGGAGACTGATATAGACTAATCTAAATATGCCTAGCAGACTGAGATATTGGCGACAGCTACCTAAAATGATGTACACCTTACTAGAAATTTACATTTGTGTAGGAATATGTTTGGGTGTTTCTATACGAGGGCTGCACAAGGATTGAAGTCAGGTACACTATCGTGACACTGAACAATATTGAATGATACCTACTGAACTGAACGTCAAGATGCACATCTTAATGATATTTGCGTAACCCTTGGCTTACTCTGCTAAAACTAAGGTCCTCAATACTTTCATAAATGATTGTATAAACTTTTAAAATATTTAGTTACTTATTCTGCATTTTTATTTATAGCAATTTATTTATTTCGCTAATATATAAGTTAGGTGTATAGATTGTTATATTATGTTTCATTATTTAAATTCTTTAATTTTTAGTATTTAGGTTGTTTTTACCCTTAGGACGTATTTTAATTTATTTTTGATGATGCCATCAGCAAAAATGTAATTAAAATGCGTCTTGAGGGTAAAAATAACTATAATACTAAAAATTAAGGAATTTCAAATTTCCCGCTCTGCTTTTACTCTCCTCCCCCGCTTCCGCCCACATCCGACCGGACGAGATAATAGTTCACGACCACCAGTTATAGACTGCGCTGCCGTCGGAACAGATGGTTTGAAATGTCTTTATGTTGTATCTCTCTTTACATGGGAACCGCTCTTCTTAAATTTTTGAGTTCTGTGGGATCAATCGAGCTGTCGCTTTTCGCGCCCTCTATGTCGTTTTCTATTGGTCCATGTGTGACACGGAAGGGAGCCGTGCAACTTGCGAGGAGCACGACGCCCCGATACTTGCGAGGCAGCTTTTTGAGCGACAAGTCGATTGACACCACCAGTAGAAAAAGTTTTTCGTGTCATTTTGCAGTCTTGTGCAGTGTAAGATGATTGAGGCAAATATGTAGCCGAAAAGTCCTATTTTCTTAAAGTTTGTAATGTCAAATTTCACTTCTGTGGTGAATATGCGGTTCAGTAAAAAAGTAAACTGTTTTATTGAATCCTAAAGTACAAAAAACCAACCAGCGAAACACCGATTGGAAAAGCAGTATAATTTAAATGTGCGAGTTCGTTTATTCAAGCAACGTCTCGTAACAGTATTTTAGCGGGTACAAGATCTATAACAGAGGCACTTTCTTCTAGGTCATTATCATTTAACGGTGGGGCATCGTCATTCTTGTTTTCCACATTTTGGTGGAATAATTGCACTGTAGGATGTCTCCTTATTAAATGTTTTTTTTTTTTTTAATTTGGCGCTTTGCTCTTATAGGACACTGATGTTTTACACACATTGCATTTGGCATTTCCATCCGAAATGAAAAAAAAAATCCACACTACGCTTGTGCGTCTAATCATGCAGCAAAACAAAATTATTATATACTAATTAAATAAATATAGGGTAATATAATATTCTAAATAAGAACTTATAAATTTTTATTTCAAGGAAGAAGCACGAAACGTAGATAAAATTCGAATATTTTGGATACTGCATTATTTCAAAACCCGTTTACAGTTTTCTTTAATTAAATCCACAAGACGAAGCGCCTCTAACATAACATGATACTGTGTGAAGCACATAGTTCGACTGTTCACTACTAGGTGGCGCCTTACGGTTATGTGTTTAATTGTGACAACGAGTTCTTTGGTTCTTCACGTGTAATAAGTTATAAAAAGGTAAGTAATTAGCGTATGAAAGTGTAATTTGGCACGGATGTATTAGATTAGTGGTAAAATAACCCTACGTGTTTGAAATAAGAATTACTCCCATGGACTTTTTGATTTTAATCACATAACCTAGAATATAAAACTTGATTAATTTTGGATAGGAAAAGGTTCCTAAAAATAGATATCCAAAATTAGGAACCCAACAACATGTACTGTTTTAAACCTTGTTTAATATATTTTTATTATTCTTTTTTCAGTAAAATGCCTAAGAAAGGAGTCGCACATAAAAAATGGAATAAATAAAATATGAAAAATGCCTTTGAAGCTATTAAAAGTAAACAAATTGGATGTTTAAAGGGGTCAAAGCGCTTCAACGTTCCAAAATCAACGCTTGAACTATATTTCAAACGTGGTCAACCCTTAGAAGAACAATGCACGCTACAAATAGGCCGAAAATCAGTTTTAACGTCTGAAATAGAAGAAGACTTGGTACAGCACTGTTTAAAAGAATCCCTTTAAAATAAAGGAAAGTCGCCAAAACTAGAATCCTTGGGTAAAACTAAAAAGAAAACGATTGGTAAAACTAAGAAGATAAAGAAGAGTCAAAAGGTTGAAGAAGAAAGTGACTGCTCCGACACCTTACAAGATGTTCCTTATGTTGATGACTCAGATATGGACGCAGATGAAAACGGTGACGCAGCGTGTATTTCCTGCACTGGAAATTTTTCAGCCGACCAACATGGAGAAGCCTGGGTACAGTGTTCAATTTGCTTCCGATGGGCACACGAAGACCGTGCTGGTGGTGAGAAAACAAAAGCTTATGTGTGTGATTCTTGCTTTGAAAAACAGGTTCCCAATTTTGGATAGGCTATCCAGCTTTGGAAACCCTTTTTTTTAATTTCAGAAAGTGCTCTATTTTACTTTTGTCTATTTATTATGTTCTTTAGGGTTAAAATAAATATTTTTGTACACGTATCCTGTTTTTATTGAGGTAATAACATATTTTAGGTAAAGAAGAATTAATAAAATATATTTTTTTTTCACACAAAAAAAATTGAATAAAAAAAACTATCCAAAATTAGGCAACCTTCCTCTACTTATATGGTCTATGCAACGCAAAAAATTAAAAAATAGGTTCATTCAAATCAGATGCTTGCCGGGATTCGTGTCGCCCATTTTGCCAACCGTCGCCGGCGCTGGATACGCCATTGTACCTGTACCTGTACCAGTTCCACAGCAAGCTCTTCATCGAAAATCACCTGTCGACTCGTGCAACCGGAAAGGAGCCGGCGTTCAGGTACAGGTGCAACTAGGCACAACAACAAACTATTCCGTAACACCTCTACTAGTAGTACTTTTTCATTTGACTCCCCGGCGAGACATACTGAGTTTCCTCAAGGCGACCTTGTAGCAAATTATAAGTATATACGTTTGAATATAAGGATCTATGTTTTCTCAGCCGGTGTTTTATTCACGCCGACGCCCCATTATAACGAGTGATTATTAATTATTTTGCTCAAGGGCGGCTGTGACCCAGTATACATAGTGTAGCAGTAGTGCGTAGATTAAATCATAGGGCGAATTTGCAAGAAAGCAGCGTTGTCACGTTGAAAACCTAAAATAATGTTTTTTGACGGTATGTAATATAAAATCCTGAGCTATCTTACTTTGAAAGCCTACTTTATATGGCCGCCTCCTACTTCTAGACACCTTCTGATGTTTCTTCTTACCCTCAGAGACACATTAACCAATACGTTTGGAGAATTATTAATTTCGGCAATTTTTTCTGAAATCCTTCGTTTAAGATCATTTATATCCTCAATTGGTGTTCGATAAATAGAGTTTTTTATAAAAGGCCACAAGAAGAAATCGCAGGGTGTTAAATCGCAGGAACGAGGTGGCCATATTTGTTGCGTATTTCGGCTTATAACTCTGTTTTCAAAAAATTCACTTAAAAAATTTAAATTTTCTCTGGTTACATGAGGTGTAGCGCCATCTTGTTGGAAGTAACCTTCCCGCAATTCATCATCGTGAAGCTCATTAATAAATGTTGTCAGAATTTCGATCCGATATCTCTCAGCTGTAATTGTGCCATCAAAGTAAATTGGGCCTACTATTCTTCTAGAACTAATTGCTGCCCACACACCAACTTTTTGAGGATGAAGAGGTCTTTCTACAAAAACATGCGGATTTTGCGTATTCCACGTTCGCATATTTTGTGAATTAACATAGCCTGATAAATAAAAATAAGCCTCATCGGTAAAAAATGTTTGTTCAAAAGCACCACTATTTTCTTCTTGAAAATTGTTTAAAAACCATTCACAAAAATTAAGTCTTTGGGGAACGTCATTGGGAAGGAGTTCATGAATAGCCGTAACACGATAAGGGTATAGATGCAGATCCTTTTTCAAAAGTGTTTGACATGTACTGTAGCATAAATCCGTTTGCTGAATTTGTTGAGATAAATGCCTAATAGAAGTTGAAGGATTATTTTCCATAATTTGTCGCGCTCCTTTAATAACCTCATTCTATCGTTTCGTTGGTCTTCCAGCCCCTTTTTTATGTTGAACAGAACCAGTCTGACGAAATTTATCAATTAGGTATTGTGACCCAGTACGAAAATTATGAAAGGTCACCGCAACATCAGGAAACTCGGTTCGAAATTCATCAAAGCAGTCATGCATAGAGTAATTCCACACACCGCCTATTTTGTTTCCATTTCTAAAAAAACTTTCAACAATAAAAATTTTTTGTGCATCACTAAACATTTTTACTGTAGAACTTTCAATCCGGCAACAAATCTTCACCAAAACTTGATACGCTGAAAAATAAAAAAAAAATAAAAAATTAAATCATATCCTGCAAATAGCACTTTATAATAGTCAAAAGACGACTCCCCGGAGAAATATTAGTTAAAGCAATAGTAACCTACCTTCAAATAACTGCAAAAATTACAAAATTTCTCCAATTTTTAAACTTTACAAATACACAAATTCAAATAAGACGTAAATGTCATAAAACAATCATGTCATCTTATCTACGCAGTACGGCCATGATGCTTTTAAAATGCATGGCCTCCCTTGAGCAAAATAATTAAAAATCACTCGTTATATGACTTTGATATCAAATAAAGATTATTAAAGAAATATATATATTAAAAATAAAATAATTGGCAAGGCCCATAGTAACAAAATGCCTATAATTAGCATAGGTGAGAAATACCATTATGTCCTATAAAATAGGTTCCGATTTCTTACAACGTTATAGTTTATCCTGAGGATTGACCAATAGCTAGTGCGCATTCCACCAGTTAAACTGACGATTGTAACCTATAATAACAGGTACTTTTGTTAGTTTCAGAATAAAATATTACAAGAAAATATTATTCTAAATTAACAAGTGAAATGTAAGTAAAAAAATTGAATGCAATATCAACAAAGAGCGATAGTTGAAAATACGATATTTTCTGTGTTAACCCAAACATGTGACGTCTGCCGCCACAAGTCCGAACTTGGCCAAATGTCTCCCAGAATAGTATATTGAAAATTACATAATTTGGGTGGTGTAGGTTACGATACGGGATGGAAAGTGTCTTATTATTGTCGAAAGGAAAGGACGGTTTACCGAGGCGCGTAGCGCCGAGGTGAGCCATTTCTCAAGACAGGAATGAAACTTTTCACTGATGTGTGTATTCTATTTTATTTACAACCATATCTAAATGCAAATGATGTTTCTTGTGACAAATATAAATAACTATGTGAGAAATTAACAAAGTAAGACCCCGTATAACCAAAAGCTTTATCACCATCCACAAATTAAAAAAAAAAAAACGTCATGTTGATATTTTGACAATGATTACTATGGTACTAAATAAGCCAAGCATACAAACTTAAATTAGTTGCATTTTTGATACATTGTCATCAAGAAAGTGCTTATGGAGACAATGACCGATTCAGAAGAAATCATTTGTACTCCTCCTTAATTGAGAGAAGCCGCAATAATATTGAAACAAAGATTTTGGTTATTCAATGAATGTTGACATTTACCCAAGTGGAAAGTGATATCTTTCCATTCAGGTAAATGTCACTTTATATTATGTATACATAAGTAAAATATATTATTGAGCAAAAACAAAGGTATAGATGATTAAGCTTTAGCACACCTACAATAATAATATCTGAGGTTACCGTCGCAAGTTATTTTTAAACGTTGAAAATTATGTACTAAAACTCCATGGCACAGCTTTTGATAATACTCTATAAATTTAAATGTTCAATGATATTCACATATTTAAATTTTAATAATATCAAAGTTTATAGAGATTTCGTTTCTTTAGCCTACTATAATATGCTACACTAAAAAGAGAAAAAAATTCCTATTTTTGTAAATATCGTTTCTGGATAAGCTGAGTAATAATATAATACTAATATTTTATACCAAAATGTCATTTTTCGATTGAAATGTAAATATTTTTAATGTGTGATGCATGTTGTACACAAAGGAATAAGTTGGAATGTTTGGATATTGGTAGGATACCATTTCCGTTTATGAAATTGACACGTGCTTTAGCTTAAGATTTTTCTGGACATATTTTGCCATAAAAGAATTTTACTGTGTAAGTAACAAAAATAGGAAATAAATTATTTGAGAGAAACTTACCGTCAATATTATTTACAAAGCAAAAGTTACCAAAAAGACGACAATCATAGTCTAAGAAATTATGCATGCTACATGAACAATCAAATTTTGAAAAAGTTGTATTCGTTCTAGTTGAATATGTCTGGAATGTCTTGAAAAAGAAAAGCTTCATTTTGGTGATACATTAATATACTACTACTAGGGGTATTAAGAAATAAATTATTTCTGATATATCTAGAAAGCCTTGAAAACAAATACTTAATATTTTATTAAGCAAGAGAGTAATGTCAAAACATCAACGTAACTTATTTCCCAATGCATTCTATGCAATTTGTTGCATTTATTTACCAGCACCTCCTAGACGTTATTTTAAGGCATCACTACTATGGTGATTCTGTTAGAAATAGTAAACTAGAATGAAAACGAGACGGAGAATGAACCCAGATGGCTTCATCTCGTGGTGCTGGTAAAGAACACCAATTCTTAAGCATACCTGCGCACTTTGACATGGACTTACAAAGCCACAAATAACAGAGGATCTCCTGCAAAGACATTAAGTCACAATTGCAGGAATTCTCGCTAGGCAGCGCTATGCCCGAGCTGGGGGTCGGTTTAGTAACCGAAATGAAAACAGCATTCTAGATTTGATAGCTCATATCTGATAAAAAATTTAAGCTAATATATACAAATTATATATTTTTGGAATCAGGAAAGGAGAATCTTAAATAAAAATAAAAATTATACAGAGCGTAACAAAAACTTAACTTGTAAATTTTTCCTAACTTTCAGATCGTGTCTGGTTTACTTTTGTTTCATTTTCTGACGGTTCAGATAAAACCCTACCACTACTACATTTCAAGTTTCTTTGTATCTCTTATAAGAAGCGCTGTAGATGTGGCTTGAAATACCTCCGATCACCCTGTACAAGAGAAACTGTCCCGATTTACAATTTAAAATTTACAACTGTCATTATTAGCATCGCGACCCGTGCGATTCACTTACCAGCGGAAGCATTTCTATTGAACTTTATGGTAGGCGTATTTTGACGATGCGATCCGACTGAACTTTTGGACGCCTATTTTCATAGAGCAAAATTCTTTCATTGCAGGGTACGAGTGGAGGTATTAAGAGTAATACAATAATTGAATCAGAGTTACAAACTGTAAACAAATCTTTTTTTAGAGTTTGTGTTTTTGCTGCTTTTTACAGTTTTTTTTATGATTCTTTTGTGCTGTTTTTTCTTCCAATGTTACATTAGGGTCTGAAGATGCTCCTTCTGGAGCGAAACATGTAACCGATTTATGAAAAAATTAGTTTGGGGCTGAGACTTTGTGTCTCTTATTACATTTAAATACTTAATAATTGCCATTTATTAGCAAAGTGAGAGCTATATTGTATGTGTTTATAAAACAAGAAAAATACTTCGTTAAAGTGTAGTGTTACGTCCTGATGAGCGAAAAACAAGGCGGTTGCGCTAGCGCAATGTTAACACAAAGCTATGATCTAACTTTTATTTATAATATTATTAAAATTGAAGAAATAGTCCATACTTTCAGTGAAGTCAAAGTTATGTAAATAAAACAATGCAGTCTTCCTCCATAATTTAATAAGTGTAAAAACAAATCAATAGTTTCCCTACATATTTCAAGTGCTTAAGCGTTCATCCTCAGGGGATACTAAAAAGGATAGTACAAAGTTAGAAATTACCAGTAAATTTAAAGTAAAAGTTTAAGCGGGGCTTACCCAACATCGAGTTGAGTGAAACTGTTAATGTAAGTTGTATCAAATTAATGTGTACAACTTACAGTATGAGGAATGTAAAATTGAAAAAGACCTAGTGTACTAACTAGTCACATCAATATATTAATTGAAGTACGATTCAAAGATAAGTGAAGTTTTAATTATAAATGTGAAATTTTAATTAATGAAGAAACATTATAGACGAAAGATAATAAATTGATAAGGAATAAATAAGAATGCGAAAGTCCTATCACCTTCTTTATTTAAAAATTTATTCCTACGCGTTTCGATCAATAGATCATCCTCAGGGTGAGGTCTGTAAGCAAATGTAAACTAGTTATAATTAAACGTACATTATACAATTTTGTGGAAGTACTTACAGGTTAAAACAAAGAATTATCAATATTCAACAATCAGTTACGCACACACATATCGAAATAAGTATATCTTAATCACGTTTACCCCAAAATCTCAACGATCATTCAAACCAAACCTATCGTCGATATCTCTCAGCTGTTAAATTATTTAATGACCCTCCACATAATTTGAACTTCGATGGCCCAGACCGGACTGCGACGGCCGACCCATATTTACCAACACAAAACTGAAGAAGTTAGTGGATTTTTTCAACATAACCTATACGGTTCAGCAGAAACCACAGTGAAAAATAGTTTACCTCTGATCAATAGTTTTAATTTGTTTTGTGGTAGGTATTTGTTTTGTTTCGCGATTTTAATTGATTTTAAATGCATTTTAAGAGTTTAACCATTCAAGCTGATAATTTTTGGTTCTAACCTGTAGATACTTTCACAAAATTGTATAATGTACGTTAAGTTATAACTAGTTTACATTTGCTTACATACCACTCACCCTGAGGATGATCTATTGATCGAAACGCGTAGGAATAAATTTTTAAATAAAGAAGGTGATAGGAATGTCCCATTCTTATTTATCCCTCATTAAGCATGTCCCTTCTGGAGAGCAGTTTCTTATTGTTGGAGGAGAAAAGGTTTTTATTTATAAAAGCTTCTTAGATTTTTTATATGAGGATTATAAAATATTAATTTTTAATTGTTGAAAAAGTTATTGTTGTTAACTAACATGTAGATATGGGGCTATGCCCCATATTTTTGAAAAAGAATGAAGTTCTTTCATTTGTAGGAAAAGTTTTTGAAGAAAAGGGTAGGTGGTTATAAAAAAATTGAATATAACCTGTGCTAACCACAACCGTGTTAACTACTGCAACGTGATTGTTGAAGTGAGGTCAATTTAAAGAAAATATGACATTATAGACGTATAACCAAACAATAATTTTAAAAATCAAAACTATTGTTAAAATCAAGTGGGACGATTTAAGGAACGCGATATTAGGTTTATAAAATCCGTACAGGATCACTTGATCTTTAGTTGTTTATTATTATTATTCACAAACTTTAAACACAAAAATTATAAATAAAAATTGGCAAATGACGTTGACGTTCTGCAAAGAGTTTAACAAACTCAACTTTTTACGGATCGTTAGCAAGCTGTCATTCGCCAAATATCGCCGACCGTTAGCCAATAGTATATCTTCCGTTCCGCCTCGCTTTCCGCCCATTCGTACATTACATTACATTACATTTTATAGACACTTTTATATATTGTGTCCAGTTCGGATGTTACTCATTATTTAACAAGTTGCCGACGTAACGCCACCTACCTGTCAAACAAAAACTAACTCGACATTGTCGAACAAAAACTAAATTGACATTGTCACCTTGTGAGTAGCTTACATTTATGTCCGGTCTATTTTGTTATAGGTTAAGTCAATAAAGCGTGCAAAACTGAATTAATGTTTTATTAGCGTTCGTTTCGTATATATTGTTTTATTTAATAGTCTTGTCGGTATATTTGAAAACTGAGTACTAAAATTACAGTTAAAAAGTAGTATACTAGTTGTTCTAGATCGTACCAAAATTTCAACATTTTTTTATTTCTAAATCGTAGTTTAACAAGATGTGGCAGAATTTATATGCGGACATGAACACATCGTAAAAAAATTCTATTATAATAAAGTATTGCTATCGCTTAAATGCATAAAGTACTGACTAGTTGCTACGTTTACAGACAGCTTGGCCTATGAATATAGCTCTTTTTTGGAAAATGTATGGGAAAAGTTTTAGCAGAAAAGAAACCAAGGATACTAAGAATCTTAAAGCGCATCAAAAAAAGAATGTCTAGACCATAGTCTTAAACTTTTTTTCGGCGAGAGCAATGGGAGATTTACTTTTGTTATTACCTTAAATTATAGGACAAATGCTAAAAGCTTTATAAAACATTCAGATATTCTGCCTTGTTGATGCTAGAAAGTCTAATCAGTTTTATCAACAAATAAACAATGGGGGCGGCTTTACGTAAGTATATAAAAACTAAATTTCTAACACCGATTTTTTTCTTGTTTACCAAACAGTAATCCCAATAAGAGAACAACACAGATAACAAAGAAATATATTAGGTAGATCAAATATTTTCAAACTCTTGGTGGCAACGCTCGAGCGACATATCGCTTGCATGTCGTGTTAATGTCGTCTGGCTTCATATAGATAGGGCGTTATTATTTATTTTTGTTACAGTGGTTTCTTGTGTTGCTTAGTTCAGGTTAGGGTGTGTATGTATCACATGAATTTATTAAATTATTATTAATAGTTATATAGCAAACTAATTATGCAGGAACTGTTTAATACATTTTATCGTTTATAATAATATAGTTATATATAGAATATAAAACTCCAACATGACAATTGCTACATAATAAAGTGACACAAGAATTTAAGACCGATTGCCCACTGATCCCACATGTTACAGAAAATTTTTTTATGGTATCTATGTTGTACCAAAATGTTGTGAAAAAAATTGTAATTGCAGACATATTCGACAATATGACGTATGCCTTCGAGACGACGTCGACGGGCCTACTAATTTCTTACAATGAAAATGGTTTTAAAATGATATACTGTACCCCTATTGATTTATTTTTGTGAGGATACATTAAAGTAATAGTTTATCGGCTCCTCTGCAAGAATAATTATTCATTAAAAGTCTTATTAATTTTGGTATCGCTGAAAAGCATTTTTAATATACTTCTCAGGGAGGTGGCACAAGTAGTGGCGTGGTGCCATTTAAGATTTTAAAGTGGATGCATGTAGTGCTTATGGGGTGGGCGAGGGTGATCCGCAAATACCTAATTTTGATTTTCCTGCGTTGTTTAAGTTAGAAAATTTACCCATTTCAGGTAATAAAATTGTCACTTTGCATGTCATATTATTATGACTTGATGCGATTTCAGCCATTATTGCTTTCAAATTGTATTTAAATATTTGTTGCCTTATTCTCCATTAGTATAATAAATTACTTGGTTCCGTTGCAAGGTTTTATACAAATAATGATGCGACTCTTCTAATCTGTTTATTTTCGACAATACTGGACTAAACCAATATATTCAGCATTCAGTAGGCGTCTTAATAAGTATAAATTTTTAAAAATATTAGCAACCTAATGTCAATTATCCCAAGCCAAAACGACTGTATACTCAGAAAGTAGGTCTGATTCGGATAAGCATCAGCATTCTATCACCTATAAATGCTGGGGCAGCGACTTGGAGGGCATCTGTTTCCAAAAAAAATTCTTCTTCATGGGGTAAGCTCATGCCGCTTTGAAAGGGTGAGCCCTTTGCTCCTTATAAATTTTTTAAAGTAAGCCCAAGCAACATTGGAAGGATGAGCCGTCGGTCCCCTTTCAACCCGACGTTATAAAATGTTCCTGTAAGCCACGTATCCCAAGACGCGTTCTGGCTACCTTGTAGCGTTATAATGCATTGAACGTGAATTGGATAAACTAGTCGCGTTTAGTGAACGACCTTTAGTTTGGCTAGATGTCCTGGATCCGTTATCGTACGACTTGAGAGTTAGAATATGGGGAATCTGAAGGTACAAATGATTACGATTGACAGTCCATTACAAGCGACTAGTTTATCTTCTCCAGCACTGGCGGCCTGTTATATGAATCACTTAAATTGACCTAATTTTTTGGGTAAATAATTCACTAGTACCTAATACCTTATTCTCTCCGAGGAGTGCGTATGCGCAAGGATCGATTCTCGTTGATTTTGAATTTTTGAAGTTGGACAAAGCGACCGGTTTCAGAGTGATAACGTTCTCTAGATGAAGGAATTTTTGAGGAGTATCATTCGAGAAACATTAAGGTGAACTACGTACAGGTGGACTACAGTGGTTCGTTGATATCAGCGAAAGCAATCCGACTAGACAGTTGCTTGGCAGGATTGCATTGCCCTTTTTGAGATATATTATGTTAGTTGGACTGAAAGGGCGCAGCTTTCCAGCACAAAGTAAATATTAACAATTAGGACTATAAGGTTAAAAGCCTAAAACTACCGGTGTCAATTCATCGGCGCATGACTTAATCTCGATAATAGGGATTTAGTAAGGACCAAATGCTTTTCTGGTATTTCCCTCATAATTCATCGTTGCATGTAAAGAGTCTGCCACTAAGTTTGCTTTTTCCTCGGCTAGGGTCGCAATAGTACTATCAGAATATGCTGCAGGTGGAATGGTTGACTTGGTAAAGGTCTGAATGACTAAAAGTTATCGAACAAAATGACCTTGATCCGTTAGGAAAAGTTTGTCCTTGATACTCTGGTTGTGTGCTTCCTTGCTTTGGTTTATCGTTTGCTTGCATTGGTTTCGAGCATTAGTCTTAAGGTAAATTTAACAATATCAACATAATGGAAAATCAAATCTAAACTAATAACATTTCCAATATTTAACCACTTTATCCCCCTCCAAGCCCAGCCTAAACACGTCGCTGTCTTAAAAAAAACTGCTATAGAATCTCAATCTAATCATCTTCGCTCCTTGCAATCATTCTCGCTTGTATTTCAAATAGTTTAAACAGGCGTCTTGTTTATCGAGGTTACCATGATAACCATATATGCTATTACATTTCCTGTCCGTACTGTTCGGGACTTAAATTTTAACGGTGTGTGCGGTTCCGAGTAGTTAAAATGGCGTTGTTTCCACTTTATGATCTTGTCTGTGTTTTGTTGAAAACTCTTTTTTCAGATGGAATCTTATCGACCACAAATACTTCTTAAGCTCTGAAAAACCTAAACCAAAATGAGACGTAAATAAAGAGACAAAATGGCAGCATAGGGCAGGTGTTAGAAAATTTGTTTCTCTCGGTATTCTAAGTTACAGTGGCTATGTGGCAGCTACTACCTTAAAAAAGATTTTGTTTGCCGTTACTGACAATAAACTATGGGAAACTGGTCTGGATTTGCCAATGTTCTTTAAAAGTGCTTTATGTGAGATTAAAAGATTAAATGCAAATGTCAGTACAAGGTGTCCACTTACAGATGTAATCTCGATAGCTATTAAGATAGAGAGTTGCGTTATTTATATTACTACACTACCTCTTCGTAAAACAAAATATGCCGCAAACATACTTGTCATAGCTTTCTTAGTTTTTAAACTACAGGGCGTTTTCCAAATCGTTTACTTTTTGACGTTTGTATTTCAGTTATCCTTTAACTTATCAAAAAATTAAAAACTGTTTCTGAGAGAGTTTTTAAGCAGAATTTAGTGGCATGCTTACTTTATTTTTGGGAATATTTTCGAAATTTAAAGCAAACATATGATTTTTTAAATTTAACACCCTGTATATGTTTCTCTTATTTGATTGGGCTATTCTTACGCTTTTCAAAAATATATAATAGTTGATAGTTCCTATTAACAATAAACGCACAAATTGAAAAGTTTAGAAAATTAGGGTAATATAGGCCATGCAACCATTGAAAAAAACAAAAGAATATCTGTAAATAAAACAATGCAGTCTTCCTCCACAGTTTAATGATTAACACAGTTAATTAAAAAGCTCCCTTCATGTTTCGAGTGCTTAAGCACTCATCATCAGGGGATACTAACATCGAGTTTAGCGGAAATGTAAGTTGTCTCAAATTAATGGGTACAACTCACAGGATGATAAATGTAAAAGTTGAAGACTTGGTGTACGAACTGGTCATATTATCATATTAATTGTAATTAAATTCAGACATAAATGAGGTTTTAATCATAAATGTGAAATTTAGATTAGTGGAGAAGCATTGTGGATAAGATAATAAATTAAGTTAAAACATCTGAATTAGAAAGGTTTTCTTTTTTATTTTAATTATGAGAGTTTTAAGACATTATAAAGTTTTTCGATCATTAAATTAATATAAAGTTTAACAATAACACCTAAGTTGTTAAAAATTTTAACTAACATGGTGGTATGGTTAGTTAGTTAGTTAGTTAGTTAGTTACTAATCTAAATTTCACATTTATAATCAAAACCTCATTTATATCTGAATTTCATTACGATTAATATGATAATATGACAAATTCGTACACCAAGTCTTGAGACAACCTACATTTCCGCTAAACTCGATGTTATGAGTTAGTATCCCCTGATGATAAGTGCTTGAGCACTCAAAACATGTAGAGAGTTTTCTTATTTACTGTGTTAATTATTATACTGTGGAGGAAGGCTGCATTGTTTCATTTACATTACTTTGACTCCACTGAAAGTATCGACTATTTTTTCAATATCAAAAGAATATCTACCTGTCATGACTATTTGTCAAAATGTATAGGCTAAAAGAACGTTTTGTGAAAATACATGTCATAAAATGTTGTCTAAAAAATTATTAAATAAATATCATTTCAAACCCGGTGAAGTAAAGATTGCGCACTATTTACGTACTAAGTTGATGCGCGACGACTTATTTTTTGCGACTGTATCTAAATCGAATACGAGTCGACAGGCAGTTTACCACAAAAGTAATATGGCCTGACGAATCTTATTTTATGAGCTCCGCACAGGCATTATCAATCGTCATAATACAAGATATGGGTCCCCAGTTGCAAATGTAATATTAATGTATTTTTGCATAATACTTCGCTGGGTTAATGCAGAAGTATGCTATGTCACATTTAGTACTTTATACAGGAGAAGTAAAAAACTGAATAACTTGCGAAAATTTAATATTAAAATTTTTAAAAACCGTTACTCTATTGTGTTTTTAGTGCAGAATATTCTCTTAATATTAGAACACTTAGATTTTATAAAAATCAAAAAATATGGGACATAGCATACCTTTGTAATAAAAACGGTATCATATGTCCATTTTAAGTGACTTAGGATACTTTGATTTTTTAACAAGTATAGTCTATGTCCATACTTAAAAATCAAGAACAAAACTAACGTTTGTGCCTTTCCCGCTACAAATGTTAAACTTTACAAATGTGAAGATGTTCGACATATAATGTGTATGGACTACTCGACAAATGTCGCTTGACAAGGAAATATGTACACATCGCAAACGTTTGCATTCGTCGAGTTTGCCATGTAATGTGTGGTCGGCTTAAGATGAACAAACCAAAAAAGAATACAAAAACTTTGTAAAAAAATTAAAATCCTTATGGTAAAACTGGAATGGTGAAAAATAGTAATTATTAATTATCTGAATCTACCTCATCCCTTACATTTTCACTGTAAAGTAGTCCTTGAAAAAAGTCGTGGTATTGAGAAGGTATAACTAGTTGGTTGCAAAGAAAAAGAAGGTGTTCATACTTCTTTTTCTTGATCGGAACTAAAGTTTGATACAAGGGTTTCATTAAGTAATCGTTTTTTTTTCTGCATTGTCTTTCGTCCTTTCTGTAGCAAATTTATTCTATTGTATTCTGTAGCTTAATACTCATACTTGAATAATTTTGCGTCCGGATATTTCGGGGTCGTCTCTATAATTTTAATTTTCTGCCATTCTACTTTTTCGTTATTAGCGTCCTTATCCCAGTTTAGAGAAGTATGTAGTTGCAAGTCTTTTAAATCAAATATAAACTCTTTTGTCATTTCCTAAACCTTATACTAAGGATTTCTTTTGGCAGTGCGAACCAAGGTATACCATTGGTCCGGTAAATATATTGGAATCTTTTTGGAGGCGCGTTCTATCACGCTATGGACGGAATCGCCCTCGTTCTGTGTATGACCTTTTCAAAATAACTATGACGAATTTTAGTGATATGTTTGTTTGTTAAATGATTATACAAACTGTAGAGGTATTTATTTCGGTTTTGTCCAGAGAAATTGTCAGAATAAAAGGAAAATTCCTTTATACCTTTTTTAACTTGCTCATCTATAAATAATATAGGACATCTTCCTATTTCTGATGCACCTCTTTTAGCGATTCCCTCATGCCACATGTAAAAACTACATTCTTTTAAACTTCAATTTATATTATGCAAGACCCACTTCTGATTTTGGTACAGGCAAGATTTGTTCAAGGTGAAATACAGCTACACAGAACTCCTTGTCATTTTTCCCCTTTTTTTTGTCTTTCTTTTTATATTCTCGGGCTAAATCATTAGTCTTAATATGGAAGTTATACTAGTCTTGTTGTTCGGTTTTTTGATCAGCCGAAGAATGTTCATAGCTGTTACAAACATCACATTGATCTTCTTTTGGTACCAGAAACGGTATGTTAAATTCACTGGTAAATATTTGCCGGTATACTGCAGAACTTGCAATGTGTGGGATGTTGCTACTTTCACAAAACTCTTTGTAAAGATCATACATTTTTGCTATATTTAAAGTAGGTGGTAGTAACAACCGGTTGCTGTCCTTACGGCAGTAATGACTTTCCACGGACACAAAGGAACTTATATGCTGATGTACGGATTCTTTAACCTCTGCAGGCAATTGGCTATTTTTTTTTTAACTTTACCGCGTTTGTCGGCAGGAATGGTGACATTTTCTCTACATTTTTGAGCAACCGTCTTGACTACTTCAGAACTTACATCTAATGTATTAGGAGAAAAGGTTCTGCAACCCGCACCTCTTCTGCGCAGTTTAAATGCGGCAAATTATAAATATATGTATAGTTTCTTCTACTATTTACGGCAAGTTCTTCATTTTTATTAGCCCTTAGTCGACATCTCGATTTTGGGAAAAATTTGACGTGCTTCGAAATAAAATCCCTTTGTCTATCTATGTTGCCTAAGCCCCAATATTGATGAAATACTGCTTTTCTATTTTCTTCACTAAATTTAGTTAAACACTTTAAAATGCAGGTACATGGACCTTTCATTTCTCGAGCAGACACAACATTGTTTTTCCAATTTTTATACTTTTTCCACTATTTCTGAGCCTCTTGATTTTGTTTCTTTCCATTCACCTTTATTTCTTAATCGTTTACGGGTTCTCCTCTTCTCTTTCTATCTATCTAAAAATATGATCATCTTACTTACCGGCTACAGTATTAGGAGCACTAGAAGCTGCTGCTTGAGTAACAGCCTTAATAAAAATTTTACACATTCTGCTTTTATACATTTTTTTAGCTAACAGGGCAATAAACGTTTCCACGACGATCACTTTAACAGAGCAGTACCAGTCTATGTCCAACGTTAAAATGATAAAGTAATGTATGCCCACATAAAATACTTCTGCATTAAAATATTTCAGTTGGCTAGACATAAGATAGTTTGATTGCAGCTATTTTTAGACTCAAGGTTAAATATAGAGATACGATATTTCTGCAGCAAATTTTATAACGTTTGAACTGGACACAGGCGTGAAAACCTAGTTTTCGCTAGAAATGGACATAGCATACTTCTGCATTATAGTCCAATAAACGGAACGCTTAAAAAGGAATTTTAGTTAGAAAGCTGCTTTTTCGGTGGAAGGTACATTTTAATGTTTGAAAAGACACTTCAGTTTTATTTTGTGTCCAGTCCTTGCACGAGAGTTAAAAACCCTTCAATTGGGGTTGAAAATATATTTTTGGGTTATAACTTTTAAATGAGAAATAATATGAAAAAAAGTTTCTCCCAAATGTTGTAGAGCATTAAATTTTACATAAAAAAGATTATCACTACTTTTGTCTAATCTATAAATCTTAAAGCCATAAGAGGTTCGCAAATTTCAACAACAATTTTTGGTCAAGTCTTTAATAAATGGGACCTAAATATCGATATGGCATCACTGTCGCCTTGGGATAAGAGTTACAGCGTCTAGTGCAGTATTTATCGGGCTTTTAGATGCCAAATGATTGCCAGACGATGGGCAGTGTTGCCAGGTTGAAAATTTAATGCGGATGTGAAGTTTCGAAGACGCCGACCAACCCTCAAAGTTCAGATGATTCTAAGGCCACAACTATTAGAGATATCGTAAAAATGATGATATACGTTTTTATGCAGATTTAAATGCTCTACAACTTTTGTCTAAAACCTTTTTTTCTAGTGTTTGTTGTTTTGAAGCTAGGGGTCAAAGAAATATTTTAAGGTAATTTTCCATCCCTTATGCAAGTGTTGAATACAAAATAATACCGAAGTGTCTTTTCAAACATTAAAATGTATCTTCCGCCAAAAAAGCAGCTTTCTAACTGAAATTCCTTTTTAAGCGTTCCGTTTATTGGACTATTAACCCAGCGACTTATTCTAGCCATTACCGTCTTGAGGAGATGACGACCGCGACGGCGCGGCGGTGTTCTAGCAGTCATGTAATATTCTTTTGTTTGTTTTAATGGTTTCATAGCCTACTACCCTAATTTTCTAAATTTCTTGATTTGTGCGTTTATTGTGAATAGTAACTATCAACTATTATTTACTTTTGAGAAGCTTAAAGACGACCTAATCAAATGAGAGGAAAACATTCAGGGTGCCCCATTTCAAAAATCATATGTTTGCTGTAAATCTTGAAACGTAAGACTTCCAGAAAAAAAGGAAGCACGCCACTGATCTCTGCTTAAGAAACTCTGTTAGAAACAGTTTTCCATTTTTTGATAAGTTAAAGGATAACCGACATACAGGGGTGCAAGCAAGCATTTTCGAAAATACCCTGTAGCTCAAAAACTAAAAAAGCTATGTCAATTCTGTTTGCGGCATCTTTTGTTTCACGAGAAGGTAGGGTCGTAATGTAAAAACCACAAGTCTCTATCTTTACTGGTTAAGGAAATACCCAGCAACTACATCAAAAAATGAACTTTCTTTACATAGTGTCCGGTTTTTGATGTATTTGCGGGTTATCACGTCATGAAGTTACTTTTTTGTGAAACAAGTGGCCCTAAACAGAGTTTGAGTAATTTTCTCTGCGTTTAAGCTACAGGGTGCATCATCTCGACTATACAGTAACATATCGAAAGTGTAAACATTTGCTCTAATGTAGAATTTTGCGTTGAATTCAATGGCGTGGTCAGTGTTTTCTAAATATTATCATTTTTGAAATAATAATGTAGGTATGGCTTTTTTTAAAATGGAACACCGAGCGGTATGCGTCGGTGCATTTCGCTAATCGAAGGCTTTTTATGAATATCTAAGACATGGCATTTATTTATTTTTTGTTGGCGCCGTTAAATCACATCTTTTCTCAAAATTTCAGTTTATATAGTAGGCTCTCGACAATAATACAATAACCATGCACTTTAGTAGCCTTGCACATAAAATTATGGTTAGTCAGTAAGTTATAGCTAACCATATTTATTTTGCTGTCATCATATATTTTAGTATGGGGTGCAATCGAAAAGTTGTTGAAAAATATGATATAATGTTAAGCTCTTTTATTCGCTGCAATGAAAGTAGCGATGAGGCGTCCTAATTATATTTTGATAGGTAAATTAATATTTTATTACCAGAATTAAAATAATTTTCAAAAACCTCGACCAAAAGTGAATAATAAACCACTACGGAAAATTGATGAAATTAATTTTTTTGGCAACACTTTTACACAGCATTTTAGGTGAGTTAACGCAACAAATTCGATTTTATGTCTGGCATTCTCAATTGACATAATTGTTAAGTATGTAATAAAACAAATGAAATTAACCATAAAGTGCTTCAAGTTCACTAACAAATAATGAAAATCAATTTATAACAAAAGGTGCGCGTTCAAACAGAAATAGAGGTTGGCAATTTGCCTGGCAAATAAAAATGATGAAATAGTCACCCTACTGATATGCAAATTATATAAATTCGTAGTCAAAGTCAGTCGTACAAGATAAACTCCCAGTCACAGTACAGATTGTTTATAGATATCTAAGAAGAAGAGAATGGATGTGCAAATAAATGCAAATACTGTAGATTTTTAATTAATTCGCACTGTGAAAACTACCTCGAACATGATTGGTTCGACAGCGGCTGATTCCTCAAGAAAATGTAGACCTTATACTGCTGGATGATGAGCATAATGTATTAAAACTAGGTAAGTATACCTTATAGCAAGGTTTGTGGTACACAATACATGTATGCTTACTGATATCTAGTTCTGAATAATAATTCATCAAATTGTATTATGCAGTGAACCAGCACACTGAAAAGTTTATATTTACTTGGTACATGGTTTCTAAATATTTGTAGTAGAGTCCACCCATGCATAAGCTATAGACACAGCTACATCATCGACTTCTTAGTCATCAGAGATTCCTGTAAATATTAAGGTGAATAATGAATCCCTAATTGCAGCAGTATATGCAAGGAAACCATTATGGGATTATCGAACCCCTATTGGACAGAGAAGTATTCTAAAAGTAAAGGACTTGTGGCAACAAGTTACTAATGAAATTGAGGGTGAGAAAACCATGTTTTAATATGTATTTTGTGCAGATTATATTAAAAATATTTAGGTATAATGTGCATATCCATGGTAGGTTTGAAAGTTAGATGATTATTTCACATTTAGCACAAAACTTTAGTAAACACAATTATTATTATACATTTTTTGAGACAATCTAGTTATAATAAAATTTAAATACCTACTTCTATGCACGACTGTGTCATTGATGTAGTAATGTGGCATTCATTCCGAAGCAGGACTTTTGAGCGCAGGCGTTAAGGCTTAGGCTTTTGGGCGCCGGCGGTTAGGCGCGGTACATTTGGGCTTAGGTTGCAACGCGTCTTTTGCTGTTATTAAAAATTTAATTAATTATTTTTTTTTTTATTTTTTTTTAAGTTAGAGAATTTATTTAAATTAAGTTACAAGAACAGAAAAATTAAAGTGAAGCCAAAACCACGAAGCCAAGCTGAGGTGAGAGGCTGAGGGACCGCGTGCAAATGCCCTAGCTCTATTGCCAGAGAGTAAGGGGGGGTTTTAAATAGGGCGCCACCGTTTTGCAGCCAGGCCAAAACGGAAACCTCCAAGATGGTGCTGGGGGCCTCACTCTCAGCTGGACTTCACAACTTAGGTAGAAGAAAAAAAAAAAAATAAAAGAAAACCACAGGGGGAGCTGTATAAATAAAACGAGGAGAATTAAAATTATTGCTGGCTTTATTCAAAATAAAAAAAGAGACATATAAAATTATATGGGGGGTTAGTACTTAAGCCTAAACTTATCTGTACAGACGTAGACAAAAGAACGTCCCAAAAAGGAAGACGTCAAAAGGACAGATCAATCAAGATCAGAAGATCAGGAGATCAGAAGAAGTGATCTGAGGAGAAGAAGATGGAGAAGAAAAGAAGAAAGACCCTGTTAAAAAAAAGCATTAGCTGATAGCTTATTAATAAAAAAAATACCTAGTTCCTTTTCCCTTTGTACAATAAATTTATAGTAAAGTAATAAAATTAAAATGGCACAACCAACTAAGTGAAAATAAACAAAAGGAAAAAGGAACTATAAAAAAATTAAAGCAACTATAAAAATGTTAAATTATAAGCAAGAATTAAATTTGAATTAAATTTGAATTAAATTTGAATTAAATTAATTTTGAAAAATGTCAATAAAAATAATTAAAGTCACAAATCAAGTCTTGGTTTGAGATAAACAAAAAAAATAAATTTATAAAATTATATTCAGGGACGTTAATATTATAGTGATTAAATATTTTAATTAAGCTTGAAGAGCCAAAAACTTAAAATAAATTAATTTGTCAAGCCAGCACGTACGCCTATGTACTAAGGTTACATCATAAAATAAAAAAAAATCAATTATGTACACACATAAGGGAAATATACAACTATATAAAATTTAGCACAAGTGATGTCAATATATTTGTTATCAAACAGCAAACCAATCAATAATTTATTTAAGCCAGGACATAATAAAAAAATAATTACATAATCAGGATATGCCGCTATTAAAAAAAGCAATACAAACTAAAAAATGTCCATTCAAGAACCATCTTGACAAATTGGTGGATTTACAATAATTATAATCAAATAAGGCTCCATTATACAAGATAACTATAAATAAAAATAAACATCTGGAAATACATCATCTCAAGTTTGATCAAATAATTTATTTTAATTTTGTAGATGTTAAAATGATTTAAATTGTGACAATCAATTATATTTGGTTTGATTTTAAACCACTTAAAATATTTATATTTAGGGCACACCCTGTATGGTAAGAATTAAGATACCATGTAACACTGGCTTTCAAGCAAACTTGTGCTATATAAAACAAAGAAAACGTTCCAAAATAAGCAGTAAGTTGGACCCCTTTATAAAGAAAAAAAATTATAGTTTAAATAAAGTTAATTAAATTTCAAGGTCAAGATTAATTGCATTTAAACCAAATTGACAGTAAACAGGTAACAAAAAAAAAATCCTATAGCATAGGTAAAATGGGGTCCACTTATTCGTATAACAATAAAGAATTCCAATTACTTAGCCAACGAGACAAATTCTACTCGGTCATAAGTACAAAAGCACATTTATCTGACAAAGCATGTAGTGTTAAATTATAGCGATTTTGAAGCAATATACAGGGACAAATATGAAAGAAAAATGAATTACGCTTACCTATTGGAGCTGTAGGGTCTTTAAAATTGAAATTGGGGATCTCAACGGTGATGAATGCTCTGATGGTCAGCCCCTTCAAGGTCTTAGTGACCTGACTTAACTAAAAGAGAGCCCCAGATGGTGTTTTAGGAGAAAAGTTGAAAAATTGACAAAGAAACGGCATGGTATATAAAAAAAAACCTACCTTCAGCGAACAACTGGTGACAAAAAATCCCACGATGTGGCTTTCTGTGGCCCCGCAAACCAAAATGAATCAAGCAAAACTAAAGGGGCACAGAAAGTATCGCTTCAAGATCCAAAATCCTAGTACACAGATGGCTTGAATAGCCCTGGATCTAGAAACGCCTGCTGCCTCGTTGAACGCTGGAAGTTAAGTTAGGTCACTGAAGAATTCTAGGTTAAAACTTAAAAATGTGCTGTTAACAGGATGTGAGAGAGAAGAGAAACGCCAGAGAGAGGTGGAGAGTGATAAAGCGAATTTAGGGCGACACCAACTTCCGGCAAGATCTGCCGTTCGATTCTAAAAGAGGCCGGTCACACACTGGCGGCGACACGGAATGAAGTCTTTAGAGCCCATTCAATTGCAGATACTCCAAGCCAAGAGAAATGAAACAGATGCACCCAAATTCAATTTCATATAAGAAGTCAATTCGTAAGTCCTACAATTCATTAAAAATTATTTAAAGGAAACCCAAGTCCTAAGATATCCCTGCCATTCTCGGAGCAAACGGCCATTAATGTTATGGCCCACACATGTTCAGAAGAAGAATATTAACCTAGAAAATTCATTAGTCGATTTGACAGGTTATCATAACAGAGAAATATATTAATTGTATAGTGTATTCCAGGGAGATATGTGATTTAAAACAGGGGGATAATGTAGCCTGCTTCGTCAAAGACAACGAAAACAGAGGCCGTTGACCTAAGATATGTATTTACTTTATACAAGGAACAAACATCGCTTTAAGAAGGCAAAATTCAATTTTCTTTTAAAGACACAATACAAGTCAGACATGTGATATAAGGCATTAGATTACAATAGTTCATTTGTGACAAAATCGGATTGTCACAACTCCCCCTCTCCTAGGAAAGGAGGGGAATTTCCTAAAGGAAATTGACCGACGGTAATCAAGCACAAAAAGCCTCATTGGCTAAGTAAAGCAAATCAAACAATAATTTAAGTATCCATACACAAAAAAAAAGAAATAAGCAGGGACCGAAACACTCCCGGAGTGTTTATCAAATATAGTTACAAATAACGTAAGAATAAGTAATAAAGTAAGTAATAAAAATAATTAATAATAATTTCAAGCACTGTTCCGCAGCTGACAACCCATGGAGACTCCGAGAGAGGAAAGGACGTGACCCCGAGCTGTTTGTATGGTATAGAGCCCCAAAAAAGCGAACTTGATGGATATCGGACTTAAGTTAGCATTGCGTACAACCATATGTGTCTTGGCGAACCTCGTGTACTAACCTTATACAAACAAACTCAATATCAACAAAAAAAATTATAGCTGTAACCCAGATGCTCCACCAGTCAAAGGAAGTGTATTTTAGTACACACCAAACTAAAAGATACAAACGTGTCGATGACAACTAAATGTACCACAGCCTTCAACAGGAAAATTTAATTAGGGTGTTCCGAAAGGCGGCACTGCTCCTGGCCTGGCGTATCACACGGGATCTGCGGACGAGGTCATAAGCAGCAGTTTCGCCCTCCCCTGTGCTGCATCGAAGTGCAGACTGAATCAGGGGTCAGACAGCCACCCCCCACAATATAACTCTGCCCGCAAATCTGCCTTCAGCAGAACGAACATTCCAACAAAAGACGGCAAAACGCCACCCAGGGGCACCCACGGCCCCTCAGCCTCTTATGTAACAGAAAAAAAAAAGGAGGCTGTATATCAATAGGACAAAATCGGTAAATATAAAGTAGCTAACATTAAGCTATTAGTTGCCATAAGAAAAAAAAATGAAGGGAGGCAGAAGAAAGATACGAAGTAAAAAGGAAAAAGGTAAGTCAAGGTAAGTAGGTAAGTATTTGGACAGTAGGTACAAATCCGGTAGCAACCGTATTGGCTAAAGGCATGGAGACTTTGCCAAATGACCTACACAAAAACAGACCTACAAGTGAGATAAAAGAATAATGAAAAGATAATGACGTAAGCAAAGGTAAGGTAAGGTAAGATTTGAGTCCAGGTACAAATCCAGTAACAACTGTAAAGGCCAAAGACATCAAGACTCTGCCTAATGACCTGGACAACCAAAAACAAAACCCAAAAATAAAGCAATAAATCAACCAAACAAATAGGTAAGCAAAGGTAGGGTACGGTACGCAATTGGACTCTAGGTACAAATCCGGTGACAACCGTATTGACAAAAGACATCGAGACTTTTCCAATTGACCTAGAAAAAAACGTACCCAAAGATAACTAAAAATCAAAGCAAAGATAGTGAAAACAAGGTAAGCCAGGTATTAATCAAGGTAAGGTAAATAACACAACAAAAGCAAAGCAAAGGGAAAACATTAAACAAATGGCCACTAATTCAAGTCAAATCAGGTAATAATAGTCTGTAATCAGACTTTCAGCAAAGCTAATAAAATAAGCAAAGCGACGTAACGTCAGGTAAGGTAGTAAGTCAAATCCGGGTATAGTGGTCTACTGGGAGTAGTGGTAAAAAAGAGTCAAAGTAAATTAAAGAAACTAGAGACAAGTAATGATTTATACGAAAGTATAACAAGGAAATCCATCAAATCCGGCCCTGTTGAATGCTCATCCCATTTCACGCTAAGATGATAATCCAAAAGACACCGACATCGAAAACTGAAATGAAATCATGAATAACGGAGAAGTGAAATCAACAAAAAGAAATCGAAGGTGATTAAGAAAATATATAAAAGTAATTATTTATACCAGATTAGATAAGAAATCAATTCAATCTGGTCCTGCCGAACGCTCATCTCATTTCACGCTAAGATGATAGTCCACAAGACACTGATGCAAGGAACTCGAATTAAATCATGGTAATCGAGGAGAACTATAGAAAAAGTGAAACTGAAACTGTGCAACCGGTGCTCAACTCATTTCAAGCTAAGATGAGGACCAGTGAGCGAGGAAAAAGGTGGAAAATATCAATCCAATGAAATAATTACACTGAAATACTAGGAATACTCCGTTACCAACAAAATAAAAGAAGATACACGTGACTAGCAAATAAAATAGTACAATAGCTGAAGGCTGAAGAAAGAAGTAACTTGAAGCTGATAGACTGAAGGTCGCAGGACTTCAACAAGCAACCCGACTGAAGGACATGGCGCTACGCAGAGTTATTCTACGCCCACTCCTGCAGGGCCTAAACAAGCAACCTGACTGAAGGTCCTAGTGCTTGGGCACCTGACGGGCTTTTACCGTCACTGTGTTCCCAGTGCAGGATTATTCTACGCCCACCTCTGAAGGGCTATTAATAAAGCAAAGTAAAACAAGTTAAGCAAATTAAGACAAGGTAAGCAAAGTAAATCAAGGTAAGCAAAGTAAAAAGAGGGGACCCCAGTAAGAGCCAACAAGTCAAATCGGGAAACAAGTCACAATCGAGGGACTATCAGAACCAGGTTCGGTGTACACTGGTTTAAGATCCTGTACGTGCCAAATACCCTTTTTGTTACCGAGTTCATCCTCGAGTTCGTAAGTACAAGTGCCAGTTTTTCGTTTAATTTTGAAAGGACCTACAAATTCGGGGGCCAATTTCGCACTATAATAATTTACGGCATCCGATAAACTTTTGTTTTTGCGCCAAACTTCTTGACCGGGAAGATAGTTTACAGGGCACCTGCGCAAATTGTATTGGTTACGGTTTTTCTGACGCGACGACTCGATTCTACTGTGTATTGTCCGATACAGACGTTGAAAAGCATCAATCCTTTCCTTGACATAATTTTGGCCTTCTGTCTCTACAGATGGAAATTTTTCAGAAAAGTCTTTACCAAACAGTTTATGATCTCTGCCAAAATTTACAAGGTAAGGCGAATAACCAGTAGTTTCATGTCGCGCGGTACGGATTGCACAACCGATTGCGGATAAATTTTCCTCCCAGGTCCGGTGATTATTTTGTTGCACGTACGAACGTAACATGGTTTTTATGACTCGATTAACGCGTTCGGTATGATCCGCTCGTGGATAGTAAGATGCGGTATAAAATATTTGGACTTTATATTTGTCACAAAGAGCTTGAAAATCTTTAGATTTCATCGCGGTTCCATTATCGCAAGTCAAATACTGAGGGGCTCCATAAACTAAAAATATTCCTTCCTCAACACACTTAGCAAGTGTTTTAGCAGTGGCAGACCGACAGGGAAATAAAATCACGTACTTACTAAAATAATCGGTGACAACTAAGATGTTTGTATAACCAGAACGTGACCGCGGTAAAGGTCCTATAAAATCGAGACTAATGGCTTGCCAGGATTCTTTTATGTCGGGGCGATTGCCCATTAAACCTGCAGGGCGTTTTTGCTCTACTTTGTTCTGAGCACACGTTTTATAAGAACGAACATATTTAGTTATGTCGGATCGCATTTTCGGCCAATGATAGCGCTCAGCAACCTTCCAAAAGGTCTTAAAAACTCCCACATGGCCTGCGGCTGGAATATCATAACAACGAGATAAAATCTCCCTTCGACTATCTTTAGGCACCACTATTTTCCAACAGCTGGAATTATCAGGAAAGTTAGGGTTATTGGACTTAACAAATTTATAAAGAATGTCATTCTCGACTCGCCAACAAGGATACTTTTCTGGACGTTCCTCGAACTTATGAATCATGTTTATATACCATATATCTGTTGTAGTAGAATATGAGGGTAAAGGTGGCGACTCAGCGACAGGTGAAATTGAGTCAGCGGCCACAGGTACTGACCTAGAAAGAAAATCGGGTACAACATGTTCTCTACCTTTACGATGAATTAGCTAAAAATCATAGGGTTGTAAACGAAGAGCCCAACGAGCGAGACGGCCTTGTGGATCTTTTAGATTATGTAACCATAACAAAGAATGATGATCAGTGATGACCTTAAAATGAGTCCCTTCAAGATAGTAACGAAGTTTTTCTATACCCCAAATTACCGCAAGACACTCCTTTTCCGTGACAGTGAGTTTCATCTCTTGACGAGTAAGAGAACGAGAAAGGTAACTGATTACTTTTTCGCCGTCATCGAATTGCTGACTTAAAATTGCTCCTAAGCCGAAATGAGAGGCATCAACTTAAAGAGTAAAAGTGCGATTGAAATTTGGACATGTAAGAACAGGGGCAGTAACTAGAGCTTCTTTGATTAGGTTATAAGATCGGTGGCAATCGTAATTCCAATCCCAATTTATGTTTTTCTTAGTTAACCTAGTAATGGGAGCCATGATAGTAGAGAAATTAGGTACGAATCGCCTGTACCAAGAGGCGGTGCCAATGAAACGTCGGATTTCAGTGATATATTTGGGAGGAACTATATTTACAATGGCTTCTACTTTTTCTGGATCGGGTCGTAGCCCTTTTGCATTTATAATGTAACCAAGATATTTTAGTTCGGGCTTACAAAAATGACATTTCCCCTCAGATACAATCAAACCTGCCTCCTTCAATCGATCAAAAACAAGTCCCAAAATTTTTAGATGTTCTGAAAAAGTCCTGGAAATAATGATTATGTCATCCAGGTATACCATCACGTGATTTTCCAAATCGACACCTAGAACACGGTCTACAATACGTTGCCAGGTCGCGGGCGCATTAGTTAAGCCGAAAGGCATGCGCAAAAAGTGATATAAGTTCCTGCCTGGGACAGTGAAAGCAGTAAGTTCACGTGAAGATTGGCTGAGAGGTACTTGCCAGAAAGCTGATTTTATGTCGATGGAGCTTATATAACGGGCATCTCTTAGGCGATCTAAAATGGCAGAAATATAAGGAATGGGATATGCGTCCTTCTTAGTCTTCTCGTTTAATTTCCGGAAATTAATGCAAAATCGGTAGCTATCATCCTTCTTGCTTACTAAACACACTGGACTCGACCAGGGGCTTTTAGATGGTTCTATCACGCCAAGTCTCAACATTTCGTCGATTTCCTGATTCATGATCTGCTGTTTATACGGAGAAACTGGGTAGTAACGTTGCTTGATTGGCTTGGTGCCCGATTCAAGTTCAATTTCATGTTCTGCAACCTTGCAAAGTCCAAGGCCAGTACCCATTTGAAATATTTTCTCCTTAACCAGCGTATTAAGAGCGGTTCTTTCCTGTTCTGATAAGGAATCGCCATCTATAATACTACAAATTTCCGTGTCTCCAGAATTATTAGAGAAATGCCAGACGTCCTGCTTCAAATCTGGAATGATCTCCATAGACCTCCAAAAGTCAATGCCTAATATGAGCCTATGTGATAACTCAGGTAAGACTGAAATATCCATCATACGAGTTTTGCCTAATAACTGGTGCTTGAAAATAACCTAAACTCGAACATGACTGCCCATTTGCAACTGTACAAGTGTTTTGTTGCTTGACAAGTTTCAGACCCAAACTTTGCAACAAAATAAAACCAGGATGTCCAACAATAGTCCGAGAAGCTCCAGAATCCAAGAGACCTAACATTTTGCAACCCAAAATCGATATTTCCAAATAAGGACGTTCGTCACCATGTGCGTGGGAGATAATAAAGTCTAACAGATTTTTATTAGAGAAACTTATGTTGTCGGTCGGTGAATGATGAGGGATGGGAGTAATCTTACGACCTATCGACTCTCCCGGGGGCCGTTTCCCGACGCAGAACATTTTGGACAATCTTTAATAGTCACATTTGGTGCTCCACAACGATAACAATGGATTTGGCGGGAGTCTGGACATTCGCGGTTCAAATGCCCTAACTTGCTACAATTCTAGCAGGTGATTGGTCTAGGATTAAAAGGTGTTCGAGGTGGTGTTCTGACCTCATCAACAGAAGAAGGTATAGAGTGGTTGAGAGGGCGGCTCATTTGAGTAGAAGAAGACGGAGATGATTCATCCGTAGCAATGAATGCGAAATCGGGCTCGACAAAGCCATGGCGCTTTATTGATGGAGGGACATAGTGATCTGCGCGATATTTCTTAGCCTCTAGCTTAAGACACTTCTCTTCTAGTTCTTCCAGACTTTGAACTACAGGTAATTGAGTGGTGTAAAATGGAGATAAGTTTCTAGAGACAATATCTAACTGAGCTTCGGCTTGCAGCTGACCATATCGCTTGAATAACGCGGACATACTAGAGAGATAATCCACAATGCTTTTAGTGGAATCCTGAGTTCTCTCCAAGATTTCCTTAAACAACCTAGGACAGTAATCAGGCGGTTGAAAATGACGACATAAAAGAGCTGACAAACCAGTCCAGTCTGAAAATCTATGTTTATTCGCGCGAAACCAAGTCAAAGCTTTGCCTGAAAACAGATCTATGGCAGAATCGAACAATTCGCGTTCTGAAACGCCTCGAGCTTCACGCAACTCTGATACTCTTTCCAGAAAGTTGTGAACAGAAAATTGTTTAGGGTCGCCAGTGAATTTAAGATTCCGTTTTTCAACGCGCGGAGTTTTGCTACATGAAGGTGGAAATTGTGAAACATTAGGCCCTGTTTGACTAACGTTATGTGCAGGGGGCTGGGCATTATGCACGGTTGGTGTGACGTTAGGCGTCGATCGCATATTTCTCGGTGCTGAGTGCTGAGAAGAATCTGACTCGGAATCTAAGCGAGTCCTACCTAACAAAGAACTGAGATTAGGATTTTGTTCCAAAAGACTCTCCAAATTATCCAGCTTACTGAGGATTTGGGTTAAAAGCTGAGATCGGATTTGACCTTCGTCATTGCTCAAGCCAGTGACAGGGATACGGTCCACACGATGAAGCAAATGAATGAGCTGAGACTCTAATCGTTCAAACTTGGTCTTGGCTTTAGCTCCTGAAACGTTCTGAATAGAGGATTCAAGGTCTTTTAAAGTTTGCACGACGTAGGCTCGTTCCTCGTCAAAAACGCGATTGTACGCAGGATAAATTAGTTTTTTGCCCTGCTTTTTCATACGCAAGGTAGGGCGAAACGCGGCTCGCAACTCGTCTACGGTCTGCGTGTCATCAGCAGGCAATCCACGAACTGAAAGCTCATATACGAGCATCTCCTTTCTGAGAAACTGAACTCGCATATTATAGTCCATTGTAAACGAATTAAGTTTAACACACGAAAGCTCAAATAATTAATCGAAATAAAATTTAAAAAAGTCAAGTTAACGTAATAAAAGTTAAAGGCAAAAGAAAATGCTTTATGATGGAGATAAGCAAAGTAAATGATTGAAGTAAATATTCGTGATCATAAATTTGTTGATCAAAAGCAAGGTAATTTACTCGAATGGCCAAAAACAAATATATGTACTTAATAACTAGTCAAAATCAGTAAATAGGTAACTATACCTAAATAGTAAATAAGTCACAAATAAAGTGGATTATAGACAAAATCAATACTAGTCAATCCAACAGTCAATATAACAGGTAAGTAAAAAAAAATCATAAAGTTAAATACAGTAAATTGTAAGGTGTTAGTACAAAAAAAACCAGCAAAAATAAAAAAATTATACAGCTCACCTAAGGGATGATTTTAAGGGTGAAAAAAAAATTACGGTTTTGCTTTTTAAGGGCCCCACGTTGGGCGCCAAAATTTCAACGCGTCTTTTATTTTTTTTTTTAAGTTAGAGAATTTATTTAAATTAAGTTACAAGAACAGAAAAATTAAAGTGAAGCCAAAACCACGAAGCCAAGCTGAGGTGAGAGGCTGACGGACCGCGTGCAAATGCCCTAGCTCTATTGCCAGAGAGTAAGGGGGGTTTTAAATAGGGCGCCATCGTTTTGCAGCCAGGCCAAAACGGAAACCTCCAAGATGGTGCTGGGGCCTCACTCTCAGCTGGACTTCACAACTTAGGTAGAAGAAAAAAATAAATAAAAGAAAACCACAGGAAGAGCTGTATAAATAAAACGAGGAGAATTAAAATTATTGCTGGCTTTATTCAAAATAAAAAAAGAGACATATAAAAATGATATGGGGATAGTCAATTTGACAGGTGATCATAAAAATGGTAAAACAAACAAAATAAATATATTAATTGAATCTCACAATCAAACACCAGAATAAGTCTCAGATAGTGTATTCCAGGGAGATATGTGATTTAAAATGGGAGGATAATGTAGCTTTGCTCGGTCAAAGACAACGAAAACAGAGGCCGTTGACCTTAGGTATGTATTTACTTTATACAGGGTCATTTGTTAAAAGACACCATACACATTAGATTAAATTAGTTCATTTGTGACAAAATCGGATTGTCACAGCATAATTTAAGTTGTTTAATTAATATGAGGCCATTATTATGTGTCTCCTGTCTAGAAAATTAACAACAATATATTTAATAGTAGTTATATCGAAGCTGTGGTTTTTTAGATTTTAAAGAAACCATTGAAGTGCCCCAAAACAACTCAGAATTGAAGGAGACTTTCAAGGTAAAGTTACCTACTTAGTTAATTAAATTTAAACAATTTTTTCATCACCTCCAACTTATATGAGAAGACATAGTTTAAGAAATTACTGAGAAAAAGGTTCCTATATGTAAGCTTTTTCTGGCTAAATTAAAATGAGTATAAAATATTTTTTTTTTATTTACCAGAACACCCATCGGTCCTCCAGCATACAGCAAGTTACGGTAGATCAACCGGTATTAAAGCATGCTGTACATCTGTTCAAATATCAAACCCAATAAGCCTTGAACCACTGGTTATAGAGGGACTTTAACTACAACAGTAAAGAATGTTACAGAAAGCCTGGCAGAAAACATTACTCTGCAAGGTGAGTGTGTAAAAATACCAAACTTATATAAATTGCAGTGTAGGTCCTGAGGTAGGTACAGCATAAGATACTAAAATAAAAAGTATTCCTAATTTGTTGATGTTTATAGGCTGAGCGCACAACGATTATTTACCGCGCGATTTTTCATAGTATGTGCGCGTTCAGCCTTGAATACTATTTGGATTTTACATTTACAATCTTGTTATTTAGCAGCCCAGCCTCCTTGTTCATTCCATATACCGGCATCAGCGCCCCAACAACTTGAGAATAGCAACATGGATTCAGTTCGTTTCAAGAGATTTGGAAATTAACCAAAAAGGGCTTCTTTATAATGTAATTTCTCTTCTGAATTTAGTTAATAAAAATAATAAAATAAAGTTAAAAAAATTAAAAATTAAAAAATCATTTTAGAAGTGACGCATTCAGGTGTCTACCTACTACAACGAATCCCCCCCAAACCTAAACAATTAAATCATTTGAAGATGTTGGGTCCTTTTTGTATAAAATCAGTGACCACTGTAATAGGTTAATACATAATAATATATTATTAATGTTGACTTAAAAATATATCAAAGCTATTATTATTTCAGGCACTCCCAGACGAAAATCCATTTTAGAGCAGGTAAATGTTACCCGTGCAATTCAGCTTACTCCTAAGGCCAAACACTTTTACAACACTCTAAAACACTCGAGTGTAAAAATGTCTGGTATGCATAAAAAGTAATATCTTGTCAAGACCGATTAAATATTGCAGAACAAGTTGGCAGTTCTCAGGAGTTTAACAATAAATTGCAACATGTGACCCGTCCTTCGGCAAGGCGCTATACACTTGATGAGAAAATATTAGCCTTGACACTATTTAAAAGTAGTGAAAAAGGCTATCGATTGCTAAGCAAAATATTTGGGCTGCTCTCATCCAGAACATTAGGCATTCATTTGCAGAAAATACTATTCTTCCCTGGAATAAATAAACAGATCTTTAATGATCTTCAGTTAGGGATAGAAAAAATAAAAAAAGGGCAGGAAAAGGTATGCATCCTAATGTTTGATGAAATTGCTCTCGGGACACTTTTAAGCTAACACAGAAAAAGTGATGAAATTGTTGGCTTAGAAGACTATGGAAATCAAAGAGGTGCGGTATTAGCTGATCATGCCAATGTTTTCATGTTGAAAGGAGTTTATAGGCAGTGGAAACGGTCTGTTGCATTTACCTTTAGCAAAGGTCCTGTGAAGTCTGTAATGTTAAGAGGCATGATAAAGTCGGTTATTGAAGAATGTCAGATGATTGGATTGGATTGGAGGTAGTAGCAACAGTTTGCGACCAGGGCACTACAAACCAAACGGCGATTAAAATGTTGCTTGCCGAAACAAAAGAAGAGTGCATAAAGAATAATGAAGACAAGAAATATTTTGGCTTTTTGCTAAATGGAGAAGAAGTTATCCCTTTGTTAACAAATGTTATGTATATTATGAAAATAATGTTTCATTACCTATTTCGCTTTATTTTCTCAGCTGTATTTTTTTAAATAGGTATTGCTTGGTTTAAATAATTGTTTTTCTGCTGCTTTCTATTTAAGCTCTTAGATATACGTTATTTGTTACTTTACCAACAAGGTATTTACTCCAAACTTAAAAACGAGAGCTACAATAATATAATAAACAAGTTCATAACCTATCAACAGAAGTGTTGTATGAATGTGCGAATAAACAGTGCAATGAAACGTTTAGTTCTCAACGTAAATTACAGCAACATAAGTCTTATTGCAGAAGAAAGGCAAATTTATTCAAATGTAATGAATGTGCAAAGCGTTTTTCATCAAAACAATATTTGAGGCCATTATTTGCAAAACTCGCTAATCGACAAAATCTTAGAAAATTGTTTTTTTTGCTAAGTTTATTTAAATTTTAAAGAGGAATCGAATGATAAAATCAGATGTCACAAAACTCTCTCTTTAGCATGCAAGCACTGCCGAGAAATTATGAATTATATGCAGAACTCGCTCTTTGCTTTGACGTTTTACTTGCAAAACTCGCTGCTTGCTCTGCCACCAATGAAATTTGACGGTTGATCCACGTGACGAACACGTTATTTACAGCCGTTTACAAGAAACGTATTTTCAGTAGTTTGTATCCAAACGACTAAACAGATGTTTTTTTGTCGCATTAGGAAGAGTTTTTATTGTTATGGAGTTAGTAGGTGATAATGTTTTGTCTGTTAAACCTAGTCCTTATGGAAAAGGACGCAAAAAAGTGCTTCAGCCCGAAACACATAAAAGGAGTGTTGATAAACGTGCTAGGTAAGGGCTTAACTTATGATTTTAGACTAGTGCGACAATCGTTTAAGTTTTTATACAGTTTCACTTGTATTTCGCGTTCTTTCAACGTTGAGTAGGGCTACACAAGAAGTTTACTGACCTGAGTTTTATTGTTACAGAAATACACCAAAAGCACTACCGGCCTATCCAACTTGTGGTCATAATGGACGACCCGGATTGCCCTATTATTGTACCGCACTCACGATGAAGCAAATTAAAGATTTTCATGCGTACTTTTATGAGTCAAAAGATAAAATTAAACAAGACCTTCTGATCTTAGCTTGTTGTAAGGGACAAAAACCGAAAAGAGGGAAATCTAACCACGCTGCAGCGTCGATAAAATACCATGTACGTTTGAGTGGGGGTGTGTTCATTCAAGTATGTGCCAAAACGTTTTTGGGAATCACAAATTTGAGCAAGGACCGCATACAAAGAATTGTAAGAAATTTTGTTGTCACAGGAGAGCTACCCAGGGAACGTAGAGGGCGCAACAGAGTGTGCCCAAAAAATGATGAAAAAAGAAACTGCATTAAAAGATTTATAGAATCCATTACATGTACCGAGTCTCATTACTGTAGAAGCAAGACAAGAGTGAGGGTATACTTGCCATGTGACTTGAATTTTAAGAAACTTTTCGACCATTATCTTCGGAGAGTGCCTCAGCCTATGCATGTGAAGCTTAGTTATTTTCGAAAGTATGTGAATGCTAACTACAACATCGCTTTTGGAACTCCGATGACTGACTGTTGCTCCACTTGCTTGAGAACAAAGGAGCAGTTGAAAGTAACAACTTCTTTAGAAGCTCGGCAAAAGTTAGTCACTGAGCATCGTGTTCATATCGCAAAAGCAAAGACTTTTTTCAAACTTCTTAAAAATCCAACACAACTCAGCACAACTTACTTCTCATTCGACTGCCAGAAAAACTTGGCACTGCCTAGACTGCCTGATCAAGCAGCATATTCTAGCCAGCAAATAAACTATAATAATTTTACAGTTGTCGCTGGAACTTCTAAAGATAAGCTAATACCAAGAAATGTGTTTTCTTACTTGTGGACAGAAATTGACTCCTGAAAAGATTCTAATACAACAGCATCAGCTTTGCAACATGCTCTAAAAATTTTTGATTTTGATCCCAGCATAGAAACAGTACGTTTGTTCGCCGATGGTTGCGGCGGACAAAATAAAAATACGAATATGATGGCAATGTTAGCTTACTGGCTGCTAGAAGTATCGCCAAAACATATTAAACAAATTGAATTGATTTTTCCGATCGTCGGTCATTCCTTCATTCCGCCTGATCGCATCTTCGGCCTTATAGAAAAAGACATAAAAAAAATGCCTGTTATCGTGGAAATTAGCGGATACGATGATTTAATCAGAAAGCATTCCACTGTACGAAAAATCGGTATCGATTGGGATGTATTTAATTGGAGAACACAAACAAAACGAGTTATTAAGCTGCCTACTTCACGGCACTTTTAATTTAATAAGGCAAAGCGGTTTATTTTTTACACAAAAGAAAAAATGTCCTAGTCCAAGGTGAAACCAATTACTCCATTGACGTTGGAAAAGCTAAAAGCGTTTGTAAGAAAAATTTTTCTCTTTCTTCAATGGCTCCTAAGAAATTACCACTGGGAAAAGAAATAAAGGGGGATAAAGAACTATTAATGGTCTCCTTTTCAAACACCATGGAGAAAATTGGGGGAGCCTTCCTGAACTAAATTTTTACAAAGAACACATCTTGCAGAAAGGTTCTGCTTTACCAGAAGAAACCGTTGATGATTTGGATAATTACCAAACTGCCGAGAATGACTGCTTCTTCCTCTAAGTTTTAAGTTTTTTCTTTGTTTAGACATTTTTTTAATATAAAAAATGTGAAATTTTTATTTTCGTGAATAAATCCCCTACATTACTAATATTGTTTTTGTAATTTTAGATATTTATTTGCAAAACTGGTTCTTTGCAATAAACATTATTTTTTTTCTAAAAATCTGTAAATATGTTAGGCTAGAAACTGCTAATTTCGATTCTTAAAAACTCTAAGCAATATTAATAAAATATTTTACGTGAAAAAAAACACTACTCGACCGTTAATCGTTTTATTCGATTTCCCAAAAAAAGGTATTCGAGCAAATAGCAAGTTTTGCAAATAATGGTCTCATTTAAAAATTCATAACCAGACTAAACATCATAATAAAAGTAGTAGTGAACAAAACAAAGTAAAGAATAACAAAAGACTACAGTGCCCAGGACAGGAATCTGAAAATGTTTATAAGAGATATTTGGTATTACGTAAACATTTGTTCTATGAACATGAATTAAATTTGACTGAAGAGTCATATGAATTTAAGAACGAATCAGGTAAATACCATTATTTTTTTTTTAATATAGTAGATTTAGCGTGAACGTAGTCTTATACATTCCTAGAGCCAGACTTTAAAAAGTATTTCTAATTAGATCAGGGTCGATTCAAAATAAAATAAAATCAATACATCTGAGAATAATATTATGATCATGTGCCAAAGCAGCAAAGTAATTAACTATCTATTTTTGCAGCTTTATATTAATTGTAAATATTTGTACAAATCCTGCAATTTCTCAATGTAACAATTTTTCTTTGTCTTAGACTTGAACCTAGTTTACTACTATACGAAATTCAAAATCTGCAGGAACTAATAAAATTAGCAGAGCATGTCCATCCACTGTTATTGTTACCTATTTTGCTGAAGAAATTTCAGTAATTTTTTATCCAGTACATGTGGGGCATTCACAAGAATTGGGGCGCTTAAGGATTGGTGAAAATGAGAGGCACAAAATAGCAGGTAATGAACTTGAGTGAAATTGTATTGAAATATAATATATTTGGATAAAAATTTCTCGTAGTACCTGAAGTGCGATATAAGTATAATTTTTTTTAGGAAACCTAGCAGAAGATGTTACAGTGGAAAGAGTCCTGGGTGATGTAAGAAACAGCATCATAAATGAGCAAGTGGGCCGAATTTACTTACTGGAGAAAAAAAGACATTAATAATATCATCCGGGATTATTCAATTGGATATTTTACCAAGCGACATAAGATTGATTCAGTTAGTGTTAAATTATGGGTGCAATCAATGAAAAGTGTGGATAAAAATCCAATATTATACTACAAAGAAGTAGCAGAAGAGACTGTTTTATTTAAAAAAGAGGACTTCATTATTATAATAATGACGGAGTTGCAGGAGAATGCCTTCAGATTATTTGGAAATAAAAAGTTTGCATCGATGGGACCCATGGATTAAATCAATACGGGTTCGAGTTGTTCACAATTGTTCTCATTGATGAATATGGTTCTAGAGTAGTAGCAGCATTTTGCTTTTCTAACAGATCTGATGTCCTCCTATTCAAGCATTTTTTTCAGTGCATAAAAAACAGTGTTGGTCCTGTGTCTGCTGATGTTCTTATGCCTGATGACTATCCAGATTTTTATTTGGCATGGCAGTCTATTATGGATGATGTTCCAAAAAGGCTTCTGTGCACATGGCATGTGAATAAAAATTGGATATAGAATTGTAATAAAATAACAAACACTAAATAAAGATCTTCGATACTAAAAACACTGAAAGTAGTGCAAAAAGAATTGGATAAAGAGGTATTCAGAAACCAGTTGGATTCTTTATTGGTAGATTTGAAGAATGATCCAGATACTTTAACATTTTATCATTACTTTTATAAAACATATAGTAGTAGACCAAATATTTGGGCATATTGTTATAGACAGCATGCAGGTATTAACACTAATATGTATTTAGAGTCTCTGCATAAAACAATTAAACACTAATATTTAAATGGAAAAAAATGTAAAATCAATGCTTTGATGAATTTAGTGAGGGATAAAATGTTTGAGAGAATAATAAAAATAGAAAATAAGAAACAAACTGAAAAAATACAAAAAAATAAATCAAAGTCACAAAAGGGGAGAGGGTATTCCAAAGGAAAATATAACTTTAAGTGAACGAAATCAATGGTATGTGATATCCACTGAGGATACTGACCATGTCTATACTAGCAATAAAATAGGTGAGAATTGTTAAAGTAATTATGAGTTAAGATGGTTAAGATGTAATGTATGCCTACATTCATTTAGATGTAGCTGTGCTGACAACGTCATAAATCGCAACATTTGTAAACACATACATGCATGCTGTCTACAATATTTAATTGTTTCACCACCTGTCATTACACATCACAAAATTGAAGATGATTATTTACTAAAAAATTTGAGCATACCGCTTAAGTCAGATTCCGGATATAATAATATACAAAATGTTATCATGTCAAAGTAAGAAATTCTTTATGTCTTATCCACAAAGATAAATTTGACTGATAATAATGCAGATAAGATTTCAAAAAAATTAGATGAAGTTATTAATATCTATAATTCTGATGAAAAAGTCAATTTTAAAGTGAAAGAGAAAGTCAATACCTTAAAAAATTTAGAGCCGCAAGTCCGAATGTATTCGGTCAAAAATAAGAGGAAAAATGACAATACTTCACAGAATTCAAATCCCCTATCTTTTGAATCAAAAATGATAAAGTTAGCGCTTTCAAATCATGATACCAGGGTTCTTAATATTCAGACGACAGGATCTGACCACAAATATTCAGAACCTTTGATTTAAAATAATATATTATAAATAGGGGTTCCGGGTTTTGAAATGGGGTCTCCGAGCTCGGGTTTACTAGATATTTTCTCCGGGTAAAACCGCATTCACGAAAAATAAAAAAATGATTCTTCTGCTCATTCAGCGGCCGAGGGATACGATATGAATCCTTCTACCTATGTTGTGAATTTAGACGCCGTCACGTAGATGATGTTTGCTTTGGTCACTTTGGGTAAAGTTTAAAAAGTTCCGTACATTTCAATTTTTCGGAAGCAAAATATCATCGGCTTTGAAATACCTTACACCTTACACCATCTGAAAATCAAACATTTGTAAAATAAGTTTCTTTGGCTTCTCAAAGAACTTTGCATTACCCTAATCGGTATTATAATTTTGAAAACTCGCCTTTTAAATATTTTGAATCTTAAAATTAAAAAAAATATCCGAATATTAAATACTCGCAAGTTTAAGAGGCAAAAATGCCATCAAACTAGACATATATGAAGACCAGTTATATAATGTATGTAATAAGTAATTCTTCTTAAAAAAACGTTATTACAAAAAGTTGCAAGAATATTCAGTCACTTTTAAAATCGACATAGATAAAATATAGTGTAAGCTATTTCAAGATGGAGATATGCCTCAATTGCTCAAAATTGTAAGAAAAATTCTGTCGATTCCTATAAGCGACGCTTACCCATAAATGATATTCGCATTAACGCTTAATGGTATACAATAGTAACTTTGATAAAGGCAGAATTATGCACGAAATAAAATTTTAGTATGACCTGTCGAGAATTTTCTGACTATTTAGGGAAAGGCGAACAAAAGACCATTAACAGTATGCCAAAGAATTACCAAATATAGCTTTAAATTTCAAAATATTCAGAAATAGTTTAAGTTTATAGTATAGTTTAACAAATCTCAGGGTCAACTCACTTTTAAAAGTGGCATCCCTAATTGTAAATAGGTAGTTCAGGTTAGCTCTAGTTCTAGTACCTAACCACAGTGTAAATAATTAAATTTTTTAGAGAAATATATTTATTGGTAATAAGAGTAAAATATGTTTCATTTATATCGGTAGAATAATAATATAATGTAAATAATGTATTCCTATGTGTTACGTACATTTAATTTAGCGTGGTAATAATTAAACTCCACCAAATGCAAAACCTACCGTTGCCAGGCAACGCACCTTCAGGGCGCCGTCGCACGGCGGAGAACATCCGACCACGCCTGATTGACGCCAGCCAACCAGAGACGACTACCAGAACAGCTGGACGAGAGAGAAGAGCCATCAGCCATCGTCGATCAATACTTTTGACTTGTATAATAATGTAGTCAATATAAATCTATAAATTACCAGTGCTCTTACTTTAATTAACCTTAGTTGTGCCCAAATCAATGTGTTCAACCAGCAACCTCAACGATAGAAAAGGCCGAACCAGGCGACCCAAAGATACAGTCCACTACGAGAAAGCAACACTATGTGTAATAATAATGTGTATTGTTACTATACCTACTTATTGTTGATTTTTTTAATAACATGAATTATGAAATTGGAATAACTCTATTTATTTTCCTGACCTAAGCTCTTGAAATATGGTATTTTAGGAATTACTGGTTTTCATTTCAAAACAAACCACCCTAAATATCTCTTGAATTTGGGGAAAACAAGATTTAACAAAAAAACGGCAATTTTAATTACAAGGGGAAGTTAATTACACATTTAGGTACATAGAAACTATTGACCTATACACCTCATCGTTGCAAAGCCCATTAAATCGCCGATCTTTCCAGAACAGAAAAAGTGAAATCGTTTGCGAGTCAGGTGGAAAAGATGTGTTAAAACAATAAAAATTAATTTGGCGTAATAAACGTTAATATTAAAAAATGTTCCAATAATATTTCAAACTTTGAAGAAGTGACGAAATAAGGTTATGTCGGTGACGACAATGACGTCATGGATCCAGATGCAAATTTCTTTGCTTTTTTTTTAATATGAAAAGTTACCATAACCTGATAGTCGTATGAAATGTCTTGTCAACCTTTAATTGTTGTAACTTACTTCACTATAGGAGATTTTAGAGATTTTTTACGACAATTTAGCAAAATAAATCTCTTCACAATTCGAAAGGAAATATCTTTAAATTTTTAACAAGACACGAACTGAGCTTGTTTAGCTATGTCGATGTGTTTCTTAAAAATGGTGGCTTTTCCGCATAAGGACATAGAATTTTTTATAGAGCAGACATTAGATAAGACTGTTACCCTTATAGGGTCGTAAATCAAACCGTGGGTGGAATATTTATAGCCATAAATCAGGTTATACGCATTTGCGTATCTAGCCATAAAAGTGTTTTTAAAACAGACACTTTACCTCAAATAATTTTATTAAGATTTATGTTTTGTCATTGAGATGTAAAAATTTTGTACTCAGCTTTAATATGTAGAAGGTAAAAAAGAAAGGAAAATGCATTAATAAAATAATAATAATAATAATAAATAAAATCAAGGAAACTTGCTCAAAGTATTACTGGGACTAGGGACACATTCATAATAAAGGTGAACCAGATGAGGTGTGATTTCAATACAGATAACTATTTTTAATGTATGAATATCTTATCCAAAATTTTCGAAAAGTGTACTTATCCCATTATTCATCCGTGCTCTTGGAGGAGAGAATATCTACTCCCCCTCCCCCACCCTGTAATGATTTTCTTGAATAATAATTAATAAACCTGTTTCAGTAACAAAATTCCAACAGTCGTTAGAATAAACAATCTTGACTCAACTGTAAAAGAACAGTTCGCAATATTTTCTTATCAATGAATAAATGCAAGACATTTTACAGGACGCCTAGAATTTACCACAGCAGATAAAAAGAAGTCACAGTTCTCTAAAATACGATCTGTTTTCAAAACAGGCATACAAGAACAATGACATCCCAACGCCAACACAATAATAACAGGATCTCTTTGAAGAAGCAGCGTAGGTCTATTGATTCCGGAGATATGGCTATAAGATATTCCACTGAAAATTAACATCGGTGAAGCCGATGATGGTCAAACCTCATATTGCCTGTACTTTCTCTATACCTATCTTTTATAGTTTTCGCTAGGATAAGTACTTCTCACTTTACCATATGAACTTAATGCTCTTTTTCTCAATTAAGTACCTTGGACGCTGCATTGGAGCCGTACACTAGCAATTATTTTTTTAAGAAAAACTTTTTATTTTTAATCTTATTCTTAATTAAAAATTAATTCTTACCAGATAAATAGTATTCAACCTATAATTTGTATTTTTAATCACGGATGTACAATTAATTATTATTAATGCGTAGAAATTTATTTTTAAGTATTTACGATTGTAAAAACAACGAGGATAAAACAGGAAAACACCGCAAAATATTTTTCACTTTGTCTATTGCATATTAATTCAGAAAATTGTTAGACGCAAAAAATATTATAATTTTTAGTGGAACAGGCGAGTCCACCCGCTTTTTTATAGTTCAGCCATTGTAGTTACGCTATTGATACTGGGTGTTTTCTAAAAAGAAATATTTAGGTAGGTATTCCTTTGGCCAAAAACAACTTCATAGTAACATAATACTATTACGTCCAAAAATGTCTATTTTTTAGAAGAAATTATACCGTAGAATGGGGGTGATTAGACTCGGTGAGGTGTATAGGATCAAAAAGTGGGAGTTTGTTAGTTAAACTCACAAAACCTTAATATCGTAACAAAAACTTTTTAACTGGACTTTGATTGATTGCCTAGCCCTCGATCTCATAAAGGTTGGTAATATTTTATCCTCCAGCAGTTGGTAGCACTGAAAATCACGATATAACCAAAAGAACTGGCAATTACCTGTTTTTATTGGCGCGCAAGCTTTGTCTGTAAATACGAACTTAAGGAGAATATATTTAGGGTAATTGGCATAATTAACTCCAAAAGGTTAGTAACTAAGGCACACAAAATGATTTTAGTTTACTTTTAAGCAAGAACAAAATAGAAAAACATTTTTGATTCATTGCGCATGTTTTAGGTTATCGGGGTGAATAGTATCAATAGCTGGGGTCAATAGGATTAAAAACTGGGGTCAATAGGATCAAAAGCTGGGGTCAATAGGATTAATATCTACGCAAAAATGCCTAGAGATTATAAACCTAAAGTAGGCGGAAAACTTTACAAGAAACCTGATCCAAACATAATTGAAGAGGCTAAAAATGATGTTAATAGAGGGTATAGTATACGATAAGCCGCATAAAACACAATATTGCCTACACTGTCCTGCAAAGACGTCTCCAAATTCTTGATGTTAAAAAATAAGGGGGTCAAACAGTGTTAAGTGAAGTTGAAGACAGATGTATTGCAAAAAAAATTATTTACATGCAGCGAGTGGGGTTACCCCTATGATACCTATGATTTACGATTGCTTATCCAACAATATTTAAATAGAGCTGGTAGGGTGGTGCAAAATATAAAACGATCCCGTGCTGCTGTTACGAGGGTAGTAGTAGTAGTAGTAGTAGTAGTAGTGGACGGGGAGGCTTTGACGCCAAGCAAGTAGGCCAGTTTTGACCCTTTTTGCCAACCCCGTTTTAACGTCTGGGTAATGTCAGCCAGACGGGACCTACAGTTTAACGTGGGTTCCGAACCACAATATAACCGACAGATGTTATTCTCGGCACAGTAATTTAGGGTCTTGTTATAATTAACGTCTGTTTGCTCACCACAAACCTCGACGAGGGGGTCCTTACACGTCCTTGTGTGCAGCTAAGAGAGTTATGTATGTCGCGGGGACCCTCGAACCATCCGGGACAGCATCAGACCCGTGCACTCGAGACTCCGCCGCCAATTCTCTGGTCAAGGTTCTTACCTCAACCATACGAATATCAGGCAGTGTCCGAGATACACCATCCGCACCACTGATCATCCTTCATTTGGCTCAAGGGTCCCCCCTTCGACAACATGTCGTTTCTAGAGTACCTACTGTTACGAGGGTAACAATTACAGAGTATTTCTAACGTCTTTTTGCAGAACTAGAACCCAGGACGAAAAAAAATAATTGCAAGGAGGGGATGCAAATATTCGGAGCGAGTTATGAATCACAGTAAGTCGTCAACCTCAATCATGTTCGCTGCTTTTGGTAGTGGAGAATTACTTCCATGTTATTGGTAATAAGAGTAAAAAATGGAAATTAAAAATCATGAAGATATCAGCCTGAATATTGCTCATGTCAAATAAAAATTAAAACTATCCTATGAGACTCTATAAGTCGACACATTTATCTGTAGCTACCATTAGAATGCGGAAAGAAACGTTTAGTTGTTTCCGATATTGCCACATATCGATACTTAATTATAATTTAATATTTGTTGTCAAGGAAACCCTGGAATTAAATGTAGAAATTCATTGGAAACAGATAATAATGTATTTAAGAAACTCTACTCCTAGTCCCAAATTTCTGTCAGTGACTCATCACTAGCACATAGAGAGCTTCAGGTTGTGCGACCTCAGGAGAATTAATTCCAGTAGCGTGTGCATTTCAAAAAATAATAAATGATGAAATTTAGTCAGAAATTCACATACTTTTTTATAAATTAAATTTATTTCGTCGACCCTTAAAAACCTTATCCTTTGATTCAGGAGGTGACATGGAGAAAGTTAGGTATTATTGTATAACATGTATGAGTTAACGATCCGATGAAGTAGGTACTTTTTTCAAAAAACTGCTTACACAATACATATGGCTACGAAGTGTTCATATTTTTAAAATATTTATTACTTTATAGAGCCTGAAAGAAAGTCCACTTTTTTGGCACACGCTATATATAGCAATACATATTTGTTAAATGTGCAGACCTAACAGTCATATCGTATCGTGTAAACAATTTCCTGGAAATCTTGTTTAAGATTGCATAAAATTATCTTATCAGACTGTTAACTTGTGCATTCCATACCAAATGCCTAACTTTCCCTTTTAGGCGAATAACTCGTTCAAGGTTCGTTAACATCCATATTTTACTAAATTAAAAGGAATTAACAACCCAGTTATATGCACAGACTCTCACGGAACCGGCCATGTCAGCAGCTTCCTTGATATTCCAAGAAGCTTACCATGCCTATCCTATTCCTCTTGGCTAAAATCTATATTTTAATTATGAATAAAAAAATCATTATTTTGCTAAACTTAGTCTGATTAAGTCGATATTGTGAATTATTGAATAAAGATTTGTTTTTTAAAAACAACCATCGTTGTTCAACTGATTTAAGTGGCGCAGTCGGTAGGATTGGTGCGGTGGTGGTTTTGCCCGAATCAGCGAAGTAAAGTCAACCACTCTGGAGTTTCAACCCTTTGGCGCTGATCCGAAAATAACCTCGACGCTCAGGCAATAAGCAGCAGGGAATCCGGGAAGGACAGGGAAATACTTCAAAAGAGTAAGTGTCTTATCCCTTCGCCCCTCCCCAACCCTTTTATTAGAAATTTTTTAGGGGTAATTATAAGTCAGTGTGTTCCAACACATTTTTTTTGCAGTCTATTGAAGACAAGTAGTTCTTAGGAAAAGAAAAAAAATTTCCCGCAGAGAAAACAAGAAAAAAGTAGGGTAGACCGGGGTCGGTTGTAACAGGGTACGGTTGAAACAACGCTAATAATTTAAAAAGTATTTGCGACAGAAGGGCAGATTGACGCGGTTTTCATGTCGAAGCATCCGCATAGTGTTCAGTGTGGCTTCGTGCGTGTTACACACATGTGAGAAGGATCATTGTATTTTTGCGAGCAGAAGTAAGTACTTTTGCTGCTATTCTTTTGTATTTTTATCCAAAACTAAACTTGCTATATTTATCATAGTTTATAATATAAAAACTTTGGCTATCGGACTTTCATACTGTGTAATTGATTATTACCTGCGTTGTTTATATTTCAAGGTTATGACAAAAGACTTTCATAAGGTGTGCTGGGGTCGGTTGTAACATTTTTTCCGGGGTCGGATGAAACGTTTTAACCGACCCCGTTCCAACCGAACTCATGTATTTCAAGCCGATTAACGTAGCGTTTTGTGCTTTTAGATGCCAAGAAAACGCGAAAGAAAAACATCTAAAGGACAGTCTGCTTTACCACAATATAGAGAAGCATTCGAAGAGATTAAAAAAGGCATTTCATTACGAAAAGCCGCAGAAAAACACAACTTGAATTACGTGTCCTCACTCCGTTATAAAAGAAAACGCGAGGCTAGTGACGATGAAAGTGGGGCATTGACTTCGATGGGCTACGTGGCAGATAATAAATTATTTACAGAGATACAAGAAAAAACATTGGCTAGGTATCTGATGCGATGTGCTGACATTTATTTTGGGCTACGCCCGAAAGAGGTGAGGAAACTAAGTTACGAGTTGAGTACAAAATATGACCTAAATCGACCAAAATCCTGGGTGGAAAACCAAATGGCCGGTGAGGATTGGTTTAGTGCATTCATGAATAGAAATCCAGAACTGTCTATAAGAGCTGCCCAAGCTACTAGCTTGTCACGCGCTACAAATTTTAATCGCATAAACGTTAATGCTTTCTACGATAATTTGCGAAAACTTATGGACCGAGATACTTTCGAGCCACAAGATATATATAATATGGACGAAACCGGTATAAGCACTGTCCAGACTCCTGATAGAGTGGTGGCAAGACGTGGTACGCGCCAAGTTGGATCGGTGACATCAGCGGAAAGGGGTACACTCGTCACAGTAGCTTTCGCAGTGAATTCTTTAGGAAACGTTATATCTCCCCTATTTGTATTTCCGCGTGTTCGATACCAGGATCACTTTATTAGAGATGGACCATTAGGGGCAGTGGGCACAGCAAATCCTTCGGGTTGGATGCAAGACGAAGGATTTATATATTTTTTTAAGCATTTTCAAAAACACACGAATGACCGTAAAGTATTACTTGTATTAGACAATCACTCGTCCCACGTACATATTAATGCTTTGGATTTTTGCAAAGAAAATATAATCGTATTATTGTCATTTCCGCCCCACTGCTCACACAAATTGCAGCCTCTTGACCGGTCGGTGTATGGGCCTTTCAAAAAAGCGGTAAATTCTACAGTTGGATGAGAAACCACCCTGGCAAAACAATGAGCATATACGACATACCTGGCATTGTGGCTACTGCTATGCCATTAGCTCTCACCTCAACCAATATTCAGGCTGGTTTCAAGAATTGGAATTTATCCATATAACCGCGACATATTTACTGAACTTGATTTCGCTCCATCATATGTATCTGATCGGACAAATCCGAATGAAGCGAATCCGACAGATGACTATCCTTTACCTGGAAATCCGGATAAAGCAAATCCTAAAGAAAATAATACCACGCTGGCTATGAACCCTTCCCTTTTAAATAAGCATCAAACTTTTGTAGAAGATACGACAAATCCGAATTACGCAAATTATGAAAATAATAATGAAGCATCTCGCATTCAGGCGGAAGCAAATATAACTCAAGAGCCTGTTCCATTTTGCTCGGCTCCTCAAATCAATTATTTAACAGATAAAAGTCAGGCAACTACTGAAACACCCCAAACACAGAAGTATTTTCACCTGAAGCGATAAAACCTTACCCCAAAGCCCCACCCAGATTGACAACAAATAAGGGAAGAAAAAAGACAAAATCTACAATATACACAGATACGCCAGAAAGAGGCTGTACGAAAAGAAAATGAAGAAAGAGAACGAAAGAAGAATGCAAAGGGAATTAGAGTAAATTTGAATAAAACAGCAAATTCTAAATCTAACGATAAGAACAAAAGAAGCATCAAAAAGGCAAAAGTGTCTTCAGATGATGATGATGAAGAGGACGAGTACTATTGTTTGGTCTGCATTAAAAGTTTTGGCTCTAGCAGGCCTGGCGAAGATTGGATACAATGCACAGGCTGTCGACTGTGGGCTCATGAGGCTTGTACAGCTGGCGATCGAAACTATTTGTGTCACCATTGTGAATCTGATTGATTTTGGATTTTATTATTTCTGTAGTAGAGAAGTTATTTTTTTTTTTTTTGGGATTTAATTAGCCTTTAATTTAAGTTCTTATAGCAGTGTTGATAAAAAGTTATATTTATTTCTTCGAATAACAAGGCTACTGAATAAGGCTTTAATACTGTGCCTTAACCGTAGTTATTAGTTTTATCATAAAATTGATAAAATAAATATGTTCTGTGACTTTGATTTCATAAATAAGTATGTAACAACGTAACTCAGTTTAATTTGCCAGGGTTTCAACTGACCCCCAGCAATGTTACAACCGCCCCGGATATGGGGTCGGTTGAAACAATTTCTGTGATTTTATAAAATGTCCTATGATTTTTTTTGTTATGCAGATAATGCCACTATAACCTTAACCGGTCTAAGTCAGATAACTAAGGTTAAATTGAATCATACTATCAAATACATTAAGTTTAAAATGTTATTACAGAGAGCAATTTTGTCGAAAATGGTTCAATTGTCCCCGGTCTACCCTACCTTTTTTTTAAGTTTTATTTTAACATTATTTTCATTAAGAAGTAATAGTGTTTGAAATAAGCCCTATAATTGTTTATAATTATTTTATTTACGGTATAATTGTTTACTGTATATTGTTTCATTAGGAATTACTTTTGAAACGAATATTATAAATTGCGATATTTTCCGATCAAAATTGGAAAATATAAAATCTTACAATGGAGATATCAATACTTTCAATCGGTTTCTAAAAAGATGTGAAGGCTTTGTCAGCACACATAAAACTTTTAAGGACAGTAATCTAGACCAACATGTATTTGAATGCATACCAGAAAAATTAGCTGATAAAGCCGAATACATGGTAGGCAGACGTGTTGAACTAGATAATTGGCCCAAACTAAAAACGGCATTGATCCAATGTTTTTCCGATAGGCGAGACATTGATTGTTTAGTGCAAGAGCTTATGCGTATAAGACCTTATAAATTTGAACATCTTATTGATTTTGGTATCAGATTGCAAATTTTTCGTAGTAACGTTATCCAACGCATAAGCAATGATATTTCTCTATCAGAGGCACAAAAAACATGTGAAATTAACCATTACGAAAAAACCGCGTTAAATACATTTATTGCTGGTTGTAATAATACCCTAAGAAATAACATGTATATTAAAAAACCGACATCTTTAGAGGACTCTATGAATTTCGTCAACGAATACGAAAACTTCGAAAAGCTGTACGGTAACAAAGAATTTCGGCACACTTAAAAATTAATTACACCCGCGCACAACCAAATTTTAAGCAAAACATGCACGCAGTGCAAGAAACGCAATTTTATCCAAATTATCAAAACGCGCAATTTTATCAAAAACCAATATGGCCTAATCAACCGATACACGTACAACCAAGACAACTTCCACCCCGGAAATATCCTACAAACCGACAAGTATTTGGTCCTCAACAAAATGTTTTTAGACCAAATCAAATGTCTCAAAATCAATTACCAAAATCGATTCCAATATCAACGACATCGTGGAACCCAACCGTCGCGACTAATCGAAGCCAAAATTTCCAAAATCAAAACGTGCAAAATTTCAGGGATCAAAGACCTAATTATGTTTTCGAGGAACTATATTTAAATGATTATAATGAAAACGTCGATCAAAATGTATCCGTTTCCTTTTCCGACAGTTATTATTCGGAAGAAAGTCAACTATGTTTACTTTATTACCAAGAAAATGAATATCCCCAAAATACCGACCAATCGTAAATCGCCGACCAAAGCCCGGATGACACCGAACAAGACAAATCAAAAAATCTTTCTGGAAATAAGCCTCGAAATTATTTGACAACAATCAATATAAAAATCCGAAATTAAAATTGGTAATTGACACGGGAAGTTCGCGATCAATATTAAATTCAACTATTTGTAACGCTCTTTATCCGGGGTGTTTTGAATCCTCTGGTCGTGCCTTGTTTTCGGCCTGATCACGGTGTTTAACGGTTTTCTCGAGCGCCACTCTGTTGTTCGGGGTGTAACAGAGAATCACCTTGACCTACGGGTAGCTTTTATACAGAGGAGAAAATAATGCCAGGGGTCGTATTTGCTCATGTGTAGTCGGGTTCCCTATTTTGGAGGATTCCGAAACGTTCCGTTCGGAATAAAACAAGAAAGTTTTAGTTAAATGCTTCTATTTATAAATCAAGAACAACGGGTATAGAGGTGATATGGCCAGTCTTAATATTAATTTTTCCTATCTCTAATTTATACGGGAAAGCATACTGATATATTATGAACGGTGGTAAATTGCGGAGTTGAGGGGTGCGGAGCACCGGGGCGGCATGCGACGAAGCAAAAGTAATTTGGCCAGAGAAGCGGGTTTTCTTTTAACTTAAGCAGAAAGCGGTTGCAAAGTGCGGACTATGATTTACAGCGGGTAAAGCAATACGGTAATAAGAAACAGCTCCAGCGGTCACTCTACAGCGGTAAGCAAGCAAGCGGTAAGTGCAAGTAAGCAATTTTAACAAAACCTGGTGGCTGCCGTGGGAGTATCTTCGGTTTTCTTTACAACATTCATTCGGTCGGTTCATACATTGTCAGCACTAGTTTTGCGAAGAATGCAGCGTGCTTTATTCGCAAAACCTACTTAGGTTGTTACCGGGTCCGCGTCAGAACACATCACCCGGTAGGTCCCCTCGGTCACTAACTCGGTCACACCTCTTTCGTGCACTCGCCGGTTTTTTTCCAAAAGAGTTTTCTTTGGGAAAAACACAACGTTATTGGGTTGTTACAGGGTCCGCGTCAAAACACATCACCCTGTAGGTCTCCCTTCGTCGGCGGTTTCATTCATTCAACCTACACACACATGGTCCGGGACGGATAATTCATTTTTTTAGGTTAACACAGGGTCCGCGTCAAAACACATCACCCTGTATGTCCCCTTTTTTATTATCGATCTCGGCTTTTAGTACACTTGCTACTCCCAAGACACTCAGGCAGAGCTACTTACTTGTTCGGTCTTTCTAGCTAACTGTTTCGGCTGGAGGTCAAGCGCCAAGTCCCTTTCGATTCGCTCTTTGAGTTCGAGCTGGGCTTCGATTCCCCCACTAGTACTATCCTACTCCGGGGAAAAGAAGCCTGCGGTTGGCTGCGCGTGGGCGCATAGCGGCCTGCTGCCTAATTAACTGGCTTATTAGCTCAATTAATTGACACGGTGCGTAACTTAATTATTTATACACGAATTTAAACGGTTAAAAAGTGACTTCGTCACACACCCCACCTACTTACGGAAAAAAAAATCTAAGCATAGCTAGATTTTTTTTATATCTATACTTGAAATAGTACACTATAGTTTACCCTAAAGTTATACCATATACAAACTTAAACCTAAACAGATCCTAAATAAAAATAAAAAAATTAATGGAATGATGAAACACAAGGTCTTCTTCTATCCACTTCGGTGTTATGTGGTAACGGTCCATTCTATAAAATCTCCGGTCCCTCGTTGCGCGTAGGGGATAACCGCCTACGCCGATTATTATCTTCGGGTTTGTTAATTACGGCGGGTTCCTGGCCGGCCGACCCTGGTGCAACAGCACTGGTGGTGTGTTGATATTATTCTTTCGGTGTCACCGGTGGTGCGGGAAAAGGGGTTTCGGCAGTGGCAGTCCCTTGACAATGTTCCGATTTTTCCGCAGCGGGAACAGAATAATATTGGCCGTCGCATGCAGGCGGCTCTTCGGTGGTCCACTTTTCTGGACGGCGTTCCAGCAATAACTTCTCCGCCAATGAGCCTTCTGGCCATCGTCGGGCGGCCGTGGGGTTATAGCTGGGACCCAGTTCCACTGGCTTTGTTGTGCCTAATTCCTGGACTGCTCTTCCCGCGTCCAACCAGCGGAAAAGGTCGGGGTCGTTTTTCGGCGCAGCGTGTGCATTTGGGGGGCGGGGGGGGGGGATGTAAGTAGGCCGGAACTATAACAATATTTTGTAATATTATGATTTTTGGCGTGGGTTTACGGGTTTCGTTGGGGCGTTGCTGAAACTTCGGCAGCAATCTTTTAACTTCTGCCAACCTCTGCTGTGTTAGCGTGATCCTATACTGGTAGTCTATGGCGGGACGGGTCACCTCCAGAGCTTTCGCTCCCAGCGGCGGTTCTCCTGCTAATCTCGGCATTTTAGTCGGTTTTCGGATCGGGTATTTGTTCGGGTTTCTGAAACTACAAAAGATTAACGATATAAACGGTCGGAGTCATGTGCTGGTTTAAGGTCCTTGATGTGAATCCGGTGGAGCTTGTTCCCATTACTGCTTTTTAAATCATAAACCACGGGTGAAATTACTTTGATTACGGTATACGGGCCGGAATACTTTGGGGCTAGTTTGGCGGCGAAACCTTTTTCGGCCGAAGACAGGACGTGTTCTCGTTTCATTACACTCTCGCCAACATGGCATTGCCATTCCCTACGACGCAGGTTGTAGTGGTGACTTTGTGTAGTGAAAGCTTTGGCCAGATTGACTCTGACTAGCTCATATACGTCATTCAACTTATTTACACGGTCGGTCCGCTGAATAAGTTGTTCGTCGTTCGGTTCGGTAGATCCACCTGGTTGCGGTTGTTGGTCCTGATAACAAGACTTTGGTGGTTCCAACTCTCGTCCAAAATTTAAAAATGCAGGGGTAAATCCGGTTGAGTCGCTACGGGTGGTATTAAAGGCAAAAGTCAGGTCGGGTAAGTTCGCATCCCACGTTCTATGGTTATCTCCACAAAACTGAGCAATCATGGTTTTCATGGTTCGGTTTGCTCTTTCTACGGGGTTTGTTTGCGGGGTGTATGGCGGTGTTAATCGGTGGTTTATGCCGTACTCTTTTAGAATGTCTCTAAAAATTTTTCCGGTATATTGCGTTCCATTGTCGGAAATTACGGTTTTCGGGCGGCCAAATTGTGTTAGTACTAATTCGTACAGGGCTTGACTGACGGCGCGTGATGTTGCTTTCCGTATTGCACGGCACTGGACCCACTTAGTAAAGCGGTCCTGGAACATCACCACATACGAATTACCCTTAGAGGACCTCGGTAGTGGTCCTATTAGATCAGTACTAACGGCTTCCCATGGTGCATAGTTTTTAGATGGTTGCATTTTTCCCGGTACCTGTTGTTGAGACGGTTTGTACTGTTGGCAGCAGGTGCACTGGCGCACATAACGGGCTATGTCGCGGAACATGCCAGGCCAATAGTACCTCAACGTGATACGGGCGGTGGTTTTTGATATTCCCATGTGTCCGGCAGTCGGAAAATCGTGGTTTTCCTCCAGTACTTTGGTCCTTGACTTCTTAGGAACACAAAGTTTCCATGGGTCTATCATCTCAGGTTCGGTCATGTCCGACGAAGTCCAGAAGTGTCGATACAAGTTCCCTTCTCGTACGCAGTACGTCGGGTTTGCTTCGGGGTGACTTCGCACATCCTTTAATTTCTTAGCATACCAGGGGCACTGTTCGTCTTCTGTTATGAGTGTTAACTCAGCGAGTTCGTCGGTTTCTGTATCGTCGTAAGAACCGGGTATCGGTTGTCGCGATAGTGCGTCGGCCACGCGGTTCAATACTCCTCGTCGGTATTTTATGTCAAAGTCGAATTGTTGGAGGTACATTTGCCATCGGGCTAGACGTCCGGATGATGATTTGAGTGACTGTAGCCAGCGTAATGATTGGTGATCGGTTAAGACGGTAAAATGATAACCTTCGAGGTATGGTCTCATTTTTTCAATGCCATATACTATGGCCAAGCATTCTTTTTCGGTGGTAGAGTAGGCTTTCTCGGCTCCTGTCAGGGTACGGCTAGCATAGGCAATAATATGGTCTCCTCCGTCGTCATTGTTTTGTGTAAGGGCTACTCCTAGTCCATTGTCTGCGGCGTCGGTTTGCAGCGTAAACTTTCGGGTAAAGTCAGGACATGCCAGTACGGGGGCGATGGTTAGGGTGGCTTTCAATTTTTCGAAAGCGAGCTGTTGCTCGGGTCCCCAGTTCCACCGTCGGCCTTTCTTTAATAACAGGTTTAATGGTGCTGCAATTTGTGAAAATCCGGGTACAAAGCGTCGATACCAGGAGACCATTCCTAAGAATCGTCGCACTCCTCTTACGCTTGTTGGTGCTGCGTATTGAGTTATGGATGCCACTTTTTCGGGGTCGGTATGTATGCCTTCTGCTGTGACCATGTGCCCCAAATATTTTAGGGATCTACGGCCAAACTGACACTTATCGGGATTAATTCGGAGATTTGCGGTCCTCAGCTTTTGAAAAACGAGTTTGAGGTTTTGTAGGTGTTCCTCGAAAGTTTCTCCTAAGATTATGATATCATCGAGATAAGCAAAACAGAACGGGTCCAGTTCGGGTCCGATGATGCGGTCCATCAGCCTTTGGAACGTAGCAGGTGCCGAATGTAATCCAAAAGGCATTACTTTGAAGTGAAACAAACCTCTGCCGGGTACGGTAAATGCAGTGATTTGTTTGCTTTCTTCGGATAGCGGTACCTGCCAGTACCCTTGTTTAAGATCGATGCTTGAGATGTACTTCGCTTTTCTAAGTTTGTCCAGGATCGAATTTATGAACGGTAACGGATACGCGTCTTTTCGGGATATGTCATTTATTTTCTGGAAGTCTATACAGAACCTTGGCTTCCCATCTTTTTTCCGGACAATCACAACTGGCGAGCTCCATGCGCTTCTTGATGGCTCTATAATGCCATCTTCCAACATCTGGTTCACCTCAATGTTAATGATTTCCTGCATACGGGGATTTTGCGGTCGGTATCGTTGTTTAATGGGCTCGGCGTTTATTAATCGAATTTCGTGCGTTATGAGCGGCGTTGTTCCTTCAATTTGTCCAAACGACGGTAGTTCCTGACTCAAAAATGCCTGCAGGCGGTTCTCTTCCACGGGCGACAGTGTTAGCGGTGGCTGGGTGCTAATTTTCCCTATTGGGCTGCAAGGCGCCCCTATAATGTTAGCGGGTAATAGATAGTCATCAATCAGAACGGTACCTGTACTTAGTTCTAATTTAAACTTTCCGGTTTGTAGTATGTCTATTCCTAATACCATATCTCTAGAGAGACCCGGTAGGTAATTCAGTACTTCGGTGAATTCCTTTGGGCCTATTCGGAATGTTATTCGGTAGGCTTCGGGGACTTCCATTAGTTCTCCGTTTGCTAATCGGGCTAGGTTTTTAGGCTTTTCTACAGATGCCAGGGCATAGAACCGTTTTCGTTTCGCTATTCGGTCTCCGATGTAGGATTTAGCGGCTCCGGTATCGATCAAAGCTAACACGGGTTGTCCATTAATGTGTACGGTCACATGTGGTCGGTTTTCATTTGATTCGGTGATATTTACTGCGGTCGAGGCGGTTGTGTCGCGGTACTGTCCGTGCCTCGTCTCCGGGCAGCGCCGTTCCAGTTTTCCTCCCTTGAACAAGGGCAGTCTCGGGACATGACACCCGTCTTGCCACATCTGGAGCAGAATATTTTGCCGGGTCCGTTACATGCACTGCGCACATGTCCGGTTTGTCCACAACGCCAGCAGGTGACGGCCGGGGGCGTTGTTCCAGATCTGTGATGATTTACTTCGGTCGAGTTCTGTGGTCGGGTTGTTTGGTTTTGTCCGGTCGGTGGTCTTCTTTGTTGTGTGGGAGCTAGTGTCGGTGGTGTTGTCACCCTGTGCCATCCTTCGGCTTGTGTGACGTAACGGGTTGGCGTCGTTTGGTTTGTCACTGTTTCTTTTTGTTTGTCTTTTTCCAATTCTAGTAACAAAATTTCGTACTCCCTAACAGCTGCGGAAAACGATAGTACGTCGTGAAATTCGGTTCTTCGGATGTTCTGTCGGTATTCGGGAAGTAAGTTGCGGTAAAGCCATTGTAGTTCTTGCTCTTGGCTCATTTTCCCATGCCGGCGTACTAAAGTTTGTAATTCGGTTACGTAACGGTTAACGGATTCGTTACGTCGTTGCACCCTTCGGCTGATCTCGGCTTCCAAGTCTACCTCATAATTTACTGGGAAGAAAAATATTCGGAAGGCTCTCCTGAAGTCGTCCCAGTTTTGCCAATTATGTTTATTATTGCGGCACCGCAATGCCGCATTTCCTCGTAGCAACTCGGGTAGGTGCAGTAACAGCAAGTCGGGATTTATTCGGTTAGCTATGCAGATTTCATCTATTCTTTCTAAGAAAGTTGCGGGGTCGTTTCTATCGTCGAAGTGTATATTCCACTTATGCACATGTAGTTCGGAGGGATTTTCATATCGTACGGTGTTATTAGCGGTAGGGGGTGATGTACCTCCCTATCCTGTCATGGGTTGTACTCCATGCGGTATGGGGTTTATTGTAATCGGCGGTGCTTGGGTATTGCTAGTCGGTGCCTGGTAATAACTATAGGCGGTGGTAGTAGGGGTGGTATATACACAGGGTGTAGTAGTAGGGGCATTATATACACAGGGGGTAGTAGGGGTGTTATATACACAGGGCATAGTAGTAGTGGCGGTATATACACAGGGGGTAGTAGGGGTGTTATATACACAGGGTGTCGTGGTATTAGCCGGGACTACGGGGTTGCTTGTCAGCTGGATTGCTGTGTGGTTTACGTTCGTGGTTGCAGGTATCCCTTGTATAGCAGGGGTACAAATTATTATTGGAGTGGGTCTGGTGTTGGCTGCAAACACAACGGATGTCGGTACTGACTGGGCTGTCGTCGTTGTGTTGCTTATGCTGGTTGACAGCGTCGTCGGAAACATAAAGGGCTGCGGTGACGGTTGTGGGGTGGCATGTCCATTTCGAATAAAGGCTACTAGGCGCTTACGTAATGTGTCCACAGGTCCGGTGGCCATTAGGCCGAACTTTTGTAGTTCATCGGTCAATTCTCCTTTCTTTAGGAGGTAGATCCAGCTTGTTCTGGCGTCCACACGTCCTACGGGAGGGGGCGGGGGTAAAGGCGGTGCAGGTGGTACTACTAGACTTCCTGTAGTCTGTGTTACACACGTGCTTACTGGACTATTAGCAGTTATGGTCGCCATTTTTTTGGTCTCTATATCCGGTTCTCTAACGACTATAACTCTGAGGTTTTACTACGGTCTGTTTTCACTAATAAGTATTTAAACCTCAGGTATATTTTCTTAACTACCTACTATATATTTACCACGGCCTAACATAACTATTTGGTACTTAAACCTTCGGGATTTTAATTTAGCTACCTAATCTTTTACTACGGTCTAACCTAACTAATAGGTACTTAGACCTTCGGGATCTTCATTTAAATACCTAATGTTTTATATGTCCTATCTTAACTAGTTGATACTTAAACCTTCGGGATATTTATTTAACTACCTAATCTTTGCTACGGCCTATCTTAACTCACAGGTACTTAGACCTTCGGAATATTTATTTACATACCTAATGTTTACTACGGCCTATCTAACTTAGTTGGTACTTAAACCTTCGGGATATTTATTTTATTAACTAATCTTTACTACGGCCTAACTTAACTAATAGGTACTTAGACCTTCGGGATGTTTATTTGATTAACTAATCTTTACTACGGCCTAACCTAACTAATAGGTACTTAGACCTTCGGGATATTTATTTAATTAACTAATCTTTACTACGGCCTAACTTAACTAATAGGTACTTAGACCTTCGGGATGTTTATTTGATTAACTAATCTTTACTACGGCCTAACTTAACTAATAGGTACTTAGACCTTCGGGATGTTTATTTGATTAACTAATCTTTACTACGGCCTAACCTAACTAATAGGTACTTAGACCTTCGGGATGTTTATTTAATTAACTAATCTTTACTACGGCCTAACCTATCTAATATGTATTTATACATTCGGAAAATTTATTAAAAACTTCAGCCTAGTTTTACCGGATTATTTAAATTTTATTTAAAATTTAACCATATAAGCAACATCCATGTGCACGGTACCCCTAAATAAACTATCTATTTATATACACGTTTCTCAATTATCGGAATGATGATTATTTGTTTGTACGGGTTTCGGGTTTTTTTTTTATCCAAAAAAAACTTGTCCATATCGGTCTTATCTCTGGGCCACTAAATCGTTATCACTAAAATGCTGCTTTTACGAATATTATTTATTTCAAAATTTTATTTCCCTGCTGCTTATTTAAAATATCGGTTTATTTTTAAAATCTAGCTTCCTATTTTTCGGGTTTTTAGAGAAATGGGTATGAAAAATTTGTATTAAAAATTCTGTTTTACCGGGGAATCTGGAGAAATGAAAAATGGGATAAAAAAAAATCTGTTCAATGGAAAATTTAAAGAGGTGGATATGAAAAAGGTACTAAAAAAAATCTGTTTAACGGAAAATGATTTTTGTACGGTTTTTTTTTAATTACTTATACTACGCATGCGCAAAAAGGAATTTGCTCGGGCGCCATTTTTGTAACGCTCTTTATCCGGGGTGTTTTGAATCCTCTGGTCGTGCCCTGTTTTCGGCCTGATCACGGTGTTTAACGGTTTTCTCGAGCGCCACTCTGTTGTTCGGGGTGTAACAGAGAATCACCTTGACCTACGGGTAGCTTTTATACAGAGGAGAAAATAATGCCAGGGGTCGTATTTGCTCATGTGTAGTCGGGTTCCCTATTTTGGAGGATTCCGAAACGTTCCGTTCGGAATAAAACAAGAAAGTTTTAGTTAAATGCTTCTATTTATAAATCAAGAACAACGGGTATAGAGGTGATATGGCCAGTCTTAATATTAATTTTTCCTATCTCTAATTTATACGGGAAAGCATACTGATATATTATGAACGGTGGTAAATTGCGGAGTTGAGGGGTGCGGAGCACCGGGGCGGCATGCGACGAAGCAAAAGTAATTTGGCCAGAGAAGCGGGTTTTCTTTTAACTTAAGCAGAAAGCGGTTGCAAAGTGCGGACTATGATTTACAGCGGGTAAAGCAATACGGTAATAAGAAACAGCTCCAGCGGTCACTCTACAGCGGTAAGCAAGCAAGCGGTAAGTGCAAGTAAGCAATTTTAACAAAACCTGGTGGCTGCCGTGGGAGTATCTTCGGTTTTCTTTACAACATTCATTCGGTCGGTTCATACATTGTCAGCACTAGTTTTGCGAAGAATGCAGCGTGCTTTATTCGCAAAACCTACTTAGGTTGTTACCGGGTCCGCGTCAGAACACATCACCCGGTAGGTCCCCTCGGTCACTAACTCGGTCACACCTCTTTCGTGCACTCGCCGGTTTTTTTCCAAAAGAGTTTTCTTTGGGAAAAACACAACGTTATTGGGTTGTTACAGAGTCCGCGGCAAAACACATCACCCTGTAGGTCTCCCTTCGTCGGCGGTTTCATTCATTCAACCTACACACACATGGTCCGGGACGGATAATTCATTTTTTTAGGTTAACACAGGGTCCGCGTCAAAACACATCACCCTGTATGTCCCCTTTTTTATTATCGATCTCGGCTTTTAGTACACTTGCTACTCCCAAGACACTCAGGCAGGGCTACTTACTTGTTCGGTCTTTCTAGCTAACTGTTTCGGCTGGAGGTCAAGCGCCAAGTCCCTTTCGATTCGCTCTTTGAGTTCGAGCTGGGCTTCGATTCCCCCACTAGTACTATCCTACTCCGGGGAAAAGAAGCCTGCGGTTGGCTGCGCGTGGGCGCATAGCGGCCTGCTGCCTAATTAACTGGCTTATTAGCTCAATTAATTGACACGGTGCGTAACTTAATTATTTATACACGAATTTAAACGGTTAAAAAGTGACTTCGTCACATATTGCAGAAAGATTGTACCCAAATTGTATCTATAAATCGAACAATAATATTAAAACAGCTATTGGTAGTCAGATGACACAGTTCGAAGCATCAATACCTGCACTTTCCGAATTCAATCATGATCACAAAATTAATTTTATTTCATTCGACTTGAACGATTATTTTGATGGTATTTTAGGACTTTCAGACTTAATCGGAATGAATTTAAATATTGATCTTATTAATAAAAAATTAGTAGGAAAAAATGTTGAAATACCGTTCAAGAATAGCCTAAAACTCGAAGAGTTCGATTATACAATTCAATATAGAAAAACGTAAAAATAATCAGGCAGCGTTATCTAGATATCCTGTAGATATAGATTTAAATGCAGTAGAAACACAATCAACTAATAATAACACCAGAGTCATCGACTTGACAATCACAGATTATTTACAAGATTTTGATTTACTGCCCAATATTGATGATATAACTATTCAAGAAATTCTCGAACCACACACAGACAAATCTTGAATTAACATCTCAAACATACAAATTGCTCCACCATGTATACTGCGAAATATCACGGAAGACTCGCAAACAGTACATACCTCATTGGACGAACCGATTCTTAATATACCGATATCAGAAAAGTCAATAAATACTTTCAAAAATCAAATAATATTGACAAGTGGCGATACAGATAAAGTTCAATGCAAATTTGAGAAAATATTTCTGAACGCACGGTTATTTGTAACAGTTTCTAGTAGGAACTCAACACCTCATTTTATCCTAATTCTAAAAGAGTTCATTGGACCAAAACAAGTATACGCAGTATATTTTAGAAACCCCGAATTAGCTCAAAAGTTCGTAGTTACTCTTCAAAACCTCTTCAAAAATTCTTGTTTTAAGTTCATTCAATGCACCAAATTCTTGCAAAATATTGAAACCTTAAATGATCAGAAAGAAAAGTTAGAATTATATAATGCCACCAAAATTTGCCATTGTGGAATTAATGAAATGAAAACGGCACCTTGCTCAAAATATTATTGGCAAAAAATGTCAATAGACGTCGAAAATTATGTCAATAACTGTAGAAATCTGTTTAAGTATACGAATATACGAATTAGGGATAATAATTGATTAACTAATGCTTTAAAAAATGGCCTATTTTTCCATATTAATGATTATTATCCCTAATTTCTCTAGTTTAACAAAAGATATCACGTTGCAGTTTTCAGTTCCTTATAGTAAGTTTTCCTCCTCTACAAGCTGATGGGTTTAGTTTTTTAATCCGACGTTTCGGATTCGAGCGACCATCACCAACTTTTTTATTTTAAATATGGACCGGGATTTTTTATTCCACTATTTAATAGCCTTTATAAGCCTAAAATAAAATATGATGAAAAAGTCATATCATAACATATGATTTTTTCGAGAAAATCCTTATTCATTGAGGAATTACGGAAAAACGCCATCTAGTGGCCACCATCAGAATCAATATGGTACAGTTAATAGATCTACGCGTAGAGGAAAAGAAGGGCTTTTTTTCAAGACCAAGCTGAATAAAATCGGTTTATCAAAAGCAGAGATATCAGCGTTTGAAAGAAAAAAAGTTTGACCTTCTCCCACCACTTTATTATTGAAAATAGAAAAAAACGATTCCAACATAAAGTTGCATAATCTTATGAAGAATACAATGCTTATATTTTAACATATTTTTATTAAGAAAAATCAAGAGAAAATCGGCATTTCTATTTTGAAAGTTCTCTTACGCCCCCTAGTGGTCATTTTTTGAACTTGAAAATAATTTCCAGCAATTTCTCTTGGTCGCTTTTATCGACATATATTTTCTCCCAAAGTCCTAGTGTTATTACTTTCTGAGATATAGCCGATTACCTCCTTAGGTGGAACACCCGGTACACAATAAATATATCTGTGTTAAAAAGTAGTAATATTTAACCGTGTGTGTCAGTGGAGTAGTAATACAATTTAATTCATGCGTCATTGACTAATAATAGGACCAAATTAAAAAGTTATTATCACTGAATCAATCATCAAGCTGTCTCGAATTTTCATGCCAGAATATAAGTTGATATTTTTATTGCATTTGAAACATATCGGTATAGCACTTCCATGACTATGTCATATTTTGAACTACAGTGCTTCCCCTTACCGATACGTCGTAGCAACAGACTCGTGTGTCTAGCTGTAAATAAACATTTTACCGTAGTTTCATTTAAAGTTGAAAGAAAATAACCGAATGTTACCATTTTACAGCGTCACAAGATTAAAAAAAAACTTATGTCACGCGGCTAACACGTCGCCATTTTGAATTTCAGAAAATCGTATCCTATGCCGCCATTTTAAAAACAAATGACAACTTTTGATATTGCATTGAAAAGGAAATTTAGAGGTCTATACGAAAATGCAAAGGAATATACAGGATGTCATTGAAAATACGCGATCTAACCTCATTTCCGGTCAAACCGGAAGTAATACTCAAAATATTTTTCATCAAAAATTAAAATCTTCCTAAACCATATCTACTACAAAAATTTCAAATTTCTATACTGAACGGTAATGAAGTGGGGTTCCGTCTAAGGATTTTATTGTCACCCGGTATAGGGTGTTTAATTTAAAAAGTATGTTTGATAAGCCCTAACTATTTGGGACACCTTGTATGATTCCAAATTTTTAAATTGTCAGCCTATTGTCTCCCTATAACCCTGTTTTCGAAAAATATTTAAAAGTTGCAAACTTTTTAATGCTATAGAATGCTGCGTTGAGAGTGGACCACCAGGTATGCATTATTAGATTTATCCAGATTCACGGATGTAAACAATTTACATTAAAACAACAATAAGAATACATAGCAGGCTTTACATTTACCTTATTTATCCGATTAAGTCATTAATTATTTAAGGTAACTAGCTTAAGATATTTGGACCTTATCAAACTGAAGTTATCGTAGCCGAACTTTATACTTTGGGATAAACACTACAGCAAGATGCTGTGACGAAGGAAATCGTAAACTAAATCTGCAAACTGAGTCAGCCGAAAGGCAAAGATTAGAAGTTTTTTATTTGAAGAAAATCGTTATAATCTCTTGACTCAAAACTGCTTTTTTCTAATTTTGTCTCGAAAAATAGATATTTCGAACGCGCTAGCGAGTTCGAAATATATCCATTTCGAACTCCGAATTTTATTTTTTAAAAGTTGGCATTGGTTATATTTAAATGTTTTATTCTGTTGACGTCTGACGTTTCCTGTTATTGTTATCCATGAGAAAAGAAAGTTTTCGGGATTTCTCTGGTAAAAGTTGATTTATCGTTTTATTAGCAATATCCCTTAACTCAGGGGGAGTTAAACTTAGATTATCATGCTCCATATTTGTTTAATTATAATTATGAACAACTCTATGAAATATTAAATCACAAATTTCGTGACAATGACACAAAGAAAATATTATTTATTGTCAAGGCTACTATGATAAAAAGAAATTTAGAGTATTACCAACATAGAATTTAGACACACAAATTTACAAAATTTGAAGGGTTGATTTTCTTTTTAAATATGTATTTTCTTATTGAAAAAAATACAAAATAGAAAAAATAGTATAAAGTACGTGTTTTATAAAGCAGCTAGAGCACTTGTCCCGTTAAAAAACTCGCCGCAAGCGGCTCGTTTTTTAACATGGACGCGTGCTATAAGATGATGCTTTATAAAACATGTACTTTAATATACAATTGCGAGGATTACAATTTTAATACCGAATTATTTTTTATTCGATGGAACGTAAGACGGTATTTTTGTTAAAATAATTTATTTATGCTTAAAATAATATGCTTGTAATACACCAATTCTTATTTCCAATTTTTACCCTTTCGTTCGCGGCCAAGGCGATTCTCGAGGGCCTTCGAACCACGGTCTTCCGTCACGATAACAATTGAAAATTATTGTCGAGGAAGGCTATGGTTGAATATGCATTGGTGGTTTGTCTTGTAGTATTTTAACCATGCGCCGCTCTGTATGGAATTGAATGGGCAATATCAGTTTACCATTTGCCATGAAAATATCTGGAGAAAAGTTTCAAATAACCAACCTATCTTTGATGGTCTAAGCTCCTAGGCTTGTTTATCACTTCGTGGTCACCAATCAAGCGAATGCAATTGGTATCAATAGTATCAGTAAAATGATTGGTGTTATAGTAGAAGTTTTGAAGCTCCCAGATCCGAAGTTTCCGTCGGTCTTCGGCAGACTCTGGTGCGAGCCTGAGAACTATCAAAAGACGTGGTAGGTGGAAGTCCTCATCAGTGGCAGAAGGATAAATTGAAAATTCACTGTAAAATGAGAAAAGAATTGCCAAGGGTCTTCTTAGGACATCGTCACGAATATTTCCATTCCCTCCACAAGCATACAAAATGACAACATAGCCGTGATCAATGGAACTGCAGAAGGAATTCGTATATGTGGTTGCTCAAATGAACAATATATTTTGGATAGAATCCAGCGATATCAGTGTATATTTGGGGGCAGAGAGTGTGTTAGCAGTACTGGTTGCAATAGGGTTATCTGATATTGAAAAGAAAACACAATAATACCACCTTCTAACTGAAAGTTAATTCCTGTATTGTAACTTGATCATAATAAATAAACATAAAAAAATACTTCGATGGCACCATATCTTCAAGGGTCTGTAGCTCCGTATGGAGGTATACGTACGAATATAAACATTTTCATATTTTTTTATACAGGATTTAAAAACAAATAATGGCATGGCAATTTATCAAACGATGAAAAGTGCTATATCCTCATTGTTTTAGAGCGAACTAACCAAGGTTCAAATGGAACAACTGAAAGGAACATGCTATGAGACAAATGAACTACTGAACTGTCATCATTATTAACCATAACCCCAAATTTTGACAACAAAAACATTTAGATACTCAGATATCTACTTCGTTTGAGTTAATTCAGAAGAAAAAATTAATTGTCCAAAGAAGGAACCAAAAATAATAATCCAGATAGGACAGTAGCCTGCAAAATATAAACATTTTGACTAAAGAACTACAGTAAATAACCGCAAATTACATAGAAATGTAAATATAAATAGAAGTAGTAAAAAACATATACAACAACAGCAAAAATTAATGCTACAGTATCACCTGAAGATGGACATTTAGATGCCCGAAACATGTAGGCAGCAAAATAACCTGTTTTAAATAAATATGAAGTTTGCCGTGATTTTAGCTAACGTAAATATTAACATGCAAAATTTAAATATAAGAAAGTAAATTAATGGGTTCATAACGGTAGATATTTTCAAATTCAGGACACCCGATTTACTCTAAAAAATATATTTTAAGTAACTGCACCAAAATGGAGGTAAACCAGTGTAATTATTTGCTCGTTAAAGCGCCTTAACGAACTTTCAAGTAATCTAGTATAAAATATCTTAACCTCACAAACTAAATTTATTGCAGCTAAACTTGATAGTTGTGCCCTTAAGAGTAAACAGTAAACCATAATACTTCAGACAGCAAGGCGTAAACTTAACCCGCAAACTACATCGGCTCGAGGCTAAAGACGGAACAACTTGTATTGAGGAACGTGTTTGAGCAAATCGAGCAAAGTGACTCCGAGTTCACATGAGATCAAATTTGTGTCGGGTTTACTGTATTCGTTGTGTGCTATATTTATGGTAATTTCCTAATACTAAATGCAGCAATGCCAAATGTATTGCTACAAAAATCCCTAAAACTAGTTTATAAAGGATAATATATACAATATATAAAAATAATAATAAATTAGTTTTAAGTTGTGAGTATTGCCATGAACTTAACAAATTTAGAATAATTCATAAATGCAGAAACAAAGTTTGCGAAAGCGGACTCTAAGACTTAAGTTACAAAGAAAAATCCTCTCTGGTTACGGCATGTCTAAAAGGTACAATCTTGTCATGGCTTTCGAAGCTTCCAGGTAACCTAAATTAGTTGAGAGCATTTTGTAAAAAAATGCATAAGAGCTTTGATGGCTGATAAAATGTTTAAATTACAAAGTAAAACTCCAGATACGTCAATGACAATACCTTTACCTTTTATATTTTAGTTACACATTTTAAAGATACATTAAAACTTCTAGTTGCACAAATTCTTGAAAATGCATTGAATCACCTTAAGTCCCACAAAAAAGTATTGACAACCGATAGAGTATTTTCTATTAGCTTAGAAAATTTAATTCCATAGCTACACAGTGTATGATACTTGTTTGAAGCTCATAAGTTTCCAAGCAACTTGAAAGCCTGCAGTTAGATTACTTGGAGTAGCCGCTTTTTTAAATGTTTTTGTATCAAACCTATTAATCAAATCAAATTAAATCAAATAGAATTTATTCATCCATTAATACATATTCATAATGTTTGCACACAACCTATACAATGATATACCTAATAGATAAATAGGGCAATACCACGATTATCTACTACCGGCACAAGCACAGAAAACTGTGCATGGGCGCTAAATCCCATGAAACTGTGAATTTACAATTTTATTAGTAAATTAGTAGTTAATGTAATCAAAGTTAGTATAGTGTGTGTAAGCACCATTACTAAAATTAGTCAGTATAGCGACGCACAGGGGAAAAAAGACTGGAAGGGAAGATATTGGAAACACGCTTTAAGACATAAACATGAAAATACAGTAGTTGCGAGCCGACCCAGCAAGGTGCTATATATACTCTGTAAATATGATATTATATTAAATAAAGGAATGCTAAACTTCACCACTCTGAGATTCCAAAATTTTTCCGCAATTTTTAAATGTGTTACGTGAGAAATCCTTGGCGTTATCAGGAAGGATATTACAGGTTTAGGCTATTGTGCGATGCTAAGATATTCTAAACTGATTTAAATTTCTAGATCTTAAATATTTTTTAGTAATCTACAGGGTGTGTCCTAAAGATCACAAGACAATATCTTAAGAATAGATTTAAATATTTTCATGAAATTTTGATTAGGTATAATACGAGATATGGGGGGACATATTTAACTATATTTTTTACATTTTACCCGTCTCTCATTTTTGAGGGGTGGGGGCAACTTTGGAATTTTAAACGAGATGATGTATTTTTATTGCTAAATATATGTAAAGTTTCTTTTGGCGGATGGCCCACGTTAATTTTAAAGATATTAGCCAAAAGGCTCAGTTTTCAGATGGATTGCCAGCCGAATCCACAATTTACATAAACAAAAAGTGATCCTTCATAAACTTGGAATTATTTGTGAAATGGTTATAAGAGCAGTTTGTTCCCAACAAGCCATCCGGTAAATGTTTATTAATTCTAGATGGTCACACTTCATAATGTGTTTACCAAGCCACTGCACGCATGCTTTTCAGCCACTAGACGGAAGCTTTTTTAAGCCATTCAAAACTTATTTAAATGAAGAAGCTCAGTTATGTATGAAACGCAGTTCTACCAAAAACCTCACAAGACATCAAGCCGGTGCATTAATTGGTAAACTTTGGTTAAGATCAGCATCTGTAGCCACTGCCATTAACGGTTTTAGGGCAGCTGTGGAACCTTGAACTGAACAGAAGTTCCCCTAAAAGAAGAGGTTAGTACTTTACCCAGACCTATGATTTTAGATTTACGTCCCAGCTTAGAACTACCCTCCATAAGATCTGCCAATCCTACTCAAACAGGTACAAATTCTCCTAGTAATGGAGATTCTGGAGATAAAATTCCAAATATTACTCCTTCGAAATATCGGCACGAAGTGTCTCCCGTCTCAAAAATACCTATATTCATTAAACGACGGTTCAAGAAAGGCACAAGTGTGTTAACATCCCACGCAAATATTCAAACAAATAAGAGTCGCCTTAATCCTAAAGCTAAAAAGACCAAGGTGGCAGAAAAGAGAAAAAAAAATAGAAAAAAAGGCATAAAAGAAAACACAAAAAATTACAGAAAAGAAACTAGAAAAAGAACAGTGGAGCGATCGCGATGAAGAGGTCCTAGCAAATAAAATGATAGGAAAGATGAAAACAAGGAACACTGCGTGGAATGTTTCGAAGTTTATGCAGCAACACCTGAAAAAATCAATTGGCTGCACTGCCTTAAATATTTAAAATGGTTACACGTTACTTGCAGCATGTATGGTGAAGTTTGCAACATCTGTTCCAGACTGGATTTACAAAAGAAAAATGAAAATCAGACTTTTTAAACACTGCGGCATCTCTCCTTTCTCAACGTGGCATCTCTCCCAATAGTGTAGGTGAGTCGCCGATTTTTAGAAGAAAAAATATTTATTTATTTAAAATTTGTTATGTCTATATTTTTTTAGAATTAACGTTCATTGTTGCATTTTAATAAAGTTTAAAGTACAAAGCAATACTTGTGTAGTGACTGAAAAAATAAACTTACACAATACAAAAATTATTATTATTTTCAAAAAGTGCGGCAAGTGACCCGCATTTACCCTAAATGAGAGACTGCTTCCCAACATGTTCTCATTCTTATTTTTACAGAATCTAAAACATTGGCGTATTTTCGTATTTTTTTAGCTTTAACATGACAAGTATTTCTGTCAGGCAACAAAAAAATATATGCAATGATTTTAGTTGTGTGCTCTCTGGTGGTACAAAAGAGCAACAATATGAATCGCAAAACTAAGTCACTGTGCCATATATACAGGGTGGTCCAACGAAAACTTAACACCTCGATTTTCCTGCTTTAAAATTAAAATGTGGAAAATCGCTCGGAACCGTCGATTTCTGATTCGAGGGGGAATAACTTTTCCGATTTTTTCGTCTCCGTAACTTCAACCCCCTAACGGGGGTGAGCACAACCCCCTGATTTTGAATAGGGATGAGGAGCGTTGCTATACCTCATTTTGAAGATCTTATCGAGTACTATCTGACCCTAAAATTTCGCTTCAAAATTTTCATCTTTAACGAAATGACTAAAATAGTGGAAGACTACTTACTTTTGTGATTAGTTTATTAAATGCTGAAAATGGCCACCATTCACTTGCATGCAGTAAAGGACGCTGGTGTATGTGTAGAGAATGTGGAATTTACCTCGAGGATATTACTCTTATCAGATTTATTCGTTAATGTTTTTGTCCAAAAAAGTAGACGGACCATGTTTTTGATTTACCTTAGTCTATCGTGAATTTTTAAGAACGTTAAAACTGTGTCAAAGCGATTGTAACTTTGTAGTATAGTTAAAATGGTGTATTCCGTAGAAGAAAGGGTGGAAATGATAAAATTATTTTTTAGAAATAACGACTCTGCGCGAGTAATAGCGGCTTTATTTAATGAACGACATCCTGAAAAAAATGTATCCGCTGCCTACGTTGTGCAACTGGTTGCCAAATTTGACGCTACTGGTTCAGTCGGAAACAAAATGAGGGTGTATGAAAGAGACGAAGCGAGGGAAGTGGCTGTATTATGTCAAGTAGCAATGGATCCGACCCTTAGTACTGGGAAATTGTCCGATGTATCTGGTGGTTCACGCACAACAATCATAAGAATCCACAAACAACATAAGTTCCATCCTTTTAAGATACGACTGGTTCAGGAACTGAATGAGGATGATTTCGATCGCCGACTCCAGTTCTGTGAAGTGGTCAGTGGAATTATTAACAATAATCCTAACTACATGTTCAATATCTGTTTCTCGGATGAGTGTTCATTTTACCTTAATGGCATTGTAAACAGGCATAACTGTCGGTATTGGTCAGATGAAAATCCAAGATTATTTCGTGAAGTGCATATTTAGCATCCCCAAAAGTTAAATGTTTGGGTGGGTATTTATGGAAATCACATAATCGGCCCTTTTTTGATACCCGGTAATCTCACTGGCCAAATTTATTTAGAACTATTCGAGAACGCTATTTATCCAGCCCTCGTTCAAGTATTGGGGAATGAAGAAGACCATGTAACGATCATTTTTAAACAAGATGGCGCACCACCTCATTTCGCTTAACCTGTGCGTCAGTTCTTAGATGAAAATTTTCCTCAGGCCTGGATTGGAAAAAGGGGACATATTGAGTGGCCACCCAGATCACCTGAAATCTAAGATTTACGCTACCCAGCCTGAGTCACTGGATGATTTGCGAATTCGGATCATTAATGAATGCCGTCAAATTACACGAGAAATGTTGAGTAATGTAACGTGGCGTTTTGAGCAAAATTTATTTTACTGCATGCAAGTGAATGGTGGCCATTTTCGGCATTTAATAAACTAATCACAAAAGTAAGTAGTCTTCCACTATTTTAGCTATCATTGCGTTAAAGATGAAAATCTTGAAGCAAAATTTTAGGGTCAGATAGTACTCGATAAGATCTTCAAAATGAGGTATCGCAACACCCCTCATCCCTATTCAAAATCAAGAGGTTGTGCTCACCCCCGTTAGGGGGTTGAAGTTACGGAGACGAAAAAAGCGGAAAAGTTATTCCCCCTCGAATCAGAAATCGACGGGTCCGAGCGATTTTTCACATTATCATTTTAAAGCAGGAAAATCGTGGTGTTCAGTTTTTTCGTTGGACCACCCTGTATATTTGATTAGTTTAGGTTAAAAAATATGTTAAGAATAAGAGAAAGAAAAATGCTTAAACTCCGAAAATGTTGAGATTTTGATTTTTTGTGACATGGCTAATATTAAAGTCCATCCGAACATATTCGTTTGACCTAATAAGTGCAATAAAAGTTTTATTATATTGTAAACACCCAAAGAAACCCTGCCACCTATTGAATTGCCAAACCTACGTTTTTAAGGAATTTCTTGGTAAAATTACCCATATAAAACTGTCGATGAGCGTGCTAACCAGCGAAATCTACCTGACTACAGCTGGCATCACATTACTGAAATGAAATGAAATAAGGGGTACTTTTTTGCACGGGAACGGATTTTGTAGTTAAATGAAAAGCCATAGTAGTACCTTATAGTAGCAATGTAGTAGCATTTAGTAAAAGTTATAATAACAATTAATATACCTACTTAAAAAAATATATTTACATATATACACGGAAGGTTTAATTGTAATTATAAAACGTTTTAATCTATTCCTAATTCAGTGTCGCTGTCACTATCCTCCACATTTATAATAAGAGGATGTATTTCGTTTTGTTGTGTAGTTATATAAGAGTCTTCAACTTCTAAGACATATTTAACCGAATTTTTCCAACTTTCATCTGGAATTTCACCGAAAACTTTCTTTATTAACTCTATTACACTGCCACTAAGAGTGTGTGCTATTTTCAGTTCTCATTTTAATTTATTGCCACATGTGTTCAATAGGGTTAAAAATGTAATAATAGGGTGTCGTCACACAGTGTGGCCCATTTCTACCGCAATTTTGTCACACATATACTCTTTTTTAATACTAAATGCCTTTAACACTTCTAATAGCTGTTTTTTACTATACGTTTTCCCGAAGCACAAGTCATTTTTTAACATGAACTCCTTTATTGCGAATCCTACCTTCTAGATCGTACTCAGTTTGTTGAGTTTGAGGGGTTTAGGTCGGACTTGTTTGTACCTACGTCGGGTGTCCCCCAGGGTTCTAACCTGGGGCCACTTCTTTTCAACATATTTATAAACGATCTTGTCTCGACGCTTGACTGCAACAGACTCGCCTATGCTGATGACCTCAAAATATTTAACCGCATCGACGCTGTCGCGGATTGTGTATCTCTCCGCGACAGCCTCGATGTTTTTAACCAGTGGTGCCTGGATAACAAACTGAATCTCAACATCTCTAAATGTAACGTCGTTTCTTACACTCGGACAAAAACTCCATTTCAATTCAATTATTCTATAAACGGGTCCACACTGAACAGACTCACCACCATAAGGGATCTCGGAGTCGTTTTCGATGAGAGGTTCTCCTTTATTCCACATATTGATCAAATGGTTTCTAGCGCCTCTAGAACCTTGGGCTTTGTCTTGCGAAACTGCAAGCATTTTTCTGATGTATCTACATTTAAACTCTTGTATTACTCCTATGTGAGGTCAAAGTTGGATTATTGCTCAATCATATGGTCCCCCATTTACAATTGCCATAATCAATCTGTGGAGTCCGTCCAAAGGCGATTCCTAAAGTATCTTATGTTTAGAGAGGATGGTATCTACCCGCAACGGGGTTTCGAGCATGGCCACATCCTCGCTAGGTTTGGTGAGTTGCCCTTAACAGTACGTCGCGACTCACAGTCACTATCGATACTCCATAAACTTCTTAACTCTAAAATCGATTGCCCATTTCTACTGGAGCAACTATCGCTTCATGTTCCCCGCACAGGTGCCCGACATCGGCCTACATTTTTCCTTGCATTCGCGAGATCCAATATTTTGCCTCAAGGTCCCATTCACAAAATGTGCCACAACTTCAATCGTATCTCAGCCCTCTCCGACATATTTCATGACAGCCTCCCAACCATATTAAAACACTTGCGCAATATGTCCGGCTATCCTCATTAGTAGTCATTGGTTCCTGTTAACTTAGCTTTAGTTTCTTACTTTTTGTTATTAGATTTTAAGTATAGCAAGGTCATTACTTTTGTAAAATTTTTGTTTATAATTCGATTAATTTGTTTGAGTTTCCTGTAAGTGGGCTCCGGCCTGTCGGAAATAAATGGCTATTTATTTATTTATTTATTTATTTATTTTGTGCTCGATGCGGTACTTTTTCCAGTTGCCGGCTGTGGTAGCTTGCATTGTCCATCACAATAATACTATGTTCTGGTACATTTAAAAGCAAACTGTCTTTAAACCAGCTTTCAAAAGGAGCGGCGATGGTATCTTCATGATAGTCCAAACTTAAATACTTTATATTTTTTGCCGACAGTAATATACAGTTAGGGATCCATCCATTCTCCCAACCTGCATGAATTATTGTTATTTGTTTTCCTTTATTTGAAGGGGTACAGAAATCTCATTTTTCTTAATTTTCCAGACTCTATAATAGTTTGTCTCTTGTTTATTGTCTTATACTTAAAGGTACAAACATGGTGGAGCGACGAGGCAAGAGGCGCGCGTCGAGGGTAGCAGTAGCACGCGATAGGTAGGAACATAGTGAAGCGACGAGGTGCAAGAGATATTGTTCGCTGGTTAATTAAAACGTTCAGTTTTAGTAGTTGCAAGCAGTTGTTAAAAATGTTTTAAGATAGCAAAGATGACATTTACTTGATAACGTAGCACTGCGTGTACTAATGGCAACAAAGAGACAGTATGATGTGTATCCAATAAATAAAACAAGGAAAAAGTCGGACAATATCATACTCTTTTCTTGCCTCTAAAACACCATCATGATAAGTTTTTTGAATATTTACGTATGGATATCTCGACGTTCAATTACATATTGGGAAAAGTGTCTTGCGGCCTGACCAAAAAATGGACAAAATATACAAAGCAGCTCATACATTCAGAAGAAAGATTAGTTGTAACTTTACAATAAGTAATTCTTTTTAGAAATAAATACAGGTTTTTTACTAGGTTCCAGGACAATGTCTCCCAAAATCTCGCATAATTAAAAAAAAAATGTTTTTCCATTGTAACTTTTTTTCTAAACAAAATGAAAAGAATCGGAGATAAGAGTATTATTAAGCCTTTAAAAAAGTAATATTAATACTTATTATGAGGAAAGTTATAACGTAGTTCTGGTGCAATGTCATAGTTGATGCCTTCGAATTGAGATGTCGGTACTCTCGGTAGTGACTTAAAGGCATATTTTTGCACTAAACTTTGTACTGCATTTCTAAATTGCAGTTTGTCGATTTCATCAATTTTCTTAACATACAGTAACAGACTATCAAAAAATAATTTGTCATCATCTACTGGGACACTTTTCACCTCTTTGACAGACTGTTTGTTAATCAAATAGTCCATTTTTTGTTTTTTGATGTTCACAAGAGCGTCAAACTGATTTTGCCGTTTTCTCATTCTACCTCTTAAGACCGTGCGCGGCTCTTCACTGGTTGAAGAAGAAAGCGTCAGAAGAAGAGACTGATCGCGGTTTTGCAACTGAATATCAGTTTCTTCGTCTGAAGACTGAGGCAGTGCGCTACACGCTTCTTCCAAGACGCTTTCGATGGTGTTGCTATCTTCTTCTGGAAGATTGCTTTCAGAACGCCTTGGAAGAAACTGGGCTTTTAAAAATATCAAATTTTTGAAGTATGGCCAGGGAGACTTGCTTATGATATCACCGGGATCTCCAGATCGTGGTATAGGAATTTTTTTCAACTCCATAAGTAATCTCGCAAATCCTTCTACCTTCCTTGAACTTCTTTGACTGTAAAAATAATATATTTTTTGTATTATTGTAGATACTTGGCTACAGGGGAGTCTTTCAAAAGTTTGTCCTTTACATTTCGTATGGGCGCATCAACAATTGGCGAAATTGTAAAAGAAACAGTTAACATATTGTGAAAGACTTTGCAACCATACCTCATGCCAGTGCCGTCTACCGAATTGTTTCAAAATATTAGTGAGGAGTACTATAATGTCTGGAATTTTCCAAACTGTATCGGGGCAGTAGATGGAAAACATGTTAAAATTATATGCCCCAGTCATTCTGGTAGTATGTACTACAACTATAAGAAATATTTTTCCATAGTACTTCAAGCAGTGTGTGACGCTAAATATAAATTTACAATGATAGATGTTGGCGGTTATGGTAGACAAAGTGATGGAGGCACACCTCAGAATCCAAATATGTACAAGCTACTTTCCACAAGAAAGTTAAAGACACCAGAAGACCGATGCCTTCCGAAAACCAATATTAAAAAGCCTTTAGTTTTCATAGCAGATGAGGCATATCTTCTTCAACAACATATATTTAAACCTTATGAAAGAAACGAATTAAATGTAGAACGTATCTACTTTAATCAGCGCCTCTCTAGAGCTTGTAAAACAATAGAGTGTTCGTTTGGTATACTTTACTCAAAGTGGCGTATACTATCAAAAGCTATAGAAACACATGAGAAAACTGCTGATAAAATAATTAAAGCAGTTTGTCTTTTACAAAATGTTATTATTGACAAAGAAGGTTTGAAAGACATTTAACGTTAATTTCAGAAGAGTTTCGTGCTAATAAAAGAATTAGACCACAGCAAAGGGGACGTGTTGCCCATCAGGCAAAATTTATACGGGATAACGATTATATAAATGCCTTTCCAATTCAGTATACGTAATTTATTTAGTTCATACCATAAAATGTAGTAATAAAGAAAGACACATTCTCATAAATACAATATGTTCGCAATTCAACAACAAAAATAAATTTGAAAAATTACTTCATTACTTATTTATTATACTTCATTTCCCATTCAACCACTGAATACCTGTGGTGTGCCTACTAGTTACGTTACCTATATGTAATATACGTTTTCTTATGAAACACAGTGTATATAACAAAATATAAAATTAAGATTTCTTATAAAAATCATAACAAAATTATTCTTTACCTGTTAATTTACATTCTTCACCTACTTCTGACCATAATCTATCTAACACATATCTATTTCTATGGTCTGGGTGGAAGTTATTCCATAATGGGTTTCTATTGAAAACGGAATTAATTAATTGTTCCTTTTCCATATTGTAAAATACCACCACCCTCAAGCACGTCAAATTACACACTGCCGCTTTTGCCGCGCGCTAAGTAAATCTCAATTTTATATCGAGTCTCCCCGCTCCGCGTCCCTCTTTGATGAAACTCGTCGCTTCTCGCTTAAGTATGTGCATCGCCACTAAAAATGCATTAAATTATATTAGTCGCCCGCTTACCCTCGCCGCGCGTCTCTTGCCTCGTCGCTCCACCATGTTTGTACCTTAAATCCCATCTCTCGCAAAGCGCGGTAAAGACTTGTCCTGCTACATGATATCGTTGTATCGTCAGTTGGTAACCGTGTTCTTAAAGAATCTAACGTGGGCACAACATTTTCTCGATACATTTGGTATATTTTCTTGCGAATAACATCTTTGTCACAATCATCTACGCACTTCATTTTTCCGGTATTTTTGCTAGCTTTTCTTTTAAAATGTCCTTTTAGCATAATATCTCGTACCATCGATTATGGAACTTTCGTCATTTCCCTGGTATTTTTAATGGCAATTACTTTAGGCTGGCTGCTCTTTAATAACGATTCACATACATTTTTCACTATCACTTTGGCGTCAGAAGATAAATGCTTCCTGGAATGTTTAGGGTAGCTATCGCATTAGCTGAAGATTCCCAAGGTATCCACATACTTTTAATATTAACTTGTTGCACACTGTTTCAAAGTAAAATAGATAGGTACTAATCTATTTCGAATATTATGTTTACTATTTATATAAGCTATATAAACAGGTACCTATAACTAAAAAGTTTTGAGAAATGCCCTAATAATTAAGTTGTTTCTAGAAAACCTTAATTAGAAAGTTTATTAATTTTGATAACAAATCAAGTAATGCACCTATTTATTATTATAAACTGGCATTAAAAATAAATGTGGGTTAGTACGTCTCTGCGAAAGGGAAAGCAGAGTTTATAAGGGGTTTTATTGCAGTCATTAAGCCAAATGAAATATGTTGGGAAGTACTTTACTTTTGTTCTACTACATCAAGCCTCCGAGGTTGGTAACACATTTTCAAACCACCCTGTATATAGGTTAGGTAGTATTCTAAAAAAAAAAGTAAGTTATCATTTTTACCCCTAATGAATCACCGTAAACCACATCACCATAATCAAATAAGAACAAAATAAGTGTCTCGCACAAATAATACTTAGTCTTAGTAGGCAGACAATTTTTGAGGTAGTATAACTTTTTTAGGCGCATGTAGTTTGGTTTTTAACTGAGTTGAAGCTTGAGGCTAGTATCAAAATAGTGACTCAAATTTTTTGCCTCATTTACCCCTGACAAGAGACTATTATTAATATTTACGTTAAAATTTTCAGAGATGTAAGAAAGAGCGTTACTGTTACTGCTGAAGTAAATTAGACAAGACTTGATTGACAGCATTAAACTTCAAGTTATGCTCCTCTGCATACAAGCTAGTCCTTTTCAAATTCTTATTAAATTGTACTTGAGCTGCAAATTTTGAACTGAAAGATACAATATAACTATGAGTCGTCAGCATATTGATGTAACTCTGTGTGTTTTAAAATGTCAGCCATATCTGTAACAAATAATTTTGGGTATCAAAAGCTTTACTAAAATTTAACAAGGCTAGACACGTATATTTCTTGTTTTTCTAAATTTAAGCGGACTTCATTAAGAAGATGAACAAGACTAGTAGTTGTACCAAAATTTCTACGAAAACCTGATTGACAATCTGCAATTAGTTTAACTGATTCAGCGAAGCAACAGATTTCTTGATGGATGTTTTCTGTAATTTTGAATACGACTGGCAAGATGCTTATTGGTCTTAGATCTTTAAGTTCTTTTGGATTCAATTTTGTACCTAGTTCTTTAATAATAGACCTTTTTCATAAGATTTTTTTTTCTGGGGAGCAGCTATTTATTATGTCTAATAATGGTCTTAAATAAAAAGGTTCACACAACTTTACGTCTCTTATTGACAAAGAATCTTCCCCGATAGCATTTGTGTTTATGGTAATTAAAATTTTCATGAGAACTAGTTAATCTACCAGTTTAGTTGTGATGTTGCATTTATATGCCTATTTGACTGATAAAAACTTATTTATTTTTCTGATGTAGAATCTAATGCAGCGTTACAATCCAAAATAGTTACGGGGATAAACCGAAATTTTTACCGCGAATTAAATTTAATTTATTAGCATGTGCCCCAAAATCCTTCCATTACTGTTCCAGACAGCTACTTTTCACACCAAACGACACGTTGCCATGAGTAAAATTAGTTTTTAAAAATCGATTTGATAAAAGTTTGTCATAAAATTTCTAGGGCTAAAGAAAACACTCATTATCACTCCCTTGTTGGTTAGTCAGATACGTATAGAAAGATGTATTATGGCCTAAGCAATGTATGCAAGCGTGTAAGAGTTTTATCGATCTGCAAGGAGGGGATCACATTCGACAAATTTTCAATAGATTACAAGAATATAAAGTAATTAATTATCCTAACAAGAAAAATAAATTTGCTGAAATAGTATATTACATACCGAGGTGGGAACTATTTCATTACAGATAGAGGGACAGAGATGTGAAATTTCTTACCAAGGTTTGTACGATTTTATTTACTCTGACAGTAATAAAATTTGCGTTTTTAAAATTTAAAAACTGCACAGGTTATTTTTTGAAACATTCAAATGGTTGTAATGAGATGAACAATCAGGCATAAATAAGTCATAAACTTCACGCCCATCACGAGTTCTTCGGTAAACTTTCCTCCCGTGGACAGGAAGTAAAAGTTAAAAAAGTGACATTTTCCAACTTTTCAAAAGTAAGAAATGTAAACAATACATATTATTATTTGGTTATTAATAAAATAAATAAAGATATCAATATCTCAATAAAACCGATGATTTCAAGGTTTAGTTCCACGTATGTGAGCTAATATGTGAAGGCGTGGTGCAAAATGTTATCTAAATTAGGTTGTAATTATAGGGGAGAAATTTGCTTATACTTATGACCTACATTAGTTTAACAACTTACATTAATAAGGACGAAATACTCCTTCAGGGTAATAGATAGCTTGCTACTACTAGACATAAAAATATGCGATAAAAGATAGGAGTAAAATAGGGTGCAGTAAAAAGATACTCTCGCTAGCATGGTTTACCAAAAGAATCTTTATATCATATTATCTATACCAGGGGTCCTGATGAGGTTAACCAGCGGCGATGTCTAGGTATCCATAATGCCTAGAGCTTCGGACAGTTTATTTAAATAAAAGTTAACAGGAACAATCGCTGGAAATAGTTTTCAAGTTACCAGCTTGGCCGTAAGAGGGCTTTGCTTATTAAAGGTGAGTTTAATATATTCACATATTTAGTTCTGTTTGGGGTGACAGTAATAGCAGTTTTTTCTGAAAAAGTTAATGTCGAAGATTTCGATTCCCTTCTCTTCGTGGTGATGGTAAAAAACACCAATTTATAAGCATACCTGCGCCCTCTGAGATGGAGTCATCTGGTTTCATTCTCTGTTTTATCCCGATTTTTCTGTTTTAAAACAGACGCCGATGCTTTTTGCTTTTGTCAGAACCTGACGAACTGTTCTGCAGCGAAACGCGTCTGGGGATGGTTTTGGCAGAAGGAAAAAGCAAACCTTTGTTATTAAGAAATAAACATTTAAACGATCCTTTTTAAACAGTATTGCAACGTTTAATGATATAATGGATGATCCAAATTTTGTAGCATCGTGCAGTGTCTTTAAAAGAAATGATAGAAAACTATTGTTCGGTAGGCAGAGCGTTTAGCATTGGGCGAAATTGATCTGGAATTATTGATTATTATATCATTTTTTATGTATATTATATATGTCATATACAGGGTGTTACAAATTCGATGCATTAGCATTGCTATCTCGGTAGCTATGTGAGATAGAGAGTTGGTTAAATTGAGGCAAAGTTGAGCATTCTAAAGCTGAATAATTTGATAAAAAAAATTTTCAAAATTCCAATAATTACTTCCGGAGATATCCGAGAAAAACCGAAAAGATCCATTTTGGTTTTTATTTTTTACGTCTCTATTACTAATTATTTTGAGAAACTAAGAACACTTTCTTAAGGCACATTGTTATAATCTTCAAGAAAGTAATTCAATTTTTCAAATACGACGTTTTCATTTTTAAGACACCCGCATCAACTTTTTTTTTAAATACGGACCGCACTTTTTATTGCATTTTTGAGTAATTTTCGACCTCCCAAAACTAATGGTATATCACACACGTCACTAAGTTGCATGCTGTAGGAGTTATTTGAAGTTCTTAAAAAATTGAAGAGTGGGCCTTGACTTTAAAACATAAGAACGTGTACCTTAACTTTAACAACGGATATTAATAAAAACGTACATCCTTAACAACCTAACCTTTATGTAGGTATCAAATAAAATTATTAAAACTAAGAAAAACCTTTTGTACCTAAGTATACATATTAAATTTTAACCTCAAGGCCAAATAAAGAAGAAAAAAAAAAAAATTTTAACAAATTAACTATCTAGTTTTCTAGATGCTTAAAAAGATTACCGTTGACGTAATACACTTGTCGATTTTTTTTGGTATTTTATTTATTGCCCTTTGAACAGAACGCCTTGGTATGATGCGAAAAGTGTTTCTAACTCGAACTTTTAGTTCTTCAAGGCTATTTATTTCCGTTTTGTAAATTACGTTTTTTAGCGCGCCCCACAAATAGAAATCTAGCGGTGATAGGTCGGGCGATCTCGCTGGCCGGGCAATGAAACCACCATGTCCAATCCATCTTTGGAAAAATTCTTGATTTAAGAAATTCCTTACAGCCCTTGTATTGTGGGGGGGCGCGCCGTCCTGCTGGAACCAGATTCGGCGTAGCCTGTTTAGTGGAATATCACTTAAATATTCCTGGAACTGAGTATTTAGGAATTCTAAATATCTATCACCATTCAAATTTTCTTCAAACATGAATGGACCAATAATTTTATCATCATAAATCCCAGCCCACACATTAATACTAAATCGGACTTGCTTTCTTATTTCTCTATTCTCCCTGAGATTTTCAATGCTCCAAACATGCTCATTCTTTCGATTGAAAATGCCACAATTTTTGAATTTACATTTATCGGACCATAAAATATCTTTCAAAAAATCGCCGTGTGTATTGATTTGTCCCCTTAACTACGTGTAGTAATTTAATCTTCTTTCCGCATCACCTGGAAGCAATTATTGTGATACGTGAAGTTTAAAAGGAAGGTTTGTATCCATTACTTTTTAATATTCTCCATGCTTTTACATGGTGTATGTTGGGTTTATTGAGATTTACCTCAATTTGCCGCGTAGACACGTAGTTATTATTATTTACCTAAAACAATTTTTACAATAATTATAATAGATATCGTATTCTCTTAAACAGTTCTAAAATAACCTACCTGATTCAAAACCAATTATCTATCTTCTTCACTAACTTTACTTCCATATTGATTTCGCTTTTTTTGAAATGTACCATCTTCTCTTAACCTCCTATCCAATCTTGAAAACACTGATGGGTAAGGTTGCCGGCGTTCGGGATATTGGTGAAGATAAATTTCCGCTGCAGTTTCAAGTGACATAAGTAGAAAACATTCAGCATATCACGTTTTTCTTCGTTAGAAAAGTACATTTTTATAAGAGCAAAAGATGTCGAAGTAAAGTAAAGTAGTAAAGTGTTGTATGTTGTCAAAGGTAAGGTATACTTTCATATGTTTTAAAGTCAAGGCCCACTCTTCAATTTTTAAAGAACTTCAAATAACTCCTACAGTATGCAACTTAGTGACGTGTGTGCTATACCATTAGTTTTGGGAGGTCGAAAATTCCTCAAAAATGCAATAAAAAGTGCAGGTCCGTATTTAAAAAAATAAAGTTGATGCGGGTGTCTTAAAAACGAAACGTCGTATTAGAAAAATTGAATTACTTTCTTGAAGATCATAACAATGTGCCTTAAGAAAGTGTTCTTAGTTTCTCAAAATAATTAGTAATAGAGACGTAAAAAAAATAAAAATCAAAATGGATCTTTTCGGTTTTTCTCGGATATCTCCGGAAGTAATTGGAATTTTGAACATTTTTTTTCATCAAATTATTCAGCTTTAGAATGCTTAACTTTGCCAGAATTTAACCAACTCTCTATCTCACATAGCTACCGAGATAGCAATGCTAATGCATCGAATTTGTAACACCCTGTATAATTGATATGTGATGGGCTACATGCTTAAAGAACATAAAACATCCATTTAAAAAAAAAAACAAAATAAAACAGAAATAGCGGACCACTGTATAATAAATAACCACTCAATATCCAACAAAATAAAATCGATATATATTCATCACAAGGGTAGAAAACTCAACCTATTAGAAACATTAGCAATCAAAAAATCCTTAAAAAATCGAGGTAATGTTGTTAACAATCAAATTGAAATACCTTCAGGTGCCAATCTAATACTTAATAGCCTAATAACTTAAGATAAATATGCAATAAACCCTGTCAATAATTACCAACAATAAAACCCATAATTATTATACACAATATAATTTCTTAATTTTATTACTTAGATGTAAATACCTCTATAACCACACCTGTAATTCACCTGTAATTTAGTTGTACCTTTGGCCAATACCTGTAAATTAAGGACCAAAATAACCTATCATCTGTTAATTTTTATTTTAATGACATGTAGAATTTATTATTGTCTCATAATGCCTTTGATAATGACCCGCAAGGGTTGAAACACGTGTCAGGAAACTGAAATAAATTATGTAATATAACAAGTACTACTTTAATTTCCTCTACTATGTCATATAATTGAATCTCTTAATTAGGACTTATGTACTTTGTGTTATATTTCTTTTTTGTGTATATGTATACAGTAAGAACGTAAAGTTTGGAACAAATTCATTTAAAATTCATCTGTTTCTTTTTCGAGAAACGCTGGGACCCGTCAATATTTTATTTTTGTTATGCTTTTTATAAGCTCATTGCATGTATAAAGGTTGTCCCAAAAACAAAGTATGACGGTTTACTTTTATTTGTTAAATGGAAACATGAATGGGTGTTGTTACATTCAAAATTGCCTGTAAACATGCGCTTTTGCCACTTCACCATCAGCTGATGCAATTTTCTTCTTTCATTGCACGAAATTAGAACACGCGCTATTTTTATGTCGCGTGAGATGCCATTTTCGTGTGAAATGGACAATATGTTATTAAAAAAAAAAAACATAGAAAAACAAAAAATCCGGCAACTTTTGTATCTATCTTATTTTTTCTGTGTCAAGGAATAAATTTTTTAAAGGGGTGCTCAATTGTAAGGAAAATTCCTGTACATATTAACCTAGAATTATAATAATATATATATATATAATAGACAGCTTTTTACGAATTGTATCGCTAAAAACATATAATGTGCAAAACTTTACCTATATTTTTGGAATCAGAAGAATAAAATTTTAATAAAAATCTACTGGGTATGCCATTTAAAAAACGTAAGTTATTAAGCATATTTTTACGATATAACTATCTATTGTTAAGGTTCTGATGATTCAGTTAAAACTTGTTATCAATGTTTTCAATCCAATTTTATAATATTTTTATGGATTCTGCATAAAATTCTAAACATATTTCATGAAATTCGAAAGAAACTAAAAGTCACTTTATGAAATGTTGGAAATGACCTCCACCAACAGTGTGGCAGCACCCGAGACGATCTTCAAATTCTTGCAGAACGTTATTAACGACGTAAAGATCTATCAATCTTATTTCGCCTCTTATTCTATTCTTTAAATCTTCCATATTGTTTGGTCGATTAACATATACCTTCGCCTTAAGATAACCCCACAAAAAAAATCTAAAGGGGTTAAATCTGGAAATCTTGGCAGCCATTCAATTGAACCTCGTCGGCCTATCCATCGTTCGGGAAACACTGTATTAAGGTGCTCACGCACACGGCGGTTGAAATGAGCCGGAGCTCCGTCTTGCTGATACCACGAAAAAATTATTCCGTGCATCAGGCTCTTCTGGAATAATGTATAATGTGGCAACTAACGGTACTAAATCATTTTCTAAAAATTCTGAATATGTTTCACCTGTCAAATTTCCGTCAATAAAAAAGGAAAAATTCTATTTTCAACAATGCCGCCATAAACATTAACTTTTTGAGGATAGTGGGTGTGATATTCCATAATCCAGCTTGGATTCTCTGTGGCCAATACCGACAGTTTTGTTTGTTTACACTTCCATTCAAACAAAACGTTTGAATGGAAGTGTGCAAAATGCAATTCGTTTCCAAAACTGTGGATGATTATTGCATATATTCATCATCGCAAAATTGGACTTTTCTGTCTGGATCATCTTTATTAAGTTCATAAACCAATTGGACTGTGTAAGGATGGAATTTATTTTTGTCTAAATACTTTAGGACGGATGTTTTGCAGATATGATTTTTCAAAGCAATAGTACTAATCGCCTTATGGTGGCCTTCTGACTTCTGACAATAACACATGTAATTGTGTATCTTCTAATACCGCAGGTCGACCTTTCGTATACTTTTTCTACATTACTGACAGTAATTCGAGATATCGGCTTTCTGCGAGGATACTTGTTACTGAAGAGTTCGCAAACTTCCATTTGTGTGCACATTCTATCTCCATAAGCAATTGTTATTAATATTTCTATTCGTTACAAGATTATCATAATAACTTTTGCTAGACACTTTGACTTAAGGCAAAACTACTCAAATCAGGTAACAATCGTCACCGTCAGTGTGACAACCTAACAACCAAAAGCTTTATTTATTACAGTGTTCATGATTTAAGTAATAATAAAAAAATCATCTGCTAAAATCCGAATATCGATTTTCTCGCAAACGGCTGGATTTAAGTATATGACATATTTCATGAAATATGTATAGAATTTTAGGCATAATCCGAAAAAATATTATAAGATAAGGGTATGCGTTTAAAAAAATGAAGTAAATTGGCATAACTTGTTTTTGAGACAACCTGTAGACATGAAATAAGCTTCAAAAAATGCACAACAAAAATAAAAAATTGACGGGTCCTAGCATTTTTTCGAAAAAAAAATTCATGAATTGTAAATGAGTTTGTTCCAACCTTTACGTTCTCACTGTTTATATTACATGTGTGTTTTTTTAAAATTGGGATACAACACTGCATGCTATTAATTTTTTGATATCTTTTTTTCCATTTTTTTTTCTTTTCCTTTTTGCGTCTCTTCTATTTGGGCAATCATATTATTTATAGTTTAATGTTAACTGACTGGTATTAAGAAGCTCCTGGTTGTTGAGAAAGAATCGGTACCTTGTTACCTATCAACAAACCTTTTATTGCCATATTGTTGCCTTATTATTATTGTTAATTGTAACACTGTTATGATAAATAAGAATTGTGCCAATTTAGTTTCGTTTTAAAGGGCTATCCTTGCTCTACTTTTCTGAATGAAAAGTATGTTATCTATTAAAGTGACCGCAAGATGGCGGTATTTCCAATAACGCTAAAATCGTTGGTTTTTTAGTAAAAACTTAAATAGAATGAAATTTCTTTTTTCCAGTAGGTTTTAAAATTAACAATGTATTTACATTTTCCCGAAGATCGACTTATGCCAAAAAATAATTTTGAGAATATTTTGTTGGTATGCTAAAATAAACACAGCCTTGAAAATAAAAAAAATGTTGTACCCTTGACACACAACCCCAGAAAACTAAACGAGCAACACGGAGCAAAATTCGTGACCCTGTATTTTGGGTTGTCTACTTCGGGTGGCCATCTTGCAATTAGCATAATCGTCAATCGATTACAACTGTTAAACTGGCACTTGTTTTATGGTTTTTGATTTTGATTTGTCGCTTGTATTAAAGTTTGGCTAGTGCTTGTGAGATTTTATTTCGAGGCTTTGGGTTCTAAATTATATTTACGGAATATAAACATTTCTGTTCCTTTAAAGGCTGTGTGTTTTGGTTAGACCTAGAAACATTGATAGCAATAATCTGCAAAGTTTTTAACAAGATTGCGTTGATTATTAATTTGTTTTAAAGACTTTTAAATCGTGTTTAAGTCAATCTAGTATTACTGCGTTATTGTTTAAATAATAAAAAGCATCGCAATACATCTAACAATATGATGTTGTTTCTTGCGCTTATCGGCCTTATCACTTCATATGCGATTGGGGAATGACACTCTTTGCATTTCCATAAGAAGGGGCTAGGTATGTATTTGATAAAAATAAATAATTTTAATGTAAATAATGAAACCTTCTATACAATCATCTAATTACAGCGGTGTTTAAGCAATTTAACTATCTTATGGTGGCTTAAGAATACCAAATAAAGAATATATTTTTGGTTTAATTGAAATGTCACATAAATATTTCGAAGAAATAAAAAACAGGGCGTTTATTCATCCCTATTTGATGTATCCCACATTGTTTGTAATAAAATTGTTTATAAGATTGAAAAACTGTATACGCTTTGTCACGGGAAAGGTTGTGAATGCACAAGTTTCCTCTTGGCATCTTTGGAGCGACCTACGCCGACTTACACACGACCAGAAGAAGACGACACTTCCGCTCCGGCTGACAATTTAAGAACCACGAATAAATGTTATAGTTAATCTTTTTGATATAGCTAAGAATTGTATCGCCTTTCTCGTTCGTTAGATCATCTTGTGTTTGTGCTTCATCCGAGGGCAGCAATAAGAAGAACGCAATAGTAACAAAGTGGGCTCTCCACCCCAATGGCTAATCACTCAAGGTAAGGGTGATCAAAGTTAATTTGTGCGTTTTTATTTATTCATGAAACAAATATTTCAAATTAAGTGCAGTCCGCGATTTGTTTTTGCAGTTTTTCGTTACACGTTTAAAGCACATGTCTAATATACCTTTTAGTATCCAAGTACAATGATTTTCCTATTTCTGTCAAATGACGTAGTTTTTTTTTTAATTAATGTATTATCCTCAACAAAGTTTACTAAACGCACGTATCTTTGCCTAGAGCTTCGGGCAGTTTCTTTAAATAAAAGTTAACAGGAATAATCGATGGAAATAGTTTTCAAGTTACCAGCTTGGCCGTAAGAGGGCTTTGCTCATTAAAGGTGAGTTTAATATATTCACATTGTCAGTTCTGTTTGGGGTGACAGTAATGACAGTTTTTTCTAAAAATGTTGATGTCGAAGATTTTAATTCCCTTGTCTTCGTGGTGCTGGTAAAGAACACCAATTTCTAAGCATACCTGCGCCCTCTGAGATGGAGTCATCTGGTTTCATTCTCTGTTTTATCCCGATTTTTCTGTTTTAAAACAGACGCCAATGCTTTTTGCTTTTGTCAGAACCTGACGAGCTATTCTACAGCGAAACGCGCCTGGGGATGGTTTTGGCAGAAGGAAAAAGCAAACCTTTGTTATTAAGAAAGAAATATTAAACAATATTGCAACGTTTAATGATATAGTGGATGATCCAAATTTTGTAGCATCATGCAGTGTCTTTAAAAGAAATTATAGAATAGTTATTTATGATGTGAGTGTTAAAAGTGATGTTTTATTTTGTGAGTGAAAAAGTTTGTGCGGAGCGTAGCGGAGCGAATTGAACAATTTCACGAACAAAATAAAATTACTTTTAACACAATTATCATACAATATTTTTTGTATAACTGCCCTATTTCGATAATAAAATAGGGGAATTTGGAATGACATTAAACTTTAAAATGCATGTTAATATTCAAATAATCACAAGGTTGTTGTGAATGACAAACGTTGCCAACGCTATGGTTACTAACAAATGCTTGTTTACAAATAAAAAAAATGCTGTCATTTAAATAATTGCGTTCTTGTCCAATTTTTGACTTTGGTTCTTGACTGCTTAATATGTTTGTCGATAGTGGAATAATTAATAAAAGTGTTGATTTGGTTGTTCCTGTGGATATTGAAGAGTCTGCAAGAAGAGCAACTTTGGAACTCCTAAAATTATTATAATTTTATTTGATTTCATCATAAGAAAATGTAATGGTAAAATATTTTTAACACGCTTCCACGTAAACAATCACTTTTGACACTGTTGACTGTCATTAAAAGTGTCACTTTTAATGGCAGTTGTACAAAAAACTATCGCTCGGTAGGCAGAGCGTTTAGCATTGGGCGAAATTAATCGGGAATTATTGATTATTATATCATTATTTATGTATATTATATATGTCATATAATTGAATCTCTTAATTAGGACTTATGTACTTTGCGTTATGTTTTATTTTGTGTATATGTATACAGTGAGAACGTAAAGTTTGGAACAAATTCATTTAAAATTCATCTGTTTCTTTTTCGAAAAAACGCTGAGATCCGTCAATATATTATTTTTGTTATCCTATTTATAAGCTCATTACATGTATACGGGTTGTTCCAAAAACAAATTATGACGATTCACCTTATTTTGTTAAATAGAAACCCCTATTTTATAATATTTTCATGGATTCTGCATAAAATTCTAAACATATTTCATGAAATATGTCATATACATAAATTCAGCCCTTGGCGAGAAAACTGCGTCTTAACTTAAATCAATAATACATTATTTATTAGCGAAAAGAAAATAAAATTCGGAAGAATCTGAAAGTCACTTTATCAAATGTCGGAAATGACCTCCACCAACAGTGTGGCAGTACCCGAGACGATCTTGAAATTCTTGCAGAACGTTATTAATACCTTCGCCTTAAGATAACCCCACAAAAAAAATCTAGAGGGGTTAAATCTGGAAATCTAGGCAGCCATTCAATTGAACCTCGTCGGCCTATTCATCTTTCGGGAAACACTGTATTAAGGTGCTCACGCACACGGCGGTTGAAATGAGCCGGAGTGTGATGGATACTTTAGGCACATTAAGTAATTTCAATTGGTTAATAGGGTCAGATATTGCAAAAGTATCCAACGCAGCATTCTCTACTTAGTTTATATCTAAAGTTAGTTATTATAATATTTAATAAACAATACAATAACAAACAGCAATGGAACCAGGTCATACTTGGGTTCATTGTAATTAATTTTATTGATGTACATTATTATTAGAGAAGTAATAAAACACTAAAGACGTATAAGAGGGTTTTCTCTGTTCTCCCCCATGTAACCTGAGTTCGAACCACCCTACGAGGCTACGGCCCTCACATGGCAATCCAGTTATTACATGGCGACCGTGACAGTTGTTACATGGGTATATTTTTTAAAGTGAAAAGTTTAAAAGTAAAGTGAAACAAACGAAGACTTGTAAGGTACTAGTGATGGGGAAAAATCAATCGAAAGAAGAGATTATAATTGCACAGGCGGGCAACAGTGGAGGTGTTACCGCGTCCGGAGAGAAAGGACTAACGTTAAGTGAAATAATTAAAATTGTGCTTATCGCGTTTACAATAGTTGGAATTGTTTTATATTGCGGTTACCGTGGAAAAAAGACACTGGAAAAAAAAATACGGAGAGAAATTGTAAGAAGTCAAGAGCTGGTTTAATGGTATGTCATCGGAATTCCTTGGGCCCTACTGACTGTTCCGCAAAGGGGTCAGCAACGCTGGACAGTGCTAATGTGGCGCAATGCCGTTAGTACTCACCGCTGGAAAACTGGGATGCCAACAAGCAAGCAGCCGTTATGAAAAGAGGCAACAGAGTTTAAGTTAAGTAAAATATTTAATGTTTAAGTATAACTGTTGGGTTACTTCTAATGAAGGACTTAAAAGAGCTATATGAAAATTTAAAAGGGTTTTATAGTAATCTAAAAAAAGAACCTAAGGAGCGTAGAGAAAGTTTAGATAGGATTCAGAGTTTAAATTTAACCCTAGGACAATTAGAAAATAGGTTTAAAGAAACAAAGAGTAACAAAAAATTTAAAGAGGAACAAGTAGGAGAAGCTAGAGAATATTTTAAAGCTATTGAAGGAAATATTAGTTTGTGTAGGAAAATTTTATTAGATAGGGTAAGCGATATTGACTTTAATAATAGTGATAGTATTACATTAAATATGGGTGAAAAATTTGATATTAGAACAGCTACGTCTCTGTTACCGTGTTTGGATGGCACTGAGAGCGTAACAAAGCAACTTATCGATGCTATTGAATTATATTCCGAACTTCTTGACGATGCGGGAAAATTTTTTTTAATAAAATACGTTTTGAAGGTCAAACTATCGGAAAGTGCGAAATTAAGATTGGGATCAACTTATAATACGATTCAGGATTTAGTCGCGGATATAAAGGCTCGGTTGTTAACTGCCAAATCAGCTGCGTCTATATCCACACAGCTTCACAATGCTAGGCAAGATAATAAATCCATTGACGAACATGCGAAATGTATCGAGCAGCTCTTACTTGACCTAACTTTGGCTCAGGCAGAGGGTGATGATGGAGCTGTGCCAGTGTTACGTAGAGTAAATGAGAGGCTTGCTATTAACGCATTTTCCAATGGGTTGCGTAATTACGAGGTTAGGACGATAATTAAGGCTAGAAATTATCAAGAACTAAAAGATGCAGTTATCGCTGCGAAAGAAGAAGAAACCACTCGAAATTCAGGCACTAGCGGTAATTCGAATTTGTTTTACATGCGAGGTAAGAAAACCCATTCTAATTTTTCGTATAGAGGACGTAATTCGCACTATAATCGCGGAAATCGAGGAAGGATAGGTTACAACAATTTTAACACAAATAGGAGTGTAAACAATAATAGATCAAATTTCAATGTGGGTCAAAATATAGGACACCGAGGTCAAGGTCGAGGTAATTATTCAAATTCGCCGAGGCGACCGACTAATAATAATTTTTATAGAGGAAATGCTAGCCGTAGAGCTTACGTTGCACAAGTGGAAGGTACAACTGCTAGTAATAGTGAAACTATTAACTAAGATAACAGCACGTTTTTTCGGACCTAATAGTAGGCTCGAAGATAACATTTTTTGTGTAAATGGTTTAAATTATGTAAGAATTAGCTACGGAATGAGTGAACTATTATTTTTATGCGACACAGGTGCTAGTATAAGTTGTTTTTTTCAAAATTTTTTAAAAGGTACAGAAATTATTGATACTACCAAGAAATTAAATATTAAAGGAGTAGCCGGTTCGTTGACTACTGTCGGCTCAGCAAATATCTCTTTTTTAATTAATTGTGAACAGATTACTCATGAATTTTCAATTGTTGACAATTTTGACTCGGATATACAAGGTATTTTAGGCTCAGATTTCTTTACTAACTTTGATGCTGTAATTGATTATGAGCAATTTTCATTTTCATTTTGGTTAAATAATAAAAAGATACAGGTTCCCTTAGAATCCAAAGACGATAAATGCAGTATAATACCACCTAGATGTGAAATAATTAAGTTTTGTTACACAAATAGAAAGGATGAATGTGTAGTTATGAATAGTGAGATTTGTGAAGGAGTGTTTGTTGCTAGTGCTATAGTAAAACCTGTAGGGAATAAAATTCCTGTAAGAATATTGAATGTAAATGAGCGTGAAATAAGATTAAGAAATTTTCAACCTAAAGTTGAGAGTACTTTTAACTATAATGTATATAATTTCAGTGACAATGATATTTCAGTAGAACGGGTAGATAAAATACTCAATTTAATAGATTTAAAGTCGTTGAACAGGGAGGAAAAAACCTCAATTGAAAAAATATGTGCTAAATACACTGACATTTTTCATTTAGATAATGATCCTTTGACAGTTACAAATTTATACCAACAAAAAATTAAATTAAAAGAAGGGGCACAACCGGTGTATGTAAAGCCATATAGGCTACCACACGCACAAAAGGCGGAAATCCACAAACAGGTCGGGAAAATGTTACAAGACGGAATAATAGAGGAAGCAAGTTCAGAATGGTCGTCTCCTCTATTAATAGTACCGAAAAAACCGGATAATAACGGAATTAAAAAGTATAGAGTAGTTATTGATTATCGGTTACTAAATAGGCAAATTGAAGATTGTAAATTTCCTTTGCCAAATATATCTGAGATATTAGATTCATTAGGTAGTTCAGTTTATTATAGTCATTTAGATTTAGCTCAAAGTTATTACCAACTAGAATTATCTCCTGAAAGTAGACCTTGTACTTCGTTTACTACTGACAGAGGTCAATATCAAATGAAACGTTTAGCAATGGGGATGAAGATAAGTCCATCGGTTTTTTCAAGGCTGATGACGATAGCAATGGCTGGGCTAAATTATGAGTCGTGTTTTGTTTATTTGGACGATCTAATTTGTTTTGGACATTCTCTTCAAAATCACAATAAAAATTTAATCAAAATATTTGAAAGACTTCGACAAGTAAATTTAAAACTCAATCCCGGTAAATGTGATTTTTTAAAAAAGGAAATTCTTTATTTGGGACACATAATTTCTTCTGAAGGTGTAATGCCAGATCCAGAAAAAATTAAAGCAATTTCTCAATATCCTATACCCAAAAACGCGGATGAGACAAAAAGATTCGTCGCGTTTGCTAATTACTATAGGAAGTTCATAAAAGATTTTGCGGCAATAGCTTATCCTCTTAACCAACTATCTCGAAAAGGAACAAGTTTTAACTGGACTAAAGAATGTCAGGACTCATTTGATACATTGAGGGCGTCGCTCATGGGTCCTCCAATTCTACAATATCCGGATTTTTCAGATGAAAATCAATTTATACTAAGAACCGATGCGAGCGGGTTTTCTTTGGGTGCTGTTTTGTCAAATTCCAATGACAAACCCGTTGCATATGCATCACGAGCATTAAATAAAGCCGAGAAAAATTATTGCACAATCGAGAAAGAGCTTTTAGGTATCGTATGGAGTGCGAAACATTTTAGGCCTTATTTGTATGGTAAGAAGTTTAAGATTTTGACAGACCATCGACCTCTAGTTTATCTGTTTAATATGACCAACCCTTCAAGTAGGCTTACTAAGTTTAGATTAATTCTGGAAGAGTATGATTTTATTGTTGAGTATGTTCGAGGCTGCGATAATGTAACAGCGGATGCTTTATCTCGTATAGTGATAGATTGTAATGAATTAAAGGAAATGAATACCAGACTGGATGAACGAATAAATGTAATGACACGAGCGCAAGAGAAATCAAAAAATAATGTTTTAAAAGAAAGATCTACGCAGAGTACGACCGTAAATAATAGGCTTGATCACCCTGTAGTTGCGGAAGTATTAAAGCGACCGAGTAATACAATTGAATTACGCGTGGTTGCAGAAAACGAATTTGAGGATATAAATAATAGTCGACTTAACATAAACATAAACAAATGTAAGACATTTAATAATAATATATTATATGATGAAGCTTCGCAAATTATTTTTCTTAGACAGATTACCCGATCAGCGTTTGACTTAGGAAAATCGTTGAGGGATCTGAATAAACTATGTAAAATTTATAATATTCCGGAATTATACATAATGAAAAATGCTAGCAATATTGAATTTATAAATATGTTAAATAAAAATAAAAAAGACATAACTGGTACCAGTAATTATAACATTAAAATATGCGTGGTAAGAGATTTACAACGTATTGAAAGTAAAGAGCTAAAACAACTAATTTTGAACGACTTTCATACACTTCCTACAGGAGGTCATGCGGGTATAAACCGTATGTTTAATAATATTAAGCGACAATATTTTTGGCCAGGCTTAAAAAGGGACATTGAAAATTTTGTGAAAAAATGTGACGACTGTCAAAAATGTAAATATTCTAGACTAAACAAAAATCCTATGACAATAACGTCAACAGCGACGTCAGCATTTCAAAAAATATACTTAGATTTAGTGGGACCTTTACCAGTAGATTTGCAGAATAATAAATATATTCTAACATTGCAATGTGAACTTTCAAAGTTTATCGAAGCATACCCCATACCGGATAAAGAATCGGAGACAGTTGCTAAGGCTTTCGTAGAAAATTTTATTTTACGCTTTGGTATTCCTTCAGAAATAGCTACAGACCAAGGACAAGAATTTATGGCAAATACTTTCAAAGATTGTTGTAAACTTCTTAAAATAAACCAATTAAATTCAACTGCGCACCACCACGAAACGCTAGGTAGTCTCGAAAATTCTCATAAGAGTTTGGGTGCATATATTCGTATGCGAGTAGCAAAGGAACCCAACAACTGGAGTTCGTGGATAAATTTTTGGTGTTTTTCGTACAACAATTCGGTGCATACATCAACACAGTATTGTCCATTTGAACTAGTATTTGGTTCACCAGGTAGAATCCCTTCAAATTTAAAAAAGCAAATTGATCCAATCTATAATTTCGATAATTATCCAACAGAGCTAAAATTTCGGTTACAAACAGCATGGGAAGATGCGCGAAATAATTTAATAGATTCGAAACAAAAAAGAAAAGAACGATTCGATACAAAATGTAAAACTATTGATTATAAGGTCGGAGACTTAGTCCTATTAGATAATAAAAATATGGAAAGTAAAATGGATTTACTGTTTACAGGTCCTTATACTATTTTAGAAGTTAAAGATCCTAATTTAATTTTAAGAGTTAATAATAAGTGTAGAGAAGTACACAAAAATAGGGTGAAAAAGTATTACAATTAAGGCTATTGTATTTGTATTTTAGTTAAGTTAGTTGAACATATCAATTTTGCATAAAAAAAAAAAAAAAAAAATATTAGTTTATTAATATTTTTTTTAATTTTTCGGCGGGAAAGGTGTAATGGATACTTTAGGCACATTAAGTAATTTCAATTGGTTAATAGGGTCAGATATTGCAAAAGTATTCAACGCAGCATTCTCTACTTAGTTTATATCTAAAGTTAGTTATTATAATATTTAATAAACAATACAATAACAAACAGCAATGGAACCAGGTCATACTTGGGTTCATTGTAATTAATTTTATTGATGTACATTATTATTAGAGAAGTAATAAAACACTAAAGACGTATAAGAGGGTTTTCTCTGTTCTCCCCCATGTAACCTGAGTTCGAACCACCCTACGAGGCTACGGCCCTCACATGGCAATCCAGTTATTACAGGAGCTCCGTCTTCCTGATACCACAAAAAAATTGTTCGGTGCATCAGGCTTTCCTGGAATAATGTATAATGTGGAAACTAACGGTACTAAATCATCTTCTAAAAATTCTGAATATGTTTCACCTGTCAAATTTCCGTCAATAAAAAAGGGAAAATTCTATTTTCAACAATGCCGCCATAAACATTTACTTTTTGAGGATAGTGGGTGTGACATTCTATAATTCAGCTTGGATTCTCTGTAGCCAAAACCGACAGTTTTGTTTGTTTACACTTCCATTCAAACAAAACGTTGCCTCATCCGAAAATGCCATTCGTTTCGAAAACTGTGGATGATTATTGCACATATTCATCATCGCAAAATTGGACTTTTCTGTCTGGATCATCTTTATTAAGTTCATGAACCAATTGGACTATATAAGGATGGAATTTATTTTTGTCTAAATACTTTAGGACGGATGTTTTGCAGATATGATTTTCCAAAGCAATAGTACTAATCGCCTTATGGTGGCCTTCTTGAACTGACAATAACACATGTAATTGTGTATCTTCTAATACCGCAGGTCGACTTTTCGTATACTTTTTCTATATTACTGACAGTAGATCGAGATATCGGCTTTCTGCGAGGATACTTGTTACTGAGGAACGCAAACTTCCATTTTCGTGCACATTATATCTCCATAACCAATCGTTATTAATATTTCTATTCGTTACAAGATTATCAAAATAACTTTTGCTAGACACTTTGACTTAAGGCAAAACTACTCAAATCAGGTAACAATCGTCACTGTCAGTGTGACAACCTAACAACCAAAAGCTTTATTTATTACAGTGTTCATGATTTAAGTAAAAATAAAAAAATCATCTGCTAAAATCCGAATATCGATTTTCTCGCAAACGACTGGATTTAATTATATGACATATTTCATGAAATATGTGTATAGAATTTAGGCATAATCCGAAAAAATATTATAAAAGGGTATCCATTTAAAAAAATTAAGTTAACCGGCATAACTTGTTTTTGAGACAACCTGTAGACATGAAATAAGCTTCAAAAAATGCACAACAAAAATAAAAAATTGACGGGTCCTAGCGTTTTTCGAAAAAAAAAAAAAATACATGAATTGTAAATGACTTTGTTCCAACCTTTGCATTCTCCTTGTTTATATTACATGTGTGTTCTTTTAAAATTGGGATACACTGCATGCTATTAATTTTTTGATGATTTTTTTTTGGATATCTTTTTTCCATTTTTTTTTTTCTTTTTCTTTTTCGTCTCTTCTTTTTGGGAAATCATATTATTAATAGTTTAGTGTTAACTGACTGGTATTAAGAAGCTCCTGGCTATTGAGGATGAATCGGTACCTTGTTACCTATCAACAAACCTTTATTTGCCATATTGTTGCCTTATTATATTGTTAATTGTAACACTGTTATGATAAATAAGAATTGTGCCAACTTAGTTTCATTTAAAAGGGCTATCCTTGCTCTACTTTTCTGAATAAAGAGTATGTCAGCTATTAAAGTGACCGCAAGATGGCGGTATTTCCAATGAAGCTAAAATCGTTGGTTTTCTGGTAAAAACTTAAATGGAATGAAATTTCTTTTTTCCAGTAGGTTTTAGAATTAAAAATTTATTTACATTTTCCCGAAGATCGACTTATGCCAAAAAATAATTTTGAGAATATTTTGTTGGTATGCTAAAATAAACACAGCCTTGAAAATAAAAAAAAAATGTTGTACCCTTGACACACAACCCCAGAAAACTAAACGAGCAACACGGAGCAAAATTCGTGACCCTGTATTTTGGGTTGTCTACTTCGGGCGGCCATCTTGCAATTAGCATAAACGTCAATCGATTACAACTGTTAAACTGGCACTTGTTTCCTGGTTTTTGATTTTGATTTGTCGCTTGTATTAAAGTTTGGCTAGTGCTTGTGAGATTTTATTTCGAGGCTTTGTGTTCTAAATTATATTTACAGAATATAAACATTTCTGTTCCTTTAAAGGCTGTGTGTTTTGGTTAGACCTAGAAACATTGATAGCAATAATCTGCAAAGCTTTTTAACAAGATTGCGTTGATTATTAATTTGTTTTAAAGACTTTTAAATCGTGTTTAAGTCAATTTAGTATTACTGCGTTATTGTTTAAATAATAAAAAGCATCGCAATACATCTAAAAATATGATGTTGTTTCTTGCGCTTATCGGCCTTATCACTTCATAGGCGATTGAAGAATGACACTCTTTGCATTTCCACTTATGGTGGCTTAAGAATACCAAATAAAGAATATATTTTTCTATGTTTATAAATTGGGAAAAATATTTACCTCAAGGTTTGTTGGTTTAATTGAAATGTCACATAAATATTTCGAAGAAATAAAAAACAGGGCGTTTATTCATCCCTATTTGATGTATCCCACATTGTATGTAATAAAATTGTTTATAAGATTGAAAAACTGTATACGCTTTGTCACGGGAAAGGTTGTGAATGCACAAGTTTCCTCTTGGCATCTTTGGAGCGACCTACGCCGACTTACACACGACCAGAAGAAGACGACACTTCCGCTCCGGCTGACAATTTAAGAACCACGAATAAATGTTATAGTTAATCTTTTGGATATAGCTAAGAATTGTATCGCCTTTCTCGTTCGTTAGATCATCTTGTGGTTGTGTTTCATCCGAGGGCAGCAATAAGAAGAACATAATAGCAACAAAGTGGGCTCTCCACCCCAATGGCTAATCACTCAATGATCAAAGTTAATTTGTGCGTTTTTATTTATTCATGAAACAAATATTTCAAATTAAGAACAGTCCGCGTTTTGTTTTTGCAGTTTTTCGTTACACGTTTAAAGCACATGTCTAATAAACCTTTTAGTATCCAAGTACAATGATTTTCGTATTTCTGTCAAATGACGTAGTTTTTTTTTTTTAATTAATGTATTATATACAACCTCAACAAAGTTTACTAAACGCACGTATCTTTAGCTTTTAATTTGAAATAAGTGATACTTCCCTGTTAGCATTAACAAACTAAAAATTATATAAAATCATTGTTGATAGTATAAATTATAATAATTAAATATGTTCTATTTATACAGGGTGTTTCAAAAACCATGTGCCATCGCTCGTGTGGTGATCCCTTACCCAAAAATAAGACAAATAGTAACTATCAACATAGGTCCACAACCGCTTCATTTTTGAGATACAGAGTGTTACAATTTTTAAGAGGAGCAAAAAATATGTACGCCACTGCCGGTTTCCCTTTTGATAACGCAGATCTGTAGGCAGTTTAATGTCTAATGCGAAGTACTTTTTGATAATTTTTTGATTTCGACTTTGTTAAGGAGATAAATGCGATTTTATCAGACTCTGATATGGGCATAGCGATACGCAAGTAAATGTCACTTATCACGAAGAAAAGTCTGAGGGCCATTCTTACTAAGTGATAAAGCGTAATTTTGAAAATAACAGGGAAGAGTCATGTACCTTGCGACAGCTTGAACCTATAGCCCCTATCTTCCTGTTTACGTAGTTATGCTTGTAAAACGCGCAGGAAAAATATGTAATATTGGCAACACCCATATTGATATACCAACGTGACCGCGCGGGCGTATTTAAATATTTGTGGGATTTAATCTGTCACGTGAGTAATAAGAGCTTAAAAGTAAAAAGTACCGGTCCAAGTTTATTAGTGACAAATTGAAAGGTAAGTAATTTTGTAAGTTGCTAAGTGAGCTAATATAATCCTTAGGGTGTCAGTTATAAATCTTAATAAGGGTTCAATCATACTTAATAAATCCGAAGATTTAGCTGTGAGTTTCCCTGTAAATATCTGTTCTTTTACCTTGCGCCTGTGTTTTGTCTTGTATCTAGCTCCGGTGTAAGGTACAGGAATTTTATGTGCGAGGTACAGAAATGTTAGAAAGCAAGTTAAAGGAATATTTTGTTTGTTTTCTTCTAGATGCCAAAAAGGTATCACAAGTAAGAAGGCGCTTTAAATGTTGTTAAAAGCGATAGTATTTCTCGCTGCTCTGCAGCAGAACGTTATGGCGTTGCCAGACGCACTTTAGGGAGACATTTACAAAAATACGAAAATGAAACCTTTAAATATAAACAAAATAATAATGTACACAAAGTTTTCTCCGACAATCAAGAGAGAATGCTGGAACAGTATTTAATCCTGTCCAGCAAAATGTTGTATGGTCTCTCACGAAACTTAAAAATTGGCTTTTAATTTTGCTAAAGCAAATAATTTACATTACCCTTCTTCTTGGGATTAAAATGAAAAGGCAGGGAAATCTTGGTACTACTCCTTTATGTCTAGACATACAGAAATATCCCTACGAAAACCACAAGCTACAAGTCTGTCAAGGTCAACCAGTTTTAATAGGCACAATGTGTCTTCCTTTTTCGAAAATATACACATTTGCTTCAAAAATACCATTTTCAGCAGAATATATATACAACGTCGACGAAAGTGGAATCACAACCGTTCATAATCCAACAAAGGTAATTGCAGTTAAATGTATAAAACAAGTAGGAGGAATGACGTCAGGAGAAAGAGGTGTTAATACTACTATTATAGCTTGCATTAATGCCGTTGGAAATTCAATTCCACCGGCACTGATATTCCCTAGGGTTAATTTTAAAGAACATATGATCAAAGGTGCTCCTCCAGGGATCTTGGGAATGGCTAAAGCAAGCGGATGGTCTAACACAGAAATTTGTTTAAAATTTTTAAGTCACTTTATTAAACATACTAGGCCCTCTCAAGATAATAAAGTGCTCTTGTTAATGGCCAATCACGAAAGCCATATTAGCATTGAAGCTATTGATTTGGCTAAGAGAAATGGCATTGTATTGTTTACATTTCCTCCACACACAAGCCATAAATTACAGCCACTTGACCGCGGTATATTTGTCCCCTTCAAAAAATTTTATAACACTGCAGCTACTAATTGGCTTCGAACAAAGCCTAGAAAACCTATAACCATATATGATCTATCAGAGATAATTGGAACCGCCTATCCACGTGGATTTACCCCAATAAATATCCAGGGAGGATTCAGAGCGTCTGGCCTTTGGCCATTTAATGAAAACATTTTCAGGGACGATGAGTTCTTTAGTGCCAGTGTTACTGATCGAGCACTTTCACACATTACTGCCGAGATAGAATCTATACCGAGATTATCTCTTAATAAACCTTCAACATCAAGAAGTTCTTCAGCTGAATGTATTTATACTCTAGAACAACTTAGACCTTTTCCGAAAGCTGCGCCGAGGGTCACAACGAACAGAGGAAGAAAAAGCGGAAAGTCAAGGGTTTTAACAGAAACACCTGAAAAAGTAGAGCTAGAGAGAGAGAATATGAGGAAAGACAAGCAAAAAAGACAAAAGTACAGAAAGTAACGAAGAAAATTATTCCGGAAAGTTCATCATCAGAAGGAACAGAAGAAGAAAAAATAGACCTACACGACCATAGTTCAGATGATGTGGATTGGCCTCCCACGATAGAAGAACGAGGAGTTAGTTATGATGAGATAAATCAGGAAGAGTTCTGGCTAACAAAACTGGAGGGGAAAAATCCATTTATTACTACATTGCAGAGGTGGTAGAAATCGCGGATCAGGACTTTAAAATTAAATAATTGAAAAATATAAATCAGTCTACAAACAAGTTTTATATGAATAAGAAAAAATATTTTCAATAACAAATGAAGATTTTGTTATGAAATTGCCTGCTCCTACAAGTGTCGGTGGCTCAGCACGTCGAGAGATGCAGCTAGCATTTTCGGTGGAACTGTCGTCATATCAAGTAAAGTAATTTGTGACTATTTTCACCAGTATCATAGACAATAATTTTATAATATTGTAAATATAACATTTAAGTAATAAAACAAATTTGTTAAGCATTATATTTTATGTCTTTGTAGGTAGGTACTTATTTGGACCTAGGTACGAGACCCTTGTGGGCAAGGTACAATACAGTCTCGTACCTTGACCTAATTGACTTTTTTTTTCGATTTTATTGCAAGAGCCCGTTAAATTTTATTTAATAGTTTTTTACCCTTTTACAAGATTTACAATTAGATATTTTTGCATGCAGTGTGCAAAGTGTTAAAGCAAAATGATTGTTGTTTAAAACAATAAATTCACAAGAAAAACATTTGCGAGGTACACGACTCTTCCCTACTTATTTTAAAGAGAAACAGTGGCGTATCATTTTGTTTCTTAATAATATCAAAAAACAAGGTAGCGCGGACGCCACTGGTAAAAGTAGAGTAAATATTTTTTATGAAATAAATGTGTTTTTATGCCTAGTTAGTACTTACTAAAATTCAAAATGATATCTTAAGCGGTCTCAAAAATATTAAGGAAAAAAAGATTTTTTTTTTAATTTTCAAGGCCCTGTATCTCAAAATTAAAGCGGTTGCGGACCTATGTTGATGGGAACTATTTGTCTTAATTTTGGGTAAGAAATTACCACACAAGCGATGGCACATGTTTTTTGAAACACCCTGTATAAATCTTTATTCTATTTAAAATTAACTCAATAATAATAATAATAACACATAATGAAAAACGGTTTATCTATTAATTTATTGCACGTTCAGTTCAAACCAAAAAAGTAGTTCGCCTTGCACACAGTTAAAAAAGTTTTGTTCAAGGTAAATAATAGTTTACGTTATATTATATTTTAAAACTTTCTTCCAGTGTACCAATTAGGCGAAACGTTAATACGTCGGTAAAAATCTGGCGTGTGTCGCTTTTGTTTCGTTCAGCTTTTTGAGACACAGCGCTAGGCACTCCTGTAAGGACATTGATTTATGTTAAATTTGAAATAATGACATTTGACTAACATTTCAATAAAAATTTGAATTTTGTATACAAGAAGAAAAATCAATCAAAATTAGAATTGAAATTCCTTAAAGTTTGTTACATTCAAAATTGCCTGTAAGCAGGCGCTTTTGCGACTTCACAATCAGCTGATGCAATTTTCTTCTTTCATTGCACGAAATTAGAGAGATGCAATTTTCGTGTGAAACGGACATTATATTATTAAAAAAAAAACATAAAACTACAAAAAATCCGGCAACTTTTGTATCTATCTTGTTTTTTCTATGTCAAGGAATAAACTTTTTAAAGGGGTGCTAAATTATAAGGAAAATCCCTGTACATATTAACCTAGAAATTAGACAGCTTTTTAAGAATTGTATCGCTAAAAACATAAAATGTACAAACTTTACCTATATTTTTGAAATCAGAAGAATAAAACTTTAATAGAAATCTACTGGGTATCCAATTAAAAAAACGTAAGTTATTAAGCATATTTTTACAATATAACTATCTATTGCTAAGGTTCTGATGATTCAGTTAAAACTTGTAATCAGTTGCGTCTTTATATAAAGATATCATATCATCTATAGCAGGGATGCACAGACTTATAGGGAACAGGGGCCACTCGGGAAAAATATAAGCCAAGGACGGGCCACTACAAACAATACCTTTTAACACAAAATTTTTTATTTTTAAATAGTATGAAATACAATGATAAAAATAAAAGAACCTTCAAGAATGTTTGTTGTAATTATGTAATCGTAAGGTAATCTAATCATTACAATGTAATATTTCAGGTTTTATTATTTTGATGCATGACATTGCATTGAACAAACAAGATTTTTTATATTTGGCTCCACATTACTTGTCGCCACACGCAAAATTGCTTCCAAATCATTTGCCAGAGGGTTTCGGTTTTTCGTTTTGTTTAGTTTCATCACTGAAAACGTTTGTTCACAAATATACGTCGATCCAAATAAGCTTGCGCATTTCAATGCATTTATTCGCAACTTTTTATAAGCGTTTTTATCAACGCAACGGTAGAAGTTGAGTAAATTACCTTCATTAAATTTGTTTCGTGAACTATCATCATTTTGCATGTCTATTTATTCCAGCTGCATTGACTGCGGCGCATTTTCGGGTGAAATGTTGAAAGGATTGCTGAAAATGTCCAATAGAGGTTTAACTTTTTTGAAGTCCACAAAACGATTTTGAAAAGCTTGTATCAAAATATCAATTTTTTCAACATGAGCGAAATTGACGTCAGTTTTATTGACTTTCTCCATAATTTTTTGTAGTTCGGAAAATGACTGTAATTGGCTGAATTCATTTGTGTCCTGAAAAGACACAATTTGCATTAAAAGGACGAAACATGAGAGTATAACTGCGATATCAATGGAGTCGCTCATTTAAGACATTCAAGTGATTTGTGATGTCTACAAGAAACGCTAAGTCACACAGCCAATCAGGGTTGCCGAGTTTGGGGACGTCGTTTTTCTTTTCCGCCAGAAATAATTGGATTTCTTCAATCAAGTTAAGAAACCACTGTAGTGTCAACCCACGACTTAGCCACCTTACTTCAGAGTAAAACAGGAGATTACCATATTCGCTTTCAATATCCTCGAGAAATTGTTTGAATTGTCGGTGATTGAGACCTCGTGATTTTATAAAGTTTACAGAAGGTACTACAACTTTCATCAAATTTTCAAATCCCAATAATTTTGAGCAGAGGGCCTCTTGATGTATAATGCAATGGAACTGCATTAATTCCTTGGTATTTATGTTTTTTGTTTGTAAATATTTTTTTAACATAGTTACTATCCCAGATGTACTTCCAAACATTGAAGATGCTCCGTCAGTCGTAATTCCAGATATTTTCGTTAAATCCAAATCCATTATAGAACATTTTTCCAGAAGAGCTTTGAGCATGTCACTCCCCTTGGTTTGACTTGTCAAGGAACTCATACCAATCAGTTCTTCACTCACTTCAAAATTTTGCGTTACACCTCGTAAAAATATTAAGAGTTGAGCAGTGGAACTTATATCTGTAGATTCGCCGAGTGCTATAGAAAAATACTCAAAACTTCTCGATTTCGTAGCTAATTGCTCTTCTATATTAGCTGCTAATGCGGTAATTCTTCTTTCAACAGTCATCCGATTTATCTGAATTTTTTCAAACTTCTTTACGTTTTCCGGACAAATTTTTTTTGCGGCGATATCTAAACATTGCCTAACAAACTCATCATCTTTAAAAGGCTGACAAGTTTTCGCCATTATGCGAGATATTTCAGAGCTAACTTCAGTAGCTGTTTTAGCATCTTGAACTGGTCTTGTAAACATAGCTTGCTGGCCTATTAGTTCCCGTTGTAAAGTGGAAATTCTTTGCGTTCGATTTTCGCCAGTTAATTTGGTAAATAGGGATAGGTAGATACTGGGTTTCATAGTGCCTTTTCACATTATATTCCTTCGGAATAGAAACACTACTCTTGCATATTAAATAGACAATTTTGTTATGCGATGAAATAAAAAAGTATTTTTCGGTCTAAATATCTTGAAACTGTCGATTTTCATCTTCAACCTTACGACTACGTTTCTTACTGGGGCCTGGTTTATCCATATCAAAATTAATATTATATTGTTACGTAGGTAGAAGCCAAGTTCGACCGACGAAATATTTACTCGGCATAGATTACAGTTCTCAATCAGTATAACGTTCGCTTGTCCGTAGTTAAAACTTAACTGCCCCAGTAGCTGGCGATGCGTCGTATTTATACAAGTTACCAAACATCAAGAACCTTCCACTTTGTTCGGGGATACTACTGACGTGTTTCGCGAATCTTAAAGTAATCTAGTTGATGTGACAGATTTCTAGTCTCGTAACAATATGCTTAGACCGGAGCGCGGCGAGTAGAATACTTTTAAAATTCGTTGGCAGGCCGCATAAATATCGTTTTTAAAATTAGTTGGCGGGCCGCATAAATATCGACAGCGGGCCGCGGTATGTGCATTCCTGACTAGGTATTTCAAGAATTGTTAGTAAGTTAGTACTATAGGTAACAAATTTACTTGCTAAAACTAAACATAGCCACAATGAAGTAAATAATATAACATACAAAAACGTAAAAAAATTCACATTAAGCACAATTGAGGTACCAACATAAAAAATACCCATTGTCGTTGATCCATGCGTCCAGCCAAGCTAACCTTAAAAAGTTCTTTATTTTAGTGTATTTATTGTGTGGTATTTTCATAATTGTATTATTATTTTATTTATTTATATTGTTTTTATTAGCAGTGCCCTATTACTTTTTAGTGATGGATTTGTATGGAGTAGGAACTTAGATATGAATTTAATCATTCTCTGTGAACAACATCCCGAATATATAGATTTTTAATTCGTACTTACCGCTATAGGCCTGCTAGGCAAGTAGTATTCCAAGAAATATGTAGAAACCTAAATAAGATGCACAAGACTCAGTTATCTACAAATGACGGTAACAAAAAAAAGTCACAGCTTGAGAATTGCCTTTCTTTGAATTAAATAAAGACGTCTTTTAATTTGAATGCAGAAGTTGAAGAGTCGTTAGTGGTGGGCTTGACTTTATAGCTTGCAAGTTATTGCTATCAAAAGAACAGTAATTTCTGCTATTATAAGTTTCACTTTTCTTTTAGTTATTCAGGCAGACAAAGACGAATCAGAAATTATGTTTAAAGGATCCATCGAAGGGTTAAGTGAGGCTTCATTGTTATCTTCGTCCTCAAGACCGGAATCTAGGATATCAGAAAGAATGGAAGAACAACAGAAATATATAAGCCACATAATTTAAAAAGCTAAAGGCTTGGAAACACTCCAAAAGCCCGAGTAAGAGTGAAAGAAACAAATACTTTGCAAGAAATTTTAAGTAGTGCCACATCTGCACTCAATGTTATGCAAACAAAAAGGGCAGTTACTTCCAACCGTAACCATTTGCTTGGACAGTAAGATGAATTTTTGTTAGACGCGAGGTAATACTTAATTTTTTTTCTTATTTTATGTTTCAAATTCAAAATTGTTTATCTTATAAAAGTAATACTAACAAATTTCTTTGTTTGGTTTAGGATGATCGATATCGAAATGGATAGCATTACTGATGAAACAATCTTAGATTCCCTAAGGGAAGAAATTATGGGCGCGGTATTTGCAGCTAAAAGGAAACAAAGACAAAAGAAATGAATATTTTGTTCGCCATTAAGAAGTAGTGTGTCTTTATTATTTTTTATATGTACCGACCCTAACATACGTGACGTAACTGTATATTGTCAAAAAATAAATCTTATATACAAGTAGTTTTACAAGTACCTAAATATTAAAAGTAATTATACTAATGAGTCAAACGTCGAAGAAAAGAGTTAGAAAAAATAGAAAAACTAGTGAAACGAAGTCATTGGAAGAAGAAAGTTCAATTTTTTTTGCAGAAAATATAAAAAATAATGACTGATGGAAAACCTGAAGCAAATATTGGTGTATCGGAACTTTAAAATCGAATCATAGATACTAAAGATGAACTTTTGAATGCAAAGGATATTATTATAAGAGAACTGAATTAAAAAGTTATGTTACTAAAAGAGAAAATTGAATTTTTAACAAGGAATCAAGATAGAAATTATAAAAATTATGTTTCATATAGTGGAATTACTAAAAATATTTCAAAACCTAAGGTACAAAGAATAGATGTAATTAAAGAAAATGGAAAAGTAAGTACATATAAAAATAATATTATAATAAAAATAACAAGTAACAAAAAAATAAAATAACTAGAAAAGAAATAGGAAAGTATATGAACCCAACAAAATTAAACATTCAATTTATTAAGATAGAAGATATAGAAGATGGCGGTATTAAAATTGTATGTAACAGCAAAGAAGAAATACAAACCATTCAAAAAGAAGCAGGAAATAAATTAGGAAATAACTACTCTTTGGTAGTTTCAGAAAAAAGAAAACCTAGAATAAAAATAGTTGGGATTGAGGATGAGATAAGTGAAGAAGAGTTAGTTAAAAATATTTTAGAAAAAAATAGTTTTATAAAAAATTTAAAACTAAAATTAATTACAATGAAGAAAATGAAAAAGAAATATTTAGCTATTATAGAAATAGACTGTATAAATTTTAAGAACATAATGGAAAAAGGATTTCTTTTTATACATTTTTCAATATGTTCAGTATATGAACATGTCGATATTACCAGACGTTACAACTGTGGTGGATATTATCACTCAGCTAAAACTTGCACGAAGGACAAAGTATGTATAAAGTCTAGTAATACAGGACATACGGCTAATGAATGTATTACTAGTCAGGAAAATTTTAAGTGCCCAAATTGTATTGAGATAAACAAAAATTTTAATCAAGAATATTTTATCAATCATTCACCATTTAATTTTAAGTGTGAAACATTTATTCAAAATATAGAAAAAATTAAATCAAAAATTCAATATGAAAATAAAGAATAGCAATTAAAAAATCTAGTAAAAGAAAATTTATTAAAATATGATGAAGAAATAAGAAAATTTATTAAAAAATGATGAAGAAATAAGAAAATTTATCATTTAAATATACAAGGGTTTTTAACTTCAAAAGATGAAATTAAACATTTTATAACAAATAATAAATCAATAGTATTATGTTTATCAGAAACTCATGTAACAAGTGAAATAAATACCCAAGAATTGGATGTGGAAAATTGTAATTTATATCGTTGCAATTCAAATTCAAGGTATACTGGTGGTCTTCTAGTTTATATTTACAACAAAATCTTAGTTACTAAATTTGAAGAAATTGCTGTGGACTATCAATATTGGTATATTTATATAAATCTAAAAATTAATATAAATTTGTACGAACTTTGTATCTATTATAGATCTCCAAGTAGAAATATAAAGGACTTTTTAATTTTTTTTTTAAGATAAATGTGAAATTATGTGGGAAAAAAATAATTCTGCAATACATATTGGTGACAATTATAGATTTGATAATATCAATTTAATAATAAATAATATCAATCACCATTATTTAAAGACTGGAGTAACATTAGAACCAAAAATTAGTGACCATGATTGGATTTATATAGATACTGAAGATTATATTAAAATAAAAAGAGTAAGCAAACTAATGAAATACATTGATAACAAAAAATTGTCAAACGAACTTTCTTTATGTGTATGGATATTTCATAACTCAAATATAAATATTTTGTTTTAAAAAATTATGGACAATATAAAAAACTGTATAAACAAAGTGAAAATTGAAAAGAAAATCACCCATAGAAATCATATGACCCAATGGTTTAATAAACATATTTTGAAAGCGAGAAAAAAAAATTTAAACCAAAAAATAATGATGATTGGAAGTGCCAAAAGTAAAAAATACAAAAAAATGTACTGAAATGAGGCCGATAAAGTTATTATGGGATATTGAAAAACTTTTAGAGAAGACAGTTTATGAACAAATATTAAATTTTATTGAAGAAAACAACATTTTAGTAAATATTCAAGCAGGTTTAAGAAAAATATATTCAACAGAAAAAGCAGCACAATTTATTATTGAAAATTGGAAGAGAAGTGTTGACAAAAATGAAATCATTCTGGCAGTATTTTTGGATTTTAAACGTGCTTTTGAGACTATTGATAAAAATAAATTATTAAATAAATTATATCAGTATGGTTTATAGGGTACTGTATATAAATGGTTTAAAAACTATTTAAATTTTCGACAACAAATAACTAAAATAAATGAAACATTTTCAAAAAGGGAATTTAATAAAATCGGTGTACCACAAGGAAGTATTTTAGGTCCTTTAATATTTATTTTATATATAAATGATAAATATGCCAAATATTTTGTAAAATACTAATATTTAAATGCTGATGATACTTTAATATACGTAAAAGGTAAAAATATTTTAAGTTGCATAGATAGTCTAAATTCTGAATTAAAATTGGTATCAAACTGGCTAAAGTAAATAAATTAAAATTAAATTTTTCTAAAACGAAATTGATGGCAATAGAAAATAATATAAATTATGAAAATATAAATATTTTCATAGATGACCAAAAATTAGAAATAGTTCAGTCTTTTAAATATTTAGGGATAATAATGGATTCTAAATTAAAAGTTGATGCTCATTTTGAAAACACTATATCTAAAATTGGAAAAAAAATTAATTATTTCAAAAGAGTAAGTAAAAATTTAAGTTTATTTTCATGAAAAACAATATATAACACAACAATTTTACCTCATTATTTGTATTGGTCCACAATTTTATATACTGCAAATAAAGGAATTTTTAGTAGACTTCAAATTTTACAAAATAAGGCGATGAGAATAATATTAAATGTTGATAAATACACAAAGATAAATTATATGTTAAATAAACTTAAATGGTTGAATATAAGAAATTTAATATTTTTCCTAGTTTGTATATTTATTTATAAAATTCAAAATAATTTATTACCATCTCATTTAAGAGACTTTATAACGCAAAACTTTGAAAATCATAACTATCAAACCAGAAACAATCAAAATTTTTGTTTAGGGAAAGTGACAAAAAATTTGACATATAAATCAATCTTTTTTAAAGGACTTCACGAATATAATAATTTAGATTATTTAATTAAGAAACAAAATTCCTTAAGTAAATTTAAAAAATCCTTAAAAATATCATTACTTAGAAAACAAAATATCTGATAAAATTTATTTAAAAATATTTTTGGTGCATAAAATTGTAATTTAAATTGTTTTAATTATTGTTAAAAAACTAGAATTTATAATATTGTTGCAGTATTGCTAAAATAAATCTTGTTTCTACTACTACTACTCAAATTAGAAATAGTTCAGTCTTTTAAATATTTAGGGATAATAATGGATTCTAAATTAAAAGTTGATGCTCATTTTGAAAACACTATATCTAAAATTGAAAAAAAAATTAATTATTTCAAAAGAGTAAGTAAAAATTTAAGTTTAGTTTCATGAAAAACAATATATAACACAACAATTTTACCTCATTATTTGTATTGGTCCACAATTTTATATACTGCAAATAAAGGAATTTTTAGTAGACTTCAAATTTTACAAAATAAGGCGATGAGAATAATATTGAATGTTGATAAATACACAAAGATAAATTATATGTTAAATAAACTTAAATGATTTAATATAAGAAATTTAATATTTTTCCTAGTTTGTATTTTTATTTATAAAATTCAAAATAATTTATTACCATCTCATTTAAGAGACTATATAACGCAAAACTTTGAAAATCATAACTATCAAACCAGAAACAATCAAAATTTTTGTTTAGGGAAAGTGACAAAAAATTTGACATATAAATCAATATTTTTTAAAGGACTTCACGAATATAATAATTTAGATTATTTAATTAAGAAACAAAATTCCTTAAGTAAATTTAAAAAATCCTTAAAAATATCATTACTTAGAAAACAAAATATCTGATAAAATTTATTTAAAAATATTTTTGGTGCATAAAATTGTAATTTTAATTGTTTTAATTATTGTTAAAAAACTAGAATTTATAATATTGTTGCAGTATTGCTAAAATAAATCTTGTTACTACTACTACTACTTAGTTTATTTATTAGAAGAATATACAGAAATAAAACTATTTTGTGATTAATACCTAATATCTATGTCTTTTTAAACAAATTGTAAATACAACAGAACTACAAACACAAATTATTGTTTTTGTTATAAAAAACTGCATATTCTATATAAAGGTGAAAAGAATAAGAATTACACTTTTTGATGACAAAAATGCAGATATGCTAATACACCCAAGGTTTGCTGTAATTAATTTAAATTTGAACATTATCATTAAAACGAAAGCTTAACGATTTCAGCCTAAAATGCTAGAAGGCATGTGCAGGAATTAATTGAGGATTACAAAAAAAACTCCCATAATTAGAAAATCACTATAGTGCATCTTTGTGTTTAAATAATATCTCCAATATTTTAGTAATTTTTGGATATTATGTTAGTAGTTATGTAACTTCTGTTTATTATGTTTGCCTAAATAATAATTTCCTGCCACGGAACTGCCTCCGGTCCATAAACATATTGCATAGAGTCCCCTCTAGTAAACAGTGCCTCTGTTTTGCTTCTATTGCTATCAAGACCATACACAAGCCCGTACCTTTTGTCTAGGTCTTCATTTAATTGATCACTATTATAATTGGCAAAATTTGTTCATTCTCTCAAGAAATTATGTAATGCTTCTTTGTTCACTTGTCTGAATGGAAATGGCTTCAGTATAAGCGTTAATAAAAGAAATGCAGCATCTGGTTACAATGGAAGAGGTCTGTCTTCTGGTAAACTTAACTTTTTTTTTTCATTGCTGAAAACAAATCACTCTACCTATATACTCCACCATCGAATATGCTGTCATTTGTTTCAAAGTTTACATAGATAAAGTTGTAAGACAAGAACGCGTCTGCGACGAGTTGTGGGAAAATAGCTTTATTGTTATTTGCCTTTTGATTACGGTACGAACGGCTGATTCATTAGTATGTTTTTAATTTCGTTGGTTAAAGTGCCGTGCTTCGGAAACCTGAATACTTTACTGGCCGTGGCAGTGCCATTGCTTTCTGTTATTGTGATGACAGATGCATTGATTTCGTATTGGATTTGAATCGGCGGCGGATGCTCATTGTTTTCCAATATGCTTTCGAATAAGGTCAATTATTTGTAGTTGTTAAGTGACGCCCTGCTCCTCCGGATTATTAAACTTAACCATGACCGGTAGGTAAAGGAAGTCAGAACCCAGATCACTTCGAACTGTGTAAGTAGATTCATATTTTTAATAACAAAAATATCCAGGATTTCCGGCAGTCTAACTGATCCAAAATGGCGGAATAATATGAAAGTTATAATAAAGAGTAGTTGTGCAGAGCTGTGTATTGTCTACCACAAATCATGTGCTTTGCATGCAGATATTTGCCACTAAAAGCCTTTCCCTAACGTGTTCCATCAATACCGACGCTAAGACTGCAATAAACGGCGCTAAGTAAATTCATTTAGCTTTAAGTTTTTATCAAGTCAATAATTACAACCTTTCTGCCTTTTAAGTCATTAATATTTGAAGTAGGTAGTATCAACCTGCAATGACATCATTAACCAAAGTGAAAGTCGATACCATGGACTGAATTGGCTTCGGCATTATTGAAGAGAAATCATTTTTTATATTTCGGATTGTTTGTGTGCCCCATTAACAGTTATTTAAATTGCTAAGGTGACTAGGGCAGCCCTGGTGACTTGCTGGGTGCTACCTTAAGCAATTAGCGCTCTTAGGTTTGTCTGTCAATTTAGGCATTCGTATAAAAGTCGTTATTTGCACAATTTAAACATTTAATTAGGACTGTAGATTTTTGGAAATGCAACTGCCCATATAGTTGACATCTGTGACATTGAGAAATATTGTATCTTGATTTTCTTTATTTAACTTCAATTCACAGATGACCAAGATTTCTAAAGTCGATAATTAGTTTTCCCGACTAGGATAATCACCACAAGGGACACTGGTTGACCGCTGTTGTGGTACTATTTAATAACTCTGGACGGGTTGAAACCCAACTTCTCTAAATCTTCCTTAACCTCTTGTTTAGGCTACGTTTCCCTAAGTACAATATGCGGATTCTTCTCCTTTAAGCGGCAGGAGTGGTATGGTACCTTGTGCGCGTCGAATATTTTGATTATTTTCACGTAGTAATTTGGACTAGGTGCGTGGAGCTTCATACCCTCTTCAACGGCCACTGCCTTTTTAAAGTCAATCCTGATGGCTCTGAATAAGCTGGGGATTTCAATATATTTTGTCTCGTCTCTTAACACAATAGGAGAAACGCGCAGTTTCTTCGTTTAGTTTGGTTTTGTTTGTCGTAACGAGGGGTTTAATTAAAGAAATAGCGGAACCCATAGAAATGGGGATACTATGCTTATTGTCAAAAATCTCGTTGAGGACCCGGTTTTTTGTGGCTGGCATGTTGAGCCATGCCGGGTCGGCGTAATTTGTAATTTTTTGATAGTAAGTGTTGAGTCCCTATTGCTAGTCTTTTTTCTACGTGAGTGTGCGGGTTTAAAGTACATACTTTCGTCGCCTGATATAGATGGTTAATTTAAAATTAATCCCTCGTCAAGCGCGTGGTGTTTTGTCACTAGGCTGGTCGCGCGGGCTACTATTGTAGCCCATTTTAATTTTGACATTAAAAAATTAAAATAATGCAAATTTTAGTTTTAGCCAACTTAAATATCTTATATGGATACACCTAATAAAGCAATAAAAGAAATATTATTATTTTAAATAAAAAACGTTATTTGAACGCATACATTAAATAAAATATTTTTATCTGCAAAAGCATAATATCATTTAGTTTAGAAATAAAAACGCAACGGACCATATGCTATAATAATATCAACAAAAACAACAACAAAAAACATAACCTATACTGCTAGTACTATTAAAAAATTGTTACGATAATGGTCGCGTAGCCCAGTGGCATTAATCCTGAAATATCTCGGACGGCCGGACCTTACAGGCAGTGGGTGTTTACTGACTGCTAGATAAATGTTTAAACAACAGCTATTAAAGGCGTTATTACGTCAAATTAGAGTGGGCTACGATTGAAGCGATGGAAGGTGTAAGTTGTGTTTTGGGTACGGTTTGTGGCATAGTGGTGTTAGTGTTAACGCATTATATGTTTGAGTGAGTATTATCATTAATATTCTTTAAGAAATAACTTAAAGACCCGCTACTGCACCTTTCTAACTTCATTTTCTACTTTAAAGTCACTACTTCCATCTGTGTACACTGTACACATAATCTTTGAACTTCCCCGACTTGACAATCCATTAGTCGTTAAGTATCTTCCCTTATGGTTAATATAGTTTGATAAGCGCCTTTTAACGACCCTTCCTCTTTTAGTCAGTCTTGAGAGATCATCATCTGGATCCCAGCATGCAACTTCTAGTGGGTCCGGCGAGGAGCGTGTATTAGGCGACGGAGGTGACTCTCCATCGCTAACGTGTTTCATGACGTCAAAAAGGCACAAGAAAGCCAAGAAGTCGGAAATATTCGACATCGATCGAGAAATAATACAAATACTTAACCAAAACGAAACTACGCAGTTAACAATATGCTGTAAGCTGGCAACATGGCGTAGCAAAGGCATTAAGGAATAAAAACTCAAGAATTCGTGAGTCTCGCATCATATTATCAACTACAGTGTTCAATCTTTTATAAAATTAAATGTCAAATCTAGTTGACATTGTAATTAAACAAGCTTATAATATTTGTGACTGTTTATACTAGCAAATCCCAAATATCTTACGACTAAAAGTCACTCGGCAGCCTAGGTAAATAACAAATTCAGAAAATGATTTCCTTGAAGAAACGGGCAACAAGATGCTAAATTTGGACACAATTAAGATGATCTCGTTTGACAGAACCTTGTATTCCAACACCAATAGGGGATCTATTACTTCTATTTTAAATGACAACGCACCTAACCAATCTGTATCTAATACTATTACTTGGCCTGATCGCGCTAACACCTATAAAACTAAAGCTATATGGAAAATGTTGCCATATATTAATGTGTTGGTGAGCGAGCTCGCCTCCTGCTTTAATCAACAAATGTGTCAGTATCGGAACTTTTGTTAAACACTATTTTGTGAAATACACTTGTTCAAATGAAAATGTTGAAAATACAAGACGACGTGTTATTCGCGACAACTAATACACTAGAGTCGCTAGACCCTACTCAAACCATAAATAACTTTAGTGATGAAATGCTAGACAAACATGTTATGGATTAGCTAAGGAACCTAGAAACGACAGACTGATGGCACACATGGCCTCAAAAATTTAAGATGGAACTGCAAAGGAGCAGCGGCTAAGAAATAATTTGTTGTTAATTCTACTGACAATAGAAGCATTAAAGATTTTCTTGATCAGTTTAGAGCACAAATAGCCATCATAACTCGGACAAATTACTACATAATTTCCTAAATTTTATTGAACTTACCATTCAGGCTTTACGAATAGAACATCATAACTTTATAAGCTATATCAATAGTTTCAAATTATTATATGATAGAGTTTCCAACTTACAACCTTGATCAAACAGGTCTTTAACTTAGATACTACGGTATAACAAGGTAGCCGACACTTATCTAAACAATTTGCATTGGCAAAACAAGTTTATATTTATTACCGTTATCCTACACTTCATATTAGAAATTCAAAACAATGGTAATACGATGTATTGTACAGTACATTTTTTTTTTAAATCGACCGGAAAGCAACCACTTTCTACTCAATTTTTTAACCGGAAAATGTCATTTTATCGGTCTAGACCAGAAAGTCATAAAAGAGGGACCGGTAAAGTACTTTACCGGTCCCTCTTTGTACTTTACCGGGCCCTTTTTTTACATTCCGATCAATATTTGAGAAAACGAACCAAACCCATAATAAGTAGGCTTTGACTTGATTGTTTCTTTCATGGCGTTTCATGGCAACGAACTGTCAAATTTGATACTGCTTATTAAAAATTGTGTTTAAAAGTTAAAAGTTAGATTATATTATGGAAATGAATGTGGATGAAGGTGAAATTCCTCTTGAAATAACTGAAGCGGCTGCTAGAGCTACTCACGATTTGTTGCCGCATAAGTCCAGGGACAAGTATGAAAAAACGTTTGCCGTTTTCAAATGTTGGTGTAAAGAAAAAAATGTCAGAAATATTTCTGAGGATGTTTTGTTAGCCTATTTTGCTGAAAAATCCGAAAAATTAAAATAATCTACATTGTGGAGTGTGTACTCGATGATTAAATTGATGTTAAATTTAAAAGAAAATTTGGATATAAGCAGATATTATAAACTTATAGCATTTATCAAAAGGAAGTCGGTTGGATACATACCCAAGAAATCGAGGGTACTAACCAGAGTAGATATTGACAAATTCCTGCTGGAAGCTCCTGATAATGAATATCTTTTAATCAAAGTAAGTAGGACTTAAATATGTATTTTTTTCATTTTCTTCTCTCCTTATATTTTTTAACAATAATTATTAAAAACGGCTATTTATTTTAATTATTTCTTATTTTTTTTTAGCTTTTACTAATATTGGGATCGGCTGGGGCCTGTCGCCGTGAAGAATTAGTTAATATGACAATTGACGATGTTGAAGATAATCAATCGATGCTGGTGATAAAAATTCCAAATACAAAGACAAATCATCCCAGGTCATTTATAGTTGTTGACGAACAAAACTTAAATGTATATAGAACATATGTTTCTTTACGTCCATCCAATGTCCCACATCGAAGGTTATTTATTTTTTATAATAAAGGAAAGTGCTCTATTCAACCAGTAGGTTTGCATTCTGTAGGAAAAGAGCCATCAAAAATAGCATCCTATTTGGGATTATCAAACCCAGCGCAATTTACAGGGCACTGTTTCCGACGTAGTTCGGCCACATTGTTAGTGGAAGGTGGAGGCGACATCCTTAATTTAAAACGACACGGCGGCTGGAAGTCATCACAAGTTGCCGAAGGCTATATTGAACAGTCTCTACAAAATAAGATTGACATAGCCAGCAAAATTCAGGAAGCAGGAGGGTCAAAAGTACATATTACATCACAAACAACCCATAAAGATGTATCAAAAAATGAAGCAGGAGGGTCAAAAGTACATATTACATCACAAACAACCCATAAAGATGTATCAAAAAATTTTCCATCAAGTCTACAATTTAATAACGTACAAAATTGTACTTTTAACATAACAGTTCAAAAATAGATATTATTAATTATTAGAATAATTCTAATTTTAATTATTTATTAAGTACCTATTATCAAATAATATTTATTATAACTATTATAAATAAAAAAAATTCCTGACTATAGAGTTTTCAATCTGTTTAAAACTATATTAATGTAGTAAGCCATTATCTAAATTTTCTTGTACGCCACTGGTCTTGCGTCGATTTAAAAAAAAATATTGTACGTTACACAACCGGAAAGTACGTTTACAGGACTCGCAGGCTTCCAGGACTCGCCTGGCGGCTCGCCCTGGAAATTGCCTGCTTCGTCCTGTAAAATAGTACTTTCCGGTCTTGTAACGTAATATACTATTACCATTAGAGAGATTGCTCGGTGGTCATCTGTCAACTCATGTGATTTGAAATGGTACACGGTTTTACCTCAGTATTAGTTTAGACCGAAGTAGACGTTTCTGTAGAGTTTAATTTTTATTGGCAATTAAGAAAGATTTGAAATCAGAAAATTTTCTAAAAATTACAGGTTATTGAAAAAAAGTGCTGTAATCTCATTTCCAAAAGACTCATAAGTTGCCGAGAAATTACCCCAACAATGAAAAAAGCTATTATTGACGAATTGTTGTCAAAAATTAAATCTTCCAGTCGAGCTTTTGGCTAAAGATGCCATAAAATCCCGGCGCCTCGGACATATTAGAAGAGGGAATCTAAAATAGGAGGTACCGTGTTCTGGTTAACTATTTTTTAAAGGCTATTTTTGTTTGATTTTGTTTTAAGTGTCTCACTCCTTTAATAAATAGACATTTTAAGCTGATAACCCCAATTCCTTTCACAGTTACATAATTTCCCGTGACCAAGCTATTTACGCTATAATCAAATCCGACAGATGTCAAAAAGTGACAGATACGACGCCATTTTGAATTTTTTAAAATGGAAACCCTCATAAATAGTCACAGAAGTAAATAGCATTTGGCGATCCGATTTCAGAAACCTATAGTTGATAATATTTATTTTCAGCCGTTTCGGAAATAGGGAGGTTCCTAATTTGCCTTCATCGATTTTGTCTTTTAAGTATCTCACCCCTTTAATAAATAGACCTTTTAAGCTGAAAACCCCAATTCCTTTCACAGTTACATAATTTCCCGTGACCAAGCTATTTACGCTAAAATCAAATCCGACAGATGTCAAAAAGTGACAGATACAACGCCATTTTGAATTTTTTTAAATGGAAACCCTCATTAATAGTCACAGAAGTGAATAGCATTTGGCGATCCGATTTCAGAAACCTATAGTTTTAAATATTTAATTATAAAAGTTTGAAAAAAGTTTTAAAAATTCAAAATAATGGAGTTGTATATATCACTTTTTGACATCTGTCGTATTTGATTATACCGTAGGTAGCTTGGTGACTGCAAATTATGCTACTGTGAAAAGAATTGCGGTATTCAGCTTAAATGGTCTATTTATTAAAGGGGTGAGACACTTAAGAGACAAAATCGATAAAGGCAAATTAGGAACCCCTGTATTTCCGAAACGGCTGAAAATAAATATTAACAACTATAGGTTTTTGAAATTGGATCGCCAAGTGCAATTTACTCGTGTGGTTATTAATGAGGGTTGCCATTTAATATATTTATATATTTTTTGACATTAAATTTGACTTCCTTGTCGACATTCATTGAGAAATATGTAATTTGTTTTTAGTCAGCAGGAAAATCGCCAATTAGGTGGGACACTTAAAAAAAGTGTCCCTGTACGTTGCAAGTCGGTAAAACCAGAAAGGAAATCACCTTTAACAATCCTATTATTAGAATATTCTTTACTTAAAACCCACCAAAAACATGGTAACGGTTTCAACATATTATTACAATCGGTATATTTCACAAATTAAATCACCAATATTAATTTCAGTTGAAGGCATTATTATTTTTCGACTTAAAATAAAAAGGTACAATATTATATACTAAATCTATTTATAACTTATAATCCTTTGTCGGATAGTATAATATGGAAATTAGTTCCTTCGGTACAACCCCGACTCATCGCCGGGTTACTATTTTATCTCAATATTTGTGCTAATTTCTTATTGGCAAAGAAAACCTATGGTCACCGTTGCCATAGTGGTATAGCGTGTTACTGAACGCTAATTAGTTTACCCAGAACACAGGGTAGCTGAGGCAGGTGACCCGTTTCGTAATATCAAGAGACTCTTTGATTGCATCTCGAATAAAGAAGTCCGCTCTTAACGGGTTCTACGGGAACGATCTTTTCTCAGAACACAAAAGTGTGTTATTTTCTCCGCTCTGTAATAAGTGATGTTCCTCTTTTGTCAAGTACTGACAAAATTCTTGTGTGTTTAATACAAAGACGCGTTGTGATTCTCTAGAACTACCTTATAAAAGTGAAGTATTCGTTTTCCGTCGGTTCACGACATTTGTAGTCTGGTCTTGCAACACAAGAAGCGTTTCTCTATCTTTCGTAGTAAAGGATAAGTAAATTCCACAGATACCTAGATACAGTGCAGTGTATCGTTGAAAGGTTCTTATTCAACAACTGCAATACATCCGCAATTTAAGAAGTTAAAAAGATTTTAAACTTCTGTCTACAAGTGAGGTTTAAATGTAGAAAGTAGTAGACATTTTAAATATAAAAATTTGTAATTGAATCTGGCAGTATATAAGCGAACCACCCTTATACTGTTGCTTATACAGTAACAATGAACGGCAGATAAGAATAAACTTTGCTCCGTTCGGTCTGTATTAAACAATACGCGGAATTATTTATTTTTAGTTTTTATTTCATGTAAATATTTAGATTGACAAAAAAGTCTATTAACAATATTTTAATAAACTATTGTTTAAATTCAAATTCTCGACTCTCATTGAACCTGCACCACCGGTTAGAGCATACGTTCCTAGTCTGTATCTGATTAGCCTAAAGTATGCAAAAAAATGAAAAAAACACATTGCGCATACTTAAAAGTTAGATCCAAAACTCCAAAACTATTTTTTTTAAATACCTTGTCTTGCCATAGCACGGAACAGTAACCAAGACCCCTTTCGTAATTTTCCCAAGGTTAATGAAACTGATACAAAAGTTATCTGAAAAGCAGTAAAAACTAAATTACTAAAACGTGACCGTAGCAACATCAGCCATAAAACTGTGCAAAACATTATATATTATACAATGAAAAATAATATGACCCATATAAACTTGTTTTAGTACATGAATTAATTATATGAGGATGACTTCGACCGAAGGGTACAATGTGAGAATATGCAGCAAACGTGCGATATAATACAAATTTTCTTTTTAACACCTTATTTTCTGATGACTTTTTACCTGAATGGTAGAGTAGGCAGGCAAAATAATAGATGTTTTTTAAAATGCTTTAAAATCAACCATTTTCGAGATATTCAAATTCTTATACAATCTAATATCAGCCGTAATTTATTACAAAATTTTCAAAATTGAATTATTTACCGTCAATTTATAAAAACACAATAAGAACTAACCTATTATCTTCATATGCTAATCATAAGTAGTTATTATTATAAACAAATAAACTTAATTGAATCATAGATATCTCCGGAGTGAAGATTATTTATATTTAAGAGAAAAGAAAAATACAAAATTCTTCACAAATATTTAATATCTTGCTCTACGCGTTTCGGTTTCTTAAACCATTTTCGAGAGCTGTCTAAAAACTTCATTTATATAATAATCTCAATTTCAAATCAAAATTATTAGGTGATACTTACATAATATAATCACAAACTTTACATTAAGGACACAAACAAGCTCATAATGGCGAACACAGGTTAACTAACTATATAAAATTGATCAACGGGATAAACCCAAAAAACATTTAAAAATAAAATATTTAAAAAATAAAACACAATGTACCGAACCAGAGCGACATCTAGATTGCCCAAAAGGAGATTCTATTATTGAAACAAACATTCACTACTTAAACTCGTTCACAATTCTCGCTGCTTCTCTATAGTGGGCGCTGATAGGATCGTTCAAACACTCAATTTGATTATTTATCTCTAATTTGGCTATTTCTATATTTTCTAAAAAATTCAGCTTATAGCCTTTATTCGCATTATGTAGCATTTTAAAGTTGCCTTTAGTATTAAAATTATGTAAATTCTCTCTTAAATGCAGGCCAAAAGCTAATCTATTGTTATTAGGCGATTTCTGAGAGTTTAAATGTTCTTTTATTCTAATACTAAAACTACGTCCTGTCTTACCAGCATATTTAGCTGTGCAAGAGTTACAGGACAACAAATATACCCCACTCTTATCAAGCACGTTAATTGAATCCTTTACTCTCGCGAATAAGCTACGAACATTGTTAAACCGATTTGTAAGCTATTTTAAAATTGTTGTTTAAGGACTTCAATACATTACCCACCCTCAGAGAAACAGCGCCTAAAAAAGTTAGTCTTATATACCTAGGAGGGTGAAAAGATGTTATGGTCTTATCCAAGGGGTCAGTCAACATCTTCTTAAGCATGCCATTACATTTTTTTTCTTATTAAATTATTGATTAATGATATCTTGTATTCGTTGTTATAAGCAATTTGAAAGATGATGGTCTTTTCTGTCTCAAATTCCAAAGGTAATAGTGGGATGGTGAACAAACGATGAATCAAAGAGTTAAACGCTGCCATTTTATGAGCTTAACAATGATTTGAGTCAGCTGGTATAACATTGTCTGTATGTGTGTTTATCCGATAAATAACATACTCAAAAAAGTTATTCGCCTCTTTATTGTTAAATCTAAAAAGTTCAGACAACATTCAGATTATATTTCTTTTGTAAATTTGATGTGGTTGTTTAAAAAATTGAAAAAAATTTCCAACTCATTCCCTGTTCCTGTCCAGACAATAAAAGTACCATCAACATATCTGCGCCATAATAAAATTTTATCCAGAAATCGGTAAACAATATGTGGTATATGGGGTATATTTGTTGTCCTGTAACTCTTGCGCAGTTTTAATATTAGAATAAAAGAACATTTAAACTCTCAGAAATCGCCTAATCACAAGAGATAAGCTTTTGGCCTACATTTAAGAGATAATTTACATAATTTAAATACTAAAGACAACTTTAAAATGCTACATAATGCGAATAAAGGCCATAAGCAGAATTTTTTAGAAAATATAGAAATAGTCAAATTAGAGATAAATAATCAAATTAAATGTTTGAACGATCCTGTCAACGCCCACAATAGAGAAGAAGCGAGAGTCGTGAACGAGTTTAAGTAGTGAATTTCTTGTTTAAATAATAGAACCTCCTTTTGTGCAATCTAGGTGGCGCTCTGGTTCGGTATATTTTGTTTTATTTCTTAAATGTTTTATTTTTAAATGTTTTTTGGGTTTATCCCGTTGATCAATTTTATATAGTTAGTTAACCTGTGTTCGCCATTATGAGCTTGTTTGTGTCCTTAATGTAAAGTTTGTGATTATATTATGTAAGTAGCACCTAATAATTTTGATTTGAAATTGAGATTATTATATAAATGGACTTTTTAGACAGCTCTTGAAAATGGTTTAGGAAACCGAAACACGTAGAGCAAGATATTAAATATTTATGAAGAATTTTGGATTTCTCTTTCCTCTTCAAAATAAACTTAAGACTTTAATACAGAATAATACAAATACGCATTTATTTATGGTCAAGCACAAAGCAATTCTCTGGAAGCAAGAATAATTTATGCCGAAAGATTTCCAAATCGAAATTTACCGGACCGGTCGAAGCTTAAGAGGAACAGGATAATTATCTGAGCACATTGCGTGCACCTTGAATATGTAAGAGTTAAGCAATTGTTCTTTAAAAGTTTCATGAACAACCCATTTTGTTGTGTCTAGTTAAGCCGCGAGCTTTCTTACGCTAATAGATGGATAATCAGCAATGTTACCGAGAACTTGTCCTTCTAACTCTGGGTTTCTGGCTCTCCTTGCGGGACCTCCTCCACCACTATGCGGTAAAAAGCTTCCTAAAATGAGTTTTAAAATCATGGTTTATGTACTTTTTATTTTACTTTATTTCTTATCCGTTTTTCTTAGGCTACGATCAATCCTTTCAAATGATTATCGAGCCGGTAAATTTCGATTTGAAAATCTCTCAGCATTAACTCTTAACTAATATACCTTCACCCTCCTTTGCGCATGCACATCAGGACACTGCCATAGACAAATTTGAAGCATCTGATGATCTGGTGCTAGGTTTCAATGAAACTTCAGAATCTTTACACAATACAACCACCGAGGCAACTGTTCACAGCACTGAAGTTAATTTACCAGTAAATATGTTGCAATCGATTGATACAAAAAATGCAGGAATACATATGACCTGACACAATTGTACAATGTACAATTAACTACAACTTCAAATAATTATTTGTATACCTACCTAATCGCAAGTTTCTTAGGCCCAGTTTCACAATCGATGATATCATCCAGTAGCTAGCCTACTAGCACGTCTGGGTTAACTCGGACTTCCGAGAAAAATGCGTTTCACATATAAAAACTTACTCCTGGTGAAGTAATTACTGGGTTAGGTTTTATTCTTTACTGTTGGTATTAAAATTTTGACAGAATGTAACAAAGGCCACCTAAAAATATGTGAAAAGAAGAATATAGTCGAAATACCATTGGATTATTATTTAAAAAGAAGAAATTTTTGTGTTTTGTGGTTAGATTTTTTCCGATCTTTTGCGATTCCGTTTTGTAATAAAAAGTTCGTGATAATTATTGTGTTTTGTGGATTGAAGATGAAAAAATCGGATAAAAGGTCCGTTAATTTTGCAAAGGAAGAAGAGTATCTATTAATTTCCCTTGTCGAAAAACATAAACATATAATAGAGAATAAAAAAAGTGACGCAGCAACATGGAAAGGCAAAATAGAGGCTGAATTTAATTGTTGCTGTACTTTTAATGGGATGAGAAGTATTAAATTTATAAAGGAAAAATGCCGAAATATGAAAAAGAAGACGAAAGAAAGGTTCTCATTACAGAAAAATGAGATATCCAAGACTGGTGGTGGCAAATTTGTACCTCCGATTATAACAGACATTGAAGAGGCTGTTAAAAATATTATTGGGAATGAGCAAGTCTTGGGTTTGGAAAATAGTTACGATTCTGATACCTCGAATAAAGATAATGCTGTCAAAGTAGTTGTAGAGGAAGTCTTCGTTAAAGATCATACTAATTCTTTACAGGATGAACCTCATTTATCTAAAAAAGAGCCTAAGATTTTAGATAAAATAGAAAAAGGTAATAGCTGTTTTATTTTCTGTTATATTTTATTGGTATGTAAAAATATATTTTTTTTTACTTCATATAAATTGGTATGTTAAATGATGTTATCTTTCTAAATCAGATATCTATCAAGATTACTTTAGTAATAATATCAACAGGTGATAATAATGAAGGAAACTGATTCACTTATTCGAGCAAGAATCTAAAGAGTCCAGTTTCTGACAAACTAAGAACTAACCAAGGCATAAAACGTAATTGAATTTAATAATATTAGTATTATAATCTTAGGTAGTAAGAAGGTATTTTTTGTCCCTAGGTAAAGTCTATAGTCTAAGGCCCAGTTTCACAATTGGTAGTAAGACATACTGGTTATCAAACTAGCAGTTGCGGGTTAACCACGAGTTTGCAAAAATCCTGTTTCACATTAAAAAACTAACCTTTGCTTGAGTAACCACTGGTTACGATTTATTTTTTAAAGTTGGTGGTTGAATGAAGTTAGCAAGTGGTGAAAGGCCACCTTGAAAGTACACGTTAACGAAGGATTGTAGAACAAAGCCCTACTTTTTTGTTTTGGCAGTTTACTTTGAAGTTTTGATTTTTGATTTTATTTTCGATTTTAATAAGTCAATAATCATGAATATGACCACGACGCCGGCGACGCCGAATATTGAAAGAAGGTCAGCAAATTTTACAAAAGACGAGGAGTATTTGTTGGTATCTCTTGTTGATAAATATAAGAACATTATAGAAAATAAAAAAAGTGGCGTGAATACCTGGAAGGAAAAGGAAAATGCGTGGAGGAAAGTAGAAGATATCTTTAATTCACAATGTACTTCAAATGGCAGAAGATCGGCCAAGGTTCTAAAAGAATAATTTAGAAACCTGAAGAAAAAAACTAAAGAAAAGTTTTCCCGAGCTAAGGTTGAGATCAAGAAGACTGGTGGTGGGCAGTATGTGCCACCTCTAATTACAGAAATAGATGAGGCAGTCAAGGACATTATGGGTGATGTCCAAGTCTCAGGAGTTTCAAATTCATACGATTGTGATGCTGATTTGACTAAAAAATCGATACAGGAAACCAAGGCTTTTGCAAACAACATAAACAATTGTAAAGTTGAAGACCATAATGACAATTGTATTGAAGGGCCTTTTACGATAAATCCGGCAAATAATGAAATTAATTTTGAAATTTTAGATATAACTACAGGTAAGTCCTTTGCAGTTAATTGATTTCATATTGAGTGATTTTTCTATTTATGTGACTTTTTGTAGAATACTTATCAGCTGAATATTTACAAGATTCAGATACTGAACTTCCCCATACTTCATCAGCAATAACTGAATGTACAACAGTCAATAAAAGGAAATCAGACATAAATATGGCAGATCAAGAAACTCCATCTACGAAAAAGATAAAGTTGTCATCTAGAAAGTCTCTCGGGAATCCAATAAATAATAATAATATTGCTAATCATGACTGGGGTATGTATTGCCCCAAAAATTTAAAAACGTCTGTATCGACTAAACTGCAGGTTAACAGACCTAAAACTCGAAGTAAAAAATATCCAAGTATTACCGCCCAGTTGATTGAAGAGAAGCTAGAATTAGTTAGGATGCAAAAAGAAAAATTTCTAGAGGAGCATGAAATAAAGATGCAAATTTTAAAAAAACAATTAGAATTATTGGAAAAGGGATGCAACTGTTGGCAAAGATGTATTGAAACCTAATTGTAAACTGCACGAATAAAGCGCAGGGGACGCTTACGTTATCTTGTTTAAAAAGTTGTTTCGTAGTTTTTTATATTGAGTTAACAAATATTGAAAATGTTGACAATAATTAGAAATTAAATTTTCTTTTTGCAAAAGTATTCTTTTATTTATTAACAAATTAACATAAATTACAGAAGACAAATAATTACAAAGTTGCAAAATAATTGTTAACAAGAATGTGTCGAGTTCTATTGTTTTCCAATAAATATGGCTGATGAGGCTCATGAATTTCATTATTCATGTTATTCATAAAGTTCACCGCAGCTTCTTCTTCTTCATTAACTGGTGGAATCCTTTCATTTTGGTCAGTAGCTATGTTGTGTAGTATTGCAGTTGAAACAATAACTGCCTGTGTGGTATCTTAAACCCATAGCTAATGCAGGAAATCGCCTCTTCCACACCCCATACTTCCGCTCAACAACATTTCTAGTTCTTACTAGTGATTCATTATATAATGCTTCTGCGCCATTTCTTACAGCTCTAATAGGTGTCAACAGATATGGCTTAATTGGATATCCACTATCACCCACAAGTAAGCTATCGTCATAAATATTTCTTTCAAAATTTTCATATAAGACTGAATTTCGAAATATGTGCGCATCGTGAGATGAACCTGGCCATCTAGTTACAATATCTCTAAATTTTAAAGTAGAGTCAGCTACTGATTGCACGTTAAAAGAAAAAAATTGTTTTCTGTTTCTGAAAACTTCTGGATTCTCTCCACCAGATGATTGAATTTTCACATGACTACAGTCAATCGCCCCTATGCACCGAGGAAATCTTGCTATATTGTAAAAGCCTTGACGTAAATTTTCCACTTCATTTCCAATTGGCATTGATATGTAAGTTGGCCTAAGGGCGGCAATTGCTCGGCTTACTCTTCTCACTACGCGACAGGCTGTAGATTTGCTCACGCCTTGATGATCTCCTGCAATGCGTAGAAATGAACCATTTGCATAGAAGTTTAGGGTCAACAAAAGTTGCTGGCTTGGTAATAGGCATTCATTCCTAAAATAAAATAAGACAATTGAATATCTTGTTCCTTCTTTTCCATTAAATTGCAGTGGTGAATTTATTGATTGTCACAAGGCTTTATCTCTCGCCATATAAATTCTAACTTATACAGAAACAAAAAAATATATTTACCTACCTATGGGTCGGATGTTTTATTGCGTCTTTAATTTCTTCAAGAAGATTCTCCACAGTTCTCGGCATCAACCGAAATCGACAAAAAAAATCATATTCGTCATACTCTTCAAAATAATCTGTGCGAGCCCTAAATGTTCGAGCCCTTCTAATCCTGATATTTTCTTCATCACTGCTGAATGCATTGATGTCATAATTATTCATTTTTACAAGAAACCCCTTAAAAACTACCCCGAATACGCACACAAAAAATAATGAGTAAAGCCAAATCAACAAATCTATCAACTCGGATGTCAGAATTCAATTTTTGAGGTTACATCTTTCACCAGTAGTAGTTAACTAATATATAAGGTTTGAGTTAAATATTTTGATACTTGACCAGTGGTTTGTTCTAAACCACACATTATGAAACAATTATAATGCGGGTTACCAGCGTCTTATGGTTACCTTTGGGTAACCGTAGTTTGTGAAACTGGGCGTAAGTGTAGCAAGGGTAACAATTTGCTGAGGGATAAAAAGACACCAGTCATTTGGTTTATATTATTCTATTTTATGCACTTAAAATAATATTCATAAGTGGTCCCTTTAGTTCCTGGCAAGAAGAAGTTTCCTGTTTTCAGGGACTAAACACTTTGCCCCTTAGGGAAAAGAACATAACACTTTAGACCCTGAAGTGCATAAAATAATATGAAAGCAAATTATTTGACAAAATGTTTGTGTGATATTAATTTTCAGTGCGTTTGAAATGTGGCATTACCTCTTTTGTTGTTTCAGGATTTATTGAGGTATTAGAAACCCGAAGGAAAAAACGATTTGCTGGGAAGAGATATGTAAGCTTCAATACAGAATTGATTCAGGAGAAGTTGGGTATTGTTTGCCTTCAGAACGAAAAATTCTTGAAAGAACATAATCTTAAAATGGAAAATTTAAAGAAAAGTTCATGAGAATCATGTCTCTGGATAAAACATTGTTAGTGTTCAGTTTTTTCATATCCTATGTAAATAAAAATCACTCAATCATAAAAATAGTTTGCATTTTGCTAAAATTGTTGGTATTACAAATTAGCATAATAGTTATTGATAAGGTCGTTCTGAGTCCTATTATTTTCCATTCTTGTCTCTTGTATATAGTTAGGTACATTAATATTATCAGCAAAATTAATAGCAGCTTCTTGAACTTCATTTACAGGAAGTAATGCTTCATTTTCATCACATGCTATATTATGAAGAATGGCAGTCGATACAATAACAGCTTGAACAGTATCTAAGTTACTTAACCTTATGCCCATAGCAAGTGCTGGCAACTTGCTCTTCCATATACGATATTTCCTTTCCACTACATTTCTGGTCCTTATCAATGATTCATTGAATAATGCTTCAGCTTTATTTCGAGTTTCACGGAGAGGGGTAATCAGATATGATTTTGTGGGGTAGCCACTATCTCCCACAAGTAAATTGTCACCAAAGTGACCTCTTTCAAAATTGTTACAGAGAATAGAATTTCTAAGAATATGGGAATCATGTGCTGAACATTGCCACCGAGCTTCAATATCTCTGAACTTTAAATCAGCAGCAGCAACTAATTATACATACACTGAAAGAAGAAAATTGTTTTCGATTTCTGAAAATCTGTGCATTTTCTCCCCCTGGTGACTGTATTTTCACAGTACTACAGTTTATTGCACCAATGCACCGTGGAAATCGTGCTATGTTATAGAATTATTATCTAACAAGTTCAATTTCATCACCTTCTGGCATTTTGACGTATCGTGGTATAGAAGAAGCAATCGCTTGACTAACTTTTCTGACAGTTCTTGATGCCGTTACTTTGCTCACACCTACATTCCTCCTACTTTTAAAAATTATCCATTGGCATAAAAATTTAAAGTCAGTAGCAACTGCTGACTAGCTGAAAGACACTCATTCCCGAAAAATATAAACATATAAACAAGTTCAATTTCGTGACAAGGTCGTAATTCAATTATATTTTACTGCTTTGCGTTAGTGTTTATAATGTGTGTCCACCATGTTCAGTTTACCATCAAGTTTACCTTTGAGTTGGATGTTCGATGAGGTGTTTAATCTCCTCTAGCAAGTTATCAACAGGTGTAGGCCTCAATCTAAATATACAGAAAAAAATCATACTCATCATATTCTTCAAAATAGTCAACTCTAGGCCTAAATATTCTAGGTCTACTTGCTTCTTCATCGCTGCTATAAGCATTTATGTTGTAATCCTCCATAATTCAATAAAAAACGTGAAGTAGAATATAAAAACGCCAAGAAATTAAACTAACCAAAAGAAGCCAATAGAAACAATAATTGGATTATTTTTGTTCACTGACCTAGGGTTTAACTCATACCGAATCTTTGAGTTAATTTAACTAGTGGTTAAATATACATACTGGAGTAAACTATCTATTCTTAAACTAATTTTTATCTCTAACTGTTAGTTATTATGTAACTAGTGAAACTGGGCCTAAACGTTCGTAGGTACTGAATTCCGGAGTATTTATACTTTTGGGTTAGGATTAAGTGAATAATGTTTTGTCATATCATATAAGTTTTGTGGTCATATGTATTAAAAATACGTGTCCTTAGGAAATATCAGTCAAGTCTTATAACGGTGCCAGATGTGTAAAAAGGCCTGAGCTGTTTTAGATTCCCTATAGAATGATCTTATAACTTTTAAGAATATGCGCACTATGAATTTATGGTGCGAAAATCGACTACAAATTTTCAACTGAGCACTTTTTACTCCTCTAGAGAAAATCGAAACAAAGCTTAGTAGCTTAGTAGCTTAGTAGCTTAGTAGAGGCCAATTTGGCAACATTGAAAGAAATTGTTACAACAACAAAAGACGATTCTGGATTCCGTCAAATATGTGGTCGTCTTACGAATCGAACGTTGTCAATACAAAACTAGGTAATATTTTATTAATTCGATTGGGGTTAAACAGATGAGGACCGCTGCGCTTGGCGCCCCTTGTCTTTCAAAAGGAAAAAGAAACGACCTTCACATTAAAACACTTAAGACAGAGAAACACCTGTTTTGACTAATTTTATTATTGACAACTTTGGCTTTGTTTGGAGTTTTAGCCGCTCCGCCGCTCTTGTCGTGTCCTGTGTGTTCCGTGATTTCTGTATTGACATTCCTCAATAATATGCCAGCTTCCTTTTGAAATATCTTTCAATTTATTACAAAAATTTCTGTTTTATTAATAATTTGATACTATTTTCTGGAACATCTTCATTTAAAATGGTTAGTCCAGGATCAAAACCAAACAACATGCTAAAGAAACCGCGAGTAAGAATGCTAAAATCGGTAAAGAAATCTTACTTCTCATTAGAGGAATGGAGTAAGTAATGGCGATTTCTTAAGTAAGTAGTAGAAATAGTATATTCTATAACAAGTATGGAATGGATAAATTTCGCACGAGCGAAAAGTGTGTAGGCCGAGCCGTAGGCGAGGTCTAAGGTTTCGCGAGGGCGGAAATGCCGTTCCATACGAGTTATAGACTATACTTTCTCTAACGCTGATAAAACTAATTTCTTGTTCTATATCGATTTCAATTTCAAAATAAAAGGTCTGGAATTCTGACAACAAATTCTCAATTATATTATCTGTCTAACTGACAAAATCATCAGGTAACAAAAATATATACAGTTCATTTGAAACTAAACTTTCTAAACTTAACATTCTCCCCGCTAGTAGTTTTCTAAACTTAACATTCTTCCAACTTAAGTCTACATACTTTCGAAACGGGTCTTCGTTTTACTTCGGTACGGGTCTGTACATCTACTACTCTTATTCTTTCGTCTCTTCCAGGAATAGCTGCTGTAATTTTTCCAAGTTTCCAGCGGTTTCTAGGCAGGTTATCTTCTACTACAACTACTATTTCGTTTTCTTTAATCGGATTTGTTTCGTCTGTCCATTTTGTACGTCGAGATAATGTGGGCAAATATTCTTTTACCCATCGCTTCCAAAAGGTATTAGACATTTGTTGACATTTTTGCCATTGCTTTTGATAATACCCATTATCAGGACAGTGGAAACAGTTGGCTTCGCTAGGAGAAGCTCCCAAAATAAAATGGTTCGGAGTAAGAGCTTCTGGGTCATTTGGGTCACTGGAGACGTAGGTAAGTGATCTGCTATTTACAATGTATTCAACTTCAGAGAAAAGTGTCAGAAGAAGTTCGTCGTTTAATTTCTGGTTAGTAAAAATGAATGAAAAGGTATTCTTAACTGATCTTATAAGCCGTTCCCAAGAGCCACCCATATGCGGTGCGCTAGGAGGTATGAATTTTCAATCGATTTGCCTATTTGACATGTTTTCGGCTACTGCCTTCTTATTCATATCTTCTACAGCTTTCTTTAACTCTTCTGCCGCAGCTCCAAAATTTGTACCATTATCAGAAAAAAATAACTTCTGGTGTTCCTCGTCTACCAATCAATCTTCTCAAGGCCATTATAGCAGAATCTGCATTTAATGAATGTGCTACTTCCAAGTGTATTGCTCTTATAGTCAAACATATAAATAAAACTTCCCATCTTTTCTCTTGTCTTCTTCCTACTGTCACTAGCATAGGTCCAAAATAGTCAACACCAGTATAAGTGAATGGTTTTACATTTGGAATTAATCTTTCTGGTGGCACTTGACCCATTAAAGGTATTACTGGTTTAGATTTCCTCAACTTACATTTGGAGCAGTTCTGAAAACATGTTTTTACTGCTTGTCTTCCATCAATAATCCAAAATTTTTGTCTAATTTTATTTAGTACTGTCTCTACTCCTTGATGGCCAAAAATTTCGTGATAATGGTGTATAAGAAGTTTCGTAAACCTATGTTTTGGATGTAGAATATAAGGATTCCTGGCGGTTAGGCTCATAAAATTTGCAAAATTTGGTCGTCCTTCAAGAACTAAAAGATCGTTGTTTAATATAGGTGTCAACTTCTTGAGTCTACTTTGTCGTTTTAATTTTCTATTTTTTCTTATACTTTCAATGTCTTCTAAAAAACTTTCCTTCTGACTCTGTGTAATCCAAAATATTTCTGCATATTGAATTTCTTGTCGTGTTAAAGTGTCTTCTACATTCCTTGCTGTGTCTATTACTTTATTTATTTTGTTCTGTACTTTTTTAATAAATCGGAACTCCCAGGCTGTTAGTCTGATCAATTTGTCGAAATCTGAAAATGTTTCTATGTTTGGTAAACCATAATTTAATAAAAACGTAACCATGACTGCTTCTTTTTGATCTTCACTGTCTTCAATTTTTAAACTTGATATTTTTGCCTCCGGCCAGTGTGATTTGTCATCAGTATATAAAAAGTTTGGACCGTGCAGCCAAAAATTGATAATATTATTGATATTGCAAACTTCATTTGATCTGGTAGCAAGATCTGCAGGATTTTGATGAGAAGGTACCCATTTCCAATCAGCGACATTAGTATTTTCTTGTATTTATCCGATTCTATGAGATTCAAACTGGCCTAAGCTCTTGCCATTTCCTCTTAGCCAATGCATCACAGTTGTTGAGTCTGTCCATAGGTAACTTTGGGTAATTTTTATTTCCAATTGTTTCTTTAAGGAAACAAAAATCCTACTTCCCATTACAGCAGCCTGCAATTCTAAACGGGGAATAAAAAGTGGTTTAATTGGTGTAACTTTAGCCTTGGCAAAAATAAGGGATCCGTAAATGTCATTCTTTGTGAATGTAAGCAAGTACGCTGCTACCGCACAAGCTTGTTTACTTGCATCACAAAATATATGGATTTCTATTCTCTCTGTTTCGGTCATTCTAACTGGTGAATAGCATCTAGGAATCTTTAAACTGGAAATCATTGCATTCAAATTATTTAACCATTGTTGCCATGATATATAAAGGTCTTCATCAATTTTTTCATCCCATCCAATGCCTTTTCGCCATATGTCTTGTAATAATATTCGTTCGTGAATTGTGAAGATTGAAATAAGACCAAGTGGGTCAAATATTGACATGACATTGCTTAAAACTTGTCTCTTGGTGGGTCTATAATCGGTATTAAAAAATATGGGTTCAAGTTTTACGCGAAAATTAAAGCTGTCATCTTTTGCATCCCACCATAAACCAAGAACTCTTTGAAGGTCAGCATGACAGTCTAAATTTAAATCTTTACAAAAATCGGCATTTTCTGATAATTTTTTCATTACTTCTTCGGTATTAGAGATCCAGTTTACCAAGTCAAAACCTCCTAGTTTTTGAATTCTTCTAACTTCAGATATTATTTCTAGTGCTTCGTCAAATTTGTCTTTGCAGTCTAAATAGTCGTCAACATAGTGTTTTCAACAATATCACTTAAAATTTCGTCATTTGTTGTTTGTTGCCTTGCGTTCAAATTTTTTATGAATTGAGCACAAGCAGGGGAACACGTTGCTCCGAAAGTCATAACCTGCATTTCATAAACGTCAACTGGTCTTGTGGTATCACCTTCTCTCCATAGAATTATCTGTGCTTATTAATCTTCAGGTCTGATTCGAATTTGATAAAACATTTGACGTATATCAGCGCAAAATGCTATTTGTCTTTGTCGAAATTTGATTAAAACTCCAGTTAGTGCCTGCAATAGATCTGGGCCGGGTAATAGGTGGTCATGTAGGCTGTATCCGTGGGATTTTGCGGCTGCATCCATCACTAACCTTAGCTTTGGTTTGTTGTGTGTGGAAACTCCAAAATGTGGCAGGTACCAACATCGGGGACCTTCTACTGCGGCTTCTTCTTTTGAAAGTTTTTTCATATATCCTTTCTCGACGTAACTTTTAATTTTCTTGCAGTAATCTTCTTTGTATTTTTCGTCTTTTTTCATTTTTTTCTCTATACAAGCAAGTCTTTGAAAGGCGACTGTTTTACTATCAGGCAGTTTAACTTTCTCGTCTTTCCACAGGAGTCCTATCTCAAAACGATCTCCTACCCTTTTAGCAGTTTTTTCTAAGATTTCTAGAGCTGTTGTATCCGATTTACTCGATATCTTTCCGAATGACTCTATAGTAAATGAATTTTGAACTAGGTCATGAAGCTTGTCATAACTCTCTTGATGGCATATATGGAAGGTAAACTCATTTCTGTGGCATAAGGTACTTTCAGCTCGTCCATGAACAATCCATCCTAAAGTGGTTTTCGTCGCTATCGGTGAATCTAAAGGACCTTCGCAGACTTTGCGAGCTACAGTTAAATGAATATTATCTTGTCCAATTAATATCGTCGGCTTTATGATGAAAAGGCGTATCTCAATATTTGGCCAAAATGAGTTTTGTCTATTTTTAAACCCGTGATAGCTCATATTTTGTTGTTACGAAGGGGCGTACCTCAAAGTCAAACCGTTTGTATTGTACAGACAAAAAAAAAAGCCCTATCTCAAATACTGCAACATTTTATTATGACAAATAGGCGTACCTCAAGTTACGCCTATTAGTCATATTCTTTTTTTAACCAGGCAGCATGTTTCTCGACATAGGCCCTTGCGGTCTAATCTGCTAATCAGTACATTTGGCGTCACTGCAATATTTATACAGACGCCTAATTAATACTTAATACTATGCGTTCCAAATCAGTCGGCCGTTAGCACTGGCAAGGAGTGTGCGTGCGTGCGTAAGTCGTTTTCGTGTCATTTTACACGTGTTACGAGTGTACTGAGAATAATAAAACCGTAAGGTAAGGAAGAGATTTAATATTATTACATTTAGAAAGTTTATTTTGTATATCTTTTTTAGATATCTACCTTTAAAATGGATGTGCTGGTCAAGTGGAAGGATCAAACTTTGAACTGTGTTGATACTAGCCTATTAAAAACTATTAAAAAAAATAATGAATTTAAAGTGGGAACTCGAGTCAAAATGCTTTTTGGTAAGAAGTGGTATTATGGTAAGATCATTATGGTCGAAAAGAAATTCACACTTACAACGAATGACTTCGATTCATCAGATGACGAACCGCTTTGCAAGAAACTTCTTCAGAAAATTCAAGTTAATGGCTCGCCCACTGTTGCCAAGAGTATCGGACAAACTACAGGCGAATATTTAAAAAATTCTATTCAATTAGTAAATAAGGACAAAAATTCTGATGACGACGTACCGATGGTTGAGTTATTAGATAAGTCAGTTTTTGACAAAAGTTATGCAGTTGGCGAAGCTACTGAAAAATCCACTAAAGAACCTAATTTGGAGTTGGTGAAGGAAGCTACAGAAACGTTAAAAAAAAAGGTTAATTATGATATAAGTGACGATGAGCCGTATGCCAATATAGACTTGAGTGATATTGATGATCCGACCTATATACAAACATGTGAAGTCCCTCGATGTAAAAAAGAAGTGTTTAGTTCGTGTGTCCGTTGTTACATACTTATGTGTTGGGATCATTTTAAGGAGGAATATGAAACCTGTGACTGGCATCGCAATAAGGATCGTGATGATGATTTAGCAGTAGTAAATGTGCGCGTTAAAAGAAATGTTAAAAATAATAACAAAACAGAAAAGGTAATTCCTGAACAGTTTATAGTAGAAGGTGCTCCGAGGGAATATAATAAAGAGGAAACTGTTAAGGTAAATAAAAAAAAAAATGCTAAAAACTTACGAAACAGTGGCCAAGAGTACGTTTCCGTCCACAGTAACAAATTATTGAATAAGCGGACTCTAGGCCCAAAGTGTAATTCAGCATGGTGCCAGAAAGGTGGCAGAGACTGTAAAAAATTTACAGAAGAAATAAGACAAGGTATTTTAAACGATTTTTACAAACTTTGCGACGTACAATTGCAGCGCGAATATATCGCCCGTTTTACACAACAAAAACAAAAGAATTCTAGTACCACAGAGAACACTTCGCGACGTGTAAATACGAATTTATTTTATCTTCCATTCGAAGGTGAGAAAATCCAAGTTTGCCGAAAAATATTCATGAATACACTTAGTATAAGCGAAAAGGTATTACGCACCACATTTAAGAAAATAGAAATTACCGGGGTAGTTGACAAAGATCACCGTGGTGGCCGCGTTCAGTCAGCAATTTTAAAAGATAAAACATTAAGAGATATTATAACTAACCAAATAAACCGTTTTTCCCGTCTCGAGTCGCATTATTGCCGTAAGGACAGTTCCCGCGAATATTTGCATGGTGACTTATCCCTAATGAAAATGTACAACATGTTGTTAAATGAATTGGGACCTAGCATAGAAAAACCTTCTTTCTCATTATATCGGGTAATTTTCAAGAGTATGAATATATCCTTCCACCGACCAAAAAAAGATCAGTGTGGATTGTGTCGAACGTACCATGAAGGATTTGCGGACGAAAAAATAAAGTTAATAGATAATTATGAAAAGCATACCAAGGAAAAAGAAGCAGTGCGGAAGATAAAACAAAATTACAAAACTTCTGCTCAAGCAGATTCTAAATTATTCTGCGGTTGTTTTGATCTTCAGCAAGTAATATCTCTCCCTATATCAAACGATAGTGCCGTATACTACAAAAGAAGGTTTTCAGTATATAATTTTACCGTGTACGATCTTGCCTCCAAAGACTGCTTTTGTTTTACGTGGCACGAATGTGTTAGTGCAAGAGGATCTTCCGAAATTGCAACTGCTGTTGTTAGGGTTTTGCAAAAGTACGACGAAGAAAAAAGTATAAATTCCGCCCATTTATTTGCTGATGGTTGTCCAGGGCAAAATAAAAATTCCATTATGGCCGCCGCCCTTCTATACACGGTTGCCAAGTCAAAAAATTTAAAAGAAATCAGTCTTCGTTTTTTTGCTACGAATCATGGCCAAAGTGAAGGGGACTCGGCACATAGTGCAATTTCATATGCCCTAAAAAAGACAGGCGAACTGTTTACTCCGAACCAGCTCGTACCTGTATTCCGCCTAGCAAGGCAAAAGCATCCTTATCAAGTATTTTCTTTAAACTTCGACGATTTTTCGGATTACAAAAAATTTTCCGAAGACGTACGACTAAGGTCACTTAAAACCATTGATGATGATGGAAAATCTTTTAAGTGGCCCGAAATATACGAGATTTTAGTAAAAAATGAAAGCCTTGATAAGATGTTCTTTAAAACCAGCCACTTGGGTGAATATAGGACAATAACTTTAAAACGGCAATTAGTACCTTCCATGCCTCTTTTTAAATTAAATAATGGCCCAAAACGAATTTCACTAGTAAAATACCAAGACCTACTATCGCTTTGCTCTGGTGACAAACCTGTAATCAGATCACCAGAGGACATTCTATTTTTTAAATCTTTGCCGCACTTCACAGAATAACTAAAAATATTGTAATATTAATCTTCTTTATTGTTTGTTCTTCCTTGTTGATGTTATATTAAAATATTATTTTCTTACAAAGTCTAAACATTTATTTTGTTGCCTATTTTGTGTTGAGTAATAAATGAGTTAATACGGATCTTTGTCCCAAAAACCATTTTTGATTTTTGTTTACTTTAGATAAAGTCTTATTTTGTAAATTAAAGATATTCGCATTGGTAAACTTGCCGAATTGTTAATTACTTGTTCGTTGACTTTAAGTTACTTAATTAGATTAGTGTAAAAATAACAATGTGTAAACTTTTATTTTAAAATAATAAAAAGTTCTTACTATTATTACCTACCCAGCTACTCACTTTAATCTTTTTTGTATTTATTTTCTTGATTTTTTGTATGTTTAGTTTATAAGTACCTACGTTGTAGTAAAATAACAATACTAATAAACGTTTTTTCAGTTAAATAGCACCTTATTAGTACTTTCTGATTGATACTATTAGGGCGTATCTATTCCATACCAATTATTAATATTATGACAAAAGGGCGTATCTGAATAAATAATTAATATTACTAATATTTAGAGTATATACATCAAATAAGTAACATAGGGTTCTAGTTTTACTTCAACTCCAACATATCGCTCCAAAAAAACCTCAAAAAAACTTAAAACTTAGTGCCAGCCTCAAATAAAAAGTCGTCATTTTTTTAAAATTGCTCTCCTGTAAAGTTGTAAATATTGAGTTACGTCTTTACGTCTTTTCGTCATAAAGCCGACGATATCATCGGTCTTTGTTTAATTTCAGTAAACGGAATATCGGTCAAATGTGAATAACTTCTCATTTTGTCCGCATATATGTGCTGGGTAATGCCAGATTATTTATAGATCGCACACCAGTCATTTTAGTGATGCGAGCATTTCTGTGAATTCCAGATATATTTATGTCGAATCATCTCGAATTTGTATGCGTCGATTTCATGTAGCGATCAGCTAAAGAACTAGCCATCAGAGTGACTGTTGCAGCTTCGTCGCATAAAGCAACAGTTTCTATTGTTTCACTGGGTCCATGAAGCAATACGTTCACCATCCTCAACAGTACATTTTTGGAGCCTTGACCCATTGCTAAAAGCGTCTCACGAACATTACTTACATTTTGCTTAATTTCTTCAGGTTTGTCTTTATGTAGAAGTTTATTATGTCCTTGTTTGCATCCGTTAATATTGCAAATTTTCCTATGTTGGCATTTGCTTGTTTGGTGTCTACTTTTAAAACAAGAAAAACAAAGTTTTCGGTCAGTAATAAACTTCCATCGTGAGTCTATATCTTCTTTTTCAAATTTTCGACACTTTTCAATTTTATGGCCATTTTCTTGACAAAATGTACATTTTTCTTCTTTTTCTCGTGTCGTATATGCAAATTCCTTTGGCTTTAACCTATATCTGTTGTTCGGTGGGATAACAAAGCTTGCTTCATTTGAAAGTTCCAGCAACCAATCTGCAAATACTGCTAAGTCTGCATTTCTGTTTTTCATTATAAATTCTCCCCAGCGAAATTTTAGTGATTCAGGCAATTTTTGTACGTCTTAAGTCTTTTAAAAGTTGTGGGTTTTGAAGATGACTTATACAATTTAGGGATTTGATTGTCGAAACTAAGCAAGAAATTTGGTTTGAAAATTTAATCATACCTTCATAATCATTTTCTCTTACAGGATGTGCCATTGTAACTTTATACATAATTGTTTCTATAAGTTGATCTGGTCTTCCAAAGCGCATTTCCAAAGTTTTAATCACTGTAACTAAACTATGTGGTGAAATTAACATTCCAATTACTGCACTTCTAGCGTCACCGCGTAGGCATTTCTGAAGCTTAATCATTTACTTTTCATTTATATATTTGCATGCTGTAGAAATTCTAGTAAAATGTGAAATAAACAATGGCCAATCAGCAGAATTTCCGTTGAAAATGGGAAAATCTCGTTCTAGATATCGCCTTGAATCTGGTTCTTCATTTTTCTTAATGTTTACAACATTGGCTAAGGTTTCACATAGTATTTCAATGTCTGTTTTGTCTTTTTGTCGTACATTTATTTCTTTTGATTCAAATTGGTTTGGTTCACAATTTTCATTACTAAATTTTTCTGGTAAATCTTTAACCCAATTTTGAATTTTATCGGTGTATGTTGTATATGTCGAAACACTATCAAAATTTTTGTCCGACTTTTTACTCTGTGTATAATTTAATTCACTTACTACTTCAGCTTCACGTAGTTGCTTTTCATTTCTAAGACGTGTAGTTTTTGTTTTAGAACTTCTTCCATTACACCTTGTTTTTGTTTAAGAACTTCTTCCATTACACTTTGTTTCTTCTGTTCAATTTCTAATGCGATTTTCTTTCTCTCAATGTCAGCTATGCTTTTGGATGACTTAGAAATTCTCGTATATTCCGAACGTAAATCTTTACTCACAGTATTCTTTCCTTCAGGCTCTCCAGCAGGTGTTGTCGAAGGTACAGCTGTCAAAGGTCTGGTCAAATTGTCATTATTATTACTTTTTCTAGCTGCATTACTTCTAGTCTCACTTCTGGATACTCTATAGTCGTCATCTACACTTACTTTTGGTATGTCTGTATTTACCTTGCGCTTAGAGGTAAGTTCTGGCCAAACAAAATTAGGATCTAGGTGTCTTACACCTGTCTGTCGTCTACCTGAACTTTCCATTAAAGCTGACTTTTTTTTTCTCTCAGATTGTTTTCTTAGTGGACTGTAGTCTTTTCCAACAGGCTTTTTCTTAGTCTTTCGAAGGACCAATGATAAAACTAATTTCTTGTTCTATATCGATTTCAATTTCAAAATAAAAGGTCTGGAATTCTGACAACAAATTCTCAATTATATTATCTGTCTAACTGACAAAATCATCAGGTAATAAAAACATATACAGTTCATTTGAAACTAAACTTTCTAAACTTAACAAACGCTATTGGAGAAAAAATAATTTATTATATTATAAAATCAATATTTTGTAATTAAACTAACCTACCTTGAATAGTCAAGCGCTGTCAAAGTCGAATTTATAACCTGACAGCCTAAAATAAGTAATCCAAGGCTATCATGATCTTCAAAATAATTTGGTTTCCCCATGCAATTTAGATGGCCGAATTGAAAATCTAGTTGGCTTTGACTAGGTGATACAGAATAATTCCATTCTGTACTAGTGTGTTAGAATAAAGCCATTCTATAACACTTTTTTAGTTAAGAATATGTTGTTTCTAAAATAGTGTTAGAGAATAGTAGATTCTAACCGAGTAGCAGACTACATTTTCTCCACGACCAAAAAGTACGAATAAAAACAAATAAAATCTGTACAAAGCAATTAAGTTATTTATTCGCAATATTCGTAATTTCAGGTGGAGTATTATCCAGTTCCATATCTGATTCATCCGATTTTTCACTCATTTTTTGACTTGCACTAAAATTTGTCTGAAAATAATTATTACAACGCGGCCATTTTTATCTGACACTGACAGTTTCGAAATTCATGGCAACCTATGTCGTTTAGATCAATTACAGAATATTCATTCCGTATCTTGTTATGGAATGAAAATACACGCAAAACGCATAAGAAGCAAGTGTTTCAGAATAAATATTGCAACTCAAGAGCGAGAATTTTTACATTCTATTATCAAAAATGATTTTGGAATTATTGCATTCAGTAATGGTCGTGGAGAAAATATTTTCCCCCACCACTATTTTAGAAGCAACGTATTCTTAATCAAAAAAGTGGTATATAATGGCTTCATTCTGTATCACCTAGTCAAAGCCAACTAAATTTTCAATTTGGCCATCTAAATTGCATGGGGAAACCAAATTATTTTGAAGATCATGACAGCCTTGGATTACTTATTTCACGCTGTCAGGTTGCATTCGACTCTGACAGCGCTTGATTTTACAAGGAAGGTAAGTTTTATTACAAAGTATATTATAACATAATAAACTAATATTTGTATGCAAGTAACACTGATTATAATTAATGTTTTTAGGAACTATGTCGAGCTTTTCTTGAGAGTACACCGCCAGAAATGAGAAAAATAGCAAATGAAATGGTCGACAACTTATTACCTATGAAATCAAAGGGAAAGTATGAATTGGAGTATACGAAGTTTATGAATTGGCGTTTTAAAAAACTATTTCTTCATTTTCAGAAAATGTTGTATTAGCTTATTTTAAATATTCACCTAAAATGTTTAAATCATCCACACTCTGAAAAATATATTCTATGCTACGAACTGTTATAAACCTTAAGCATAATGTTAATTTAGCCAGTTATGCAAAACTACGATCATTTTTGAAGAGTGTTGTGAAACTAGTCACAACACTTAATATTTTTTAATTAAACCGAAAGAATTAGGTACCTGTATATGAAACGCCCCTGCACTTAAACGCTGATAGCATGGTTTTAGGTGCTCGGTACGGTGGATAAAACGATTGTCCTATCAAGGGTAATGCAATTGTATGAATCTTACTCCCTCTTATTTGTTTTGTTCTTCTACTTTGCCACAAAAAGATCAGCGCCAGAGAAGCCGCTGGCTCCCCTGTCACGCTCTTTTATTTTACAACAAAAAATCTCGCTCACTCATTGGTCAGGACTCGGCGTCTAGTATAATTTATGAATGATTAGCGTCATCATAGGTTCGTGCAGTAGAAAACGGCATCTTCTCCGGCGCTAAAACAGGTAAAATGTGTCGTTCCAATAGATTTTTAATTGAACAGAAGGGTTTTGTCTATCGATGCAAATGGTCACTCGCGTTCTTCGCGTTGGAAAGTTTTGGGACATACCAAGCTATTGGTTAATCGTGTAATAATTGTTTTATGTAAAAAGGTGTTCGCAATCTATAAATTTGTTGCGTATAAAACAAAAAGTTCCTTCCTCAAATATTCTGTCGGCATTTTTGTAAAACATTAAATTGTGCTTTTATGTTGAGACTGTCAACGGAAGTTTATTTTAACTCAAAAATCGAGTTGAAAACCTGTTTCCACGCTTGATATTTAAGAGTGGAGCAAGAAGTTGGGTGGTTCCTGTACCTACTCATGGAATGAGTGAAGCTAGTTGTAAGAAGTAAAAAGGTAGGATCCAGCTAGTTTGTTATTAAGCAGTTTATGCCGGCAGTTTAATGATTTAATGATGTTGATCATGGTTAAACATGCAGCCATACTGTGTAAACTTTTTTTAACGTCAAGTATGAATATCTACTTCATAAACTTTTTCCTTATACCTTTGTATTTATGAACTTTAATAAAGTGACAAAGGCTAATAAATTTAATTCTTGTGTTATGAAAAAAACAAAGACTAAAGTTTCTGTTTTCTGTACTTATGCTATATTTCTATATGTTTTAGTATTAAGATTTGTATGTGAACTTATTAATTTCCACTGCTTTGAATTTTGTGTTCACACTTTATAATTTATGTTCGAAAGAAATATATAGTGTTTATTCGTTTCATATGTGTAAAAGAAATTATTTTGTTTATCCTTCAGAATCCTACCACATATTAGTTACAGTTCATTTTTGACTGTTTATTTTTAAGTAAATGGTCACCGCAAATTTGTAGTTGAAAGGCTGACAAGAAAAGGTTTTGCAACTACATTGTTTACTTTTTAGGCTGTTTTGATCGTTAGAATTATGGGCGCTTGCAGAAAAGATTAAATGTACCAGATCAAATTACAACACGTGAATGATCTAGGAAAAACTGTGTTGATAATTGTGCCAGAGTCCAAAACTAAAGTGTCCAGAAAGGTTACGATAACTGGGGAGTATTATAATATTTTCAAAAAATATTCGAGACTTCGTCCATCAGATGCAGATATAAATAATTTATTTGTAAATTATCAGAAAGGTTGATGCACCAAACAGGTAACGGGCAAAAACAAATTAGCTAAAATGCCGGAACAAGTTGTCAAATATTTCAATTTAGCAGAATCTCATACGTTTTGGTCACTGTTTTCGTCGTACATCGGCAACAGTACTTGTCGATGGAGGCGGCGATTTAACCGATCTTAAAAGACACGGGAGTTGGAAATCTTCGCAAGTAGCCGAAGGGTACATCGAAAATTCTGTAGAAAATAGAATAAAAATTTCCAAGCAAATCATAAATCACGTCAAAAATATTAATCAAACAGCCCAAAGTTCAACATTACATAACATTAACTGGCAGTCATATCCCACAGTAAGTTCGACAGCAGAAGATGGACAGAACGTGTCTAAGATATATTTCCAAAATTGTTTAAATATAAACACTATTTCTATTACAATGATTAATAATAATACCAAAGTACCTAATCCTAAAAATAAAATGGTTAAAATACAATTATTTAAACATTATTTGTAATGAACAAAAAAATGTATTCCTATTTTTTTTTCTCTAAAATAGTGTTAGAGAAAGTATTGTCTATAACTCGTATGGAATGGCATTTCCTACTTGTTATAGAATATACTATTGCTAATTTGGTTTCATAAAAAAGCTGTTTCGATATCGTTTTCAGTATCGTAATGAACTTTTTATGAAACAGTTTTCTTTATGTTTCTAAGGTTGGTAATGATGTTCACAAATGTTTTATTTTGCTGTCGTGTATGTTTGGTTGCATTAATGGAGATGAGTTAAAAAAATATCAAATAATCTTACAAATTTACTATACTATAAAACATAGAACTATAAAATTCACCGCAATTTTCCTTAACTTTGGGGGAGTTAAGCTAAAGTCATCTTGCTCCATATTTTAAAAGTATGTAGGTATGTTAGAAAAATTAGACAACTTCGTGACCAAATAGCTGACACAGAAATAATAGTTATTTATTATACAAGAGAAAAAAGTATTAGATTTTAGCTCAAGCGGAGGGAGAAAAAAAACCGAGAGCTAAAATCTAATATTTTTTCCGTGTATAATACACAATTTTTTTCTGTGTCGGGAAAAACGACGATTTAATATTGAAAAAACATATTATTACAATATATTAAAGTCATAAAATTATCGATGTAAAATTTGAATTTTTAAACTAGTAAGCTGTTTTACTTATAGCGAAAATAAGACCTGCGTTGCCAAGGAAACCTTTAAAATAATCAAGTATCTGTTAATTTAATTCTGTGATTTAATTTAAAAATTAGGAACTTAGTCGTTGTTTAGTAGTTATTTTGAATAATATAAAGTTAAAAATGTCTGATTCCGAGTTTTCTCTGACTACACCGGAATTAGTAGAAGCAGCGAAAGTAGCGTCACTCAAATTATTGCCAGCTAAATCGCGAAAAATTTACGGAACCGCGTATTCAAGGTTTATGGAATGAAAGATAAAAAAGACATGCAGTTCTTTGTCGGAGACGGTGTTATTGGCCTATTTTTCGGAACTGGCACAACAACAAAAGCCATCAACAGTGTGGTCGAGTTATTCAATGATTAAAAGTATGTTACAATCCAATAATAATGTAGATATTTCAAACTAATTACATTTCTGAAACAAAATGGGAAAAGTTACACGCCCAAGAAACATGCGATTTTTACGAGTACAGATATTAGTGATTTTCTAAATGATGCTCCCGATGAAGTTTATTAAATGGCCAAGGTTGCTGTTTTATTTGCGATTGCAGGAGCTTGTCGAATTTGTGAAATCAGCCAGGTAACATTAGATGATATTGAAGATTCGAGAACGTTATTAATTGTGAAAATTAAGCAAACAAAGAATGATGTAAACAGGAGATTTGTAGTTACTGAAAAATATATTAAATTTTACCGAATGTACATAGCCCTTCGTCCAACGGCAGCAAAGGATCGTCACCCATTTTATGCATATCACAATGGAAAATGGATCAATCAGGTTGTGGGTAAAAATCAGTTTTATAAGGTACCTCAAGCAGTAGCTAATTTTCTTCAACTTAAAAATGTTAACTTATATACGGGTCATTCATTTTGAAGATCGTCTGCTACACTTTTAGTTAAATCTGGGGGAGACTTGATGACACTAAAGAAACATGGCGGTTTGAAGTCATCAACGGTCGCTGAAGGGGTATGTTGATGAATCGGTAGCACACAGGACGGAAATAGCTAATAAAGTGTTTAGAACGTGTAGCAGTGCTGAAATAACATCCGATTTGCGACCAGGCACGTCAACGGCAGTTGTGTCCATGGCAGAAAAAAATATAATTTCAACACTAGAAAATTCGACTATTGTACCGAATAGTGAAAGGAACATGTTATTCATGCAATGTACATTTAATGATTGTACTTTTGATATTAAGAAAATGTAACTTTTTGTATAATAAAATATTCTACAATTAATTATCTACCTTTACTTATGTGCATATATATCCGGGAAAAAAGTAATTTCATAAAAAGTGTCATTTTGTTACCTGTCAATAGAGATAAAATGTCAAACTTTTTTCCCGTCACAGAAAAAAATTATTTCTTGATTTCAAGGCTACTATGATAAATAATTTGATTGTATTACCAACATAAAATTTAGGCCTAAACATATTGAAAATTTTTATATTTTATTTTCTTTTTAGATATGGATTTATTTATTAAAATAAATGCCAAAATTGAAAAAATGGTATAGAGCACACGTATAATAAAGCTATTAGCGCACTTGTCTGCTATAAAACTCGCCGCAAGCGGCTCGTTTTCTAACATGGACGCGTGCGCTAAAATGAGTTTTATAAAACTTGTACAGTTGTATTCATAAAAAAAGCGTACACGAATTAGAATGAGAGGAAACCTTAACCATATTTGCATAAAACCGACTTGTCGCATGTTAAAGGTTATTAAAAATGCAAAGCATTGGCGTTGGACGTTAGTTGAATAAAATAACAAAAATTAATTTTTGTATTTTATAATATATTTTAACAGTTTTATAAAAATTACAATAGAAACAAAAAACGTTTAGCAAGAATAAATAAAGTCTATAATTTGGTCATATATCCCTGTTTTTCTATTACTTGAGCCAGTCTATCCGGAATTGACTGAATTATATTTGATACAATATTTGGATCAAGCTCTTCCCAGCACGCATGTATTATTTCCCGTAAATTTTCTAAATTTTGTGGCCTAAAATTTCGATTATATTTTTTTTACGATTATACCACAAAATATTTTCGATTGAATTTATATCGGGACTATAAGCGACCCAAGGCAGCACTTCCACATTATGGGTTTGAAACCAATGGGTTACAGCATTGGCAGTGTGGACTGGAGAATTATCTTGTTGAAATATGAAAGTATTATTGGAATATATTTGCTCAGCAGATGGTAACAATATGTTTTCTAAAATGTTAATGTAATTTCCGGCATTAAATCTTCCCTATATTCGCCAGCAAACACCAGGTCCATAAACACTTATCCAGCCTCATACATTTACAGAGAAACGCCCATGTCTAGAAGTGAGGGGGTTAGTATATCGCTCTTCAAGTCTGGTATTGTTTGGACGGTACACACGAATTTGTCCATTATAAGTCGACTGGAACGTCTTTTCATTAGTAAAAATTACCCTGTTCCAAAATTGAGGATTGCGGTATATATAATTTAAAGCAAAAATAATTCTTGATTGTCGCTGTTCTTCAGTAAGAAACATTTTTTCGCAGCTGGGCGACATTTTAGTTCAGATTCCTTGACTCTCCTGCTAGCGGTAGGTTGGGAGGCAGGAAATGCTGTATCAATAACAGCATCCCTTGCAGTTGCAAATAGATTATTTCTTAAATATCCCAAAAAAACAGCATCCTGTTTAGGGTTGGAACATTTGGGACGACCTGAACCAATTTTCCTCTTTAGAGATTCTTCTTGTTCCCAGCGTTGCTTAATTTTCAATATAGTTTTTTTATTTCTATTATACAACTGCGCTACAGCACGGATTGACCAACCTTCAAATGCAGTTTCAAAATTAATTACACCGACGCTACTGCTTTGCATTTTTGATAATCTATGACGTGTGATAACCTCCAATAAACAATCATTTAGACAAGCCGGTTTTACGCAAATATGACAAAACTTACCTCTCATTCTACTTCTTGTACGCTTTTTTAATGAATACAACTGTACATATAAGTTGTGAATATGTACGAGGTATACAAGTAGGAAATGACATTTTAAACGAGTTATAGACAATACTTTCTCTAACACTATTTTAGAGAGAAAAAAAATAGAAATACATTTTTTTGTTTATTACAAATAATGTTTTAATAACTGTATTTTTAACCATTTTATTATTAGGATTAGGTACTGTTGGTATTACTATTTATTGTAATAGAAATAGTGTTTATATTTGAACAATTTTGAAAATATATCTTAAATTAAATTACTATTAAAAAAAAAATCTAAAATTATCCCTGTGGCTGGACGTATTTAACCTCTTTATAACGTTTATATTAGGAATTATCAGCGACGGCTTAACATTTTAACTATCCGCCACATTTATATATGGGATATCATATTCCATTTAGAAAAATAGTTATTTTTCCCCTAATAAAGCAATATATACGAGTACTACGATTGTGGCCATAACTTACAGACAAGTATAAATTGGTGTTCACGAAAAATTACTAAAAATATATCAGAAACTCGATGCCTTAGTAGAATTGGTGATTTAATGGTTTGGTTATAACAGCGTCGGCTAATATGTGTAGCAGTGATGTGAAATGTTATCTAAATTGGGTTGCGATTATAGGGGAGAAATTCGGCAGGCTGACTTTATACGGCTTACATTAGTTTAACAACTTACATTAATAATAGGATCTAATAGGTTCAGATACCTTTAGGGCGATAGATGTTCTGTCTCTGCCAATTTCCGACGTAATTTTATTTTCTAAGCATCGACTTGTCAAGAAAGGAGTGTACATAGAAGATGTGAATATGTACGAGGTTTACAGCCTTACTTTCCCTTTACTATTTTTAATTTTTGAACCACAGGAAAAAAATTGAAAATGTATTCCAGAAGATTAACAGTTAATTCATTTTAATTTGTTGTTAAAGATGTGAAAACCATAATCCATGTATAAATGTGTATATATTGTCTTTACAAGGTCTGTACAATATGTTAGCACAAATACCTAATGCTAAAATATGCAGAACTTATCTTACTTTAAAAGTTAATAGTTTTCGAAAGGTTATTATTAGCTTTGTTCGTGGAGACTAGTTCCTAGACCATGACAAGTTCTTGACAAGTGCGCACGCGCTTTACCATTATTAGCGCTCGCGGTGGGGAAAATCACGAAGTTTGACAATAAATTAGACATTCGCGGTGATACAACAGCAAGTTCATGACCAGTCAAAATGGTTCGAGAATAATAGCAGGGATTATTTATTATACGCGTATGTGCAATGAGACATCGGTTGCAAATTGTCGTTTGAATTTTGATTTTGAGCGGGTTTTGTTTTACGATGACATTCTATAGAGTTCAATTTTAATTTTATCTGGTACAGGCTTTGTAAAAGGTAAATTTTAAAAAGGATATGTATTTGTGGAAATTTTGTTCATTGCATTTTTTTAGATGAGTGGTCACTTCAGTTCAAATGACGTAGAGCTTGAAGAAATTGCACACTTGATAGAGGCGCCTAAAAACAGCAACTGTTTTGAAGAAACTGTTTCTCAGTACGATAACGCTCAGTACTTGGAACATCTCCGTATAAATAGAGAAAAGACGGCAGATTTAGTTGAACTGTTTCAAAATTCTGAATACTTTTATTATCAAGAAGGGGTCTCGCCGAGAATATCAGCATTAAAATGTATATTTTGTATGTCTTTGGTTTGCTGGACATGAATCGGTTGGTTTTCAAGATGTAGCCGATAGGTTTAACATTACGAGGATTTCCTTACATAAAGGTTTATACCTTTGGGTAAGCTGTGTGTGTTACAAAGAATAAATTTCTTTTAAGTAATTTATCTCAAGAAGTAACTGTCTGATAAAAATAGTAAGACCTTAGGTAGGGAGTTACCTTTTAGCACTATTAAGAGCGCGTTGACGCTTGACATCTGACGTATGTCCGTGTGCACTGAAAATAAGAGGTGATAATAAAATATTAGATTTTCTTAAACTCCTGCATTCCTTTATTATGATCTCTCCGAGTATTATAGATGAATCTACAAAGGTTATGTATTTCTTTTTTCAAGACCCACGATACTTACTTTGCCTCCAAGATGCCCAATTGATTTTATTCTTGGTGACAGTGGTTATCCCTGCTTGCCACACCTATTAACACCATTTGGCTAACTTAACAGAAGATAAAGAGCACTGCTATGGGAGATTAAAGCAAAAATTTAGGCAACTGTACCATTTGAAATTGCGTAGCATTGGAGATATGGTTCCCTTTATTAGAGCCTGTGCTGTACTTCATAATATTCCTCAGAAACAACTCACCACGAAGAACTTAACAGAGATGGAGGACCTGAGGAACGGCCCAATGCAAGAAGGCAAGTGGTTTATGATGAAAATCAAGATAATAATTTTATAATTTTTAATTCAGTGTTCATCATCATGTTCAGTGAATTTATGAGTAATAGACATGATACAAGAAAATATTAAAAGAATAATTCAAGAAAATATGTAATTAAATATTTTTATTCTCAATAAGGAAAAATTAAAAAACAAATACTGACGTATCTTTTTTACAACCAAAATAAACTTTTATACACTCGCATTACTAAATAGTTTTTATCTATGCCTCACACTCAACTTACGAGGGCATTTAAAAGGCTGTAAGTACCTTAAAACATATTTGTAATTATATACATATGCGAGAAGTTGCACGTGGCGACATCTCGTAGCAATCGAGCTATCCACCCAACCAGACCAGCGAGGTCTTAGAGAAGACCAAACGCTGGAATGGAACCCGCATAAGCAGGTATCTGATGTCAGGTGGCACTGAAAGCCAATCGTCGGTTTCTGTGAACCGAAAACGCGATATAAAAGAAAGATGTTTGTCCCTTTTCTTTTCGTCAGACCCAATCCTTGGACGCGTTTCGCCCTATTACGGCTCCTCGGCAAGGCTATAGAGTCTGACGAAAAGGAAAGGGACCTAACAGTGGTTTCAACACATGATGTATATATACATATGCAAGAAGTTGCACGTGGCAACATCTCGTAGCAATCGAGCTATCCACCCAACCAGACCAGCGATGTCTTAGAGAAGACCAGAGGCTGGAATGGAACCCGCATAAGCAGGTATCTGATGTCAGGTGGCGCTGAAAGCCAATCGTCTATAGCCTTGCCGAGGAGCCGTTATACGGCGAAACGCGTCCAAGGATTGGGTCTGACGAAAAGAAAAGGGACAAACATCTTTCTTTTATATTTTGTAATTGATTAATTTTAGATTAATTGGACAACTTTCTTTAACACTTTTAATATGCCAATGTACTTATAAATATATGCTCATACATTACTGTATTAAATATAGGTGCCAAACTTATGCAATTACATGTCTGTATGCCACTATATTAAAAATCAGTTACATAAATAAACATAAACAAACTGCAAGTAAACTTGGAAGACCTATCATTTTAACGTGAAATAAGTATTCTAGTGAAAAAATACTCTTTGGAGTGATTCACTCGACACACTCCCGACGCTTATTTTCTAATAAATAATATCCTACCACACTGTTTCTTAAAATCTCATGCCTTTCTTCCAAAAGGCAATTTTTCCTGATTTTTAGATCAATATTTTTGTCTTCTTGTGCAAGTCTCTTATCATAATACCGCTGCCTATCCAACCTTATCTCCTTTAGAAGCTAACACTTTAGTGTTTTATTTCTGTATTTTGTGTTTTTACATACATGTTTTTTCTTTGGTGTAATTTGGATGTTGTTCCCCAAAACTGCTTCTTTTTGCTTGGAGGTTTAAGAAGTTTTAACTTGAACGTCGACAGTCGCATTCGATAGTACAATTTCTGGATGGATGTTTTCAAACAAACGTGCGCCTAAAATAAAAGTTAGTAGAAAGTGGCACATGCTATAAAAGTCTAACCTCTACTAACTTCTTTCTAAAATTTCCTAGCCAAGTTACTGACTTATAGGCAACTTTAAAAAGTTCCTCGAAGAAATTTTCCTAAGTCGGTTTCTAGTCAGTGTCAAAGGGTCATGCCACTGTTGTTATTGGATTTGGCCTTAAAGATCACCCGATCCTAATACATTAGGCTTTTACCTGTGGGCATGTTAAAAAAAAATATTTACAAATCGGCAGTAAATTCAAGAGAACAGTTCTGTTTAACCATCATTTTAAGATCTAGATCGAAATCAAATTAGATCTGTGGTGGGATTCTATAAGCTCAAAGCGAAGCAATTACGTTCGTTATTGAACGCTTTTGTCGATTTGCTATTATATAACCACATTCGGGAAGAATCGGAGAAAACGAACACGAATCCGATTGTAAAGTGAAAGCGTCGTTTTCTGCCTTGCGCTTTCGTTCGCTATCGATGGTGATTGGTCGGTCGTGCGACGTTCGACGTTTGGCCCTGGCGAAAAGTAGGGTTAAGAAGCTTTCTGTGATTTATTGTTTTTATGACTTTTAATTTAGATTACTTTTATTTTTTTGTTTTAAATTAATTACCTATTAATTTAAAAATTCGAATTGTCTTTTCTATGCCGTGAAATGGAAAAGAAGAAACTAAAAACAGGCAAACCCCCAAATTGTTACTAAAAGATTTGATGGGGTAAATAGCAGAAGGAAATACAAAGGCGTTATGGTTAACTATAGCAGTTGCTATTACAACTAGCTGACTGACGGCAACAAGATATTCCTGTCCTACAGCTCTTTGGTAGCTGCCAATTGCGAAAAACCTTAAGGACACAAAAATCCTTTGTTAATAATGGATTCTGAAAGCCCTTACTCCATCTTCCAGGACCTCTTGAAGTTCATCAAAAAGGAATCGAACTAAATCTATATTTAAACGAAAAAATTCAAGAAACCTTCTATTTGTTAATCCAAATGGGTCCCTTCTATCTCGAAGGAATCTACTTTCCTCTCGCATTAACCGAAGTTGATTTCTCCGCGCAAGTTCTCCATATATTACATACTGTGCTAGCATCATTTCTTTAATTTTTTTAAAATCACAGAGACTTGAAAGTAAATAATCTTTGTAGTAAATAATAAACAAAATTAAACAAACGTCAAACGTTATATTCCATTTCATTCTTCTTTTCAGTGTTTTGGGTAATTTAACATTTTGGCACATATATTTACAACGTTGCCATACCCATTTAACAATACGTCGTTTATACTCGCATGTAATCGTGTGACGCTCACAAAACGTAGCAAAAGCGAAACGAATAGCTTACAGAATACCAACTCGATGTCGCTTAGCTTAGCTTTCACTTGCATTCGCGATCTAAACGAAAGATACAGAATCCCGCCGCTGCTACGACGAGTGGGGTCAACAAGTACATTTCATTGCATTTTGTTTAACTTTAAAAGCGTCAAGAAATAATTATAATTAAAACTGCTAAAACAATTAAACATAATAATACAACAGATGCTCAAAACCTGCCAATTTGGTTCCAACCAGAGTCATAAACTTAAAACAGACACAATGACATGCTTAAAACACTGACTGTTTACTTCAAAACACTTCAAAATTCGCTTGCTGACTCCACTCGTTGTGGCAGATCTTATTTTAATTGGACATAGATCTTGAATTTCTTGGCTTACCCCAGATGGCAAGTCTTAGCTTAAGCCTATTGGTGATTTGTATGTTTTTCGGCTTACACATACCCCCACAGGTAAGAATCTAAGGGATTAAGATCGGGTGATGTTGGAGACCAACTCCGACAAGAGTCACATGACACAGGATGCCACAGAAAATACAGTTATAATTACCGTAGCATTGTACAGGGTGTCCAGTTTTCGTATGTTTTACGGGTTATCTGCGTTATTAGTAAAGATAGAAGGTTGCGGTTTTCGCGGCACTGTGTTACTTTTTTGAGAAACAAACGATGCCATCAACAGAATTTTCATAGACTTCTTAGTTTTTTAGATACGGGGTGATTTTGAAAATTTTGCATTTTATGTATCTCGGTTACGCTGCAACTTATCAGAGAGGTAAAAAATAAACTTATTAGTTTTTTTCACGTAGAATCCAGTGGCTTAGTCATATTTTTACTATGTTTAATTGTTTTTGAGAAAAAGAGCAAACTTGTATTTTTTTAAATGGGACATCCTATATATTTTTAGCTATTATGATTCAGTTTATCACAAGCTTTTCAAAAATATATAATACTTTATAGCTGTTTTCAATGTGAAGCTCAAAATTTACATTTTTTTTTAGTAGGCCATGACGGGTATTTAGGAAAACAAAAGATGACAGGCTTGTTATCTGAAAAAAATCTTTATTTACTGTCAGAGTAGGTTATCCATTTTCTGTTCTTTATTTCTATTCAGTTTCGATAAATAGCAGTTTTTTCTTAATTATGGCTGCGAATGCAAAATTCGAGAATTATCAAAAGTACGATATGTTCGTTTGTTATATTCAGTGTAACGAAAATTCGGATGAAACATTAGAAGTTTATTCTAACAGGTATGGGCATCTTCTTATATTTTTCAACATATTTTAAAATTTATTGAAACGTAATATTCTCAGATTCCCAGAAAGAAGACAGCCGGATAAAAGAATATATTTAAAAATGAAATTAAACTTAATTGAAGTCGGTTCATTTTCCAAACCCCGACCTAGTATTTACAATAAGGAAAACCAGGACACTGATGAAGTAAACGTTTTGGCTTCAATTGAAACAAATCAAAGTAGTTCTTGTAGAACAGTGGACAGTTCTGTCGGTGTTACAAAATCAAGGGTTCAAACTATTCTAAAAAAACACAAGTTTAAGCCATACAAATTTCATGTCGTACAAAACTTACATCTCGGTGACGCAGAGCGCCGCGTAGAGTTTTGTAATTGGTATTTACAAAATGTAAATAGAGAAAATCATTTTGAAAGAACGATTGTATGGTCTGATAAGAGTCATTTTACCAGTGCCGGTATATTTAGTCGGCAAAATACTAGGTTTTGGTGCCAATCAACATGTTATATTTCCACGGGAACGGCAAGGCAGATTTGGGTTTAGCGTTTCATGCTCTTACTGCAAGTAAATATTTAGAAATTTTGGAAAACATTGTGCCCGAAATAGTAGAGAATGTACCCCTAGCTCAACTTAATAGCTTATATTTTCAACAGGACGGAGCTCCCGCTCACCATGCTCAAATTGTAAGAGCATATATTAAGAATAATTTTCCTGGCCGCTGGATTGGAACACTTGGACCTGTAAGATAGCCACCCAGGTCACCCGATTTTTGGATTTTTTTTTGTGGGGCTACCTAAAAAATAAAATTTATACCGTCCAGTACCAAACGATGGCAGATTTAAGAGAAGCCACTGAAAGAGCCTTTAGGGAGTTACAGGCACGGCCTTTTATTATTTTAAATGCACTGAGGCGAATCAGAACAATGTGTGAAACATGTCTTAGGCATAATGGAGAACAGTTTTGAGCAATATTTATAAGACAGTTTCCTAAATCATCAAATAATTGTAGCTGTTAATTTTTGAACGTATAACACAACTGAGTTGTTTGTTATTTATATTTATAAAAGTTATTGTTATAGGTAGGTATATATTTTTAAAATTAGTGTTTTATATTTGTGAGAAGCTTGTGACAATTGTTTAATCTTAAGATTTATACAGTGTGCCGTTTAAAAATGTAAATTTGTTGAAAAATGTAAATTTTGAGCTTCATATTGAAAACTGCTATAAAGTATTATATATTTTTTAGAAGCTTGTGATAAACTAAATCATATTAGCTGAAAATATTCTGACTGTCCCATTTAAAAAAAATGCAAGTTTGCTCTTTTTCTCAAAAACAATTATACTTAGAAAAAATCTGACCGAGCCACTGGATTCTACGTGAAAAAAACTAATAAGTTTATTTTGCTTCTTTTTGATAAGTTGCAGCGTAACCGATTGTCCGGTGTCCCTAAATGCAAAATTTTCAAAAACACCCCGTATCTAAAAAACTAAGGGGGCTATGAAAATTCTGTTTGTGGCATCGTTTGTTTCTCAAAAAAGGTACACAGTGCCGCGAAAACCGCAACCTTCTATCTTTACTAATCACGCAGATAACCCGTAAAACATACGAAAACTGGACACCCTGTACGTTGAATAAAATCGGCGAATTGAAATAACTCCTTCAAATAAATGCGAAAGAGTCAGAAACTAACCTGAACTAACCTGGACTTGTTATAGATATAGGTATGGTATTTTCTTTTTGTGATTTTCAGTTGACAATAAAACATCATAAAAAAATTGTTTCTATTCTACTTTTCTCTTTTGTGTGAGGTTTATATACAGGATGTTACTTAATGGTAGGCCAAGGGCGCAGTCCTAAACCAAATTCAAGTAGAAAAGTTTATATAAACATGTGTCCTAAAAAGTTTGGTTTTCAAGATACAGGGTGCCAAAGTTTAAAAAAAAAAATCGTTTTTTTTTTATTAATATCTCAAAGATCCTTTTGCCGATTTTGGTGAAATATTGCAGTGTTGTTCGTTGTGATAAGATGCTAAGTTAGCACTAACTAGATGATAATTATGATTCTGAGTGGCGTCCTGGGGGGCAGTCTCACGAATAATATTGACAAAGAAAATGTACGTCACTGACTTCTTTAAAAGTTTTATATTGTTTTCAGGTTAAGCAACTAAAAATACAACTTTTTTGCCTCTTGATATTTTTTCGTGTCTTACTTCGTTCTCAAGAAAAAAATGTTTCGACATGCAATGAAGTGGCTATTATTTCTTTTTCTCGAAAACGGGGTAAGATACGAAAAAACATCAAGAGACAAAAAAGTTGTATTCTTAGCTGCATAACTCGAAAACAATATAAAATTTTTAAACAAGTCGGTGGCGTACATAATTTTGTTATTTTTTCCCTTAAAACAAACAAATTGTGGTTTTCATAACTAGCATATGCAAATTAGTTACTTTTCAGAAAAGAGTTTATTTCTTTCTGGGTTTGTGGCATCTTTATAAATCTATTACGAAGCAAAGCCAAAGCTCTGCCAACTCGTACAATTATTCTGGATGCTGTTGACCTGCGAAATCTGCAACACATACAATGTAACTTCCCGTTGCACAAAATCTTACGAATATTGGAAATTGATTGATCGGTGCTACAGCAAGCGTTGCAAAAGCAGATTGAAGACGAGAAATCACGATGGGTTGCTATTCTCGAACGAATAATGTCCATAGTATTCTTCTCGGCAGGCAATAATTTGTCATTTAGAGGTACAGGAAGCTCACTATATATACACTCCTAATAATGGCAAATTCCTGGGCTTAGTGCAACTATTAGGAAAATATGATACTGTCATGATGAAGCACCTTCGCCGTGTTGTAAATAAGGAGACTAATGTCCATTATTTTGGCAAACGCATTCAAAACGAGTTAATTAGCTTACTTGGAAGTGAAGTCTAAAATAATATTTTGACTATGGTAAAGTCAGCTAAATACTTCTTCATCATACTGGACTGCACTTCTTATGTAAGCCACGTTGAACAATTATCCCTAACATTCCGTTTTTTTAACACTAATGAAGAAGAAATCGAAATACGAGAGTGTTTCGTAGCTTACAAGCCGGTAAATGACTCTTCGGGAGCAGGACTCACTGGCCTTTTTCTTGATATTTATACCAGTGATATCCCAAAATTTGGTCTAACACAACTTTATCTGTTTGCTGACGATACTGCGATTACCGCCACTGCCAAACAGCCCAGGTTAGTAGTCAAAGCTGCAACGTCATATAAATTTTCTGGAAAAATGGTTAAAAAGATGGAAAATTTGTTTAAACGACACTAAAACCCAAGCTATTTACTTTTCGAAGTCAAGAGTGAAATTTCCGGAAACTCGATTGCTTATAAATTACACCAGGATAAACTGGCGCGATAATATCAAATACTTGGGTCTCTGCTTCGACAAGCGGATGGCTTGGAACACAAATGCGGACCAGCGCTTGAAAAAAGCGGATGATCAGCTTGGTGCTATATATTCACTGCTAAACAGGAATAGCAGGATAGGCATACGGACAAAGACGAACTTGTACAAAATAATAATAAGACCGGTACTGACATACGGTATACCGACATGGTGCACTATTAACAAGACTCAAATGAAAAGACTGCAACGTTTTCAAAACAAAGTTTTAAGAATTATTGCGGACGCACCTAGACATACGATGACTCACGTCCTGCACGATGACTTACGAATGCCGACGTTAAATGAATTTTATTTTAACGAGATAGAGCTGTTTGGGTACGATATGAGTAGCAGTGAGGGTTTGCCATAGGAGCAACATTGGACTAAGTCAGCGCTTTTACAATAAAGTACTAAGGAAGATAGTGTTTGCTGTAGAAGTAACGAAAAATGACTCTTCAGCTACGGTAATGTCGAGGCTACCCTGCTTATTGATAACAAGGATTTAAAATGAAGACTCAAGACGGTTTAACCCTTTGAATTAGTGAAATAGTCTCAGTGCAAATCAGACTAAAGTGCGGTAGCTATACACCTTAATCTTATAGTGTGTTATTAAAGCCTAAGGATTATTGTTGCAAGATTAAACGTAAGTTGTGATAAAGTAATATACCGTGTTTGCCCGAAATGAATTCAGGCAATTTGCAATTAAATATTTTTCTCAACCTTTTTTATAACTATTTTATCAAAAAACCGGCGTTAAAGATGGAAGGAAGAGTTTCAAACGTGGTCTTTATTTTTAATATCAAAGAAAGACAAATAAGTTTAGATTAGATTGGAAAAACTACACCGCAGGCAAAAAATACAAATAAAGTCATAACAAATTACTACAGACGGACAGACGTGTCGCAAAATGAACTCATTATAACCTCCCACATTAATTCTCTTCCAAACAGTACATACATATAAGTTACCAAAAGACTGGCTTTTACCAAGACCCGATTAATTTCGTTAAAGTAACCTTCCAAATTCAATCCATTTAAGTACCAACTACATTGCACAAGAGCTTAACTTGGACATGAACGATTGTCGAGGTCTTCAAATAGAAGTATAGTGTGTTAAAGTTTACCATACTTGCAGGTTGTAAGGATATTCTGTATGGTGTTCTATCATTTCCAGTATGTAGAGGGATGTCTCTATTGTAACACGAAAACTTTGACATAATGTGTTTTAGTCGAAACTATTAAAATAATCAGCTCTATTTCTATTGTAAACTTATCATCTAAGCATTCCAAAAATAATTAAGTTAAATCATCATCAACATCAGCAACAGCAACAAGTTCCAGTAAATCCATTTTTCTCTAAACTTTCTTTTTTCTAAGGATATGTCACAATGTCACAAAGCATTTTATGTTGTAGTTTAAGGTTAGATTTCCAAGATAAGTCAAATATTTCTGACGCTTAGCTTTATATATGAGACCATGTGCGTTTTCTAAGTTAGATCCAATCTTTAACTTCTTCTCTTTCTTAGTTCAACTGTTCGGCTGGTCATCATTAGATAAGTCTTGGATTCGGAAATAATTTTTTAAATAATCGACGTGCGTCGACGGCGTTCAAGTTGGTACTTAAATTGATTGAATTTGGAAGGTTACTTTAACGAAATTAATCGGGTCTTGGTAAAAGCCAGTCTTTTGGTAACTTATATGTATGTACTGTTTGGAAGAGAATTAATGTGGGAGGTTATAATGAGTTCATTTTGCGACACGTCTGTCCGTCTGTAGTAATTTGTTATGACTTTATTTGTATTTTTTGCCTGCGGTGCAGTTTTTCCAATCTAATCTAAACTTATTTGTCTTTCTTTGATATTAAAAATAAAGACCACGTTTGAAACTCTTCCTTCCATCTTTAACGCCGGTTTTTTGATAAAATAGTTATAAAAAAGGTTGAGAAAAATATTTAATTGCAAATTGCCTGAATTCATTTCGGGCAAACACGGTATATTACTTTATCACAACTTACGTTTAATCTTGCAACAATAATCCTTAGGCTTTAATAACACACTATAAGATTAAGGTGTATAGCTACCGCACTTTAGTCTGATTTGCACTGAGACTATTTCACTAATTCAAAGGGTTAAACCGTCTTGAGTCTTCATTTTAAATCCTTGTTATCAATAAGCAGGGTAGCCTCGACATTACCGTAGCTGAAGAGTCATTTTTCGTTACTTCTACAGCAAACACTATCTTCCTTAGTACTTTATTGTAAAAGCGCTGACTTAGTCCAATGTTGCTCCTATGGCAAACCCTCACTGCTACTCATATCGTACCCAAACAGCTCTATCTCGTTAAAATAAAATTCATTTAACGTCGGCATTCGTAAGTCATCGTGCAGGACGTGAGTCATCGTATGTCTAGGTGCGTCCGCAATAATTCTTAAAACTTTGTTTTGAAAACGTTGCAGTCTTTTCATTTGAGTCTTGTTAATAGTGCACCATGTCGGTATACCGTATGTCAGTACCGGTCTTATTATTATTTTGTACAAGTTCGTCTTTGTCCGTATGCCTATCCTGCTATTCCTGTTTAGCAGTGAATATATAGCACCAAGCTGATCATCCGATTTTTTCAAGCGCTGGTCCGCATTTGTGTTCCAAGCCATCCGCTTGTCGAAGCAGAGACCCAAGTATTTGATATTATCGCGCCAGTTTATCCTGGTGTAATTTATAAGCAATCGAGTTTCCGGAAATTTCACTCTTGACTTCGAAAAGTAAATAGCTTGGGTTTTAGTGTCGTTTAAACAAATTTTCCATCTTTTTAACCATTTTTCCAGAAAATTTATATGACGTTGCAGCTTTGACTACTAACCTGGGCTGTTTGGCAGTGGCGGTAATCGCAGTATTGTCAGCAAACAGATAAAGTTGTGTTAGACCAAATTTTGGGATATCACTGGTATAAATATTGTACAGAGCCGGTGCAAGAGGGGAACCTTGAGGTACTCCGGCTCTGACGTTTTGCACAGTTGAAACCGCATTTTCTGACGAAATTGCGAAAGGCCTGTCTGTCAGAAAAGAGTGGATAACCTTTATTAGGTAATTAGGCATACCTAACCTTATCATCTTTAGTATCAGTCCGTCGTGACAGACCTTGCCGAAAGCTTTACTCACGTCGAACAGAACCGCACCCGTGTGAAATCGACGATTGAAGCCCTTAAGAACATTGGACGCCAGTCTTGTCGTTTGGCGCATCGTGCAATGAGCAGATCTAAAACCGAACACGCTTAGCTCTGTTGTAGCCGAGCTAAAGGGAAAAAGGCAACACGTGCAAACCAAATTCTGAAGATAGGGTGAACCTTCGATTAAGTACCATCTAATCCAGGCGATGCAAATGGCCATTAGAAATTTTAAAAATAAATTCATATACCTATAGACCATTTAAGAACATATGATTTTGACAAGAAGTATAACCTAAACTTGTCACTTTGCCCCCCAGCAAATATGGCCGTTGTCAAATATGTAATGGTAATTTCATGGCTTTGACATAAACTTTAACCTAAATTTGTCAAATTTGCCCCTCAGCGACGTCATCTTTAAATGGTCAATAGGGTAATTCATTTAAAATAAAGCTGCTTTATTTTTCCAAGATTTTTTGCCTGATCTTGTATGCTTAATTCTTCGTTATTGATATAGATTTTTAAAAACCCTAAATCTTTTGTGTTTAACATTTTTCGCTAGCTATCTAACTTTAGGAAATAATCCTCCATTTCCGTACATCGACCCTGTATGTTATTTTTATTAATAAAAACTAGTGAATTTCTAGGATTGTCAATGCACGGGCCATCATATTTTCATTATTTTACAATTAGTTCCTTAGAGTGTCAAAGTTATTCTTTCATGATGACGTATCACAGGCAAAATGCGAGTATGTCGTCATTTACGCTTTCTTTTTAATTCAGGGATTAGCCAATAATATTAGTCGAAAAAAACTGTTTTTGTTCTAGCGAAATTTATTAATTTTTAAAAATATTTTTTTACGTAATGGGATACATCTTTCTAAACTAATCGGATGATCTAAAATTTAATATACCATTTTAAGTTTCCTCATAAATATATTTAAGTGGCTTTATATTTGCTGCGAGTGTTTCGTTTAAAATTGCTTATTTATTAATTGTACAAATGCGGCATCCAATTTGGTGTAAATAGGCTATAAAAACAGCATTTCACACCAAAGGCACACATAATAGCCCACGCAGTTGTAACCCAACCATTATACTGTCCATTAAGGGCTTCGAATTCCTGATTTATTTTTCCTAATTTTTTTCGTGTTTACCTATTTGTCACTGTTACCTTATTACGCACTTGACCGATATTACGTTTTTTCTTTGTTATGGAGCCATTAGATTTTATACAGGATATTATTTACAAAATCTATGAAATAGGTGTGTTCTTGTGTAATCAGAAAATCGCTGCATACCTACTTTTTCTTAAATTTGCTTACAAAATTTAACCGGTTGAACTATTACCTTGCAAAGTAAATAAAACAATGCAGTCTTTCTCCACAGTTTAATAATGATGATGGTGAATAAAAAGGTTCCCTACATGTTTCGAGCGCTTACGCACTCATCATCAGGGGATACTATAAGGAAAGTACAAAGTTAGAACGACCAATAAATATAAAGTAAAGTTTAAGGACTTACCTAACATCATGTTTAGTAGAAAAAACGTTGTCTCAAATTAAAGAGTAGAACTCATAGTAACTTTATAGGTTGAAGACTTGGTATGTGAGATGTTTAATCATCTTTAGATATGAGTGAAGTTCTGGTTAAATTCGAATTTTCTGATCAAAGAAGAAACATTTTAAGTAAGACAATGGAATAGTTTAAACCATATGAAGGAGAAATTTTTTTAAAATTTTTAATTGTTAGTTTTAAATTAAATTTGATGTAAAAAAATTAAATAAAATAAAATCATTGTTTTATTTCAGCAAAACCATGCCCAGTTAGCTGATGTGGTAATATGGGGCTATGCCCCATACTTTTAAAAATGTATAGAAAGTAATCATTATTTAATAGTGTTAAAAAATTATGTTATTAAAAAAGTACAACTTGTTCTCAGCCACTACCGCGAAACTGTTGCAACATGGAGGCTAAAGTGAGGTTTCTTTGAGAAGAGAAATGACTTAAACGACATATAACCAAGTTCAAATATTAGAAATATTAAAATACAAAAATAATTATTGAAATGAAAGTATAGGATTTTAACCAACTCGATATTAAGTTTAAAAATCTATACCAGATAGATTAATCAATGGTATTTGTCATCACTGAACGTATACAGTACTTGAATTGGCAGAAAATAGATATATGGCAAAAAATTATCAAATTATTTGGTTATGTTATGGTAAAAGAGGGTTGTAAATGTCTGTCGGAGGGTGATGAAGCACTGCACTAAACCAAAAATACACTTTTCAGGGCTTGTGATAACACTAAACCTAACTGGCACAGTAACTATGGGAAATATAGATTTTTAAATTAATATAAAAGAACATTGGAGAATGATGAAGAACTTTCAAACTTAAAAATAATAGGTGGATACAATCAAATTTGCAAAGGGGAGCTTAAAAGTATTTTATAGAGATAGTAAGAGGTATGTATTATGTAAAAGGGACTAACTATATTGTGCTTATAATCTGTCAAGGTTCAAAGCATTGAAAAAATTAGTACTGCTATGAATGATTTGGTCATTTACACAGTCTATGTTTGGGTTCTGTATTATTTAGTATATTTCCATTATTTCAAGTAGGTATAATTTATTACTTTTATTACAAAAGTGAAGAAATTTAGTGTTTGTATCTGGATTAAAGTTATGTTTATTTGTAGATACATGCCTAGAAAAATTGGACTTAATTTTAGAAGGGGATAAGTTAAGATTAGAAGCTCTTACTATCTCTTTACAGTGTTTATTTATGCGGATTTTAAATTTCCTCCCTGTTTGTCCCACGTAAGAAGTAGAACCTTACCTTACCTTGCAATTTTAATTGACAATTGTTCTAGAAAATGTTCCATTAGTGATGTACTAAATTTTTTAGAACATCTTTTTTTGTTTCATTTGAAACTATGTTAATAAATGTATCCTAACGTGATATTTTATGGAACTTTGCAGACGTGTTTCATTGGGCGAGTTAGGTTCGATCACGAATCCAGGTCAAAATGAAAATGCCAATAAAATTAGAGACATAATCTCAGATTTAGATTAGGCAGGGGGAGGCAAGCGCATGCTCCATTCACAGTAGGCATAATTTTTTGTTGCTACATCAAAACAGAAGAAGACAAATAATTTTGGGGAAGTTAATACCTCAAAATCCAAATCAAAATAGTTTGTTCGTCTCAATATACATATAGTACCTACACAAGTCAATAATTATGGTGATATAGTAAAATCAAAGATTTGAAATATTATAAAATATGAATTCGACATATTATGTAAAAATTAAAAACTTCAAAATTGTACAAAGTTGCATCATTGATGCGAACAGCCATTACTGTTACATTACCCGTTAACATTATAATCAAAACAATTAAAATTTAGTAGCAGTATAAAACAAATGTAATGTACAATACATTTATGATTTAAGTTTCTTCCTTTACGAAACAACAGATTAAAAACATTGAATATTAAATAATTATTAAATGGCGTAACCGTTAAAATTTTATATTGTCTCACTTATATCACAGGCCATATGGGTAAAAATCACCAAGGTAGCAAATTTGGTTTTGACACAATTTTTCCTATTAAAGCCTTAAAATAGTTGGGTAAAAACTATTTTTAAATATCAGATTTAGTTAATTTTATCTAAATCCTTCATTGTTTTTTACAAAATGATGAAACTAGTGAAAAAGTCATTTTGGAAACGCGTCCTAACACGCATTTCTGTATTTGAAATGTTCACAAAACAATGAAATACTAATTTAAAAATAAAATGTTCAATCATGTTGGATACACTTGTATTATAGTAGCATAATCACAATTATAAATAAAAGAAAATGTAAGTTATTTATCATACGTATAACTTTGTCCGGTAGTTTGTAGGTCACTTCGTGAACGCACTCTTATTCTTTCAAAAAGCAGTGCCCGATTACGTCAAGCGAGGCGCTACTGTGCAGTCGCACGATGAAATATCTCAAGTGTACACAGCGTTTGGTTGTTTTATGGCGATTCCAATTAATTTTCTTGGTAAGATTATTTCAGTTATGTATTTTGGTACCGTACATCAATAGAACATCATAACGGAAACGTCCTAAAATCATTAACATAACGATAAGTGAAGATAATTAGTCTTAATTTAATTAAATAATGATGTTCAATTTCCGTCAGTGTTGTATAAATTGGCGTCCAAGATGGCCGACGACTATTTAAAATAATACGAAGTGTTGAAAAATCATGTCGGGAACGCTAATTTCGAGAACGTTGCCGAATATGACGTGCGTTCCCGTAATGACCACTACGTTCCCGCAATGATGTTTTTCTTAGGATTTTACCTTTAAGTGCCTTTATTTCGTGAATTTACATTAATTAAATGATTCAATTCATTTTATAAATTGTATTAGCGATTGGATTAACTTTAAATTTATTGTTCTCGCTTTAAAAACGTAATCTAAGCTGAATTTTCAAAAGATGGAATTTTTTCTTGGTCTTTTGCCATCTAAGACAAAGTTTTTTTTTGTTGAAGTAGCAGTATAGTCAATAGTATAAATAAAACAAAGTACGCCCGTCGACTTGATCCAACAGCCACCTTTTACATTTCTTATATTTAACCCGTAAACATAGAGACTGAAGAATCAAAGAAGAAAAAGATTTCCAAAAAAAATATCAATATAAATAGCGCCGCTTACATAAAACAACGCCAAAAAGTGAATGCAAGAAAACGTAAATATTTGGATAATTTAACTTTACAACAGAGAGTTAAAAAGAAGCGAAGGATAGAGAATATTACCAAAAAAAGAAGGCTGCAAATAAAACAACATCTATAAATGATATCACAGAAAGGGTGAAGCGCAAGCAAAGAGCTCTGTGGAAAAAGAAACTCTAGAAAATACAGGCAGAAGATAAAGGACTTAATAAATATAATAAATAACACTCCACATCTACCAGAAGAAGAAAACATGAACAATGACACGCCACGTTCGACAAAACGTAAACGTGCAAGTAGCAAAGTGGTCAGAAAACATAGAGCCAAAGCATATCGCACTATAGCCAAGCAAAATACTTAAATGAAAGAGATGCAAAACAAAATCGATTCGTTGAAAAAAAACATAGAACGACAGAAGAGACACGAAAGAATGTTAAAAATAGCTGCACAATATGAGGCATCGCCTAATACCAAAGTTGACAATTTAATCAGAGATTCTAATGTGGCTGCTAATGTACGAAAAAAGCTTTTATTTGCAGAGGTTATAACCTCACAATTACCGGTAACTGCTGATAGTTTACTAAAGAATTCTAAAGAACGAGAAGCATTCCAAAAAAGTGTGAGTGGTAAAATTATTAAAAAATATCGTTTGCTAAACTTGACCAAAAAATTTTTACCAAAGAATTGAACCGATAAAGATATTCTAAAGACAGATGCTAAACGAAGAATTTGTGTTGTCATGCCAGAAATTCGTTCCGAAATAGTTAACTTTTTTAAAAAAGATGAAGTTAGCAGAATGTGTCCGGGAAAAAGAGATTTCATAAGAAAAGGTACAACTAAAAAACAGAAACGTATTCTCTCAAATACAGTTAAGGATTTGCATCCAAAGTTTATGAAAGACACAGGCATTAAATTATCTTATATGACGTTGCTGAGAGAAAGACCATTTTGGGTTATTAACCCAACTGCAAAAGATCGGGATACTTGCTTGTGCGTGCGACATCAAAATTTCGCATTCATAGTCAACAAATTATACAGAGTAAATCAAGTGAACTTTGGAAACGTTTCAAAATTGATTAAGGACGTCAGTTGTGATGAAACATCTTATGACTGTATATTTAGCCAATGTGAGAAATGTAAAGAAGTACCAATAACTCCTAGTGAGAACGATGAAGATTCAATAAATTATTTTCAATGGCAGGGAGGAAAGATTAATAAGAGGTGAGAAAAGGGCTGTAAAAATTGTGAAGAAAATTTTTGTTACCAGCACTATTAAAGAATTAAAATCTAAACTAATAGAAGAGATTCCAGTTATGAAGTAACATGTTTATGATATCTATTATCACAATAAAGTTAAAGACGATGTAAAAAAAAAATTAAAGAAAAACGACCTTATGATGCGAATAGATTTCTCAGAAAATAATGTCACAAAATATGGTAAAGAAATTCAATCAACACATTTTGGTGCATCTAAAATGCAGTTAACAATTCATACTGGAGTCTATTATCATAAAGATGATAAGAACAGTTTGCAGACATCATTGGTCGCGTTTTTTGATATACCCCAAAACATTTTCGGCTGGTAAAATTAATGCGTAATTAGCCCTGAGTACGTCAGGAGGCTCCTCCCTGTTTCATACATATTTTTGACAATTGTTGCTAAAATTTGTATCACTAAACAAATAAAAGTTGATATTTTACTTTAATATAATGTAACCCATCGAAATGCGATATTTAAAAAAAAATGATTGATTGTAGAAAGTATCGAGTTCTAGTTTTTTCGCTATGTTATCTTTGGTTGAATCTATTGCGTTGTTAAACAATGAATAAGAATATAAAACGCGATTGGGTGATTCAGGACGGGATATTTGGGTGCTGAAGTAATCCTCGTTACTTTGGTTTTTGAAACCATTTTTTTTACTCATACTTTGATTTTTGAAATCATTTAATTTTTCACTTGTACTCAAGTTTTTTGCTACCTTTTATAGGAGCAAGAAATTTTTCGCGTTTGTTGCGGTAGTGTTTCGGAGACGGGACGTTTAATTGTTAAAGTTCTCCTCGTCAGTTTGGTTTTTGAAACCAATTAAATATTTCTCACTTTAATCAAGTGTCATACGCTACCTTTTTAATAGGGGCGTTTATCGCGGTAGTTATTCGCGTTTTTCTTAAGACTTCTATCTTCCCGGGATTTCCAGTGAAGTTATTGGAATACTAATCAAGTGTTATTCCCTTGATTAGCTTTTGGATTAATTAGTGTCAATCAAGTGTTATTCCCTTGATTTGGATTATCAGTGATTTATTTTTGGATACTTCTGTGGATTGGTATGTAAATACCCATGCGGACCTGGGTATTGGGGAACCGGAAGTAGGGGGGAAATAATTTCGGGCGCGAAATTTAAATTCTTCAGCTCTGGTTTTCACGTTGCTGCTTCGCATACAAGTAAGTAAGGAATTCCAGGGTTGAATAGCTCGTTGGCTGTTATCGGACTAGTCCTGGCACTGCAGGCTAGTTTACGAGTTAACAACCCCTAGATTTTTTTTTTATTAAAATAAGAGGGACGCAGTTCCCCAGACTTGGTCGTCTGCGAAAAAGAACCTTCGCGAATTAGTAAGTGGGGCGCAGCCCCCAAGCGAAAATAAGTTTAAGGATAATTGATTATTATTTCTTTTGTTGTTATTAATTGTTAATATTTATAATTTATTGAACAACTAACCTAATTTCGATAAACATATTTGAAACATTGATTATTGAAAGTAATTATTTGCTAATAATTTTCAAATGTCCATATTATGTAAAATTGGAGTAAAGTTTATCGAGATTGGTTTTGTTAAATCTTATAAGTGTATAGTTAAATAAGAAGCTTGTAGATTGTTATTTCACTAACTCCCGTCATATCGGCAGTGTTGTTCTAATAATAAGTTTGTCACATTGTTATTATTCTAATGTAAGAAGTTTTGGTAAAAAGTATTGAAATAAACAAAAACACTTTATTCTCTTTTTGCCCTCCGTGAAATTTAAATATCACAAATTAAAATTAGATAAGAGTCCTTCCCATGCCCTCCCATCAATAGGTCAAAGAAATAATATTTAAGAATTGGTAATACGTTACCCTCTTATATAAATTTTGATTTTCTGTGTTTATCTTTATTTTGGTGGACCGGCGGCATTTCGGCCATCCGGGTAAAGAAGGTGGGACCACCCAAAAAAACAAACAATATTTTTTTATCGTTTTTACTTAAAAAAATTAAGTTTTTTTGATTTTTTTTTTTAATCTTGCATCCCTATAAGAATTTAAAATGGCTGAAAAAGCTTTTGAATGCTCGGGTAGTAGGGAGTCCCAAATTATTCCTGAGAATCCTGAAGCCCAGGATTTATCAACAATGTTGGACTCCATAAATACCTATTTAGGCCGACCAAGACGATTTACCTGCTTCACATACAAATCCTCGGTGGGACCAAGAACAACTCCTAGGCTTAGAAACGCCATCCAATAGGGACATATTGGGCAACATTAGGCCAACTCGCTCAGCCGAGTTGGCCCCAATCCAAGAAGGAGGAGTCGACCCTCACTGGAATCCGGCGTTACGGAGGAGAACGCTACGCAGGCCACAAGACCTCGACTCTGACTCGGGCTCCGAAGATAGCGTATCTTTTTACAGACCGCCGAAACAAACCCAGCAACAGGGCCATATCGACGACATGGCATCCCTGTTGGGAAACAAATTTATGTTGCCCCACGTAAACAGCTTGTACAGACCGATGGATCTGGAGAACCTATTAGAAAGTTTGCCAACTCCACCTCTTGTGAAGAAACAAAAAATACAGATGTACAGGACCTTGTGCAGGCGATTGGAAGTTTGGTACATATAATCGGCGATCAAAGAAGTAATCCCCCTGCCCCCTTATATAAATTACGAGAAACTTTCAGCGGGTTTCAACACGAAAGCCCCGATTTATTCTTGATAGTACTGCAAAAATATTTTTTGCAGTACAATATCATAGATGAAAATGAAAAAATTAGTATTGCAGTGGAGCAGCTTCAAAAAGAAGCCCGAAGCTGTATAGAGCAGCTAAAAGGACTAATTTTGACTTTTGACGAATTCGCTAAGCGCTTAAGCAGACGTTTTAATAGCCCCGAGCTAGTAAGCGATTTAAAATCAAATTTATACGGACTTAAGCAGAAGAATAATGAAAAAGTTGAAGAGTTCATACTAAAAAAGAGAGCATTATTTAGGAGGTTAGAGCCCTTTGGGACAGAGCAAGAATGTGTCAATGCCATTGTGCCCTTATTAATACCAGCCCTCCGTTCTAGGATAAGATGCGTGGACATATTGGATACCGATCGCCTTACGTGTCTCACGATGGCGATCGAGCAAGACCAGACTGAAGAACGACAACGGACAATAAATACTAACCCTTCTTATCCAATGACTAATGTAAATAATAATGAACGACCAAGGACAAATAATGTCCCGATTAGACCAGGACCTCCTGTAAGGTCACGTTCCTGTCGGCATTGTCATGGAGAACATTTTGATTATAAAAGCCGCCAAAGAACGAATGAAGAAAAGAAGACTCCCCCTGCCCGTGACCGAATTTTGGAAAATCAAAATTCCAAAAAGGAAGAGGCAAAAAATAATTCCGGAAAAACTAAATACTGATCGAGTCGCATTGGGGCAGGCCGATCAAAGACAACTAAAGACCTCAATTAATATAGTTAAAAAACCTATTAATTCAATAGATTCGCGGCCCTTAGTCCGAGTGCAATTGTTTGATAAAGATTATCAAGCCCTCATTGACACAGGCTCTGATTTAAATCTAATTTCAGAGGACCTGATCGAATCTGAAATATATATAGAAAATGATTAGGTCCTCACATTAGCAATAGAGGGCGCTAAAGCGAGAGTTCCAGGATTAAATGAAGTCAATTTAGTTTTAGGGAATTATAGTTATAAGGTAGTTTTCAATATTGTTGCAGGATTAACTGCTAAAATTATATTAGGTAGCGAGTTTTTAAGAACACAGCAAGCCCTATTGGACTTCAATAGAAGCTGTATATATATTGGACAGAATCTACGTCAAACCATATATTGGAAACAATTCCATACGGTAGATATGCCAAGCGAATTGCCGGAAATGGGACCGGACGTCCCGGGAAACATCAAGGATCTTATTAAGGAATTTAAGGACATTTTTCAAATCGGATTAGTACAGCCAACAACTCGTACAACTCAACATAAGATCATCTTAAATAATAATAAAGTAATTAATCAACGCTGTTATAATTTAAATCCAGACAAGAAAAAAATCTTGAATGATCAGATCCAAGAAATGTTATGCGCAGGCGTAATAGAACCTACACAGTCACCGTTCTCTTCGCCACCTTTGCTTGTTATGAGGCCAGGAAAAAACCCAAGATTCTGTTTCGATTTTAGGAGCCTAAACGATATTAGTGTCGACGAATCCTCGATCCTGCCTCGTATACCGGACTCCGTGAAAGCTTTAGCACAAGCTAAATATTTTACAGTTTTGGACCTTAAAAGCGGATACTGGCAAATTTCCATGGAAGACTCCAGTAAACAGTTTACTGCTTTTACTACACCAGACGGGCAAGTTATCATTTTAATGTGATGCCATTTGGGCTGAAAAACGCTCCCAGTACCTTCCAGAAACTTATGTCGACCGAAGTATTGGTAGGCCTGATACAGGAGTTTGTACAGGTCTACCTTGATGATATTATAATATATTCGACAGACAAGGACACTCATGCTAGACATCTACGAATCGTATTCGAGCGACCTCGGATACATAATTTGAAAGTGAGCGCCGAAAAATGCCAGATTTGCCAAACTAGTCTAGACTATTTAGGTTATAGGATTTGTGGCGATTACATTGAGCCACAAACCAAACATTTGGAACAAATCAAAGCATGTCCCGAACCTCGGACCAAGAAGCAGCTGCAGTCTTTCCTAGGATTCGGGAGTATATTCCGAATATGGCCGAACTTACTACCCCGATGACCGAAGCGTTAAAGGGTTCCAAATTTAAATGGGCTAGCCTGCAAACTGACGCCTTTATGAAAACTAAAGCTACTATAGCTCAAGCAAAGCAATTGAGTCGCCCTAATTTTGAACAAAAATTCATTTTACAGACGGATGCCTCGGCTATAGGCATGTCCGCTGTACTATACCAAGAACCTGAAGATAGCTCAGAAGTACAAAACATTATTTCATACGCTAGCGCAAAATTTCAATCTACTCAACAGCGTTACCACATTAACGAACAGGAATGTCTTGCGTTAGTCTGGGCTATTCAACACTTCCGAGCCTATCTGGAAGATCGGCCTTTTATAGTCCGTACGGACAGTAAGTCATTGACCTGGCTCCAAAAATTCAAGGACTCACGAGCCAAGCTAACCAGGTGGGCGCTCCTCCTTCAGGAATTTAAATTTGAAATTCAACATGTTCCCGGATCAAAAAATCATTTACCTGATTTATTAAGCCGCAATCCCGAGGAGACCCCCTACGAAGCGGAACCAGACACTGATCGATTATTGCCTCCCTCTGTGGAGACGACTAAATCAACGGTGGCTGAATGTGCTGTAGTTATAGCCGACCTGGGGGATTTAGACAATAAACTTGCAGAAAGCCAGGAACATGATAAGAGAATTCGGCATTTAAAAGCCACTTTGGACCTGCTTGCAAGCCAACAACCAACTGATAACAAACAAAGACGTATATTGGAAGATTTCGTACTTATCGATAATTTATTATGGCGTAGACATCCACAGGGAAATAGACTTGTTGTGCCCCGACAATATACGCAACAAGTCATTCATATGCACCATGATGACTCGGAACAAAGCCATCCTGGAACTGAAGAAACTGTCTCAAAATCTCAAACAAGTATTTTTGGGGATGTATGCACAAAGAGATCACCGAATATGTATCAAAGTGTATAATTTGCTCAATTTGCAAAACCCAGCAAAAGCAAAAGCATGCTCCTCAAACGCCACGCACTCCCACCAACCCCTTCGAGATGATAAGTATCGACTTGCTAGGACCATATCGCGAAGCCGCCGGAACGCACAACTAATATATTCTTTTTGTTGAAGATGTATTCTCTAAATGGATAGAGTCACGAACTTATTCGGATGTAAAGGCAAAGGATGTATTAGAGTTTCTGAAGACGGAAATTATCGCACGATATGGATATCCTAAGCATATAGTAAGCGATAACGCCAAGATATTTAAGGCGAACGTATTAACGAAATTTTGCGAGGTCAAGAAGATTAGACAACATACCTCCAGTGTATACCATCAACGGGCAAACCCCGTGGAGAGAAGAGTACAAGAGTTAAAAAAGGTATTGCGAGTCCTTCTATTAAATAAACAAGAAAACCAGTGGGAGCGAATTTTGCCTCAAGCCCTCCAAGTATTAAGAAGCAGGCGAAATAAAGCCACCGGGGAAACGCCGGCCTCAATTATATTGGGGTACGAACTCAAATGCCCAGGCGAATGGCAAACTAAATGGGCACAGTACCAAAAAACCCAGACGAAAGAACAGAGGGTATTAAAAAGAAGGCAAGTTTATGCAAAACAGACGGATTTTCAACAGAAAGAATTTCTTGAAGCCGGACCTGCCACACTAAAGTTAAATTTTGGAGATATGGTAAATGCAAAGTTTCACCGTACAGGAGCCTTTCAACCCGCCTGGACCGGGGCACATCAGGTCACAAAAGTCCTGGGAAATTCGGCTTATGAGGTTATAGTTAACGACACTGAATTCGAATTTTCCGCTGAGAAGGTTCCTCCCCAAAATGTCGAAGACTCGGAGGAAGAACCTGAACAACCTTAGGAAAACCAAGGAATGAACGAGACGACGCCTCAATTACATGCAATGCATATTGACCAATATTCGGGTTCAGAAATACTGGGGAAATTGCCCGCAGAATTCCTGCCCCAGCAACGACTCCTAGAAGATGTTGATCGAAACGTCGATGTTTTAAAAACCAAAGTTTCCAATATTCAACACTTCCAAGATGCATTAATACTAGAGGAATTGCTCATCCAGGAGATTCAAAATGTAGGTGAAATCGATACGTTGGGACATGAATGTTTGAGAAAACAGCGTAAAAACATTGTAGATAAAATTGAGATTGTAATCGACGATATGTATCTACGTGATCATAACCCCATGAAGACAAATCTACGCGATTGTATTCAATCAGAAACCCTGATGACGAATCTACAAGATCAAATAGTTCCTGCAGCCCTAAAAATAGAAAAAGACGATCTAATCCCGAAAGCAAGTACGAAGTACTTCTATAACTCCAGGCTAAACAAAGACTCGGGCAACAGGGCCGTATCGGCGACAGAATGGGGTCACTTGAGACCAATATTAACTTTAATCCTTGTCAATAAAGAATACGGTTTTCTTTTTTTTAGATGGGCCTACGTCGCAATACAGAAATCGCACAAACGTTTATTTGTGGCTAAATAGCTTAGTAGAGTGCTCTAAACAAATGACCAAAGCCGTGTAACAATCTTTTTGTGCTTTTTACAACGTTAGTAGATAGCCCGAGTTTTATCAAATTTTGACCAATTTAAATAATTAAATTTTTTAAAATTTTTGAATACGCCCCTGTCTAAAAGGTTCTAGACCCAGGCTGGTCTTCTTAAAATAATAACCTACGTATAGGCAACCCGTAATATGACGATATGCATGACTAGCTGTCGGAATATCACTTGCACACCCAGATGGTATTATGCTATCTTTTACATTTTTGGGATGACTGCCGGTTCTTCGACGTTACCTAACCTAGTATTTTGGATGCATTTAGTTTCGGGTCAAACTTGCATCTATTTTCATGGCTTTTTTGGTTAAAATGAGTAGATTCCCGTTTTCAAGTTCAAAGTGCCCTCCAGCTTTACTTGTCATTACCGGAAGTCACATGGGTTTTCGAAGCAGTACGAGTCACGAGTGGGAAGTTGTTTTTTTTATAGGAAAGTCTATTTAAGGACTTTACGGCGTAGTGCCTAGGTCTGTCCGTTCTATATACCGGTCCAGAAGACTTGAACAGCAGGTGACGAAGATATAAAAATTATGGTTTTGTGTTAATTATTCACATTTTATATGTGTCGGCAATGGCCGGATCGGAATTTAACATAGAAGCTGTCTTTTGAGCCTTAAATGGGATTGTTTCGTCACCTAGACCGTAGAAAGCCCGACCATCTGGTGAGTAGTATTTTTTGGTTTCACAAAATGGCGTCCTAATGTTCACGTTTTGTTTTAGGCTTTATTATCCTTCATTATTCTTCATTTTTCGACCACTTTATTATCCTTCATTATTCTTCATTTTTCGACTACTTTATTATCCTTCATTATTCATCATTTTTCTTTTATCAACTTCTTTTTCTACTTCCTTTATCTACTTCGATTACCGTCTATTTTTCTTTTATCTTCTGGTTCTTTTATCTCCTACATCTTTTATCCTCTACCTTTATTACCTTCTACTTCTATTTTCTACGTTCTACATGGATTTAGCCATGTGTTGAAAGTGCTTTAGTCAGTACTCGTAACCTGGAGTCTTCCTCTAAATTCTTTACCCTGCTATGGATCCCATGTCTGGAATGGAGGATGTATGTCTTAGAGAGGCCAAGACGAGTGGGGGTGTCATTTTGGATGAAGTTCCTGTTTCGGTGCATGTGCCGGTCACCCCGACGTGCTGTATGGTCAACCGTCCACATTGATCTGATGCTGGAGATTGACGCATAATCCGTCGTGCCTGTCTGCTAGAGTCCTGCCTTACATGAGCTAAGTAGCATATTTTTACTCCTTGATTACTGTACTAACATCACCTCCGACTAATTTTTATTAAAATTCATAAAATATAGTACCAAAAAACCCTTCTTTTGAGTTTGAATAAGTAAATTTCATGTGTCTAATAATTCAGGATAATTTCACCTCCATACTTCAGTTGAATCACTCGTAATGTACTAATTAATGGGCCTAGAGCCACCTTTTTAGATAATATTGCTAAAATACCTCTTTTTTAATCACTTGGAACGTTTCACTGGCACAATGCCACACCGGACTTAACTTTTTTAAAATGATCACTAAAAGACAATTTGTTAACCTTTAACTCAATCTCCTATGTTATAAACCTTTTATGTGGTGATTTGGTAGACTGTATCATATTTGGATATGCTTCCCTCTGTATATTTTTATGTATAGTGTATAATTACTCTAGCTTCGCTTAAGACTGTTGTAAATTCTTGTAGATTTCGCTTAAAGTGGATGGGTCAATCCAGTAATGTACATATTACCTAAACTGCTTATCTTGTATCATACGAAAACTTAGTTTTCAATTTAAAACCGAAACCTCCCTCGTCAAGGAATGCTTGAGTGGTTGGTCTATTTATTGTAAATTCATTTGTATATTAATCCCTAGTAGGTTTTATGATTATCTAGCTGGAACAGGCTAGTTTTGATTTATGAAACTAACTTTCACTCGTTAAGGAGTCTAAGATGGTTTTTTTAATTATCTTAAATTGAGATTTACATTAAACAAAAAACGTAAGTCTTACTTTCTAACAGAAGTAGCGGTTAAATGTTTAATTTTTAAGTATAAATCTATTACTTCCTCAGGAAGTATGCATTTTCGCACTAAAGTTATTGAGATATTATATCTGTAATTTCTTTATTTTTGCTTAATGTGATTAAGATATCCCTATAGAGTATTGAGTTATTTCTATAGCTGTAATTTTCTCTATTTTGACTTAATTTTATTAAGATACCCCTATGAAGTTGTTGGGATATTCCTATATCGGTAACTTCTTCATTGGACTTACTCTCGTAATGGATATACCTATATCTGTTGTGAGCAGGTTAATAAGAGACTGATAATCCCGGTCTTGAATACATTACTTACTGACCCAGAAATTTTAGTTACCATCAGTATGTATTTTTTGTCATTCTAGGTTTTGGCTATATCTATTAGTTAGACTTAGCTAGATAATCTTTATCTTCACCCCTAAGCTATTTTGCTGGGAACATAACTAAAGTTTTAAGTTTCCCAATTCTATTTTGGAATAGGGCATGGTAAATGTTTTTATTAATATAACCTGGAAGTGATATTACTATTTATGAATTTGATTCTAAATTCTAACTCACTTTAAATTCTGGCGTAGGGAATGCTATATATATATATGTATATGACTTTATATTAACTTTACCCTAAATGCTGCTTTACTTTGAATTTTGGGCAAAAGGGTAAATGTCTTTAATTACATAACCTTGAAGTTATCATAAATTTCTCAAGGGATCTTAACCAAATTTTGGGGCATCGTAAGTGCTTCAATTGACCTTTCATTGACTTTACTATAAAGAATATTTTATTTTCAATTTTGGCATAATGAATGCTATAATTTGATTTAGTTTACATTAAATTTAAATTCTGTTTTATTTTGGTCACTACCTTTAAAGTAATTACACTTTAATTATGTTCAAAGCTTTATTTAGTATTTGACTCCTATTATTGGATGTTTAGAAAGAATCCTCACTTCTTATTCTGTTTGATTTCCTACGATCTAATATATCTTTTAGTGGAGCTGTCTAGCTCATGTCATATCTTTTTCTATGTTATTTTTTATATCTTCTTTCTCTGATTTAGTTGCTTAGCCTTTTATTCAAATTCTTTTTCTATGTCATGTTTATTTCTTCCTATATGAATAAAATGGGTGTTAGTTGGAAAATATTATTCTTTTAATTAATAAAATAGGAATTGATTAAAATAATTGTTTTATTCATACTGCTTTCTCTTTCAGGGCTAGGGAACTAAATATTCTATTTACTCTTTTCTTTATAATCTTTTTCAACCCCTTTGGTTGATGGCGCCCAAAAATCTTATCTGAATTAAATCTACGACCTTAGCTCTCAAGCGAATTAAAAAACTGAGTGGCCGTGGTGACCCAAGTAATTAATTAATAAACATATAACAAGAACAATCATAAATTGAATAAAGTAAATAAGAATCTTTTTTTTTATTTTTTTTTTAATTTTTTATTTTTATTAATTATTACAGCCGCCTGCTTGCCAGGACACGGAAAAGGTCCTATGGATGTAATAGGAGGATATTTGAAGAGGACTGCAGACAAGCATGTATTGATGGGTAAAGACGTTAAAAGCGCAGAAGATTTCATTGAAATTTTCACAGATTCAGCTGTCATGCTGCAAAAATAGGGAATAAGGAAATACTCAGCATCAAAAATACAGTTCTCGAAAAAATTAAATCTTAAATATCACAAAAATTACATGGCAAAAAGAATTTAGGAATGTGATTAAAATAGACCAGCACGGTAAAAACCAAAGAGAGGTTAAATTAAATATATTGTTTAATAGTGATACAGACATACATCAAATGGAAAATAACCTTATTAGAAACACACCCAATATACTGAAAGAACGAAATTTTGATATAGGGATAGAACCAATTAAATACATGACACCTCAAGATTTACAGCAAATAGAGAACTTGGAACCTAGAAAAAGTATATATCATGAGGTGTACAGCTCATTATCTACTTCTGAAGATGAAGATCTTATGACAGTGCATCGTAAAAAAGAACAAGAACGAGATATGTATGGGGCTGGTACGTCTTATGTGGATGATTTTAAAGGAAAGGTCAATCCTAACAGAATAATACCCGGAACATTTTTATTGATTAATGTTCCAACAAAAAGAAAGAATATGTTCTACAGATATGTTGCTATTGCTGGAACTTGTGTAGACGATGAGGGAGAAATAAAGGTCACATTCTTAAAATCTGTTCGTAATAATGCCAGAGACTTTAAAGTTGACTATAAAGATATATATAAGGGAGCAAGCCACAATACATATTATCATTTTGATAATGATATGGATATTTATGAGAAGATTAAGCTGATTTTATTCTTACTCAAATATTCAAATACATGCACTTAGTGTGCCCTCCATTATTTGGTTAATTTATATACATAAAATTTCACTGTTTAAGTTTGTGATACGAGTAGTAATGTCAATTTGTTTTGTATAATAATCTCATGTTACCCTTAGATCAGATAATATTATCTAAAGATTTTAAATGTATGGTACTTTAAGTACGTTTCATTAAAATAATTCACTGCAAAAGTTTATTTTTAGCATAGTTTCTAGTACTTTATAATTGATAATTAAAATTTAAGAGTTTTAACTGAAAATAAAGTTCCTACTTACATATTTGGTGTTTCTTTTAGATTAAAATTAGTTTTATTTAGGAAACGCTTTTGTCGTTTCATGAATGTAGCGATCATTCAGTGAAGGTTTCGTCATTTAAGGGAACGTAATAAAAGTATTATTATTTAATTCAAGACAAAATATATCGAATTTATTTATCATTAAAATTAAGTACCATAACATACAATTTTCTGGAAAAAAACAATTAAAAATTCGAACCTAATCCTTGATAAATAAACAGAACTTTCGTCTAGGAATGTTTAAGATGTGCTTCATAAATGTTGTATTTTATTAAAATAAGAGAACATAAGACAATGTAGAGTACGGATCTAAATATATATTTTTTTTAATATTTATTTTAGTACCGTATTTCCAAACTAAGCTTTACCAAATTTATATTTTTAACAAAAATATTTAAGTTTTAAAATACGTTCCCTGAATGATGTTATATTAAACCCAGTCTGTTTGGAATCCTTGATAAATAATTAAATTGTGAATATTTTGTGCGCTTCTTTTACAGAGCAATTATTGATAGTAACGTGTACATTGTAAGTTATTTTTTGGATTTCCAGGACGTGATAATTTTTACAAAATTTCACATTTCCAAATTCGTCACCTTGGTGATTTTGACCCATATATTCATGTAAAGAATGGAATGCTTGACTGGTGAGAAGGATCTTTATTTTACTCTTAAAATCTTTAATTTGCAGATTTTTTATCGTTATAGAAAGTTTATTATATAAATGGATTACCAGATGTCCTGGACCATCCTGACACCTCTTTAGTCGCTAGCTGTTTAGTACTAGAATTTGTTTATGAGGCGTATCGTGCGACAGATATATGCGCCGTGTAATGCCCAACATGAGTCCTGACATGCAGGGTTTCCGGAATAAATAAGCATGGTATAGTCAAAATTTAATTGTTTATAAAGTCTATATATTGAAAGTCGAATATTTTTGTTATTATTAGTATGGCGCCAATGTTTATATTACGCCGAATGAATGGTCCTATATGATTAAGCGCGGGTGATGAGTAAGCAAACGGCAAGAGAGAAGGATATACCGCAACTCGGGCAGTCGAGCTTGACTTATTTTTCGGCGTGGTTATTCATTGAGCCTTCCACAAACTTGAATTATACTTTGAATTGTCTTAAAAGAAATTGTACTTTTATTTTGACGTCTAACATATCAGAAGTGCGATTTTTATCCGCGTGCTAAGTCGGAACGCCAACTCAGTGAACTCAGTGTTTTATTAACAATGCCGCCGGAAAAGTCTCCAAGGAACTGTGTTCGAAACAGTTCCCGTGATTCGGACAGTACTAGTGATTCCGCCCGTGCTAGTGGTTCATCTAGAAGCTCCTCTAGTAGCTCGAGTTCCGCTTCTTCGAAAGTTAAAAAACACAAACGGTTGCGCAAGCGTTCAGAAAAATTGAAACGTAAAGTAAAACGGTTAAAACGAAAATTACGTGCAAAAACAAATAGATACGAGGGCAAATTAGATTGTGTACCAATATTTAGTGGAAGAGCAGACGACCTTACTATGGGACAATGGTTGCGCACAATTAATTCAACAGGTGATATGTTCAATTGGGATGACAAAGCCAGGATCTTTTGCATGGCCAATAGACTTAGGGGCAATGCTAGGAGCTGGTACAATAACCAAGTGGACTTAAACTTTACTTGGAAACAATGGAAGGAAGTATTGTTAGAAGCCTTTCCACCACAATCAGGTATTTTCGTAAGACTTAAGGAGTTAGTCAATGTAGAAAGACAAAAACATGACAATTTAGTAGATTTCTATTATAGAAAACTGGCATTAGGGCAAAGTTGCAAACTAGAGGATAATGTCATTGTGGACATAATCATTAATACTGTCAATGATCCTTTTTTAAAGTCAGGTGCTAGGGCCGCTAATTGCCAGAGTTCTAACGATTTGCTGAAGTATTTGATTACAAATACAGAGCCGACGGAGTCCATTAAAAATATCGATAGGAATAGGGAACGCTATGGTCATAAATCAAATACCGAGAAGTATTATAAAAACAAACACCGGTCACCAAAACTTAGCTGCTATTTGTGCAATGAAGAGGGTCATAAAAAAGTTAATTGTCCAAAATTTACAAACACAAAAAAATGTAATTTTTGTAACCTTAAAGGTCACCTTGAAAACGAATGTTACAAAAAGAAAAATCAGTCAAGAAAAGTGAATACTCTTTGTGTTGATAATGATCAAAGCAATAACAAATATTATAAAACTGTTTTGATAAACAACCAGTCACTCACCGCCTACGTCGATTTCGGCAGTGCCTGTAATACTATGAAATTCGATATTGTAAATCAGCTGGGGTTTGCCGTAAAAGAGGATAAGAATAAATCTGTCATCGAGGGATACGGGGGTGCAGTAATTAAGCCTATGGGTGTAGTGCAGGCAGAAATTGAAGTAGATGAAATAAAAATTATTACTGACTTTTTTGTGATACCAAATAGTTTACAAACAACTGATATTTTAATAGGCAGACCTGTTACAGAAAGGAATGGAATATTTGTTTATAAAACAGCACAAAGTTTAAAGTTGACATATGAGAATCTTTTTCAATATTTACCTGAGACTATAATTAATGAAAATAAGTTTAAAATTTTTAGTGACAATGAGCAAGTGATAAAACCAGGCATTAATTTGATTAAGGTAAAAACTGATTTTAAGGAGGGCATTTTATATTCTAGCCTCTCTGAACAGTTTCACGATGGAATGCCTCTCGTAATACCCGAAAATAAGCTTAATATTTGCGATACAAAAGGGGTTCTAAGGATTTTAAATATTTGTCAGGGAGATATTCGTATACCAGCTAGTACGTGTTTAGCAAGAGCCGTCGAAATTGAGAGTATTACTTCACAATGCGGAGAAAACATTAACGAACATGAAAAAATATGTTTAAAAGAAGTAATTAATAGATACCCTAATTGTTTTATCGAAAACACTGACCTGTTAAGTAATATCGATATCCAGATGCATATTGAACTGACCTCCAATATTCCAATTACTTACAAGCCTTACCGCCTATCATTGTACGAGCGCAGAATTGTTCAAGAAATTGTTAGTGATTTGTTAATTAAAAGAATTATAGAGCCCACCATCTCACCCTACGCCAGTCCTATTTTATTGGTGAAGAAGAAAAGCGGCGATTTGCGCATGTGCGTAGATTACAGAAAAATTAATGGCATTTTGGTAAAAGACAGGTATCCTTTGCCATTATTAGAAGATCACTTGGAAAGATTAAGTGGTAGCAAAATTTTCACTACATTGGACCTTAAATCAGGCTATCACCAAATAGAAGTCGCAGCGGAGAGCCGCAAATTTACAGCTTTTATTACACCAGATGGACACTACCAATACACACGAGTGCCCTTTGGTCTATCAAACGCCCCTGCAGTGTTCCAACGGGCTATTAACATGGTATTGGGACAGTTACGTCATGAATACGCAATGGTCTACCTTGATGACATCCTCATCCTGTCGCAATCAGTTACAGAAGGTCTCGAACGATTAGAAAATGTTCTGGAAGTCCTTAGTCAAGCTGGGTTAACTTTGAATTTACAAAAATGCGAATTTTTGAAAAGTAAAATTGAATATTTGGGGACCGAAATTTGCAATGGAACAATTAGTCCTTCTTCAAAAAAACTAGAAGCTGTAAATAACTTTCCAACCCCGCAAGATATTCACCAAACTAGGCAATTTTTAGGACTCGCCTCGTATTTTCGCAAGTATATCAAAAATTTTGCAGTTAAAGCCAAACCTCTTACATCAATGATTAAGAAAAATACTACCTGGAATTGGGGGAATGAACAACAAACCGCTTTTGAACAATTAAAATGTGAGTTAACGTCAAAACCAACTCTTGCCGTGTACAATCCACACGCAGATAGTCAACTTCATACCGATGCAAGTAAAATAGGATTGGGTGGCGCCTTAATGCAAAAGCAGACAGACAGCGGAGATTGGAAGCCGATCGCGTTTATGAGTAGGCAAACGACCGCCCCAGAGTCTAGGTACCACAGTTATGAGTTGGAGACTTTAGCAGTATATGAAGCTGTAAAAAAATTTAGAAATTTTTTATATGGATGTCATTTTATTATACTGACAGACTGCAACGCTATACGTTTAACATGGTCTAAACGCGATCTTACGCCTCGTATTGGCAGATGGTGGATGGGGCTTCAAGAGTATGATTTTACTATAGAACACAGACCAGGTACAAAAATGCAGCATGTCGACGCTTTGAGTCGAAATCCGATATGTGTTAAAATGCTTGATACCAATGACTGGGTTTATGGCATACAATCACAAGATGAAGATTTACAACTTATTAAATCACAAATAGAAAATGGAAATGCCGAACCATGCTATCAGTTAATTGATGGGAAGGTTTGTCGGCTGGTGAATAATGAACCTAGAATAATTATTCCGAGAGAAGTACGATGGAGAGTGGTAAAAATGTTTCACGATGACAACGGGCACCCTGGATGGGAGAGAACCTTGGACGCTATTAAAAATACATACTGGTTTAACGAGATGCGTCGATTCGTTAAGAAATTTGTTACGAGTTGCTTCGAATGTCTGACAGCAAAACAATCTACTGGAAAGCAGCATGTTAAACTTCACCCTATAGAGAAAATTTCAGAACCATTTCATACGCTTCATATGGATCATCTAGGGCCGTTTTGCAAAACTCCAGATGGCAATACACAAATTTTAGCGATAATAGATGCGTTTACAAAATTTATCTGGATTGAACCAGTTCCCAGTGCAAATAGTCAGCATGTTTGTTCCACATTGGAAAAGTTAATAAAACTAGTTCACGCTCCTACGAGGGTAATAACAGATCGAGGAAAAGCTTTCGATTGTAAAATGTTTAGAGAGTTTTGCGCAAACCATAACATAAAACACGTTAAAAATGCCATAGCGTCTCCCAGAAGTAATGGACAAGTTGAGCGTTCAAATAGAACAATAATAGAAGCTTTAACAGCCAGCATAAAAGGAAAACACTACGAGTGGGACTTAAAAACTTCACAAGTCCAAACAGGAATAAATAGTACTAGAAACGCTACTACAGGTTTCGCACCCAGCGAATTATTATATGGTTTTAGACCTAAAGTAAAAAATGAAATAAGAATTTTTTCAACTGTCAAAGATTTAAAAGAGATTCGTCAAAAAGCCAAACTGCGGTGCGACGAAAACGCTATAAAAATGAAGAGAAGATTCGATAAAAATCGTCTGGAAGCCAAAAAGTATCAAAAAGGCGACGTTGTACTGGTGAAGAGAACCATGTTAGTAAGAGGATTAACTAGTGGCAAGCTAGTGCCAAAATACATTGGGCCAGTAAAGATTTCCGAAATAATGTCAAATGATAGATACAGAGTGAATTCCTTTTCAAAAGATAAAAGAAAATTTAAAGGAGTTGTATCGAGTGATAAGTTAAGAATGTTTAAAGCCCAATCGATGTAGTACACGAGTATAGAAAACAACAACGACCAACAAAAAAAATAATAGTTTAGTTTTAAGAAGTATAGTATTTTAAACAGAAAATAAATGTTATTCTGATCAAGCGTATCTTTGTGATCTAGTGTATCACCTAAAAGTTGAAGAAGCAACATTATTATTGTAATCGATATGTAACATATTGAGAAGTTTATTTTGTTTTAAAATTGTATTTTTGTTTGGCCAAACAATAATGATCTAGTGCATCATCATCAGTGCAACAATATTGACGTTTTGTGCACATTTGTGGTCTAGTGAACCCCTATGATCCTGTGTATCATAGGAGACAATGATCTTGTGTATCTTAGGTGACGATGATCCAATGTATCATCGGCATATTTTAGGTCCAGTGAACCTCTATGATCCTGTGTATCATAAAAGTAGGTGATCTAGTGTATCATATGCGACGGTAACCTAGTGTATCGTCGAAAGAGGTCTAGTGCACCCATGGTCTAGTGTACCATAAATTAGGATGATCCAGTGCATCATCTCACACCATGGACATAATTTAGGTCTGTATGTTTTTTTTGTCTAGTGTACAAAAATAGTTGCACCAGAATACCAGAACTGTAAGAGTTAAGAACCACTCTGTATATTCAAGTCAAAGGGTGACGGGGACGTCATATTTATCAGGATAGCCGAATGAAAGTCGAATATTTTTGTTATTATTAGTATGGCGCCAATGTTTATATTACGCCGAATGAATGGTCCTATATGATTAAGCGCGGGTGATGAGTAAGCAAACGGCAAGAGAGAAGGATATACCGCAACTCGGGCAGTCGAGCTTGACTTATTTTTCGGCGTGGTTATTCATTGAGCCTTCCACAAACTTGAATTATACTTTGAATTGTCTTAAAAGAAATTGTACTTTTATTTTGACGTCTAACAATATATATATATATATATATATATCTACAGAGGCCTTCTTCTATAGGCCAAAAATCTTGGACGCAGCACTGCCGTGACCCCATACAACCATTGAGTATCCAATATGTGCATGGCATAAGGAGAAGTATGCCTGCCGCAGGACCGTCTAAAAAATACATTGTGATAGGTTGCGCAATACAAAAATGTTAGTTGTAAGTCTTTTACAGAGCATACCAATATGGACGTCCCGTCAGAGAGATTGATCTTAAGTATACCCCAAGAAATTTAGCATTCTTAGAATCGGAGTCTGGAGGAAAATATTATGTTTTGGGTTTTGTCATTGTTCAAGAAAAGTTGGTTAAATATAAAACCATTGATTCGCTCTCGCACGCGCGCCACTTCAGAAGCTTCTCTCACCTCATCACAATTTTGTTGCACATGGAAAAGGTGGTGTCATCCGCAAAGATAGTATAGCGCGTACTGGGGTCTATGATCGTTGATATATGTTACGAACCGGCCCCTGAGGAACCCCTGTAGTCAACTCTCTCCTCGCGGACGTCACCCCTCCCACCCGTACAGTCTGGAACCTACCTTCAAAACAATAGTGGCAAGTGAAAGTTGAGTTTAAGCCTCTCTAGAGGTAAGTTCTGAGAAACACAATCAGAAGCTTTGCTTAGGTCATGGGATGTTGTAGACACAAAGCTGCGGTTCTCAAAGGCTTTTAAGAGAAGAGACACTAGCTCCATTATTGCTAAAGTAAAGCTGCGCTGCTTTCTGAAGCCAAACTGAGAATGAGAAAAATATGATTTGACTCAAAGAACTGCAATATACGCGATGCCATGCACCTCGAATATTTTTGAAAATATTGGAAGTAGAGAAATTGGTCTATAATTTGTTTGCTTTTATATCATTTTTTTCGTAAATTGGTACAACCAGGGCTTCTTTATAGTTATTTATGTACTAAGGGCGTTAAGTAGACTATAATGCCCGGAAGGCGAAAGCAACTAGCCCGAGGCATAGTTTTCGCCTGATGGGCATTATAGTCTAGTAACTCCTGTGGTGTATACAGTATTTTATTTTTCATTAATTTTAAAATATAAACAGTTAAACTCCTGCATTTTTTTAAAACTATTTTCGCCAATTTTTAGTATTTAGTGAGCTTTGATCGGTTGTCATAGAATAAGTTTGACGGTTGCTAAGAGTTGTTTATTTTAAGCGTCTTTTACGTTTTATGAGACGCTGGCCATTTGATTTTTCCGGAGCCACAAACATACATACATACATATATACATTTTGCGTTTTATAAACGAAAATATGGAAATTCTGCAAAATATTTTAGAAAATACTGAAAAAGCTAAGAAAAACTTATTACCGGCAAAGTCTAAAGCCCTGTACGACAAGGAGTATGACAATTTTCTACAATGGAAAGTAAAAAACCAAATTACGGTGATTACTGAAACAGTAATGATGGCTTACTTTCAGGAATTGGTATGTAACCCTTTTGCTCATTGGTAATAACAATTTTTAATTATTTTTACTTTATTTTAGTCGGCAAAATATACCCCAAATAGCCTTTGGACAAAATATTCCCAGGTGAAGTCTGAACTTATAGTAAAGGAAAACATTAATATTTCAAGATATTGTTAATTAGTAGCATTTTTAAAAGTATAATCAAAGGGATATCTTCATAAAAAGTGAAAAGTTTTGGAGGGTGAACAAGTTTTAGCTTTTAATAAAAATGCGCCGAATGATACCTTCCTGCTGCATAACGTGATACTCGTAATGGGAGTTTTTGGCGGCTTAAGACGGGATGAGATGGTAAAAATGACCATTGATAATATTAAGGATAATGGGCCTGTTATGCTTGTCAAGGTACCAGAAACTAAAACTGCTACGCCAAAAAGTTTTACTATAATCGAAGGAGACCAAACAGATGCCTTAAAATTGGTTAGACAGTACCTTGCATTAAGGCCAAAAGGAATTAAGGAACGCAGATTTTTCGTTACATACCTAAATGGTAAATGCATAGCTCTGCCTGTGGGTAAAAATGCACTAGGACGTGTTCCTTCAATCATAGCAAAATTTCTTAACTTAGGAAACGCCAAGGAATATACAGGACATTGCCTACGTCGGACCTCGTCCACACTTTTTATCGAAGGTGGTGCTACCTTTGCAACCCTTAAGCTAGACGGAAAGTGGAAGAGTACTAGCGTACCGGAGGGTTATATAGAGAAAAGTGACACTTTCGATAATGTTAAACATTGTTAAAAATAACTTCTATTTACCTGCAAGAACCAAGATTTACCATTCGTAGCTTATTTGCCGTAGCAAAGTCAAGGTCAAAGCAGTCTGGCACGTTTTCTTTGCCTTTACGTCGACGTCGACGTCGATTCGTGTTCAGACGTCTTCACGGTTTACGGTAGATTACTGCGCACGTACCTTGTTGTCGTGTAGCCAGTATTTATTAATTTTTGATTTAAAACTATAATATCCTTCAAATAATTATAAAAATGAGTGACGAAGGAGAAGACCCTTATAACACAGACGAAGAGGAAGATAAAACTAAACAGTCTGTTCCGATTCCAAGAAAAAAATATTGAGCAGAGATACAGGCCCGAATGGGAAAAACAATTTTCGTGGTTGACTTAAGTAGAAGGTTGATAATCAGTAGAGGTAAGTTTAGCAGAAGTTAATTAAATATTTCGTTTTTAGGAAATCCCTTTAGCTCAAAATGTGAGTGTTGCGACAGCAGACTGAAATGTGATGTTTCTGTAATAAAGGCCCACGAAAGCTGCGCAAACCCAAAAAAAAAGCAATTTAAATTATTATAAGTTCACATAAAATACTTTCCAAATATCTAATTCTCAAAAGTGATAGTGTCGTAGTTCAATAAACCAAAAGGTCAGAAGCTTTATTGGCAACTTTTTTTGCGGAACACAATATAGCATTTTTGGCATCTGATCATTTAACTAGCTTTTTAAAGCGGTGTTTTACAGACTCAAAAATTGCAGAAGATCTTACATTAGGCAGAACAAGTTGAAAACTTGTATAATGCTCTTATTACTCGTTCTCTACTTATAATGTGCCCCTTGAAAACATTATAGGGTTTGGATCTGATGGCTGTAATACCATGATGGGGACGCGCAATTCAGTTGCTTCTCGCCTTTTGAAGGCATAGTAATAAACAAATGCCTGTGCCATGCTCTACATTTTGTCGCCAGCAAAGCTTGCAAAATACTACCTAGGATCTGTGAAGACATGACCAGAGATATTTACAATTTCTTTAAAAATAGTGCTAAACGCCAAACAGAACTCAAAGAATTTCAGAATTTCTGTCAAGTTCAACCCCACAAAATTCTAAAAACATCTCAAACAAGATGGCTATCCCTTTTAAGTGTGGTATAAAGAATCTTAGAGCAATGATCAGCATTAAAACTATATTTTACTCAAAGTGCTTTCTAGAACAGAGTTTTATCATCGGAAAATATTTTAAGTGCTTTAAAAACCCACTGAATAAGATATATTATTATTTTTTGAGTTGGGTACTTCCTAAAATTGTAACTCTTAATGAATATTTTCAAAGTGATAAAGTTGTCATTACGGAAGTTTACCCTAAAATGTGCTCAACATATAAAGACCTATTACTTTCTTATATGAATCCAAACTGCATACACCAAAGCGACCTATGGCTTGTAAATGCGGAATATGAGGATAAATTTATAAATGGAAACAACATATATTTGGGAGTCGCTGTTTCTGGGTACATGCATAATTTAAAAGCAGAAGCAAAGCAAGATTTTCTTGTCCGGTGTAGACATTTTCTAAAGATTTGTTGTGTGGAAATATTAAAACGTTTTAATTTTAAAGACTCAATTTTAAAATATACTTGTATCTTGGATCCAAAAACTAACCTGAACTAACCTGAAGTTTCGTCAATTAGTCAAAAATGATACCATAAAATCGTTTACTTGTGTTAACTCAACTGTTTTAATTTTGGGAGATTTTAACTTGCCCCAGTACGAGGACATTGCCTCTGCTAAAAGTGAACTATTGCTTCAGTTCACGAATATTAATGATTTAAACCAAAAAAATTAATATATTTAATTTGAAGAAATAGTCCATTGTCAAAGTGGAGTTAAAATATAGGGAGAGGAAAGAAAGTCAAAAGTCTTTCGCCACTGATTTAAAAAGGAGCAACCAAAGGCTCAATTTTATAATAGAAAATCGTCTACATGTTTCGAAGATAGTGACCTTCATCTTCAGGAGACAAAATTAGTGTTGCTGTTGGTATTAGCAAAAATAGAAAAAGTAGTAATGCTATGTATGTTTCAGCTCAAAATCCCATAAGAAATAACATTACGCTGAAATCTGCATTTTTCGGGCCATTTTAGGGCGTGGCACTTTTCCTGGAAGCCGCCATCCTCTATTAACCTAAGTGGAACCCAGCTACTATCGCCACCTAGTGAGTGACGTCATAACTGTTCGATGCCGGTAATATAGGACCCTATTGACCTGTGTGGAACCCTCCACTGCTGCCACCTAACCCCCCACACATTATTCTAACCTAACTTTTGTCCCAACGGAACCCAGATCACGTGTTACCCCGATTATATAGTAATATCATTGTAGGGGTGCCACCTAACGGGGAGAGATGTACGTACCTGTAATCTTGAGACCTGTAGCACCACCTGCTTTTCATATAAGGCATCATGTTTACCGCGATGGTAGGTATGACGTTGTAAATCAGTTAAAATATTTTAAAATATAATAATACCATAAAAAAGTTTTTGTCCTCGGTGGGATTTGAACCATAATCCTCTGGGGCCGAACTTCAAAGCCTTGCAAAATACGCTACGAGAGCATATAGATTAAAAGAGTTGATCAATGTTGATAAGCTAAAAATATGGGGGACCCGGCAATTATAACGTATAGGTGGAACAAAGGGCCCAAGTGTGGAGACGATGGCAAATGGCGGCAGCCATAGTTGTTTTTGTCTACATAATATTGCTACATCTGTTGCAGTATGCATGCGCCATAACATGTCATTAATGAACATTGTTAGAGGCCGCGTGGCATGTAATTAGACAACTGGGGATCTAGTATGTCCTTTTGGCAAACAGTATTTTCAGACGCCATCTATAATTACGTTCGCGCAGACCCCCGCCATCTGGGTACTACCTGAACGTATGCAACCAGAAGCCCCTATCAGCAAATATTGCCTTCACCAATTTATTAACAAACCTAAGTGTGGCGATGATGACAAAATGGCGGTAAACCTAGCTTTTATAATGCACTCACCATTTTATCGACAAACCAATACTAATGGCGTTGCCAAACCAATATTTCCCCTTATTCAACATAAAAATTGTCGAAACGGCAACACCGCCGTTCCAATACTGAAAATTTAAGAAAATACGCTTAGGCCATCTTGCAATAGCCGTTCGCAACAGTACCATTCATGAGTGTATAATTAAATAAAAATCAATCAATTTTAAAACTTTTTATTCACAACATAACAATATCACTTACTACCACCCTGGTATATTACATTAAAGGAATAAAAAAATCGGCGTAAATAAAAATTATAAAACTTTTTTATTTACAACATAACAATATCACTTACTACCACCCTGGTATATTACATTAAAGGAATAAAAAAATCGGCGTAAATAAAAATTTTAAAACTTTTTTATTTACAACAGAACAATATCACATACTATCACCCTGGTATATTACATTAAAGGAATAAAAAATCGGCGTAAATAAAAAGACATATCTGTAATCATTTAACAACGTTTTATGCCAGAAATATATGCAGTTTTCAAGTCAAAAGCACTATTATGGTAATATATAAAGGTCATATCGGAGAAAATAAGACATTTTTCGAATTTTATTATGTTTATCGCAACTTTAAGGATATATTTACCGAATCGCGCAATAAAAAACAGAATACATAATTAATTATCTTTCAATAAAATGCTTATATAAAATCGAGTCACAACGCGAGGTAGAATTGATTTTATATGCAAATTTTACCGACATTGTTGGCCTATTGCATATGCAATTTTGCATTTAAAGTAATTACCCTTTTAATAAATAATTAATGCATAATGTGGGCGAATAAAAGCAATTAATGGGAATCTGTATACAGGGGGTATGGAACACTTTTAACCGCTAAATTTCGCCTTTAAATTACAAATTATATCTATAAAACAGCCATAACATTCGGCCTAAATGGTATATTTTAGTACAATGACGTAGCTAAAGACCAACTACATTTTAACTGATTGTACGTATTTGGGGGATATATTTAAAATTAATCTAGGAAGAGAACATATAATAATTATTTTCCGTTTCCCTCAAGCCCCGGCTAGGCTGATCAAAACCCCGTTAAGCTGTCTAATCCACCATTAACCCCGTTTAAAATATCCCAACAGAGTAGTTATCACCAGTCTCGTATATGTATTTAAAATCAGTGTAAAGAATAAACAAGCCCATTATCTACATTTTCAAAATGCCCTGTATATGATGATATTATATTAGTGTTTGAATTAATTAGTACGTACTCCAATCGACATATATTTATGCATCATAAAAATTAATTCTTTACTAGTAGGAAAAACTTATATAAATATAGCTTGAACTCCCGTTTAATGGTAAACGTGATTAATAATGCCATCCGGTGAGTACCTTTATTATTATAATATTTTAAATTTTAATTCGGGGCTTTCTTTTATAGCAGTACAACAAATCGTTAATTATATTGAGTTTTTGGTGGGAGAGATGTTTCCCGGCGAGGCGGTATGATTTTAAAAAATATAATTATGTGTATATGCCTAATAATGGTATTTTCAGATGATATACGCGTTCCACAACTTCCCTCCGGGGTATGCCACCCCGGGGGGATACATCGAACTGTGGAACGGTCCCCTCTATGGGCACGAGGTGATCGTCTGGGGAGACCCGGTTCAAAAAATTATTTATGTACATTTTCTATAATTAAATGTTTTTAAAAATAATTTTTATGTTTCATTTTAAATGGAGCCGTAGAAAATTAAAAAAACATTTTGAAATCCCAAGGTATATTAGCAAAAATAAGTTTACAATTTAAAACGATATATCAATTTATAATAAAAACTAAAGATATGGGGTTGATAAAATAGTGATTAATTTTAAAAGAGGCCTGCATCTGAAAGAAAAGAAACGAACCTTTGTAATTTCAAGCGTAAAAGTTAAATAATATTTTACTTACCAATACTTGCGTATCTCTAAAATAGGGGTGGTACACCCATATTTTTCTACATAATGTTTTCCTGTTCTGACAAGATATGTTTGGCGACAGGCTATATTAGTTACTTCGGCATCAGTTTTTAGCATCCTCTTAGAAAGATATACCATTTTATCATCTTCCAGATAAACTACTGTTTGAACCCCGTAGGCACCGTCCTTATTTTCGATATCAAGAATTCTATAGTGTTCTCCCTCTACCAGGTCTAGACCGTTTACAACAGCAATTTTAGCAGCCATTTTTAGTTTTTTCAGGCCCTTAATTTGAGAAAAGAAGAAATCGGTGAACTAGCTTTCCTGCAGTGGTTTCTGGTATTTATAGCTATACCTCACCATAACAGATAATATTCTAGAACAACCGAAAAGTAAAAATTCAAGTAGCCCCACTCCAACAAAACGTTCAAGGATTTAGCGTCACTCTAGAAGGGGCTTATAAATAGTGCAGAAATGGTGAGAGCACTTAATTGTTTCTGTTATAAGTTTGCAACAGGTAAGTTTTTGAATTTTATTATGGTGTCGGGGGTTTTTAAACCGACTTGGTATTGTTATTCAAAGTGTTTGTATCCCTATGATAGAGCGTATTAACAAGACGACAATAGGTCTTTTTATAGTTTTATGAAAATTGAATTTATATGAACAATTTTAAAATGTTTAATTGTCATTTATGCGAAAAAATTTTTACATATAACCTTAAAAATGAGACATTATTATCAGTACCCGAGATTGATTTTGAAAATTATATAGAGCTTTTTGAAATTTCATTTATTTATAATGATTCTATACCAGAGGGCCTAAACAAATTATCGCAAGGGTTTTCTACAGATAACTTTTTCTTAAATATTTCGTTTATAAGAAATTTAAACATCTGCTTTGAAAAGTGCATACGTTTAAAGCGTGATGCCCAAAATTGTGTACCTATATGTAAAATCTGTATTAAAACACTCGAAAGTTAAGACAACCTTTTTTATTTTGAATAAAATTTTTTATAATATTGACCATTCATATTTATGCTATTTATTTCCCTAAAACGATATCACTATACCTAGGTCATTTTTTAAAATGCGTCTCATATAGACACGCACCCACATAAGCTATTGTTTTTATTAAGAATTCACGAACCCTTCTTCGTTATTATGTAGAATACAACTACTTTATATAGGCATTTGCACCAAGTAGTTTGGGTATTAGTTTTTCAAAACTGCCCTAAAAGAAATGAAAATTGTTTTTAATTTTTTTTCATACCTGTATAATAGTTTGTTTTAACATTTTATCTACAAGTGGGTTTTTATCAGTATAATATCAGACACATTTAATATTATATTGTTTTTTATATCTTTTTTAAATATTATAACTCAATTCTTGTAACTTGAGTATGTACGTCACAATATCTGTGCAATCAAACTAGCAGTTAAATAAGGCATTATTTAATAGGGTCATAGACCAAATAATCCTGCAAATATAATTAATTTTAAAACAGCTGTTCTACGCCACTGTGTCGTAAAAGTTAATTTAACAAGTGACGGCAAGCTAGTAAATTACAATGACCATAACACTCCGTATGCATCGAAAAAGATATAGGGAAAGTAATTTATTTTACAACTTGTATAGGACTTGGAACATAGGCTGATTAAAGAAAACGGGTTTGGCATAGGTTGATTAAAGAAAACGAGGGCTCTAATAATAATAATATATTTTTATTAGGTTTATAATAATATACATTTTATTTATTTTTACATAACTAAAATTTTATATTACGAGATATAATCTTATGTAATAAATCTTTAAGCTGCACCAAAACGCCTACATTAGGGCAAGATATACCAAAAATGAAAGATCCATTTTACCGGCGTGAATTAGGTCCACGATAAATTCATTATATTCAAAAACATGTCGTTTTGAATAAAATAAAGGCGACCGTCGGTGTAATGAAATAATAATTTCCGAGATATCGACTTTTGAAAAATGACATTTATGAACTTTGACAGCGTCTAACTTTCTAACGGTACGCCATAGAGCAAAACGGCTTACATCTCCCTATCTTCCTTTTTATTATCTTTCTAAAAATATCAACTTCCGGTTAAACCGTAAATAATTGCAGGTACCAAATGTGCGGTTAAATAAAAAAGGCATGTTATAAAACAGTACTAGTTTGTCTGGAATATTGCTTATTTTGTAAAACTACTCTGAATACATTTATTTTGACAAATAATGTTAAATAAATGAACAAAAAAACATAACAAAAATAAGAAATAACTAAACAGACAACAAAAAACCTTTTTTAAGATGCCTGAAATGCATGCGATAGGTAGTGCCCATCGCACATCTCTAAATTCCGGTGCTTTGCTTCCTACACCTTTCAGAAAAAGAAACTTTTGTTTTTTCATGATTTTTTGGCAGATAAACCCTATAATATTATTTCGAGTTGTCTTTTAAAGGACTATCTGAGCCTCTAATTAACCAAAATATAAGGGACGCTCCATTAAAAATAAATAATATTCTTCTGAAGTATGCTATTTTTAATAATGTATACTGACTAGCCAATTTTTAAATAAATATATTCAATGAAGTTTAAAATATTTGCAATATTTTGGAGTTTGCATAAATTCAAGAACTAGAACACAATGAAAATACACTTCTCCAAGAAATTAACGCATCACCAAAAACTAACCAAAAGTTTAAAGTAAATTTTTGCCAAAACTACTTGTCCGATTTGAATGAATTTTCTTTTGAATGACAGGTTGACTTTCCAGAATGTTAGTGTACTATTGTATTTGCACACAAAATTATTTTTGTATAAATACGGGGTGTTACAAGGGCACTTTTTGACAAATAACAATAAAAATGCATGAAACGAACACATTTATTAAAACATATACCGGGTGTTGCATCATCGAGCGGGACATAGGAAATCCCATGTAATTTTAAATGGGGTTAATTATTGGCTTCCCTAATTATTTTAGAGAAAAATTCTATTTAGGTTTATTAAAGAGCACTAAAATCCACATTCAAAAGAATAACTTTAGATATTTTTGATGAGCCCGTTTACGGGTTATCGCCGATTTCTTTTTAACTATTTCTCCTTTTTATGGCCCCGTATTTGCGGGCACCAGTCAAGGTAAAATTTATTTTTAAAATTCGATTATACCAAGTTTTTCCAGTTCTAGTAATATAGACCATATTTTATCATCGTTTTTATGATTAAAATTGTCGCTCTCTAACTGTTTAAACATTTCCACTAGCTTGTTAACGTCATTATCGTAATCAAGTTCTAAATCATTCAAAGTAGGAGGAATAGTACTGTTCAATTCAAGGTTTTTGTTTATCATGCTCACTCTGCTTTTCTTTAAATAAGTCCTTTTTGGCGGAAAAAGCTTAGAAATAATGTTTGTATACTTCCAGCTTCTGCTAGAATTTATGTGATTTTTACTATTAAATCCCCTTCGGTGTGCGCTTGATAGAAGAAGGATTTCTTTATATTTATCCAGCTCTGTATTGGAATAGCCCATAGGGCGTTCTTTTGTCAATAAATTCAGAAGTCCTACAGTTAAAGTATATTTCTCATTATCAATCACTAGGGTGTTATTTTCAAATTCTACGGGCTTATTCCCAATAAAGCAGCCATTTTCAACCATTTTAAAACCAAAATCTAGACCGTTCGGTAAAGACAAAAGCGCTAATTTAATTTTTCGGTTCGCCATCTTATCTCGCAGAACTCTGACATTCGAATGACGTACTCATCAACGGAACGGGTGTTTAAAACACTACCTAAAATACAACACTAAGATAACAATATCTTAACTGAAACAAAACAGTGTCTTAACGGAAACAAAACAAACATATAACGCTTATATATCAATCACAACGTCAACACTGAAAAAACAAAACAGGTCTTATATACCTATAATATTGTTTCAGATCATCTGAACACAAACAAAAACACTAATATAACACTGATACGTCAATCATAATGATGACGCTGTATACCCATAAACAGGGTGTAGTTCTGAGAAGCCCTAATATATTTTCTAGTAAAACACTGTTTCTTTTGGGTAAAAAATGATACGTATATAATAATATTAATACGATTGTAAATACGCATAATCTTTATTAAATACATCTAGATACACTTCTATGAATAATTTTCCTTTAAGTTTATCTGAAGCTTTTGAAAAAGAAACTGTTTTTGTTATACATTTTTACGGCGATTAAACTTATCGCAGGTTTCACTTTCAGTCAGTAAAATATTAATGTTTTCGGTAAGTAATATATTTTAAAAATAATAACGCGTAAAACCGCTTGTTGTATGTACATCTACTGCATACTAAACCTTGAATATTAATTCTGAACGCACCTTATTTTTTCAAAGGCATGCTACTTTTCTGAACGCACCCCAACCGAGGTTATAAATAGGGGTGCATTATAAGCAGAACGCAGGAGCTCCAGAGTCCCTTCTGTCTTTGTACGTTAGAGAGAGCAGACGTATTTTGAGCCATATTTATTTTGTTACAGAGCAAAAAAAAAAAAATGCCGTTCCCAAGTGAGTACGTCGAGTTAATTAGGGCCCAGATGGATACCCCTAACTTAACAACGATTACCTGTGGTAAGATATTGCAGGACTGTACTCGTGCAATTCACAATTTAAATAAACTTTTGAAACGCGCTGAGTCAGTGGCTGAAAAGTCTCATATAATAGCGTGTTTAGCCCAAATTAAGGGGTTTTAGTCGTTACTAAAGGACCGTAAAGTGGGCGGGGGTAGTGGGACACGTCGTGCAGAAACAGCTTCTTGTAGAGTAAAGTGGGAAGATTTACATTCAGCATTCCAATCGAGAATCAGGACGGGTGTTATTATTAACAAGCGTCATACTGATGTGCGATCATTTTTAGAGGACTGTTTGGCAATTTTTAAGCGGCGAATTCAAAACGCACTAAAAAAAACTACTGCGCTCATAGTTAACACCACTCTTTGTGGGGATTTTGAAATTAGTAAAGCAGACGAAATTTTAAAGGATACAAAGTACATTACTACTCCGAATGCCCCTATTTTCGACAACACAAACTTAAATGAGTGGTTTGCCGATCATGTTAAGAACCCTATTTTAGTTGAATTAGACACGTTCCAGGAAAGAAATTCTGGGTGGGCACTACGCAAAATTATGCATTTAATGGTATCTATTAAGCATTATAATCCTCTTCGGGTCGGAACTTACATCGAACTTCCAAAACAAATAGCTAAAAGAAGGGCATGCATCAATGTAAAAAACAGTGATGAAATGTGCTTTGCGTGGTCCATCGTTTCCGCTTTATATCCCGCGTTCAAGAATTCTGACCGAACATCGTCCTATCCAAACCCTCAGTCAGTTCTAAACTTGGAAGGTATTAAGTTTCCCATAACAATTAATCAAATTTCAAAGTTTGAAAAGCAAAACCTAATTTCCGTTAACGTATATCGACTACAAAAAATTGGAAAAAATTATCTGGTTGTGCCATATTATATACCTGAAAATAAGCATCCTAACCATATAAACTTACTACTTTTACAAGACAGCTACTTTTCCTCAGATGATGATATTGATTTAAGCCCTATAAAATACCATTTTGTTTGGATTAAAGACCTTTCACGCTTACTATCAAGGCAATTGAGTCTTAATACACGGCGAAAATTTTTTTGTGATCGCTGCCTTCATTATTTCCGCACGCAGATAACACTAGATAAGCACACGTCCGAATGCTCTAAAAACAAGACCTTAGCAATACCTCGGATGCCTGTAGAAGGCAATAATATTTTAGAATTTAATAATTTTAAACATAGGGAAAAAGCCCCGTTTGTTATATTCGCAGACTCGGAAAGCTTGTTAATACCTGTAGTCGATGATATAGAAAAAAACACTCAAAAGGAACAAGAGCATGTCCCTTATAGCGTCGGTTATTATGTAAAATGTAATTATGACGATTCTCTATCATTTTATAAAAGTTATACAGGCCAAGACTGTATGCAATGGTTTATGCGCGAGCTTCAACAATTTGCTGAAGACGTCGAGACGGTCTTTTTATGTGATTTGCCCATGGAACCGCTTACGCCTGCCCAGCAACAAAGTTTTTTGGCCGCTACTCACTGTCATATATGTGAGAAACCATTTACGGAAGACGATAAGCGTGTTAGAGATCACTCGCACTTCACCGGAAAGTATCGAAACGCTGCACATGAGCACTGCAATCTACAGTACCAGGATTCACACACCATACCTGTCCTATTCCATAACTTGAGTTGCTATGATGGGCACATGATAATACGGGCACTATCTGAAATAGAGGGAAAGATTGATATATTACCTGTAAATAAAGAAAATTACATCTCATTTACGAAGCATATAATGGATAGTACTGTTCATTTTCGATTTATAGATAGTTTTCGCTTTCTTGCTAGCGGTCTGGATAAGCTTGCATCATACTTATGCGAATATCCTAACCTAAAAGCAGAGTTTGAATACCTGGGGGAAGAACTGAACTTACTTACCCGAAAGGGCGTTTTCCCTTATGATTATATGAACGCTTGGGAAAGATTGAATGAGACTGAACTCCCTCCTAAAGAGGCGTTTTATAACAGCTTAGAAGATGTAGCTATAAGTGACGCGCAATATTTAAATGCGCAGAAAGTTTGGCAAACTTTTAATTGCCGTACCATGCAAGACTACTCTGACTTATATCTTAAAACGGATGTAATGCTTTTAACGGATGTATTTGAAGCATTTAGGGATATATCGCATAGGACATATGGCCTTGATCCTGCATGGTCGTATACCCTACCTGGTTATGCGTGGCAATGTTTATCCCTCTTAATTCATCGAGAAGATATGATAAAACTTGAGCTGCTTACTGATTTAGAGATGCTAACATTCATAGAAAAGGGAGCCGCGGGGGGCTAAGTCAGTGTTCAAAGAGGTATGCAGAAGCCAACAACAAGTACATGTCAAATTATGATCCAACTAAAGAAGACTCCTATCTCATGTACTTTGATGTCAATAATCAATACGGCTGGGCAATGTCGCAATATCTACCTTATGGCGGCTTTAGGTGGCTTTCAGAAAACGAGATATCTCACTTAAACATTTGTGAAATTTCAGATAAATCTGCAGAAGGGTTTATTTTGGAAGTGGACCTGGAAATACCTGAAAATTTGCATGATAAGTTTTCCGATTTTCCATTATGCCCTGACCATGAAAAACCGCCCGGGGCAAAGAATGAGAAACTTTTGGCTACGCTACACAATAAAACAGAATACGTAATACACTATAGAAACTTAAAGCAAGCTCTAACTTTGGGTGCAAAATTGGGCAAAATACACCGAATATTAGCCTTTAAACAATCTCCATGGCTAAAATCATATATCGACCTCAACACGGGGCTGCGCCAAAATGCCAAGAATGAGTTTGAAAAGAATTTTTTTAAACTTATGAACAATGCCGTATTTGGAAAGACAATGGAGAATATCCGGAACCACTCTGACGTTAAACTTATAACGAAATGGGATGGCCGCTATGGTGCTGAAGCCTTAATATCCCGGCCAGAATTTAAAAGCAGCACAATTGTTTCCGAAAATTTAGTAATTGTCGAGCTTGCAAAAACACAAATTTATTTTAATAAGCCGATTTATGTCGGCATGTGTATTCTTGATTTGGCAAAGACTACGATTTATGGCTTTCACTACGAGTACATGGTTCCACGTTTTGACACCTGTAGTGTATTGTATACAGACACTGATAGTCTTATTTACGAAATTAAAAACCACGATGTGTATCAGATAATGAAACGAGACTGTAACGATTATTTTGACACCTCAGATTATCCCCGTGATAACGTTTATGCGATTCCACAAGTGAACAAAAAGGTGCTGGGAATGATGAAAGATGAGAACAATGGCCGCATTATGACTCATTTTGTTGGCCTTAGGTCTAAAATGTATGCTATTAAACTGCTTTATACTCCAGACGAGATTGAGCAAGAACGGGTTAAACTAGAGAATTTAAACAAAGAGCGGGCGGAAATTGATATGGTTTTATCTAACTTGGGCGTTACCAAAAAGATAAAGGGGATTAAAAGGTCTGTGATTAAAAATAAAATCACATTTGAAGATTACGTCACCTGCCTTGAAACTTGGTTGGAAAAGCCTATTTCACAGCGCCTAATTAGGTCCCAAAAACATGAGCTACATACTATAAAACAAACTAAAATCGGTCTCAGCCCTTATGATGATAAGCGGCAAATATCGAAATCTTCACCGGGCACATTACCATGGGGGCATTGCTCACTTATGCATGTGGATGACTAAGTTGATCAGGGTCTGTTCAACAGGTCAACAGGCCAACAGGGCCTGTTCAACAGGTCAACAGGCCAACAGGGCAGTTCAACAGGGTCTGTTGATCAGGGTCTGTTCAGTTCAACAGGGTCTGTTCAATAGGGTCTGTTCAGTTGTTCATTATTAGTATTATAATTATTCATATTATTATAACATTAGCACTCATATTATTATTAGCATAAAATTATTTTTATTACTAGAATAATCTACTAACGCACACATATTATATCCTAACCTGTATAACTTTCAAAAGAGCCCATATTGGTTGTACAGTAAAAAGAAGGCCAAAATACTAACGCACACATATTATATCCTAACCTGTATAACTTTCAAAAGAGCCCATATTGGTTGTACAGCAAAAGAAGGCCAAAATACTAACGCACACATATTATATCCTAACCTGTATAACTTTAAAAGAGCCCATATTGGTTGTACAGTAAAAAGAAGGCCAAAATACTAATACACATATTATATCCTAACCTGTATAACTTTAAAAAGAGCCCATATTGGTTGTACAGTAAAAAGAAGGCCAAAATACTAATACACATATTATATCCTAACCTGTATAACTTTAAAACGAGCCCATGTTGGTTATACAGTAAAAGAAGGCAAAAATTCCCCCTGTATGACTTAAAAAAAGAGCCGTATATTATGTTATCTATAGAAAAAAGAGCCGTATATTATGTTATATATAGAACTGTTTTCTGATTTCAAATCAGATAACGAAAAAATTATGCCACAAATGGTTTTGCTTTGAAATTTCGTTTTTCCATAAAAATCGAATGGGGACAATATGGGCCACGTTCACGTCGTGTCCCTGTTTAAACCGAGTGCCCTCTGGTAAGTGTAGTGTTTTTCAGGTATTTTTGCTCTTGCCCTCGTTTCAAGTTGTATGTATAAGTTAAGGATAATATTCTATCTATAAGCGAATATTGCACATTACTCCTACTCTGTTCAAATGCCCATACCCGCCAATGTCTTTTTCCATTCATTTTTTTGTTAGTTTTTAAGTTTGTATGTAGATATGCCTATTCTTGCACGGTAAATGTTCCTAATATAAATGTTTCTAGTCCTAGTTTTTTAATTGTATGTAGATATACCTATTCTTGCACGGTAAATGTTTCTAATCCTTAGTTTTAACTGTAAATATTTTTCGCTAAATTTTGAACTTATAATATATTGTACCTATATACAAGATTGGCGATAAGTGTCTTGTGCCAAATTTTTATTTCGTTCAGGTATTATTTTTGATGCAAGATACTTGTCTTATTTAAATATTTTTGCTAACTAGTGCTGTATTGGCGTATTTGACTTGAAAACTGCATATATTTCTGGCATAAAACGTTGTTAAATGATTACAGATGTCTTTTTATTTTACGCCGATTTTTTATTCCTTTAATGTAATATACCAGAGTGATAGTAAGTGATATTGTTATGTTGTAAAAAAAAAAGTTTTAGAATTTTTATTTACACCGATTTTTTTATTCCTTTAATGTAGTATACCAGGGCGATAGTAAGTGATATTGTTCTGTTGTAAATAAAAAAGTTTTAAAATTGATTGATTTCAGTCAGTGGCTGAAAAGTCTCATATAATAGCGTGTTTAGCCCAAATTAAGGGGTTTCAGTCGTTACTAAAGGACCGTAAAGTGGGCGGGGGTAGTGGGACACGTCGTGCAGAAACAGCTTCTTGTAGAGTAAAGTGGGAAGATTTACATTCAGCATTCCAATCGAGAATCAGGACGGGTGTTATTATTAACAAGCGTCATACTGATGTGCGATCATTTTTAGAGGACTGTTTGGCAATTTTTAAGCGGCGAATTCAAAACGCACTAAAAAAAACTACTGCGCTCATAGTTAACACCACTCTTTGTGGGGATTTTGAAATTAGTAAAGCAGACGAAATTTTAAAGGATACAAAGTACATTACTACTCCGAATGCCCCTATTTTCGACAACACAAACTTAAATGAGTGGTTTGCCGATCATGTTAAGAACCCTATTTTAGTTGAATTAGACACGTTCCAGGAAAGAAATTCTGGGTGGGCACTACGCAAAATTATGCATTTAATGGTATCTATTAAGCATTATAATCCTCTTCGGGTCGGAACTTACATCGAACTTCCAAAACAAATAGCTAAAAGAAGGGCATGCATCAATGTAAAAAACAGTGATGAAATGTGCTTTGCGTGGTCCATCGTTTCCGCTTTATATCCCGCGTTCAAGAATTCTGACCGAACATCGTCCTATCCAAACCCTCAGTCAGTTCTAAACTTGGAAGGTATTAAGTTTCCCATAACAATTAATCAAATTTCAAAGTTTGAAAAGCAAAACCTAATTTCCGTTAACGTATATCGACTACAAAAAATTGGAAAAAATTATCTGGTTGTGCCATATTATATACCTGAAAATAAGCATCCTAACCATATAAACTTACTACTTTCACAAGACAGCTACTTTTCCTCAGATGATGATATTGATTTAAGCCCTATAAAATACCATTTTGTTTGGATTAAAGACCTTTCACGCTTACTATCAAGGCAATTGAGTCTTAATACACGGCGAAAATTTTTTTGTGATCGCTGCCTTCATTATTTCCGCACGCAGATAACACTAGATAAGCACACGTCCGAATGCTCTAAAAACAAGACCTTAGCAATACCTCGGATGCCTGTAGAAGGCAATAATATTTTAGAATTTAATAATTTTAAACATAGGGAAAAAGCCCCGTTTGTTATATTCGCAGACTCGGAAAGCTTGTTAATACCTGTAGTCGATGATATAGAAAAAAACACTCAAAAGGAACAAGAGCATGTCCCTTATAGCGTCGGTTATTATGTAAAATGTAATTATGACGATTCTCTATCATTTTATAAAAGTTATACAGGCCAAGACTGTATGCAATGGTTTATGCGCGAGCTTCAACAATTTGCTGAAGACGTCGAGACGGTCTTTTTATGTGATTTGCCCATGGAACCGCTTACGCCTGCCCAGCAACAAAGTTTTTTGGCCGCTACTCACTGTCATATATGTGAGAAACCATTTACGGAAGACGATAAGCGTGTTAGAGATCACTCGCACTTCACCGGAAAGTATCGAAACGCTGCACATGAGCACTGCAATCTACAGTACCAGGATTCACACACCATACCTGTCCTATTCCATAACTTGAGTTGCTATGATGGGCACATGATAATACGGGCACTATCTGAAATAGAGGGAAAGATTGATATATTACCTGTAAATAAAGAAAATTACATCTCATTTACGAAGCATATAATGGATAGTACTGTTCATTTTCGATTTATAGATAGTTTTCGCTTTCTTGCTAGCGGTCTGGATAAGCTTGCATCATACTTATGCGAATATCCTAACCTAAAAGCAGAGTTTGAATACCTGGGGGAAGAACTGAACTTACTTACCCGAAAGGGCGTTTTCCCTTATGATTATATGAACGCTTGGGAAAGATTGAATGAGACTGAACTCCCTCCTAAAGAGGCGTTTTATAACAGCTTAGAAGATGTAGCTATAAGTGACGCGCAATATTTAAATGCGCAGAAAGTTTGGCAAACTTTTAATTGCCGTACCATGCAAGACTACTCTGACTTATATCTTAAAACGGATGTCATGCTTTTAACGGATGTATTTGAAGCATTTAGGGATATATCGCATAGGACATATGGCCTTGATCCTGCATGGTCGTATACCCTACCTGGTTATGCGTGGCAATGTTTATCCCTCTTAATTCATCGAGAAGATATGATAAAACTTGAGCTGCTTACTGATTTAGAGATGCTAACATTCATAGAAAAGGGAGTTCGCGGGGGGCTAAGTCAGTGTTCAAAGAGGTATGCAGAAGCCAACAACAAGTACATGTCAAATTATGATCCAACTAAAGAAGACTCCTATCTCATGTACTTTGATGTCAATAATCAATACGGCTGGGCAATGTCGCAATATCTACCTTATGGCGGCTTTAGGTGGCTTTCAGAAAACGAGATATCTCACTTAAACATTTGTGAAATTTCAGATAAATCTGCAGAAGGGTTTATTTTGGAAGTGGACCTGGAAATACCTGAAAATTTGCATGATAAGTTTTCCGATTTTCCATTATGCCCTGACCATGAAAAACCGCCCGGGGCAAAGAATGAGAAACTTTTGGCTACGCTACACAATAAAACAGAATACGTAATACACTATAGAAACTTAAAGCAAGCTCTAACTTTGGGTGCAAAATTGGGCAAAATACACCGAATATTAGCCTTTAAACAATCTCCATGGCTAAAATCATATATCGACCTCAACACGGGGCTGCGCCAAAATGCCAAGAATGAGTTTGAAAAGAATTTTTTTAAACTTATGAACAATGCCGTATTTGGAAAGACAATGGAGAATATCCGGAACCACTCTGACGTTAAACTTATAACGAAATGGGATGGCCGCTATGGTGCTGAAGCCTTAATATCCCGGCCAGAATTTAAAAGCAGCACAATTGTTTCCGAAAATTTAGTAATTGTCGAGCTTGCAAAAACACAAATTTATTTTAATAAGCCGATTTATGTCGGCATGTGTATTCTTGATTTGGCAAAGACTACGATTTATGGCTTTCACTACGAGTACATGGTTCCACGTTTTGACACCTGTAGTGTATTGTATACAGACACTGATAGTCTTATTTACGAAATTAAAAACCACGATGTGTATCAGATAATGAAACGAGACTGTAACGATTATTTTGACACCTCAGATTATCCCCGTGATAACGTTTATGCGATTCCACAAGTGAACAAAAAGGTGCTGGGAATGATGAAAGATGAGAACAATGGCCGCATTATGACTCATTTTGTTGGCCTTAGGTCTAAAATGTATGCTATTAAACTGCTTTATACTCCAGACGAGATTGAGCAAGAACGGGTTAAACTAGAGAATTTAAACAAAGAGCGGGCGGAAATTGATATGGTTTTATCTAACTTGGGCGTTACCAAAAAGATAAAGGGGATTAAAAGGTCTGTGATTAAAAATAAAATCACATTTGAAGATTACGTCACCTGCCTTGAAACTTGGTTGGAAAAGCCTATTTCACAGCGCCTAATTAGGTCCCAAAAACATGAGCTACATACTATAAAACAAACTAAAATCGGTCTCAGCCCTTATGATGATAAGCGGCAAATATCGAAATCTTCACCGGGCACATTACCATGGGGGCATTGCTCACTTATGCATGTGGATGACTAAGTTGATCAGGGTCTGTTCAACAGGTCAACAGGCCAACAGGGCCTGTTCAACAGGTCAACAGGCCAACAGGGCAGTTCAACAGGGTCTGTTGATCAGGGTCTGTTCAGTTCAACAGGGTCTGTTCAATAGGGTCTGTTCAGTTGTTCATTATTAGTATTATAATTATTCATATTATTATAACATTAGCACTCATATTATTATTAGCATAAAATTATTTTTATTACTAGAATAATCTACTAACGCACACATATTATATCCTAACCTGTATAACTTTCAAAAGAGCCCATATTGGTTGTACAGTAAAAAGAAGGCCAAAATACTAACGCACACATATTATATCCTAACCTGTATAACTTTCAAAAGAGCCCATATTGGTTGTACAGCAAAAGAAGGCCAAAATACTAACGCACACATATTATATCCTAACCTGTATAACTTTAAAAGAGCCCATATTGGTTGTACAGTAAAAAGAAGGCCAAAATACTAATACACATATTATATCCTAACCTGTATAACTTTAAAAAGAGCCCATATTGGTTGTACAGTAAAAAGAAGGCCAAAATACTAATACACATATTATATCCTAACCTGTATAACTTTAAAACGAGCCCATGTTGGTTATACAGTAAAAGAAGGCAAAAATTCCCCCTGTATAACTTAAAAAAAGAGCCGTATATTATGTTATCTATAGAAAAAAGAGCCGTATATTATGTTATATATAGAACTGTTTTCTGATTTCAAATCAGATAACGAAAAAATTATGCCACAAATGGTTTTGCTTTGAAATTTCGTTTTTCCATAAAAATCGAATGGGGACAATATGGGCCACGTTCACGTCGTGTCCCTGTTTAAACCGAGTGCCCTCTGGTAAGTGTAGTGTTTTTCAGGTATTTTTGCTCTTGCCCTCGTTTCAAGTTGTATGTATAAGTTAAGGATAATATTCTATCTATAAGCGAATATTGCACATTACTCCTACTCTGTTCAAATGCCCATACCCGCCAATGTCTTTTTCCATTCATTTTTTTGTTAGTTTTTAAGTTTGTATGTAGATATGCCTATTCTTGCACGGTAAATGTTCCTAATATAAATGTTTCTAGTCCTAGTTTTTTAATTGTATGTAGATATACCTATTCTTGCACGGTAAATGTTTCTAATCCTTAGTTTTAACTGTAAATATTTTTCGCTAAATTTTGAACTTATAATATATTGTACCTATATACAAGATTGGCGATAAGTGTCTTGTGCCAAATTTTTATTTCGTTCAGGTATTATTTTTGATGCAAGATACTTGTCTTATTTAAATATTTTTGCTAACTAGTGCTGTATTGGCGTATTTGACTTGAAAACTGCATATATTTCTGGCATAAAACGTTGTTAAATGATTACAGATATGTCTTTTTATTTTACGCCGATTTTTTATTCCTTTAATGTAATATACCAGGGTGATAGTAAGTGATATTGTTATGTTGTAAATAAAAAAGTTTTAAAATTTTTATTTACACCGATTTTTTTATTCCTTTAATGTAGTATACCAGGGCGATAGTAAGTGATATTGTTCTGTTGTAAATAAAAAAGTTTTAAAATTGATTGATTTTTATTTAATTATACACTCATGAATGGTACTGTTGCAAACGGCTATTGCAAGATGGCCTAAGCGTATTTTCTTAAATTTTCAGTATTGGAACGGCGGTGTTGCCGTTTCGACAATTTTTATGTCGAATAAGGGGAAATATTGGTTTGGCAACGCCATTAGTACTGGTTTGTCGATAAAATGGCGAAGGCATTATAAAAGCTAGGTTTACCGCCATTTTGTCATCATCGCCACACTTAGGTTTGTTAATAAATTGGTGAAGGCAATATTTGCTGATAGGGGCTTCTGGTTGCATAAGTTCAGGTAGTACCCAGATAGCGGGAGTATGCGCGAACGTAATTATAGATGGCGTCTGAAAATACTGTTTGCCAAAAGGACATACTAGATCCCCAGCTGTCTAATTACATGCCACGCGGCCTCTAACAATGTTCATTAATGACATGTTATGGCGCATGCATACTGCAACAGATGTAGCAATATTATGTAGACAAAAACAACTATGGCTGCCGCCATTTGCCATCGTCTCCACACTTGGGCCCTTTGTTCCACCTATACGTTATAATTGCCGGGTCCCCCATATTTTTAGCTTATCAACATTGATCAACTCTTTTAATCTATATGCTCTCGTAGCGTATTTTGCAAGGCTTTGAGGTTCGGCCCCAGAGGATTATGGTTCAAATCCCACCGAGGACAAAAACTTTTTTATGGTATTATTATATTTTAAAATATTTTAACTGATTTACAACGTCATACCTACCATCGCGGTAAACATGATGCCTTATATGAAAAGCAGGTGGTGCTACAGGTCTCAAGATTACAGGTACGTACATCTCTCCCCGTTAGGTGGCACCCCTACAATGATATTACTATAATAATCGGGGTAACACGTGATCTGGGTTCCGTTGGGACAAAAGTTAGGTTAGAATAATGTGTGGGGGGTTAGGTGGCAGCAGTGGAGGGTTCCACACAGGTCAATAGGGTCCTATATTACCGGCATCGAACAGTTATGACGTCACTCACTAGGTGGCGATAGTAGCTGGGTTCCACTTAGGTTAATAGAGGATGGCGGCTTCCAGGAAAAGTGCCACGCCCTAAAATGGCCCGAAAAATGCAGATTTCAGCGTAATGTTATTTCTTATGGGATTTTGAGCTGAAACATACATAGCATTACTACTAGAAAATTATTGGTGGAAAGGTAACGTTGATGGAGCTTTAAGATTTGAAATTTGAAAATTTATTAAGCAGTGAATGTAATCAGCATACTGAAATCTCAAGTCAAAACTTTAATTAAAAGTACTAATGAAATGTTTGTCATATTTAGTAGGTTTTAAAGAAAGATGATGTTCTTTTTATGAAAGTTTCAAGAAAGGATATATAAATGGAATTGTGAGAAATTAATTTAAAGGCAAGGAAGAGAGATTTTGTTAAAATTCGAGAGTGAATTCATTTTGTTGAAGACTCATTATAAATGTTTAAAACATATTATGAAAATTATTTGGGGGTACTTAGGACCTAGGTGATAGGGTCAGGAGTCGGAGTTATAAAGCTCTAAAGATGTCAACAGCTGCCTAGACAGCCTTTATGAAAAAATGTATCTTTGCATTGATAGGCTTGTTCTGAAAAAGAAAATATCTGGAGTGTTTGATTCTCCACTTGCTTGTATCACTTCACCTGATTAGGAGGCAGGTACGTACTGTATCAGAGGAATATTGAGGAAAATGTAAATATTGATCTTAGTACCTTACGGTCATTTATTAAATATAATTCTATGGTCTCTGGAATCCCTAAAGCAATTACCTATGATAGCAACAAATTTTGTTGAGCCGGTGGACATTGCAAATGCCTTTTTGCGTTACTTTGATTCAGTTTTTGAGATTTCAACTGCTACTACCACGGACTTAAGCCAGTTTAATGGTTGGGGTAATTTTAAATTTTCCATAATAACAAAAGGTGATGTACTCAAAAGTATTAAGCGGTTAAAGCTTAAAAAATCTGTGGGCAATGATGATATTCCCTCGTATATAAATATATATAAGGGGTGTTCCGAGTTTCTCTTCGAACCTATTACATATGTAAAAAACTGAAAATCACACCAATTTTAAAAAAGGGTATTTAATTTAATGTAGAAAAATACCTTTCGATAAGTGTACTTAACTGTCTGGCTAAAATTTTTATTTAAATTTATTATTTATGAATGAGGCGTTCTAATCCACCCTGGACATTAATAATTCTAGGTTTCGCTGATTCCGGCCCGCTCTTTCTCGATTCGAGATCACCCTCTTTATCCCACAACCTCAATGAAATAAGTGAAATCTACGAAATGTAGAAACGTAAATTATTGACTCACCTTGGATAACGTGAGGATAAAATGGATATCCCTTGTGAGTCGTGACGGCACGGTACTACTATCTATCTCTTTTGACTTGAGTTTTCGACTGATTCTCTTCCATATGTGGTCATATCGTACCGAACACAATGGGTACTTTTGTGTAAATACGAGGGACGATGCAAGATATTATAAAGTAAAAGAAGGTAAGGAATGGATAGTGGGTCAAGAAAAATGTATTGTAAAATAATTGTATATGTACAAGTAACTTTAAACACGGATAATTAAAAATGCAATATATCGGTGTGAAACTAATTATTTATATAATCAGGCAAATATTTACAGTAGAAATAAAATAGGAATAGCAAAGAAGGGAGGACGAAACAATCAAGATATTTTGAGTTAAATAATATTTATCGCCTTGGCAGCATGGCTTCGTGGGTAATAAGTCAACGGTAACTAGCCTGGTCCTATTCACAGATTCTGCTGCTGAAGCTATAAATGCGAGACAACAAATGGATGTAGTAATGATAGACTGCGAAAAGGCATTTGACAGAGTGGATCACCGGTTGATGTTGAGCAAGCTCTTGGCCTATAATTTTTCTAAGGAGGCCTGCTTATTCTTACAATCATACATCTATCAAAGACCTCAAGGGGTAAGGGTTTGGAAAAATTTTGCTGAGTCCTTTGTGACGACGTCTGGTGTGCCTGAAAGTAGCAACCTGGGTCCTATTCTTTTCAGCATGCTTATTAACTATTTGCCAGATTGTGTGTTAAATTCTATCTGCTTATCGTTTGCGAATGATTTTAAAGTATTTTAACACAATACCTAATATGTGGGATTGTAAGGAACTACAGGCTGACTTTGACTCAGTAAGTAACTGGTTCCATGATCACAGAATGTACCTCAACATAGCGAAAGGCTGAGTTATGACATTTACGTGTCGTACAAATTTTATTAATTATCAATATACAAGTAACAATACACAATTAACTAGATCTAACTAATATAAGGATCTTGGGGTAAACATACAAGCAAACTTGAAATTCAGTGAGCACTTCGGCTCATTGTTGGCGAAGGTTATGTGATTAGAAACACTAAAACTTTTATCAGCATGAATAGTAATATAAAATTGTATAATCCTCTCGTTACACCTCATGAATAGTTTGGTCTCCGCAGGCAGTTGTCAGCAGTGAAATGATAGGAAGGGTTCAGATGATATTTTTAAGGTACACCTACCCACACTTGGTGTCATAATAATATGTCAGTATGTTAAATACCATTAATATCCAACCGCTAAGTGATCGTAGAAATATGCAATGCATTTTATTCATTTTTGGTGTAGTAAATAACTTGAAGTATAGAGATTGTCTTCTTATAAATGATATTAGTTCCAATGCGCCAAAGATACATATAAGAATAAAAAGAGACACATTGTTCAGCACATTATAACTGTAGCTGTTCGCCAGTCAATTAAATGCTTCGTTAGTGCAATATCTGGCTATTGTATGGCCCTCTCACCTATAAGTACTTAAACCTTTGTATACGTGTTTGTAAGAGTATCTTTAAATAAATAAATAAATAAGTTATGCAAACAAAATGTGCAAGTTTCCGATTGCAATATTCACTTCCAATCACGCATTGTAAAATAATATATTTAAGGGTTGCCAAAAATGGGATTATGCGGTTAAATTTCATTGCATCGCCTGCCGGAAAAGTTTTAAAACGGAAGATCTAAACACGATACCGTCAAACGGGGTAATTTCGATCATGCGGGGCAAAGTCGATCAAGCACGCCCCTGTGAAGAAAATAGCGCGTAAAATGGAACGGTTGCGTTTTCATCTAGTAACAGTGTTGTTCACCGGTTCAGTAAGGGTGTAGTTGTGCTCTAGTTCTGAGTGTTTACTGATACATAAGGTAAGTACGTGTAGAAAAACCTGTTTATAAAAGGTTGAAAATTGGCTAAAATTGAAACATGCGAAAACGATTGATTCCACAGCTAACAGATTTCGCGAAGAAAAAGAATTCGTAAATATACGGGAAAACATAGTTATTTGTGAATGTAAATAAACAAAAATAACACTATAATTTAATTTTTTTAAAGCTCAACTGGAGATTTTTTAAAAAAATCCATTGTTAAGGGGTAATTTCGATCACTTTCAGTTTTAGGAATATGTTTTACCCTTTAATTTTAGAAGTAAAATTTCAGGTTATGTTCATTTTTTGTAGTAAACTAACGTACGGAGAACGACCTGTACAGTGTTGCCAAGCATATCGCGATTTCCTGTTTAGTGAGAGAGTCATTTAATATCTATATTAATTCTGTTCATATTTGTTTTCAGATGCCTCGACACTACCAAAAAAAGTTTGGACCACGGGGAAAGAAAAATTATAATGCAATATTTGTTGAAAGGGCAGTGGCGGCGGTAAAACAAAAAAAAATGTCAATGAGGGCTGCCGCTGAGCGATTTGCCGTCCCTTACTCGACACTTAATGACCATTATCACGGACGACATCAGCTTAAGTATGGGAGGCCGTCCGCTCTAGATGAAAACGAAGAAAAAATGTTGACTGAAGGCCTGGAACTTTGCGCTAATTGGGGATTTCCCTTAAAGCCCATCGACATGAAACATATCGTTAAGCAATATTTAACAAAGCGTGGAGTGACAGAACCAAGGTTTATAGAGAACTTACCTGGAACAGACTGGTTTAATGGTTTTATGAGGCGAAATCCCAATCTTACCATAAAACTAGCAGAAAATACAAAACGGGTTCGAGCAGCGTTAAGCTACGAGTTAGTGGAAGATTATTTCAATAATTTAAAAGATGCCGTCAAGGATATTCCAACTTGTAATATCGTTAATTATGACGAAACCAATTTCGTAGATGACCCCGGCGCTGTGAAAGTCGTCTTAAAAAAGGGCACCAAACATGCACATAGGGCCATAGATAGCACGAAAACTAGCACCACGGTGATGTTTGCGATAGCAGGAGACGGCACAATGCTTCCACCATACATTGTGTATAAAGCAAAACATTCGTATGTGGGGTGGACTGAAGGGGGTATAGAAGGAGCCAGATACAATCGCACTCTCAGCGGGTGGTTTGATTCCACCATCTTTGAAGACTGGTTCTATTCTATTGTTTTGCCGCATTTTAAAAAGCTAGATGGAGATAAAGTTCTACTTGGAGACAATTTAAGTAGCCACATCACAATGAGCGTAATACAGGAATGCCAAAATAACAATATTAGGTTTGTCCTGTTGCCACCCAACTCTACACACCTGCTACAACCTTTAGATGTAGCTTACTTCCGACCTCTTAAGGCGGCATGGAAAAAGGAATTAGAAAAATGGAAGTTAAAAAATAGAGGAGTGCTTCCTAAAACTTTATTTCCAAAACTTCTTAAAGATACTGTGGAGTCTGTTGGTCTCAAATCTGAAGCCAACTCTATTGCAGGGTTCAAGGCATGTGGCATCGTTCCATTCAATCCAGACGCTGCACTAAAGAAAATTCCACGTAAAACAGTTGACGATACACTTAAAACATCATGGACAGATGCTATAATAGATCATCTTGAACAACTTCGGACGGGTCCAACGAAGACTATAAAACGAGGGAAAAAACTGAATGTATCTGCAGGAAAGAGCATAGGGACATCGGATCTGTTAATAGCTGAATCCAGACGCACATCACAAAACGTTAAAACCAGAAGGCAGAGACGGGAGACAAGTGACAGCCAATCAGAAGAAGAACGTGGACAAGCTAAAAATAGGAATATAAGTGACATTGAGTCAGAAAAAGAGTCGGATTTAGAGGTTGCGGAATCAGATAAGTCATTCACAGAAGAATACGAAATAGGAGAACCCTCTACCCTAAGCGAAAGCTTGGCAGAAGAGCAAAATTCTTTGCCAGAAGGGCAAAATTCTAAGGTTTTTAAAGTAAAAGACTACGTATTAGTAAAATATAAAACCAACAAAAGAGACAGACATTTTATTGCCAAGATTGAAACTATCTCAGATGAAGAACTAACTGTTAATACAATGCGCAAGAAGGAGTCAAAAAAAGATGTGTTTTTTGTGTATCCGCAAATTCCGGACCTATCAATAATTACGTTTGAGCAGATTAAAAGAAAAGTTAACTTGAAAGGAGAAAAACGTGGAAGGCACTTCTTTCATCTACGCGAAGAAGAACAAGATCTTCTGGAATAAGTTTTAATATTTGTTTTGATTTTTTTTTATATCTTTGACCAAAGTTATTTTTAAAAAGCTGTGTTTTTTTTACAGCTAAGGATTTAATATTTTTTGTTGTATTTTATTTAAGTTTTGACTGAACTTATCTACCTATGTAAAGAATATGTGATATTTTTTGTAGATAGGTAGATCTAAGAATTTGTGATTATGTTTTGTTCCTATGTTTTTCTATTATTTTTAGTTGTTCGTGAAGTTTTCTTTAGTTATAGCAACCAAGAGCTGTAAATAAGACTAAATAAAGAAGTATTTTTCTATTTTTTAATGGATTTATTACCCTAAAATTTAAAAAATTAGTTTTGATGTCTTTTTTTTTTAATATTTGTTGATCGACTTTACCCTTTGAGAGGGTAAAGTCGATTTTTCTATGCTTTTAAATAGGTGATCGACTTTACCCCAATATGCGGGGTAAAGTCGATCACTCTTTAAGGAAAAATAAAAATTGAATGGTAAAATTTAAAAAAATAATAATAGGTTCATCAAATGGCTTAATGTTTAAGGTATCTTCATTTTTAATTTTATTTAAAAAAATTAAATCGTTTAGGCGCTATGCTAAAATAACCTTTATTTTTGATCGACTTTACCCCGTTTGACGGTACTCTTTACCTCTACCGCAAACAATACATAAAAACTAGTATAATTTGAGATGTATTTTAGTGATAAATTTATTTTATAATTACCAGGATATTATTCAATGAGCAAACCGTTTCAATAGAAACAAACGCTGTTTGAACTTTTGGATCTGTTACTACTACTGCAATATATTTTTGTTTAGCATTTAAATGTGGCAACAAAATTAAAATTACTCTACCGTGGATTAGTTTCGGTGGGTTTCGATACAAATGGTTTGCTACAAATTATATTTCAAACATCAAACAAAAGTGTAATATAGCATATAAATTCTAACCATTGTAAAATTTGGCACTGTTAGTCATAGAGAAATTTTATCTTAAAACTAAAAAATAAATACAAAAATCGAGTTCACTCATTGTGAAAAAAACAATTAGTGCGTGGCGGATAAACGATTAAGAGACAACGTGGTTTACAACACCCCATCTCTATTTATTATAGCATTAAAAGTGAGCAAAAACATAATAGAGCGTCTCGGGGGTTGCGCAATACGTCTCGAATTCAAAGTAACGTGCTAGACAGAGACAAAGATGTTTGGAGAGTTTTGCATTGATTTCAAAGTCATCGTTTTAATCTGTCAAATTCAATCTATTTTTTAACGTTTTTGTGCCTTGAAATTCAGTTTAATCCTAAAAATTGTTCTTTTCAGAGCTATTTTTATCGTACTTTCGTGTTGGCGGTAAGTATTTATGGATATTTTTTTATTATTTATTCATTTATTATTGGTTCATTTTAAATATTCTAACCTAGTTCTGTAAAAAGTTTAAGGCTGCGGCTTATCGGCCTTTAAGTGGAAAAATGGTAAAAAGTTGAATTACTGATGGTAATAAACGATTATAAAAATACCGAACTTTCCGTTATTTTTTGCGTACACGTTATTTTGAAGACTTAAAGCTCCATTAGACGGCCTGCGACTTGACGCGTCTGGCTTGTGGATTGTGGAGTGTCGGGTGGATGCGCCTGTGGACAATTGCGATCACAACTAACTAATATCTCCTTATTACCGGTTCAAATCCTAGATGGCGCTGTAAGATATTATTTAGGAATATCCTCCTAAGTAATTCAGGGCGATAGCTTTCCCCGTTCGGAGTTTGTTTACATAAAGTTTAGTGTCAAAATAAAACAGTTTTATTCATTGTAAGACATGGATAACAAAAGGTAAGCATATATTTTTTTTGGATTAGCTACCTGCGGTGAAATTTATCCTTTTTGTTTATTTATTGTAGTACTTTTATAAGTTATATAAGCCTTTTAGGGTTATGTTGTATTTGTATGCTTATGAAAACAAAAAGTACACTGTCCTTTTAAAAGGCCATTGCGAAATATGCTACATTAAACTTTTTTTCTTTCAGTTATTGGACGAAACCACTTACGTTGCATGAACTGTTGGAGGAAGCAGATAAGTTAGATAACATAAGCAAATTTCCAAAGAATATAGTTATTGTTCCACCTGACAATGCAAATCAAGATCTTACAGATAAAGATAGCGGCGAAGAAGGTAATATACAAATAAACAATCTTCCCGGTAGCCAGTTGAGAGCAGAAGCCGAGGTTTTAGAAAGTGTTCATGAATTGAATGACCTACCTAGTGTTCGTCATATAACCGCTGAGTCTGAGCGAGGATCCCCTTATAATATTAATAATAATAATAAATCGTCTTTATTCAGCTTTTTTGAGATATTATAAAAACAAAAATTAAATTACTAGAAATATATACATGTTCTAGCTGAAAAGGCGAAGTGTCAACCTTAATGGGCGTTTTTCTACTTAACCTTAAAATTACACTAAAATTTATATTTATATATTTACACATAGGTATATAATGATATATTAATTTATTAATTTTAGGCTGACAATCATACATTCATACATTATACATACAAACAATACATTTAAACCATATAGAGAACGTAAAGTTCAAAGAGTATATTACAGTGCTATTGATACAATAAAAAATAAAAGTATGATGATAGTATTCCAAGGCGAAAGCAGTTGTACAGTCAGCATTGATTCCTGTTAAGAATTTTCGGCCTGTAGCAACAATAGTGCTTTTAATTTTTTTTTTGAAATTTACAAGGTCGTAGTTGTAATAGTAATTAGTCAAATTATTGTAGTGGGTGCTGAACTGAAACGAGAAGGAACTTTTAAATGCTGCTGTGCAGTGTCTGGGAATGACCATAAGATTTCTGTTTTGCGTGTTTACGTTATTGATGTCTTTAAACTTGGTAACCTTACGTAAGAGGTAGGAAGGCTGATCGTTTAATAGTAAGCGGTGACCCAGAGTGAGGAGATGAAGTTGCCGAAGTTTATTTAGTTTCAATCGGCCTGTATCCAGAATCTTATTACTGACACTTTCATGTCTTCTGATGCCATAGGCAAAGCGATACTATGAGTTCTGGATTTTTTGTACTCTAGCTTTATCGACCGCGGTTAGACAAAGTCCATAGGCAGAATCACAATACGACAATTTCGAGATGATCAACGATTCGCAAAGTTTCAATTTCATTGTGGAATTTAGGATTTCACGACTGCTGTATAGTTGTTTTAACATACTATATGATGTTCTGCAGAGCTGATTAACGTGCTTTGTAAAACTTAGGTTGCTATCGAACCAAATACCTAGATTTTTACACTCTGTAACAAACGTGAGAGTCTCCTCATTGACCTTGCTTTTAAGTTGGTTAGTAGCAATGCTGCGTGCTTTTTTCGGTCCAAAAAGGATGACTGAGGATTTTAGTGCATTTAATTTAAGGATATGTGCAAAAGATATGTCAGTCAGGACTTTTAAATCGTTATTAATTTGTTCACTAGCGGAAGCCCACTGTAAGTTTAAGATATCAAGATAGATCTGGGTAAGTGGTGAATTTTACAGTTTTGTTTTGTTACAGTTATCGGTTTATATTTCAAAGAAAAGGAAGTTGGAAATTAACAATTCCAAACAAAACAGCAAAAAAAAAAACAATATGAGTGGGAAAGAAATGACATAGTTCCAAGAATATCAGATTAGAAGAAAATATGTGGACCGGACAATCAATTATCTCCAGTTGACATTTTTTTGCATTTTTTTTACGAGGAGGTCATTATTGCGCTTACAAATCTTTCTAATATTTACGCTAGTGCTCATAATCGTAAAGGAGATATAAGTACAAACGATATGTTAATAAAAATAAAGTGATGAACATTAATGAAACGGATGAAGAAGAAACGGAAACCAGCGATACTGAGACTGACGATGACAATGGTATCGACAATATTCCATACATGGACACAGACGACGATTTATCTGAGCCAGAAACTGAATAAGTTATGCAGATTATTATATATACTGTTTTTTTCTTTTTATATAATAAATTTATTCCTTATTACTATAACTATTATCTTTGGTAGTCGTAGTCTATAGAATCTAGATTATGTTTTTACACGTTTAAACAAATTTCACTGTTTTTCTTTTATTTTGTTTAACTTATATTTGTTTTCTAGTGATGTTGATGTTATGTTTTTATTATTTTTTTATTGATGTGTTGTTTTTATTTAATTTTTTTAATTTTTAATAAAACCCAAAGAAATTTACATTTCCAATAAAATATATAAAAAACCTTTAATCTATTTATTTACCCAAAATATATTTACCGGGTATTTGCCCATCACCAGTTGTATGCAAATAATATATTTTAAATCAAATATTTATATTGTAGGCCGTATCGCGCAATTTCTTTGCTAATTAATAGACCCAGGGGTTGGGAGGTTTCAAAATATTGTTCGACTGTGTGACTAGCTTTATGGTCTTTTAGCCGATTGCCAACAAAAAAAAAGTCGTGATAAAGTAATACTTATCAGTGTTTGCTCGAAATAAATTTTATTTCAGGTAATTAAATCACTATAAATTAAACTGGAATTTGATGTCCGATTTTCCCAATAAAAGTTGACTCAATAAAATAATGTAATCAACTCAATATTTTTATTGTACAAATTAGTTCCAGGGTATATGAATTAAATATTTTTTTTCAGTGTGGAGTAGATCAAGAAATCTTTATTATTATAAGGTTAAAGAAGATGCAAAGTGCATGGGAATTTTTCTTGTGAAATCGAAATTATTTTAGGATCTTAATTTTCGTCCATATTATTATAATATTATCGTATGACTATGCCTAAAACATACTACCATAGCTGCCACTAATGTTTAATAAAGGCGTATTGTATTTATGTGTATAGTTCATAAACACACCCAAAGTATATTTAAGATACATCAAAACTTATCTAAATCAATATCCAGTTTAATTAAAACTTTGAAGGGTCCTTTGACTGGAACATAACCAAATTTAAATTATGAGAAGGGTGTAAATTGGATTATCGGAAAATGTTTAGTTTAACTTTTTACAAGGGTATTTTGTTGCAAGCTCCCGTTTCGTAATTTAAAATATTTTGGACATCAAGATACTATCTGCTTGCTATCGGTTAAGTTTGATCGTTTTTTAGATGTTCATTAAATTTATATTTTAAAACAGTTTTCTTTTACCTTTGCCCCGAGAGATATTCAGGGAATACCACAAAAACACGTAAAATTAACCACACAAAATATTTAAATTGATAAGCAAACTGAATATTTTAATCTTGAATTGAAGAATCAGTATAACTGAGTGCTAAATTCCTCTATAAAATAATATTTACCGTGCCATTTTACCGAATATTTTTAAGATTTAGGCAGGTTTTAATTGGCGTGAAAACCAAAACATTCTTGACATTAAAGTCAGGTCTGTGGTTTTGATAAGTATTTATGCTAGGTAATTCACGGTTGATGCAAAAACGGTTGATAAACTCTTCTCCTGAATTTACTAATTAATTAATTAATTTTAAAATTTCTTTATTTTTCTTTTGTTCAAAATTATAATGGTACCTTAACTATTGACCCAACATGGATACCCTATCCTAGGTAAATCCTATCCTAATCTTAGGCTAGGTCCAGACAGGCTAGAGCTCTCACCGGGGCCGATGACATTGGCCCATGGGTTAAGGCTACACACTTTGTTGCGATTACCGCACTGCACACTCTTACGGGCAGGGCCTTTAAACGTTTTATGAATGATTTCATTGTCCCAGGGGTATTTAAAAGTAGGTTGATGTGGATAGCTTTAGTTATAAACTGAAATACGGCTGGCATTTGGGGAAAAAGCTACCAAAAAACCTCACCTGAATTTACTGGTGATTTTTAATTTTTTTCTTTAAACATATGTTGTAGAATATTTTATTTATAACAATTTGATTTTTAAATGTCGCGTATCCGGTTTTTTTTTTAGAAAAAAAGATAAAAAAAATATAGTGACAGTGACGCAATGACACGAAAGTAGGAATAAGTTTTTTAAGTTCTTGATTGTAGTAACTAAATAAAGCTGCGGAGTGAAGTTTTGAATTTTATTACAATAAAATTGGCGTCCAAAAAACCATAGTCTATACAGCTAGCCGGAGCAAACAAAAAATACGATAGCATGGCGGCCCAAACGTAGAGTACGATCCAGTAATAAGTAGTAGTGCTTCATGTGCTTGTTTGTGTGTATACTTTAAGACTATCGAGACATTGTTAAATAAACCATACAAAGATGGATCAACGACAATGTAAAGAAATACCAGATTTGCAACTGCACTGGCTGGCTGAAGACGAGACACCAGGATCAACAAATAAAAGGTAGACCCTTTCTTGAATTTATTAATCTCAATGTCCGTGAAACTGAAGTGTTTAACCCACAACATACAGCTGTCGCAGTCGACGACAAACCCATTTTCACCACTTTTTGACGATACAATTACAAAACATGAACCTATAGTATCGAAGAACAATCTTAAAATTATTTCTCTAACTTTTAAAGAGGCTGTACAAGCAATTGCACAAAGTATTCCAAGACCAAGTGGTAATACCTCTGTGTTACCTTATACATTTCATGGTTTCGAACATGAGGATCCTACCAAATTTAGTCTCAGTTAAATTTTTATTTTTCTGAAAATAAAACATTCAGTGCCCATTGCAAAGTAAATTTTTTATAAGTAGATGATGCCCTTAAATGGGTCTCATGGAAATTTTTGTCAAAGATTTTTAAATAAATTTAACTCGGGTGAGGTTATTACACATGCTACGGTGAAACTGTATGGAGAATCACAGCAACATGAACTTGCTGGTGTTTTCATTTCAAGAAAATGTGCTCATTTTGAACGTTTACTTCCTAACACACAAGAATGTGTTTCGGGCACACTTACGTTCAACACAAAATTTAGTTATGCTAGCGGCAAGCGTGGAAAATGATTTGAGTCGAATTTCGAAAAATAAAACTTATATACCTCCTCCACTAAGAGAGTCACAAAATTAAAATTTGCAACAATTCAATGGACGGTATAATCCGCAGAATAGTACCGGTGATACTTATGACAGGTATCCTTCTACACCTTGTAAATATTGTCGAGAAATGCATTTCCATAGGAAGTGCCTAAAAAATCCGTATTTTCAGGGAAATTTTCAGAGTCCGGCTGGATCCAAGAACGTCCAGCAAAGGCCTGTCTATACCCAATAACTTTCAAAAATATTAATAATCGCATTCCCTTTTCTGCACTTTCCGAAAACGTAAATATGTGTACTAACTTTATACCTCTTTTTAATACAAACAGTTAACAGCAAACTCATCAACTTACTACAAATACCACAGGTCTTATTTACTTACCCCGAATAAGATTGAAGTTAGGCAAGATATGCGTTGTTGCTTTGATTGATTCTGGGTCTGCTGTAAATATAGTACGTACTTCTATACTTCCACCAGACCTATTGCAACAAATTTCTTTAAATAATTCACTTACTAATCAAGATGTTTTAGCAGCTTTTGGTTCCAAAGCAGTAACTTCTATGGGTTCTTTCCATAAAAAATTCAGTATTTCAGTCTGATTTAAATGTCCTTTCAGGACTTCATGAAGAAACTCTTGTTAGCCCCATTTTTGGAAAAAAATGAAGTAGTTTTGGATTATCCACGACGCTGCCTTTATGCAGGTAGCATTAATAGAAAAACTTTGTACTGGAATAAATGTTTGTCGCCTACTTATATTTAAAAAGTTATTTCGTCAGACCTAAAACTACCTGATTCAAATCAACAAGTACTTTCGGAATTATTTTTGGGGTTTTGTGATGTTTGTCATTCAGATTTGACACGGTCTACTACTAGTAGCGTACAAAATACTATCCGTCTTAGAGAGGACAAGATTATTCAGCAAAGACCATATCCAATTTTTCCAAAGTATAAAAAAATTTTATATAGTCAAATAAATGATATGTTACACGCCCAGTGATTCCGAATACAGCTCGCCAATCGTTTTAGTGCACAAACAGAATTCCAAACCTAGGCTTTAGTGTGATTTTCGTTTACTTAATGCCATTACGATCGATGAACCGTCAAATTTACCTAAAATTTCCGACAATATGAAGGATATTGGTAACGCAAAAATCTTTTCAGTGGTCGACTTCAAAAGTGGATATTGACAGATACCTTTGGCGACTGATTCAAAAAAGTTTACCGCTTTTTGTATACCCGATGCTTCACTTTATTATTTTCACGTCATGCCTTTCGGACTAAAAAATGCGCCATCGACTTTTCAAAAATTAATGACTCATAAAGTACTTCCAGAATATTTACATAAATTTGGTTAAGCCCATTTAGATGATAATATTATTTATAATTATAATATGACTTCTCATTTAAAATATCTTCGCCTTGTCCTTGAAAGATTAAGAATTCATAACCTTCACTTATCACCTGCAAAATGTCAGATTGCCGTGCAAGAAATTGACTATTTAGGCTATCACATTAATCGAGGTACTAATAATCTCACAATCTCTCTCTACACAACTCTACAATATAAACATATTTCTGCTATTCTGGACCACTCGTCTCAAAGAACAAAAAAGGAGCTTCAGTCTCTCTTAGGTGCCTGTAATTGGTTAAGGGAGTACATTCCTAACATGGCTGATCTTACAATTCCTCTCACCCAACTTTCACAGAAAAATGTCAGAAGTTAGTAGTAACAAAACCGTTAGTTTTACATAGGCCAGATTTCGTCATAGTATTTGTTTTACAGACAGATAGTAGCGAAAAGGAAATGGGATGTGTATTATTCCAAGAAGGTTCTGATAATAGTAAACACATTTTATCTTATGCTAGTGCAACATTTATCAAAACCGAATTACATTATCACATTAATGAAAAAGAGTGCCTTTGTATAGTGTGGGCAATAAAAAGATTAAGACATTATTTACTTGATAAACCTTTTATTCTCAGGACTGATAATCGGTCCTTATTATGGCTTGATAAAAATATAGACGCAAAAACTAAATTAACCATTTGGTCTCTCTTATTGCAAGACTTTTCTTTTAAAATTGAACACGTGTCAGGAGAAACGAATGAATTTCCCGACTTTTTATCTCGTCATCCCGTCACTGACATACACGATCTTCCCAATAACTTTGAGGAACGCTTTGTATACCTGACTTGACATTAAACCGTGACATTTACAATAGTAACTCCAGAGAGGCCAATAGTGAACCAAGTGGTAAACAATTTTGACTTGTTTAGTGAAATAATCGTGGAACAAAGACATTATATTATGTGCTACAGTAAAAACTGCTAAGCAGAAAAATACATACTCCGTTGCGTCATTCTGAAATGATAAGTGTCGATATTTTGGGATATTATCCACCTTCGAATGGACATCAATATATTTTAGTAGTAGAGGATCTGTTTACACGCTGGATTGAGGCTAAGTCTTATAAAAATATTGATGTCCATCGCGTAGTAGATTTTTTAGAGACTGAAATCTTTCGCCGATATGGTAGTGTTAAAGCCATTGTATCAGATAATGGACTCCAATTCCTTAGTAAGCAGTACAAAGGTATGGCCAGGAAAAATAACATTCAACTTTCCTATACCGCAATCTACCATGCGTTACCAGTACCTGGAGATTGGCCACTCCCTGATGAATTGCAGCCTATATACCATGAAAGTAACTAAAATCGAAATGACCTTCATGAGCAAATAAACATTTGTCAGGCAAGCTATCAAGCTAAATATAGTCACTCTGCTAAGGCCCTTCCCCTTAAGTTAATCATCGGAGATGATGTTTTTGCACGAGATAACCGACAACTTAAGCACGCGTTCGATTCACGATGGAGTGGTTGGCCCCTATAAGATAGTAGAAAATAGAAACGATGTAATTTTCGAAGGTCTGCGAGGAGATAAGTCTATTCCTGTCCATATCGATGATCTTAGACCTGCTTGTACTGGGAATCATGCACTTCCACCAATTTCAAAAAAGCTAGTAGAAGAAGCAACGAGCGACGGTTCTTAAGTTAAAGTAGCTAGCTTATTCCGGCCTTCACCACCGCTAGAAGAAATTAAGAAGCATTTGGGAGATAGTGACACCTTATCAGATCAGCTAAACTCTGATAAGACACCACATATTCAACCTGTGAAAGATTATGTAACTTCCAGAATTTTTGGTCGATTACCAAAACCATCAGTGATGAGAAGAAGACGACCAGTAAAAAAAAAAAGATTGTTTCTACTGTAAAGGCTCGAATTGACCAGTTTATTTTCTTAAACATATTTTTACATTTTCTTTTCAAATTTCTTTTGCCTTTGTGTTTGATATCTTATTCTGAAATATCTTTCTATTACCAGTCTTAGGGTTAAATAGTTGGTTATCTGCGAGTTGACCTTCGCAATATGTGTTATCAAGTGTCGTTGCGCCACTCTTTAAAGAGGAGAAGTGTTGTAGAATATTTTATTTATAACAATTTGATTTTTAAATATCGCGTTTCCGGTTTTTCCTTCGAAAAAAAGGTAAAAAAAAAATAAAGTGATTAAGTTCTTGGTTGTAGTAACTAAATAAAGCTGCGGAGTGAAGTTTTGAATTTTATTACAATAAAATTGGCGCCCAAGAAACCACAGTCCATATAGCTAGCCGGAACAAGCAAAAAATACGATAAAACATACCGCATAAGTAAAAATCAAATTAATTAAGGTTGGATCATCTCAGAGGCAAATTCCAATAACAACAGTGATACCAAACATGAAGCTGCATGGCTTATTGACTAAAACCTGAATGGGAATACCTTTTACAAGAAACGTTTTCAAAGGTATGCTTATAAGTCAGAAACTTGACTAATAGGTATACCGAGTCATCCAGATTAAGTGTCCACCATTGGTAACTTTGTTATTATTAAATTGTTCGGTCAGGACGTTACTTCAAGCAAGGGTCCTGACTTCCTCCTGTGGGCTCACCACTTTCTCAAATACTTGTTGTCTGAGTCTTCCCAGGGCTTCGCAAGCGCACAGAAAGTGCATTGGTGTCTCCTCGTCTTCTAAGCATCCCGTACATATCGAATACTCCTCCACACACGATGGGTGGTGCTTCCTTAACTTGCAATGTCCTGTTAGAAGTCCTACCAGAGGATTTAGGGTACGCCTACTCCCGTTAAGAATCCATTCTAACTCAGGCCAAGTTATGATATCTTTGGCCTGTCTACAGCCCGGCGTCTACCGTAATTCCTTCTTGGAGAGGTTGGCGGTCCATTCCCTGAGGGCGGTCCCTACTTGCTGTTTTGATATGCATATTGCTGGTTTGGGTTCTAGATAGGCAACTCCGGCAATTGTTTAAATTAGCAAACCAGTAATATTTCTTTTCTACTCCTGTATTAGTAAGAGCCTACTTACGCACTCTCTTCTTTATTAGCAAAACTCTACATACACACACTATAGTGTTAGAAGTCAAAATGTGCGTAAGAACAGTTACGTAATAATATTACGTAACAGTTCAACAATCACATTGGCCGCAAGACGACAAAATCGTCAAAATTTTCAATGCATTTTGCGCAAAGTTGACTGTGCAATTCATCGCGTCGCCTTGACAACATAAATATTGGTATTAACAGAGGCAATTTTAAACGTCAACACTTTTAATGTGGATATTATTTTTGGCTATATTAATAAAGCATAAAAAAAATATTAAGTCTAAGAAAAAGTATAGTACACAACTCGAGTGATAAATCTATTACACACTCTTACGAAGTAGGGTACTCGCTAGAGCTCGTACCGTAACTTTCAAAATCGTATGTCATAGGCTTCTTACCACTCTTGGTATGTAATATACTATTACAGCTCGTTAAGATACAAGAATGAAAAAGACAATTGAACATCGTATTTTCGAGCTTTCAAGTAAAATAATATTTTTTTAATGGAAACCCCTTTATATTATATTTTAATCTGTTTAAATTTTAAATAAAAAAGCTATAATAATTTTTTTTTTTGAAAAGCACCTGTTGGTATTTAATCTATTAAAACCAGTCCATAAGACAAGCCATTAATTTTGCGCTACTAAAACTTAGAAACTCCAGCCGAAATTCAAAAAGAAGCGGACTTGGCGTGTTCATTTATTATTCCCTACAAGTCAACAGATAGTTATGACAAAGCCTTCAAAGAATTTGAGAAAAGATGTGCCTGCGTGTTAAACGAAGATGCTTTATTGGCATATATTTTGAATCTCGAAAAGAAAATGGCACATTCATCCATGTGGACGAAAGATTCAATGATAAAAACGACTCTGAAAGTTTACAATACTGTTGATATATCCAGATATGGCAAGCTTATTGCGATTTTGAAAAGTAAGCCAAAAGCGCACAAATCAAAGAAGGCACTGGTTCGTGAGAGACAGCATGTAGAAAAAAAATTTTTGTTGGATGCACCTGAACAAGATTTCTTAATAATAAAAGTATTATAGCTTATTTAGATGTTTCTTTAAATAAAGAATTTCATAGTATATTTTTTTTTTGGGGTTACACTAATATTTGGCATATTAGGCGCCTGTCGTTATGGTGAATTAGCACGTTTCAGTATTTATAACATACAGGACAAAGGATTTTACCTGTACATTTCCATACCAGATACTAAAATTAATGTATCACGTAGCTTTACAGTTATGGTAGGGTTCCCCGTTAAGACAATAAATAGTTACAGAAATTATGTAGCTTTACGTCCCAAAAGAGTTAGTCATGATAGATTTTTTTGAATTATAAAAACAGCAAATGCACTATTCAGTGTGTGAGAATTAATACAGTATCAAAAATTTCTAGCATGATTGCTCGTTTTTGTAAATTTACCCCAAGCTGAATTATTATATACTGGCCATTGCTTCCGTCGGTATTTTGCTACACATTTAGCGAATGCCGGCGGAGATATTACAATCCTTAAACGTCACGGTGGATGAAAATCATCCGTCGTGGCAGAGGAATATATTAAAGATTCTGTTTCCAATAAAATAAAAATTTCAAAAATGATACAAGGGGGCAAAGAACTGGGTCTAAAAATAACTTACACATCAAAATTCAAATTTGGTTCAAATCACTAATATGAATAAATCTTTAAAGGTAAATAGTGACTACTCGGCTTCCCTTAATATAATACCTACACATTTTACTTGTTGTTGTTTTCAGCTTAAAAGGTCTATTTATTAAAGGGGTAAGACACTTTAAAGACATAATCGATAAAGGCAATTTGAGAACCCCCGTATTGCCAATACGAATGAAAATAAATATTAACAACTATTTGTTTTTGAAATCGGATCGCCAAATACAATTCACTCGTGTGGTTATTTATGAGGGTTGCTATTTAAAAAAAATCAAAATGGCGTCGTATCTGTCACTTTTTGAAATCTGTCGTATTTGATTATATCATAAGTAGCTCCGCCACGGTAAATTATGTCACCGCCTGAACATATGCGGGTTTTAGCTTTAAAGGTCTATTTATTAAAGGGGTGAGACACTTAAAAGACACAATCGATGAAGGCAATTTAGGAACACCCGTATTTCCGAAACGTTTAAAAAGATGTATCAACAACTATATGTTTTTAAATCGGATCGCGAAATGTAATTCACTCATGTGGGTAGTGATAAAGGTTGCTTTAAAAAAAAATTAAAATGGCGTCGTATTTGTCACTTTTGATATCTGTCGTATTTGATTATATTATTGTAAGCAGCTCGATCACGGGAAATTATGTTGCCGTGCAAAGATTGTGGTTTTTAGTTTAAAAGGTATATTTATTAACCCATTTAAACCACCGTGATTATGATAACACGCCACTTAAAATGGGAGATAAAAGTAAGTAATTCTTAGTTTTACCTGTAATATTTTTTGCATTTTGTATTTATGAAGGTTCACTAAAATTGTAGAATTGTAACTAGTATCATAACAATTATTTTTTGATTATAATAAATACTTAGCAAAAAGATCGTCCGTCCTTTTTAAAGGACGGTAGGTTTATGTATTACTTTTTGCTCATTGATACTTTTTTTTTCAGTTATTAGAAAAAGCCCTTAAAGTTGTCGGAATTGCTGGAAGAGATCAAATATATTGATGATACTGAAGTACCAGAACAATTAGCAATCTTTCCACCAGAAAATGCCAACGAAGATTGTGATACTGACGAAGACTCAGAAGATGAAAATTTAGTTGAGCTAAATACTCTGCTCGGAGCTCAACTTAGAGCTGAAGTAAAGGTCCGACAATTGGTCGATGATTATTGGGACAGTGATGACGATAATTCGTCGAGCGCAAACCAAATCAAATCAAAAAATTTAATAATACAAACCAAGATTTTGAGGCAATGCCTATTCCTGATTGGAAACCTGTGGTTGAAGTAATGAACAATCTCTTACCTGCAACAACTTTTAAGTAATTTTTTGATGAAGATGTAATAAATCAATTACTATATTTTTCTAACACGTTTGCCCAGCAAAAAAAAACGTGCCGGTGATATTACTTCCAATGAACTACTTAGTTTTATTGCAGTTCTTCTACTCAGTGGATATGTACCTCTTCCTAGAAAACAAATGTTTTGGCAAAATAGAAACGATACCAATAATTAATTGGTGTGTGAAGCAATTTCCCGCGATAAATTTCAGTACATATACGAGTATATCCATTGCAACGACAATACACAGCTGGACAAGAAAGACAAATATTCAAAAATGAGACCGCTCTTTGATATTTTAAATAAAAAGTTTTTTTGATCATGCCCCAGTTGAGGAAAATCACAGCATCGATGAATCCATGATTCAATATTTTGGCCGCCACAGTGGAAAACAATTTATTAGAGGAAAACCATTCCGGTGGGGGTACAAATTTTGGGTTGGAGCTTTGCCGCTTGGCTATATTGTTTCTTTTGACCTCTATCAAGGTTCTTCAAGCACACTGCCTCAGAAGTACAAACATATGGAACTTGGAGCATATGTGGTGTTACAATATGCTGATATTCTAAAGAAGTTTCCATACGAGTCATTTCATTTATATTTTGACAACTACTTTACTTCACTTTCTCTCCTTAAAGAATTAGAAATTAGAAAAATACGAGCCACTGGAATGCTGAGGGAGAACCGCATTCCACAAGCTCCTCTACCCAATATTGCGATTATGAAAAAAACAGAACGAGGTAGTTTTGAGTATATTTTGGCTGATAGTGAAATAAATATTTGTAAGTGGAATGATAATAACGTGGTAAATGTAGCTTCAAATGCCCTTACACTCCTACCAGTGAGTAAAGTTAAACGTTTTTCACAAGCAGAAACAAAATACATCTACGTAGACCAACCACAACTCATTAAATTCTACAACAAAAATATGGGAGGTGTTGACAGAAGTGATCAAAACTTGGATGGTTACAGGGTTTCTATTAGAGGAAAAAAGTGGCACTTTCGTCTATTTGCTCAATGCATAGACATGGATGTGCAAAGCTTTTGGCGACTTCATAAGCACAATAACGGAAAGCTAGAATTTAGCCGCTTTATAGCAACATAGCTACTTGAAACTAATAAGAGAAAAACAAAAAGAGGCCCTTCAAAGCCTCCTACAAACTTACATGAGTTTTCTTGATACGACAGATTAGACCACCTAATCTTGTACAACGATAATCAGCGAAGATGTGCAGTGTGCCACAGAAAATCTAATTTTATATGCCAGAAATGTAATGTTGGATTACCTCCCAAGGATTGTTTCATAAACTTTCACACAAATTAATGTATTACTTTACTGGAGGCAAAATAAAATATTTAATATGCACCTATTTTTTAGTAGTATATAGTCCTACCGGCCTTTGAAAGGGACAGCACGTTTTGAACATTCGCAATACTGTGAGTTTTTTTTTTAAATATTTTTTTATCATTAACTTCGTCTAATGGACTAACTTCTTCAAAAAAATAATGATTTTTAAAAATAAATAGTTTCAGTGTTAAATGGGTTAAAGGGGTAAGATACTTAAAAGACATCATTGATGAAGGCAATTTAGAAATCCCCGTATTTCCGAAACGGCTGAAAATACATATAAACAAATATATGTTTTTGAAATCGGATCGCTAAATGCAATTGACTCGTGTTGATATTGATGAGGGTGACCATTTAAAAAAATTTGAAATGACCTCGTATCTCTCATTCTATTTATTTATAGCGTAAATGGCTTGGCCATGGGAAATTATGTCACCGAGTAAGAAATTGTAGTTTTCAGCTTACAACATTTATTTATTAAAGGAGTGAGACACTTAAAAGATATAATCGATGAAGACAATTTAGGAACCCCGTATTTCCGAGACGGTTGAAAATAAATATCAACAACTATATGCTCTAAGGGTTGCGATTTAAAAAAATTCCTAATAGCGTCGTATCTATCAAATTTGTGAACCAATGTATTTTTTTGCCATTAAATCTGGTTTCTTTGCGGAAAATTATTGAGGAAAGTGTAATTTATTTTTTATTATAGTCAGCAGGAAAATCGCCTATAAGGTGAGACACTTAAAAAAATGTCCGTGTACATCTAAGATGAGACGAACAAATTCAGGGTACTCAGTTTATAGATGACCAAAGTAATTTAAAATACCCAGAGGACTCTCCGAGAAATAAATGATGAATTAGAACAGTATCGGTCAAGTGGTTATCATAATAGATCAGTAGAATAATTGGATCCTATAATGTGGTGGAAGGGAATATGCTGTGGATCTAAATTAAGTAAAATTGCTATTAGTATCTTAAGCATGCGCGCTTCAAGTGCAGCTACAGAGCGCAGTTTTAGCACTTACGGAAACGCCCATACTACCAAAAGGAACAGACTAACGACTGAGCGAGCTGGCAAAGTTACATTTAATTTAAAATTATTGGTCGTCGGAACGAGATAATATCAATATTAATATCAATATCAATCAATATGAATAATGTATTAATGCCAAGTCATAGAAAGAAATGTGTTACACACGTCAACAGATACAATATACACTGCGTCCATTAATTATGGAATAGGTAAAAAAGTACTTAAATTTTAAACATCCATATCTCCATCAAAATTATATCAATCCACTCAATTTTTGATTTACTAGGTAGGCCGTCCCTTGGACTACTTAGCACAAAGTATTTCACCTTACTTTATGTCTTTTTTATACAGGATGATGGCTAAGATACCAAGCCATGTAAAATGTGCTGATTTTAAAATTAATGTTTGGAAAATACGAAGCAATGGAAATTGAATTTTATTAGTGTACTGGTTACAGCTTTATGTTAGGTACTTATTGTACAAATTACAGCGCAGTGCCGTTCGTGCCAATTAAAAAAAAATAAAAAAATAAAAAATGGAATAGGTAAAAAATTACTCGAATTTTAAAATCAATATCTTCATCAATCCATTCAATTTTCAGTTTATTAGGTAGGCTGTCCCTTGAACTACTTAGAACAATGTATTTGACCTCACTTTATGTCTTTTTTATACAGGATCATGGATAAGATACCAAGCCGTGTAAAATGTGCTGATTTTAAAATTAATGTTTGGAAAATACGAAGCAATGAAAATGGAATTTTATTAGTGTACTGGTTACAGCTTTATGTTAGGTACTTACTGTACAAATTACAGCGCAGTGCCGTTCGTGTTAATTAAAAAAAATTAAAAAATCGTGATATAACACTAACTTAACAATAGTAATAACAATTTAAAGAAACAACTTAATTATAAGAATAAAAATTAATAACGCGTATTTCCTCCACGGGCATTAACGACAGCTTGACAACGATTTGGCATACTGAGAATCAGATTTCTTATAAAAACCTGATCCATATTTTCCCATACTCTTTGTAGCGTCAATCTCAGCTGAGCCAAAGTTTCTGGTGGGTTAGCTTCTGCACGAACCTCTCTACCCATTTGATCCCATAAATGCTCTATAGGGTTAAGATCTGGCCTTCGAGCTTTCCAATTCATTACGGTAATTCCCGTTTCTGCTAGATATTCCGTTACTATTCTCGCCGTATGTGGACGAGCGTTATCTTGTATAAAAATGAAGTTTTCTCCAATAAAGGGAGCAAAAGGCACAACATGCTCCTGAAGAATTTCCGTAATGTACCTGTCACTAGTTAATCGCTCTACAAATACCAATTCCGTTTTTGCCTCTAGAGATATACTTCCCCAAACCATAATTGATCCACCGCCATAACTAACCCGCTCTTTAAAATTACACTGAGCATAGCGATCACCAGGTCTTCGAAACACTTTTAAACGTCTATCATTGCTGTATAGACAAAAACGGGATTCGTCACTAAATAAAACATTAGCCCATTCATCTTCACCCCATGGCAAATGCTCTTGTGCAAACTGCAATCGTTCACGTCTATGGTGCGGTTCCAGCTTTGGTCCTATCGCTGCTTCGTACGGTTTCAGTTGGACCTCTTTTAAGTGATTAAGTTTTGTTTGTTTACATAGTCGAACATTGTGAACGTTTGACAACCGTGCTTGTAGCTTGATACTTGTTGTAAATCGCTCCCGAACACATTGCATTGTTAAAAACCGATCCTGATTAGCAGTTGTTTTCCTTGGTCGGCCTTGCCCTGCTCTTCTTTGATTCGATCCATATTCTCGATACCGTTTTAAAATTTTTGATATAGCCCCTTGCGTTTTATTCATGATTCTGGCAATATCAGACTGAGACCGGCCCTGCTCAAACAGTCCTCTTGCATAGGAACATTCTTCTAGAGATATGAATCGGATATTGGCATTCATTTAAAAAAATAAACTAAACAAAAGGCCTTGTCAAGAACTGCCAACAAATTTATAATCTTGATAAATTGACAAGGGCAATTGGTTGACTAGCAACGTAAATCCAAATAGAAGTAAAACGTTTTCAGTCAATATAACTTGCAATATACAGATTTTTTAATTTACACGAACGGCACTGCACTGTAATTTGTACAGTTAGTACATAACATAAAGTTATAACCAGTACACTAATAAAATTCCATTTTCATTGCTTCGTATTTTCCAAACATTAATTTTAAAATCAGCACATTTTACACGGCTTGGTATCTTATCCATGATCCTGTATAAAAAAGACATAAAGTGAGGTCAAACACATTGTTCTAAGTAGTTCAAGGGACAGCCTACCTAATAAACTGAAAATTGAATGGATTGATGAAGATATTGATTTTAAAATTCGAGTACTTTTTTACCTATTCCATTTTTTATTTTTTTATTTTTTTTTTAATTGACACGAACGGCACTGCGCTGTAATTTGTACAGTAAGTACCTAACATAAAGCTGTAACCAGTACACTAATAAAATTCAATTTCCATTGCTTCGTATTTTCCAAACATTAATTTTAAAATCAGCACATTTTACATGGCTTGGTATCTTAGCCATCATCCTGTATAAAAAAGACACAAAGTAAGGTGAAATACTTTGTGCTAAGTAGTCCAAGGGACGGCCTACCTAATAAATCTAAATTTGAGTGGATTGATATAATTTTGATGGAGATATGGATGTTTAAAATTTGAGTACTTTTTTACCTATTCCATAATTAATGGACGCAGTGTATATAATAAAATTTTTGTTATGGCTAAATTCACTTAAACCTACTTCCAAAGTATAATTAGGACAATTTACAACATATTAAGATTTGAATTAAAATAGTCACCAATTAAGAAGACAGTTTACAGACACATTAATATTTAAACTAAACTAATCATTAATTAAGAGGACAATTTACAACATAGTAAAATTTGAATTAAAATAATCTCGGATTAAGAAGACGATTTACAACATAATAAAATTTGATTTAAAATCATCTGTCATAGTATAAAAAGCCTCATTTATTAAAAATGCCTTCAGTTTATTTTTGAAAGTCCGAACTGGTAAGATTTTTATATGTACTGGTATTTTTATATGTACCTCGAGCCATCCTGACATCTTCCCAAGCGCCAGAAATCCGGAATCAGGTCATAGTCAGGTTCATAGTCATGAACATTATCGTGGGTCCTGAGTCCCCCAACATTACGCCTAACATACAGCAGGCACTCCAAAATGTACAAGGATGGTACAGTTAATAGACCCATACTCACAAACACACGCCGGCATTTTTTCCCATAACGCAATCCGCTCATGATCCTCACTACTCTTCTCTGCAGTCCGAATATCCTGTGCGCATCCGTCGAGTGCCCCTAAGCCAAAATTGCATATGCGATATGTGAATGGAGCCTTCAGCTCTCTTCTGCGCAACCATGGAACCCCTCAACGACTCCTCCAGGGAATCAGCAGAGAAGGCCACCGTTGTGTCATCAGCAAAGAGTGTGTATTTTTCGTTATTTTTATGAGTTGGAAGGTCATTTATGTATATTAAGAACAGTATGGGTCCCAAAATTGAGCCTTGGGGCACCCCAATATTAATTCCACTCCTTGCTGATGTGCTGATAAGCCATATGCTCCCACAGTTTCGACTTTCCAAGAAGAAATGGAAACTGGCGAATTCGTAAATATTGATAGCACTGCGAGCAATCAGCTGAAGGAAGAAACATCTTTGTCAGTTGTTTCTCATAATTCGTTAGAGTTAGGTCAGTCAGGCAAAATCTTAGAATTGGACAGCGAGTTAGAATAACTAATGTTTTTTTGTGTGACTGTCACTGTCCTAATTTTTATTTTGTTTCTAATCAATGTGATTCTTATTTTTCTAGTCTTTCGTAAGAATAAAAACGTTATTTATTTTTGTAATTTGTGAATTTATTTTCTATTTAGTAGTTTCAGTCAAACATATGTTTTTTTATGATAACTGCAGCTATTGGTTGGTGCGTCCTATGTTTTTAATAGTTAAATGTGATATATCTTTATTGTTTTTTTGTTTACTTGTTAGTCAGGTTAGTTCAGGTTAGCTAGGTTAGTCTTAGGTATGTTATGTTTTTTTTTACTATTCCACTTATCATAATTTGAACCAATCAAAATGTAGCAATTTTAGATATTTACCTGTTTTTAATCGGAAAAACCACTACCTTCATAATTTTGCCGACCCCACTGACCAATCAGAATTTCAGAAAATAGCTGGCAACGTAGTTTTTAATCGGCAAAGTTTTGTTACCTTAGTTACATTCACTGTTAAGATTGGTAATTAATGACTGGCAGTAGATTGTCACTGTTACTTTTGAAAGGTTGTAATCTCACGTAAATTTATCTATCTTCTTTTGGAATAAAATTAATTTATAATTCACCCATATACCTAGTTTTAATATTATTCGTGAAATAGTCTTGACGAATACCACTCAAGAAAAAAAATTTTAGGTAAAATTTTCTCTCTTGTGGTATTATATACGAATAATAATAAGGTTTTATTTGATTTACACTGTTCGCCGCTTGACATTTGCCGAAAATAAGCAGATTAGGTAGTTTTTATCATTATATCATTCTCAGAAAATTCTTTAACTTGAGGATATTCTCGAAAAGATTATTACCGAGAATTTCACATCTCTACGCACGACTAGTTGCCACCATCGTGTCGTACACTAACCATTCTTTATCGTTTCGATATGACTTCTTTATCAAGAAACAAATTAATATTGCTGAGTTGCTAAGAAAGTGAAAGTTTTTTAAAATTACACTGTAGCTTAAAAACAAAGAATACTCTTTGTGGAAACTTTTGTTTCGCAAAAAAAGAAGTCTTGACGTGGAAACCGCAACCTTCTATTTTTAATAACAACTGACATAACGCACAAATGCATTGAAATCCGGACCATATCGGTTTACAGATTTTACACTATATTTTACTTTTTTCTGTTATAAAATTCATTATCAAACTCTTTACCTAAGTGTCTATATTTCACAAGAAATTTACATAGAGCACACCAGAAACCAATTTATAAAAGCAATGGTCTCCATTACAATGCAGAATCATCCATTAAATTGTTTCCAGATAAAAATACAAAAGTAAAGGATTGTCACATAAATATTGAAGATGGCAAATGGTCGACCATAAAGTTTAATTTTCTATCGATGTTCTACGAATACAAAGAAAGTTATTTGAAAATCTATAGGAAATACTTTTTCAATTTATTAAGTGCATTTGAATTTAGTATTAATAAAATTGTATCACAAAGAAATATTTAACTTAGTTTAAATGATTTAAACTTCAATTAAAAGTACCGTATTATATTACATCTATCAAAGTTATGACATTACAATAAATATTTTTATATAACAACTTACATTATGAATATGATACATGGACAGAATGGACACTATCGGAGATGTTTCTCCAACTGCACCAACTTTGCTGCCGGACTCTGTAGCGAGTTAAAAATAAAGATAGAAAAGAAAAAAGTTGATTAGAAATTCTCTTTCTATTCATGGTTTTATCCTATGGACTTCGACTAAATTCGGATATAGAAACTTACATACTATCTGACATGAAAGCGGTGACCACCTATTTTGAGGATTTTATTTTTGTACTTAGTTTACATTTTTGGTTATAATTAAGTGATTATGTTAATTATTATTATTCTTCACGTGGTTTATGTGCCGATTGTTATATTTCAAGTTCCCATAAAACTCCAATAGTGGTTTTGTCCCCATCAAAACTAGGGAATTACTTTTCAGTAATGAGAAAGTGCAGCGAATCATTATCTGAACCATTTGCATTTACCAATTGTCATTTAATAGGGGCATTGTTCCATCCATCTGAAAGCACTCTTGGCTTGTTCTAATAATCAAGTCTGGTTCAAGAAGAGACATAAAGTAGTACAGAACCGTCTCGCTATTGTCCGTCACTGCAAAAGTGTTTAAATCCATCGTAACGGACGAGATTTTTGAAACCTATATGCACTGTATATCACCCAAGCAACATGGATTCTTTAAGGGCAGATCTACTGCTACAAATCTGGGGGTATTTCAGGATTACTTGGTGAATAGGGCGGAGAACGGAAATAAGTGAATGTGATTTATGTGGACCTTACAGAGGCATTCGATAGAGTCTCATATCAACTGCTCATGGAGAGACAGTCAGTGCTATGCATTGCTGGGTCACACATTAGATGGATTGCATCCTATCTTACAGAGCGAAAACTGTGTCAGGATTGAAAATGTGATTTCCCGCGAAATAAACGTTTCTTTTGGTGTGCCACGGGGATCTCATTTGGGACCCGTTCTGTTTTTATTGTATATTAATAGCGTTACATCTGTATTTCAAAACGTTGAATATTTACTTTATGCGGATGACCTCAAAATGGATTTGGATGGTTTTATCGAATAGTGTGAAACAAACTTTTTGCAAGCCAATATTTTCAAATGTAAGGTTCCAAGAGCCGTTTCTATTTGAGTACGTGTTTTATCACTAAACTCAACCATGCATAGAAATTCGATTTTTCAATTACCTACTTAGGTTAAATACAGTGCATATAGTTTCTATGGGACTAAACGGTGACAAGTCAACATTCAGAAATACCAGAATTGAAAAAAAAAATAAACATACAATGGAATGTGTTACTCGATGTACAAATAAATCCTCAGAAATACAGTCTTACTTATTGATATATTCAATCCTAATTCTTTCGATAACTGTTAAGTTTAGGCTTAGGACATGGTGCATGAAACATACTCAAAACGATGCAAAATTTAAAAATGAAATAGAGGTTTTCATTTGAAAAAATCGTTGATGGTCGTAATTTATTTTTGGCCTATCCTGTATACATGAATTTACAATAAAAAAAAACACTTTAAGAAATAAAGATCGACGGGTCCGAGCGTTTTTTAAAAAGACACACCGCTGAGTTTTAAATGAATTTAAACATTACTTCTGGGACTCACTGTATATTGTTTTGTGCAGGATGCTTTCAGAGTCTTTGTTTTTGCTGTTCCTTATAACTGTTGCTTCTGTGCCATTTTTTCTTCGAATGTTGTTCTTGTTACATTAGGGTCTGAAGATGCTTCTTTCTTTTGGAGCGAAACGTGTAAAACCAATGTAGAAAAATTAATTTGAGGCCGAGACTTGAGAGGGTTTTTCATTGTTCTTAAATTGTACCAAATCGTATAATTAACTAACATCAACGAGCAAGACATAAACAATCCTAGAACAAAAGTAACTGCAATATTAATACTTCTTGCCGACTATCGTTTACCCTGCTACATCCAAGTATTTGTCGTTTCCACCCCAACGTCATATGCCTCATTGGGTCCGCCTTTTTTTCGTTCCATTGTTCATCACAAGGGGGTATTATCGAACCAACCTCTTTACGGTATCATTCCCTAATAGATAGAATAGTAGGGCTTACACTACTTGTTATATGAGATAAGAAAACATTTTCACACCAAACTTGTAAGGGTGTAAGTTCTTACATTTTTTATGAGTACGATAATTAGTTCTTATTGGTTCGGTTCATTTTTGATTTCTAATAATAATTAGTTATCCTTTTTTTTTAAAGTAGAAGATTAATTATTTATGTACCTAGGGCGTTAAGTATCCCTCGGGCCAAAGGCTTTCGCCTTGCGGGTATTATAGTCTAGTAACGCCTGTGGTGTATACAATACTTTATTTTTCATTAATTTTAAAATATAAATAGTTAAACTCCTGCATTTTTTTTAACTATTTTTAGTATTTAGTGAGCTATGATCGGTTGTCATAGAATAAGTGTGACGGTTGCCTAGGGTTGTTTATTTTAAGCGTCTTTTACGTTTAATAAACGAAAATATGGAAATTCCACAAAAGCTAAGAAAAACTTATTACCGGCAAAGTCTAAACTCCTGTACGACAAGGAGTATGTACATTTTCTACAATAAAAAGTACAAAACCAACTTACGGTGATTCCTGAAACAGTAATGATGGCTTACTTTCAGGAATTGGTATGTAACCCTTTTGCTCATTAGTAATAACAATTTTTGATTATTTTTACTTTATTTTAGTCGGAGAAATATACCCCAAATAGCCTTTGGAGAAAATATTCGCAGGTGAAGTCTGAACGTATAGTAAATGAAAGCATTAATATTTCAAGATATTGTCAATTAATAGCATTTTTAAAAGTTAAATCAAAGGGATATCTTCCTAAAAAGTCAAAAGTTTTGGAAGGTGAATAAGTTTAACTTTTATCAAAAATGCGCCCAATGCTACCTTCTTGCTGCATAAAGTGGTACTCGTAATGGGAGTTTTTGGCGACCTAAGACGGGATGAGATGGTAAAAATTACCATTGATGATATTGAGGAAAAGGGGCTTGTTATGCTTGTCAAGGTACCAGAAACTAAAACTGCTACGCCAAAAAGTTTTACTATAATCGTGAGAGACCAAACAGATGCCTTAAAACTGGTTAGACAGTACCTTGCATTAAGGCCAAAAGGAATTAAAGAACGCAGATTTTTCCTTACATACCGAAGTGGTAAATGCAAGCTATACCTGTGGGTAAAAATGCACTAGGACGTGTTCCTTCAATCATAGCAAAACTTCTTAATTTAAAAAACGTCAAGGAATATACAGGACATTGCCTACGTCCGACCTCGTCCACACTTTTTATCGAGGGTGGTGCTACCCTTGCAACCCCTAAGCTACACGGAAAGTGGAAGAGTACTAGCGTAGCGGAGGGTTATATAGAGGAAAGCATCACGTCGAAAATTCGAATAGCAAAAATGATAGCTAACTTTGTTACCGAAAAAGAAAATATGTTAATTAATGTTGAAATGGAGCAGGAATCCGCATCCACATCGAAAAACTCAGCAATCGCGTCGCAAAATTTCATAGTTGGTCCAGCTCCTTCCTCAGAAAAATTCAAAAATTGTACATTTAACATAGGAAAAACAGAATAATATTATGTAAAAAAATTGTTAAAAATAAATACAAATGTTCAATATTTTCTTTAATAATAATTACCGGGCATTACGAAAATCACCGGGCATTATGAACTTTATCGCCCGTTAATATTTCCTATGATAATAATATGATGATGTTTATAGCAACCGCTTCCAAGGTATTATAAGTAAGTAAAAATAAAATACTTTAAACTTGATATTTCATAACAGTAATATTGTAAATTCTAACAGAGGTCCTTGATTAACTTAAAATAAAATTCAATTAATACATATGGGCACGTATGTAAAGCAAAGATAAATTCCTTTCAGTTGCCAATAAAGAATGTTTATAAGATTAATTTTTAAAGTAATATTTATTTATACAGGAGGGGCAACGGTATGGAACAAAGTTGATAAATAAATGAAATGAAATCGCTCTTTAGTTTTAAATTCTTAATCAGAATTTTTTACAATAAAATTTATTTACACAGGGTAATACAATATAACGTCAAAGTTAATTTGTTTTTATGTGTGGAGACGTTTTTAAGAGAATTAGATCTCAAGGTAATTTTCCGTAGATTTAAATTGCTTTAAATTAGAAAATGTGGTTTTTAATAATGTGGACTTATAGGGAGTGATTCAGAGTGGATAAAACATTAAACGTCTATTGCAAACCAGTAAAGGCTTACACACACCGACGCGGCCACGGCCACGGTAGCGGTGGCGACCAATCTGAAGACATAGAAATAAAATAATGAAATGATACCAGCGTTTGTAGGTCTAGGTCAAGGGAGCAGCGTTCTGATACGCGGTGGCGGTCAAATACAGTTTGTCAAGTTAGACCGCGAGAAGTGACACTAGTAATGGCGATTAATGGAATAGAACTATTAATAGAAAAAGTTAAAGTATATCCCATACTTATTGATTTAAGTCATCCAAATTATAAAAATATAAAGGCTAAAAACAAAGTATGGGATGAAATAGAAAAGGAGTTAAAACCAGAAGGTAAGTTTATGTTATTACAATAAAAGAAAATAAATACCTATTTGTAAATAATAATTTTTCCTTTTTTTATTTCTTTAAAAGTGTTTTATAACAGATTCTCGACTGAAAGGATTAGAACAATACATAGAAGGAGGTTCATTTAATCGTTTTTATTCCCAAAAAATCCATTAAAAATAAACTAGTTTAAAGTAATCTAAACAAACAAATTTAAGCTGTACATATTCAACAAATCTTTCTAATAATTATTCAAAACCAAAAGTGGGTGCTCTACGTCTATATATGGGTATATTTTGAAATGCCCCTATGTCTGCCTGTAGAGGCCCCCAAGGATTGGTGAAATTAGCATGAGACTTTGTGATTCGTAAATAATTATGTAACACACAAGCTGCTTTAACAGCACCTATGCATGTGTCCACTTTCAGGTCTAAAGGTCTATGAAATATTCTCCATTTCGACATAGCCGCTTGTTATAGCTTTCTTTTGGAACATCGTTTCGTAATTGTCTATAAGGAAATGGCCTCATTAGATAAGAAGTTAATGCAAATGCTTCGTTACCAATTAGTACACATGGGGTATCTTCGTGTTGCCCTGGTAATGGTCTGTTCGGTGGTAGGGGAATAAGGGGCATAACCGCATACCCCCACTACTTCCTAAAAGCGCCACACGTGGGCACTAACTCGTTTCGCGCTTGTCCCTTGACCTTGTCAGCTGATGGCAAACGGGTTTTAAAGGTGATGCATGCGGTGATTTATAGTGAAATTGTTTTGTCATAAAATTTAAGGTACGTGACCTTATTTTGTCTACTTTTCGGTTAGCCAATACTTTACTATATGTATTATTGTTTACTTCATTGTATGGCGTTCGCTGTAGACTAACTTTTATGCTTCCTAATTAAGCCTTAGATGTGATTCCACGATTCTCTATTTTTTTGTTATGTTGGATTACTAACCTGATCTACCTTGGGAGCAAAACCGGACGCTATCCGGTTTTACCCTACGCAGTCGGTTTTGCCCCTCGATTAATTATTACGTTCTTTTTAGAAAAAAATGGTGAGAACATAAAAAAGAAAAACGGAACGCCAAGGTTGGACGGAAAAGTTTATGCAGAATGCCATTTAAGCAGTTATTTCTGGAACAATGGGGTACCAGAAAGCTGTTGATTCGTTTTGGTGTGCCTCTATCTACGTTGGTGGATAGAGTAAAAAAGAAAAAATCTGGCGCTTTACTAAGAGACTAATCTATTTTTTTTTAATTTTTTTAGGGATGGGTCATTTTAAGTGTGTGCTTACAAAGGAGCAAGAAGACGAGTTGGTAGCCTATGTCAAAGATATGGAACAGCGACTTTTTGGCTTAACAACGACAGAATTAAGACGACTGGCTTATCAATTAGACACAAGAAACAAGTTGAAGCACAACTTTAATACCCAAAAACAACTTGCGGGTTTAGACTGGTTAAAAGGTTTTTTGTCAAGACATTCAGATTTGTCATTAAGAAAACCAGAGGCAACTTCTGCTGCAGGAGCCATAGGGTTTAATGAAGTTTCTGTGGGTAAATTTTTCGATTTGCTGGAAAGCCTTATGGATCGATATAAGTTTCAAGCGAGTAACATTTACAATGTTAATGAAGTTGGACTTACCACCGTACCGAACACCCAATCAAAGATTATTGCTTTAAAAGGCAGAAGGCAAGTTGGCACCCTAACGTCAGCTGAAAGGGGCCAGTTAGTAATAGTAGAGCCTTGCATGTCTACTGCAGGGCACTATATTCCTCCGCTTCTTGTGTTCCCGAGAGTCAGAATAAAGGACGAACTTTTAACTGGAACTCCACATGGAACAATCGCAGCATGCCAACCAAATGGATGGATGCAAACAGAAATTTTTGTCCAATGGCTGAAACATTCTATTGCTCACGTAAGACCTAATAAGGATAAGCCAGTCTTCCTGATACTCGATGGTCATGTGACGCATACGAAGAATCTTAACCTAATTGACCTTGCAAGAAAAAATGTAGTAATAATTTTATGTTTGCCACCCCATTGCACACATGCATGTCAACCTCTCGACGTAAGCTTTAGTTCGCCATTGAGCCAATTTTATAGTCAAGAGGATAAGGCTTGGCTCCGAATGAATCCTGGGCGAGTTGAATCGCAATTTCAGGTAGCGAGCTTATTTGGCAGAGCCTATCAGCGCGCCCCTATAATGTAAACCGCTGACCACGGGTTTGAAAAAACTGAATTTACCCGACAAACCGTCATGTCTTTACACAGGCAGACTTTGCACCATCAAAAACAACAGACAGGCCTGAAGTCCAAAACAACTCAGAGGTCAATATTCCCACATCTTCTGCACAGAAGTTGGCTCACTAGTTGTTATCCCATCTGAATTGAATTTGCAACATGAAAAAACTGCTGGAATTTTGCGATCTGATGCACTTGCTGGACCATCATAAAAGAAACACCTGAAAAAGAGATTTCAGCTAAAAGTTCAACTGATATAAAATTCTTTATTTCACCTCAAGATTTAATGCTCATTTCACATGCTAATAGAAAGGAGAGTCAAAGCAGACGTAGAGGCAAAGCGGTGATTATAACTGAATCGCAATATCAACGAGAATTGACAGAAACATTATCAAAAGCAAAAACTCCTACCAGTGTAAAAAGAAATATAGTTGGAACTAAGTCTCTACCTATAAGAAGGGTGAAGGCGGTAACCAAGAAATCTAATAAAAACACTAGAACAAAAAATCAGGCTGGTGACACACTAGAAGGAACTAGTGATTCAGCATCGCTAGAATGGAGTAATGTACTCAAAAAAGGGGTTACGTTGGACAATTTTAGGAATATACCGCTATCGAAAACGCGTACACATTTTAGTATTCCCGAAAAAAGAAAGCAGATATTCAAAAAATGATGCATTATCTTCCACCAGAAGCCAGAGAGTATTTTGAAACGAAATTGGTAAATCCAGCACAACATTTCACTAAGGAACCTGGTGTTTAGAGTAAAAATAAAAGTGGCGTTTACAACGTTTTAACTTGCTGTTTTGTTGGTTCTTACAACGTTTTGCCACTGACCACTACTTTGTTTATTTTTTTTAATACTTAGACAAGTAAAACGGATCAGTGGATTAAGTGCACAAAATGTAACAATTGGGCACATGGAGGTTCCACGGGTTGGCTTTTAGAGGAACTCAACAGTTTAGAATCTGATAGATGCTTTATGTCTAATTAGTCGAATATGCGGTTTTGCCCCCGATGATGTCCGTTTTTGCCCCATGGTATAGGTATATGGTATAGGTATGCTTGCTTAACAGTTTGCTTTTCCCCCTATAAACCTTTATCTATGGTTCGCTTAAAGCAGTGATGGAGTGGAGTTGCGTTTATTTAATTTGAAGTTGTTTTTGGCGCCCGTTTTCTTGTTTGGGATACGGGTATATCCCGCGCGACCCACAAAGTTTAATATTTTTTATTTGGCGTCAGTAGTTTTGGCTTACATTTCAGCTGTTCGTTTGTTGAAAATGGCAGGTAAAGATTCAGAGAAATAGATGCAATGGTTACAAAAGGTAGAAGAAGAAGAGGTATTAGGTGAAGCAGATCCTAATAAGGACGATGGCGATCTTAGTACAAAAAGTAATCACGATTCAGAGTCAGAACAAGATGCAGATACGCAGGATGATGAGGAAAAGATAGTGATGATAACAAACCTTGTTACATTGGAAAAGACCAGTCAACGCAATGGAAAAAACATTGTCCACTGAAAACAAGAACTAAGGCACACAACATTTTTGAGAAAAGCATGGGCCAATAAATAACGCTGTGCACGCTTAAACTGGTTTGGATTGTCTTCAAATTTTTTTGACTGATAATATTATAGAAATTATAATTAAATCCACAAACATTTACATTGCTAATCTACAATCAAAGTACCAGCAGGAAAGAGATGCCAGACTAACCGATACTTGTGAAACGAAAGCTCTCTTTGGTATGTTATATCTGTAAGGGGTCAACAGTTCAGGTAGACAAAATATAATGGACTTTTGGAGAACAGACGGCACTGGTATGGATACTATTTATTGCAGTATGTCTTATAATCGATTTCGCTTTCTTCTACGCTGCCCACGCTTCGACCATAAAAACATTCGCGACGAGCGACGACAAACCGATAAGCTAGCGCCAATAAGGGAAGTTTTTGAGTTATTTCTGGAAAACTATAAAAAATCAGTAGTACCTGGACTAGATTTAACAGTTGATGAACAATTGGTGACATTCAGAGGTCGATGCCCTTTTAGGCAGTATGTTCCGCCAAAACCATCTAAATATGGTAAAAAAATCTTCGCATTAGACGATTCAAGTAACATGTATACTTTGAATTTGGAGATATATGCAGGTAAGCATCCCCAAGGGCCTTTTTTGTTATCTAATAGTACATTGGATGTTGTAAAACGACTTGTAGAAGCGGCGAGAGAAACATTTCGGAATGTTACTATGGATTGCTAGTTTTTAGTTTTTCACTCACACTTGAACTCAAAACTGAATATAAACTTACAATGCTTGGAACTAGAAAGAAAAATAAACCAGACAAACATTTCGGAATGTTACTATGGATTGCTAGTTTTTAGTTTTTCACTCACACTTGAACTCAAAACTGAATATAAACTTACAATGCTTGGAACTAGAAAGAAAAATAAACCAGTGAACTTTGTGAATACTGCTGACCGACCAGAAAAAAGTAGCCAGTTTGCTTTTTATAAGAATTGCACTTAAATTTCCTATGTGCCTAAAAAGAAAAAGACCGTGCTTCTAATTTCCACGACTCATTCAGACTATAGCATTGACAACAATACCGGTAAACCCCTAATGATAATAGACTATACCCACACTAAGTATGGAGTGGATGTCGTAGATCAAATGTGTGCAACTAATAACGTTGCTAGAAAGAGCAGAAAATGGCCTCTTACTATTTTCTTCGATGTGATGAACATAGCCGCCATAAATGCAGTAGTTCTTAACCATCTAAATCATTCGGATTTGAAGATTATTCGGAGTGACTTTTTGCGAACTTTAGCTTTGGATATAATCAAACCGCAAATTAGTAGAAGATGGCACCTTTAAGGGATTTCAACAACAGATAAAGAAAGAATGTCGGCTTATGTTGTGTGGAAGGATCTCCTGACACAACTAACGCACCAGATGCCAAGAAACCAAAAAGCGGCAACGGACAATGTTATATATGTTCTGGAAAGATGGACAAGATGACTAGAAGTATTTCAAATAGCAGCAACAACTGGGTCTGTAAGGAACATCAGAAAATACCGTCAGATATTTGTAATAAATGTGAGGAACGCACAGACGAATAAAAATGTTTCAATTGCTGTATTGTTTATAACACTATTTTCTCTCCTTGTTTAATAAAGATATTTTGTACCCACAATAGTTCTTCTTCTTTCTTAAATGTTTTTGGCGGGATTTTACAGTGAATCATTTGGGTTACAAATGTATCCAACGCGACCGTTCCTGTAACAAACCTCTGCGCGATTAGTCGAGGGTTAATCGTTTTCCCATTACGGATGCTTCAAAAATACCGCCATCACTACTGACGCCTATGCAGACAAATTTATAATCAAAATCAACAAATGGTAATAAAACTAAGAATCATTTCTGAAGATAACAAAAATAGTGGGATCCACTATTTGGCGGACATTTTATGGTTACATGTTTTCCATCGATACTTGCCATTTTTCTTGAAACCCTGAAATTATGTATTGCCATTATTGCATCGTAGGTTCCGGCACATCAATTGGTTGCAGATCTCACCAAGTTGCTTCACACGTTTCTCTGTTAATGTTATTAATGGTAGAAAAGTCCATACGAAAACTGTAGCCGATTGCGATAAGTGAATCGCCGATGGCAAGAAACCCAAAAAAAAATTTTACCTTGTACTACCACTTATTTCACATTATGTTACAATAATATAGACACTGATATCCAAAAACCAAATTCGAAACGTTTTTGTTAGTATGTCTTCTGTTGCGAAAAATATATGTTCTATTTTTTTAACGATATCCTTAAAAACCCATATCAGTTTAGGTAGCCATATGGCTACATCACCATCCATTGAACTTTTAGTTCCTTTACCGTAAATTCCCGACTGTATCCTACTGAGAACAAAAACTGTCTTCACTCATACCACAACGATTAGTGTCTCTTGGTCTGCCAATTTTTTATGTTCAATTATTGTTTAAAAACAACCAATGGATGTAGCTTATTAGGTTTCTATGATTCGAGTTTACCGTAAAGGTAATCTGTGTTTTTATTTGTCATAGTTAAATGAAATGTATTCGAATATTTAGTGTTTTTAAATTTATGTCAATGTAACAAATTTTTTATTTTTTTTTATGATAAGGCACAGCACTGCAGGATAAATCCTTTATGGCGCTCTAGGAGCGGTGCGTGTGCGCAGGAAACGATTCACGTTGGTCTTGAATCTTTGGAGATTATACTCGTTGGGGAACGCGATCTCAGGGAGGTCGTTCCAGGGTGATGACTTTCTCCAGATGAAAGAATTTTGAAACAATATTTTATAAACAGGCACCGTAGCCATATGGCATCACATTTTATTAACCCTATCCAGACCGACTACTTTGGCCTATTCTGTAGTAAAATATTTTAAATGGCCTACCATGTGACATATATATAACAATTTTTAATTACTTCCAGTTAAAGTTATACCTACTCTTTTAGTTTTTAGGCGATGATTTAAAAAAAAAAATGAAAGAATGTACGAGACAGCTATTCTAGGCATTTACTTTCCGAAAAGCATATAAAAAGGTAGATCGTTACAAAACATAGCCAAGGGCAAATGCCATTTTTTAAATATTTTCTAATATTTGCTAATACGGAGTCGAACATTTTCTTTCCCGAATTACAAAAAAATGATAGAGGACAGCCCTAAGACCAAGCAAAGAACAATTCTACAAAACCAAGCCCCTCTGGAATGAATTAAGCAGAAAATTTAATATCTTTAGAAATAGAAACACCGCCTCAAAAAAAAATACGTCGAAATACTTCATCTGTACGACCTAACAAAGAAACTGTGCAATGTTCTGTATATAAAATTGTTAGCCATCTACAATCAAGAAAATTAGGCCAGCATGAGCACGATGAAATTGATATGGTTTTTTTGGGTTACGCTAAAACCATAAAAAAATTTACATATTAACGGCAAATAATTGCAAAATTTTACGTTGCCTGAATTTCAATGGAAGAGGAAATAAAAAATATAGAAGAACAAACGACTACTGTCTATCTACATCCTAACCGGCCTATTCCACTTCAACAAATTTTGAACCTGTATTTTCACCTCCTACACGGCATACTGAGGAAACTTTTTAGATCCTTCAGCGACAACTTGGTATTAAACTTTTGGACAGCATGCCTATATTTAATCTCTGTAACAATTCAGACAATAAAGAAATTAAAGCATATAAAACTTACCTTAATGATATTGAAAATCGTTCCATAGGTTCAATGGGCTCTCTGTAGTTGGTAAATTGCTTCTGAATATTGTTTTTTATTAAATCCAGTATGGTATCGGCACAATGTTCACCTTTCTCTCTGCGTATTTTATTAAGGTCGTGAACCCATATTCTTTTTTTACCCTAGAAATTAAAAAGTTAATAATTTGCAAATATGGCTTGCTTAAATCCTTACCTGTTTGATCATCTTTATCACAAGGAGATAATAGTAATAAAGTCTCTTCTTCCACATCGTCTATCCTAATAACAAATAATAGAAATAAACATAAAGCCTATATGTTTAAAAATATATTTTCAAGTTCATAAAATCTGTAAACGGCAACTACCTCGCAACTACACTCACTCAACTACACTCACTGGTGTAAATACGTCCGAACGCCGGTGTGTGTGAGCCTTTAAAGGACCCCTGCAAGAATTTGGATTTGTAAAATCCATATTAGTCTCTTGAAAGTTTTTGTTATTATTTTTCTCTACCTATTTGTTGTCCGTTTTCGAGATATAAATTAATTTCAATTTTTCGAAAACCTCGAAATACAACAAATTAAATGCTTTCTATTTTAAAAATGTGAGGTACTAAGACAGCGCAATTTATTTAAGCGTGCCGCAATGTCCGGAGAATTTTTATACTATAGCCAAATATTACTTGCAGTATTCATGTATTTTGATCAAATCTTCATTTCAGACCTATGTATCTAACCCGGGGGGGGTTACTGGGGGTTTCTGATCTAACAAGAGGCAAAAACTTTGTCGGCTTCTTTGAAATTTTATGTACCCAAATTAATTCACCTTGATACTCTTTACTACACAGGAAAAAAAATCCACACTGCTTTCGTAATTTTTACATTTTAAGGGACCGAACTGTCAGGCGAAACATTTAATAAAATACTGATTTGCAATAAATGTATATGTTAAATAGCAAACTGCGTCTCTCACACATAGAACCTGAGAAACTTTTTTAAATTATAGCAAATAATCCTTAAATTAATATAAATATCACGGTTAGTAGTATATAGTTAAAAATTTAGTGGTGTATTTTGCTTAAAGAGCAAATTGATGTTCAATAAGGCAATGAAAGAAATAAAACGAGAAACTTAAAAATATATTTTATTTTAATGTACATACGAGTAATACTAAAAATGCAACTTTAATCTTAAAAAATACATACGTATGTTATTAATAATAATTAAAAAAAAGCAATCATATTAATATAATAGTTGCGTTACCATACCCGCCAGTATTATTTTACCGGACGAGGCAGGCAAGCTTGCGAGTCTCATTGACGTTCTTTCCGGATGCGTAACGTACAAGGTGCCCAGATTTCGATGGTTTTACGAGGTATCTTCGTTATTAGTAAAGATACGGTCCTCGCAGCACTATGCTACTTTTTTGCAAAACAAAAGATGCCGTAATCAGAATTTTTCTTGTCCTTCATGTTTTTGATATACGGAATGTTTTTAAAAATTATACATTTTGGGACACGCCCCATATTTAAGTTACATTGTAGCTTATTAAAGAGAAAACAAATGTTCTTTTTGTAGTTTCTTACATTCAATAGTTTCCAAAAGAAAAGACAAACTTGCTTTTTTTTAAATGGGCAACCCTATACATTTTTTAATAATATAATTTAGTTTATAACAAGAACTATAAAAACTTCTTTAGTTTTTGTCAGAGTATTCAGGTTCTCTAAGTTGTTTTAAAATATCTACTTAATAGTAGAAAATCAGTTTGTTCTAATTATGGCAGAAAATATAAACTTTGAAAATAATCAAAAATACGACATGCTCGGTTGTTATGTCCATTGTAATGAAAATGCAGATGAAGCATTAGAATTGTATTTCAACCGGTAAATATACGACTTTTTGTAGTATCTTTATGAAGATTTATTACATTTCTTACATTACTTGTTGATATCCCGAAAGACGACAGCCGGATAAAATAATTTTTCTAAGGATGAACTCGAATTTTATTGAACACGGCTCATTTTCTAAACCTCGGCCTAAAATCTACAACAAGGAAAACCGCGAGACTGATGAAATAAATGTTTTAGCTTCAATTGAAACAAATCCAACTAGTTCTTGCAGAACGGTTAAAGGTTCGGTCGGAGTACTTAAATCAAGAGTTCAAACAATCATATGTAAAGAAAATATTTATGTATATAGGGTTCTGTATTATTGGTAGTTAAGTTTAATTTCGTATATTTTTTTCAACCAACCATTTCGTTCTCGTTTAAAAGTTTTATTAGTAAATATGTTTTTTTATACTCTGTATTGATTATTTATTGATCGACAAAAAAAATGCTTTTTCTTATAATACATGCTTGATGTTTTATTTTTGTTTCTTATATTAATATTGGGTTCTTTTCTTTAATTGCATCATATCAATGTACCAGCCCATCAGTCCCAGTCCCAGAGACCGTTCTTTCAGTTTTGGGTCCAAGTTTCCACTTTAAATCTTCTATGGTCCACTATTAAATGTTGAATTATTAACGAATTCATGACCATCGCACGATTTCTTTAAAGAAACTTAGTCTGAAAGCCATTTTTAAAACAAATGATAATGTATGATACGTCAATGTAAAGGGAAATTTCAGTACAATTCAAAGATTCAATAGAAATCATAGGTTTCCATTTAAAATAAACCGGAAGTGATTTTAAATGTCGGATTTTACTAAATATGCATTTACATTACTAGAAATACTACTTCCAGTTAAACCAGATTAGTCTAAAAGTCTAATTTTACTAATAACTGACTAAATATGCACTTAGAAATGCATTAAATTTTAATTTATAAATCTACGAGAAAAATAGGAAGGTAACAACATTGATTGTTTCCCGGTATAATATCTTCGTGCTTGCTTCCATATGTTCAAGGACCTTATTAGGCTAATTTCTGGGATAATATCATGCAACTAATGCATTTAAGAGAGGTGTATAAAATAAAAACGAGTTTAATCCAAATTGGTTTAGTATTTTACAGATAATCGTAAAGATTGTTGGAACCGATTTAACTCACTAATATATTATACCCTTATAAAAATTCTAATTATAGAAAATTAATTTTACAGACATAAAACTAACCGAAAAAAAGGGAAATATAAAGTGAAGAGGAGCGATGAAAAATTGAATTCATTTATCTACAGCCAATCTCAAATTCAATCTTTAAAGGGGACGCAAAATTTTTTAATCAGAAACTCCCATTAAACCATTCATTATAAAGGTGATGATGGATCGGCGAGGAATTTTAGAATTTACAAAATTTAATCTGTTGCTGCATATTTAAATTTCATATTTACCATTCAAAACAAGTGATTTATTGTTGGGTTAAAATTAATAATATAATAATATATAAATGATAAGGTATGTGGCTCTCCTGGAGTAACTAACCTTAATCAACCTTTTTTTAAAGCGCGATTTTAAAGAGGTTTAAAGAAGTTTGTCGTTGTGTAACATCTCGCACACGTAAATATTCATAGCCCCTCCAGATCTTGCTATTCTTACCGATGAAGATAGAGTGGGAGACTTTGACTAGTTGAGCAAACGCCAGCTGCCAGCAGATGCTGAGATGAGAACTGTAAGCGGAAATATAATAGGTGAAAGATTGGAGGAAATGACAGGATTACAAGTAGACAGTAATATTGGTGAAACAGCAGTTGCAGAAACAAATTCTTATTAAAATATGAACGCTTATCACTTCCAAAGCTTTCTGATAACAAAAAATGGGTTCCTGGCGATTTTGCTACCAACAAACGACTTTTTCCCGAAGGTGATTACTCACAACTTGGAAACAAATCAGTTATTGATACATTTGAAATGTTTATTGATACAGAAATTATGGAATTTCTTGTACAAGAAGCAAGTAAGTACGCACTTTTCAAAAATTACATAGATCCAAAAGTAAGTCAAGAAGAAATGAAATGTTTTATTGCCATACTAATTCTTAGCGGATACAATGACCTTTTAAGTAAAAGAATGTATTAAAAGCAAAGACTTGATACTCGAAATGAACTTGTTTATAATTCTATGCCACGAAATCGCTTTGAACAAATTTTGAGGTGCGTACACTTAGCATCTAATGACAATTTTGCTCAAAATGACAAGCTCTAAAAAATAAGACCATTTGTAAATCTAATAAAAGATAGATGCAGATAATTTTTTGTGCCTGAAAAAGACCTTGCCTTTGACGAAAGCATGTTGAAGTATTATGGGAAGCACAACTGTAAACAGTTGATACGCGGAAAGCCAATCCGTTTTGGCTATAAAGTATGGAGATTAAATACCAGTATGGGTTACCTAATACATTTTGAAATATATCAGGGAAAATCTATAATTCCTGATGCAGATATAGAAGAAACATTTGGAAAACCTGCAGCTCCTTTAGTAAAAATAATACAAGAGTTCCCAGAAAATATAAAACTTTTACCATTTTTCTTATTTTGATAATTTATTTACTACGTTCCATTTGTTATATTATTAACGACTAAATGGATATGAAGGCACTGGGACAATTAGGGAAAATCGTTTACCTAAAAACTGCCCGCTAGCAGATAAAAATAATTTATTAAAAAAGAAGCGGGGTTATTATGAAAATATTATTAGTAAAACTGGCGGTATTTTGGTAACAGTGGGTGGACAATCTGTTGTTTGTACAGCTACAAATGAACATGGTGTTATTCCTGTGACGAATGTAAGACGTTATTCTCAGAAACAAAAAAAACATGTAATTCTATATCGACCAGCACTACTTGCAGAATATAACAAATATATGGGCGGTAATGACCGCATGGACCAGAATGTTGGCCAGTATAGAATTCAGATTTGTAATAGAAAACGGTTTTGGTCACTGTTCACTTGGCTTACTGATATATCCATTCATAACTCTTGGTGTTTGTATCGAAAATCTAACAACACCTATATTTCCTAGAATTCAGAAGGGCAATCGCCAAAGTATATTTAAAGAAGTACTCAACAGTACCCAAAGGAATTGGTAGAACAAGATCTCCGGCATCAAATGCACAGCGAGTAGCTAGTGAAATACGATTCGACCACATTGACCATCTCGTAAAAAAAATTCCCAAATAAGAAGAGCAGGCGGTGTGCTGGAAGAATTTGTAAAGCTTCTACAAGTACTCAGTGTCGTAAATGTGACGTGGGACTTTCTATTGACTGTTTTGTTAATTACCACACTAAACCAGATTAATAGTATTTTAATAAATAGTTTTTGAAGTGTAAAACAGTATTTTATCCATATTATAAAATGACTAATAATGTGAGTGGCAAAAAAATCAGCGATCGTGCATTGACAATTTTCGCGAGAATTTTCCTAACGTTGCGTTGTTTTTACTGCTGGAAATTTATATCATTGCCTAAGAAGAACAGTGAATCTGTTAAGGGAAACGGGTTCTATACAATGCAAAAAAAAGGAGCTGGAAGAATATCTGTAAGAACAGAGGAACTTGTTTCAAGCATCGGTGAAATAATGCGAAATACGCTAACAAAATGTATAAGACGCCTGTCTCAATTCTTAAAAAACTGTTAAACTTGTTTCCTTATAAAGTGCAAGTGTTCAAAGAAATACGAGCTGCAAATTTTGAAAGATGCAGGAATTACTGTCAATGGTTAAGGTTAGCTAGGACAATTCTTAAAAAAAGTGTTAAATTTGTTTCCTTACAAAGTGCAAGTATTCCAAAAAATACGAGCTGCAAATTTTGAAAGACGCAGGAATTACTGTCAGCGGTTTACACAAAATTTATAAGAAGAATATGATTTATTAGACGTGACATTTTCTCTGCTGGAGCCTGGTTTCGCATCACCGGTTATGTAAATTCTCAAAATACACGCATGTGGAGTAGTGAAAATCAAAATCAATGACGGGAAAAGACGGTCGATTAAAAATCGGTGCGAAAGACGTTCGCAGTGAAGACGGTTCGGTTATTAAAGACGAATTTAGTGTTATACCCTTTAATACCACTTTTTGCACTTCTTTTGTTTGTTGCCTGTAATATAACAGTTTATTTGTAAACCATACCGGCCGTGTTTAATTTGTTTGCAGCCATAATCCCACATAATTTGGGGGCTCGTCCGGGATATTTTGCGAACAATAGACAAAAGTGCCGGGGTAATTGCTAGAAATATTAGGATATTTGCTGATATCTTAACAGACAAAAAGTGTTAGTGACGTAGTGGTAAAAGAGGTTAGTCAAAAAACGAAGTAAGGAAGACGAATAAAAAGCAAAGACGAAATGAGGACGTTCAGATGTTTTAAAGACGATAAATTACGGAAGAATGATGCTTTAAAGAATGTAAGGTAACAATAGAGGCTAAAACAAGGTGAGTTCCTGAAGAAAGACAGTAGCTCGAATTACAATTTTTTCGTTTGTCAGGCTAATAGATAGATAGCGAGACACTAGACAATCGAACGGGATAGTGCGGTGTAATAAACTGAATAACGACTAGTGCAGCGTGGTAATAAATTTGCCAGAATTATGTCATTAGCTGATATACCCGGTATTAAAGACAGTATTAACGTCGCTCCGTTTACCATAATCAAAAAGTTTCACAGACTAATTTCTGATAGCGACGGCGATCGCGGTAACAGAAGAAGACTTCGAGAATTTACAGGTTTTACGTTTGATAAAGGTTCTCAAGAATTAAAAGATGAACTAAGTGCTACTGAAATTTTTTTTTCGGTTGGTGGTCTTACGTCGTTTGCGAATATTTTAAATATCGGCTATGAAACGTCCAAAGAAGATTTGGTAAAAAATATTATTAGTGCCTTACTAGATTTAAATCGTTTACTTGAGGATAATGACGGTGCTAATACAGAGGACGACGAAAAAGACGAGGACTTTAGTTCGGAATCGGGCACAGACGCGGGCACAGAGGCGGGCAATTTGGCGTGCGGGTTTTCAATGAACTGTCGTGACATCGAAGACTCTATTCGGAAATTCGACGGTAATGGTTCTTACCCGATTGAGAAATGGATAGAGGACCTGGAAGATATGACTCAGCTTTTAGGATGGAGTCAACTGAATTTGTTCATTTTTGCGAAAAAGTTACTTGGTGGCCTAGCTAGATTGTTTGCCCAAGGGGAAAGAGGTATTCGATCGTGGACGATTTTAAGAGCAACTTTATTAAATGAATACTCGACCCGTAATAGTGCACACTTACATAAGTCGTTAGTGGAACCTAAACAGAAAAGAGTTGAATCGGTGCAAGCATATTTTTTAGTTATGAAGGAACTTGCAACTCATGGAAGAATGGAGAATGATGCCTTTATTCAATATGTAATTGATAGAATTTATGATGACCAGATTAATTAAACTATTTTATATGGAGCTAAGAGTATGTCAGAATTTAAGTCAAAACTGAGGATTTGCGAGGAAATTAAAAGCAAAACTCAGCAAAAATCTGTACATAGATTTCCACTGCCTAGTACAAGTCGAAGTAGTCGGCAAGATAAAGAAGATTGTTGCTCTAACTGCGGCCAGATTGGCCACAAGTAGTTATTATGTACTTCTAAGCACTTGGGTGTGAAGTGATTTAAATGTAACAACTTTGGCCATAAAAGTTTTGATTGTAAAGATGTAAGTTCCAGCGACCGACAAAATACAGTGAGATCTACTATGGCAACCGAGGCTACTGTAAACAAAATTATTGCCGATCAGATATCTCCCATGCACAAAATGATTTCCATTGATGGCGTGAAAGTAAGTGCTTTGATAGATACCGGAAGTTATGTCAATATTATAACAGAGAATGTTTATAGACAACTTGACTCTCCCACTTTAAAGCAAAGTAACATTTCATTATTGGGTTTTGGATAGACCAAAGTAAGAAGTTTGGGTACTTTTGACGCAAGTATTATAGCAGACGAGAATAATTTTAATACGACAATTCATGTGGTTCCGGATGACGTTACTTCTGAGATAGCCATTCTAGGACAACATCTCTTGCATCAGGCGAAAATAATAGTAAATCAGAAGAATATAATTATTAAAAAAATTATGGAAAATCAAGTAGAAATTATGAATATAGCTACGGATTATTTTGATGATCCAGATATAGCGGAGGTAAATTTGCATACCAGAGATGAGATAAAGAAAATAGTGTTACAATATTTGCCTGAGGAAACAAAAGATACGTCTATTGAAATGAAAATAGTCTTAAAAAATGATGATCCGATTCACCATCGACCACGAAGACTACCATTTCCAGAATGAGATATTGTAGACAAGCAAATAGAGGAATGAATAGATGATGGAGTGATAGAGACACGCAGTTCCGAATTTTCAAGTCAGGTAGTAGTCACAAAAAAGAAATGTGGTTCGCCTAGAGTGTGTATTGACTTCAGAAAACTTAATAGGCAAGAAATTAAAGATCGGTTTCCTCTACCCCTAATCGAAGACCAGTTAGACCAGCTGCAGAAAGCGCGAATATTTTCAACAATGCACTTGAAGAATGGATTTTTTCAAGTAGCCGTTGCCGAAGAAAGTCGTAAATATATTTCGTTCGTTACACATAAGGGCCAGCACCAATTTTTGAAAGTCCCGTTTGGATTATGTAACTCTCTAGCTGCTGTATTTTAGAGGTTTATTAATCATGTTTTCAGAAGTTTGATTAGTAGCGGTATTGTGCTCCCATATATGGACGATTTAATAATTCCAACAACTGACGAAGAAACAGCGATAGATATAATTAAAATGGTTCTGGAACTTGCTAAGGAATACGGCCTTGAAATCAATATGAAGAAATGTTAATTCCTTAAGCGCCGAGTTGAATTCCTAGGGCATATTATAGAAGATGGGCCGATTTTTCCTTCTAAAAATAAAACTGAAGCAGTTATGAAATTTACACCGCCAACTACCAGCAGGTTCAAAGTTTTTTGGGGTTAACGGGATGTTTTAGAAAGTTTGTACCATTCTATTCAATAAAAGCCAAACCTTTGACGAACCTTCTAAAGATGGGCGTTATATTCAAGTTTGACCATGAAGAGCTAAATGCGTTTAACGATTTGAAAAGAGTTCTGGCTGAAAAACCAGTATTACAAATCTACGATAGAGAAGCTGATACAGAATTACAGACAGACGCTAGCCAGGACGGCTATGGAGCAATTTTATTACAAAGAGCTCAACACGACAATGCACTACACCCAGTTTACTAGATAAGTAGAAAAACAACAGGCCCTGAAAGAAAATATAGTAGCTATGAGTTGGAAGTCTTAGCCGTTATTGAAGCTTTAAAAAAGTTCCGTGTCTACTTACTTGGAATTCCAGAAAACTATAGCTAAGAAGGATCTAACAACAAGTTGCCAGGTGGGTTTTACTATAAGAAGAGTTTGATTACGTTATAGAACATCGTAGTGATACTAGGATAAGGCACGTTGATGCGCTGAGCAGAAACTCAATTATGCAGATCTATGTTGAAATTACATGTAAGGCGAAGATCAAGAAAGTGCAAGATGAAGATGAAGAATCAAAGTCTATAAAAGAAATTTTAAAAACAAAACCATATAAAGATTATTTTGTTAAAGATAACATTTTATATAAGTATTATGATGGATTCGAAGTTTTGGTTGTGCCAAAACTAATGCAAGCTGAGATTATTAAGAAAATACATGATGAGGGTCATTTTGCTGCCAAGAAAATTGAGGAAAAGCTAAAACAAAGATTTTTTTATACCAAAATTGAAGAACGAAATAGAGAAGGTTGTTTCCAGTTGTGTTACCTGTATAATTTATAATAGGAAGAGGGGTAAACAAGAAGGGTATTTACACCCCTTACAGAAAGAGAGTATTGCTTTACATACATACCACGTCGATCATTTAGGACCACTGGATTCAACGAATAAAAACTATCGACATATTCTCGCAGTCGTAGATGCGTTCACGAAATTTATATGGCTTAACCCAACCAAATACACAACTGCTAAAGAAGTTATTGATAGACTAGACCAACAAAAGAAAATTTTTGGAAATCCTACAATTATGGTGTCAGACATAGGAACAACGTTTACAGCGCAAGAGTTTGAAGACTACTGTAAGAAAGGAGACATTAAACATTATGCCATAACAACTGGTTTACCTAGGGCTAATGGTCAGATCGAAAGGCTTAATTCCATAATTATTTCTGTGCTATCGAACCTTTCGAGTGATGATCCAACAAAGTGGTATAAACACGTAGATAAGGTGCAACGGATAATGAACTCTACTTATCAAAGAAGTATCCAAACAACGCCATTTGAGCTTATGGTAGGAGTGGCTATGAAAAATCAACGTGATTTAGAAATTTAGAAATTCAAGGTGAATTCGAAGAAACCAGAGAGACACTTAGAGAGATAGCAAAGCAAAGCATTCTAAAGATTTAACACGAGAATAGGAGAACTTATCGAGAACGAGATGGTTGCTATTAAACGTACTCAGTTAGGACCCAGTTTGAAATTAAAACCGAGATATTTTGGACCATATAAGATTATAAAATGTAAACCGAATGATACCTATGATGTCAAGAAAGAAGGTTTTTGCGAGGGACCCCTCCATACATCGACGTGTGCTGAATTTATGAAGCCATGGATTCCATTTTGAGACTCTGAGATGTCATCTGAGACAGATGACTTGCAGGACGGTCGAACTGTGAGATCTAGACCAGTTGGCACACATCCCAATGCCGAATGTGTTACGAAGGTGGGCGATGGGAATCCGGGCGGGGAAGCTCAACCGGGGAAGAAGTCACGTAGGGAGTCGCGGAGAAATCAATGACGGGAAAAGACGGTCGATTAAAAATTGGTGCGAAAGACGTTCGCAGTGAAGACGGTTCGGTTATTAAAGACTAATTTAGTGTTATACCCTTTAATACCACTTTTTGTTTGTTTCCTGTAATATAACAGTTTATTTTTAAACCAGACCGGCCGTGCTTAATTTGTTTGCAGCCATAATCCCACAAATATATTTGTTAAGGACTTGGATGTTCGAGATGATATTATAATTATTAATATTCCTACTAGCAAAAATGGTTCTTCAAGAAAATTTGTTGTTATAGAACCTAGTTGGATTGAAGTGATTAAAAAGTATATCAAACAAAGGCCTACTCCAGACTTGCCTAAACTATTTGTTACTTTTAGAGGTGCCAAACCAACCCGACAGCATATTGGTCATAATACGATTAGTAAAATGCCAAAGGTGATTGCGAAATATTTAAACTTACCAGACATAGAAAGATAGACTGGTCACTCCTTTAGAAGAACTTCGGCTACTATATGGGCTGAAAGTGGTGGCGATTTATTAACTTTAAAACATCACGGAGGCTGGAAATCAGCTACAGTAGCCGAAGGCTATATAGAGGAATCATTGTCAAGTAAAAAAAGAATTGCTAGTATGGTTAAGGGTTCTAAAGTTTCGACCTCAATACCAGAAACTATTAGCCAATATTATGTTTCAAGCCCTTCAACTAGTTCGGTGATGACAAGACCTATTACTCTCACACCATAAGTCACATGTTTTCAAACCGAGGAATAAAATATTCCTGTTAAAAACCTTACAAACACTGCTAGCACTGAAGTTTTTAACATTAATTACAATAATTGCACTATTAATTATTACATGAATATTCATACTAATTAATAAGGCTGTTTTAACACATCTACTTCGTCCTGTGTAAATCTTTTTTCATAAAAATATAAGTTGTTATAGTGTTCTTTACTAATGTTTTCATTTTATTTTCCTTTGATCCTGAGATTAGATTAGGTTCTGTTAGGAATGATAAGTTATTCGTTGTTATATTAAAGTGTCGATATTTTTCTAAAATATCTATTAAAGTGACAAAGTCCGTTTTTAATTAATTTATTTTGACATTACTGATTTTAAGCTTTATTACGACCCGAATCTGTCCGCCTAATGAATATAGCGAATTATTGTCTCTTATACCCTATATTTGTTATTAATTGTATCGATATTTTACAGTATTAAGCATCTCTAATAATCCAATATGTATTGATAATTATCTGGTTGCCTAACCACAAGAAATCACCTTTCAGATTATTCATGTTTATGAATTCATGTTGTAGAATCAATAAATCAAGTTACCCGCGTTGAAATAGATTCTTGAAGATCGGTCAATAATGGATATCAATGCCTTATTATTGACCATGGTCAATAATAACTTATAAGGTAGAAAAAAACGATTTCTAACGTTAATAATCGGTCAATAATGACGATGTTATAGCTTAGTAGTGGAAAAACAATTTTACTTAAACTGCTATCATTAATAAGAACATTGCCTGTTACCTACGTTAATTTAGATCGACATTTACTTCCAGTGAAAAGGATATTTCAACATTTGTATAATTATTGTTACATTGAGAAATGTATTATCCATAATTAGATTATTTTTTTAAATAAAATTAATTCTTTTTAGAAAACAGCTAAATTTAGACATAGGTTATGATACCTGAAATTGTGACCAAAATTTTACGTAGAATCTGAAAATAAAATTACAATGCCAAGCTAAACATAAAAATAAGCGACTTTTCGAAAAAAAATACTAAATTTTATATTAATTTATTCCCACCTTTTTGAGCTCACTTTTTTCGAAATAGAATAATAGAATATTAGTTTCATTATTTGTTATAATTTGGCTAATCAAGAAATTTGATAATTATTTGTTTTGTTGTTGGTAGTATAGGCGACTGCCCTGTATTGTGGTTTAAAATAGTACCACTTCACGCGATTTCTATATGCGCGCCTACCGTGGGATCATGCGCCGGTAGAGAAGAAGACAGAGAAGATTTTCCCGGCAAGGAACCGGCCGCATGTAATACCGGCTTAACAAAAACCGGTATTAATCCCGAAACCCGCATGTGACTTCAACTAGTGTTGTGCAACTTATTTAAACATCACACAGCGACCAATCCGAGGGGCGCCCCATTCAGGCCAAGAACTTCTACGAAAGGTAGGCGAACATCCGGTCACGAGACTCAGCAACCTATTTTCGAAAAATAACAAAATACTGTTTACTGTCCTATACAGATCCAAAACATTTGGTCCCTTTCACCGAATATTATTTGACCATTTTGGTCAAATGATTAGAAACGTTTATAGTATATTATTAACCAAGGTTTAGACAGCCATCATTATTGCCCGAGCGACAAGTTAAATTAGTTTAAGACGCGAGGGCTATAAGCTGTCTAAACCGTGGGTAATATAATATTTTTCACTACTACAAACGTTTATAAGACATTTATCTTTACATTATTAATAATTATAAAAGATTATAGGTAGGTATAAGTATATTTTTTAATCAAGTTACCTGCGCTTTGGAATTGGCAAAATATTTTGTTGTTTTGTCAGGTGGCTTTGTTAATGTCAATTTTTGTTCATTTATGTCATCAGATTTCACGAGTTTTCCGTTTTTTGAAAAAATGAGCGAAGAAAATGTTAGTGATATTATTATGTGTACACCTCCAGAATTAAGGATGGAAGCAGAAAAAATGTTGATTGTATCGATATCTTACAAAATCAAGCATCTCTAATAATCTAATATGTATTGATAATTATCTGGTTGCCTAACCACAATGAATTCATGTTGTCGAATCAAAAAATCAAGTCACCTGCGTTTGAATAGATTCTTGAAGATCGGTCAATAATGGATTTCAATGCCTTATTATTGACCATGGTCAATAATAACTTATAAATTTAGTACGACTCCACCATGATGGTCGTACCCTATTACAATTTCCCAGTCAAATTTGGGGTTTTCAATAAATTTAAAATAAAACAAAATTCAATTTAAATTCATTTTAATTAGTTACTTTTAGTTTTATTATTAATATGTACAAGTTACCTAATTAAAGTTACATATGTTTTCATAAAAATTTTTTCTGCAACATTAGTTTTTAATTAATTTATTTTGACATTACTGATTTTAAGCTTTATTACGACCCGAATCTGTCCGCCTAATGAATATAGCGAATTATTGTCTCTTATACGCTATATTTGTTATTAATTGTATCGATATTTTACAGTATTAAGCATCTCTAATAATCCAATATGTATTGATAATTATCTGGTTGCCTAACCACAAGAAATCACCTTTCAGATTATTCATGTTTATGAATTCATGTTGTAGAATCAATAAATCAAGTTACCCGCGTTCAAATAGATTCTTGAAGATCGGTCAATAATGGATATCAATGCCTTATTATTGACCATGGTCAATAATAACTTATAAGGTAGAAAAAAACGATTTCTAACGTTAATAATCGGTCAATAATGACGATGTTATAGCTTAGTAGTGGAAAAACAATTTTACTTAAACTGTTATCATTAATAAGAACATTGCCTGTTACCTACGTTAATTTAGATCGACATTTACTTCCAGTGAAAAGGATATTTCAACATTTGTATAATTATTGTTACATTGAGAAATGTATTATCCATAATTAGATTATTTTTTTAAATAAAATTAATTCTTTTTAGAAAACAGCTAAATTTAGACATAGGTTATGATACTTAAAATTGTGACCAAAATTTTACGTAGAATCTGAAAATAAAATTACAATGCCCAGCTAAACATAAAAATAAGCGAATTTTCGAAAAAAAATACTAAATTTTATATTAATTTATTCCAACATTTTTGAGCTCACTTTGTTCGAAATAGAATAATAGAATATTAGTTTCATTATTTGTTATAATTTGGCTAATCAAGAAATTTGATAATTATTTGTTTTGTTGTTGGTAGTATAGGCGACTGCCCTGTATTGTGGTTTAAAATAGTACCACTTCACGCGATTTCTATATGCGCGCCTACCGTGGGATCATGCGCCGGTAGAGAAGAAGACAGAGAAGATTTTCCCGGCAAGGAACCGGCCGCATGTAATACCGGCTTAACAAAAACCGGTATTAATCCCGAAACCCGCATGTGACTTCAACTAGTGTTGTGCAACTTATTTAAACATCACACAGCGACCAATCCGAGGGGCGCCCCATTCAGGCCAAGAACTTCTACGAAAGGTAGGCGAACATCCGGTCACGAGACTCAGCAACCTATTTTCGAAAAATAACAAAATACTGTTCACTGTCCTATACAGATCCAAAACATTTGGTCCCTTTCACCGAATATTATTTGACCATTTTGGTCAAATGATTAGAAACGTTTATAGTATATTATTAACCAAGGTTTAGACAGCCGTCATTATTGCCCGAGCGACAAGTTTAAATCACGAGGAGCGGAGCGACGAGGGATTTAAGACGCGAGGGCTATAAGCTGTCTAAACCGTGGGTAATATAATATTTTTTCCACTACTACAAACGTTTATAAGACATTTATCTTTACAGTATTAATAATTATAAAAGATTATAGGTAGGTATAAGTATATTTTTTAATCAAGTTACCTGCGCTTTGGAATTGGCAAAATATTTTGTTGTTTTGTCAGGTGGCTTTGTTAATGTCAATTTTTGTTCATTTATGTCATCAGATTTCACGAGTTTTCAGTTTTTTGAAAAAATGAGCGAAGAAAATGTTAGTGATATTATTATGTGTACACCTCCAGAATTAAGGATGGAAGCAGAAAAAATGTTGATTGTATCGATATCTTACAAAATCAAGCATCTCTAATAATCTAATATGTATTGATAATTATCTGGTTGCCTAACCACAATGAATTCATGTTGTAGAATCAAAAAATCAAGTTACCTGCGTTCAAATAGATTCTTGAAGATCGGTCAATAATGGATTTCAATGCCTTATTATTGACCATGGTCAATAATAACTTAAAAGGTAGAGAAAAACGATTTCTAACGTTAATAATCGGTCAATAATGGCGATGTTATAGGTTAGTAGTGGAAAAAATAATTTATTTTATATTATTATAACATTTCTTGGGTAGTTGCTTTGCCACATACTTTATCGGTTCCTTTAGCGCAATTGTAGGTACAGGCGTACTCGATATCCGACACTTATATTTTTGTTTACAATGAAACTATAAAAAAAAATATCCTTAGCATATTTGTTTATTTTATGCCTTGCAGAGCCGCAATTAAAATTATTTTTCTTTGAATTTGTTTTAACAAATTTATGACATAAAATGTCTGACGAGAAGTAAAAAAAAGCTGAAAATCTTAGAACTTAGTTAATTAAAATGGGACAATGTAAGCACTTATTACTTTTAATAATTCAATTAAATATTAAAGTCCACTTGCACGACCGTTTCGTGCCATAGTAGAAGCCGCAGATCGATTTTATCGACGTATTGGTTCGCGCGCCACTTCTCGGGTAAGATTTGTACGCATGTCAGGTAAGCTGACGTCAGGGAGAGAGGAAACAAAACTATCGTTCGCGGTCGGTACTAGCCTTTGTGCACGTAGTATTCCCTCGAAGCCAGGTTTAAATGGCGTTAGAAATCACATTGGTAAATAAAAGGCATCATGTGTGTCGCAGACTTTTCTGAATTAATTTTTACCAAGTGGTGAAGCGTTACACTCATTGTCCAAATCAATGAAGAAACCAGTCCAACAGATAAAATAGTGATGCAGTTTGATTGTGGCGTGGTTTTGACCTCCACTATTGTGTTTGTTTCAGGTTTTTTATTGTTTGTATTTTGGCTCCTTTTTTATCCATCAAGTTTTTTTATTTTGCCTTTTTCTCTTTATCAATGTTCTTTTTTCACCAAGTTTTTTATTTTTGCCCTTTTTATCCATCAAGTTTTTTGTTTTGCTTTTCTTTATAAAATCTTCCCTGACTTTTATTCTAATTTATCCTCCCTTACTTTTATTTCAAGTTATTCGATTTTCGCTCCTTTTATATTATCCTATTCTATCTAAATCCCTTTTATTCTACCTTATTTCATTTAATTCTTGTCTATTTTCATTAAAACATAAATTCCCTTTCACGACAAGCTCGTCTGTATCCTTATGTATACGCCTGATCCACGTAGTTGCAGCATACCCCGGTGGATTGTTGGCCGTGGACGGTGGGCGTGGAGTTCCTTGGTCTGAAGCCGATTTTATGGAAGCCACGGCCATTTTATTTTGACTGTGCTGTCCAGTTCACCGCCATTTTATTGTGCACCTGTTGCTGGCCCGCAACTAGGAGCCTCACTGGAATGGCTGCAAAGTGTTTGGATCCAAGGGAGCTTAGTTAGAAGATGAGTAAATCTTCATATTTGTTTAATGTGGATTTATTACCTAACTGGAATTAACCGTGGATGTAATTCATAATTTTAATAAACAATTTATTATTTATTATTTTTTGAACCTTAATCTTAAATGGAACCCTAACGTGCAAATGGAAATCTCTTTTTAAAATCAGTACCGTCTTATATTTATCGTAACGTTGATATATTGTTAATTGTTTTTATTAGTAAGTGTAAGGCATCCCGCCTGTATTTTTGTTTAAATTTTAAATGTATTTCTGTAGAACGAAAGCTACCTTTTAAGTGTAGGCCTTAACTACAAGTATCATTCGTAACTTGGAATTGCAATGCTTAATGGGACATATTCTGCCTTCCCCCAGTAAGGCTAATAAATAAGCTCTATTGAAACATAATCTGCACTCTTGTTTTATTGCATTCTCTTTCTTTCTCTAATTAGGACATTTTTTATTCATTAATACCCTTATGATCAATTGGCATATCAATAAGGTTATTATTTTATTAGCATATTGCTTTAAAACTAATTTCCTTTGTTTAAAAAAAAATATCTTTCATTAATCCCTTTGGTCTTTAATCTCTTTCTATTTGCTGACAGCCCCTTTTTCTGGAGAATCGTAAATAATACCATCAAATCACGAATCACGTCCTGCTCTAAAACCGACACGACTACACCTGAGGAGTCGCGGTTTAATCACTTGAGCAATGAAGAAATACTTATTATTATTATCATTATTAAACAACTGAATCTTCTCTTCTTCTATCACCTTTCTTTTTTATTTCTTTTATTATTTTTATTTTTTCATTGTTAAAAACTACTGAAGTTAATCGTATTTCTGAATAATTATATGGTATTGGGTTAAATGCACAAACGAACAATGCTTGCTATAGAGAATTTCGACAACGTTTTGAGTTAATCGACGATATTCATACTGCCTTTTATAAACATCATATTACAGTTTTTACTTTTATACTAGATGATAATGACACCTTAGAAAAGGAGGTCAAAGTAAGAACAGTGTTTGATAAAAAATATTAATTGATTAAATCTACCTGTTTCGAACATTTTAATGATGTTTTGACTGATACCTCAAATAATCATAATTTGCCTCGAGTTAAGTTACCCGAATTAAGAACAACCAAGTTCACAGGAGATGTTAAAAATTGTATTTCATTTATAGATGTATTTGATGCATTCATTCATAATAATGCACAACTTAATGACATTGAAAAAATTGCACATTTAGTAGCAACTGTAGAAGGCCCACCGAAGCCTTTAATGCAGTGTTATCCTGTAGCGTTCTCTAATTACATAGTAGCCTACAATGCTTTAAAAACAGATATTCAAATAAACGTTCACTGGCTACATTTCATTCAAATTCATTGGAACTCAATTTCGAAAACCGCATTAATAACCTCAAAATTCGAGACGTGAAACTAGCCACACCAATCAATTCTTAGCTAATACACACGATAATGAAAACAATAACCGCCCAATTCGCCCATGTATATTTTGTAAAAATCAGAATCATTTGCTTTACAAATTCCCTTCCTTTCTTAATAAATCCGCGCCGTTGGTAGTGGATCGTTTGAGAGTAACATTTCCTTTAACTCTCGATGGAACGGTTATACCGCCGTAACTCGGTCGCCAGAGCCTCTTTGGTTTTCTAGCAGGGTGCACCGAATGACCGAAGTCATCACTCGAGCAGGCGAGGTTGGCTTTTGGGTTGGCTTTATTTTGACCTTTATCCAGCCATCACCCCTTGCACCCCTCCAAGTTATTCAAGCATACGCACCAACAACAAGTCACCCAAATGAAGAAGTTGAAGAATTCTATGAAGATATCAAAACGGCAATCGGTAATACACGAACACACTACACAATGCTAATGGGGGATTTCAATGCCAAGCTGGGCTCTAAACAAGATCGCGCCGAATTAGCTATGGGCAACTTCGGTTACGGCGAAAGAAATGAGAGGGGAGACAAGCTTATTGACTTTTTACACCAGGAAAATCTATATGTAATGAATTCATTTTTCCATAAGAAGCCCCAGCGCAAATGGACATGGATAAGTCCGAACGGAACCACAAAAAATGAAATCGATTTCATAATGACAAACAGGAAAGATACTATCCAGGATGTAGTAGTGCTCAATAAATTCTCGATTGGAAGTGATCACAGAATGATTAGAGCGAAAGTATGCTTCGATATCGAGAAAGAAAGAACAAAAATGGTACTCAAGAACAACAAAAGGAAATGGATCCCCCCAGAGAACACCTTTCTATACAAGGAAGTAATAAACAAAAACTTGAGTAATCACACGAACCCGGAAGAAATGAATATAGAACAAATGAACAACAACATAGTTGAAATTCTAAGAGAAGCTGAAAAGGAGTGTTGTCCCAACGTCAAGAAAAACAACGATAAACTAAGCCAAAGCACAAAGAACCTTTTAGATGAAAGAAGAAACCTGAGAGATAAATATGATTCCAATTTTACAGCACTGAAAAGCTTAAATAAGGAAATACACAGGGGAATTAGACATGATGTGAGACAGTACAATGCAAGGGAGATATCAAGGGTGATTGAAGAGAACAAAAGCTTAAAGGTTTTGAGACAAAATATGTCGGCTGGAAGAAAGAACATCCATAAGTTAAAGAACAAACAGGGACAAACTATCAATGACCGAGAAAAAATCTTGGAGGTTGTCGAAGCTTTTTACCGCGAACTGTATGGAGAACAAGTACAACATGTTGAATACCGACCCTTGCTAAAAGTGACAAACCAAGGATCTGAAGAGATGCCGGACATAACACCAAACGAAGTAAGAAAAGCGCTTCAGGCTATGAAAAACAACAAATCTCCAGGTGAAGATGGTATAGCGACCGAGGCAATAAAACTGGCTGGGAGCGGACTTCTGGAGGCCTTAGCTAGGCTCTTTAATTTAATTCAAATTTAGCACAACAAAACCGCTTACGTAAAACTTGCCTAAGCTCCACACATTTAACGACAAAATGTAATTAAAATATAAACTGTAAACAATGTCGTTCTAGACATCACACTTTGTGGTACGATAATGATTTTATTTTTCATCTATCAATTATTTACTTATAATACCTTAGAAACGGTTGCTATAAACATCATCATAATATCATAGGAAATATTAGCGAGCGATAAAGTTTATAATGCCCGGTGACTTTCGTAATGCCCGGTGATTATTATTAAAGAAAATATCGAACAAAATTTGTATTTATTTTTTTGTATTTTTTTACATAATATTATTCTGTTTTTCCTATGTTAAATATACAATTTTTGAATTTTCCTGCGAAAGAAGCCGGATCAACTATGAAATTTTGCTACTCGATTGCTGAGTTTCTCGATGTGCATGCGGATTCCTGCTCCATTTCAACATTAATTAACATATTTTTTATTCGGTAACAGAGCTAGGTATCATTTTTGCTATTCGGTTATCCCACGTGATGATTTCCTTTATATAACCCTCCGCTACGCTAGTACTCTTCCACTTTCGGTGTCGCTTAAGGGTTGCAAGGGAAGCACCACCCTTGATAAGAAGTGTGGACGAGGTCCGACGTAGGCAATGTCCTGTATATTTCTTGGCGTTTTCTAAATTAAGAAATTTTGTTTTGATTGAAGGAACACGTCCTAGTATATTTTTACCCACAGGTATAGCTATGTATTTACCATTTCGGTATGTAAGGAAAAATCTGCGTTCTCTAATTCCTTTTGGCCTTAAGGCAATGTACAGGGTGTCCCACATTCGAGCCTCATCATGGGGATCTCGGAAACTATAAGAGATACAGCATCGGTCAAATTATGGCAAAGTTGCGGAATTTGGTGCCCAGTAATATAGTAAAAAAATATCTGAGCTATCTTTTTTAGTTTTAGAAATATTAAAAAAAAACAAAAATATTGAATTTTGGTTTTTTTAAATTGGACAACTTATTTTATCCGCTACAAAAAAAACAAACACAACATTGTTAAGGCAACTTTTTTCGCTCCATATCGTGGTGTTCTTAGAATTTCGTTTCAACGTTTCGTTTTCGTGGAACTATTATCAACTTTAATTTTTTAAATACGGACCTGCATTTTTTATTTTATTTTTTGAAATCTCTTTAAGCCCTGAATTCAACCATGTAGCGCACTTAATTATATCTAGACGTTTTGATGCCATTATTACATCATCAGGAATGTGATAATTAATTTTAAATTAATACGGCCCTGGTGTTACTTATTTTTTTTACCAAATACAACATATAAGTGGAGCCAGAATTTATTAGTTATAAAGAATTAATTTCGTATAATAATATATTACATATATTTTAGTTTTTATAATAACAAAGTATAAAGTAAAACTAAAAAAAAAAAACAAAGGTGGCTTAGACGTCAACTTTATGCTTACTTGATTGTGTGGCTTAATTATGTTGACAATTGTCACCATATTTTTATGTTGAATATTTCAGCAAAATTATGTTTTCTGCTTTAGAAAAAGCGACATGTTACGAGTTTATTATTCTTCCAATAGGAATTCACAAATTTCTTGTCAGCGTTATTTTCAGGACTATCCTGAACTAAAGCCTCATTATACTTATTTTGCTACACTTGATAGAAATTTAGCCGAGTATGGTAGTTTCAATAAACCAAGAGTAAACTATGGAATACGTATGGAACCGGAAGAACAACAAAATATTATCAATTCGGCAAGTTTTAATTTATTTTAAAAAATTACCAAATTTTCTATTTAGAAAATTTTATTTAAGGTTAATTATGCCCCTCGCGCTTCAACTAGGCATTTCTCCAACGAACTAGAAAAACCGAGGATGAGGATCTGGAGAACCTTAAATTCTCATGGATACAAACCATACAAAATTCATATCAGTCAAACGCTTAGGCCTGGTGAATCAGAAAGAAGACTTGAATTTTGTAATTGGCTTAGCTTCAAACTAAATGAAGATGATAATTTTTTAAACAAAGTCATTTGGACTGATGAATGCAATTTTACAACAAATGGATTATTTAATAGACACAATGAACATTATTGGTCTGTGGAAAATCCCAGACAAAATCAGGAAGTAAGACCTCAAGGACGACTTTCTTTTAATGTGTGGGTTGGAATGTGGAACAATAAAATTATTGGACCCTTTATTTATGAAGGCAACCTCAACTCGCGAAGATATTTGGATATAATAAATAATAATATTTTGGACGCATTAGATCTCGAGCCTTTGGAGACTTTAAGACACTTATGGTGGCAGCAAGATGGCGCTCCGCCTCATAATGGAAGAGAAGTAACCGAGTTACTAAACGAAATTTTTCCAAATAAATGGATTGGAAATCGTGGATTTATACGATGGCCAGCAAGAAGTCCTGATTTAAATCCGTTGGATTATTTTCTTTGGGGGTACCTACAAAATCGTCTGTACCGTAATACGCCACGCGATATTAATGTTTTACGAGGAAATTTAATCCGAGAAGTCTGGGCAATCCCCGCACGGGTTATTCAACGGGCGATATTTAAATTAAGGAGGCTTACTCAAAAATGCATTCGAGAGGAAGGGCACTTGTTTGAACACTTAATATAATCAGTTTTTTACTTTTTGTTTCTGTTATTTTCCGTTTTTATTTATTTCCTACATAATATATTATTCATTTATAAATGTGTTATAAGATTTCTTCATTTTTCATTTACTCTCTTTTATTTAAAAAATTTATATTATTCATATTATATCCTCTTGTGAGTAAAACAAATTAAACAAAAATATCTTGTGAGGTGTCTTAAACAATTTGTTAAATACCTGTTTGACAATCAGACATCATTATTTCTAGATAACCGAAAATCAGGCTTGAGTTGGCGAATGCCAAGATATTGGCGTTCAATAAATTGGTTAATGGGCTATTGTTTGCTCCAAAAGTTGGCTACTATTACATGGCATGCAAATGCATTTTTTTTCTTTAAAAAAATACTTTAAATAAATTCCAGGGTCGTATTTATTTAAAAATTAATTATCACATTCCTGATGATGTAATAATGGCATCAAAACGTCTAGATATAATTAAGTGCGCTACATGGTTGAATTCAGGGCTTAAAGAGATTTCAAAAAATAAAATAAAAAATGCAGGTCCGTATTAAAAAAAATAAAGTTGATAATAGTTCCACGAAAACGAAACGTTGAAACGAAATTCTAAGAACACGACGATATGGAGCGAAAAAAGTTGCCTTAACAATGTTGTGTTTGTTTTTTTGTAGCGGATAAAATAAGTCGTCCAATTTAAAAAAACCAAAATTCAATATTTTTGTTTTTTTTTAATATTTCTAAAACTAAAAAAGATAGCTCAGATATTTTTTTACCATATTACTGGGCACCAAATTCCGCAACTTTGCCATAATTTGACCGATGCTGTATCTCTTATAGTTTCCGAGATCCCCATGATGAGGCTCGAATGTGGGACACCCTGTACTGTCTAACCAATTTTAAGGCATCTGCTTGGTCTCCTTCGATTATATTAAAACTTTTTGGCGCAGCAGTTTTAGTTTCTGGTACCTTGACAAGCAAAACATGCGCCTTATCTTCAATATCATCAGTGGTCATTTTACCATGTCATCCTTCTTAGGCCGCCACAAACTCCCATAATTCGGCGCATTTTTGATACAAGTTAAAACTTGTTCACCTTCCAAGACTTTTGACTTTTTAGGAAGATATCCCTTTGATTTAACTTTTAAAAATGTTATTAATTGACAATATCTGGAAATATTAATGTTTTCCTTTACTATAAGTATAGACTTCATCTGGGAATATTTTGTCCAAAGGCTATTTGGGGTATATTTTTCTGACTTAAGTAAAGTAAAAATAATTAAAAATTGTTATTACCAATGTGCAAAAGGGTTACATACCAATTCCTGAAAGTAAGCCATCATTACTGTTTCAGTAATCACCGTTATTTGGTTTTCTACTTTCCATTGTAGAAAATTTTCATTCTCCTTGTCGTACAGGGCTTTACACTTTGTCGGTAATAAGTTGTTCTTAGCTTTTTCAGCTTTTTGTGGAATTTCCATATTTTAGTTTATAAAACGTAAAAGACGCTTAAAATAAACAACCCTTAGCAATAGTCAAACTTATTCTATGACAACCGATCAAAGCGCACTAAATACTAAAAATTGGCGAAAATAGTTAAAAAAAAAGCAGGAGTTTAACTATCTATATTTTGAAATTAATAAAAAAATAAAGTATTGTATACACCACAGGCGTTAAACTCAACCTTCAAACTTTCAGCCAGCTTTAAAAAATTCCATTTCTACCGGAAGTAGTGGAAACCAGGATGGGGCATCTACTAATTGTGGGTTTACACTCGAAACTCAAGCCAACCCTGTTTATAATCAAACTTATAATTTATTAAGTAATGAAGTTTTGCTATCAACAATTAAATTACAAATTCGAGACAGTTTTTCCAATTATCATACTGTCCGTATTTTTTTGGATTCTGGAAGTGAGTAGTGTTATATAGTAAAATAATTGTCAAACCGGCTATGTTTACCTACGCATAATATATCTATAAATAATTACGGCGTGGGCAACGTAAAAACAGTTAGTAATCACGGTGGTATCAATTTAACTATGAAACCCCTTAAAAAATATACTTAAACTGATGATACTGAAGCCATAATTTTAGAAAATATTTGCTTCACTATGCCAGATACAAACATTGATATTAGCCAATGGAGTCGTGTTAACAATCTCACTCTAGCAGACCCTGACTTTAATAAATCAGGACCCGTCGATATGATTTTAGGTGCAAGTGTTTTTCATAAAATATTATGCGAGGGCAGAAGTGCTTTGGAAAACAATAATTTACCTACCGCTATTAATACCACCTTTGGTTATGTTTTAATGGTCGATTTAAAACAAAACGATTCTTATCAGAACATTAATGTTTTTTTTACCACAGATCAACTTAATACGTTTTATAATACTTTAAAAAGTTTTTGGGGTCTCAAAGAATTTCCTTAAAAACTGTTAATATCTGTAGAAGATAGGGAAGAAGGGAAGAAGGGAAGCTGCCGCCATCTATACATCCTCAACGCCAACGTCATTATTGGTACATATTTCAATTTCAATATGTCAACATTCAACAGTGATGATAGTGTAATAAATAATAAACTTTAAATCGTAAGTAATATAGCATATAGACATACTTATTGCATTATTTATACAATAAGTATACATATTTTACTTACAAGTTTCATTATCATATTCCTATATTATATTATCATAACGTGTAAATAGTTATTCCTGTCTATTATATTGTGTATTTCTGTGTGCTCTATATAAACGTTTACTAACTGTGCAACTTATTCATCATCAATATTTATACATTCTCTTACCCAACTAAAAAGTTGTGAATCAACTGGGTTTTCGAGTATCGTAGCATCAAGGGAATATTCAGTCCATCCGAAAGTCGAGGCGGTGCAACGCGTCGCTATACTGGGAACGATTGCATTTAACAACTTTAATGGGTGAAACTCTTCTGGGGAGCCCCGCAACAAAATACGTCATTATGAATACTTGGCCGACTTGTCATCTGAGAGTCCCTACGATCGGTGTTACCCTTTGCTTGTTTTCGACACATCAGACTGTATATTCATTTCAAAGACTCGAAATAATGCCGTTGCCATGCATTTTTATATTTTATTCGTTGGTGGAAATTCACCAGAAAAAATCAAGTTACCAGTCATCCAGTACGATTCATAAGTATAAGTTAAGAAAGGATACTCTCCTGATACCAAGATTAAGATTGGCAAAGTCTGTTAAAAACTTATTAAACCTCCAACTTTATAATAAATTGCCCAGCGAAATGCAGAGTTTGGGCGAGAAAAGGTTTAAGATGGAAATAAAAAATTATCTTTTAAAACACTGTTTTTATTCTGTTCAGGAATTCCTTGCCTCAAATCTTTTTCTGTGAGGCAGTGCGTACCATTCGTTGACCACGTAATATTTTATTTTAGCCATGTATCGACTTTGTACTATGTTTATGTCTAGTTATATTATTTTATTTTAGTTTGTAATATTTTCTTTTGTATGTTACTTTTTTTCATTGTCATATTATTTACTATGTATTTTAAACATTGTTTTTTTTTTGACCTGCTATAATGTATATTTTTTGTACAACCATAGTTAAATAAAATAAAAAAATTCTATTCTATTCCATTCTATTCTATTCTATTCTATTCTATTCTATTCTATTCTATTCTATTCTATTCTATTCTATTCTATTCTATTCTATTCTATTCTATTCTATTCTATTCTATTCTATTCTATTCTATTCTATTCTATTCTATTCTATTCTATTCTATATTAGCCTGTACACTGCCGAGGCAGTTTAAATGTTTAGGCTCGTGTAAGCTCTGCATATTCATGAAATTTGTCACAATACTATAGTTGTGATATTTAAGTGGGTTTTCTTTATTCTAATTATCTAAGATGGCCTATGTTACCTATTCATCTCACTTAATTAGCAAAGTCAGGTTGTCCTGCAAATAATTAAATAATTGTCGGTCTGACCCTAATTGGATTAATAAGCATCTCTATTCTCCTTCCTGTGATAAGAGTGTAAGAATAATTATTGTAATATTAAGCATAAGTGCAAAAGTTTAAGGTAATGTATCAAGTTTAAAAAAAAAACTTTGCTATAAAAGACTTAAGGAGTTACATGATAATGGTTTTTACAATATATTGATATAATGATATATCTAACGATTATATTAATTCCCAATTTTGAAATGTAAAATGATTACCGCATAGTAAACGAATAAAGATAAAGCATTTGCCCTCTCAATTTATAAGAGAAGTCTGAAGCTTAATCGATATTTGATTTCTGTTTTAAATCAAGTAATTTTAAATAATTTAATTTTTAGTTCGTTTTATATTCAAAAATTTAATATTTAAAACATAATGCCAAAGATAATATAATTAGTTTTAATTTTGATAAAGCTTTAAAATCAGTCTCGCGTAGTCATTTAGTGCTTTATTTAATATTTTTCACTGGAACTTTCTCCAATATTTAGTATAAAAATATTGTTTCGTTAAGTCCAATAGGTATTTAGGTACTAACCATTTAACATTTTTTCTGTTGCATGAACTACTCTTGTGCCCAAACACCCAACTGTGACAATATAAATCTGAATTCGACCTTCGGCACCTAGCCTGCTGCAACATTTTCCATCTGGGAGCCGACATTTTACACCGGAGGCGACATTTTGCACCTGTCTATGAGAGCTTATCATTATATGCGACAAAACATGAAGTGACAAACAATTATCTGATAAATGAACAATTTTAATACCTGGATACTAACTACTCTTGTTTTGTCTTTTTTTTAACATTTTATTTGTACATATGCTTTTTGTTAAGTTTTGTTTTGGTGGAAACAAATGTATTGATATTCTTTAATAAAGGGTGTGACCATAATTTAGTGTACGTTGTTGTTACATTTATTATTCATCACTTGAATGTCCTTGTTACAAAGCAAGATATTGATGTTGCATACCACACTGGCAGTAAGGATTGTCGCAATAAACTACGTGCAACCCTGGTTTCCTTCTTTATGAAAAGGCACGACGTACTTAATGTCAAGAAAATGTTGAAAAAAAAACAAATTATTTCTTCTGTTTGAAGATCTGACTCCACAATGCTATAAACTCCTGCTAGCTGCTAAGAAAAAAGATGATAATAAGGCCTGGTCATCAGGAGGAAAAATCTATTTTTTGAGCAGGATAATAAAAGGGTGTTACTTAATTCAATCAATGATATGAAATAACACTTTTTAATTTTAACCTTATAATAAGGAACCCATCATTTTATTGATTTGATAGGAATATATAGAATTAAGTATGTAAAAAATGAGCCATTCCATAACTGACAAAATGAAAATTTATAATTACTTAAACATCTAATAATTAGATATCTATTATTTTTTCTTATAGTTGTAGAACAACATACATAAACACTTTATTTTCATACGAGGTTGGGACAAATGAGTAAATTTTGACTATGAAAAATGCGTTTTTAGAATGTTGTCATTTTAATAGCAGACCCCTTTTTACAGGTTTTGATTCTTTCTCAGGATTAGTGGCCAAGGGCTCCTTTTACATTCTAGGGCTTTCAGAGACTTGCTTTAAAGTGAAACCTCGCAGTTCTGGATTGCCTATTGAGGGAAATAATCTAATTAGAAAGGACGGAGATGAAAGAGGTGGTGGCGTAGGTTGTTATATCAAAAATAATCATAAGCTCATTATTTTGGATATTGGCAATGCGCACTGTGTCTCCTAACAATCGTGTAGTCATGTAAAGGTCGGTGGTAGGAAGCTGTGCTTTGGCTAACTTTATGGGCCTCCGTCGCCGAATCTTGGTTTATATTTGAATGTTTGGGAAAATAGTTAGATTGCTCTCTTACCGGAATTTGATTATGTTATTTTTGGGGGAGATTTTAAAGAGTCGACTTCCTGCAGGGAAACAATAACCCAGGGTGTGTTTTATTCAAAAACCTAATTTTTAAGTATGGGCAATAAATCTGAGACTTTACTTACTTGATCTAATAATTTTCACATCTCCTGAGATTCTTGATACAAAGAGATTTCTAATTTTAATTATGAAAATTGTGTTAAGGAACTTTACCTTGTTAACTGGGATTACATCTATTTGCTACAAAATATCGATGAAATAATTAACTATATTTATACAAATATTCTTCAATTCTTTAGTATGCATGCACCATCTAAATTTAAATTACAAAGCCACTAGCACCATGACTCACAACACAATCTAAAATCCATGATAAAATTAAGTAAATACAAAAAACTTGATAGAATAGAACAGATATGGCTTGTAACGTTTAAAAGTCAGTTAGAAACTTAGTAAATATGTCCGTTAAATCTGAAAAAATAGCATTTTTGCAAGATGTATTCCGTAAAAATTCTAGAAATTTTTGCCAAACGTTAAAATATTTAAATATTGGTTCTAATTCGCGATCTCATGATTTTTTAAATCACACACTTGACACAATTAATGACTTTCTCGTAAATAGCATTCATTCTTTTGTATCAAACTTAATTAAATAAATCCTCTTCAGAGGTACAACCTGGTCTAATATTTCGCGAAGTCACTATAGACGAATTTGAAAAAACAATTAATACATTTAAGAGCAATGTCAAAAGTGTTGATGGAATAAATCTTAAAATAATAATTGTACTTTTGATACCTACTATGTGCATACCATATCTAAACTTACATCTTACTTTCATTCTTAAACAATGTTTAAAAAACGAATAAATTTCCCAGTTTATGGAAAAAAGCATATATATGCCCATTAACCAAAACCGAGAACCGTAGAGAACGGTCACATTCCAGACCCTTTAGTATTTTGCCTACAAAGTCCAAAATTTTGAAAATAATCATGCCTGACCAAAAAAGCGGAGAACACGACTACGATCGCGTCTCTTGTAAACAAATTTAGTCGCACATACTTGTTGCGACCTGTTGGCGATTTGAGCGACTTGGGCAGCAGATTACGTTGATCGCGGATCGCGTGATGTAAAGCAGGGTCCACACTTGCTATATAGCGCTGCTATGTAGCCAAGTTATATAGCATGTTAGAGATTTTATGATGAAATATAGCAAAATTTCCTGCTATATAACTTGCTACATGCTATCCATCTTTTGTCGGTAAGGATCAAAGAAAACCGTACAACAATGTTATTCTAACACGTCCAGGCTTGCAATATGCGTTTTTTTTTGTTAGTAAACGTATGGTAAACATCAGTGACAGTCGTGTAGTTTTCCTTATTTTCTGTACAAAATGTAGTTAGAAAATGATCAGTGAAATAAAGAAAATATTTCTAACTAATAGAATTATACAGAGAAAGTGTAGAATTATGGGACACCCGTAGTCCATTGTTTAAATTAAAAAACAAAAACATTATGCGTGGATGAGAATTTCTGAAGTCATGAACATGGAAAAAACCGAAGTTGAAAAAAAGATGCGTTGTTTAATAGGCCAGTTTCAAAGGGAAGAAAAAAATGGAAATCTCTCCAGAAATCTGGAGCAGATTCGGACGTAATATATAACACGAAATGGTGATTCTACAAAAATTTTTAAAGCTTCCCCTAAATGCTAGGCCACGATTTAAAGTACCACTATCATCTCTTTTAAGATCATGTAAAAGATTACTTCCGCTACATATGTTTCTCGACCTCAGGGTAGGACAAATCCAAAATATTTTTTTTCGCCTTTTCTTCTTTTCATTTTCGTCCTCAAAAATGATAACGCACGCTGCTGCAGCAAGCAGCGCTTCTTTTTCACTCGACGAGTTCATTCTCACTAACTTAAGTGTGGACGAAACTCAGTTATTTCAACATCTAGCATTAACATTGTTATATGACAATGTTTATGCTACAGTTATCAAGTGTGGACCCTGCTTATAATAGAGAGAGAATGTAAGATTTTACGGAAATATTAATTGAGAATGTTAAGAAACACAATATTTTAATTGATTGATATATTATTATGTGATTAGGAAATACTCGTAAGTAATGAACAACTTTTAAATTTATTTTAATATTGGTTATAGACTGTAATTATTATAGGTTACTAAAATAAGTATCAAATTTTTAGCGCATGTTAAAAGCAGGTTTACTGCTATTCTTCCCTCAATTTCGGGGTATAATTTCTGAAACTCGTCCTTTTCGTTACGTTTCTTGGTAATTTCATGTACCCAAACATTTATTCTATTTTTCTATATCTAATATAAAAAATTGTCGTTAATAACCCTGCTTACCTTCGCATTTCATTCTTCTTTGCCAATACTATTGCAAAAAAGCAGTGCCTCTTCTTCTCTCAAGCTACACTGCATTTTTGATTATTTGGTGCGATTGTATGGCAGTCGCGTATATATGTTCACTTTTCCTGTGACCGCAATCGCCATCATGATCGTGGTCGCGATCGCGTATATGTGTTTTCCGCTTAAATGATTTCCTAACTTATCAACAAATTTTGCCATCTACACAATCTGGGTTTAGAGAAAATCATAGTACTCTGACTGCTCTGATGTCGATAGCTGACGATAGTTTTAGAACAAATGACCAAGGAAGAGACACTTGTTAACTAATGTATTTTGGTCTAAATGACCATGCACTGAAGTAATTTTAAAGCTATTTCTCAGGTCGACAACAGAGAGTCGTTAATAATAATCGAACTTCTAATTTATTAGGTGTATCTAAAGCTATTGCCCAGGGAAGTATAGTAGGACCTCTTATTTTTTTCTCTGTATACCGCTGATTTTTATAGATTTTTAAGGAATTGTCAATTTTATTAATATTTTAGCCCAGATCAAGTTGATGATGTGGTTACCAACATAAATAAGGATCTCAAAGTTATTTTAAAAATGTTCGCTGCTCGTGGTTTAATTTTAAGTCAGAGCAAGACCCAGACGATTTTATTTGGCAAAAGTGGGCGTGTTTATGATTTAAATATAAAGTTGAGCAATGTTACACTGGAAGTCAAATCCACTTATAAAAGGCTTGGGATTATGCTGGACATTACTTTAAGATTTAATAAATTTTTTTTAAATAATTCCAATATAATACAAAACTGTAATACTAAAGCTTTAATATTTGATATACATCCCAATATTAAATTAACTTCATCTGATACGGTAGTGCTTTCCGATTTAGCTTACTGTAATAAAGTGTATTGTCCTACACCATTGCAAAAAAAAGACAGTCTTCATAAGCTTCAAAACTATTGTTTAGGATTTGTTTTAATGTATGTAACTATAAACATATTTCTCAATACTTATTACAATCAAGATGGTTCAGTATGCAAGAATTTGAAATTCAATTTGCACGATGTGTTTAAACAGTTATTGTTTCAAATGAACCAATACTAACCAAGGCTTACTTTCAAATCCTCCTAAGTTTTAAATTTAGGACTTCGGAGTTTTTGATCATTTCTAAGCGTATTCAATCCTGTCTATGAACTGACAAAATCTCCCTAGAATGTAATATTTGTAGCGACCTCTATTAGACAATTTTATAACCTAAATCTTATGTCACAAATATCGGCAATCAAAACCTCCTATGTCTGTTTAACGGCTTTCTGTGAGGAAGTGCTTGGCCTATTTGTTCAAAAAGGCAGTAAATAATCCATATACATCACAATTATGAACAATTTTAACTTTAATAAGGTAAGTACATTGAGTTTAAATAATAGTTTCTATTTATTTTAAAGAGCCTACTTAATTTTTTCTACTTACAAGACCTAGTCAGACCTAGGAGGTTTTAAAATATAAAAGTTTGAAACAATCCTTATGACTTAGGAGTTTTTGACGAAATTTGATGTTGCTATTTATTGTTTAACGGTTTGAAAATAAAATATTATTTGCTTTTAATTTGTCGAAAGATGTATAATTAAACGGTTTCTTGCCAATGTGTAATTTACGGCTTCAACAAGAGTGCCTCACAATTTTTACCAAAAATATTTGTCATCGTCAGCTAATTTTTTAAAAATGGAGATGTTTTTTTCAAGCAAGAATAATATTTTCAGGTAATGTTAATGCCTGGCTCCTCCAAAGGGCAGCGAATAGCTGCCGCGGGACGAGAACTTAGTATTAATTCAGATAAAGCAAACGCTCTGGAAAATTTAAGACAAGAAGTACAGGAGACCTATGAACTTTTATCTAGTGAGGTTTTTGAGTCACGACTAGATCTTCTTAATTGTATAGACATTGACGCAGAAATACAGACGTTCAGTGGAAATAATCTTCTTGACCCAGAGTCGGGAAACGAAAATGAAGGTGAGAATTATAATGAAACAAGAACAATGGATAAAGTGGTTAAAAGATATAGAAAACCAAATAAAGGGAAGTGGAAAATGCAAGAAAATAAAGCAAAGCGACAGAAGGGAGAAGATTACAAAGGAGTTCGAAAAAATGATGAAAGGAAATGGATAGCAGACCAAGTAAGAGAGCGGCAAGAATTCTTCAACCAGCTTGCATTTGTAAGCTTAGCGCAGAAAAGACCAAACTTCAATGTAGAAGGTTTTCTGAAAATGACAGAGGCAGCATATTTGAACAATTTTGGAAACGTATGTGTCTTGGTCAGAAAGAAGAACATTTATTCATACAATTGTTAATGTTCTGCCCACAAAAGACAACAAAAATTTAGTACATGAAGTATCGCATAGAGCAAATGCTTTGATGTATCACTTAAAAAAGGATAGTGTGCGATTAAAAGTATGCCGTACCATGCTATTAAATACTTTGTCAATTGGGTCATGGACTTTGCAAAATTGGTCAAAGTCTATGGGAATACCAGAGGAACCTTTAAACATACCAAGAAGAAAGAGCGGAGGCTTTGAAGAAGACAGAGTAGAATTGAAGAGTTTTCTTGAAAGTTTACCGAAAATGGAGTCCCATTATTGCCGTGCATCATCTAAGAAGCTTTATTTGGAGCCAATGTGGCAACCAAAAATTAGTCTGTATAATGAATATAAAAAATATTGCGAGAATAAACAAATTAATCACATGTCAATCAAAACATTTCATGAAGAGTTTTCGGAGATGAATTTAGGACTATATCGTCTCAAAAAGGACCAATGTGATAAGGCTGGAAATGTTTCCGAAGAGAACTATAGGAGTCACATTCTGAGATAAGATACAGCGAGGGATGAAAAGGCACACAAAGGACAAAGAAAACAATCAGTGACAGCATATTTATACGATGGATCTACTGTCCACTTTACTTTGCCCCATGTTAAAGGCCTCCTCAATTTATTATAAAAAGAAATTGGTGGTGCACAACTTTACCATCTGTGTAAAACCAACGATTGTTATTGCTTTATTTGGAACGAAGCTGAGGAACAAATAACTGTAAACGAGTTTGCATCCATTATTTACCATTTTATAAAGACCCTATCTAACGTCAAACAGGGTGAAGAAATAATTTTATTCAGCGATGGATGTTCATATCAGAACCGTAATTTAACTTTGTCAAATACGGTGCTATATCTGGCTTTGGAACAAAAAATTACTATATGCATTCTTGCATAGAAAGAAAACTCAGGAACAGAGAAGTTTATTTTCCGGCTTGCTTCATATCTGCCGCTAAAGAGGCAAGGAAAAAACCAAGCCCATTTAATGTAACCTACGGCATAGATCCTTTAAAGACTTTTCAAAATAAAAGTGTTTTAATTCTATAAGACCAGGGTCAAAGTTGGAGTTCCGACAGTAACAAATTTATGCGCCCTTCAGAAAAAGACTTGAAATACAAATTAAATACAAGACCGAATTCTTGTGTAAATGACAAGTTTTGCAAACAAGAAGCATAGCTAAAGATATGCATCCGAAGGAAATTGAACCACTCTATAAAAAGCAAATCTCTATTAAAAAATCAAAATACTACCACTTACAGCAGCTGAAACACGTAATTCTGGTGATTACGACTTATTTTATGTTACTTTGCCATACAGCAACGAGTAATTTTTTAAAGTATTAACTCCTTTTTTTGTTATTATTCCAATGATATTTTGATACAATATTAAATAAGTTTTAAAATTAACTATTTTTTAAAAGCTCCGAAGTCTTTAAATCTTCCTTAAATTTTGTGCTAAAACCTCGAAGTCTCGAAAAAACTCATAATATTTTTTTTACATAAAAAATATGTTCTTTATTTAATTAAGATCATGTTTACTGACATAAAACAAAAAATAAATCATGATAGTAAGTATAAGCCGTAAAAAATATGTTTTTTGTGCCCCCTGAAAAATTATGAACAAAAGACTTAGGAGGTTTTAAAAGTAAGTCGACGCAATGTACTTAATCGAAAAATTAGCTTTAACTAGGGTTCGAATACGTATAACCGGCTAACACGCCATGGAGTTTTTTTAGAATTCCAAGACAGAATCGCACTTTTCCAGCGCTCCTTCACATACAATATCACCAAGCTCTTCAACTTATTGTAAAGGAATGTCAGGGAAGCCCCCACCCTTGCCACCTTTAATACACTGATGAGAAAATGCGTTTTCGAAAAAAGGGTTTAAATTTATTTATCCAACACTTACATATAAAGTGAAAATTATTAGTTCGATTTTAGGCTAATAAAGTAGCTTATAACTCACACGTGGTTTATAACCATAACTCACACGTGGGTTATGATTATAACTCACTGGTGGGTTGTGGTAGAATATGTATTCATTTAAGGCTTTGTCATAAGTGTCTCTTGACTTGTGGGGAATAATAAATCAACACGCAAGGTTCGCTTCTTTTTGAATTTCGGCTGAAGTTTCTTGCATATTTTGAAAAACTACCCTCGAAAATAGCAAAAATAATAATTTTATTTACTGCCTTCAAATTTTTGTTGTTAATCAATTCCATAACAACAAAAATCACCTTAGCCTGCTTTTACGTGTCAAATTTGTCATTCAAAAATATGTCAATTAAAATATAATACAGGGTTTTCCAGTTTACATTGATACAATATAATTATCTATTTTTTAATTATATCTATCAAGTGTTGGATAAGATTTTGTATGGCACTTGTGTGTTAAGTCATATAAGTTACTTGGGAATTAGCCCTCTCGGCCTACGGCCTCAAGGGCTCACCATTTCCCGGCGTGACTTATATATAACATAACACACTTGTACCATAAATAACTATTAATACTGCTTGGATCACGATACAGTTATTTTTGTACATTTAATATTGTGACAATACACTAATAATTATTAAAAAAAATTATTTATGAGAAACTAAAACAAAATTGAAATTTTGACACTCTGTATCTCCGAAATCCCACTTTTGGACTGAGGTAAATTCGGTTAGATCGTCATATTTAAACCTCAGGAATTTGTGATACCATAGTAAGCCATGAATAAGCATAGTTTGTTATTAGTCAATATATTAAATAATATTTGTTTTTAATGACATTTATTGCTTTTTTGGGTATAATTTTTTATAAAACAAATTATGTTTCTATTAGAATCTATAATTGGTTCTTGAACTTTGTGAATATATTATTATAGTATTCTATTGTACAATAACTCTAAAAGCAACAAGACGTCTTTAAAAATCTGAATTATCGTTAAAAGAGTGGACCAGTAATTTAAAAAGGACTATTTGAATTATCGGCTACAAATGTTCGAGTATAACGCCGGGTGGCAAGTCAGCCCACTAAAATAATTAGTTCGCTGGTTCTCTAAGTACTTTGCATTTCTAACTTCGTGTATATTTTGTGAACTACATGTTCGGAAAAGCGATTTTTTGACGCGACGCAATGCGGCGCTCTATAGAATGAGCCTTTAATCGCCATGTTTAACGCACTTCGCAACGATGACTCTTGTATCAAAACACTTATTCTAACTAAACCAGACCTATCATTTTCGAAGTCAATCATTGAAGCTACATAGGAAGCGAGTTTACCAGTCAAAGACAGCATTATATTTCAAATAGGGCTTTCCGTCAGCGGAACTCATTACCTGAGGATCTCATAAGGTCTGAGACTACCAATGCAAATAAATGGAATATGGACAGAATTCGATTCTCGAATTAGAAGCAGTACAATAATATTCATTCATGTTTTGCTTTTCTCTGACATTTTAACCCATTGTTAAACATTGTGTGATATAGAGTATAATATGCATTTAGTTTCTGCCCTTCCTATAGTTCAAGAGTACTAGTAATAAGAATAATAATAATACTTTTTTGATTTATCCGTTATTTAATATTTTTTACGACAATCGTATTACCTATTTCAAAAACACATAAATCATGAAATAAATTGCATGGCAAAAACCGACGGAGTTTTTATTACATGCATGCAGATCTTATCGCGTCTCCTCTTTGTCTTTCTGTATCTCCCCGACATTATTTATGAAGCTATAAAAGCACAAAAATACTTACGTCGCTAAATGTAGTCACTATTTTCCAAACTTTAATCCCAATATCCATTTTATTACACTGTACTAGGGGTTAGGTGTTATTTGATAGTAAATGGGGTTTCGCTTCTGATATACAGGATATCCTGGTTAATAGGATAAGGGTAGTTAAACATCAAAATATTAAACTGTGCACAAATTGAACTCAGGATAACGTATTAAATACAAAGTTAATAGAGTTATGCTTCTTTGTTTCAAAAATATAAGTGTGAAAAAGCTTCAACAGTATCACATTAGTAATACAATACATAAATTACTTTCCGGGTACCTCTGAGGAAGAGCGCAAGTTATGTCCGTTAATGGAAGGTGCCTCTGGTTTGCCGAGTGTTGAGTTTGGAGTGCTTCAGGATTCGGCCAGCCCCAATATTATTCTTATTCAATATAGATGATCCTACAAATAATATGGATGTTCGTGGCAATTTTACAGTACTCGCGGATAATAACTTCCTTTTATGGCATTCAAATAACAATTATCTTTTGAAAAGTATTATAAATTAAAGTACTAAAAAAATCAAAAATTAAAGCGACTTTAACTCGGTTAACTGGTTAAGTCTAATTAAAATTATCATTTTAGCGTTCCGTTTTAAGTATAATAGTCTTGTTTCAGATAACCAATAAATTAAAAATAAAATAGCACTAATTTGCCCAATGATCTACTAACCATAGATACAACAATAACAATTAAATTACAAACATAATGTGGGAAATTTATAATATTCTAAATCCTCGTAAACAATCTACAGTATGGCAACGCAGCAATAAGGGATCTGCAAAGGTCCATCATTTTTGAGTCCGCATGAGTCGGCATAACGTTATTCCATTATTTTCGTCACAGTTTCGAATGTTTATCAGTTTTGTGAAATTATTGCTGTTTTTAGTGTTTAGTGGTATTTTTATTTAGAGGCTAATTTAAATGAGTCGCAAGTCTAAAAATATGCGACAAATCTGAGTATAATACTCCTGTTGTTACTTTTTATAGGTGAATAAACAGAAAGTTGGGTTGTAGATTAGGTTTAGTATTGTAACATTCAAAGGTGAAGGTAGCGTGATCCCACTCCCGGCCAAACGAATACAAACGATTTTGTCAACAGATTTTAAAAGCATTTTTATGAATGAGTTGTGTCATCTATGGTAACAGTAGATCATTGAATCTACCTCACTAATGTAGAAGGGTAAAATTTTAACATTGATATGTTGATGCAGGATTTCACACCTCTAACATTAACCCCCTAGCGGAAGTTGGCTAACTGATACTATAATTTAAAATTCCTTGTAAAAAGTTTTCATAAAATAATTAAGATATAACTTGAATATTAGCAGGGTATAACCGGTAAAGAAAAGAGCCTGCAGTGCAGACCTCCCATATCAAAATTTTTTTCCCCAATCGACTAAGTGAGGTTCCAGCTTTAATTTCCCCACTCACGTTCAACCGATTCGGGGTGAGGAAGGGGAGGTAGGGGCCATTGAAAAGTACGGGATATCGGTTTTTTCGTGGATTGCTCCGTCAGTTTTGATCCTACCGAAAAAATTGTTCTTTCCAAAAGGCAAGAGCTTGGCAGAACACGTAAGCTCGTCCACATCCAAAGTCAATTGGGCAACTTGTTCGCGAAATATAGCGAATTTTCGGTGCGAAAAAAAAAAACTTTAATTACTTCTTGGCCTGTCGTGCATGTAGGTGGTTCAGTTAAGGTTTTTTAGAAGGGTGTTTTCATGTTTTTTAAGGGTCCGTTGGAAAATTTCTTAAAACCCCGATAACTTAACTCCGAAGAGGCGTAGCACAAAAATCAAACTGCGTTTTTTTGCCCGGAATACAGTGAACCCTTTCCGAAGCAACGTTCGCGAAAAATCCGCCGCTGGCACGCAGAACAAAAATCTGTGTGTTTTTCAAAATGTTTTTATGGCATGAAGGGAAGGGGCGGGGGGGGGACAATTCTTATTTGAAAAGATGCCCCTATCTCTCAGCTTTAATTTTCGCCCTTCAAAATCCCGCTGCCATAATTTTTAAGGGAGATATCGGTGTTCTAGCTTTCGACTCTGTAACGGGGAAACGGAGAGCAGTGGGGGTTTTTGAGGGGCTAAAAATGAAGCTCAAACATTTGGCTATATATTTAAAACAAAAATTTATTCCATTCGGTCCATATTTCGCCCGTTCGCGCGAGTTAGAAGCATAAAAACGAGCCCAAGCGGGCGCGTGAGTCAGCCGACGCGGCGGCGAGCGGGAAAGGGCGGAGCTTACTCTCCCTACTCTTATTCTCTCTTCTCTAACTCACACACGCGTTCACAGCCTGTGTATGTGCCGCGCGCTCGGAAATATTTTTTGAATGTTCGCTTCCTCGTATCTCGGTCAATTGTTAACCGATTTGGAAAATTCTTTCTTCCTGTTAATCTATGAACTTCGAGGAAGGAGGAAGATGACGAGATGCTTCCACTTTCGTTCAAGTCGTCGAATCTCGCTAGATCATTGTCACCGTTATTTCCAACACGGTGGGCTCGGTAAGTAGCTCTCTTCCATTGTTAATCGGACGGCGCGCGTCTATGAAAACCCGAGCAGGTAATAAAAGCGGCGCGGGGCGGCATAAAGGAGTGTACGTGACCTTTTCAAGGTCATGGCGTCTTTCCAGTACACATGCAAGCCTGAAAATCTGTTGCTGTACGGTTGTACAGCACGGCAGCATGCGAGGGAAAGATATTTTGTGAGCGACCTCGTGGCGTGAAGGTGGATTTTTGTTCAGCTCCGATTCTTATTACTCCATATTGGAAATAATTGTCTCGTGTGAGCGTTTCCCTGGAGTATAAAGTAAGTACCACTTGCATTCATATAAGTAATGGCCTAATGGCAGTTACTGTTCGTCATCAATGTGACAATTATAGAATCAATTGTTCTTAACATTCTAACGAATCGAAATCTGACACGCTCCTTCTCAGAATTAATGCATGAGCTTTCAATTGCAGTTTTCGAACAAAAACGGAAAGAAGTTCGTTAGATATTGCTGGTGTTCCCATTGTCGTGTTTGCCGACAGTTGCCTTCCGGTGCACAGTGGGGCCGAGTAATGGCAAGAGTTGGCAATAAATTGATAAATTTGAAATCAATAGGAATACAAATTTTTATTATAAATAGTAATCATTAATACTACTACAATGCTTTAAAATTATAACAATGCCCGCCACACTTCCCGTGAATCCTAGTAGGCTGTACAAACTTATCTGTCAGAGAAGCTACGCGTTGCGAAGTTTTTATGCATCCATTTTGTTTTCGACGCTAGAATAAAACCGCAGGTACTTCTAAAAAAAATTCTTAGCTAACAGTTCAAATAAAGAAAAATTAATTGCAATGATCGCAGAAAAAATGGAAGCTAATAATGTCGTCACAAGAGTTTGCGCGGATGATGCTGATGCAGTTATAGTTGATACTGCGGTTAACTTTAAAAAATCGAGCGCGAATGGAGATGTCGTTATAGTCGCGAATGATACCGATTTGCTAATCATAATGACGCAGCTCGCTTTTGATAAAGATTGTGATTTGTATTTCTATAAGCAAGGAAGTGATAAAGAACATAGCAAATATTATAACAAATTTTCATTCGTACACTCGGACCTCAGGCCATACGTCATGCTCATACATGCCTTCACTGGCTGCGATACGACGTCGGCATTTTTAGGGCAAGGTAAAAAAAAAATTATTATCCTGTTACTGAACGATTCCGACTTGCAAGATGAAGTGAAGCACTTTTACAAGCCAATCTGCTCCAAATCGACGCTCATGAAAGCGGGTGGATTCCTAGTTGCAAAAATGTATGGATGCGATAAGAGCAATTCCAGTTTAAGTAGGTGTCGATATGTACATTTTGTTAAGAGCGCATCGGGCGCAAATTCGAAGTTAGCGCTTCTACCGCCAGCAACTGCAGCTGCGAATTTGCACTCGCTTCGTGTTTATTTACAACTGTGTAGGTGTAAGTGGTTAGGACGCAACAAGAATCCAGCAGACTATAGCTGGCAACGTACTTCTGACGGTTTAATGTCATTAATGAATACCAAAGATGCTTATCCCCCCGAATTACTCAAGTCAGTTTCGTGTGCGTGCAAAAGGGATGTAAAACCAACGCTTGCTCGTGTGTAAATTTAGGGTTTAAATGTACAATTCTATGTAGTCCTTACGTCGGAAAACATTGCTATAATTGTGACCGACCAGAGGCCGATCATACTGACTCACTGTTGAACCGCAATGATGAAAGTGCGGAAATCGCAGGAGACAATGTACCGAGTATAGCAAATGATGGAGAAGAGCTCACTGATATAGAGCTTGCAAGAGCCGGGTACATAGTAAACGATGGATTGTCTGGGTTACATAACGACGCCACAAACACAGCTTCATATTCATCGATAAGCGGTGTTTGTAGTGACGATGGAGATTTGATTGAACAATATGAAGATAGCGAATGTGAATCAGACCCAGAACTCGTCAATTAAACTTTCTAATATTATAAGTAATTCTGTAATCTTCTGCTCTGAACTAAATAGTGTTCATTCTAGGTCGAAATGTATTCTATGTATACGTGTCTGGAACAATTAAGCGCCCGATAATGTAATGGAAAGTCCAAAGTTTATTATGTACATATTATGTATAATGTATTTATTACGTATAGTGTATTACAGATAGTTTATTGTGTAAATGTTGTATAATGCTGGAGTAACCCGGAATAACGCGTGCATACACATACAGAATAAAAAAAAACAAATAATATCTATTCATGTGCTCGATTATGTCTTTCACAAAATGTCCTTTCCTCGCATGCTGCCATACTGTACAACCGTACAGCAACAGATTTTCTGTTGCGTGGGCACTGGAAAGACGCCATGACTTTAAAAAGGTTACGTAGATTCCTTTGTGCCGCGCCGCTTTGATTACGAGCTCGGGTTTTCATAGACGCGCGCCGTTCAATTAACAATGAAAGGGAGCTACTTACCGAGCCCACCGTGTTGGAAATAACGGTGACAATGAACCAGCGAGATTCGACGACTTGAACGAAAGTGGAAGCTTCTCGCCATTTTCCTCCTTCCTCGATAACTTTAAAAAATCGAGCGCGAATCGAGATGTCGTTATAGTCGCGAATGATACCGATTTGCTAATCATAATGACGCAGCTCGCTTTTGATAAAGATTGTGATTTGTATTTCTATAAGCAAGGAAGTGATAAAGAACATAGCAAATATTATAACAAATTTTCATTCGTACACTCGAACCTCAGGCCATACGTCATGCTCATACATGCCTTCACTGGCTGCGATACGACGTCGGCATTTTTCGGGCAAGGTAAAAAAAAAATTTCATTATCCTGTTACTGAACGATTCCGACTTGCAAGATGAAGTGAAGCACTTTTACAAGCCAATCTGCTCCAAATCGACGCTCATGAAAGCGGGTGGATTCCTTGTTGCAAAAATGTATGGATGCGATAAGAGCAATTCCAGTTTAAGTAGGTGTCGATATGTACATTTTGTTAAGAGCGCATCGGGCGCAAATTCGAAGTTAGCGCTTCTACCGCCAGCAACTGCAGCTGCGAATTTGCACTCGCTTCGTGTTTATTTACAACTGTGTAGGTGTAAGTGGTTAGGACGCAACAAGAATCCAGCAGACTATGGCTGGCAACGTACTTCTGACGGTTTAATGTCATTAATGAATACCAAAGATGCTTATCCCCCCGAATTACTCAAGTCAGTTTCGTGTGCGTGCAAAAGGGGATGTAAAACCAACGCTTGCTCGTGTGTAAATTTAGGGTTTAAATGTACAATTCTATGTAGTCCTTACGTCGGAAAACATTGCTATAATTGTGACCGACCAGAGGCCGATCATACTGACTCACTGTTGAACCGCAATGATGAAAGTGCGGAAATCGCAGGAGACAATGTACCGAGTATAGCAAATGATGGAGAAGAGCTCACTGATATAGAGCTTGCAAGAGCCGGGTACATAGTAAACGATGGATTGTCTGGGTTACATAACGACGCCACAAACACAGCTGTGTTTGTAGTGACGATGGAGATTTGATTGAACAATATGAAGATAGCGAATGTGAATCAGACCCAGAACTCGTCAATTAAACTTTCTAATATTATAAGTAATTCTGTAATTTTGTGCTCTGAACTAAATAGTGTTCAGGTCGAAATGTATTCTATGTATACGTGTCTGGAACAATTAAGCGCCCGATAATGTAATGGAAAGTCCAAAGTTTATTATGTACATATTATGTATAATGTATTTATTACGTATAGTGTATTACAGATAGTTTATTGTGTAAATGTTGTATAATGCTGGAGTAACCCGGAATAACGCGTGCATACACATACAGAATAAAAAAAAACAAATAATATCTATTCATGTGCTCGATTATGTCTTTCACAAAATGTCCTTTCCTCGCATGCTGCCATACTGTACAACCGTACAGCAACAGATTTTCTGTTGCGTGGGCACTGGAAAGACGCCATGACTTTAAAAAGGTTACGTAGATTCCTTTGTGCCGCACCGCTTTGATTACGAGCTCGGGTTTTCATAGACGCGCGCCGTTCAATTAACAATGAAAGGGAGCTACTTACCGAGCCCACCGTGTTGGAAATAACGGTGACAATGAACCAGCAAGATTCGACGACCTGAACGAAAGTGGAAGCTTCTCGCCATTTTCCTCCTTCCTCGAAGTTCAACGGTTAACAAAAAGAAAGAATTTTCCAAATCGGTTAACAATTGACCGAGATACGAGGAAGCGAGCATTCAAAAAATATTTCCGAGCGCGCGGCACATACACAGGCTGTGAACGCGTGTGCGAGTCAGAGAAGAGAGATAGGAGTAGGGAGAGTAAGCTCCGCCCCTTCCCGCTCGCCGCCACCCCAGCTGACTCACGCGCCCGCTTGGGCTCATTTTCTCCCTTGAAAATTATCGCAGCGGGATTTTGAAGGGCAAAAATCAAAGCCGAAAGATAGGGGCATCTTTTCAAATGAAAATTGTCCCACCCCTTCCCTTCATGCCAAAAACATTTTGAAAAATATGCAGATTTTTGTTTCGCGTGCCAACGGCGGATTTTTCGCGAACGTTGCTTCGGAAAGGGTTTATTGTATTCCGGGCAAAAGAACGAAAAAAACGCAGTTTGATTTTTGGTGCTACGCCTCTTCGGAATCGAGTTATCCGAGTTTTAAGAAATTTTGAACTTTCGCTCTCCCTCCCCTCCTAATTGTCCCGCCCCCCCCCCCCAACGGGCCCTTAAAAAACATAAGAGTATCCTTCTAGAAAACCTTAACTGAACCCGTTGCATGCACGACCGGCCAAGAACAAACTAATTGAAATTTTTTTTTTCGCACCAAAATTTCTTTATATTTCGCGAACAAGTTGCCCAATCGACTTCGGATTTGCACTAGCTTACGTGTTCTGCCAGGCTCTTCCTTTTTGGGACGAACAATTTTTTCGAATGAAAATGTGAAAAAAAAAGATATCATGTATTTTGGTGATTTAATCGGAGACAAGAAAACAACAACTGTCAATAATATCAATCCCTCTACGTCATCGATAGCGTGTTGTTTGAGAAGAAAGTCAATACTAAATTAATACTTCGAAGACTTCAAAGCATACCCTGCCGCCAAAATGAAAGTTCTTTAGAAGACGAAGCAGATCTTTGGGTTGAATGCAATGATAATTATTTTCCGTCAGAAGGAGAAACATCTTCAGAAAGCGAAAGTTCAAACCAGACATTGACGATTGCTATTTTTGCATGACACAGACTGAAGTGTATTGTAAAAAAAAGCGCAAGATTGATATCCGAATCTGCCTTCTGCCATAAGACCTGTTTCTTACAATGTAGAGTCCCCTGGCGCGACACAGTGAAATACCTCGGTATCATCCTCGACAAAACCCTCCATTGGCGCCCCCATATTCAAAACATCGCCAACAAAGCCAGGCTCTTCTATAGCCAATTGCTCTATTGACGCACCGCCCTCAGTCATAAAAACAAACTCCTCCTCATAAACTCAACCATCCGCCCCACCCTCACATATGGTTCAGCAGCTTGGAGATACGCAGCCCAAACCAACCTCAACTGTCTACAATCCCTTGAAAATCGTTACATTCGCACAGTCATGGATATCTCATGGTTTATCCGTAACTTAGATCTACACCGAGATATCAAAATCCTCATCGCCACCCTCACTCACCCCAACCCCCTCATCAGACAAGCCTCTGACTATGACATAGGTGCCCCGCACCGACACAAACGTCCCCGACATCAACTCCTTTAGGTGTAGCCACACACCACCCCTTTCCCAAAACCTTATAAAAACCCACATACCGGTCTCCATGTGAACGGCGGAGTTTGCTGTTAATGGTAAGACCCTGCGGAATGAACCGCAGGGGGGCGAGGTAAGCAAGCCTAGGGAGAGTAAGCGGGGATCAGAGCTCGTGATAGCTCTGGCCCCCGATAACTCCTTCAAGGTGGGCTCACCTTACTAACACAATGTAGACTTACTAGTATCGACAGCGCCTTTAGATTGGCAAGATATTATTTGGGAGATAGTGGAGATAATAATGCATCATCAGGCAGCTCCAAAGAACAGTATATCGACTCCACTTTCACTCCAGGTCCCAGTTCGAGCGAGCCACACTTGTTTACTCAAAGTGAGTTAAATGATTTAGTATGTGATTTGAGGTTGTCAAAGCATAAGTCAGAACTTCCTGGTTCTCGTCTTAAGAAGTGGAACTTACTAGCCAAAGAAACAAAAATTACGATTTTTAGGAAAAGAAATGGTACGTTTTCTGCATTTTACAATAAGGAAAATTCGTTATGTGCGTGTACTGATTTCGATGCAGGAACGCATTATCGAGCATTATCCTTGTGAGTGGCGCTTGTTCATAGACTAATCGAACTATAATTTAAAAGCTGTGTTATTACATTATGGAAATTTAAAACCATTTATGCTAATTACCCATTCAGTGATAATGAAAGAAGCCTATGACAATATGCGCATCCTTTTAGATAAAACAAACTACAACCGGTACAAATGGCAGATATGTGAGGATTCAAAAGTTGTAGCAATTTTAGTGGTACAGTCGTCCAGTGAATAAACATTATGTAACGAAAATTTGGCCGGAAAGCGAGTCAATTTCTACCGGGATCTCAAAATGTTAAGTATGTGCCCCTTGTAAACCCAAAAAATGTCCTCTTCACATTACACTTAGATTAATGAAAAGCTTTGTGATGCCATGAATTAGGAGGGTGAGGGCTAGTTTTTCCCTAGTTAAGTGAGGCCAAATTAAAAGAAGGCATTTGTATTGGGCCACAAATTAGAAAATTGCTGGACGATGTTAATTTTATAGAAAAGCTCACCGCGCAAGAACTCATTTGTAAGTGTCTGTTAATGAACTTTTAGGCTCCTAAAAATCGCTTGGTTGCCGAATGCCATTAAAAATTTATTTTCTACATTCCCATTTATCATTTTTTCCTGGGAATTCGGGCGCTGTCAGCGACAAGCAAGATAAAAGGTTCCATCAACATATCAGGACACTAAAAATTCGGTACCAAGGAGGATGGAATCCAGCCATGATGGGCGATTACTGTTGGTTTTGAAGAGAGAAGATGTGACCCCCCATAAAAGAAAACATATAATTAGTGTGTTTGAAATTAACATTTTATGTAATACCGGTTATAATATACTATTTTCTACGCTCGTTATACTCGACTTTTTTTCAGAATTATAAATGCATAAAGCACATATTTTTTTAACATGTTAAAAAAGGTAGATCAGGGTGAAAAAAGTTCCATACCGGTTCATTTTTTCATTCTTACCTAATGTACCTATGGAAAATTGAACAACGTCAATGGAAACGTTAAATCGTCTTTTCAAAAAATCGTGAAGTATGGAAAACTATAACGATTCCGAAGAAGAAAACGTTTTTCAGTGTACTCCAGACGAAATAATTAATGCAGCAAATGAAGCCACACAAAACTTACTGCCGGAAAAATCAAGAGAGATCTACAATACATAATATTATACCTTTATGGAATGGCATCGCCAGAAGCAAGTAAAGACGTTTACTGGAAGGGTATTATTAGCCTATTTTCAGAAAAAATATAAAATCTTTAAACCATCGACTTTATGGTCCTGCTATTCGAAGTTAATCGACGTTAATCCTTAAAAATCGGGTCAATATTCGCAAATAGCACAAAGGCATTTATGTTGGTTATAAGCCGAAAAAATCAAAAAAAAGTGAATAAATGTTTACTCGAAATACCTGATGATGAATATCTAATGATAAAGGTAAGATCACGAATTCTAAACATTTGACAACTTTAAGAAGCTAAGTTTTATTTTTTACTTTAGGTTGCATTCATTTTAGGAATTACCGGGACATGTCGAAGAGAGAAGCTGTACAAAATGCTCATAGCTGATATAACAGAGAAATAATTCGTTTTAATAATAAAGATTCCTGATACCAAGACTCATACAGAGAGAATATTCACTGTTATTGAATAATTAGGAGGTCCAGGTGTGAATTTGTTAACCATTTTTAGAAAATACTTGGCTCTTAGACCAAGTAATGCCGAAAGTAGACACGTCTTTTTGGCGTATAGAAAGGGAAAATGTATTAACCGAATATTCGGTATAAACACATACTTTAAAATACTTTAAACTTTCAGCCAATGTCACTAGTCAAACGCATACATCGGCCATTAATTTAGAAGGATATCAGCATCGCTTTTGGTTGATTCTGGAGGTGACTTATTATAATTAAAAAACATGGTGGGTGGAAGTCGACTGCAATTACTGAAGACTATGTCGATAGCTCCCTTAATACTAACATGACCTGGGCCTCCAAAATTTTTACTGCCAATAAGAATGTTAATCAACCATCAACCACCAATTCTTTAATAATTGAATAAAAATGATTAAAATGTTGGACATACCAACAATAAAATACCTAATGACTCGGTATCCATAAATAAGTAATCAAATATAACATACTAATTAGGAAAATATTTCCTAGCCATCTGATTTAAAACCTTATACTATAAGGCCGTATTTGGCTAACACAGTTAGCGCTAACTGTGTTAGCCAAATACGGCCTTATAGTATAAGGTTTTAAATCAGATGGCTAGGAAATATTTTCCTAATTAGTATGTTATATTTATCTACTCCATCTGACAAGTAAAGGATTTTTTAAAGATTTTTAATAAATAATCATTTTCTAGCTAAGAATGTGTTTTTATTTTTAGAATCATAAAATAAATATAAATATCTAAACAAAATATTTTTTGAAAGATGGATAGGGAGACGGGGTATAATTGAGTGACCAGCTCGATCACCAGATCTAACTCCTCCCGATTATTTCTTGTGTGGGCATTTAAGATCTGTTGTCTACACAACCAAGTTAAATGATATAGAAGAGTTAAAAGAAAGAATCCAAGTTGAGTGCCGACGAATCGAAGAAACAGATATTCTTCCTAATGTATAAATACATATGCGAGATGTTACACGTGGCGACATCTCGCATATGTATTAATACATTATGTGTTGAAAACACTGTAAGGTCCCTTTCCGTTTCGTCAGACTCTATAGCCTTGCCGATGAGCCGTAATACGGCGAAACGCGTCAAAGGATTGGGTCTGACGGAAAGAAAAGGGACAAACATCTTTCTTTAATTATCCCTAATGTTTTGAATACTTTTCCGCGATATTCAGCACATTGCCAAGAAGTAAATGGAAGGCACTTTAGATCTCAATTTGTCTTTAACCTGTTTTTAATAAGAGGGTTCAAACAATTACCTCACAATAACGTTTCAATAAATTCTGAGTTTTCAAACTCGAATATCGAAAAAATGGGTTTAAACATTAAGTACATAATGTCAAAGTCGTTTAGAATTCTTTAAGCATTCATTTTTTAAATAATATACAGGAAGAAAAAAGGCTGAGCACCATTGATTTTTATCATTTATGGAAAAAAACCCAGACTTTTTAGTGGGCGAAGGCTTATCATTGTCCAGAGCGCAAGGTATGAATCGAAGAGAAATAACTGAATTCCTTAAGTTTCTGGATAATACTATTACCAAGAATAATCTGGTAAACCGTCCATCTAACATTTTTAATATGAATAAGGCAGGAATCCAAATGGTTAACAAGCCGGTTAAAGTGATTGCAGCTAAAGGCTCCAAAGATATCCATATATATTGTGAAAGGGGAGAAAATATCACTGTCGTAGGATGTTGTAACGCCGAGGGATCATTTTTTCTATCAGTTGTAATTTAAGCGAAGCCAACAAAAAACCAGCTTAAAATATATTGGAACCAAGAACGACATAAATGCTTAATCACCATAATCGTAATTTAACACGGATATCAGGTAAGGCAGGTTTCGGGAAGAGCATGGGGTCGAGTTGCTATCCCTTTAAATATAATATCTGGATTTAGAGGAACAGGAATTTTCCTTGATATAAACGCCATTCCAAGTCACTTTTTCGCTATTTTAGACTTATCCGCCGAGAGGGTTCGACCTAGTACCAATGGTTCATATGATGAAGAACAACCACAACAGTACAGAAGAATCGACGAAGAATCAAGTACTGAAAAACAACTCAGCACATCCACAGCTACAGTTGATGATATTACGTCAAGCAAATGTCTGCATGAAATTAAGCCTCTCCCAAAAATTCTCCTTTCTTTCAGTAAAAGAAAGCAATCAGCACATATTCTCACTAGTCCTGAGAATTTATCAAAAAAGAAGAACATGGGTAAGCCACCAATATTGATAAAAAAAAAGTAAAACATGCCCAGTCAAACAAAAAGAATGAAAAGAAAGTCCCTCAACTTGACAAAAAGTTTACCAAGTTAAATGAAGTTAGTGATGATACATGGAGTGATAGTGACGAGGAACCATTATCGTCTAAGATACAAAAATTTAGTAAGAATGATCTTTGCTAAAAAAAAAATGGAACTAAATAATAAAAACCTTTGAATCGAATGTTTTGAAGAATACTATGCCACCAACAAAAAAGAGGACTGGACCCTATATGGAGACACACGCAATCTCTAAAGAAGGGAAAAATTGAAGAAGCAAAATTTTGCTGGAGCTTAAAGCACTAGTGGTGTGTCTTCCCCATAAGGGGTTCATGTTTTTTTTTTATTTTTCCTTTAAAATATTATAATATTTTTATCGCGAAGTGTAACCCCAAAGTGTGGACGAATGAGCTAGCTGTATTTTTTTTTTAAATAAGTGTTTTTTAAAAAGTTCTCGATATCATTTGAAAAAGCATGGCAACTCTTCCACATTTACCCTGTATGGTTTTCTTTGCCCTGCCTTTTCCTTGCTCTTTTATTCTTAGTTTCTTTCTTGATCTTCGTAACTTATAATTTTTCTTTAATAGGGCCACATTTGTATAAATAATTAAATAAAGGCAGGCATAAACTTGGAATCCTTTTCTCTTGTCAATGCAGTCATCAAGCTTAACTTCTTAAAAGCGTATCTCCAGCATAATTTTATTTGTAAAACAAAGCAGTGGTTTCTATTGTAATGTTTGTCTGAAAACAACTTTAAGCCGCTGCAAACGGACCCATTAAGCAAGTCTCCTCAACACTTCGTGAATTTAACTGAATAATTTACATAATCATGATATAGGGGCAAAGGTCTCAGATTTGAAAAGCCCTTTTCCCATTTTCCTTTCCTTTGTTAAAAGAAAGGTAGAAAGATAAATTAAAGTTGGTGAAAATATTTAGAAACGTATTATGTGTGAAAAAAGTTTTGTTATTCCTGATTATCTTGCCAGTATAACAACGAAAATGTTATAATAACATTCATTAATTAAAACTGCAGTAAAGAGATGATTAAAAATATAGTGTGTGCAAAATTCGAGACTCTATATTCATAATATTTCGCTTAAAATATACTACCGTACAAACTTATAAGACGCTAACATAAATATGAGTACAGAAGGTCATCTGGATGAATGTATGCTTTGCATATACAGTATGAAGCAACAGACGAAAAGCTTAAAAGAGATAAATGTACGTTCGGTACATTTCCATTAAAACTTTCAATTAATCATTCCATTTACAGCGAAAGTGAGTTAGGAATCCCAATTGTAAAGCTGATACCAAAAAGGGAAAGCGTTTGGCTATTAATAGAATAGATGTTAACGAAATTTATTTTGGTCTGAAGATAAACTTTTAAAAGCAATCTGCAGCAGAAAAAGGGCAAGACAAGGCAAACCAATGCCTCTGAAAGGAAGAATGAAGAGGTGAAAGTTCTAAGAAAGTTCGAAAAACGGCATAATCCTAAAAAAGTGAAAAAATTGTTGCAGCAAGAGAAATGGGGCCTCCGTGTGGCGAAAAACCTAAAGCACAGAAAATATAGCTCGAGGGCTCGCGCGCATTTTACCGGCCAGGCCAGCATTGCTAAGTATCCGACGGAATTTAGTAAATTGGAGTTAGAAATGAACGTGAACATCACAATTGTCAGTTGGTGGCATGCAAACAATTACAAAAAGTGAAAATGGGTCAATGAAGTCAAAAAAGAAAAACATAAACTAAATTTGCTGCTTTGCTTCCTGTTGTTATAAGTCATCAAAGAAATGTTTCCAATATTTCAGAGTGAGTTACAAAAAATTTCTAGAACTGTTACTAAGGGCTGACTTAACGAGGCAAAATAGTACTTTTAGAAACAGTATTCCACCTGAAGAGTAATTAACAGTAAGTATACGGTAAGTATTTTTTGGATTTAGGCAGGTATAAAAAAATGTTTAATTCCAGTAGTTTAATATTATAAAATATAATAATATTAATATTTGAAATTAATAAATATCTACATGTTTGGGAGAATTGAATTAAATCCTCTGTTTGCACCAAGCTCATCCAAGGATCTAAATAATACGCTGAAAGTAAATGGTTGGTTCAAAACACAAGCTGGCCGGAATTCTGCCCAGTGTGATTATTTGATAAAATTATGGACAAAATACCACAATCGAAAGATTTCTTTTTACGACAGATATATTTTGGAAAAGGAACAAGCTGTCTGCATATAGCAAAGAATCTGCGAATATTCAAAGACATCAACTGAAGGAAATCAGCTAGCTAAATGTGGGGTTGAAAAACAGCAGGTAATAAAGAGTACGGGTAACGTTAATTCAAATTCCATAAAAATTCATTTGCGAATGAATAATCAGCACATTATTCTAGTCTTTACCGACGAGAGGAAATAAGTACCCGAAACCAGAAGAAACCAAGAGTAACATCGATACTCCGCAACAGTCAGAAGAAATTACCTCTAAGAATATTCCGAGTAATTTAGTACCCAGTATATCAAATAAGACCGTAAACAATAAAAAAATATAAGTAGGGAATGTCGGTTTGTACGCTGTGTATGACAATAAAACTAAACTTTAATCTGTATTGAGCGTATAATTTTTGGGAGAGTTCAGCCAAGCGCTTTCGGCTCAACGCTGAGTCATCATCAGGGCTTAGGCTCTACAAGAGAATAGTACAAACAGAAAGGACATTTTAACAAAATTGTTTTTCTTAAAAGGAGGTGATTGACAGGTCAAAAGTTCTCCTTATGTAAAACTTAAGTACTAAAATAAAGTTGTAAAATTAAGATGTAAAAACATTATACGAAAAGTTTGGTTATTGTGAAATTCTTTAAAAAACACAAATCATAACATTACGCTGTAGATTAACATCACAAATATCCTCGGAATACTCACACGTCATGGTCAGAGGTCACTTAAAGTAGAAAAATATCGACTCGGGAATTTTCCTTTCACAACATTACTGGAAAGTTCTATTAAAATTATTTTGCTTTTTCATTTTTTTTCTTAAACATTGACAGAAGGCAGATGTCAGGCGTAAAATGATTAAAGTCGCGAGTAATGACGTAGACGTGGAGAGCACCGAAAATTCAACTATAAAAGTACACAAACACGACAAACTAGCTATTAATAAAGGATACATCAAAGATTATTATTATTATTAATTTTCAGAAAAGGAAAAAAGTAAAAGAAAGTCAGGAAACTCCACAATTGTGTTATTCATTGAGGGTTATTTAGATTTAGGATCTTAAATTCTGAGAACCGAACAATAGATAGCAGGATAAAAGTGGGAGGAGTCCAAACTCCAGTGGCGTACTGAATGTTGTTAAAAAATTTGAAACATCATTAGGATGTTGGGTTCTTGTAAAATACTGTACAAAATAAGTTTGTTGTGAAACGTGATAGAGAACGATGACGATTGGGTTGTTAAGTTTATGCAGCCGTATAAGATCTGTGTGGCCAAAATTCGACGATACGGATACAGTAGTATAAAAAAATATTATTGAGATTCTACCCAAGCCATTAGTGGGCATATTTGAGTTTTTTTATATACACTAATTATTAATTATTATATAATATTTTTATGTGCGGTTCAAAGATATCTTTCTCATAAACCCATTTTTATGGTATTTTTAATTTCGGCTTTACCGTCCGGATTTTAAATTTTTTAATTAAGCTATAAAAACGACAAACCAAAGATTTTTTCCCTATTTTCCACATATACCTCATAAAATAATTCTTTACATTTAAATGAAATAGTATAAATTATTATCATAATTGCCCCAAATCCGTTCATAAAAAAAATATGACGAAAAATTAGCAACGTTTAATATTTTTGAAATGTTCATTCTTTTATCGACTTATAAGTTCTCGAAGTACAGGAATTAATTTTTGTAATTTTTAGATTTATTAAAGCTATAGTCCACGATCTCTAGAAGATCATTTCTTCTAAAAGTACATCACATTTACCACACTTCACCTAACTCATTTAGTTATTATGAAAATTGTATTGTTTATTTTAACTGCTTTATTGCCAAAAATTAGATAGGGGAGATCGGGTACTGACCATAATTTATTCAATTATAAATGCATACATTTAGTAACATGTCAGTCAAGTTCCAAATGTACTAGAATCCGACGGCAGTTGAGTCTCGTGAGATGGTGCAGTGACATCAAAAAGGGAACATTTGTATTTTTTGATACGAAAGTTAAAATTAATATTGTTTATCAATTTTTCAATAACTGTCACATTTACACACAATATAAGAATATAAGTATATAAAGTCGGGACGGTGGATGTTAACATGCGCGTCACGTTTTTTATTATTTTTCTTGCAGTTTTTGGAGAAGCCTTTCTGAAATTTCCAAACCATCTGCTCAGTTTTTGAAATCCTGATCGAGGATTTCGAAGTGCCAGAGCCGTCAAAGCTCTTAAGGGGGTTCTGCGTATTTTTTTTCGGCCTATGTTCCATTCCTTCGTCATTTTCAATTCGGTGTAATGCTTCATATAATGGAATTCTTCCTAGGCCTGTTCATCGCACCAGTTCTTTAGCTTCATGATCTACATTGCGGTACAAGCATTCTATTACGACAGTTTGAAATAAAATTTATATTTGCCGAAAAGATCTCACCCAGATGCAAACAGTCTATTTTAACCTGATTACAAATATTATCAATTTTATAAATCTACATAATTGTTTCGGATTATTATTGAGATTTTAAATAAACTTATAATATATTCTTACTTATTTGTCCTAATTGCTAAGTTATATTAATATATTCCAAAAACCAAGACGTTCGATTTTTTGTTATTTAATTTGCATGTTCTTAACATTTTACTTTTCGCCGTTAAGCCCATTGTCTATTAGACGAGCGATATGTTCTGTAAATGGAGATGTTCCAACAAGTAAGTAAAATTACATACTTTAATATGCAGTGATAGCTAATCGCTATTTAGTACAGTGATCCAATGCCATGCGAATTAAAAAGTATTAATCAGAAATATTTATTGCATAAAGCGGGAAGAAAAGTTGTTCGTATTAAATAAAGGTTTGTGAAATAAAACATATTAAAAACAACTTCTGCCCTTAAACAAGGAATTTTTCGCGTTAAACAACCTTAGTCCTTTTTTTTTATCGATAACATATCAATATTATTTACGAACTCGTAAAGTATGATAGTATGTACGTCGCTTAAAATGTAGCAACTTCCGCGCAAACTTCTATCCCAATATCAATTTTATTACTCTTTGTACTAGGGTTTAAGTATCATTTAATAGCCGAAGACATTTCTTGAGCCTTATAAAATGCCTTGAAGTGATAACACAGTCTATGGTGTACGAAATTATGGGCAGTTAAAAGATCAATAGAGAGTTTTATAGAGAAGAGAAAGATGGTGATTTATTTGTTAAAAATTAGCATCCATTTTTATGAGTCACTAAAGCGTAAGAGTTAAATTCCTATTTGAAATGTCGTTTAAATATTTTTTTACCGTGCATTAAGCGCTAGCTTTACACGCCCTGCAAGGTATGTCAAATTTAATTGTATGTAATATAGTACGCAAAGCAATTCTTTACGCTGGAGTAGATAACGTAAACTCTTCAGTTTTACACGTTATTGTTACAAATTGATAAAAAAAATATTTAGTTTCCAACTTATCTTGTGCCGCTGGATAAATTAACACTCATTTAACATTTTTTATTGCGATACCTAACTATTTTTATTACATTAATATAATTATCCTTAATAATTTAATCACAACCTGTTTAATTTAATAGGTTCATAGGTGATATAGGTATAATAAATAAATTTGGTAATGCCTTAAAGATAAATTCGACATATTTTTATTTAGTCAAAATGAAATACTTGTTAGACAAGAGATTACAGATTGTTACCAGATATTACAAGAGTCAAGAAAACGCAAGAGAAGCAACTAAGATATTTATTGCACATTTTCATTCAGAAATATATCCGTAAATATCATTTTAAATATAAAAACCTATTTGAAGAAAATAAATCTTTACATGACGAAAAAAGAAATTCACAAAAAAAAGTAGAAATCGAGACCACTCCATTTCAAATTATTTTAGTGTGAATCTCACCAAATCAATTTCGGATGCAGTTCGGAACATTTCAGTACAGTAGTATGATACGTCGAAGAGTTAGCCGGGGAACCGTCCACTGAACTTTAAAAATTAATGAACTTATACCTTTTAATATACTCCCACTTCAGCACTTAACAGCTGCACAGAAAGAACTTCGCTTTCACTTTATTTCTAAAATTTTAATTCGACAAGACAGCGATCCTAATTTATTTAAAAAAATTGTATTGGCGGACGAGGTAACATTTACCACATCAGTTTTATTTAATCAACCAACACTTATTATTGGGCTGCAGAAAACCAAAGGAAAATTCTAAACCATTAAGTACTAAGGAAGGAGTTCGATTCATGTTTGGTGCGGTGTCATAAATAATACAATTTTGGGTATAATGTTTTATAATAATTCACTAAACGGATGATGATATCATGAGTTTCTTCAAAACAAAATTGAAAGCTTTTTAGAAGAATTACCCTTGGAAGAATATCGGAACGTAATTTGGCAACAAGATAGGGCTTCTGCGCATATCATGCGTGATGTAGTTGAATTTTCAAACCATCGCCATAATGACTGTATTGGACGTAATGGAACCATTCCCACTAGCCCTGACCTTTTCCTTTTAGATACATCTCTTTGAAGCCATCAAAGAACATGGCATACCAACAAAGAAATCAAAATATTAAAAAGATCATGACAAAAATTGTTACTGAAATAAACCGACTTAACCAAGAAAATAACATTATAACGGCAAGCTTAGAAAGACTACAAAAAGGATTTCGATCTTGCTTCCAGAACAACGGGAATACCTAAATTATTAGTTAGTTTTGTTTTATTACTTTGTTGTTATTATTATTAGTATTTGTGAATTTCTCTTTTTGTCATGTAAAGATTTATTTTCTTCAAATAGATTATTTATCCTTAAAATGATGGTTACGGATATATTTCTATGAAAATATGCAATAACAATCCGCAATATCTCGCTTAACGAGTATTTCATGTTAGCAAGATAAAAAATATGTCAAGTTTATCATAGCTTTAAAGGCATTACCAAAGGTAATTATACCTACATCACCTATGATCCTATGAAATTAAACAGGTTGTGATAAAAATTATTAAGGGTAATTATATAAATGTAACAAAAACAGCTATCGCAATATTAAAAATCTTCACCAAAATAGAAGTAAAAAATGTGACTTTCTTAAAAATTATAAAAGAAATGGGGCACTTCATTAAGAAAAATGCTACATCTATGGTGTAAGTCGTTTGTTTTTAGTTCAAATTTTTTTTTGGTGAGATTTTTGAATTCTACTGAAAAAAAACAGCAATTTTGAGTTTCTCCAAAAATACAGGCAGTCCTCGTTGGAACACGCTGTACAATAATTTGTAACTTCTATCCTAAATTACCACAACTTTACCTAGTGGCTATGACCGTATTGAAAGCCATTACCAGTGGCGGATCCAGAATTTGGTCAAGGGGAGGTCCATACCCGCATTGAACTGACTGAAGACGAGATTCTTCAAGAATTTTTCAAAAAACCTCGAAAATTCACTGAGAATTGAAAATTTTTGTAACTTGCTTTTTAATTTTGAGTACATCATGTCATTAATAAATGGATGAAGTTTTGAGATTTTCTATTAAAAAGTTATACCCAATTGTGACGACAATCATGACTATAGAATTTTTCGGTCCGGAACGAAATATTGTATGGGACAGCACACCATAAAAATTGAAAACTTCAATTTTGCCAGAGGGGGGGGGGGGATTTCATTTTTAATTTTCTACTAAACTGTGCAAGGTAGAAACTTCAAATTTTAGTACTATATTAAGTCTTATATGCTCATTCTAATTCTTAAGTCAAAATTGCTAAAATATAGTCATGGGGTAACATTCTGGGATATAGAGAGAATAAATTAACAATAACTTTTAATGTAGATTTACAACGTTTCTTCAATTAAACTTTAAAAGATTATGTTTTTAAGTAGAAAACGATCCTTGGTCAATGTCGCTACGATACACCGTTCTCGAGAAAAAATAATTTGAAAATTACGCTGCGTAACAAAGAGATAGAACGTCAAATATTCGTTTTCAACTTAAATTCACTATTAGGTCATAAAACAAAAAGTTTTCTTTTAACTGAGGCGTTGACAATTAGAATGGCCTAACTCACAAAATTTCACTGTTGTCGAGAGAGGGACCCTTGGGTCAAATGAAGGATGATCAGTGGTGCGGATGGTGTATCTCGGATACTGTCTGATATTTGTATGGTTTAGGTAAAAACCTTATGTTTAAGGGTTGGCTGGTCGAAGTTTGTGGTGGCTTTAGAACAAAGTGAAAATGAAAATAACCCTGACAATGTCAAGGTAAAGAAGGCTTTATACGCAAATCTATTTTCCACTAAGTTCAACTTGTCATTTAGTCACCGCAAAAGTGACATATGCAGTAAATGCGACTCCGGCGAATCGAATGAATAGCGTCGGGAAAGCGTCAAAAGAGGCTTTGATTTATTCAAATCTGACCGAGAAAACGCTCGCACAAATGATGATATCTTATATTTAACTGTTGATCTTCAACAAACTATGCCCCTGCCAAAATTAACAACCTGGAAGGCATTTTATTTGAGCCAGTTTTGGTTCTACAACTTTGCCATACATTTTGTTTTAACAGACGGAGAACAATCCTACATGCAAACGTGGACAGAAAATATTACAAATCGAGGTAGCATTGAAGTAGTCAGTAGTCCGTGGAAATTTATTCAAAACAGTAATCAAGTTAAAGCCGGGGATTACTTACGTATATGCTTCGACTCCTGTACGGGTCAGAATAAATATTTTCACATGATTTGTTTTTTCCAACTTTTAATTTTAAAGAGAGTGTTTAAATATATTCAATTCAATTAAATTTAAAAATCCTTTATTGTCTTAAGAACGTTAATCTTGTTGACAAAAGTAAGTAACGATTATAATCATAGTAACAAAGTATGTGCGTGTAACAACAACAACATTGAAATACTTAAATACAACATAAATTAAATAAGACATAATATGCAGTTCTATACATGGTTAGGAGTTAAAATTAAGAAGCAAATGTATAGAGAACAAGAATAATTGCAAACAACTAAATTTAGACACAGATTAAGGATGAACTGTCACATATAGTAATTTTTTTTTTTTCCTTCTTTTCTTTCCCCTCAGAGAAAATCAGAATAATATTCCCCCAGGCAATAGTAAGCCTTCTCCAGCAACATCCGTGTCGCAGATTTTTTAAAAAATTTAAGTTACTATAGGTCCTTCAAGTTGTTAGGTAAATGATTATGTTTTTACACTTTCATATATACAAAGGCAGATTACGATATTGTCGTGTCGTGTAGGAGTCAGTATTCAAAAACCTATATCTTATTTTAAATATTAAAGTCACAGTCTCCAATATAAACAATGATATTAGTGTCAATATTCTTTTTTGCAAGAACAATAGTCTGCATGAGTTTCTGGGTTTGGCCCGACAAAGACATCTCACTGCGCGTTTCTGCAGAACAAACAGAACACCGAGCAGTTGCTGACTAGAGAACCTGTGACAATGGCAATCTGTTGTCTTGGTAAACAGGTTGTCACTATTTGCTGACGGTAGCTCTTTATGTGGAGGCACTAGGTCGTGGTCCAATACTTACACCTTCCCTTCGTCTTTGGTTTGTCTTGGGCGCCACCTGGTTTGATCGAAGTCCAAACCAGGAAAAATATACCGTATATCAGTTCTATTGAGAAATCTATGCAATAAATAAAACTAAAGCTTTCCCACACAAACAATAAAGTTTTTTTATTGAAATAAAAAAAGGGGTTTAGGTTAATTTTATATGGTATCAAATTGTTTAAAATTTTTTTGAATTTGAATTATAAAAAAAGAAATGAATGAAAAGACAGCCTTTCCGGACGCAAGGATTTAAGATAAATTTATGTATAACCTCGGGGAAGATTCTAGAACCTTTTAGATCTTTTGACGGTGTATGGTTAAAAAAGGTTACCTTTGTCAAGATGGCTTTACATTAAAAAAATATTGATTAAATAGCAGTTAATTTAAATGTTGGGACGTACTAATTAAATTGAAAAAGCAAAATGTATTTAATTGAGGTTCGCTTTATACAAGCCTTTCAATCCCTCGCTTCTGCTGGGGCAGCTATACTGGGCATGGCCCATGTGGCTCCTGAAAGCTGCTCATGACTTCCGGGTGAAATTTAGTCCATATATTTATATAGCTTGTAACCAACTCAATCTGTTCTTACGTGGGCCAACCGGAACCTGGTAGCTCAAGGGCTATTTATGTGGATGTTAAAATCCCATGTGGTGTTCCTAACTTATTCAAAGGTAAAACGGCATCTCAGCCGAAACCAACAAAACACACAACCCATAAAAAAGAATAGAAAAGAAAATTAACCCACTGAATACCCACAAAACGATAACTAAGAACAAAAGAAAAGAAAATAGCTTACCTCTAAAAGGGGGGTGAGACCTCGTGGTCTTTTTTAACAAAATGGCCCAACGGCGACCTTCTTCTTTGAAGGTATTTTCGGAAAGTGAAATGGAGGCCGCAAGGACTCTCAAGTAAGACAAGCCCCCTTCTCTAGCAAAATCGGCTGACTCAATGCTGCCAACTGAACATAAACCCCAACAAAAAAAAATAAGAAGAAGAAGAGAACAGAGACAACATAAAGGATCCAAACGATCAGAACGAACCTGGGCTTTTACCAGAACCTAAATTACATAAGGAAATAAATCAAATAATTCCAAACAACTTTGTTTACACATAAAGTTGCCAAAAGTACAAGTGGGCGTTCTGCGCTTCCACGGGAACCAGAAACGCAAATGTGTGATTCGACTTTACGCGGCGGTGGCTAGCGCCATCAACCCACAGAATAGCAAAAGTAGTGCGTTCGCCCCATATTTTGGCTAACGTTATGCAACCAAGGATGATACAACAATTTTTAATAGTAAATAAAAAGGAATGCACTTTGTAACGAAAAAATAAACACCTGTTTATGGTCGTTACAGGCTTCGCTCTTGTATATATAAATATTTAATTTTTCAGTAGTGTAGGATAGGCTTTACAAATTTCGAGCACTTTATATTCATATCTAGCAGTATTTGTGTTCTCCCTCGTCACTGCATAAAATACTATATAGCTATTGTCTGCGCACAAAAATCAATAGACGATCGGTCGTAGGGACAATGTTGCCGGAGGTAGCAAAATTTAACCCGCAGGAATATAATAGTTAAATAACTTTGAATAAGATTAATTAATTATTCGATGAATTAATGATTTATTAAGTAATACTTTGTACCTTTCCGAGTACGATATTGTTTATAAGTAGATTATTGAAACAATTCATTATTATTTAGTATTTTAAGTAATATTATAATCCATTTTTTGTACTGGGAAAAACGAGTTGGCAATAGCGTAAAAATCAATTTCGACTAAATTTAATGCTGGCGATCGGTGAAATTTGACTGGACTCACTCTCGATTCCAATCCTTTGTACAGGGCAGACGCTCCCAGAATTTGGGGTAAGCAATTGGTCATTTTTTCTTTTATCTCTTACCTTAAGAAATATCTTTTTTTATATTTTTCCTATTTGGATGTACTTCCAAACTTGAAGGTAGTAGTGTACCTGAATTAAATAATTTAGTGATTATTTCACTTAAATTTACGGTAGCTAAACCACTTTTTTTTGTGCACGTAATTAAATATATCTTTTCTTGCCTTCTTATGATGCACATTGCACGTGCATGAAAAAATACCTTTTAGAAACTTTTTTTCTGCCGTGATCTTTATGTTCTCTTAGCTGCACAGACGTTAGCAACGTAGCCAGGCTGAACGAACGTCAGGCAGATTTATTCCAAAGCAGACCTGAGGACACGAGTGACTTGACGACGGTGGAGGACGTTTGGGCATTCAGGTGAGTTGAAATTCATTATTTTGGGCACTTTTGGTGCTGGCGTCATGCCAAATTTTTAAAATATGTAAATCAACTCACCTGATACCTAATCCGCGTGCTCAGCCCTTAGTCACTCGGGTCAGAGGGGCTTCCCTATCTTTTCTCTTTAAATTTGGTGCACGGCGTTTTTTCTCTTTTTTTTATCATTCAAATATTTCACATTTCATGACCAAATGCTTACTGGCAAATTGCTTACCTCACCACGTGTTTAAGCTGCTCCTTAAGATCAGCAAATTTTCTGTACATACCTGCTTTTAAATTCGAGTTTTTGTTTTGTATTGCTTATCTTTTTTTGAGTAAAATAAAGGTCACATCCAAATGATGATGCCTACCAACCATTAGGGGCTTTGGTTGGGCACTGATTGGATATTTCTTGTGTCCTGTATTTTGTCTTATTTTCTTTTGTATATATAGCATATTATATCCTGAAGGATAAACCTTCACTGTAAATATATTTTCCAGTAACTTTAGAATAATTTCAATAATTAATCAAATGCTAAGCTTGAAAGGCAAGGTATTTCCAGGCTTCATTTTTTTTCAATAATATTTAAATTTAAATTTTCATTGCATGGTGGAACACACCCATTTAAGAATAGTACTCAGGGTTGTCGAGACTATTTGTATATTTTTTATATTACATTTTTTTTATAAGCATAATTTCCTTTCTTACAATTGTTAAGGATTAAGGAATCCTCTCGTACATGATAAGTACGCATAATTCATGTGAAGGGTCAATGCCCTCATTGATTTAAACATTTCTTTTTTATATACTATTGGAGGAGACGTAGCTCTCTCCACCAATTTATTTAATTATGTATACAGCTCTTGCATGAGCAGATATTAAGGTTTTGAAGACCAGTTCTAGTGTACATTTTCTCTTAATTACTTTTTTTTTCTTAATTTATCGCTTAACAAGTCAAAATCTTCAGTAGAGTGCGTTTTGAGACATATTGCCCATTTACATAAGAACACACACTGCTTCTCTTTTTTTTCTTTGCACTTAACAGGACATGGAGACGTGAGCAAGCAACAGATCTAAATCGCCTAGAACCGCCATTGAGAAACGCTATCACAGAGGCAAGCACCTGGAGATACCTCTCCGTAACTCGCCACATTTCACGACGTGAGGCAGGCAGAAGCGATCTAAGTAAGTCACGTTCTATGACTCCTGATTAACTTTGTCAGCAAATGTGAACAATTCTTATACGAGGCAATATTATCAAAATAGCTTGAAATTTTCATTTTTAAACATAATAGTAGTTTTAACTAAAATTTGATAATTTTTTTTATTTTTAAGTCGCGAAATGTCACGAGAAGCTTAGTGCTTCTGGTTATTGTAATAAATAGTATTTATTGATTTATATTATCGTTTTATTGTGCGGCAACAACAAACAAGGCTTAATTTAATTTCTATTTGCTCTTAAAAACTTACATTTCATATTTTTTAGTATTTTTCTAAAAAAAATACTTGGCGCCCTACATTACTTTTTCTTCTTTTCTAAATAGTGGAAGGACAAGCTCAAATTAGACTTAAAATCATCTGAAGGGAACCCATTGCCCTGAACGAACTGAGCTACCGTGGTAAATGTGAATATTGCAAGGCTCTCTTATTGGACACATCAGTAAAGGTCCCATAAGAAAGCAATTGTGGTTACAACTTTGTGGAAACATATCTGTATAAATCCACACAAAATAAATAGTGGCAATTTTAAAATTGTTACAAACCCCCAAAATGCAACTGTATTTTTGAGTTACCAAAACACCTGTATTTGTAGACCACCCTGTATATTGTAACTATCATTTAGCCATAGCATAAAAAGCTTCTTCCAACTAAATTTCAGTTCAAGCGGCCATACAGTATAATTGAAAGTATTTTAGCTAGGTAATGCATATCCGCTTATGCCAAAAAAAAAAATCTTGGAGTGTTCCGTTGACTGGTTTGAAATAAATTTAATGTTTTATCCATAGTGAGTCACCCTGTATCATAACATAATGCAATAATATTATGTCGGTGTCGGTACGCTATGTCGTGTCGTTAGCCTGTATAGCTTCGAGTCATCATCTGCACGACGCACACAGGCGAAACAAAATAAAAATATTGTCATAAACTGGATTACGAGAAGTACATATCACCGAACGTGAAAAGGAAGAAACAGGTTTTAGTTATCTTAAAGCGTATCCTGCAATCAGGCCTAAACTTGACAAGTTCAACAACGGATGTATTTGTTTGTTGGTGCGCTGTCAATAAAGACGCGTTTCAGGTGTTACATTTTTGGTGAAAAATTCACTTATGTCAATGGAAGTTCAATCTGGGTGTAAGTACTACTAATAATTTCCAGGACATGAACAAACGTGAAATAACTGGATCTTGTCAAGATGAAAATGCATATTTTTTTGCATTCATTTATTTTGAATGTTATAAAGGCTAAAATTCAAACAAGTAAATTGGATTCCGGACTTTATCCGATTTCCTAATAATGTCAGTGTACTTTTGCACCTAGATTGAATAATTTAGTTGTAAAAAAAAATAAATGTAAATTTTTTCAAATATGCTGTTACTTTTCCAGATTAATTTTCTAAAGTGCAATTTTTATTATCGTTTCGTCTATCTTTTTACTTTATAGGTTTAAAAAAGTATCGTTTTGAATTACTGGATCTAGATAAGAAGATTTTCATTAGAAAATCGTGATCAGTTTTTGCCTAGAAATGCTTTATCACTTATTTTGGAAACTGACCTGACAAAGAATCGCAGTTTGTTTTTGCCTAGAAATGCTTTATCACTTATTTTAGAAACTGACCTGAAAAAGAGCCAATATATTATAATAAGAGCCTTTGCAAAAGAAAATACTTCTAAACTTTTTTAAAATTATCAAACAATTGCTCAAGCAAAAAGTTCCTGCTATCCTGCTTCTATCTATAACAGAAGTTTGTGCGGAGGTTTCATTACAAAATTTAATTAACCACACTTTTAAAAGATTATGTATATCCCTGGTACTAGACAACCTAGCAGAAAATCAACACATAACTCCTTCTCTTATAACAAAGTGGGAATGCGATGGGGCAGGTTGCCACTCAGATTATAACCAAAAATTTGAAAGCGTTACCAGTAATGATTCACTTATGTTCATTACATCAGTAATGCCGATGCGTCTTTTTTGTAACGAACAAGAAAGTGGAAATAAAGTAGTTGCAAAATCCTCGACCTTCCTCCACAGGGTACTGTAGGGTCTTAAGACTGCAGTTTATACAAGAATCAACTGAAACATCAAAACAAGAAGCATTTTATGTGAAAAATCAAATAATTCTTTGAAGCCTACTAATATACATATTAACAACAAAACTTTCGTTATTAAACACAGCCTAATAATATCCAAGATATTATTTTTGGTCACGAATTCGTCGAAATTTCCCTTGCATTCGGCGTTGGATCCAAGCCTAGCTAAATAAGCATATTCAGCTTTCCTACGTATTTACCTTATTTTTTTTTATAGTAATTGTAAAACAGAATACTTTATCAAAAAGTTTTTAGTTCCGAATCAGCTCTTAATTTTTTAAGGCCGACTTTAAAAATAAAAGCAAAAAAGGACTTACAAGGAATTATCATTTTAGTTGTACACGCCATAATAATTTGGCTTAAAGCAATTTATATTATTTATAAGACCCAATAAAACTGCTGCCTGTTGTGGACTAAGCTGTACACTAATTTAATGGAATTTAGTAAATCAAAATTGCTTTTTTCATCGACTTACCTTCCCCCGGAATTTACATAGTACAACTGTGAATAAAATAAGTCGTTTATATAAAATTACCATCTTAGATTTTAGATGTTTGTTTTTCAGCCGAAAATATAGATTTACTGCCAGTTTACATAAAGCTTGTAATTTTATGAGAAATTTTGTAAGAATGTCGACGATAAAATCATATTTTTGGTAAACACTTGCTATTTAAGGTCTTTCTTTTGTTTTCATCGACGGCTTATGAAATATTTATCAGAACGAATATTATGCGATTATGCATTTTCTTAATGGCCAGTAAACTGGAAAAATTTTGAGGGTAGAATTCGTCAAACAACAGAAATAAAAGGAGCAAAGAGGAAAGAAAAATAAAAAATTGGGGATACAATGATTTGGCCACAATTAATATACAAGGCAAATTCATTTGCCGATGACCCTACGATCATATGACGAGTGAAAATGCAAGGGCTCTTATGGACACTGTCTCGCGTGATCTGTGTTTTTTTTATAGAAGGAGTTGGAACATGCATTCATGCACACCCCCATCCTAATGGTCTGGCGGATGAGAGTAATGTGGGACTCCACCCACTAAAAAATCTTTCCCTACTCTCTCCGGGAACCGCCTTTCAGCGTTACTTGGGGTATTTATATACTTCCTAGTTTAATATCCTTTCTCTATTCTTTCCTCGCTATCCTTTTCAAACATGATGTTCCTCGGCATTTGCGTTGCTGCTTCCCAGTTCAATTCCGAAGATAGCATGCGATGTTGATGAGTGTAACTCTAGTGCCACATTTCCTATATACTGTCAGCCTCGTCCCCTGGTTGCATTGGAATAAAGTATGCATTGGCGTATCCTGTTCGCCGCAGTATCAGCATGAATGATCTTCTTGCTTATTAATTCTCTTCAAGTATATGACAAATATTCCATGCCCGGTAACGGCCTGCGTGACGTAGTAGTCCACCTCTCCGAATTTTCTGGACGAACATCGTTTTTATTGTTATGGATAATGGAGCAAATATTGTTAAGGCCGTTACAGACACATTCAGAGCAACAAAATATTTACATTGTGCAGCACACACAATTCAATAAGTTGCAGATAACTCGATTAAAAACAATGATGGACTTGCTCAGCTGTTTACAAAAGTTAGAAACATTGTGAATTGGTTGCAGAAAAGTGCTTTAAATACTGAACAGTTAAAGAAAAAACAACTAGCTAAAGACAAAGCGCTGAAACCACATTAGAATTCATTTTAGATGTTGCCACTCGATGGAATTCGACTTTTTACATGGTGGAAAGTTTTTTACAGCTGAGCACTATGATTAATGAAGTATTTTTAGATAATGCAAAAATAATGCTCCAGACAGTATTTCGGCTGACGGAATAAATTGCTTAAAGCAAGTCATTGAAATATCGAGAGCTCTGGAAAAGCTAACAATCGAAAGTGTTTAAAAATTTGTTAGTATGAGTAAAATTATTTCATTGATAAGTTGTATAAAAGAGTACTTAGCAATTTTAATGTTACTATGGAAATTGGCATATCTCTTAAAAACAACGTTATTCAAGAAATTAATAGTAACAAGGTTTGGTAAAATAAAACAAATATCCTTGCCATTTCGACTAAGTACCCCGGATTCAAAATCATTTAATTTTCCGCATATTTCCGAGCTTTGACCAATATCAGAAAACAAATAGTTTTCTTAAATTCTTCTGATACGCCTGATAATAATGATCATACCTCGACAGAATCTTTTGTTCGTAATATTTTATCCATATCCCGGTACGACCTGTTCTGTTCGCTATTTCACCACAATAAAACTCGTTGATGACTTACTTGAAATACGTTTTTATGCAACAGATACGATTAAAAACAGAATTCCTCGTAGTTGTATTTTTTCCCAAAATTTGTTTGTGAAAAATTCAAGAAGTACAACTGAAACAAAGGTTCGAGGTAATGGAATCATTGCAAAACATCGATGGCTAGAGAATAAACCTGTTACCATTCTCTCGACACTTCATGCTACCAATAATCCGGATCAAATCAGGAGATGATCTAAGCGTAAAAAGGAATACGAAATGGTTAGTAGTCTAGAAGTTAGGTATTAAGAATTACGATCAATTTATGGACGGCGTAAATCTTGCTGCTAAAATGTTGGCAGTGTGTCCGTCTCAATCATGCATCAGTAAATGAACAATCCGTTTAATTAGCTACATGTTAGATTTTGGCAGTTTCTAATTTATGGTTTTATTATAGAGAAACTCAAATTGAAAAAACATACCGGTCAAACACATTCTATAGTTAAGGTTCTTCAAATTACCATTAGGTAAGAGCTCCAATGACTATGAAGAATTAGAACCTGAACATAAAACACGGAGTGTGGAAACTAAACCCATACCTTCCAAAGTTTTATGTTATCACTAGTCTGAACATTTAACCTGATGCTGAAAAGCAACAAAGATGCAGAGAATATACTACGACCACATTTTGCATTAAATACAAGATATTTGTATGCAGCACACAAAAACGAAACTGTTTTCCATAGTTTCATACTAGACATCAAATGATTCTTCATTTGATTTTTCAGCAAACTAGCTTTAGTTTATGTTTCAGTTATGTTTAAAGTATGCAAATGTACACAATTCACAAAAACTAAGTATGTTATTGCTATATATTCTCTCTTACTGTTTCTTTTTAACATTTAAATTTATTTCTGGAACCAGGAAGAGACCAGATTATTTGTTGAAATTATTTTCTACTCTATGCGACAGTGAAAACCCCAAAAAAAAAGATGCCGATCCTCAAGAGGTGAAACCAGTTTTAGTACAAAATGTTTTTCTCGCTTAGCGAAAAACAATTTTCATTTATTTTGTGAAGCCTAAAAAAAAACTAACATGCCTATTTTCAAATCAATTTTTTTTCTGAAGTAATTTTGTTGATCATGAAAAGCAAATAACTACATGATCAGTTTTTGGTATTGATGTCAACATTTAAAAACCTGATTTTTCAAAACTTAAAATAAATATATTCGTGGCTTTAACATTGTACTGACGATATTATCCTGTTACTATTTCAAGAACTCTATAGCTCCAAAATATTTTCCAATAATTTAGGAAATGTAATTGTTTTAAATAGAACTTGGTATAAAACCCGAATTTTATAAACTGTTATTTGAACAGTAAAATTTAAAATTTTACTCAAATGAAGGACATACCAACAAACCCCCATCAAATAATTCAATTTATTCGGCAAATAACAGTAAGCAAAAATTAACTGCGGCAAAATTTAATTTAGAAATCAAATTACAAAATATATGTGCTATTGGTTGGAGGTAAATAAAAAAATTGTGCTGTTATGTTTCATTATTCTAGAAAACAAAATTATTATTTATCTCATATACATATTACTTAATAAATTAATTTATCATTTCAAAGTACCACATGTTAATTAAATTGAAACGAAAAATATGTTGCAAAAAATGCTAAGAACTATTGACAGTAGTTTAATAAAAACTTTACTTGTGCGCTTCATTTCAGAATTGGCACCACCAAACTCAGAGAAGCAACTCAAAAAATATTTACAAGAATTTTAAATCTAATAAAAAATTTGACAATACCTCTCCTCCATAAACGATGAATGGGTCGACTAAGAAATTAATAGAAGGAGGTTATATAATAATAATAATAATAATAATAATAATAATAATAAAGTGCCTTTTATTTATAATCAATACATACAAACAATACATAATGATGTAAACGGGTGGCGAGATCTAGCATAGCTATTCTATCTAACCACCCCAATGGTAATATTAATTTGTATAAAAACAAAATGCCTAAATCCAGAATTAATTTAAAACACCTATGCTGTAAAAAAAAAGGTTTTATAACAACTAAATACCGTTATATTTACAATAATTATAATATCGCCAAAACGAGAATATTAATAACAAAATTCAAACATCATAATTGAGAAAAAACGAAACATTAGAGAGAAATGAAAATTATAGTTTATTAATAATATTAATTACTATGTACTATAAAGAATATAACATATATTGTTTACTACATGAGCCATTACCCTATGCTCAAAGTAAGAACAAATAGAGCCCTATGTCACATGTAAAAGATTGATCCCTGTACGCAGTGACAAGACATACATTTTCAAATGTTTTTTAAAACTCGTTATTGATGAGCAGCATTTAATGTTCTCTGGCAATGAGTTGTAGGTTTTTATCGCCGTATATGTGAAAGACCGCTGGAAAATAGCTGTGCTATGCCTAGGAACCTGGTAAAGATCTCTGTGACGAGTGATTATCCGATGAACACTGCTACCTTTTCTCAATTTTTCAAACAAATACTGAGGTTGCTCAGTCTGAGATATCTTAAAAACGAGACACGCTAAATGAATAAAATGCCGTTCTGAGAGGTTAAACCATTTTGAATTAACGAAACAAGGCGAAATATGGTCAAATTTACGCAAGCTATAGGCAAACCTGAGACAACTATTCTGAACCTTTTGCAAACTATTTCTATTTTGAATTGTTAAGGCTGGCCAATAAAGAATGTCACTATACGCCAAGTAGGAAAGAATTAAAGAGTCAGTAAGTCTAAGCTTCACGTCAGTGTCAAAATAATCTCTGTACATATAAAGTGTTTTTAGCTTACCATAGGACTTTTGTAGCAAATATGACACATGCTCGTCAAAACGTAAATATGTGTTAAAGAGCACGCCCAAGTTTTTGCCTACATTGGTTGCGTTAAGAGTAATATTGTTTAAGCAAATTTTGAACCTATCATCTCCCACGATCTCGTTCATTTTACTCCCAAAGACTAACAACTGAGTCTTTGCATTATTAAGAATAATACCGTGCGCCTGTGATAAATTATAGATGCCTACCAAGTCTTCGTTAATTGAGGTAACAGCTTGGTCGAGTTGGCTGGGATGAAATGAAAAATATATTTGAAAGTCATCAGCGAATTGATGCGAACTACAACTTAAGAGATGTTTAGGAAAGTCCGATGTGTATAACGAAAATAAAAGGGGGCCTAGTATACTACCCTGAGGAACGCCTCTGTTGGTTGAAAGAAACTCGGATGTGGACCTGGCATCCAACAATACTCGTTGATTCCTCTCATGCAGATAACTCTCCATGAATCTTATAGCTGGAAGGCTTAAACCAAAATATGCCAACTTTTTTAAAAGGATGTCATGACTTATGGTATCGAAAGCCTTACTGCAATCCAAAAGAACTAAACAACAGCATTCACCTTTATCAAGGCTTCCAAAAATGTCATCGGCAACTGTAAGAAGTGCAGTTGTGGTACTATGCGCCTGACGAAATCCTGACTGAGTAGGAGGCAATATTTTATTGTTAGTAACATGCGCTGAGATTTGTTCATACATTATCTTTTCTAAAACTTTTGACAAAGTGCAGAGAATACTAATGGGTCTTAAGTTGGACATTTCAGTTGGATTATTAACTTTTGGTACCGGAATTATATTCGCTTTCTTCCACAGATCGGGATATTTATTATTGGAAATGCATTGGTTATTGGTTAATAATAAAAGTTATGTGGGGAATGAGATAAGGAATTACCAAAGTTAAAGTTTTACGATTAATGCCATCTATCCCTGTTGCGTTAGATTTAAGGGAAGAAATTATTTTTTCAACCTTATCTTCACTCACCTGGGAAAACGTGAACTCACTTATCAAGCCATTATGCAACTTATTAGCATACAAATTTGAAATTAAGTCATTATTATCACTGCTAGGAGTTGGAATGCTGTTAACAAAAAAATTATTTAAGTGATCAGGGTCAAGCCAAGAAGCATTGAACGAGCGTGGCGATGAGTTAATGTTAAGTTGTTTTAGGGTTTTCCAAAAACTTTGTGGGTCGACCCTAAATTTATGATTCAAATAAGCCTTTTTCTCGTTTCTTAAAGTCATTGTTACTAAATTTCTTAATTGTTTATATTCATTGCGTGCCCCCTCAGTCTTGATTTTCTTATATTTCGCTAATGCCTTTTTCCTCAATCTAATCATGAGTTTAAGGTTGTCTGTCAACCACGGAGCTGGCGGTTTTGTAAATTTAGAAGTTTTTAACGGGGCATGAATGTTGAGCAACCATTCGACACGAGTATTAAAAAACTGTAACATGGTATAATAAAGAGGTCATAACTGTCTTCCGGGGTTGTTTTTCTAAAAGATTATGTAACTTCCAAAAATTTCAAACCAATATAAATTGTTTCCCACACATAGGGTTGAAGCTGCGATAAACGATAAGAGGTGCGATGAGAGTAGCAATAAGAGGAGCATTAAAAGTTGGGGTCAATTTCGGCGACAATAGCGAATCTGCATTCCCTTCACTACATACATCTTTATGATATGTATAATTCTATGAAATAACTCAAGCCCAAACTCTCAGTCCACCCTATGCACACTCATGCGCGCATACTATTTCAAGGGTTTCATCATCTTTATAAATAAACTAACCAGAACTAACCTAAAAATTGGAATTAGAAGAAAAACCTTTGAGCACATAGCTCAGCCGACACAGCTCTGGTTAAACTCCCCAAAGCAAGCTAATAATATGGCCAATAACACACACACTGTTATAATCATTATACCACTAGAGACAGCATCGATGTAGTCGCTCAGTTTAGTGCGACAATGGGCGGCGGTATTACATGTTTTAGTCACATGAATGATCATTACGTAGAAATGTTGTCATTTCTAATTCTTGAGCGTAAGAGAAAGGGAATAATCATATTACTCATTGGCTCATTCATTTCCCCGGTTATTCCCTATAAAGACAGTAGCAAACGTTCTCTTATTAGTCGGTGATATAAATGGTTTCGTAGTGTACTCGAGATCATCAATTCATGCGTTGTTTCGAAATTCCGCCCACATTCCTCATGAGAGCAGTGTTGTTTCGTGAATTAGGATCCTAGGAGAGACTCATTTTAACTGAGGGCGGTTATTGATTATAATTAAGAAAGGATATTAATCTATGGGGTTGGTAGACACAAAGTCTCGGTCCCAGTAAAACATATATATTAATTTAAAAAAATTTTAAAAACGATTACACGTGTTTCGCCCAACACGGGCATCATCAGACTTAAAGGATATCCACCAGAGTCCAGGAACATTTGAGCCTCTACCATAAATACAAAGATTCGGACATTTCTAACACTAAATCAGCTTTTGCCAATCATTTATTGTCATCAGGTCATAGTTCTTCCGCGGACAATACCGATGTTTTACACCAATGTAACAAGGGTGTTATGCTGGATCTTCTTGAAAAAATGGAAATAACAAGAGCAAAAAAGAGCCCAGTTCTTGTCTGTGTGAACGATGTTTTTAATTTTGAACCCACCCTTATATTTAATAATCTAGAGTAAGGATGATATGTTTATGCCGCCATTCCGACTAATATCAGGAATGTAGAATCGTTTTTCTAACTGCTTGCTTTGCTAAGACGACAGAGTGTTGGCCTCTCACCCGGGCTACCCGAGTTCAATTCTCGAGAGGAGCATGTTGGTATTTTTGCTTTTTATTTTTATTATTATTATTATTTTTATTTGTAGAAAAATTCTTTAGATACTGATTAATAGTTTTTTGTTATTTACACTTTTTGTTATGGGTTCAGTCAATGATTGCACGTTTGTAAAGGTGTTTGTGGTTGTTTGTTCCTTATATATTATGTTCATTTGGTGACCGTCAATTATTTATTAACTAAGGTAGGATTATATTTTTATTAATTTGACTAAGTCGTGCATTAGGTTTTTACATTAATTTTAGGTCTGATGATGCCCGTGTTGGGCGAAACACGTGTAATCGTTTTTTTAAATTTTTTTAAATTAATATATATGTTTTACTGAGACCGAGACTTTGTGTCTACCAACCCCATAGATTTGTAAAATCAGGTCTCTTTGAGAATATGGACGACTTCTTTCAATTTTAAGGATATTAAGACATAGAGAATAACAGAACCATTATTTCCGTTTTGCTAGTATCGCCGCTTCTATAGTTTATCACAGCTTCAACATTAACGCAAACTTATGTATTGCCAAAGTTTATTGGTTGTTAAGAAAAATATATTGTGTACCTATGTGTTTTTCGTTTACTAAATTTAATTGTGGTTTCTGAGTACATAATCGTGATCTTAGCATTTTCTTAAATGATATAAAAGAATTAGTAGACTAGGAACACAACTACCATAACGATATTAAAAATGTTTAGTCATAACAACCTATACATAGATTGGCAAAATATAAATCTACTCTCACTTTGCATGACATGTTTTAAAATGACTAACCCTGAAAAGTTTCTGCAGTATTTTCATAACAAGTTTTCTCCAGGGGCGTACGTGGAAGCGATGGAAGCACCGCTTCTCCGATTGCCTTCATAAGAAAACAAATGGTTTATTAAAATTAATTTAACCTATGCTAATCAAAATTCACATTATTTATTTATTTCTAATTTTCAAACCAAATCCGGCCCTGCATACCTTCCTGAGTAGCACAATTAAAAGTTTTTATATTTAAGTCTGCCCACTGATTTGCCGGGCAAAGTAATCTTTCTAGCCGCATACGCATAATCTATCGAGTTTCGAGATAGCTATCGGTTTGCAGTGCTGGATATCGCGTCCGCTCAACTAACGGTCCTATCACGAGCCTCTAAAATTATAATTAAACCGATGAAATATCTCAGGGTTGGGTAAGTAGAAAACTTTAGATAATCTACCTAGGTAAAAAACAGTACAGGACTGGTTTTTGACAGGAAAATTACGTAAAAATTCATTAAAAAACGTAGCATTTTTTAGAAAACTGAAGAAAAATAGAAAAATCATAGTGTAGTGTAAGAACAAAATATATATTATTATATAAATATATTTATTAGTTTCTTGTCGTATTCGTACACTCAGTATATTTATTATTATTAAACCTAACATGTAGACCTAAGGTAATTAAGGTTATTTATTTTATAATTAGTATAACAAGACAACAGTGTCATATATTTCTAGACAGTTGAATAAGGCAGAGGTGAACTATCCCGTTATTGAAAAAGAACTTTTGGGAATTGTTTTTGCAGTAAAAAGTTTCAGAAATTACCTATTTGGTAGAAAATTCATTATCTACACTGATCATAGGCCTCTTGTTTACCTTTTTGGAATAAACAATCCGTCTAGCAGACTTACCAAATTTCGATTATTGTTAGAAGAGTATGATTTTGACGTCAGATATGTAAAAGGTAGTAATAATGTAGTAGCAGACGCACTATCTAGACTCGAAACTACATCGGAAGAACTGAAACAAATGGCAAACAGCGTGTGCAACACAATGTTTGTTATAACAAGGCAACAAGCTAAGAAAGAATTAAATAAGCAGAGTTTAGACAGTTCCGTACACGAACGGCTTGATCACCCAGGAATGGTGGAACTTTTAAAACCGCAGAAAAATTCTTGTGAAGCTTATTGTATTTCAGAATTAGAATTTAATAATTTATCGAAAAATAAAAAATATGATTATTGTACAGGGTTATCCAACCAAGACTGGACAAGACGATTTTTTGACTTTTCCTGTACTTTTATAAAAAAACTGAAATAGCCATCTTAAGTCATTTTCTCCCGCGAATTCGAATATCTTCAGCAAAAAACAATTGAACATCAAACAAAAGTACTAGGGGTCACTTTGATATTTTTTTAAATGGGATGCCGTATTTTTAATGAGCTTATTTTTCACGAATTAATTACAAATTTAGTAGTTTTTGCAAATCTATTATTGCTTACGTATAAAAAAAGTATGACATATTAGAAAAAACTATAAACTAAAAAAAAAAAAAAAAAAAAAAAAAATATAAACATTTTAGATCAAAATTTAAATGAGAAATCGGATAAGCTCATTAAAAATACCGCATCCCATTTAAAAAAATATCAAAGTGACCCCTAGTACTTTTGTTTGATGTTCAATTGTTTTTTGCTGAAGATATTCGAATTTGCGGGAGAAAATGACTTAAGATGGCTATTTCAGTTTTTTTATAAAAGTACAGGAAAAGTCAAAAAATCGCCTTGTCTAGTCTTGGTTGGATAACCCTGTACAAGCCATATAATCTTTTCAGAAAAAGAAAATGTTTTAAAAATTAAGAATTCTCGATCGACGTTCGCATGCAGTGCATCGTTGAGAGAACTTAAGAATATTTGCATAAAATATAAGGTACCAGAAATATATATATTAGGAGTTAAAAACCCAAAGTCTTAACTCCTAATATTTATATCAGGTCTCTTTGGGAACTATGGACCGACTCTTTATTCTTAAGAAATATATATATTTTAAAAAATAATAATAATGCGCAATTAATAAATATTATAGGTAGGGATCCCTCAGAATTAAAAATGGCTAATATAAAAATTTCAATTATAAAAGATGTACCAAAAATATCTAATATAGAAATGCGGCAAATAATATTAAATGATTTTCACATTCTACCGAGCGGCGGTCCTACAGGCATTAACAGAATGTATAATAACATAAAAAAGTACTATTTTTGGCCAAGTTTGCATTTAGATGTTAGCGATTTTGTAAAACGTTGTGATCATTGTCAAAGATTTAAACATTCTAGGCCTAATATTGAGCCGATGTCAATAACCACAACTGCTTCTTCCGCTTTTCAAAAATTATTTTTAGACTTGGTAGGACCTTTGCCGGAATACATATACGGAAATAAATATATATTAACATTGCAGTGCGAGTTATCGAAATTTGTCGAAGGTTACCCTATCCAAAATAAAGAAGCAAAAACGATTGCAAAATCTTTTGTGGATAACTTTATCTTAAGATATGGGATACCTGAGACAATTGTGTCAGATCAAGGTACAGAATTAATAGCTACAACTCTAAAGGAAGCTTGCAACATTTTACAAATTAAACAACTTGCATCAACAGCTTACCATCACCAAACACTAGGGTCGTTGGAAAATACACACAAAAATCTAGGCGCTTATTTACGAATGCAAACAGCAGAACACCCGGACAGTTGGAGTTCATGGGTTCAGTTCTGGTGTTTTGCATTCAACAATACTGTTCACACTAACACAAAATACACTCCATATGAACTTGTGTTTGGTAAGCAATGCAAACTCCCTTCAAATATCGACACGGGTACTGAACCATTGTACAATTTCGATAACTACTCACTAGAACTAAAATATAGACTACAGAAAGCTTGGGATGATGCCAAAAATAACTTCATTCAGTCAAAAATACAACAAAAAAAAAGTCACGATTCTAAAGTTAACGCGAAAACTTATTAAAAAGGCGACCAAGTTTTAGTAAAAAATTAAACCGGGAATAAACTCGAACAAATTTTTAACGGTCCATATGTGGTAGTAGAAGATAAATCACCAAATATTGTTATTTTAGTAGGAAATAAAATCAAAGAAATTCACAAAAATAGAGCTAAATAATTGTACAATAATAGTAACCAGAATTTGTAAAGATAGATACGCTAAACATTTTTTTTCTTTTTTTTTTTTTCGCCGTAGGAGGTGTAGTGTAAGAACAAAATATATATTATTATACAAATATATTTATTAGTTTCTTGTCGTATTCGTACACTCAGTATATTTATTATTATTAAACCTAACATGTAGACCTAAGGTAATTAGGGTAATTAAGGTTATTTATTTTATAATTAGTATAACAAGTAAAATAAGCACTTTTGTAATGGGTACATTTTTGATATTAGAAAATAGACATTATTTTTACTCGAAAGAAGAGAGTTTGATTTATCGTAAAAGGGGGTATTAAAACCCCCGTAACTCCCTTCTTTACAATAGCTACATACCTCATTTCTTGACAGTACCTACATGACAGTATTCTTTTTTGGACTTCAATTTAAGCTTAACTATACAGGGTGTTCGGAAAAAGGTGGGAAATCTCTCGGATTCAGATAGAATATAATTAAGTAAGATGACAAGTTCCTATAAAACTTTTTCCTTCAGGCCCTCCCTACGGAGATATGAGCCCCTGAAGAACGCCGCTGCAAATCGGTTTTTCTTGAATAACTTTCAAAGTGCTTAATATAATTTAATAAAAATTTATTGTGATAGACACTATTAAAGACCTCTTAAACTAGTCGTAAAACATATTCGGCTTTTTAGTTTACCAGGGACGGACTAAGCTTCACAATTTAATGCTTAAAGTTTTAACGCTCCGTATGATAAATACTTTAAAAAAATTAAATTTGTGTAGCCTGCACCTAAGCCTAACAAAAAGGTACTCTTGTTTATTGTCGATAAAATGAACCGTGTTCGAGAAAAAGAATAAAAAATGAATTCATGGTTTATTTTTAATAAAAAGGACCATGATTTCTTTTTTGCTCCTCGACAACATTGTGTGATACGAAACAGAAAAGTTTCATTTTAAGTTGTTTAATCCGAAAAAATACTAAAATTAAAATAACGCAGTAATATGAAGGAGTTAGGAGGCACTTTAACGAAATTCTTGAAAAACTTCATAAGAGGATTTGAACATGGGCACCGTGAAGTCTAATACACTCGCGGGCACGACGAATTAAGGACTGCTGTACCCGCTACAATAACCCAGATTAGGTTTTTATTACGTCACAATGAAACGTAATTCTTGGTAGAAGTTCCTTCCTAGTGCCGACCGGAGTGTAATACATCAAGTTTTTCAGATGCCCCCACAGGTAAAAATCCAACGGCGTTAGGCCAGGAAATTAAGGAGGCCAGGCAATAGGTTCTCCCCAACCTATCCAACGGCTTGGAAGACGTTATTCGGGTGTTCCCGCCCACCAACGCTGAAACGAGGAGGTGCCTCATCGTGCATGAAGCACATGTTTTGGCGGGTTTCAAGTGATAAGTGCTCTATTAAATCCCGAAAAGCGTTCTGGAGGAACTCCAAATAAAGTTGTTCATTTAAGCGTTCCGGCAATACGAATAGTCCAATCAAGAAAGCGCCAATGATTCCTGCCCAGATATTAATTGATTGGAACTGATGTTGATGATGCGAAACAATAGTGCCATGAGGATTTTCATTAGCCCATACATATGTGTTGTGTAAATTGTAGATAACATTTTTGGTAAACCTTGCTGCATTCTTTAACAGAATATTGCTAGTGGAGTTTACATTATTTCATTGCTGATCCAATAGCCAGTTTGCCAACTACATTCTACGAGGAAAATCTTCAGGAATCAGTTAATGTACTTTTTGCAAGTGATATGAATATAACAGCTGACCTTGAAGAACTTCCTGTATTATTCTTTTCGATGTATTAAACTGTGCTGATAATATTCGAGTGCTCGTTGATAGAGTGTCATCTACAGCATTTAAAATATTTTCCTCTAATTGCGGCGTACGTACGGTTCTTTTCAGACCCGCATCAGTACTATTTTTTCCAAACTCTCCTAAAATTATGAAGAAAGTCGATAATTTGTATTACCTTATTAATTGGAATCGCCCACCATTCTGACTTCTAAAGGATTGCAAGACGCAAGACCATACATCAGATGCATATCTGCATACTCAATAAACGTCTATTCCATACTTCGAAATAATTCAAAGTTAAATTCACCACGAAATCCAAAAATCAGTAAATTAATATCGAAATAAAGGTGCAATGTGCCAGCGATGTGAAAGATGATAACTTCTAAAAAGCAGGATATTTTATTTATTTCGTACCATGGTAACGTTTTAAGTCTTTATCATATAGGGTGTTAAAAATTTAAGCATTAAGTTGTAAAGCTTAGTCCGCCCCCTAGTAAGCTAAAATGCTAAATATGTTTTTTACTATTACTAGCTCCATCACATTAAATTTTTATTAAATTATATTAAGTACTTCTTGGTAAGGGTGTTATTTCTATAATTTTAGGTATAATGATAATATATTGTTTTTTTTTATATACTTACTTTATTCTTTTCATTTATATATAATATGAATTATAGTACATTCATGGACGATGGTGAAAGATATATTAGGTAAATACGCACAAGTTCAGATGAACTTTAGCCGTAACAAATAATATATTCACATTGTCATTCATGGCATAAAGTATCAATTATTGTAAAGTAAATAATGAAACTGTGTAATATATTATATTATTATTATTATTATTATTATACTTTAAAAGTTATTCAAGTAAAACCGATTTCCCGCCGCTTCCTTCAAGGGCACATATCTCCGTATGGAAGGCCTGTAAGAAAAAATTTTATGGGAACTTGTCATCTTTTTTTTATGTTCTATCTGAATCCGAGAGATTTCCCACATTTTCCCGGACAACCTGTAGACTACATAATTAGTTCAGATTAAACTGTCGAAAACGTAAAACGTCGAAAAACTTTCGTACATGTCGAAAACAAAAATGTAGGTAGATACCCAACTCTGCCCTTAGGTGAATTACAATTTTATTTTATAACTCTTAAATCTAAAGCAAAAATTAAACTTTTTTTGTATCACCAGCTAAAATTGATTACTTACAAATGCATTTGAAAACTTTACTTTTTAAAGGCGGTATTTATTTATGTGCTTATTAGTTCTCTGGCAAACGCTTTAAAATTAGATTTATTTACCGGCACTTTCATCAACTGGCAACTAAAAACACAAAGGGTGTAATTAAAACCTAAAATAAACAGAAACATTGCCTGTCGTATAAATTAAATTGCCCTATAAATTCAACTCGGTAATTTATTTATTCGCCAAATGAAGCAAAATTATTACGGTTTCAATAATTAAAAATGACAAACCATCATTTAATGCAAGAACAAAAAAAAAAGAAATATGTCAGAACCGGTTAACCCTGCTCCCATTAAAGTTTTAGAAATAATTATTATTAAAAACGTTAAAACTTTTATTTTTTGATTACATCGAACTTTTTTAATGATTTATTTCAAATCGTTCTTTTTCTACAACCCTTAAATAATTTTTTCTGTATTACACGTGTTTTGGGGGCTATTGGAAAAGTTAGCTATTCACAACTACAAACATTAGAGAACAGAACGCACGACTGAAATAGTGGAAACTTCTTTAACTATATTAGTTCGTACTGACTCCGAAAATCCTGATACCCTAATTTATTGTTTTGAAATCAAATTGAAATCCAGTAAGGGCAAATTATAAGGACTAATATTAAAAATATATTAAATTTTCTGTAAAGCTTGATTCCATTATCTAAAGATTATCGTCCGAAAATAGCCGTCAACGTCCCAGCGTCGTCATGGCATCATCTGCGGCGTCGATCAGAGTCATTTTCGTTTCCATATTTTCTTCTAAGTCTGTTCCCCTTAATGGAATTCCGTTTATGGGTTGCCCCACCAAGGGATATCCGATCTATACTGATACTGCATAATTTTTTGCGGAGGTTCTAATCTCCTTTACGCGATTTGTCCAGAAATGCCAAGTTCTCACTAGAACTAGGGTGCACTATTGAAGGACGGACGCATCTTGTCAATTGTTGGATAGGGCCCACCACCTGCCCCGTTACCAGGATGTGTTGACAGTCCACTGAACAACATTGAAATGGGGCAGAGACCGAATCAAAAATCTTTAAATATGAAAATAGCGTTGATGGAAGCAACAAATCAATTACAAAATTGTATTCTCACAAAACGTCGCCTTGAGCTAAAATGAAAACAAAGATTGACACAGGAAGACTTTCGTCTGTTAGTTTAGTAAATAACTCGACATTTGATTATTTATTAAGAAATATTTGCTGCAGCTACGAAATCTATTCCTTCCCGCGATTCCGAGAGTAAAGTACACGAAAAATTATCTAAAACCTTTTTACCCGCCCGCAAAAGGGCAAAACCTTTAGCCTTTTTTGCTGCTTTTTCGTGGTACAGTGTATTTGGAGAGAAATTATTAAAATTTTCGTTAGAGTTTAGTGACAAGAGAAGTATTGTAATAGGAGGAGGGCTCTAGCAATCGTTAAGGACTTTAACAAACCTCCAAAAGGGTGGAAATTTTAAATTAAAAAAAAACTAAATTTTCGATTGAGATATAATACAGTATGAAAAAAATTTACTTCTTGGTAGTGTTATTTCAACCTCTAACGGTTGTTAAAGCCCTCCTTTACTCATAATACTTTTCTTGTCACTAAACTCTCATGGAAATCCTAATCATTTTCGTTCAAATACGCGTCACCACGAAAAAATGTTGAAAAGGGGTGGTTTTTGTCCGTTCGCGATTCTATCTGTCTATTTTTGGTGTGTATGATTTCACCATTATTCGGTCATCTAAAGGGCTAATTTTGTTTACGATATGGAGTGGACTAATGGTATGTCTCTAGAATTCATCGGTTTATTTGATTATATTAATAATTCTTGTGGAATTCTGTTTCATAATTATAAAAATAAATTTTAAAAAATTGGACGCATGGAATTCCTATGTAAGGCTATAAAATGTGATGTAGGTATAAAAGAAAATCAAATCGCCATTGAGTTCATTCCGGCGTGAAAGGCAGCAATACTAAGATACTGTTAAACCTGACTCAAGAGCTGTATAAGTATTCAAAATCTGTCCTTAAAAACGGGGATGGGGGGGGGGGGGGAGAGAGTAGATTTCGTAATTGCAGCAAATATTTGTATGTTCTTCCGACTTATTCATTCGACTACCTACGTTGCTAGATGTCTGATCTTCATGGGGAAAAGTCTTTGTCTTATCACGCGAAGACCTTAAACTACTCCCTTACTCCGATGTCCTGACGAACAAATTCTAAACAAACTAACAGTTATATCCCTAAAGTAAATATAAAACGCTCCCCTAATGAAGGTCAGAGTCTTGACACTATTGTTTACGCCGGGAGCACAATTCATAACTTCTAAAAGCAAACGCAATGTATCAACTTTGCGGCTGTGTTCTCAAAGCCATGCTACAACAGTATAAAACGTCACAAATTTTTCTGACGTTCTAATCAAGTTGTATTCTCCTCTATCCAATTTGCACTAGTCACATTCTGATCTGATTACCAATTGCAGATTGGTATCAGATTAAATGCTTAAAAAAAATCATATATTTTACAGGTTAGTTCAGGTTACTTCGGTTTACCATGGTTCTATTAGAGGTCAATTTGATCTCATCTAGCAGAGCCCGGACGTATTTTCGCCGGATCATTTTTTTCCATATCTAAAGAAAGAAAATGCTTACTTAGTTCCTCCTGCCCTTAACAAAACAGTAAAATAAAGATAGATGAATGATGCCAAGCGAATTGATATATATTTTGATAGTCGAGATATTATTATATTATTCAGAATATTATTTCAGAGATACACTTGACTATAATAATGTTCTGATTCACTTGTGGATGAAACAAATGGAACAGTTTTTTGGATCTTAAAGAATTGCGCAATTTACAAAAAAACGAATCACTCCATATGGCTAATAAATTACGGGACCAGAATATAGCTTATGGCAGACAAAAAATGAAAGTTAGACTCGCCCCAGAACTTTTTAGTGAAGTGTTGTCACTGCTTGAGCCTTTTGTAAAGACAAATTGCATATAAAACAGTTTGCTGGAGTAGCTGCCATAGTAAGGTTTATTTTAATCATGAATAATCTGTTCGATGTCTCAAATTCTCGAAATACAGTACAATGTAATTACAAAAAACCATTACCCATAAAGAATTATGAAAACATTGAACTTTTTAAATTCTGCAGATAAATACAGCAGCTTATTAAAAACACACTCTGGTGACACTTTACGCTTGAATACTAACAGACATACAGGATTTTTAGGTTTACAAATATGTATAGCCAGCATAAAATTTTGTATAAAAATTTACTTCTTAAAAATGTTTTGCAGATTTTGTCCCTTTATAAATTTTCTCAACATTGAGTTGTTCTTTGGGTCCATTCAGTCCCATGGAGGTTACAATAATAACCCCGCCGCTCGCCAATTTCAATCCGCATATCAAAAATTAATTATTCATGTGGAATTACGCAACAGTTTTCGTGGAAATTGTATTTCTCCATATACTAAGTTTAAAGTGTGTCCCTATAGCTCAAATTAATGTAACGTCAAGAGATAGCAGGGAACTAGTATTAAAAGAAAATACAGACAATGGAGCCAGGTTCACTGTAAGACTTTTTAAAACATATTATATTATATATTGCAGTATATTATGTTGTATCTATTTTCTTTTATCCCTAACAACGATAAAGGTGGACTGCAGTATCCCTCAACAGATTCTTTATAGATGTGTAAATGCTTTGAAAAGATTTTAAAAACTATTGTCTATGACAATTGAAAAGTCAGGGGAAAAAACGATGAAAGTCCATTTTAGGTCGAAAATAAAGTAATCAGTGTAAAATGTAGATTCATACGTATATTTTACTATACCATACCAAAAGAAGGAAAAAATGCTGACAGTCACGAGTTACCATGGCTTGAAAATACATTACACTTGGAAAGAACGATGAAAGTCCACGCGTCAGGGGAAAAAACGCTGAAAGTCCACTTCTGCGTTGAAGCGCTTCGGCCATTTTTATTTTCTGTTGCTTTTTTAGTTATCGTTAGAACTTGTCGGAAGCATAATATTATTGTTTTTCCACGTGCAGGCTGAATTTCCATTTTTTTTTTGTTTAATTCAGTTTAATTATGGAAGAAAGTGAGATTAACGTGAAGAAGCGTAAAAAACTTGGACGAATGAGTGATGTAACTAAAAAACTTCGTTTGCTAAGCAATGTGTCTGGAAGTGATTGTAGGTGTAAGAGGTTAAAGTGTTTTACTAAAGTAGGTGAAAACGCCAGAGATAAAATTTTGAAAAAATTTAATGAGCTGCCTACATACGACGAACAAAACTCGTATCTTGCCGGGTTGATATCATTAGTTCCCGTTCAACGTCGCAGGCCGCGTAAACCTGAAAATGAAGTCGGTAAGTTCAATGAATCATCCTATTATTATAGAGTTAGAGTCCCACAAGAAAACGAAGCTAGTATTGATGTTCAGTTATGCTATAAAGCATTCTTATCAATACATGGAATCACAGGCAGAAGAGTTCAATCAATTCAACGTTCATTGAAAATGTGTGGCTCTTCTCCAGTTGATGGCAGAGGTAAGCATTCTACTAGAAAGCATGCTTTGAAAAAGGAGACAGTAGAATCGGTGATAAAACACATTTCTTCCTTCAAGTCACGCAGCAGCCACTACAGTCTGAACAAAACTAAAAAAACCTACTTACCAGAAGAACTCAACATATTAAAAATGTATAACATATTCAAGGAGAAATACACTGCTTGCAAAATCTCATATGATAGCTATAGGGAAATTTTTAATACAAAGTTCAACATCGCGTTTGGATACCCCCGCTCAGACACATGTTCATTTTGTGACGAAATCAATGTTAAGTTGAAAAATAAGCATCTTGAGATTTCAAATGCTAATGGTAGCGCTAAAGAAACTACTCTTAGTGAGATAAAAAAACTGGAAGTAGAACGAAAACTCCATTTAAAAAAGGCAGATACGTTCTACACTCGAAAAACAGAGGCCAAGAAGGAAAGTAGAAAAAAAGTGGAAATAGAATCAATCTGTATTGACTACGCCAAAAATGTACCTGTGCCTAATATTTCTACCAATGATGCATATTATTGTCGACAGTTATCCATGTATACATTCATTATTCATTTCTTATCCACCAACGATGCTATCTTTTACACATATCCAGAGACAGAAGGCGAAAAGGGAACCACGGACGTGTGTTCTTTAATTCACCATATGCTATACAACCACTTAGATTACAGAGTAAGAGAACTGAATATATTCTGTGATTCATGTGCAGGACAAAATAAAAATTGGAATGTCTTAGATATTTACACCACGTAATTCATTTTCAAAAACGCCTAGATTCTATTCATATGACTTTTCCTGTGCGAGGGCACTCATATATGGAGTGCGATAAAGACTTCGCTCTAGTAAACCAGAAAACTAGAGCTGAGACCCCAGAAGATTGGATTTCAGCTTTCGAGAGTAGTCGGAATAAGCCATCACCATTCAAAACCGAAAACGTGAATCACAATCTTTTTCATCAATGGGACACACTCTTTAACAAAATTTACAAGAAAACGTGTCCACTTGCCAGTAGACCTGTAAAAGAACTGAGACTTTCGAAGGAAAACCCAAGGCTCTTATACTATCGCACAACTTTCAATGGAAGCTGGCAATCAGTTGACATCGTCGGAAAATCGCTTAAGCTGGGCGACAATACAGGAGAGTTTGAGATGCCAAAATTTTCTTATACAGGTAACAGCAACAAGAATAATAAGACTTATTAGCGACAATATAATTCTCCAAAAACAATACATAGGTACATAATAATTAAGCTATTGTTTTTCTTTTGTTTCAGATCCGTTGCCGCTTTCTTTTCCTAAATATAGAGACATAGAAAAGCTGTCTAAATTTTGTGGACGTGAAGCACAAAACTACTTGAGAAGCTTGCCACATTAAACAACATGTAATTTTGTCTTTGTTCGATTTTTTGTAACTTTTTTGAATAAAAGACTTCAAAAGTATTTAAAATAAGGGGAAATATCGATGAAAGTCACTGGACTCTCATCGTTTTTTCCTAGTATTTTTTGACATCGCTCTAAGTTTTTGCTAATAGTAATGAAGTTTTTCACGTAATTTGTTCTAATTAAACGTTATGCCAATTTAAACATTATAAATAACTATCTGAGAGTGACCTATTTACGCAATGAGTTTTCAATATGGAACCAAAGGGTTTCTAAACTAAACTTTGAGTTTTCTCGAAATCATGGTCCATTGACTTTCATCGTTCTTTCCCCTGACTCTTCAATTGTAATCAAATGTCAGCGGCAGCAGGAATTTGTAAACAAAAATATTTTTATAATGTTACTTCTATATAGCTCTAATCAATCGCTACTAGAAAGCCAACGACTACTTTTATTAAAAGCGGTGGCAGATAGATACATAACTATTAGGTTGTACTATTTTCGCAAAAATCAAAGAAATAAATCTGAAAACATAAGACACCAGAGCAATAGGATTGTACTATTCAGTGGGCAATAAACAACATTTCTAGAATATGTTTTATTTTTTAAATTATTCTTAGGTGTATACTGTGTTGTAAAAGAGTTAAAAAATATTCATTGCCAACATAACATACCGGGTAATGAATGGCTTAGTTGAACATAGGAAATCCCATGTAAGTCTTGAGGTGGCTAAATATTGGCTCCCCTGTATATTTTAGAATAAAAATGTTTGAAGAGGCCGATATAATAAACCCATGTGCCAAGTTTGAATATATTTTAATAAGCCTAACTTATTCAAATAAATGTGATGGCAAAATTACGAAATTTTCATAGTTTAAGTAATACAGAAAACACCGCCAAATAATTTCAAAGACGCTATTGTCAAAAATTGACGTAAAGTTGAACATAATGAATAAAGATTATTTTACATTTCACAAAACACATTTTCGTTTAACCAATCCGGCAACCACACATCCAAAATAAAAGAAACCATTATGTTTTTGTTACTAAGACTTTAATTTAACATAACATACGTAAGACTACAGATTTTCACAAAAATATTAATTAATTAAATGCTCAAAAAACCCTCCATTAACAGCTAAACAATGTCCTAACCGACCATAAAATGTATGATGTTTCTCATACTTGTAAGGAAAATATTTTTATATATTTATTTTTAAAGCGCGCAACATTGTTGTTTGATTTTTTCCTACGGCTTGCCCAAGAATCCTCGTGCTAATCACTTTGTTTTCCTCTACGTGCAGTAAAATATCAAGATCTCTATTATCCCTTTCTTCAGCTCTATTAACCTTCTGACTTAAGCATTTACGGTTATTTATTACAGTGCCTTTGGACTCAAATTTACTAATGATAAGTTTAATTAACAAAATGGAAGGGATAGGTTTATCAGGGAATTGAACTGAAAACATTTCAGACATTGCTCTTAAACTGTTTCCTGTATAATACCACTTAATCATAGTTACTTTTTTCTTAATAGAATAGCTCATATTTAGCTGTAATTAAAGCGTATTCAATAAAAATGTTGTCACTGACGCTACTTTTCGTTGTGTCAATGCCAAATAATAATTTGCTGGTGTTTTTTTAAGTTGTGAGTATCACAATATAATAATTTTGAGGGGTCATATAAAACATTTTCTCATTTACTGTATATATATTTTAAACATATTATGCTCTAGGAAATTCTTATTTATTATTATTTTTTCCTCATTTTCACTTGCCAAGCATTACTAATTAAAATATGAACAATATTTTTAGTCTAGCTCATCTAAATGTTAGAAGTTTAGTAGCCCATTATAGTGAGATAAAAGATCTTACTTCATTAAAAAGATTTGACATATTGGGTGTGAGCACAACCTGGTTAGGGAGTAATGTACCAACTAAATCTGTTGATGTAAACGGTTATGCTCTTGTAAGAAGGGATAGGCGGGAAAGAGGTGGTGATGTTGGTCTGCATATTGCAAAACATATATCATATAGTATTATAGCAACTAGTAATCAAATTGAACAACTATGGATAAAAATTAAATTTCAAAATTTTATTGTGGTCCTGGGTGTTGTATACAGGCCGCCAAATACAAATAGTCCTGATTTTTTAAATTCATTCGAAGCCACTATATTCTCCCTGCTGCCAACCGTTGACCAAATATTTTGTGTAGGCGATTTTAACACAGATCTTTTTAAAATGGATAGTGCTGAAACGGCGCTTATATGTACATGTTTGGATAGTTTGGGTCTTTGTCAGATTGTTAATCAACCCACCAGGATCACATGATTAACATCCACTTTTATTGGTTATATTTTGATATCAAACAGGGACTTAGTATTCTCTGTTACCGTTCAATCCGTGCAAATCAGTGACCATGAGCTGGTTTCGTGTTCTATTAATATAAAACTGAATAAACCCAAAGTACAATTTAAAACTGTAAGAGACTTTAAAAATCTAAATTCGCAACAATTTTAAGCGGATTTAACATCAATCCCGTGGAGAAATATCCATGACTTGGATGGTGTTGATAGCAAGGTTGATTTTCTATGCGAAAATGTTAATACTCTCCTTAATATTAATGCTTCTTATGTAACATACAGAATCACCAAGCGCTACGCTCCCTGGTTCACTGATACGTTACGAACAGTTTAAAAAATAAGAGATAAAGCATTGAGTAAATTTAAAAAATCAAGGGATCCTGGCGATTGGGCAAACTATAAGACGTTAAGAAATAGTTTTACATTGGCAGTAAGAAGGGAAAATAAAGCATTTTATGATAACATATTTATGGAAAATAACCCAAAGTCCCTATGGAGCAGCCTAAAATTAATAAATATTAATAACAAAAACAGTCAAACTTTAGTGTTGCCTCCGACTATATCGAACCCCAATACTATCAACAATTACTTTATAACATCGGTTCCAAAATTAAATCCCGTTAGTTCACAGATTCTTATTACAACAATAACAAGTTAAATAATAATAATTTTCAGTTCACCTGTGTTTCCGAACAACAAATTTTAAATGCTATTTCTTCCATTAAAAGTAAAGCTATAGGGGTAGTGATATCGTATTTTACTGTTTGCTCCGGCTAGCTATATGAACTATGGTTTCTTGTGCGCCAATTTTATTGAAATAAAATTCAAAGGTTCACTCCGCAACTTTATTTAGTTACTTCAACTAAGAACTTAAAAAAAAAAACTTATTTCTACTTTTTGTTCGTTGCGTCACTGTCACTCTCTGATTTTCTAACTTTTCTTTCTTTTCAAAAAACCCCGGAAACGCGATATTTAAAATATAAATTGTTATAAATGAAATATTCGACAACACTCCCCCCCTTTGAAGAGTGGCGCAACGATACTTATAAACAAATATTAGGAACGTTAACGCGCAGTAAACCAACTATTCAACACTGAAACTAGTAATAGAAAGATATTTCAGAATAAGATATCAAACACAAAGGAAAACAAATATGAAAAGAAAATGTAACAATATGTTTAGGAAAATAAACTGGTTAATTCGCGTCTTTACAGCAAAAACAACGTTTTTTTCTTTACTGGTCATCTTTTTCTCATCACTGATGGTTTTGGTGATCTACTAAAAGTTCTGGAAGATATATAATCTTTCACAGGTTGGATATTGGGTGTATTATTAGAGTTTAGCTGATCGGACTAGGTATCACTATCTACAAAAGACTTCTCTATTTCTTCTAGCGGTGCTGACAAAGGCCGGAATAAGCTAGCTACTTTAACTTCAGAACCGTCGCTCTTTGCTTCTTCTACTAGGTTTCTTGAAATTGGTGGATGATTCCCAGAGCCAGCAGGTCTAAGATCATCCATATGGGCAGGAAAAGATGTATCTCCTCGCAAAACTTCGAAAACCACATCACTTCTTTTTCCTACAATCTTGTAGGGACCACCACTCCATGGTGAATCGAAAGCGTGCTTAAGTTGTCGGTTGTCTCGTGCAAAAACATTATCTCCGATTATTAACTTAAGGGGTGGGGCCTTATCAGGGTGACTATATTTGGCTTGATAGTTTGCCTGAGAAATGTGCATTTGCTCATGAAGGTCATTTCGACTGTCGTCATTTTTCTGGTGTATAGGCTGCAATTCTTCAGGTAGTTGCCAATCTCCAGGTACTGGTAACTCATAACCTAGCAAAGCCATGCCAGGCGTTTGATTGGTAGCAGCATTTTTTCTTGTTCTTAGAACAAATAGCGCTCGACTAATGACTTGTTGCCAGTGAGATTTTTTCTCTTTGGCTAACAATATGCGCATAACTTTCTTGAGTTCTTGATTACGACGTTCCACTGGATTTGCTCTAGCACGGTAAATTGCCGTATAGGAAAGTTGAATGTTACTTTTCCTAGCCATATCCTTGTACTGCTTACTAAGGAATTGGGGTCCATTATCTGATACAATAGTTTTAACAGTACCGTATCGGCGAAAGATTTCAGTCTCTAAAAAATCCACTACACGACGGCCATCAATGTTTTTATAAGACTTAGCCTCAACCCAGCGCGTAAAGACATCTTCAACTACTAAAATATATTGATGTCCATACGAAGGCGTATAATATCCCAAAATATCGACACTTATCATTTCAAAAGGATGCGACGGAGTATGCGACCGAAACAAAGCTTTTTTCTGCTTAGCAGTTTTTACTGTAGCACATATAATACAGTTTTTTATATAGTCATCGACGGATCTATGTAAGTTTTTCCAGTAATATTTTTGTGATATTGTCCGAATAGTCTCATCCCGGCCTGGATGTGCGGATGTCGGTGTGTCATGATGGTGAAATATTACATTGGTCACTTTATCGCGAGGCACGAACAGTTTATCTCCCTTAGAAAGTCTTTTCCAAAATTGGTTATCGCGAACACAGTGTCTAGCATAAGAAGTCCTGTCTCTATAGGATTTAGGCCCATTTTCGCGTAGCCGATTCCATTTTTCGATTTTTTGTCTTATTTCCGCTGACTGTCTTTATTCTACGATTATTTCACTAAACAAGTCAAAATTATTTACCACTTAGTTCACTATTGGCATTTCTCTGGAGTCACTATTGTAAATGTCATGGTTTATTATCAAGTCAGGTATACAAATGCGTTCTTTAAAGTTATTGGGAAGGTCGTGTATGTCAGTGACGGGATGACGAGATAAAAAGTCGGGAAATTCATTCGATTTTCCTGACACGTGTTCAATTTGGAAAGAAAACTCTTGCAATAAGAGAGACCAACGGGTTAATTTAGTTTTTGCGTCTTTGTTTTTATCAAGCCATAATAAAGATCTATTATCAGTCCTGAGAATAAAAGGTTTATCAAATAAATAATGCCGGAATCTTTTTATTGTCCACACTATACAAAGGCACTCTTTTTCATTAATGTGGTAATGTAATTCGGTTTTGGTAAATGTTGCACTAGCATAAGATAAAATGTGTTTACTATTATCAGAACCTTCTTGGAATAATACACATCCCATTCCCTTTTCGCTACTATCCGTCTGTAAAACAAATTCAGATACGTGTTTTACCATGGCCTTCGAAGAGCCCCGATCTCAATCGATCAATTGAGAACGTTAGAACTGATATGATGAAGTATATAATAAAGCATAATTTCTAGCCAACAAATCAAGATAAATTGCAATTGTTCAAGCTTGAGATGAAATATTCGAGGAAATATACAAGAAATTTAGTGTTAAGTATGCCGCGAAGACTTCAAGCGGCTATAAACAAAAATGATGCAATGACCAAAAAATATTAAAAGTTATAGGGTTATTAACTTTTACTTTTTATATACCTACCTAGTTTTCATTTTTTTTTCTGCTGAATGTTATTTTACAATAAATAGTAAAAGAATACTACTTGGCAAATAGTAATCATAATATGACAAATAAATATATACATATGTGATAACTTTGTTCTCTAGCCACTCGCTGAGACCTTATACAATCTAGGCTACATGCTCCAACGAGCGCTCAATTAAATATCAAAATTTGGCGTATTTTGACTAACACTGTTAGTACTAAAATAAAACTCAGATTGCAGAAAATACCGGAAAAGAAATTGATGTGATGCTGATACTAGCTTTATTAAAAACCGCAATAAAAATTAATGACATACAGAATGATAGATGACAATGACAGTATTTCCTAACCTATTCAGTCACATAAAAACTGTTGCACGTAGGACATGGTTTCCCGCGTAATATTCGCATAGACTTTTGAATCATAGAACAATTTTTCTAAAATGTAATTAGTTTAATTGGATTGTTATTTTAAATTGTGTGTTTCTTCGTCCATATACAATGGTTTTAATAGTATCTCCAGACGTCGGCTTTAATTGCAATTGACTTTGATTTCAACACATTTTCTTCTCACATGTCTCTTATTTTATACGAACATCTGTATGAACAATCTCAAGAAAGTTTGCAACGCGTCTTTCACTGTTATTAAAAATTTAATTAATTTTTTTTTTTTTTTTTTTTTTTAAGTTAGAGAATTTATTTAAATTAAGTTACAAGAACAAAAAAATTAAAGTGAAGCCAAAACCACGAAGCCAAGCTGAGGTGAGAGGCTGAGGGACCGCGTGCAAATGCCCTAGCTCTCTTGCCAGAGAGTGAGGGGGGGTTTTAAATAGGGCGCCACCGTTTTGCAGCCAGGCCAAAACGGAAACCTCCAAGATGGTGCTGGGGCCTCACTCTCAACTGGACTTCACAACTTAGGTAGAAGAAAAAAAATAAAAGAAAACCACAGGGGGAGCTGTATAAATCAAACAAAAGAATTCATTAAAATTAATGCTGGCTTTATTAAATAAATAGAAATAAAAATAGAGACATATATATATTTAGTACTTAAAAATAAAAAAAAAAACTGATATGAAGGCGTTTAATACAGACGACGTCCCAAGGATGATGTCCAAAAGGACAGATCAATCAAGATCAGAAGATCAGGAGATCAGAAGAAGAGATCTGAAGAGAAGAAGATGGAGAAGAAAAGAAGAAGAAAGACGGAGAAAGACCCTAAGGGAGCTGTTGGGTCTTTAAAATTGAATTAGGAGGTTCCAACGTTGGTGAGTGCTCCAGACGGTCGGCCTCTTATGGTCTCGTCTCGACTTAACTCCAAACAGCGAACAACTTTGACAAAAAAAAATCCCACGATGTGGCTTTCTGTGGCCCCGGAAACCAAATCAAAGTAAAGTAAACTAAAGGGGCACAGAAAGTATCGCTTCAGATCCAAAATCCTGCAGAACAGATGGCTTGACTAGCCCTGGATCTAGAAACGCCTGCTGCCTCATTGAACGCTGGAAGTTAAGTGAAGTCACTGAATAATTGCAGGTTAAAAGTTAAAAAACGTGCCGTTAACAGGATATGAGAGAGAAGAGAAACGCCAGAGAGGGGTGGAGAGAGATAAAGCGAAAGAGCGACCCATTTCCGGCCAGAACCACAGAACAATAAAGGTTAGGGCAGAACTACCTGCTCGCTCCGAAAGAGAGAGACCAGTTCACACACTGGCGGCGACACGGAATGAAGCCTTTAGAGCTATGCTCATTCAATTGCAGATGCTCCAAGCCAAGAGAAATGAAACAGATGCACCCAAATTTAGTTTTACATAAGCAGTCAATTCGAAAATCCTACAGTTCACTAAAAATTATTTAAAGAAAGCCCAAGTCCCAAGATATACCTGCTATTCTCGGAGCAAATGTCCATTGAAGTTTGGGTTGCCTAATATTATTGCTCAAACATATTTCAGAGGAATATCAACCTAGAAAATTCATTAGCCAATTTGACAGGTGATAATAAAAATTGAAAATAAATATTTGAATTACATAATGAAACACTGGTATAAGTCTCGGATAGTGTATTCCAGGGAGATATATGATTTAAAATAGGAGGATAATGTAGCCTGCTTCGTCAAAGACAACAAAAACAGAGGCCGTTGACCTTAGGTACGTATCTACTTAGAAGGTATTTGTAGAAGCTATGTCAGACCAAACTATTAAAACTGTTGAGGAACTTATTTATGAAGAGTATACAGGGAACCAAACATCATTTTAAAAAGGCAAGGTATGTATTTACTTTTAACAGGGTCATTTGTTAAAAGACACCATACACGTCAGACTTAGTTCATTTGTGACAAAATCGGATTGTCACAAGTTGTAAGTATACACTATGATTATTAATCACAACAATTTTCCTAATCTCAAATTTTATATAAATTTGTAGTCTCCCTGAGAATGGAAATGAAATAAATAATTTCCGAAAGCTTGAAATAACTTTAAAGAGTATTTTTCATTTGCTACACTCCCCAATACTCGCTAGTCTATTTCTCAACTAGTCAGCAACGACTACCCTCTCGATATACATATTTATGTCATATAATGTTATTTTACTTTGATAATTCATTGATGTTGAATATAAAATGAATATTTTGTTATATTTTAATTTAAAAAGGGCACATTTTTAAATCTTTCTTTAGAACTTATACATATAGTCTTCTATGTACAGGATGGCTTACTTTCAACAAGGGATTATCAAAGGATATATATAAAAGGGTTATAAAATCTCAAGTAATAATATTTTTAATATTTCTTACAAAGAGTTATGAGGAGGCGTCTATAATTAAAAATTATAAAATGTGTTTCAAATGGTTTATCAAACAGACTTGTTTTTTAAATATTAAATATTAAATATATATTATGGCATTCGGAATTCTTGATCAGTTCTATAAAAATTTTATATACATATGATAATTATACCCTAGTAAAATCTAAATTGTATTAAAAATACCTTCAGACTAGGGATAAAAAATAATATGAATTCTATTTAAGATAGCAGACTTTAGGATTTTTTAGGTTACTAAAATTGTTACATTTAGAAAGCCATTTAAAAAGCCCCGATACGTATTTTTATTTTTTAAAATGGCTACTAAATAAGCATATTCCAAACCCTAAATATCATTTATTTCTGTCGGCCTGTACTATCGACAGGTGCATGTTTTCTAAATTCCGCAAAATACGAAATTTTTTAAAAATCGTTAGTTAGACATTTAAAAACTACCATATCTATGCGTTACAAAATTTTCTTAGAGTTTGATCGTGATATCCAAAAATGTCATAATATGCAGGGTGTTTCATTAAAAAATAGTATATTTGATAAACCTAATCTAGGACACCCTCTACAATTCCAAATTATTTTAAGTGGTAGACCCAATGCCTCCCTAGAATCTTGTTTCCGAATAATATTTAAAAGGTATTTTATATGTCACCCTGTATAGCAAAATCTGAAAAGGTGGAAATCGGGTAACCCAGGCTACTCTTAAAAGTTAAATGTTTTGATATTTCTGCCTTCGTAAAATTTAGGAGCTACGATATTGCTGTCCTAGTTTTATTTCGGCGAGATACAATATAGTATTTTCAGCAAGTAAACTTGCAACAAATCCAACTTTTAATAAGCAGATCATACATATCTGTCATGCTCCATCAAATTTAAAGTCAGAAAGTATATGAGTTCACAAATTTGACAGATACGACGCCATTTTGAGATTTTGTAAATAGCAACCCTCATCAATAACCACATAAGTGAATTGCATTTTGCGATCTGATTTCAAAAACGTTGCTGATATTTATTTTCAGCCGTTTCGGAAATACCGGGGTTCTTAAATTGCCTTCATCGATATTGTCTTTTAAGTGCCTTAACCCGTTAATAAATAATTCTTAAGCTGAAAAGTCCAATTTTTACACGGTAACCACGGAACATAATTCCCGGGGCCGAGCTATTTACGTTATAATTAAATACGACAGATGTCAAAAATGACATATACGACGCCATTTTGATTTCTTTTATGGAACCTTCCTCAATAATCACACGAGTAAATTGCATTTCGCGATCCGATTTTACAAACATGTTGTTGTTGATGTTTATTTTCAGCCGTTCTGGAAATACGGGGTTTCTTAAATTGAGAATTGCGATTAAAAATTGGGTAAATGCTAAAAGGTTGAGAAACGCTGGGTTAAAAGTAACTAGATAACGGAAGAATACTTAAATTTGTATGTAAATTTATACGCTGACCAACCACAGAGAAAGGTGGTATATTCTATTTGCAAATTTCTGAAACCCAATGATTTTTTAATTTTATTTAAATTATTTTTATTATTTTCAATTCGCTCATTTTTGCACGACAATAAAACAATGCAAATGACAATGAAAAGGTTTTTTCTGTGACTTTCTTAACTTTAACTTGTTAAAAAATTCTTACTTTTCATTTAATTCAACCAGACATGCAATAGTAAATCCCGATGATGCTAGTGGCACCAAACTCCTTTTTTCTACTTTATCTACATTACCCAATAGTTATAGGCCGGAAAAACTAGAGTGTAAAAAATATGATAAATTATATTTCATGGCAGTCTTTTCCAAATACTTGAACACTCTGTAGTACCTTCTCTGCGTGTTACGTAGTCACGTACTCCACAATTTTTAATTGATGAATCAGCTATATTTTTTGTTGCCGTGGTCCCCCTATAGAACCTCGCAGCGGTGACATTCAGAACACTTCTTTGTGTGAAGCGTGAAACACGTGAAAAGTTCAGTGACTTGTGTGTAAACATGCCAAAGCGAAAGCGAGAAAAAGACATTAAACGTCAGAACCTGACAAGAAAAATTAAAGAATTGGAAATTCAAAAAAAGGCACTGCGATCTTCATCATCGGATTCTTATTCATCGGTATCATCCGAAGATTCAGGTGAGTTTTATGAATATTCCGTAGTGAGATAGGAAATTATATTAACAAAATACGATTCTGTTTGAAAATGTTAGCATTGTAATTGTTAATTATCATTAATTAAGCAGTATTTAGTATAGGTCTTAGTCACCATATTATACAGGAGGTATAAGTTTTAACCCTCTCATATCCTTTAGCATAAAACATTAGGAAACAGCTGCTGTGGTATAAGTTTCAACCAGTTAAGGCACTACCCACCTGATTTGCCGTGGTATAAGTTTTAACCACATTAAGGCACTATACAGGCACTGCCGTGGTATAAGTTTCAACCACGTTAAGGCACTATACAGCTGATTTGCCGTGGTATAAGTTTTAACCACATTAAGGCACTCCATACAGGCAATGCTGTGGTATAAGTTTTAACCACATTAAGTGTAAGAAAACGGCAAAAATATTAAAATCGCCCAAGAATAGCAAAAATCGTACCGTCTCGTTTTCTTAAGACTCTCTTTCCGTCGTTTTAATTTTAAGACAAACTGTAACTCAAGTGGAAATAACATAAACATAAAAACAATCTTAATGAGGGCGCCTATGAAAGAGACCCGTTGACGGTATCGAATGTCGTTGCGTCGTTTCTTACATAAAGCAATTTGGAAAATGAATACAAGGTGGTATAAGTTTAAACCACAGTTACTTAGTCACAATATTTCTTTTTAGTTTTGTATACGAATCACACCAAATCTTGTTTTTTTTCTTTTTAGTTCACTCAACCGGAACAAAATATAAAAGAATAAGAAGGCTGGTATCTTCAAGTGACAGTGACTCGTCAGAATGTGAACAAATTTTACCCGACGTTCACATGCAAAAAAATGTTGACCCTTTTGTTGCGTCTCAAGTAAATCTGGACCAACAAACTTTACAATTACTTGGGGAAGATCCATCCATTGCAGCACAATCACAAGCCAATGAAATACATGCCTCAATAGCACAAAGATGGAATCACTATATCAAAAATGGTGAAGAAGTAGAGAAACGTGACGAAATCGACAAAAAATATACTATCCCTAAAAATTGCCATTTCCAAGCGCCGCAAATGAACCCAGAAATTGCAAGTTTTTTGTCGGAACTGGACCAAAGAAAGGACAAATATTTACAAAAATCAATCCAGGCTTGGAATGACCTTAAGTATCCTGGCAAAAATGGCAGACAACTTTGTCCAGGAAATACCAAATTGTTCCAAAGAAGAAATACTTCCACTACTTATGGATGCGGGACGAATAACAGCAGATACTGTCAATATGATATCCACACACAGGAAATTATCTACCCATTGGTGTCCCCCACTGTCAAAAAAATTATTTCCAGCAGTAAACCAGATACTCTGCTGTGTGGGGACAAGTTAATGGATGATTTAAAAAAAGTCCAAAACACAGAAAAGACTGCAAGTGAGCTTAAAGCCCAGAGAAAAGGACCATTCACAAAAAAGGCCTTTATAAAAAAGAACCCAAACCATTCCCTACGACCAGTACCAATGTCCACACCAACTTTAAACTACCGACGCCCCTACCCATCCAAAATTCATCAAGAAAATCGCCCTGCAATCAACAAAGGGGGGGAGGGGACACGGAACAAACACTCCCCAGAACTATCGCAGGACCTATCGGAGGTAGAGCAGAACGAGGTAAAACATTACAGTGGTCGCCTAAAATATTTTTCTAAAAATTGGACACTTATTACAAAAAATACCACTATGCTCAAGTGGATAAAAGGGTACAAAATTAAATTTAAACATCATTCACACCCGCTGCAGCGAAGGAAACTACCAAATTCCCACAGTAAAAATAATTCCATACTACTAAAAAGCGCTATTTCTAGTTTACTTACTAAGGGCGCAATCTCTGAATGTACTGCTATTAAAGACCAGTTTTTGTCGTCATATTTTTTGCGTCAAAAACCAAATGGCGGCACCAGCTTTATCCTGAACCTTAAAATCTTAAATGAAAATATAGACCCACCTCATTTTAAACTTGAAAATTATAAAACTGTAAATAACCTTATCTCAAAAAATGCCTACTTGGCAACAATTGACCTTCGAGATGCTTATTATATGATCCTAATTCACAAAGATAGCAGAAAATTTTTACGGTTTCAGTTTAAAGCCAAAATTTACGAATATACAGTACTACCATTTGGTCTTTGTACAGGGCCCTATATCTTTACAAAACTATTTAAACCAATAATAACCTATCTTAGAACCAAGGGAATTGTTTGCGTAATTTATTTGGATGATATTTTGATTTTAGGTAAAAGTAAAAAACAATGCAGCCAAAACATTAACTGTACATTAAAACTTCTTCAATCTCTCGGGTTCCTAATAAACTTTGAGAAAAGTCAGTTAAATCCCAGTAGAACGTGCACCTTTTTAGGGTTCTGCTATAATACAGAAAAAATGACGCTCTTCTTACCCTTTAAGAAAAAACAGGACATAATCTCCAAACTTCAAGCATTAAAAAATTCAAAATCAGCAAAAATTAGACAAATAGCTAAAATAACCGGGATATTAGTAGCCGCTTGCCCGGCAGTATCTTACGGCTGGGGACATGTAAAAAGACTCGAAAGATTGAAGTATCTATCCTTAAATCAAAATGCCAATAATTATAATTCAAAAATCTTAATTCCGTCATCCCTTAAAGTAGATATAGATTGGTGGCTGAGAAACTTACCTAACAGTAAAAATTATATTAAAACTCCTGATTTTAATATAGAAATACATAGTGATGCATCTACAACAGGCTGGGGAGCTATTTGTGGGGGCCAAGTTGCCCGTGGGTTCTGGGAACACAATGAAACTAAATTGCATATCAATCATTTAGAACTGCTTGCAGCATTTTATGGCCTAAAATCATTTACCAAAAACATCTCGGCTTGTCATATTCTCTTGCGCATAGACAACACAACTGCCATATCTTATATTAATAAAATGGGGGGAATAAAATTTAAAAATCTTAATCTCCTCACTGAAAATATTTGGCAATACTGCGAAGCAAAAAACATATTCATTCATGCATCATACATTACCTCGGCTGACAATTACAAAGCCGACAAGGAATCAAGAGTCCTAAAGATTAACACGGGATATAGTCTCAATCAAACCGTCTCTAAATCTCTAATGGAACAACTAGGGACACCAACCATAGATCTGTTTGCTAGTCACTTAAATGCAAAGTGCAAAGACTATATTTCGTGGTTTCAAGACCCTTATTCTCTAGGAACCGATGCCTTTACATTTAACTGGGGACCCCCTATGTTTTTCTATGCTTTCCCACCTTTTTCTCTCATAAGTAAAATTTTAAGTAAAATAATTACAGACAAGGCCGAGGGAATCTTAATAGTACCAAACTGGCGCAGCCAACCCTGGTACCCTCTATTTAGTCATCTACTCGTAGCTGATCCTATCTTTATTCCGGCCTCAAAAAATATATTGTTGTCACCTTTCAGGACCAACCATCCCTTGTGGGAAAATCTTTCACTAATAGCAGGGAGATTATCAGGGCAGCCTTCCTAGAAAAAGGCATACCGGAAGAAGCTGTGACAATTACGATGGCTTCACTCAGCGAAAAAACGGTCAAACAATACTCAGGAACGATTTGGAAATGGTATAAGTATTGCAAACTAAGACAAATTGAAATATTCAAACCCAACATAACTAATGTGATATCCTTTTTAAATAGTACGTTCAATAAAAACGTTACTTATAATACAATTGAGGGGGTTAGAAGTAAAAGGGTTCAATTGCACATTTTATAAAAAACGAGTTAAGGACATATTCCTATAGTTAAAAGCTATTTTTATTTGGTAGTATAAAGATTCAAGTGCATTTCGTCAATTTACTGACATCTGTTAGCTGGTAGCAAAACGTAATCAAAAATTCTTTCTCCACGTGTGGAAGTAAACGGATTCAGGAGCACTTGAACCGTTTTACCGCCAACCTAACCTAAACAGATACTGCTTTTGTGTGGTGACACTTGTACAGTGATTATTGTGGTGTCTTTAAAGTTATTATTAGTTTATGGCAATATTGTTTTCTTTTGCTTAACTTTTCAATGAATAGTGATCGAGAAAGTGACGGTAAGTAACCTAAACCTAAATACTGATAAAAAATACTAAAATACGTTATTAAAAATTTAATGCAAAAAAAAAAGCTAGTTACCAATATAGTCACAGCCAAAAAACTGAGATGGTCGGTCCCGTATATGACGTTAATTTACATTATTTTTCTTTTTTGCAGAAATATCAGATCGGTATCAAACTAACGAGGACTCGGATTATGTTCCCGAAGGAAACAACCCAAATCAACTCCTTACCCCACATGATAGCCATGCAGATGGACCAGATAGCAAGTCAAGTGAAAATTAATTTTTACATGTTACTCCAAAACTGCGCGTTGAAGGTAAGGAGTATGTAGGCCGTAAAAATAAACCCCAAAAAGGTAGAGAATTAAAAGTATATAATCATAACTGCCGCTTTCATTGCAATTAAAATATTAATTAGAAAGAACGACGCCAGTTGTTTAAGAAATTTTATGAAATACAAACTTACTACCTACAAACTGCGTTTTTGTCTTCCTGCATTAAGAAGGTTCAACTAAAAAGACGCAACACAGACGCAGCTAAAGAAAAACATTATAGCACAGTAATAACTTTGTTGGGGAAGCGTGTATGCAAAAGTTTTTTTTTGCACACTTTTGACATAAGTGTGCGCCGATTTCAAGTGGTTTGTTCAAAAACAACGGATTTGGGAATTGTTAAATCTAATAAACGGGGAACGAAAGAACCCCCAAACAAAATGGAGTCATCCAAAAAGAAGACTGTACTTACCCATATTAGGATGTTTCCTAAATATGCCAGTCATTATTCGAGAAAAGATAATCCAAATGCAAGATATTTATCAGGTGATTTATCTATATATAAGTGAGATGTACAAAATATACCAAGAGTTTTGTAATGAGCGACACGAGGAGCCTGTGAAAGAATGATATTACAGGTTTGTCTTCAACACAGAGTTCAACTTAAAATTTCACAAGCCCTACAGCGATACGTGTAGCCGTTGTGATAATTTTCATAACATAATAAAACATTCCAAAAACGAAGTACTTGTGAACAATAACAAGCGTGATTTAGAGCCACATCAGAGAAAAGCCAAGAAAGCGAAAGACGCTAAGAAATCTGATACAAAAGCAAATAAAAATTCCGAAGATACTGTTGTTACTTATTTCGATTTACAGCAAACGTTGCCAACACCACACTTAAGTACTTCTGAAGAATTTTACCTTCGGCAGTTGTGGTCATACAATTTTTGTGTGTATAACTTATTATCGGGAGAAAGCTACATGTTTGTTTGAGATGAAACTATCGCCTCCAGAGGCTCACAGGAAATAGGTTCATGTCTAGTACAGTTCATTAAAAATCTGCCACCCAACATTACAAAAATTATTGCCTACAGTGATTCCTGCGGGGGTAAAAATAAAACAAAAACATCTGCGACATTCACCATAAGTTCCTTGAACCTGGCTATACATATATGGAGTGCGATAGGAGTTTTGGTTTAATTGAGAAAAAAAGCGCTTGTTTCTCCAGGTATTTATCCCCGCACACTGGCAGGAGGTAATAAAAAACTCCTCTACAATATTCCATGTTTATAATATGGCCAAGGAAGGTTTTTATTCTTTTTCGACCCTCAATCAAATAATGAATGAACCTAGAAAGTCCACCGATGGTTAAGTTCTGAAATGGAGAAGTATTTCTTGGTTTGCATACTTTAGATCTGAAAAACTTGTATTTAAGTACAAACATATATTAGACAACGACTACTTTTTTTTGACGTGTTTAATGGAAGTGTCAAAAGTTGGCCGCCGTCCGTCATTCCAGCTGTCATCCTTAAAACCTTTTAATGTGACTACATTAAAAATTAAAACGGTTAAGTATAGAAATCTTATAAGCCTATTAGACTACATTCCCCCTCTGTATCATTCGTTCTACAGAAATTTAAAGCACGATGCCTCGTCTACAACTTCAAGTAGTAATGCTACACAACAGGTTAGTTCAGGTTACTGCGAACGACGAAGTTGAAAAAGAGAGTATGGTACTGGAATCGGACTATGAATAACATAAGTACCTAGGTTAAGCCATATGTTTTATTAATAAAGTTGGTTTAATGAATATAAAAGGTGTTTTTTTTCTGTAACCTATAAATAAATGCACTTAAACCATTTTACAAGAAAAAAAAATTAAGTGTTAATTTGGGTTCAAGTAGATTTTTGCAAAATAAACAATATCTAAAAAAAGTTTACAAAATATCGATTTACCAATATTATTTCAGAAATATAAATTAACTGATTCACTAAAGATATTTTTTATATATATTAACTGGAATTTTGAAACACTAATAAACTTTAAAGCTAATTATCTCAGAACAATGAAAAATGCACATGAACCCTTTTACTTCTTACCCCCTCAATTAATTCTCAAAGGGCCGCTCTTCATCTTATTATTCACAAAAAATATGACCAAGAAGAACTAGTTAAACGATACTTAAAGGGCATTTTCAAATTAAGGCCAAATTTTCCAAAATACCGGACAACTTGGGATCCTTCAATTGTTCTTTCATACTTAGAAGCTTTTTATCCTTTTGAAAATCTGACCTTAGAAAATCTTACTAAAAAACTATTGGGTCTTTTAGCGTTAACAACGGCACAAAGAATCCAAACAATATCCAAAATAAAAATAAATGAAATAATTAAAAATTTCTTGGGTATACAAATTCAAATCACAGATATAATCAAAACATCCCATCCTAAAAGAAGTCAACCCATATTAAATTTGAACTATTTTGAAGAAAATAAAAAACTATGTGTAGCATCGGTATTGATTGAATACCTTATGCGCACCGAGAATCTCAGAGGACCCCAAAACAAATTTCTATTCCTGACAATTAAGCCACCGCATAAAACGGCCACTACCCAAACATTAAACCGCTGGCTTAAATCAGTTCTCCAAAAAAGCGGCATAAATACCTCTATTTTCAAAAGCCATTCAGCGAGACACGCTTCGACATCTGCAGCAAGCAGAGCAGGTGTCAGCGTCGATCGCATTTTAAAAACTGCGGGGTGGACCGAAAAATCTCTTTGTTTTGCAAAATTTTATTGTAGGCCACTTCAAACTGCTTCAAACCAATTTGCAAACGCTATACTTCAGAAACCTAAGTATCAAATATTATAAACTAAGGATTAAATATTGTCGTTAAATTTTATGTTAAAATACGAATACAATCTAAGTTAGAAGTAAAATATTGTTTACTATTAACCAATTTAACTTTTGTTATTATTTCTTAATATACATTTTACAATAAGTTATATTAATTGAGTTAGGCTCGTTATTTTCCTTATAATTATATAAATGTATCCAAAAAATAAAAATGTACTAATTCCGATCGCTTTGTTTTTTGGTCAAACATCTACAGAGTGTTCAAGTATTTGGAAAAGACTGCCATGAAATATAATAAATGGAACAAACGACTTACCTGTAAGGAAGTTCGTTCCATATTATATGAATAAAGTCTTTTCCAAATACTTCGTTCCCACCCCCCACCAATCACGGACAGACCCCTCAAAGCGATCATTAAGGGCACACAAATTTCGTGTTCTGAATGTCACCGCTGCGAGGTTCTATAGGGGGACCACGGCAACAAAAAATATAGCTGATTCATCAGTTAAAAATTGTGGAGTACGTGACTACGTAACACGCAGAGAAGGTACTACAGAGTGTTCAAGTATTTGGAAAAGACTTTATTCATATAATATGGAACGAACTTCCTTACAGGTAAGTCGTTTGTTCCATTTATTAAATATTAAAATATCTTGTCATTTTAGGTAACGGTAGTTTGTTGGAAATGGTTAAAATAAAACCTTTTGTTTAAAATCAATCACTATAATAATAATTATTATTCACCTTACCTGTTAGAGCTTAATAATAGAAATTTAATAAAATTAATTAAAAAAAAACATGTCGTGTTTCTAATTGTTTAAATGAACTATACAGAGTGGCAAGAAAGTCGCTAATGTAATGCCTGTAACTTTTGAATTACGTCGTATACGAAAAAGTGACTTTTATAAAAGTTGTTCAGTAAATTATTCTCCACATTTCTGTCTGGATGAATTTTTTCTGTCATTTCTGGTTTGGTTGCCATAGAGACTAACTTACTTTTTTTACATGGAACACCCTGCACATGATTGCGTATTTGGATTCTACTGGGAAAACTCTGAAGTTTTTGTATTCCAAATTTTTACCTATCTGCTAGCGTTTCCGAGATAATGACAGATCAAAAATGAAAAACTTCCTAACTATAATTATTCCTACCTAATACCCACCAGTTGAGTCAAGGTGTTTTCATGACAGAGACCTAAGAGGTGTCAAATTTGAGTTCCTGTTTAATTTTCTGTTAACTGATTTCTAATTTGTTATATACTCTATGGTTCACCTGAATAAGAAACAACGAGTTAAAATTTTAATAATGAGCGGTTACGGAAATATGAAGAGATCGCAAGATCATGTTTGTCAACTTTTCAATGAATTATATCCAAATAGGCCTCCAATAAATCAGTCAACGGTGTGTCGAGTGGTAAAGAAATTTCGAGAAACAGGCAGTGTTAGGGAAGCCGCTAGATCAGGTCGACCTGAAAAAGCATACTTGGGAGACAAAGATTTGGATATCATACTTTCAATACATGAAAATCCAACACAATCATCCAGGCCAATGGCAATGGATTTTAATGTGTCTCATTAGTCAGTGAAAAATTTGTTTACGCAGGAGAAGTTGCATCCCTACAAGATAAAGTTGGTGCACGAGTTCACGAGTTATACGAGGACGATTTTGATAGAAGTGCTGACTTTTGTGAGCTGATGATGGAAATACGCAATAACAATAATAACTTCGCAACAAATGCCATTTTCTCGGATGAAGCTACTTTCCATTTAAAAGGCATTGTTAATAGACACAATTATCGTTATTGGTCTGCTGAGAATACTCACTTGTTCCAGGAAGGTCATATTCAGAGGCCCGAAAAAGTTAATGTTTGGGCGAGCATAGTTGGTAGACATATTGTTGGACCTTTTTTTATAGATGGTAATTTGAATGGCAAAAAATATCTGGACCTCCTTAGGATTTACATAATTCCTTTTTGCAGAATGGTTTTACCGGGTGTAAATAATGACATAATCGAACAGGTATGGTTGGATAGGCAGAAGAGGTGCTATTGACTGGTCAGCGCGATTCCTGGAGTTAACCCCGCTCGACTTCTTTTTGTGGGGACACTTAAAGAACAAGGTCTACCTTAACCGTCCAATGACTTAGAATTTTTAAAAGTCAGAATTAGTGCTGAAATTCGGGACATTCCAGAGGACTTCCTTTTAAACGTTGTAGACGGGTCACGGATTGACTGGCGCTCTGCTTAGCAAAAAATGGTGGCCAATGGCCATATTAAACACCTGATCCACTGAAAAGGTTTGACTTGTTTATTATTGCGATGTTAAGTTGTTCAATTTTCTATGCTATTTATTTTGTTATTATAAAGTTTGTTACAATTTTAAATAAATAAAAATTTGAAATATAAAAAATTCAGTTTTCCCAGTAGAATCCAAATATGCAATCATATGTAGGGTGTTCCATTTAAAAAAAGTAACTTGGTCTCTATGGCAACCAAACCAGAAATGACAGACAAAAATTCATGCAGTTAGAAATGTGGTGAATAATTTACTGAACAACTTTCATAAAGGTCACTTTCTCGTATACGAGGTAATTCAAAAGTTACAGGCATTATGCGCGACTTCTTTGCCACTCTGTATAAAACTATATCATATTATACTTCAAATAACCAAAATAACATTTTCATTGAGACAAAAATAACCAGAAAGAGTTTTCAGCTTAAAAGATATATTATTTATTAAAGGGATGAGGCACTTAAAAGACAAAATCGATAAGGGCAATTTAAGAACCCCCGTGTTTCCAAAACGGCTGAAAATAAATATCAACAACTACATATTGAGCAGGGTTTTATTAAAAAAAAATTAAAATCGCATAATATCTGTCATTTTTAGACATCTGTCATATTTGATTATAGTGCATATAGCTCGGCCATGGGAAATTATATATTATTACCGTGTAAAAAATTGGGGCTTTCAGCTTAAAAGGTCTATTTAATTAAAGGGATAAGACACTTAAAAGACAAAATCGATGAAGGCAATTTAGGAACCCCCGTATTTCCGAAACGGCTGAAGATAAATATCATCAACTATATGTTTTTGACATCAGATCGCAAAATGTAATTTACTCGTGTGGTTATTAATGATGGTTGCCATTTAAAAAAAAAAATTCAAAATAGCATTGTATCTGTCGAATTTGTGAACCTATACATTTTTTGACTTTAAATTTGACTTCCTGGCGGAAAATTACGCAGAGCGCTTTCGGCCTTAGGCCATCTTCAGTGCTTCTTTGTCAGGAAACAGGAAACTTCATTGACAAATTTACTTTTCTTGAGTGGGCCATCAACAGCACAATGTAAAAAAACAATTAACATGTAAATTTGTAAAAAGACGAACAATTGGGATGAACCACTTTTAAATTTTGTTAATTAACCATCGTTTTTATTTTCCTTTTTCATAATTAAATTTTAACTACACGTGGAACGTGTTCATCAGTCGAAATTTGATGGTTATTTAGTTAACAAAATTTAAAAGTGGTTCGTCCCAATTGTTCGTCTTTTTACAAATTTACATGTTAATTGTTTTTTTACATAATAAGTTTTCAAAAAAGTGTACACAGCCCTACCTCATCACTTAAAAGATTGTTCTCCACTTATCCGATTTAATTTATAGCTTATCCGAAGTTAATCCAGACAAAATAAAAATTAACCAACCGTACTAAAACCAGAATTCAAAAATACCGTTCCTATTAATTTTGGATAACCTTCTTGACAAATTATATCGTAAGTACTATTGCTAAAATGTTAGAGGTCGAATAGAAAGAATTCTTATCGATTCCCTAAAAACGTCAATCAAGCTTTGGTGGTTTCGTAATAGATTGGACAAGGCAAAAGGCCAGAATTCAATTTATATTCCGACTTTCTCCGCTTTAAAATGACCAGTCACTTGAACAAACAGTAAGCTTAGTACATAACTCAACGAGTCGATGCCAAAAAAGTACAACAAATATTATAAATTAAACTAAGTCTTGTCCTAACTTACCTGTAAAGAAATATCGGTACCTGTATTATTCGTTTTTAACATGGGGGAAAGTCATTATTACATGAACAAGAAATCGTGGAGAGAATATTTGCCTGCCTTCCACTAGAGAGTGGTTTCCTATTAAGTTCAATAATTCAAAACGTGCGTTGCCTTAATTCTTACAGAAAATTATATTAATATAACTTCAAATGCCATGAGAATTATGGTCTCAAATTGAACAATCGGCAATATTCCTTATTTCTTTTAAGGCAAATACACATTTTTTTTTAATATTCAGCGTTATTAAGTGATTTTAAATCATTAGTAAAAATTCGAAAGTCTACAGTAACTATTGGTTTAAAGATTTAAGTAAACAGAACACAAAAATTTGAAAATATGTGCGAAAAATGCAACAAATTATGAAAACATGTATGAACAAATGGGGTTACATTTAGAAATTTTAAAATATTTAGTTGCCTCTTTCGAGGTGCTTTTAATTAAAACATTATTGTGTATCGTAAGGTATGCATAACGTTAAGCTACAACCCTTGTATCAAAATAACTCCCAATTGCTCAACACAAATATTCTTAATCTAGTTTTGTGATAAAAATTGCACCCGTAGGAACAGTGAATTTTATGACATAAAAAAAATATTTATCATCAAAGTTGCAAAATACTTCCTATACTCGTGATTACAAATTTTTGGATCACCTTGAATGTTTATATATTATTTTCGTTTAATCAATAGTTCTATCTTTATTGAATAAAATTTCTAAATTATAATGAATGATGTTAAAGATGCTATGGCAAGACCCTATATAAAAACCGTTTAATGTTCTAAAGTTTATAAAATCTGACTAAGGATCGGTTGTAGGGTGAACAATTAATTAAGTAAAATCTTTTTTGATAAAAGTGCCCAAGAGAAAATGTTGGAAATCATTTTCAAGTTTGAGAAAAGTTCGCAAGGGGGCGTTATAGTCATGACTACTGAAAATATTAAGATTCTCTTCGGGTTTTGAGTAACTAAGAGGTATCGAAAATATCTTTGTTTTAGTCCTACATATTTTGTAATAATTTGCGTTATACACAAACTTTCCTATGTAATGAAATAAAGTAGTAGGGGGAATTCAAATGTATTTTTACATAAATTACGGTTACTCCCATTTCGCATAACCGATTTTAACAAACTTGGTCTCATTAGGGAAAACAATATTTTATCTACAAATTGTGCTTCTGTTATTATATCCTTGAATTTTTCCTTCGCCGTTAAATGGTGTTAACTGAAATATAAGCAAATGTTAGGCTTTTTCGCAACAAAGTTTAATGAAATGATAGGTCTGTTTTAACAAGATCAAATAGAGAATTAAATTCTTAACATTTTCGTAGCAGCCGTATATTCATATCTTTTTTAGAACCGGAGTTATCGACCAAAATAAACTACATATAACGCAATCTTCCATCTTTAGGGCGTTTTCTAGCAACCTGTATTTCAAAAATAGTTTTAAAATATGCATCTCTTCGAATCTTACAACATTTATATGCAACATGTCTTCGTTTTTCTATTAAAACACAGATATTGAACTTCCTCGCACTAATTGGCCACGCGAGTATTATTTCCAAAATATACCACTTAAATTAAGATTAGACTATGAAAAAATAAAACAAATGAATTGTGTTAAAATGGCTCACTGTCAAAATAACAATTAGGTCAGATTTCACCGAGGTCATTGTTTTCTTTCTTGTATTCAGGAAAAGTGTTTTTTATTAAGATGCGTTATACAAATGACAAGGCATTCGATATGGTGGGCGTTTACTTGAAATGCATGCGAAATGCGATAGTCGCTTTCAGCGTTTACGCCATACAATTCTCTGGACACTCGCGTTATGCGAGCGAGGTTTTTCGTAGGCTTGCGAAAAGGCTCAGGACCATCGGAACTTTTTATCTTCCTCTGCATAGAAGGCAACTCAGGGACCGAATGGAAGGAAACATTATAAATGTCGTGGCATATATTGCATTTAATCCACATGTGGTTACCAGAGCATAGCTAGAGAGTTGGGAATTTACCAGACTAACGCTCGTAAATATATTATAAGATCACAAGTAAATTTTGGAAATTCTCATTTTTTTTAATCATATTTTATATGAATTCTGTGAGATTTGCTTCCTCTGTTACTATTTGCCGCTTTATCTAAAATCGTTCTACATAAAATGTTGTTGGCGTCCTAATATTTTATGATAGTAAGTTACTCGAAAAAAAAAAACTGTTGCAGTTTTGGGGGATAAATCTGATATTGCCCAATTCTGTGTAATATTCGAGATATTGTCAGAAATATACAACAATATATGTCTGAGAGTAATGAAGCTAAAAATCAGAAACAAAGGGGTTAGTCTAAGCAATGCTACTACACAACGTCAATTGTGCGAGTTGTTTTCACAATTGCCAAATTATTTTTTAGGATGCATCCTTATCATACCGTTCTCCACCAGGCCTTAATAGCTGAAGATTTTGATCGCCGATTAGATCATTGTCGATAGCTGTCAAATATAGTCGCGGAAACCCCAGAAACATTTTGTCATATTCTATGGACAGATGAGGGAACATTTAAAAGTAATGGTAGTATGAACTTACACAATGTGAACTATTGGTCCAGGACAAATCTACGTTGAATGCAGGAAGTGCAGCATGAAGGTCGCTGGTCGGTAAACGTGTGGTACGGCATTCTGGGAAGTAAAAATAATTATTGGACCCATTTTCTTTAACCAAACTCTCACTGGACAGGTTTATTGAAATTTTTTAGTAAATGTTGTTTTCGACGTTCGCCGTGGCATATTCTTTCAGCACGATGAGTGCCCGATGCATTTTGCTGTAAACATCCGCGAGTTCTTAGATCGGGAATATTCTGGCAGGTGGATTGGGCGGAAAAGTTTATTTCTCTGGCCAGCTATATCACCAGACCTCACCGTCGTAGATTATTATTGGTGACGGAGGGTTCCAAAACGGCCTGCAAACAGAGAAAATATGAGGGAGAGAATTACAGCGACAGAAACATATCAGTTGCGGAAATTGAAACTGCTGTTTTATCCACTCGGGATAGGTTGCCTGCTTGCATTAACAATGATGGACGTTATTTTGAACAGTTGGGCGATCATTAATATATTTTCTACAAAATCTTTAGTGTGCAATTTTAAATTAATAAATCGTAGTATATTATAAAAAGTAAAAATATATGTAGGAGTTTAAAAAATACTTTTGTAGCTGTCTGTTCATTTATAATTATTAATGTGTGCTAAACGTATGCAATAATAAAAACGCCGTTTAAACGGAAAAATACGTTATATGTAGTTTATTTTGGTAGGGTATTTACGGAAATGTTAAGAATTTAATTCCCTATTAGAGCTTCTCAAAACAGACATAAAACTTTGTTGCGAAAAACCCTAATATTCGCCTTTTTAGTTAACGCCATCCAGCGGCGAAGACAAAATTCAAGGATAAAATAGCAAAAGCAGAATTTGTAAATAAAATATTGCTCCCTTAAATGAGACCAAGTTTGTTGAAATCGGTCATGCCAAATAAGAGTAATCGTAATTTATGTAAAAAAATATTTGAAATCCTCCCACTACTTCACTAAATGGGAAAATTTGTGCATATCAAAAATTATAACGAAATATGTAAGGAATAAAACAAAGATGTTTTCGGTACCTCCTAGTTAGTCAAAACACGAATAAAATTTTAATATTTTCAGTGGTCTTGACTATGACGCCCCCTTGAGGACTTTTTGTAAACTCGAAAATAATATCCAGCGTTTTCTCTTCGACACTTTTATTAAAAAAGTTGTTACCTGAAAGCTTTTGACTGCCAGTTTCTGAGATAGAGCCGGACACCATTCTTAGTTGATCACTCGATAAAAACACAGTTCACACAGGGCAACTAGGTTCAAAAATGAAATACGTTGTACATTTGATATTTAACGTGAGCACTACAAGGCCAACCTTAAATTAAAAATATTATAGGGGAAGAGAAAGTCTAAAAGTCTCTCTCCTCAGTTAAAAATTGATAATTTAAAATTATTTACTTAAGTATATATGTTTCGAATGCAGAAGCGTTTATCTTTAGGGTACATATAATAAAAATTAGGTGGCTCTTGGTATTAGCAAAAGAAAAAATGGCTTAGGTGACAAGGAACCTTAATATGGCTTTGGGAAAAGTGAAATGTTTAATTAATTGAAGGAAAACCTTTATTTAAATTATCGATGTTTGTATATCGAGAAGATATATATAATTATTCGACAGAATTGATCATAAACAATCGAGTTAGGAGAATTAAAAAAATATTTGCGGGATAAAATTTAGTCGAGTAAGAGGTCTAACCCTTAACTAGCGTTGTGGGGTCTAACGAACCCACAAGAATTTGTACATCTACATAAAAAGAATATGCAACAAGATTCAACCTCGTCGCGCCATCTACCTTCGAGTTACGGGACTAGTAACTAAATAATAGCCGCGCGCTTGGGAGACTTTAGTATATGTATATGGTGGACCACCGGTCAATAGTGTTTTTTTTTTCGATGGCGAGTTCTTCCAAGAAAGTTGTTTATGGCGACCCTGGTGATGAGGAAACCTTAAGTCTGTGGCATAATGATGCGGACAGTAGACTTAGTGATTATAACGATCATAGAGATGGTGACTTTGAGCCAGAGAGTGAACAGAATGCTGGAATAGATCTTCAGGAAGGTAGAGGGCAGATAAATGAAGAAAAAAATATCATGTTTTTTTTTATGGAAAAAATAGATTTAAATGGTCGGCGATTCCACCTACCAATAATATGGCTATAAGAACAAAAAAACATAATATAATAAAATTTATGCCAGGGCTAGAAGGCCCATCAAAATGTGGAGATACTGCTGATCCTCTGCAAATATGGTGCCTACTTTTTACAGAGGAGATGTAAAATGAAATCATCTTACGAACAAATGAAAAATTTTTGGAACTTTAACTAAATATAAGAATGTCGATAGAACCGAATTCAGAGAGCTGACAAAAGAAGAATTTCGAGCATTCCTGGGGATTTTGTACTCTATCGCAGTATTTAAATCGAAAGACGAAGATTTAGAAGAAATGTTTGCAACCGACGCGACGGAACAGCTCTCTTTGTTTTTTGTAACGTGAAATGGATAAATTCCTTTAAATATTATTTGCAGCGACGCACCGGGTTATTTTTAGATTGAAGGCCGCTGGCTGAGGGCCGGGGGGGGGGGGGGGGGAAGCAATTGGGTCGAGCGGAGACGTTTTCGGGCTTTAACAGGGAGTAGTTAGTTCTTAATAAGGCAAACGAGAGATAGGATTATTGCGTGACGCGTGCCGCTAGAAAGACGTTTCTAGGCGGACCCATTTTTGTTAGACGTAACAAATATCTTTAATTCTTTTGGTTGGCGCCCGTTATTGACGTTGAAATAATAATTAGTACGGGTAAGAGGCGGCAACTTAATATCATAATACCTAGATGGTATGGTGATTATTCTTGATTGTAATATTGCATATTACAATATGACGTTTTGTTGCTAAGCCTGTGAAAATCAATGACGTTTTTGCTTGTATCATTTGTCACTAAAAAGGGTTTATATTCTTCTTGTATGCCTAAGGTTTGTAATCTCTAAATGTGTATTTTAGTTGTAGGTAATATCTATATAATAATAATCTTTTTTTTTATTTTAGATTTGACAATGCCCTGGACAAAGAAAAACGCAAAAACAACGATCGCACTGCAGCAATATCTTGGTTATTTGAAGCATTTCTTGAGAATTGTTATAAATGTTATTCTTTTGGGGAATTGGCATGATTGATTGAATTTCGGGGCAAATGTCGATTTAGAATATATATGCCCAATTAACCCCGGAAATATGGCTAAAAAGTGATGACCTTGACGGATTCGCGGACCAGCTCCTTTTATAATGGATATAAATATTGCGGTAAGGACAGTGATGGAATTTTCTTATCAAATCAAGAAAAAACACTATTGAAACCGACCCAGTGAGTATTACGTCTGGGCACACCCATTGTTAACTCTAACCGAAATATAACTGCCGATAATTGGTTTTTGTCAGTAGAGGTTATAATTGAACTAAAAAAAAAAGAAGACTTACGTATGTCGGAACACTATAGCGAAATAAACGAAAAATTCCTGTTAAGCCGGGATAGGCCAGTGGGAACATCTAGTTATGGATTTACCAATGACTATACCATCGTTTCGTATGTTAGAAAGCCTGGAAAATCAGTTACATTGATTTCCTTAATGCATTATTCTGACAGTCAAGACAGAGAAACCGGCAAACCTGTGATATGCCTATGATAATTTTTTTTACTGTATTAAACATTGCTGGCATTAATTCTCATATTTTATATGGTTGTTTTAAGGACAATCAAATTATGGAGAGAAATTTTTTTTACAAAGGCCTTGCATGGCAGCTAGCAGAACCCCACCTAACTCTAAGACTTAACAACTCGCAGTTATCAAGAGAGCTTCGCTTAACCATCTCAAGAGGTACCAAAAAACCTCTACCACTTGCTGAAACGATTGATCCAGACCAAAAACGAAAAAGGTGCGGTATCCGCGATCTAAGGAATGATAAAAAAAAACAGGATTGTCCTGCGAGAAATGTTTTAGACCAATGTGCGGGAACTGTACATCTTACATCTGTAAAGAATGTGCCTAATTTTTTTACAAAGTTTACTGCTTGCAGTTCTTGTTATCCAATTAAATTTTTTTAGATTCTTTTATACTTTTAGGTTAACTGGTACCTTAATTAAACTTAGAAATCGTCATTTTTCTTAAGTATTTATTTCACCGCTCTTTGTTTAATTTTTTAGTTTCTGGTAAAAAAATAATTGTTTTTTCGGAAAAACATTTTTAATTTGTGAAAATACATGTAACAAAGGTAAATACTAATTTATTACATTTGTGTTTCACATTAATTTATTACACAAAAAAAATACTTTTAATCATGGGGTCCAATAGACTCCACGACGCCGACAGCGCAAGAATATTTCACGACGCCAGTTAAGAGCTAATAGACCTTGTGGAACATCCTGCAACTTAAGTTATATTTTTAAGAACCCTTACTGAATGGGACAAAATAATTATTTTAAATTAAGAAAATTGTTCTAATTTAAAGAGAAAAGGAAACATAATATTTAGTCGTAGTGATCCGAGAGTATCAATTTCGGTTGGGGTACGGAGTTTTGCCAAGACTCAGTAGCCCTATTAGTTTGATTTAAACTTCATAATGTGGTAGAATGATTAGTCTTGAAAATTTTTCTCAATAAGTTCTGTGCTGGAGAAAATCAAAAACATTATGTTGGTAGCACTTGGCGTACGAGTATTTAACATCATTTTGTTAGAAGCGCGATATATAAATAACTTCAGATGCCAATACAAGAAATTGATGTTGAATTATAGATACATTGCACGGTAATGATAGCTTCTAAAATAATTCTGAAAAATAATATTAATAATTAAATATAAACATCTGGATATTTCAGCGAGTAAAATAATAATATATACTTCACTGTTCCGCAGGTGAAATTATTTCATCAGAGATTTAAATAACGACAAATCGGACTTCTTGTTTAGATAATCTGAAGATTTTCTCAAAATCCTTTGACATCATATTAAAAAATAATATTGTCCTGGTCTGTATGTCTGAGGCTGTGTTCTTACGTTTCATGAAATATCTACTACTTCAACAAAATCTTCATCATCAGATAAACGGGAATAACGACAAAAACTGTTAATTTGAGAAGCCAAAAGTTAAATAAATATGTAGGTAAATAGTAAAGATATACAAGGTGGCCACCAAGGTATGCATATGAATGCATATGAATTCTATGAGTAATTCTAAGCAAAAATAATTCTATTCATTTTTCCGGTTCATATTTTTTGCCAAACAATTGAAATGGTGAAAACTATCTATAATTCTTAAGAACCAATAAACCTCATATTTTGCATGAAGTGCCTTTGGATGTAAGAGGGCAAATCATATACCAGAACGACGGATAACTGTGAGAGAGTTTCTAAATAGTGAATTTCCTGAAAGATGGACAGGGCGAAATATACCGATATTATGACCAGCTAGATCTCCAGAGCTACCGTCGACTATCATTTCTTGGGACAAATAAGGGAACTGGTGTATAGTAAAAAAAAACGAGATCGGGACTATCTTATTCAAAAAATTAATGGGGCAGCAGAAATAACGAAGGCGGGAAATGAGGCTTCGCGTTACCACTACAGAGCCAGAGATGCAACGAAGATGCCGACGTTGTATTAAAAACGGTGGTTCTCATTTCGAACATAAAAAGTAATACTCATAAATATCAGCTTATAATTTTATTATTGGATTCTGTTATTAAATCGTCAAATGCAATTTTTTTCCAACAAAGTATAATTTTTGTTAAAATAATATCCTCTGCAACATTAAGCCTGCATCTGTTATCATTCATTCGAAAGGGCCAACACCAAGTAAGTTTTCAAAGGTATTTGCCAAAAATTCTATGAATATACTTTATTTTATTCGCCTATAAAGTCAAATTTGGATGTTACACTGATTCATTTTGTAAATTTTACTGAGCCACAGATTTTTTAGCACATTGTCATGTATATCCCATTACGGGTCCTATATCAATGAAATACGTATTCAACTATATGGGAAAAAATATACAATCACAAAACTTTTATCATAGCTTATATGAACCAATTCACCAAATTCGGTAAAGTTTGGAAAAACGATGATATCTAGATATGCGTATCATTTAGCATGGTTAAATATGTTCAAAATCATTTTTCCTACAACACCTCTCACATATACATCGGTGAACCAAATACCTTGTATATTTCCAAAAGTAAGTTTACATTTACAATTCCATTATTTCTAGGGTTAAGGTCAAGATCATTGGAAACATAAGAGAATATCCGCTAAAGTAATTTAAGACTTGTACGCGGATATCTTCTTTCTATTTTTATAATCCTTGGCAGCAAATAAAAACTAAAACTATTAGGTTTTAACCAGAGCCGTAAAGTTAAAACACATGAAGTTATAAAGTAAAGTATAATTTTAATAAAACAATAATACGATAAAAAGGAAAAAAAAACAGTAGTTCCTTTACCACCTTCAGGAAAAATGTGATGTTTCGTATTTTAGAATAATTATATACTTCGAAAGAACGGCAGTTTATTTCGTTATTTCCCTAAAACATTTACACTTTCATATCATATAGTTCTTCAAATTTCCCAAAAAAAAAAAATATGTTCCCGCTTTTAAGGCTTAAAAACCAAAAGTAACTACATATTGACAAAACTTCTCAATGGCCATTAGATTTTAGCTGAATCGGACTTTATCATGGTCCCCGCAAGATTTACAATACTTTTATCAAACCCAAAGATTTTTCCGTTTATTTAATGAAATAATTTCGGAAACACTACACAAAACAAATCACACGAAAAGAAAATGTAACACACTAACAATCATAAAACGTCAAAAGCAAAAAAGAAGCTTGGTATGAAATTGCTCCTCTATCCGTGCCTCGAGTGGTCGTTTAGGTTAAAATTTAACTTGCTGGATGCGAAAAGAATGCCACTTCAGCTCTAAGGAAAAAATAAATATTGCATTAGCTTTGAGACTAGGGTGTAATAAAACCGCTATATTTTATAATGTATCTACTCAACATGGCAGTGAGTTAAATGGCGAGAGTAAACTGTCTTGTGTCTCATCGGGAATAATAACTTTCATTTACCCCCACAAAAAAAGATTCTCTATTTTAAAAACCTTTACAACGTTCGGTTTAAAAAGGTACACTCTCATAGAAAATATCAAAATATACACTATTGGAAAAAAAAACAGTACGGAACTAAAAGTGGCATTTTGTCCTAAATTTCTGAGCACTCTATGAAAATATTTAACGACATAATAAGGTCTCTTTATATGAGATTTTTAGCCACATACTTCATTAACATTTTGCTTTTGGATTCTTAACAATTCAAATCTTTATTTTAAAAGAAATCATAAAGGAAACTACGCAATTTCCAACAATAGCAAAAATTAATTTATTAAGTAAAATGCAATCAAGCAGCATTGGTACTTTGTTGTTTAGAGGCGTTACACCCAGTATTTATATTGTTTGTAATGTTATCAATAGTGTCAGTGTACCATCATTTAGCATTTTAGGATTTCTTTAATATGCGGTCAGAAGATGTTGCACGAGATGTTGTATTTAATGATACTGATCGTGATATATGCTACATTTCAAATATCATGGGCCAAGCCAAGAGCGCTATACAAGATGCAATAAATTGATTTCGTCAGACCGGTGAGTACGCACGAAGTCCAGAATCAGGAAGGCCATGAGCCACAAACCAGCGAGATCATCATTTTGTTACTCCAATCTAACTGCTTTACGGAGCCGCGGCATCTACTGTTATTAGTCATCGATAGAAATGTACGTTTCACAAGAGTTTCTGGACGAACCGTCCGCCGTAGATTACATGAACATGGATGGATTGGATGTCAAGGAGACCAGCTGCTTACCCATGTTTACTAGTACCTCATCGAACTCAATAATAAAATTTAGTCCGTGAATATAGAGACTGGTATGACGAAAAGTGGGGATTTTTGTTGTCAACAGACGAATCACGTTTTTGTGTGCGTGCACCGATAGACGTTAGGGTGTATCGAGAAGACGACAGGAATAATTTTCTGGATTTTGCAGGTTACCAAGAGGACCTTTTGGAGTTGGTAGTATCATGGTGTGGGGTGGTATTTCAATACACGTCCATGCAGGCCTCACGTCATGGTCAAAAATTTTGTTTAATGCACGATATTGCCAGTCCTAATGTCGTAAAAGTTGTCAGTGATTATCTGGATGATAAGGACACATTCAACGATAAGACCAGCCTTCATATCGCCCTTACCTAACCCTGATTGGACATACTAGGGAGGTTTATTCGCAGACGACAACTAAAAATCATTCCAGATTGTTGAATGGCTCGTCTTGAAGAGTGAAAAAACATTCCTCGAAGGGCAATCGCAAATATATTTAATCCTGCCAAGTTGCTCGGCAGCAGGTATTAGAGCTCTAGGAGGCAATACATCCTCTTAGTGTTTGTATATTTGTTTAAGTTATCTGTAATGTTTTTAATTTTTGCTATTGTTGACAATGGCATAGTTTTCTGTAAAAGTTTGTGTTTGTTTTTAGGTTTTTAGCATAAAGATATTGATGTGAATCAAAAAAATAAATGTTCAAAAATGATTAGGCTTAAAAATCTCATACAAAGAGACCTTAGTGTGTGGTTAAATACTTCCACAAAGTGTTTAAGAATTGAGGGTAAAATGCAACTTTGGGTTCTACACTGTATATCATCAAATCCACTACAATTTTTTTGCAAAATTAATATTAGATAACGTTCAAGATAGAAGCGCCTACAACTTCAGAAGAATGATCAAAATCGATGAAAAACTCAAAAAGTTATTTAAGATTGACCTTGAATAAAATTTTGTTTGCCCCTTTTTCTTTTCCGGTTGTAAATATATTTAATTCTTAGGCATGTTACGTGTCTTAAATTGGTTTGTAATGTGTTACATACAGAATTTTTTCTACGATGTTTTGTTATGATTAATATACCATTTTATTTGAAAGTAAGTAATTTCAGAATATTTCACAAACCGGCCAAATTTGCTCGCTTTTTCAAAAATGCGTATTATTTTATTAATTTTATAGGGTATTTTTCCAATGTTTGGAACAATTTTTATAGAAACCTTATATTAGGGCTGTTCCAACCATCAGTCCCTGACATTTTCAAACTGTCAATTACAATAAATCAGCTGAAGGACTTTACAAGGCATCCTGGGGTCTACACATGCAATATTGATCTGGTAGACTCTATTTGTGTTTAAAAACTAGTTCCGTGCTGTTGGTTGGGACCAGCCGATATTAGTAATCGCTGGGTGAGAACTAAGTGGCGGGGAGAACGACATCGATCGCAGCGCACAACTTGGTCAAAAATGGAACTCGGGGCGGTCGAACTGCCACTGTTAGTCAATATCTTCTGTGCGCTTCCTTGCAATAAAACGAAAATAGAAATGGGTCAAGAAACCCATTGCTTATTGAACTGCAAGAACATTTGACAGGACACAAAAACTACGAATTGTACAAATTTGAACGAGCAAGTTGAAAATTATAGCAACCATTACTGATATAAAAGCAATAAAAACACGAAGTCTTAGTCTCAAGCATTTTTCGTTTAGAATGAATTTCGTTGCATGTTTCGCCTGTTAAGGCATCACCAGACCTAAAAATCTTTTGTGTGGTGTTCTATTATACAGCGTGAGGATTTTAAAGTGTTGTGCAACATCCGATAAACGGCTGGAAATATTTTATTTAAAGTTTAAGACACCATAGGGAGGTTGGGGCACATATCTTAGAACAATTTTAACATTTACCCTCCTCCCCTTCAGCATTTATCTGGCTGGTGTCAAATTTGGAATGTCAAATGGAAAGGTATTTATTTTTTTCGATAAAGCTGGGTTTATAAACCCAAAAAGTTGGTGAAGTCGAAGTTATGTTCAAGTTGGTGAGGTTCGATATTCGACAGTCCAGAATATGGCATTTATAAAGTCAGTAGCAAAGTTCGAAAAGTTGTTGTTTGATTGGTTGAAATTTTTGTTCCAATAAAAGGATACAGAATACTGACATTAAATTTGACTTTGACAGATTGTAAATTATTATTTCTTTGGGTACCACTCCAGTTTATCGGCTTATGCGAAAAATGGCGTAAAATGAAAAACGTTTCTTGCAATATGTAGCACGTACTTTCTAAACGACAAACCCGCGAGCGGAAAACCATTTTTTTAATTGCAAATATAAAAAAAATGTGAACATAGGGTACCCGCTTGTGACAATAATGAAAACAAAATGAAAAACTCTTGTTGATTTATGTAGCATATACCGAATTGGAACCAAAAAGGTGGATTAGATGCCGTGTTAGCGCCTGTTTAACCAATATAAGTCTATAATATATTTTATACATTTTTTTGTTTATTCCGATATTTTAAGTTTTACTATATTATTATATTTTATTGTTAATTTAATTTTGAAGAAGGCTTTGTCGATAAAAATAATACTTTATGACAATAAAACATATTTTGATATAATTTGATTTGATATAATTATTACAATTTTTGTCGAGTGACTAACAGCTAAAGAAACATAACCTCAATTGTCACCCTCACCGTGCTTTTCGGTCGACCATTTTCGAATTTTTTTTTATTTTTGCAATTAAAAAAATGGTTTTCCGCTCGCGGATTTGTCGTTTAGGAAGTACGTGCTACATATTGCAAGAAACGTTTTTCATTTTACGCCATTTTTCGCATAAGCCGATAAACTGGAGAATTACCTTTCTTTGTTAATTTTGCTGGATTCCAAATAAAAGTTATGTCGTTTTTGAGTTTCGTGCTGTGGTAAAAATGTTACATTATTACACCCTGTTTGCGGCGACATTTTTGTTTTATGCGGCTTATAGGAGAAGGCGTAGCAATCGCCGCTTTAAAAGGCGACCAACAAATAAGATAATAGGGGCAGGTGAATATGATTACTTTAAAAAGATGAGGTCTTGGAATTTCCGCAGAAGAAAAACTTGTTATAACCCTGCAGTAAGTGTGCCTGCTTTTCAGTTAATTTATATGCTTTCCAAGAATTTATAAGAGACGTTTTTTTTTTTATTGTAGTATAATCTACGAGACTAAATAAAAACTAACCAACACCAACCATTTTTTAGATATCTCTCACAAGGAACATCAATGGAAGTTGTGGCATGGAATTTTAGAATAGGACACACTACTGTCCATAAAATAATTCACGAGACGTGTCGAGCGATATGGGACGTTTTAAAGGATGATTATTTAAAATGCCCATCATATCAACATAAATGGTTGCAAATTGCTCATGATTTTAATAAAAGATGGAATTTTCCACATTGCCTGGGTAGTTTACATTGAAAACAGGTAAATATACTAGCACCTGCCAAAAGTGGTTCCCTGTTTTTCAACTACAAAAAGACATTTAGTATAGCCTTACTTGCTGCATGCGATAGCAAGTATCGATTTACCTTTGTGGACATTGGAGCCTATGGTTCTCAAAGTGATGGAGGAATATTTAGGCATAGTATTTTTGGCAAAATACTTGATGAGGCAGACATGAATATTCCTGCAGACTCACTATTGGAGGGCACAAATATTAAGATGCCATATTTTTTTGTAGCTGACGAGGCTTTTCCTTTGAAACAATATATTATGAGACCCTGTAGAGGTAAAAATTTGACATATTCTCAGCGCATTTTTAATTATCGTTTAAGTCTAGCCCGCCAGACAATTAAGAATTCATTTGGAATTTTAGCTGCCAGATGGCGTATACTAAGAACTACAATAAATACAAAAGTAGAGAATATCGATCACATTATAAAAGCGGAAACAATATTACATAATTATTGCCTCATGGAAACGGCTAGTGATGATGAAACCAATTCATATTCTCCTGTGGGATTTGCTGATGCAAAGAATGAACACAATGGTGGATGGAGACAGGAACAAAATCCGTTAAACTCCGTTGGAAGATTGGGTGCTAATTATGCCCGTGCAGCACTCTATAGATTACGAGACACTTTGGCAGACTATTTGTGTTCTGTGCAAGGCCAAGTCCCTTGGCAAAATGACATAAATAACAGAGGACGTGTTTTCCAGGAGGTGCAATGACTATTGCCAATAATTAGGTGGTATTGCTATTAGAGGATGTTTGTTCTATTTTAGTTTTAAGGTTGCTCTTGTTATAAGTTTTTTATTTAGAACAAAACCATTATATAATTTTGAAGTCTCAGTCAAAATTAAGATAGTATGGTTCTTCACTAATATCATAAAATTATACTTATGTATTTAAAAATAATAAATTATTAATTGTTTAAAATATAAATAACTTGCATAAAGTTTGTTTTTTGTCAGAACTTTATAAAACTTCTATGCAATATATTTATATTTTAACCTATGATATATCAAAAACTAGCTGACCAAATATCATCTACATATGTACTTGTCATCAGGGAAAAATGATCTCTAATTTTAGTGCATAGTACACAGGGTGTTCCAACGAAAAAAAAAGAGATTGCTATTATTTCTCCATTATGTGATGCGAGTTTGTTTTTGCTGTTTACCTCAAAAGAATCTTTTATATAAAACATTTTCATCTATCTGTAATAATAAGGACCAAAATATAATGAAAGACCTTGTACAATGTAACTTATAATATAAAGAAAAATCAAAACAATAAATTAAATTAATTACAGTATAACTTAAGAAAAAAATGATCCCAGGATAAAGAAAAATGTAGCTAATCCATAAAAACTTTGAGCAATTCTCCTCTTTTTTGTTTCGCGTCTTCAGAACTTAATTCCTGTAGAACATCATATACGTATTTAACACAAGTGCGATTGGAGTTGCTTTCTTTATGCTGCCCTACCTGCACAGACATCAACGACTAGGAAATTTCTTTGGCCATATCAAGAAATTCCTCATCTGCATGCTTTCTTTTCTCCGATTCTAAAAATATAAATTCAGTGTCAAAATGAAGGCAACGTTTAATTAATTTTTTTTTCTGTCCTTGTTAATAATAATATACATATAGAATATAAAAAGAAAATATAAATAAATATATAAATAGATATATGCATACTTGTAGTTGCAGTTTCCCCCAGTATTTTTATGGGTTGTGTGTCATCGTCTTCCGCCGACATATCCTCCATTGAAGACTCAAGGCTAGGTGGGTACATGGCTGTGTCGATTGTTGACCATACAGAGGCAGAAGACGATGGTCTACTCTCTACATCACTTGTAGTGGAGCCTCTTCTCTTTTTTCTACTGTCGTATAAGTTCTAACAAAAGAACAAAAATATTAAAAATTGCCTTGCCTACATCATGAATGGAACTACTTCCTGTAGGTAGCTTTGCTATGAAATGTAAGGGTAGAGTAGCAATGAATTTAAAAATATGACTATGAATGAAACAAATCCTTAACCTGTGTGACCATGTGTACCAAGAGAAAGAGATCAAAAATTACCCAAAAAAGCTTGATGTTCATTATGGACCCTTAGGGCTGACAAGATGTACTACTAAATACTATCCAAAATACATTAAACTTTGTAACCTCCATCAAAATAATTATTAAAATAACAGTATGTAGTAAAACATACTTACTTCCTGGGTTTGGTGTATTTTTCATACAAGGCCATTTTAGAATAATACATCCACCTGAATTCGGGAGCTTGTGAACCAGACTTTGGTAACTCTTGTTTTTCCTTTGTAAATCTATCCTGGAGAGATTTCCATCTTCTCTGACACTCTTCAACTGAACATAATAAAATATTGTTTTAAATTTTACTTACATTTTTTAATAAGTATGCCTACTTACCACTCAAATTTAAAATGCATGAGATTTCTGACCAACTTTGTTCTTTCTTCTTGGTATTTTTATAATCTTTATGGCCTAAGTTGTAAATAAATTCATAATTTTGAATTAACTCCAGTAACAATAAATTACTCTCATCATTTTCTAAACTATCCATTCCTGGTTTTCCAATTTCTGGCACAAAACACAATAACAAGCTTACAACAAACAGAAAATTGAAATACAAATGACAGAAGGATGACGTAAACAACATGACCATGACAACATGATTTTAAAATAGCGTGTTTATTGGTCGAAACGCACCTCTCGAACTCCGAACATAAAAATTGGTCATATCAAACTTTTCGAAACTTACGAACTTTGCACGAACTGAGTTTATAAATGGAACTGAGTATTCCCTTTAGTTTAAATTGAACTCTGATTTCCAACTCCAACTGAACCTCAACCTCGCCAACTTTTCGAGTTTATAAATCCAGCTTAATTCAATTCTACGTCAACAACTACGTAAGTAAGCAGAAAATTGTTAGATTTATTCTAGTTGCTTAGTTACGAACTTTTGATTAGAACACATAAAAGCACACCTTTTAAACTAGGAAATCTACCTCCACTAATTATTGTTTATCAAAACTTTTAACTATCGTCTTATTCTAGGATACTTCTTTTGACTTTGGCAAAGTAGTAATCTGATTTGAAGATTGGGAGAGTTTATTATTCAGCGCAATTATGGAACAATTATGCGACATTAAAATAGACATGTTATTAACTTTGGGAGAATGTAGAAGGAACTACCGAGAAGCTAATTGTGAGCTATTAGATTTCCCGCCATTTAAAAAACTCATATGTCATTTAAGCGATTAGAAGATCGAGGACGCAGTACCGGAAATTTTCTAAATAAGACCAGAATTCGAAGACGAACTAAAACCAATGACGATATAACCGTTGGAGTTTTGAGTGTAGCAGCTACAAATACTTATGTTGGTTTAAGAGAGGCTGCTGGTAAATCAGGAATGTGTCAAAAATCTGTTCTGACTACTTTACATAAGCACAATTTTCAACCAACAGAGAATGCTGCCACCTTACGACGTGGCAGCATTCTCTGTTTCCATGCTACAAGTATCCGGTTCAAGCCCGGGCCAATGTTTATAGAATAAAATATAAGTCACCTCACTCACTCTTCGTTGGGTCTTTGATATATTAAAGACATAAGCGTGCCGCTGCTACCTGTACCTATTCCGATATTCATCTGTCATGTGGTTTGGTTTACGTTTGGCGAGAGGCTTATCTAAATAGAGCTTAGGTGTAAATTTAGGTATATAAAAAATACATTGCAATGTCTAATTAGTTATTATAAAAAATATAGATCACAAAAACAAAATGACAGACAAACTTAGGTATGCTAATTACCGTAAATTAAAATGGTCTATACACATTTGTAATTCTTTTGAACATTGGAAATATTAAAACAAATAAATAGGTGATAACGTATAATAATATGTTAATAAATAAAAAGGATACTTTTACTGGGTAGGTACCAACACTGCAAAAATTACAAATGTTTGTCTGTTCTACGGTTTTTTTATATCTTGGTCGGCAAATTTTAAAATAGCTCAACGGCAATCTACGTAGTAGCAGAGAGGCCTTCAAGATTCCTGACCGATGACCGTTGCCACTGGCCGGTGATCAAAGGCTGTACCTCTAAAAACGGCATGTTGTTGAGGAAGGGACCCTTGAACCACTGTCTAATATTCGTATGGTTGAGGTAAAAACCTTTACCAGAGAGTTGAGTCTCGCGTGCATGGGTCTGATGCTGTTCCGGATGCTTCGAGGGTCCCCGCGACATACATAACTAACCCCCACACAAGGACGTTTAGGGGCTGGCTGGTCGAGCATTGTGATGAGCAACCAGACGTTAATAATAAGAAGACCGTAAAAATACTATGCCGAGAATATCATCTGTGCCTTCCAGTGTCAGAAAGTTTTAAGAGATTTAATCAATTTTTACTATCCGTATTCCGGCCAGCAAAATAGTTGGAAACTTCAAATTTAACGTTTAATACCTTATACAGGGGGTGGCGCACCGAAAACTTTCCACCCTGGTTTATTTTTTTTGTTAATAAATAAATCAAAGTTCGCTCAAATACGGGAACCTTAGTTCTCAGAGGGACATTTTTTTTTGCTATTTTCACCCCCCTGCTTGAAGCCCTACGACGGGGTGGCTTTCACCCTTAAAATCTTAAATGGAAAGAGGGGTCGAGTGATACCTTATTTTAAAGGGAATTCAATTGCCTTCCCAACGCAACCTTGCTCGTTTAAATCGAGTGAATATTTTCTGAGAAATATGGCTAAAAAAAAAGAAAGTTTAAAAGTAATAAAATTTATTACCGCTTGTATCAATCAAGTAAATGTTGAAAATGTCCACCTCCAACCTCCATGCATTGCGGGAGTTATTTGTCGGCACTAGTACACTATTCGTTGTCGCAAGTCTTCCAAAGAATTGAGTTGGGTTGCATAAATTTTAGATTTTAAATGTCCCCATAAAAAAAAGTCCAGTGGCGTTAAATCAGGAGATCTTGCAAGCCATTTAATAGGACCTCTTCTTCCAATCCATTTTCGTGGAGAATTTTCATCCAGAAATTGTCTAACAGGGAACGCATAATGCGGGGGTGCTCCGTCTTGCTGAAAGTAAATATTTTCTGGCCGATAACGGTCATTTTCTTGTATGGCATTTGTTAAAGCAGGGTTAATAGTGGTTTCCAACAGGTTCACGTACGTTTGTTTCACCTGTTAAATTTCAAAGTATAAAATACGGCTCAATAATACGGTCCCCAAAAATTCCAGCCCACACATTTAATTTTTCGAGATGTTGAGTATGCACTTCTCTAAAAATTCTAGGGTTGGAATCCAACGAATTTAAAGTCTAAAATTTATGCAACCCAACCCAACTCTTTGGAAAACATGCGACAACGAATAGTGTACGAGTGCCGACAAATAACTCCCGCAATGCTCCATAATGTTCGCGAACATTTTCGGAGCCGGATAACCATATACCCAGTGCTTCTTTTTTACCAGGGTATATTTGGTGGTGTAGGTGTGATGGTATTAGGTGGCATGACCGGAACTTGTTTTTCCTCGAAGGTAGAGAGGTAGAAAAGGTCCCAACATGGAGATTAATAATAAAACAAGCAAAATATTATATCGGGCGAAGGAATTATGAAAATTAATTAAAACCAAACAAGCAAGCAGCATCAACGAACCCACCCTTAACTAGAATAGCATTTTTTTGTAGGTATTGGTGGGACCATTATGGATAAACATTTAAAGGAGTCCCCAGCAAGCCGTTAGTATAGTAGAAGTGCCTATTAAAGAAAACAAGCCACCGTGTCGCTCAAATTCAACGACTCAATAACAAGGTAATATTCCAAATAGAACCATTTGGTAAATTTGAAAACCTAAATCATACCCTTCTTACCTTTCTCTAGTTTTAGTTTCTTTTTAAACTACTTTGTAGCAGATATATCGTAATGCAAAATTATAACATGTCCGTGCAATAATATTTTTACGAACAAGGAGCAATCTGAAACTAGAGCAAATTATTTTGTTCCTTAAACTTTTAGATTCATTTTAACATTTGCTTCCATTTGCATTGCTGTTCCACTTCTTAAATTTATTCTAACCCTTTAAAGACCGAAAGTTTCAATATAAGTAGAGGATTAATACACTTTCCTTGTAACCCCCTACTCCTCTGACGTCACATGACCTTCAACGCAGGTGTTCAATGATGTCACATGACCTTGACCTTGAACGCAGATGTTGGTATTACCTTGACCTTGTCATTCATATACCAGATCTACCAACTGATTTGGTAACAAAATTTAATATGCTTGATTTCGTGGATCCCGACGATATCAATTATGGTGAGATGTTTAATACAGTTCCCAAGACTGGATGCAACGATGGTACAAATAATGGCGATGAAACAATGGGCAAACAATGATGATGGAGCAGACACAGCCAATACCAATAAAGCTGATGGGTAGCAAATTGTAACATTGAAAAACATGTAATCATCAATCCTAAATAAATTATTTGTAGTCAAAATATTTTTTTTTTAATTCCGCATAATATAGCAATTACCATTATATATAAGTAGGAATAAAATAAAAATAGGGTTAGTGAGAAGTTGTTATGGGTCGTGTTAACAACACAATTGATAAATTTGGGCGTAAGAAATTTAATGAAAACGGCCGATCTATACGTGAATCACCTGGAAATGGATTCAGGCTTACTCTATGCAAGGAAAAGCCCTAGAGAATGTCGCATCACCTAAGAAGGACAATGATGCTGCTACTCAAGAATATGTTGTCAATATAATTCGTCAGCTACAATTTCAATTAACGGATTTAGTTAATAAGGAAATAAAGCAGTTTTTTGATCGGAAATACGTAGGGTTGGATGAAAAAGTAAATAAATTAAACGAGCGGCTAGGAAAAAAGAAGCTAAGCAAGCAAATGCTAATGATGCAGCCAACAAAGACTATGTTCTTAAGGAAATTAATAAGCTCAGTTCCGACGTATCTTCTATACTTAATGCAGACCTAATACCCAAATTATATAGCACACTTATCGATTTGGAAAAGAAAATTGATAATATTAAAGAAAAAACTCTTCCAAATCATCCACATACTCCAAAAGTCGTAACACATGAATTTTTGAAGCCAAGAGAAAATAGGCAATTGACAAATTTAGAGGTTATAGATATGAATTTTTGAAACAAAATACTTTATTTAGTGTAAAATTGTATTATAAATAAATGTTTATAATATATTATAGTTGTTTTATTTTTCTGTAAGATCTGTAACCTTTTAAAGTTATATAAGTAGAATGATAAAATAACAAATAGTTTAGTTTAACTTGAAGATAAGTCGAAGTAACAGCACTGTTGATAAATTTGGACGTAAAAAAACTAACGATAAATGTCGGTTGGTACGCGGACCAGCAGGAAATGGATTCAGACTTACTCTCGATGATCAGTATGATATGCAAGGAAAGTCCCTAGAGAATGTCGCGCCACCTAAAAAGCAGAATGACGCTGCTACTCAAGACTATGTTCTTACTCAACGTGATCTCCTGCGCGCAGAATTAACTGCTTTAATTGTTAAGAAAGAATCAGATATGCGCATACAAGTTACTAACGAAATTAGTAAGGATGTTATACAATTTTTTGAGCGAAAAATCATAGGATTGAATAGAGATATTTTTCGGAAATTCGCAGTATTGAATGAAGAAATAAATCACTTAAAGGAGAAAGTACAGAAAAATAAAGAAAAAGTTGATAGAAATTTTCATCCAGAATTACATTCGGAAAGTAGACAGAAGGTTGTATCATGATAAATAGAAGGAAAAAAGTAACAAAATACTTTGGTAATTGTATTGTTATAACAATTACATAAGTTTAATTCTTAAGGTCTTTATTGTAATGCTTTTATGATAATAAACCGATTTGATTGTTTATTTATCTTATTATTTATACCAATCTGGGAAAGGAAATAATAAAATAAAAGATACATGTGCTAATTTTACAATAAATGTTATCTATTATATATAATTTTACAATAAGTGTTATCTATACAATATTAGACTTATCTATCCAAGAATTAAATTGATTAGGGAAACCCAACCATTTTACAAACAATTGATCGATGTGATTTTTCTGACGTTTTCTAAGAATTTTTTCAACCAGATAAACACCTGGACTGGTTGTCTTTTGCAGTTCAGCTTCATAGAAACAACCTTTAATCGGTTCACCTTCTAACGATTCCAGTATGTAGGTGGGTGGAATGGTAATGTTACTTTTTACAATTTTAAACAGTTCCGTTGACCATGGAGGTGTATACCCCTTTTCAAATATGGTTTTGTATTTACTGATTCGAACTATATCGCCTAGACGAAATTTATATTTTTTCGGTTTAACCTTTAAATAATCGTATGACCTAATTTGTGTATCTTCTAGCACATCCCTGGGCTTCATGCCAATTGTGCGATGTATTGTATTATTATAGACACTTGTTACTGATACTAACAATTCCACCCACCTGTAGGAACCTCTAATTAAAAATTGCTTATATAAATTATTTTTTAAAGTTCTTATCACACGTTCAACAATTGCCGCCTTTTTCGTGGTAAATGTAGAATAATGATTTATATTAAATTTTTTCATAAATGTTTCAAAACGACTATTATAGAATTATTTTCCCTGATCACTTTGTAAATTGTCTGGTGTATACGATGCCTCTTCAATTATACTCTTCATTGCATTGGTCACTTCAGCACAGGTCTTGTTTTTGATTGCTCTGGTGTACACAAATTTGGAGTAACAATTGATGCATACAAGGATGTAGCGATAACCATCGTTTTCATCAGCATATTGTTGCATTTCCGCTAAATCTATTTGCCATAAATCCTTGTATCCTTTAATGATCGTCCGCCTTCTAATAAAGTTTTTTCTAGCAGTCCGGTGCAGTTCATTAACAATTTCAATTTTTCCCCTGCTTGCTTCCATATTTTGTAGCGAAGCGAACACGTCTCATTAGACACTGAGCAAAGGAAACAAGGTACATAATTTAATATATTATTTGTTCTTCACGAAGTTCCTCAACAATTGACATAATCTCATTGCCATGCCCAGTATTACCAGCTAGTTTTGAACTCCACAGCAATCTTAAGCGATCAACCAACTCCTTTGGTTTATTCCAATAAATGTATTGAGGTGATTTGGAAGAAAGTAGTTTCTTGTTGGGTATTTTTATTTTTTCAGCGATGTTATTTTTTACAACAGCACTTCCTGATTTAGTGTCCGCCGGCATCAGTAGGGGTTTTATAATATGCAAATATTTCATTAATCTGGTTTCTCGTAGACCCATATTTTTGTCATAATTTTTATATGCTGCACTAGTTAGTTCTAAAATATCCGTGTATTTCTGTAGCACACCATCATCGATTTTATCGTGTTGTGCTAGAAATGGTGGATTTCTTAAAAAAAGCAAATCGTAAAGTTGAGGCGTTCCATCGAATACACCAACATTTTTCCCGTTTTTATATAAAGTAATTTTGCCATTTGGAAAACGCACTTCTAGGTTACCAATATATCTTTTAAGGTGATTTGTTTTTTTACCGAAATGTACACCATAAATGATATCGTATTGGGATGGTTTATTTTTTAATCCATTTAAGTATGCTTGAATCTTGTCGAGCGGTGGTGAACTTGTATAACTTGAAGGGGAAGGTGTCTCAAACAATGTAACATTGGTATCACGTTTCGGTGTTGTATCGATGTGAGCTTTTCGGCTTATCCGCGGTGTAGACGATTGAAATGATAATATATGATCGGATATTTCTTCAGGCTCTTCCATTGTGCTCGTACTACGACTATATTGCTTTCTTTGGGTTTTGGGTTGCTGCTGCTGGCGTTGCTTTACTACATTAGATATAGATGTTAGTGGTTTAGTGATTGGTTCGTAAAATTTATCCAAGTCGAGCGCACTTTGTGTCTTCGCCGCCTTGAATTGTTTAATTTTTTTTCGGACAGCATTGGTAGTTTCCACTAGTTTCCGTTTTAAGTCAATTTCTTTATTGACAAACTACCGAACAGCAATGAAATGAATGCCATCATCATTGTTAAACAAATATATAGCTATCAAGTCCCTTGCGATATCTTCCCGAATTCACATCACTATCTTTATCGATAACCAAGAATCCATATTTATTATCCCAACATTTCAAGCACATTTCTTGAAATTGTGTAAAATTCAGGTCGGGTGATACATGATCGGAAAATACGTGTCTCATATTCATTTCATCTTGTTTAAACATAATAATAAAGTTGGCATTATCTCGCACGAGCTGTTTAGGAACTCGTGAATATGTTTGAGCCAAATAAAATGCATCCACATTTTTATGACGTCCCATACAAAAAGAAGATCTTATGACATCCTGTTTTTCGCACATAACATCATCAAATATAAATATCGAATTAGGCTTTGCGTCCGATGGTTCCACAATATTGCAAGCATCACTGAATGCATAGTAACCAAGGCCCTTGATGGGTGTAAGAATTTTCCTCAAATATTCGTATTTTGGTTGATGTAGGGACTTGAAGTAGATATAAACATTTTCAAAACGTAGACCCAAGGGGTGAGTAAGTAGTGAAATCATAACATTGGTTTTGCCACAATTCGAAGGTCCAATTATTATTCCACGAATAGAGGATGGAAGCAAAGGACCATGTTTCCTTAACAATTTCTGTTCATGTCCACACCCAACTTTTTCATCGAGATTATCGATGGGGAATTTTTGTTTCAAATGTACTATTCGCATATTTATAAAATCAATACTTTATAGCAAACTTTTCACTTAAATGGTCATTCAGATGCTGATCACCGGACGAAGTAGATCGTCTCGTTTACAGACTAAGACTGGAAAAGGAATTGTTAATTCCTTAATTAATAACCTGCCAGTATTGCGGTCCCGGAACAAAAGTGATTAAAAGTGTGAAAAGAGGTGATCAAGGAATTAATCCCTTGGACGTGGCGCGTAAGAAGCACGATTTAGCTTACTTACGTAATAGAGACAATTTAAGTGAGCGGCACCAAGCAGATTACGAGTTGGAACAAAGTGCTTGGAAACGAGTGAAATCTCCAGACGCTAGCGTTGGTGAAAAGAGTGCTGCGTGGTTGGTAACAAACATTATAAAAACAAAGCAACGTTTTGGTATGGGTGTGTCATCAAGCAAAAGGAAGGGTCGTAGATCAAAAATTACCAAGAGGAAGCGGCGAGCTGGTAAGCGACGTGTTGGAAAGCGTGTGCGTACGCAGAAAGTAGCTTTCGGTTCTGCTGTTCGAAGACCAATTCTACCAGAATTGCTAAGAGGTGGTGGAAAGAAAATGAATATTCTAAATGCATCGAAAATAGCCGTTACAGCAGCCCGCAAATCAGTAAAAGCAGCAGGTGGTAAACGAAAAGTTCGCACACCTAGGATTATTCCTATTCCTAAAACTGGTGGAGTATTACCATTAATACCAATATTTGCTGGTCTGTCAGCTTTAGGCTCGTTAGCAGGTGGCATCGCCGGCATTGTTCGCACCATCAAAGAAGTGAAGAAGGCAAATGCAGAAAAAACAGGTGCCACTTTAAAACTAAGAGGAAATGGATTATATCTGAAACCATATCGTTCAGGTATGGGATTGTTTATGAACCATAGAAATATGTCAAAAAACTAATTGAATCCCTACCCCGTAGACCGCTATCAAATCGCACCCTTGCTTCAAAAGTGACACAACTCAAAATTCATATGTTTTGAGTTAATAGCAAAAATATGATTAATAAACAACCCTACATCAATCATAAAAACTGTATTAACTTAGCTTACAACAGTCTCCGATAGATGGCACCTATGTCGTTTTTGAAGTTTCTAACTGAACATAACTTCTCCAACAAAAATGACACAATTGTCAGTTGTGCTCTAAACTTGATGGAGAGCGGTTGCTTCTCTAAAATCAAAACCGCATTATTTTGAGTTGTGACGTTTTTAAAGATTAAGACTGAAAACCTGCATGGAAATAATTTGAATTGACGCAGTTTTGCAGAGTGATATTGGTATACGATAGTGGATTAATTTAAATTGTGTCATTTAAGAAAATTAGGGTAAGTACATCTGTTATTTTATTTTATTTTGCGTCACTTTTAATGATTTATTTTTGATACATGCATTTTACTAGTCACAAAATTCATGTTTGTTTTCTTTTTAAATGATGGTTGTAGAACTCTTGAAATTAGTAGGTCCAGTTTGGTATCATTTAGCTAAACTTGGGCTTAATTTTTAACAGTAAAAATATTAATATTCAATAAGTTGGCATACTAAAAAAGGACTTTTTATTGAAGTATTACAACTGGAGCCCTGCACGGACCGCATATAAGCATTGTTCACCCGGATTGGTTATATATTTTGAACGAACGTTGTTATTCTTAACGAACTGCTTGGCGCAAGCAATTTGTGACTGACTTGGACAGGACCGGGCCTGAAAAATTCGGCCAATGCAGTGCATTAATTTCAACCGAAACATCATAACAATCATCACAAAAATACATACGTTTTGTTTATTAAATATTTTCAATATTCATGGTTTCAAAACTAGTTTGTGCAACTGTTAGTGCTAAGGCTATGCTAAATATTTTTAGATTGGTCATACGTAGTTTCGTTTTTTTTTTTTTTAGAAACGATGGATCCATCACAAGGAAGGACAGCTAATATTTTAAAACTGGCAGCAGAAAAGTATAAAGCGTCTGAAGGCCCTACCACGTTATATAAAAAGTTAGAAAATAAGGAAAACTTAGGTTTTAAAAGTTCATCTTTTATCGTCAGTGAGTTACAATGCAGTGCCATTGCTGAAAATGTCTCAAAAAATGGAGAAACCCTAGATGTTGCAATTTCATTAGCAAATCAAATCTTTATTGAAAATAGCAGCATCAAAAACACCTTAAGTATTTCAAGTTCATCCCCTTTAATCGATCCGCTACAAAGTACAACAGAAAATTATTCTTATTTTCCAAATCACCAATCTATTGCAGTAGACCGCGTTGTTCAGCCAGAAAACAGTAATATTTTCAATGTCGTGTCGTGTAGTTCTGAGCGCCCTACTCTCCTACGTTTTAAAAAAAGTAATGAAAAAAATTATTACATCTCGCCTAAACACAGTGGTGAAAGCGACATAGACGATTTAGATGCCGATCCAAATTACAGTAAGAGTTCTAGAAGTTCCTCTGAAAGTCAAGTGGAACTAGTTCAGGATCAAAATTTAGTTGAAGAAGAAGACAGTACAGTTCAGCATGGAAATCTAGCAGAAGAAGAAGGGAAAAAGGCGATGGCCTCAAATCAATACCTCGTAAGTCCGAAATAGCATGTATTCATATTTTGGTGAATTTGTGTTCCTTAGAACTATGGGCGCCATCTGTTAACAGGTAGCAGAATGACAAAAATATACGTTGCCGGTAAACAGCACCAAACGAATAACACGTAAATCAAAATTCAAAAAAGTCGTTTCAATACCTCGTAAATCATCAATGTATCATAGTAGTCAGAGGAATACAGTGACGAGAAGGTTAACATTGGTTTTTATAGTCGTTCAATTAACAATTATGTGTTTTACTCTATGAAAATCAAAGTAAGTAGAATTAATTATCGTTTTCTTATATAAAAATTCGAAACAATGACCTTATTGTAATAATATACGCCCAATTAATTTTAAAATTGACATACGTGGTATTGAAATTAAATATTCAACATGATTTACGTGGTATTTTTGTTTTATTTCAGCGGAGTAAAATGGGATCAAGATCTAAAAGAATTCTTGAAATGTGCCAGAGGAACGAAAACGAGCCAAAAAAAATTGCCAAGGAAAATGAGAAAATAGCAAATACGATAGACGACACAGAAAATTTTAATATTCTGGATTTGCCCATTGATATTATCAATAATACTTTTTTAAATACAATGGATCCAGATTTCAATTGTGAAACTTTAGAAATATTAACAGTCGAGCCAGAAAATATTCACAATAATGAAAATCAACAAGGAACTAGTACAGCCGATTGCGAAGCCGAAAATATTAGTGTGGACGAAGACAGGGATTTTAACCCAAACGACGAAGATAATTCCGATTCTTCCGAAGATATTGATCTAGAAGTACAAATTGAGCCAAATGAATCTCACCGCGAGTTTGGTAAGAACAAAAAGGTTATATTAAATACAATGGATCCAGATTTAAATTGCGAAACTTTAGAAATATTAACAGTCGAGCCAGACAATATTCACAATAATGAAAATCAACAAGGAACTAGTACAGCCGATTGCGAAGCCGAAAATATTAGTGTAGACGAAGACAGGGATTTTAACCCAAACGACGAAGATAATTCCGATTCTTCCGAAGATATTGATCTAGAAGTACAAACTGAGCCAAATGAATCTCACCGCGAGTTTGGTAAGAACAAAAAGATTATAAATGAAGAACTAAGAATGAAAGGCAAAGCATACTTAGGTTATAGAAGACCAGCTAACCAATTATTAACTTTCCATGATACCCATAGAGAAGAACGAAAGCTTGGACCACCATGCGCCTCCAACTTTTGTAAGAAGTCACAAAAAAGAAAATGCTCCGATATAGATAATGGAAAACGGGAAGAGATTTTTAAAAAGTTTTGGCAAGATATCACCTGGAGTCAAAGAAAAACGTTTGTTTGTAATTTAGTTACTGTAGTAGAACCTAAACAAAGGAAAAATCCTGAAGAAGATAACTTTCGTAAAGTGGGTACTCTGAAATATTCTTTAAAAGTAGACAGTGTCATTATTCCTGTCTGTAAAAAAATGTTTCTTTCCACGCTTGAAATCAAAGAATGGCAAGTGCGTAACTGGACCCAAAGAAGTAAACATGGAATAACAAGCAGAAAGGAAAAAGGGACCAAAAGAGTAGGAATTTTGTCAGAACAAGCGCCTAACAGGTTTATGAAGCAATTCTTAGACAACCTCAGTAAGTTACCATCACACTACTGTCGCAAAGATACCGATAAAATGTATCTTGAGCAATCATTTTCAAACATAACTGAAGTATATAAAGTCTATGTAGAAAGCTGTAAGGAAAATAACGAAGTAGCCATGTGTCAAAACTCTATTACAAAAATGATGAAGAAATTAAAGATCGCCCTTTATCAGCCCAAAAAGGACAGATGTGACATTTGCTGTCAATATGAGGAAAATAATTTATCGGAAGAGGAATGGAGTCAACACCAGAAGCAAAAGGAGAGGGCAAGAGAAGAAAAACAAAAGGATAAAGAACAAGCGCAAACTGGCACTCAACATGCTGTCACCATGGATCTTTAGGCAGTAAAGGTGTGTCCGGTATTAATGGCAAGTGCTGTATACTTCAAAACCAAACTTTGTGTGCACAATTTTACTGTTTATAATATAGCTACTAGGCAATGTACGTGTTATTGGTTTGACGAAACGAATGCTGATCTGCAAGCTTCCACATTCGTGTCTTTTATTGTAGACTATATTAAACGGCACCTATATGACGGAAAACCAATTGTTATCTACTCAGATGGATGCACCTATCAGAATAGGAACAGCATCTTGGCAAACGCTCTTTTGCACTTATCTGCGGAAATAAACACTACCATAGAACAAAAGTTTCTAGTCAAGGGACATACGCAAATCGAGTGCGACAGCGTTCATGCCAACATTGAGAGAAAACTGAAACACAAAAAGATTTTTTTGCCTAGCGATTACTCTAGGATTAGCGAAGAGAGCAGAACATCTTCTGAAAAATATGAGGCCGTAATGGTGAATTACAAATTCTTTACAGATTATACTAAGGATTTAATTTATTCCTCCATCAGGCCCGGACGGAAGCCAGGCGAGCCAAACGTAGTCAATATAAGAGCACTTAAGTATTGCCCAAAAGGAAAAATATTTTTTAAAATAGATTTTAATGACGAGTATGAAGAACTACCTCAAAGAATAAAAAAGGATCAGCTGTATAAAACACCCATTATTAAACAACCTCTGCATACAGATCGAATTAAAATAAAAAAAACGAAATTTGACCATCTTCAACAGTTAAAATCGGTTATTCCCCAAGACTGTTGGCCATTTTACGATAATTTACCTCACGAATAATATTGTTAAAATTAGTTTTGTTTAAAAATGTAGTTCTATTATTATTAAAATATATTCATGCAATACCGCGTAAGTCTACTTTTTTCCGTTTCAATACCACGTAAGTCATTTTAAAAATAAAGTATTAATAAATTTTACAAATCCCATTTTAAATAGTGTTTCTGATGGGATTTACATCTTGGTAATAAAATATAACTTTAATGGTACCTGCGCTATTTGAAAAAAATACATTAACTTGATTTCCTCAAAACCACCATTTTAGACTTACGTGGTATTGATTTGAGGCCATCGAAGGGTAAAAAAAGAAAGGCAAACCCTGACAAGTGGCATGTTAAGAAAACTAAATATCTAAGGAATTGTGGAAAGGCTTATGTATCCTCTTCAAAAACTAAAAAAGAATTCTCAGCAAAAATATTACGTCCTTCTTGTGGAGATAAGTGCAGATTGAAGTGCAGAGCAAAAATAGACGAGGCAGCCAGAGAAAATATTTTTTCTAATTACTGGAAACTTGGAGATGTACAACGTCAAAGAGAATTCATCATTGCCCACGCCGAAACTATTAAACCAAAATATAGGTACTCAAGTACGCAAGATTTTCGATGCATGAATTCGGCTTTCTATTTTACCAACAACGATAATCGTATTAGAGTATGCAAGGCATTTTTTAAGGCGACTTTGGATGTAAATGACCGACCCATTAGAACCGCTTTAAAAAAGAAAACTGAAAGTGGCTTCCTGAATAATGACAAAAGGGGAAGACATGGGAACCAACCTAAGGTTGATCCTGAAATAAAAGATAGTGTAAGAAACTTTATCAATGCTATACCAAGAATAGAATCACATTATTTAAGGGCCCAAACCACCCGTGAATATATTGAGGGTGGTAAAAGTCTCGCAGATCTGCACCGTGACTATAAAGAAGATCGTGAAACGCGACAGCTTCCCTTTGCAAATTCTGTAATGTTCAATCGCATATTCAATGGTGAGTTTAACATCTCCTTTTTTTCCCAAAAAAGGATCAATGCGACGTCTGTGAATCCTTTAAAAATGCGGATGAACAAGAAAAAGCGAATTTGGTAGATGGGTATAATCTTCACTTGAAAGAAAAAGAGCTTTCCCGTAAAGAAAAAGAAGCCGATAAAATTAATGCGAATGGTACTCATGTTGCAGTATACGATTTACAAGCCGTTATGCCAGTTCCCAGAGGTCAAGTTTCGTCGTTCTACTACAAAAGTAAACTTAACTGTTACAACTTCACCATAAGCGACCTAAATGCTACAAATGTAAACTGTTATTTCTGGAATGAAACTGAAGGGAAACGGGGTGCCATGGAAATAGGTAGTTGTGTACTTAAATACCTGCAAGATGTAACGGAAACCGCCGAAACAACTTTAAATATTGTCTTTTATTCGGACAATTGCTGTGGACAGCAGAAAAATAAGTATTTACTTGCTACATACTTATATGCAGTGAAAAAATTGAATATTGACAGTATCGCACACAAATTTTTAATACATGGACATTCCCAAAACGAAGGTGATAATGTACACAGTGTCATCGAGAAACAGGTAAAAAGGCATTTAAAATCGAGTCCCATTTACGTTCCGGAGCAATATGCTACATTGATCCGAACAGCAAAAAAAAATGGCCCTGCTTATTGCCTACATGACATGACATTTGAAGATTTTTATGACCTAAAAACACTTCAAGAAGAAATGGGTAACAATTTTACAACAAACACGGAAAATATAAAAGTAAAGTGGCATGATATAAAAGTACTTAAAGTAGAGAAGCAAAGCCCTACAAGTTTTTCTTATAAAACGTCGTATGAAGATGAAACTTTCAAGATGGTAAATATAAGAAAACCAAAGAAAACGAGGTCGAAAGAACCTGAAGATAAAGGAGAAACTGATATGCGTCTCGTTAAGGCCTATGTCAATAAATTACCACTTAGTGACAATAAAAAAAAGGACTTAAAAGAACTTGTTGACAAAAATATAATTCCAAAGTTTTATTACAACTCTTACTTTAAAGGTATTCTTGATTAAAATTAGAATATTTTCTAGCATTTTTATAATACTTAAATCATTGATATTGTTTAAGGTCAATCGATAAGTTTAGAATGAATATTTTTATTTTCCTTTTTGTAAAGATTGGCTTTTTTTCTGTTTAAATCAATAAAAGCATTTTTTGGTTTTGACCACAAAATTTTTTTTCATTTGACAGGACCGAGTACTGTTAAAATGTAGGTATTTAGTTCGGATATGCCCTACAATACCTTAAAACTATTTTTATTCTTGAGTTTGCTACTTTCTTTAGTATAAATATTGTATTATTGGTAGTTTATTTACAGTGTCTATTGGCAATGACAATGTCACAATTCAAAAGGTTTTGTGTTTAATAGTCGAACCAAACTTCAAAACTGTCACTTTTTATAAAAATACGTTAAAAAGTGACACAACTCAAAATAATTCAGTTATTTATCTGAATAAAAATCATCAAAACCGTCACAACTCAAAAGGGTGGTTTTTAAGGATTGTCAAATGGACTAAATAAAAAATGTATGTAGTTTTGCCACCTCCATAGTGTTATGTATATGTTTTGATTTTTGGATCGATTTAAAAATCGATAGCTATTCAAGTACTAGTTTTTGACGATTTCTGAAAATCTAAGTTTTTTGACTTGTGTCACTTTTGAAGCAAGGGTGCGAAATGTTGATCTGAAAAATTATGTGTTAAAACTAAAAATACCTCGCTTTAGGGGAGTTTATATGCGAGATTCATTACCTGCACGCGGTCCCAGGCGGTATGAAGCAGCCATTGTTAATTTGGATAGCGCATCGGGGGTAGGGACGCATTGGGTGGCATATCGAAAAGTCAACTCTGAAGTAACATACTATGATAGCTTTGGTGATTTGCCACCACCTACCGAATTGGTGAGATATCTGCAAACAGGTTCGAACGCGTCGAAAAACATTTAGTATACATACGATCGTCAGCAAGAATTCGATTCAGTTTGGTGTGGCCATCTGTGTTTGAAGTTTCTCTTCGATATAAAATAATAATAATAATTATGTCTTTGACGTCACAAGTTGAACGCGATAACTACACAAAGATCTTGCACTCACTTAAAGTGTTTAAACATATGAGTGGATTGTTGAGAATGACTGCCGAAGAATTAGAAAACGTGCCGAAGGAAGTAATGATTTCGATGGCGCCAAATAAAATTGCTCTAGTTTGGGATAAGTTGTCAAATGAACTGAAAAGTGACGAGGATATGATGAAAAATCAGTTTTGCTATGAACATTACAATAGCGACAGTGACGATTCCAACAAGGATATGGGTGATGGGCCATTGCCTCGAAAATTATTTTGTTGTTACTGCAAAATTAGTGATGTGAATATAACAGCTGAAAATTCGATTAACACGACATCAGATGAGAAGAAAAAAAAAGCGCTAGTGTATTAAACCCATTGAGCTGCTGCAAATCATAATAAAAACCATCACAGATAGCTACTTAACGCCAGTCATGTCGCATATATTCACGCTAACAGGATCCTCGAGCGTCTTAAGCGCCGACTTTTATCCACCCATTGAACTGAGTACAACAAGTAAATATGGTCTTGCACTTGTTGGATTTTACACATATAATTCAATTTTTAACATTGATGAAAACAACATCTCCTTTGGTTACATAATTGATGAAAACAACAGCTCATTTGGTAAAATAAGGAAGGATGAAAAAATATCGCATCTACTGACCATTCCACCAGGAGCATATGAAATTGATGAAATTGGTCAAGCTATGTTGACAGCCCTAAAAGAGTCAACCCGCGATGATAGTGATGAAATATTTTCGTTAACAGCCAACAATAATACATTACAATGTGAGATGAAATCGAAGTATGACATTGATTTGCGTGGTGACAAAAGTATTGCCAAAATGTTAAGTTTGACGCTAAAGTGTTAAAAAAAATGAAAAGCATCAGTCAGTGTACAATGTGGATATTATGAAAGTACGCATTATACGGGTGGATTGTAATATAATTTCTGGTGCATTCCTGAACTCGTCGAAATGCCACATCCTATTTGAATTTGATATTGACGTTGAAGCAGGTTATAAAATTACGAAAGAGCCGCAGAATATTATTTATATGCCGATTATACCAGAGGGGTGTCAGTTCATAGACAACATCAGTCTGCGAATCTTGGATGACAATGGAGATCTGATTGACTTTCGAGGGGAGAAGATAATTATTAAATTGGAGTTAAAGAAAATAGCATAAGTATGGGTTTCTGCTTTAACACTCAACTACGTTTGTTGCATACTGTGAAAGATTCAGTTAAACATAATAAAAGTAAACAAAGTAGGCAAACCAGGCTCATTCGTAATCCAGTCATTAGATCGAAAGCACCTTATCGGCGGCACCAGCAGCAGCTTTCCAGTGAAGATTACAGTTTTTTACGATCTATCGGTCTGAAAATACGAAAATCTAGAAAATTACTACTACCAGTGAAAAAATCGAGGTTTTCACCGAACCCATCTTCGAGAACTCAATAATTAGTTTACAAGAACATACTTATAAACCATATGGTTCACCAATATTTAAGAACTCTGATGAAATTTGCATTCCTGTACACTTTCAAGACATAATCTTGGATGTTTCCGAAAGTTACATATACATCGAATGAAAGTTCACACCTAAAATGTAGAAAGAAATGTTACTAAAGTATCTAATGAGTTTTGCAGAGGACTATACGAAAGGAATTTTTAATGTTAAGCAAGGGCTTATTTTAATCATGAATAAAGGTGTAAATAGCGCCAATATTCCAATGGCATATCGTAAATGGGATCTTTACGAACTACCTGCTTTACGACAAACATCATCAGATGTGTGGGCTTTAAGGACTAGCACGAGTCTTGAAAAACCGAGATATTTGATTATTGGTTTTCAGAATAGTAACAATTGCGACAATAAGGCCAAAGATGCCACCCAGTTTACTACAGCCAATATAAGTGACATTCGAGTATACCTAAATTCCACCGTCTATCCATATGAAAGATGGAATTTAGAGTTTGGGAAAAAATCATATGCGACAGCTTACTATACCTATGAGAACTTCCAGAGTAGCTACTACGGTCGAGAAATGGTGGACCCAATGTTAAATTACGTCGAATATCCTGACAACCCCATTTTCATCGTGGATTGCAGTCATCAACCAGAAGCCATCAAATCGTCCACAGTTGATGTCAAAATCGACTTTGAAACACGAAACAGTAAATTTCCCAAAGACACTAAAGTTTATGCATTGGTTATTCACGACTCATTCTTAAGTTATAATATCATGAATGATTCAGTTAGTAACAAATCCATATTTTAATCTAAGTTCTGTAGTTTATCTTTCTTTGTAATAAAATAACCTTAGATATTTAGTATCTTAACAGTTTTATTTTGTAATACCCTTGAGGCATTGTATCACATAGAAAATAAGTCCAGAAATAAATTTTTTGATATTATCTATTGTGTTTCTGTTCTTGTAAAAGCTACTACTGTTGGTTTAATTTTTGTAACCGAGGATCGAGGGTATATTTTAATATTTTACAAGACATGAACTCTTAAATGATAAGAATGTATAGAAGTGTATGAGACAGAGAGAGAGGGAGGTAGAGGTGGGGGCAAAATAAAGTATATATAATGACCGATTTTGACATGGAAACTCATACTATCCCAAAATGTCATCAAGTTCAGATGCAGGATATTCAACCGATGAAGACCGAACAGTTGAACCAAATGTTCAACATAGAGCGGTACGTAGGGGCGGTAGGTTCAGAGCTAGATTTTGCATAGTTCAATCCTATGTAAAATGAGGCCTTCACGTCAATTTATGTATGAATTGCTACATAACTAGATTTGAAGGTTTGAATAATGTTAATTTCATTCAAACCCATTTTACATTAGGATACAATAGGGCGATGCAAAATCACTCGAGATGTAGTGATTGTCGTGAAAGATTGTTTACGGTCATTCACCAACAATCTTGCATTATTTGCAACAGAATGTAAGTTCTATTACAAATAAAGCTACTACTACCTACCGCCCGAACCCTGACCCACCCTAACCCCCTTCCCCAGGTCCTCTTCGGAGGGCCACATAAAGACTTGAGCGTAGTTAGTTGTTTAATGTCACATACCCAGGGTGGCACAATACTTTTCGAGAAATAATTTTTCGATTGTGCTACCATGGGTAGAGTCTTGCGGGACCGGTAGAAGTCGATTCAGCGGACTCAACGACTCCCGTAGAAGGAATACGATAATTCCTACGCTCTCTCCCTTACCGAACACCCGAACAATTACACCTCCCAGTTCCTCTTTGAAGGGAAAATTAAGACTTGAGCGTAGTGGATCACTTGATTGTGCGATGGTATTAATATTATTACTATTATTATTGAAAGCCTACCACCGTAAGCATACTATTAAAATTTTACTATGGTAAGGAATATTTGAAGGGTATAGTAAAATTTACACCCCCACCCCCAAAAATATGGTTATAAATACGTGTGCGCATATCAGAATGTATTATTTCTCATCCAACCATGGACGCAAGCAGACTTATGCCCTTAAGCACTAGGAAGCGGAAGATCGATGAGTACTGGCTGGCTTCGAAAAAGGAATTTCAAGATAAGCCAGTAGCGGTGGTGAAACCTACCGTTCGAACACCACCACCTGTGGTAGTGGTAATTGACGACGACGAGGAAGAAAGGGTTGGAGCGCCCGAACCACTTCGTCGTCGTCGTCAAGCGGCACCGCGATCTGTTTAGGTCGCCAGAGGGGAACAGCCGAATTAGCTGGTTTCGCTCAACTAACAAAAAAACGGTCCTTTTCAGGACCACACTTATACTTTGAGCGTAGTTAGTTAGTTAGTTAGGCAGAAGTCCCATTTTTGGGATGATACAATACCAACATGTGGTATTTGTTATCATCGCATAATAGAAAAACTTCAAGGGATTTTCTGCAGTACATAATTCATCGCATTTCTCTCAAATTAGTTAAAAATAAAAATCTTCTGTTTGATTGTGTTACTATTGGTAGAGACCGAGTAATGTTTATTATAAATGGCTATAAGGCACATCATTTAAATATTATTATCCCCCACCACAATGTTAGCATATAAATACTAGTTCAGTTTCACAATTAATTCATATACATTTTGGACATGGCCCAAGAAAGACCTGCAAGCCGTAGCTCGTCGCTGTTTAGCGATGAGACCGAATATGTTCCTCGACCCCAAGAAAGACCTGCAAGGCACATCATTCAAATATTATTATCCCCCACCACAATGTTAGCATATAAATCCTAGTTCAGTTTCACAATTAATTCATATACATCTTGGACATGGCCCAAGAAAGACCTGCAAGCCGTGGCTCGTCGCTGTTTAGCGATGAGACTGAATATGTTCCTCGACCCCAAGAAAGACCTGCAAGCCGTGGCTCGTCGCTGTTTAGCGATGAGACTGAAATTGTTAATGTGAATCGACGCAACAGACCACCACCATCGAGGCGAGTTGCAAATGTTGAGTCCACTGGACCGGCGGACTCCACATCGGATGCGGGACCGGTAGAAGTCAGCGATGACTTTAGCGGTCCGGCGGATTCCACATCTTGTTGAGATTTTGAAGATGATATGGACGCCGGTCCTGCGGACTCAACCACTCCGTAGAAGTCCTATTTTTCTCTTTCCTATGCGACCGCCCGAACCCTGACCCACCCTAACCCCCTTCCCCAGGTCCTCTTCGGAGGGCCACATAAAGACTTGAGCGTAGTTAGTTGTTAAATGTCAATTTTTATCCCAACGTTTTACGGCAAATTTTTTTAAAGGCATTAATGATCTTTCGTCATACCTACGAAATTTAAAGTTCTTACAATTTTTCAAGTATTTACCGATTTTTGGGGTAAAAATTTTTACTGAAAAACCAGTTATTTAGCTCAAAAGATTCCATTTCTCTCGACAAATTGTTAATTTTTGTAAAATAAAAAATATGTAAATTTTCAACTTTTAAGAATTTTTTTCGAATACATGCCAACATTTGGGAAAAAATTGTTATACTACAAAAACACTCATTTACCTCTAAAGATTCCATTTTAATCAAGAAATCGTTAATTTTTGCAAAATATAAAATATGCAAATTTTCAACTTTTAAGAATTTTTTTCGACCACTTGTCGACATTTTATGAGAAAATGTAATTATAGAATATTTTTTGGCATATTTTTCTACACCAAATTGCAGAAAAAAAATTTAAAAAACTCCAAAAATCAATTGGGGGTTATGAAAAAGATAGGTGTAATAACGAAAACTGCACTTTAAAGCTTTACAGTGCCGTAATGGTAAGTCGTAGAGAAAAACTTTTCGAGTAAATGATTGTTGAAATTTTGTAAGGAAAATTATCCTCAAAACAGATTTAAAATCGGATGAAGAATAAAGAAGTTTGTTCAATTTTTTCAAAGTCAGAGATAGACCTAGCTCGCTTATGCGTAATTGAAATGGGAAAAACACACTGGGAGATGGTAGGCAAGGTTCGGTTTATACTTCTACCCGCCCCCCACCCACCCAACCGTAGACGGGGTTCCAATTCGTTTGCGGGGGGTCCCGTCAAGATCGGACCACGGATAGTTGAGATACGACGAATTTTCACAGACGAACTTTTTTATTTATGGTTTTGTTTTTAAATAAAAAATTTGTAAAAATTCTTCACATAATTTCGACCATATTTTACACGAAGCTTTTTTTTATGGGACTAACAATAAGGAAGTTCTGATACTTGACACTAAAAATGCTATTTTTTTATAAATTGTTGTAAAACTTGCTTCACATTGTTAATTTTTGAAATTAAAAAATTCCATAATTTAGCTCACGAGTAGACGAATCTTTTATGTCAGGTACAACTTTTATGTAGGATGAGCGAAAAGCCTAAAAATTAAACATTTCTAAAAAATAGCCAAGTGGGGCACGCCATGCATTTCATGTTTCGATTGCTTATATAACAAAAAATAGCGGTGTTAAGAAATTTTAAAAAATACCATAATTAAGTTCGAAACCGGCCGCATCTTATTTATTATGCAACTTTTGATGTAAAAAGTATGGAAATACCTCAAAAAGTCACAAAATAGAAAAATCTAAATAACTCGCTTAATATACAGGGTGGTCTGTAATGAATGCGCCATAGAGTAACCACCGATTCTACACATGAAAATAATAGGTTTCAGCTAAACATGCCTTAGTAAAATTTTGGTCTTTTAGGAGATACAGGGTGTTAAAGTTTAATTTCTAAATTAATTTTCTTTTCGTATCTTGAGCTGTTTTTGAGATATAAATATGAAAATTTGTAATTGGGGGCTTTTCAGGGCAAGTAACAGGAATATATCCCTGTTTTTCACAGAACTTGTAGAGGGCGCTAGTTACGCCCTACACGCCTACTACATCACCCCCAGAATTTCTTGCGCGTAACTTTATTGGTAATCTGATTAAAATTTATAATAGAATAGTCATTTCTAAGCAAAAAAGGTATACTTCATTTATTTTGTTAATACAATCCGTTTCCGGGATATTGGCAATTTAATATTCTGTTGCATAGAGAAATACGCGATCAGAAAACAGTTTGCGGCCAACGAAGTAGGCTATGGACAATTGAACAGCAAGAATATCAAGACAGCACACGCCATACGAATCAAAAAGTTATGCAAATTGATCCATGTAAAATTTGTTTTTACGCATTAATTTTTCGCAATATCGAATAAAACAATTTCTTCATAAATAATACCAAGACATAACGAATATTCAAATAGCGAAATGAGAGATATGATTTGTATTTACGCTCAAGAAAATGTCAATGGACGTGCAGCAGCAAGATGATATCGGCAAGTATATCCAAATAGGAGGCACCAAGACAAAAATATGTTTCAAAGACTGTATGGTCGTTTTGGCGAAACTGGGTCATTTCGTCCTCAGAGGCACATTGGACGTCCTAAGGTACCTAAATGTCGTTCAAGAAGAGGATATTCTAGTGCGAGTTGGTGAAAATTCGAAGATAAGTACCAGACATTTAGTGAATGTTACTGATGTTAAAAAAACCTCAGTTTTAAATGTTTTACACACAGAAAAATTATATCCATATCATTTTAATCTTGTCCAAAATTTACTACCAAATGATTTACAAGCAAGACTCCAGTTCTGTCAATTTCTAATTCATAAACAAAGTCGAGATCCAATGTTCATCAGTAAACTCCTTTTTACAGATGAAGCGACATTTACCAGACAGTGTAACTGGAGAAACAACCATACTTGGGAACTAAAAACTCCACACTTAACAAGGGAACGCCATTTTCAACATGAATTTTTTGTAAACATTTGGTGTGGTATAATGGCCGATTTTATCATTGGACCATTTGAATTACCTGCATGGCTGAATGGTGAGCAGTATTTGCAGTTTTTGAACAATGATTTAGTAAATTTACTTCATGATATTCCTTTACATTTAAGACAAGATATGTGGTTTATGCACGATGGTGCACCGCCCCATTTTCCACTTGCAGTTAGCAATTATCTTGACTAGCGGTTTCCTAATAGATGGTTTGGCCGTGGTAGCAATTTTCCATGGCCGCCCCGTAGCCCTGACCTTAACTCTTTAGATTTTTTCTTTTCGGGTTATATAAAATCATTAGTGTATAGAGTAGAGATCCAGACACGCGACCAACTGTTGCAAAGGATTTAGGAGGCAGCCACTGTAATTCAAAATAAAGAAAGAACTTTATTTAATGTAAGGCGCTATTTGGTAAAAGGTCAAGAAAATGCATAGAAGTTGGGCGGTGGACATTTTTCACATTTGGTGAAATTATTTTAATTCATATTTTTATTACAGTGTTATCTAATTGTTTGTCAAAACTAAATAATTGTTCTTGTTGAAAATAAAAACTTTCATGCAATGTTGTTTAAAATTGCAAATATCCCGGAAACGGATTGTTTTAACAAAATAAATGAAGTATACCTTTTTTGTTTAGAAATGACCATTCCATTATAACTTTAAATCAGATTACCAATAAAAATACGCGCAAAAATTTTTGGGCGTGATGTAGTAGGCGTGTAGGGTGTAACTAGCGCCCTCTACAAGTTATGTGAAAAACAGGGATAGATTCGTGTTACTTGCCCTAAAAAGTTCCCAATTACAAATTTTCATGTTTATATCTCAAAAACAGCTCGAGATATAAAAAGAAAAGTAATTTAGAAATTAAACTTTAACACCCTGTATCTCCTTAACGACCAACATTTTACCAAGGCATGTTTAGCTAAAACCTATTATTTTCATGTGTAAAATCGGTGGTTACTCTATGGCGCATTCATTACAGACCACCCTGTATATAATATAGAGAAAATAAAAATGGGGTTTTTAAAATTTAAGAAAATGCAATTTTAAAAAATGGGATCTTATAGTTTACATCTAGTCACACATTTTCACTTCAATACTTTTTTCTCTAAAATTATGGCAAATGCCTAAAAAAAATAATTAATAACAAATATAAAGGTGGTACTACCAAAAAAAAATTTTTTTCAAATAACTGCAATTTAAAAAACGGGGATCTATGGTTTAAACGAAGGCAAACATTTTAGCTCTTTTGCATCTCTGCGTCAAATTACAGGAAATGCCTAAAAAAATTATTAATAAAAAATATAATGGAGGTACCGCCAAAAAGAATTTTTCAACTAAATGCAATTTAAAAAACGGGGATCTATGGTTTAAACGAAGGCAAACATTTTAGCTCTTTTGCATTTCTGCGTAAAATTACAGCAAATGCCTAAAAAAATTAATTAATAACAAATATGATGGGGGTACCGCCAAAAAATTTTTCAACTAAATGCAATTTCAAAAACGGGGATCTATGGTTTAAACGAAGGCAAACATTTTAGCTCTTTTGCATTTCTGCGTAAAATTACAGCAAATGCCTAAAAATAATTAATTAATAACAAATATGACGGAGGTACCACCAAAAAAATTTTTCAACTAAATGCAATTTAAAAAACGGGGACCTATGGTTTAAACGAAGGCAAACATTTTAGCTCTTTTGCATTTCTGCGTAAAATTACGGCAAATGCCTAAAAAAAATTAATTAATAACAAATATGATGGAGGTACCGCCAAAAAAATTTTTCAACTAAATGCAATTTAAAAAACGGAGATCTATGATTTATTGTAAACACTAAGTCAAACATTTTAAGTTCAATACTTGCTAGACAATCTAAGAGAAAAAGTGCGCTGATTAGGTACTGACGAATGATTAAAAAAAAACAGTAAACAATAATATAATGTTTATTAGTAGCAATTTCTATAATTATATAACAGTTTTACATTCGATGCTGCACAGTGCCATGGATGCATCGTTTTGTGGAAAAAAACATTCTGGAATCTTCTTAAATTTATTTAATTTCGGTTCCCGCTTACAGGAAATATCTGTAATAATTTCTTCGCTTATAAACCTCTTTAGGAAATTTGCCTTCACACTTCCTTTTACGTATATCCTGGGTGATTGGTATAATTCCAACACATGTTTAAATATATTGTTAATTTCACAGAGTTCTACGTTTCCCGACTCCCACTTCAGTCCATGATACTTTTCGGCCCATTTGACATGTTTTAGCTCCACAAGGGACAACATATTTTTCGCAAAAGGAGCTTTAAATAGATAACTTGAGATACGAAACCCATCGTAAATTGCTAACTCTTTTGGAAAGTATCCAAAAGAAGAACAATGGTAGCCTTGTATATCAAGAAAAATGTCTGAGGGATATTCTTTCATCGTGGCTTGCAATCGACTGATGTAGTTAGCGAAGGAAATATAGTTTTAGACAAATCTATTCGATTTAATAATTTCTTGAATTCGCTAAAGTGAAAGTTCTTATAACTTCGTTTGCTTATGTGTACAGTTTCGTGATGCGGAAGAGTTGTGCTTTTTGATTCTATAAATACGGTAAACCATTATGAGAGAGCACCATTCGCTTCGAAGCGTCAAATTACAGCAAATGCCTAAAAAAATTAATTAATAACAAATATGACGGAGGTACCACCAAAAAAATTTTTCAACTAAATGCAATTTAAAAAACTGGGATCTATGGTTTAAACGAAGGCAAACATTTTAGCTCTTTTACATTTCTGCGTAAAATTACAGCAAATGCCTAAAAAAAAATAATTAATAACAAATATGATGGAGGTACCACCAAAAAAAATTTTCAACTAAATGCAATTTAAAAAACGGGGATATATAGTTTAAACGAAGGCAAACATTTTACCTCTCTTGCCTTCCTCCTGTAAAATTACAACAAATGCCTTAAAAAATTATTTAAATATTAAGATTTAAACTTTTTTATATATAGCCTATGGGTTTATTGATTCTCATAAACCTAACTAATTCAAAATGTTGTAAATAAAACAAAATTTAATTGACTAGAATGATATTTATTTAAATATTACATTACTATACAATTCTTAAACTTAAATCTATATACATCTACTATAACAAAACTTATTCTAAATTAACACTAAATTATATTCCTATACAATTCTTAAACCTAAATCAATATACATTTAATATTACAAAACTTACTCTAACTTAACACTAAAATTGTCTAATAACAATAGTTTTTTTTTAATTGTCCCACATCACACCTAGCTAAATCTAACTTTTTTTTTAGTTCCGTCATCTCTCTCTCATAAATTTCCACATCACTTTCTCGCTCTCTTTATTGTCCCAAAAGTTTACCCCGCACATTATAGGCGTCTCTTAGGACATTCCTTTGGCTACTCGAAAACTCATCCAGCCAACCCGGTTGAGACGCCACAAACGTTGATGATGAGGACGCACTGGATACTCATATTTTTTTTTCTACCTTTTCGTCCTTTTCTGCTCAACTCCGGTGATAGTGATGCATCCATTCTGTTAGGTGGTGGTGGCGATGGCGTCCTCATAATAGGACCATCCACGACAACTACCAGCGGAGCCAAATGTTCCGGAATGCTGGTGGTGGTGATGACGGCATCTCGACTCCACCAGGAAAAGGTACGGGGAGGCGCCTAAATGTGAATTTCTTCTTCTTCGGCACATCCTTCGCCACAGACGAATCAAATTCACCCTTGGTTTTTGCTCCACCAGTCGTCAGTAACCTTTTTAACTTTGAATGTGTCGGCCGGGCTTCTTTAATTGAAGACACAAGTGGATGAAGGGCCTATGTAACACTTTTTTTAATAACGACATTTTTCCATAAATGAAGGGCTTATGTACCCAAAATTCGTTCGAAAGGCCTTCCGTTACGATATCTCATTAAATAAAGAAGTTACCAGTGGATAAAGGACCCAAGTACTGGAGAGTAATACTTTACTTACGCGGATAAAGGACTTACGTACAGAACAATAAATTAGGCCCTTTATTCAATTAAAATTTTATTTAATATATAGCTGGGACGTGGATAAAGGACCTATGTACTAAAAACGAATGTACATAAGCCCCTCTTCCATTCGAGATGGACGAAACGATTTTACTTCCAAACACAGCTTAACAGTCAGTTTGTTAAGACATTGTAATAAGAACGTTTGTGTAGTGTCTGTAATAAAAATGTGATAATATTAATTAAAATGTCTTAAAGAAGTAAAGTATTAGTTGAATTGGCAAAACAAGCTCACGAAGAAGCAGTACTAAAAAACTTTAAAGGTAACATTGTTTTATTCTATATTAATATAGTAAATAATTAACCCCTACAGTTGAGGTTATGTTAAAAAGATATTAAAACGGTCGCTGCATTCAAGCTGTTTTCACAGTAAGCGAAGATGATTTTTATAACCGAACTATTGTTACATTCGATATTTTTTTAATTTAATAAAACGTTATTAAATTAATGTTTCATTGAATGTATGGTTTTTATGTGATTTTTAGAGTATAGCGGTAAGATTTTTTTCTGTACTTTTTTTATTTGAGAAAGTAAGTTTTCATTTTGTTTTAGATTCTTCTTCTAACCATTCTTTAGAAGGATATCTGCCAAATGTCATTCAAAATGACTGTAGAGTTTGCACTCCTCCCGCGACTACCTCAAGAAGTAAGTGTTTCCCCAACTGTACGCGTTTCAAGTATAGATATTTAAAATCAAAGTGCCATTGTTTGAACACAGCAAAATGATCTATATTTTTTTCTAGATAATTTTTCTGAAGACGTTGGTAATGGAAGTCCCAAAATATACACACGTCTAAAAAGTGTGTTTTCACATGGTAAGATTTTTAACTATACATTTTTTTTACTTAAATTAAGCGACTAAGTATTGTTGAATATTTGCCAAGTTCTTCAGATATAAGTAGCGACGATGACAAAGAAGAAGAAATAAATAATATTCGCTTACAACGTAAAAAAAGTGGTAGAAAGAAAAGAGGTTATCGACCCTTTAAATGTATGTTTACCCGATGCAGAGGTCTCGGTGGCAGAAACTGTTGTAGATGTTTCCCATTTAGTACCGGAAATAACAAAATACACCAACGTTGAAATTGCCAAAAAAAAGCTTTTTCCCTTGCAAGAAAAGATTTCTAGAAAACGGCAAAGGCGCCCGAATACTTGGACCAAAAATAAGGCTGCAAAAGCTAGAGAGAGAGGGGAGAGCTACATTTCTCAAACCGGAAAGGAAATACGGGCTAAGACTGCTAACATATCAAGTAGTTTATGCAAGAATGAAAATTGTAAATTAAAGTGTGATGGTAAATTTGATTCTGAAGCAAGAAAATATATATTTAACAAGTTTTACAAACTAGATGTTAATGCAAAAAATGTACTTCTGTTTATTGGCATTATAATGGGAAAAGTTCAACGACACAGAAAAACTATTAGAAGGCCCAAATCTGCTTCATTTAAATACACAGTAACATTAAATAAATCAGTTATAATAGTTTGTAAGAATGCAATACTTTCCTTGTACCAAATTTCGGAAAAAAAGCTCCGTGTTGTACGCAACAAATTATCAGAATCAAGCGGATCTATTCCATCACCTGATAAAAGAGGGCATCATGACAACAGGCCTCACAAAATTGCCACAGATGTCGTTGATGCTGTAAAAAACCATATCAATCAGTTTCCTGCTGAGTCATCCCATTATTCCCGACAGAAAAATATTAACAAAAAATAATAATAAACATAAGTAAAATGTATAAGTTGTATATCGAAGATTGTTTCAAAAAAGATCTTGCAGAGAGGTACAGGGTTAAGCAATGCACCTATAATAATATATTCTCTAAAAATTTTAATTTGTCATTTGGAAACCCAAGGAGTGATACCTGTAGTACCTGCGATGCTGGTTTAAACACCAAAGAACACGAGGAAAAATACAAATTTGCATTTGAACAGCAAAAAAGAAATAGAGAATTCGCTCGTTCTACTGAAAATCTATGCTATGTCACAATGGATTTACAACAGACTTAACCTTTACCGAAAATAACTACTTCTAAAGCTTTTTACTTCCGTCAGTTGTGGTTTTATAATTTTAGCATTCATTCTATCAACTACCAATTCAACTACCTCTGGAGAAAAGCCATATTTTTTTACGTGGACTGAGGATATTGCCGGGAAAGGTAGTTTGGAAGTTGGTAGTTCTTTTCACACCTTTGCACAACTTTTAGAGAAAAAAATTGATTATTTGACAGTCTGGTCAGATTCCTGCTCAGGACAAAATTAAAATTTTAATATTATTGCGCTCTACCAGTACCTTATTCTTAAAGGAAGATTTAAAGTTATTGACTATAAATTCCCTGAAGTCGGACATTCATATTTAGATTCAGATCGAGACTTCGGTAGGATTGAAAAAAATTTGCGCAAAACAGGAAAAATTTTTATACCCGACCAATACCGCGATATAATCAAATCGTCAAGTATCAAATCTGCCATTGTACTAAACATGGAAAATCACTTAAAAGATGTGCATAAAATTATTACATGATTACACTTAGTAAATAAGAAAAAAAATATGCTAAATGAAAAGATGAATTTTCGAGATAATATTAAATGGATACGTGTGGAGGAGTACGGCAGCTACTTATATAAAGGTTTTCTGGATGATTATACTCCGTTTCATAAAGTAAATATTTTAAAAACTGGTGCCAAAAAAGTCCATCCAGATTCATTTACGTTGGAAGTCATAAGAAATAAAAGAAATGAGGTGTCGGAGGAGAAAAAGGCTAATATAAGAGAACAACTTGCTTATATCGATGACGAATTTAAATATTTCTATGAAATATTCCTTGCCAAGGCCGAAGAGCAACTTCAAATCGATAAAGAGGAAAAAAATTAAAGAAAAAATAATAGGTATTAAATTTTAAGACTTACTTTTACTTTTTCGTGTCCAAAACAACAACTCATAATTTTTGCGCCCAATATTGGGCGACGTCGATGGCGTTTTGTTCA